>OV743309.1:2512500-5012500 GCA_928268935.1 Lasiommata megera
TGAAGTCAGACTCGTTCGGTTTATATTTAACCCAATGAGTAACTGAATCATCGAGGGCTTTGTTGTAACGCGCGTTTTCTGACGACCATGGGCAAGATACATATATAATATGATTATTATTCATTTATCAAAAGGAATGGGTATGCAACTCTACCCATTTAGAGTTTTGGCATGGGTTTCGATTCTCTTTGCATGTGTAATGTTTGTATACTCTTTGATGCAAGTATAGATATTGAAATAAAAAGCTTCTAATTTATGTTTACTGGTATGTTTTCTGATACTAGGTGACTACTAGGTGATACTACTCCCATTCATACATTATTTTTTTTTTTTGATTATTTTTGTTTCAAATTATAAGATACGCAATTTTTTTTTTTTTTTTCGGACTGGCTATTAGCTGTACTAACCCTATTGGTTGCCACCGGGCTGTTTGACGAGCTTCGGAAAGAAGCTCTGCCAGAAGAAATTTTGAGCCCTAGGGCTCGAAGAAACTAAGGGAACGTCTGCCTGAGGGCGCCTCCTGTGAGGCCGAACCTCGGCTTAGGCGACGTTTGGGATAACGGGGGGTCGGACGGTGGGTATAAGCAATGCTACAGCGTTGTTATTAGCAAAATTGTGATTCTTTTATGACAAAAAAGTAGACTAAAAATGAGCTAAGTATCAGTAATCATTGTTTAATTATAAATAAAATTATCATATATATATCGTCTCTATAATTTTTAATCTTCTTCCAACAATCATTAAAACTAACTACGTTATTTTTCCATAGTGACATTTATTTTTATATTTTTCCTCTTTGTCTCTTGCTAGAAGCACGTGAGCGAACAAATGCGAGTAAAATAAATAACGTAACCCAAGTTCAGTAGTCCGATTACAAAACTAACCACCAAATAAGTTATCTTACACGTGCGAGAACGTTATGCGGGTAGATTGACGCATTTCCGTTTTTTAATCACCTACAAAGCTCTGTAGAAGAAAAAATACCTAATTGCTATGAGAAATAATTGCGATCGGTAATGCGGGTATCTAGTTTTTTTTATTCCACTACAAGTAAGCCCTTGACGACAATCTCACGTGATGGTAAGTGATGACGCAGTGATAGCGGACTAACCTGTTAGGGGTGTGGTAAACCCATACTCCTAATGAGACAACTTGCTGGGACGCTGAATCGCTTGGCGTCACTTCTACACTACCGGCAATAGGGTTGTAAGCACCCATGGCTGCAGCCTCCCACCAGACTAGACTCGAGCCAGGAATCGAACCCAGGACCTCCGACTTTATAATGCTACAGCGGATGCACTGCGCCACTTGAGTCGTCAAAATACATAATTAGCATATAAATTATATTATTATTTTTTTGCTTCAGAGGCTTAAACGAATCACAAAAACAATAAGTTACCCGTTAGACCAATCAGCTACAAATATGTATAGAATAGTAGTAGTAGTATAGTTTTCCTTCACCGTTGAAGCAAGTGATATTTTAATTGCTTAAAAACGCACATAACTCCGAAAAGTTGTAGGTGCGTGGCCGGGTTCGAACCCCCGATCTCTGATTAGGAGGCTGACGTCCTAATCACTAGGTGATCACAGCTTCATAATTACATTTATTGTAATTATTAAATAAATAAATACAAAAAAAAATAGCAATACAAAAAAATTCATAATGTTTAAAATGTTGTCACGTGTTTCGGTTTGACTTTTTAAAACGACCTTCAGAGTCGGGCTGCCACAGATTAGTTACACAATTTTTGTAAAATATTGCGAAATTTACAGACTCACGTGAATCGAGACCAATAGGTTTACATTTTTCCTCTCTCATAACATATTCCTATGGCCCTATGAGATACGAAATTTTAATAACTAAGTTTACTTACAAAGCCTCCTTTTGCTCTTACGTATGTTTTTGTGCTTTTTTTCCTTTCAATAAAGACGTTTAATTAAATAAAAAAGTGAATAAAAAAAAAAGTAACGTAAACTTCGTGATATTTCAAGTAGTAATCGATTAGAACCGTAGCTCCTTACGCTGACAAAAGCGGATTGGTAGACTTCGAACGTATTCAAAAATATTATGTAGAACTCTCATTCAAGCAAGTCCGATTTCTCCCGATGTTTTCATCCACCGTCAAAGCGAGTAAGGTTTAAGAAAACATATAGCACCGAAAAGTAGAGCACCATTGAGCCTCTATATAAAACATTAAACCTCTATATGCACAGTAATTTCGATGATCTGCTTTTTTTTTTAAATAATACTTAAAACGTTCAACCCACGAATCGTGGGTTTAATCCCACAGACAATATATCAAACGCCGTGTCTGCACTGTCTTAGCAACAGTAAACAATAGAGACTTCGTATTCGGCGGGCGCGGTTTTTTTCACGCTTTTCTTGAATTAATGTTTGTTGGCTAATTTTGAAAAGGATTGGTGTTGGTTGTGTTGTGGACATTATAGTTTTGGTGTCGTTTGTGTAGTGGCTAGTTTTTAGAATGTTTAACATGTATTAATTTGGGTAAGATTTGTGTGAGCCGCGTCCGCCGTGCGAAGTTTCCCGCCATTTTTCCCTAACTTCAATTCTACGTTGTTGTCAACTTGACATTGACTAATCTGTGTAAAGCCATAAAAGGTAAAAAAAAAACAATAAAGACCTCCAAAATCAAAACACAAGCAAACAATCAAGCCTTTTAAATTTGGAACGCGATACGCATTGAAAACAGCAGGGCGTGGTCCTACGAAAGACGCGAAGGAACTTTGAGGCCAAATCACCTTGACACCCGTTAACCCACACACGCTCCCCTGCCTCATTATAACTTCTATGTAGCAAGACGGGGGACAGAGATAATGTTAATCTGGTCGTTGATTTTAACGTGGTATGTTCTATTTTTAAACTGTACGGCAGCCACGCGAAGCGCGCGTGGCATTGTTTTGCTGAGACGCCATATTGAAAACAGAGTAAGCACCGACCAGAGGTATTCACACGCTTACGACGTGACTGTTGAACTGTAAGTCACGAACATACTTTCTCTGTGTTGTTATCTTATCTGTATTCTGTCACTAGGTAGGTATAAAATAATATAAATATTGTGGGTGCGGGTATACAGTTATCTCCATTGTAAATACTTACGTTAATTAGAGTAAATCTGATACGTTAATTAAACTCGCACTCCGTGAGATAGTGTTAACATGAGAGTAAAGTATATTAACAATTTTTTTATTGTATTTTCGTTATTTTTATCTCATAGAAAACAATCCAACATTTAATAGTTTACCAATTAATATAGGAGGTAGACATGTACTATGTTTTACTGGTAAAATATCTGTTTATAAATAAAAATATATTAATACTTAATCGATGTAAAATGGGTATTTGAAATTTAATCTCCTTACTTTACGTTAGGCAAAAATCAAAATAGGTACCTGCTATTACGCGATTAGTTCTAATCGCGTTATGCTTCACAGCTATTAAAATTGTCAAATATTATTTTCATACAATTTTTTTTGCAGAAAATGCGTTATAGTCCCCAGAGAGGTGTTGAGCCGACGACGATCCATCGCCGACTGATGTCTAACGTACTACGGAGCTCCCACGATGACTACTTTGCGATAACGGCGACCAATCTTGTTAGACCCATCGCGGTATTGGAACTTAGATGGGAAGTAGTTCATACATAGGGCTCTTCGTATGCATGTTATGATTAGTGCGCTTACGCAAATGCCTCATGGTTCGAAGATTGGCAAATGTCAACATATGATAATGTGTCTGTATTGAATCTAGGGTCAGGCCTGTTTGTTTGGTGTTTGTTAAGTGTAAATATTCGTATTTGCAATATTATCTGGAATTTAATAACTTTTGAAGGTTGACATATCTACCTCGTAAGTTAGTTACTTAGTAAGTAAGAATTGAATTCGGAATTCAATTAACCTATACAAATGCAGATTGCATGAGAGTAAATTGTAAATTTTCCGTATATTTTATAAACTACAATCCAATCATTTATGCCTGCGAATTTTCGTACCAAGTACAACTAGCTATTTTCTGGGCTAAATAGGCCATTCATAGAAAACTTATATTAATAAAAAATCCTTAAAAATTACTCGACTTGTAGAAACCTCACTTCAATGTAAAATACTGACAAGAGTTAGCAAATAGTACCTATCTACGTAAAAAAAAACTATAATAATAATAATAAAGTGTAATAGTAATAAAATTGCTGATACATGAGCACTCGCAACTCTTAATTGAAAGTAATTATAGGTTCATGATGTAATAGAATAACGAAATGATAACTTTATAACAATGTTTTCGTTACTTTTCAATATGTGTATGTATAAAAAAATTATATTAGTTTGTGAAGTTCTATTGTCTGTGGTCAATATTAAAAACATGATCATTGCTGGCAGCAAGCAGAATCTGGTTAGGCTGCATCGTCATTGATCTTTGCCTTCCTCGAATAGTGGGAACAAAAATGAGACAGTGTATTATGCATTAAAAAAAATATTTAAAAATAGTATTCGGCCTAGTTATATCGGCGGGTAAAAGGTGTGGGTAGTGAGGTGACGGCTGATAGAAGTGAGTGGAAGAAGAAGACGTGTTGTGCCGACCCCACATAATGTGGGATAAGGGCAAGAAGAAGAAGATTCGGCCTAGTTATCGATATAATAAGTACTCACCAAATAACACATTCATGATGGCTGTATGGGCCCAGATCCCCTTGCCTTTCCCATGAGGGATAAATAAAAAAAAAATAACACATTCATGAATTTATATATTTTTATAGCCATGTTTTTAAACGAATTACATATTTTTATTTAATCAATATGAGTAAACTTCTAATAAAATAATATTATGTATTTTTTGTTATGTTTATTTACCAATTAAGATAATAACATCCGCGAACACTTATTAATAACATTGAGTACAGAAACAACCTACCGATGCTCCTAAATCTGGCCCAATTAAAAATGTTTTCATCAAATACACACATAGGCATAATTTATTACATATTAATCTTATCTGTGACCACTTATGGCGATGCAGAGTGGGCGAGGGGTCATATGTGCCGACGTTTGACCCTAGATAACTAACCGGTCGTTACTGGTTATTCGCAGTAAGTGGCTTACCTAACTAAATACTAACTTAGTCCCTATTGTGAGAATTTCTACTTATTGGATAGCGAGATAGTTTACTTATATAATTGAAAGACCGCCATCTATTGAGTAATAGATAGTTCTTTTCGATTCTATACTAACTGAAAGTATCTTTTACGCGATCGATTAAGTAGAAAATCTCGCACTTGGCACTCAGGTTACCATAATACCATATTATTGCATAAGTATACCATACCTATGGCATGTAGTATATACTGACATACATTTTATATATTTTTTCTATATAGCGGAATGTATGATGCTTAGATAAAGCGAAATTCGGGCCACTTTAGAGAAGCGATATATATATATTATATAATTAACATTCGACTCATCCGTAGATGTTTTTAATGTTTCTTTTTTTTTATTTCAATAAAAGTTATAAAGTAATCATGATTTCTACGATATAAATCCAAAAATCATAATGTTAGGCAAATAAATAATAGTTAGTCAATTTAATTTAAATTTTTGTTTTGTTTTCTTTACATCCATGTGCCATTCGGTTTAGCCTGCGAGAGAATGTCTGTTTGTCTGTATGTGCCTCATCTCATCTAGTTTTACTTTATGAAGAGGTAATTTAGGTATTTATGTACATTAAAACATCTTGCTGATAATAATTATTAACTGAGTTATTTTATCGTGCGTATGACGCAAAAAATGATGCATGTTTATCAAAATGATAAAAATCTTCGTTTATCTACCCTGCTATCTCCTCTACTGGTTTTAAGCAGGTAAACCTCCTAAAGACCCGTATCTACATAACTGATCCATTGTGTATTTTGATAATCGATATCTAGAATGATAATCGAAAATGTAATATTTCGAGTAGCTACTTATTAAATAAAATAAAATAAAAATATCTTTAAATAAAAAGATAAATGGCCCATGAGGGGATCGAACCCTCGATCTTCGCGTTATTAGCACGACGCACTAACCACGGTAATATTATATATATCTAAACAACTGAGCTAAAATAATTCGAGTAGCTACTTACTAAATAAAATAAAATAAAAATTCTTAGAATAAAAAGAAATTGGCCCATGAGGGGATCGAACCCGCGACCTTCGCGTTATTAGCACGACGCTCTAACCAACTGAGCTAATGGGCCGACTGAGCACCTTTTCGAAAATAACGAATCACTGCTACACGCGTGGGAACAAACACTGGCGATGTAAACAGAAACTAGTTCGGCCAGTTCGAAGTGTCAACTTATTATTGGCACATGGACGGAAACGGAAATTAAATACATTTAACTTGTGTATTTATACTAAAAATAATAGGATAAAAATTATTCTATTTCCTTACAGAATTCGATTAAAATCTGTTCAGCGGTAAACAGATATACTTTCAAATTTATACATAATCGTATATCATAAAAATAAAAAAACTATAGAAGAAAGCTAAGTATTTTTTCTTTAATAATTAGGCAACAAATCAAGTGAAATAGGAAATATTTTATATCAAATGTACATTTTATTTAAAAAATTTACGACATCTACTCAGTATTTTGATAAATAATTTACTTCAATTACTTGCTGTGAAACGCGGAATTTCTTCTAGGTTATTACGAAATGAAGAGATAACGAGATAACTAAGCTATATTTACCGAAAGGGCCAACGCCCTGCGTTAAATTTAGACGACTTTGATACCATTCGACTGTTTAATTTTTTTGTGTGCCTACGCTTTTTTTTATGACGCATTTTATAAAAATAAGTTAATGTTTTTAGCAATTCTTTATTACACAAAAAAAATATTCTATATAGTACAGACAAAAAAGATGTTTTCTACTTATAACACGTATTTTGAAGTCAGGCTATTGTAATTTCCATCGTTTTTTCATCGTGGATTTCTATGTATTTACATGATATGGTATAATAGGTATATGGTATATTCTCACAACGAGATGGTGGTTCATCATCATCATCATCATTTCAACCTATAGACGTCCACTGCTGGACATAGGTCTTTTGTAGGGAGTTCCAATGGCCACGGTCCTGGGCCGCTTGTATCCAGCGGCTCCCTGCGACTCGTTTGATGTCGACCAACGCTACGTTTATCGGTGCGGGGTCGCCATTCCAACACCTTGGGACCCCAACGTCCATCGGTTCTCCGAGCTATGTGGTGGTGATGGTGGTTGCAATGTGAAAAACAAAAAGAAATGTTTGCAACGAAAACCGTTTTTTTTTTTAATCCACTACAACTCAGCCCTTGACGGCAATCTTACCTGGTGGTAAGTGATGATGCAGTCTAAGATGGTAGCGCGATAACCTGTTAGGGGTATGGTAAGCCACATACGCGACATCGTGCCGAAACGCTAAATCACTACAACTGCCCTTGACGGCAATCTCACCTGGTGGTAAGTGATGATGCAGTCTAAGATGGTAGCGGGCTAACCTGTTAGGGGTATGGTAAGCCACATACGCGACATCGAGCCGGAACGCTAAATCGCTTGGCGACACGTATTTGTCGGTAGGGTGGTAACTAGCCACGGCCGAAGCCTCCCACCAGACCAGACTAGAGCCAGAAATCAACTCCGGACCTTTAACTTTATAATGTGACAGCGCGCGCGCTGCGCCACCGAGGTCGTCTAAAATAACACAGCATAATATAAATAAAATAACATTTAAATAGTAGTTTTAACGGAGTATGACAGCATCGTGAGGAACCTGCATGCCCGATACTTCTCTGTGTGTTAATAATTACGGCCCAATAAAAACTGCCACTATGAAAAAAATCACATAACATATACTTTGCAATGTGAAAACCCGTTTATATTAGTTATAAGACGACCTCCGTGGCGCAGTGCGTACGCTGACGCATTATAAAGTTGGAAGTCCTGGGTTCGATTCCCGGCTCGAGTCTTGTCTGCTGGGCTTCGGCCGTGGCTAGTTACCGACAAATACGTGTCGCCAAGCGATTTAGCTTTCCGGCACGATGTTGCGTAGGAACCAATTTGGAGCGTAGGTTTACCATACTCCTAACAGGTTTGCCCGCTACTATCCTAGACAGAATCACCACTTACCACCAGTTGAGACAGCTGTGTAACTCGCTAACTTGTAGTGTATAAAAAATAATATAGTAATATTTAATAAAATAACACTTGTTATAGCATACCTGAGAGTTTTCTATAATAATTTCGAAGGCGCGAGAAACCTGCAAATCCGCACTGAGCCAGCGTGGTAGACTACAGAGTAGACTACAACCCTGTCATGCTGAGAGGAGACCCGCTCCTTGCAGTGGACCAGTAGTAAGTTAACCGTGATGTTAAACCGCAAATTATTTAGACTAATCGGTAGCGTTATGCCGTACAAGAATAAAAGAAGCTGTGATAGCCTAGTGGTTAGGGCGTCAGCCTCCTAATCAGAGGTCGACGGTTCGAATCCGGGCTGCACCTCTTACTTTTCGCAGTTATGTGCGATTTTAAAAATTAAAATATAACTTGCTTTAACGGTGAAGAAAAACATCGTGAGGAAACCTGCACGCCTGAGAGTTCTCCATAATGATCTCAAAGGCGTGTGAAGTCTGCCTACCCGCACATGGCCAGCGTGGTGGACTATTGCCAAACCCTTTTCATATTGAGAGGAGACCCGTGCTCTGTAGTGAGCCGGTAATGGGTTAATCACGATGATGATGCCGTACAAGATTTTTGATATAAAATGCTATACGGTTAGAACTCCAAACACATAGTAACAAGGAATTTGATGATAAAACAATTTGTCTGTGTGAAAATAAACGTCGAGTACAAGGTGGCCGCGATAACGGTATTTATTTATCTTTGATAGAGTATTGCTTAAGCATTGTCAAGTTTACTTTGTAAGCGTACCTACTCACATCCAATGCGTAATACCTACTTTTGCATAATACGTAATAATTGGTTTTAAATTAAACGTGTACAGGACATGGTTTTCCGTGGGAATTTCCTTAAGCAGGTACTCCACGGGAAACTTAATGGTGTTGAGCAACATGGGTCCAGAGGCTCCCGGTGTTTCGTGTTAATATCATCTGTACAGATAATCAAGGTCTACTAACTTTTTTTTAGACCGGGGACTTTTTTTTCCTAAAGCGAAGAATGTTTTTGCGCACCTTATCAGTGAAATAGTCAATAATGCCGTCACGCTAATTGGCATAACGCGATCATAAGCCGTCAACTTATAAGTTTGACATTTGCCGGGCATTCTGTGACGGCCATTTTTTCTTTAAGCCTTGGAATGGGTTTGTGATGATGCAGTCTAAGATGGTAACGGGCTAACCTGTTAGGAGTATGCTAAGCCCATACCTACACCTAATGGGTTTTACGTGACATCGGTCCGGAACGCTAAACCGCTTTGCGACACGCCTTTGTCGGTGTCGGGTGGTAACTAGCCGGGAATCGAACCCAGGACCTCCAATTTTATAATTCGATTCTGCAGCGCATCTGGGATGTTCGCCGACGCCCGTGTAGACTGCTTCTACACCACCATGCGAAAGCGGTGCGCATCCTGTTGTGTAGAGACCGGGCCAGCTCCAACAACTGGTAATTTTCCACGGCCGAAGCCTCCCACCAGACCAGACCGGCCGGGAATCGAACCCAGGATCTCCAACTTTATAATGCGTGGCAATTGAAAATTGTTGTTTTTTGTTGGAATAAAACGCGGGTTTTGAATAAAAGAGGAACACCGGTGTATGTGAAAACTAATAACATTGTAACAGACGTATCGTGTAGTTTACCTACTATCTCGGTATTAGTATATCAAGTTAATAACAAATATCCTATCAGCGTATATCATATATATAATATATCAGCGTTATCACGCGTGATACAATTGACAAAATGATGGACGTGCACGTGTCTACCGCGTGATGGAATGTTTTCAAACAATTATTACAATCATATAGTTTTTTATACAAATATGTTTTATATAAAACGCATGTGTTATTTACTATATTTAACTTAACTGCACTTAATTCGTAAATTATTAATTTGTACACCATCAAAAGTATAAAGAATTTTATAGACATTGAAAACAATAGACGGTATTTTCGAATACTCACGTGGAAATGCCAACTTAGTACTACTATGTGTTTGATTCTATAAATATACGAGAATAATCAATAATAAAGTTATAATAACTAATTATAAAGTTATAATAACTAAATAACTAATAATAATGTTATAATAACTAATTTTCAACGTAATTTGTAAGACATTTTGCTTTTCCAAATACATTTTATAACTTGTTAACTATTACTCTTTTACTTACAAGCACTCAAGATTTCAAAAACGAATCCCTGAATCAAATAAAGGCACACCAATTATTTATTTTTAACAGATTCATCTAACGACATCCCATACATACTACATAGACGGCGAAAACAAAACTATCCCCTCACATGAAGAGGAAAGTACCCTATAAAAATGATTTTTTGGGGTTATATTTTACCTATTTGAATATATAAAAAGCGGTGATAGCCTAGTGGTTAGGGCGTCAGCATCCTAATCAGAGGTCGGCGGTGCGAATCCGGGCACGCACCTCTAACTTTTCGGAGTTATGTGAGTTTAAAAAAAATTAAAAATCAACGGTGAAGGAAAACATCGTGAGGAAACCTGCACGCCTGAGAGTTCTCCATAATGTTCTCAAAGGCGTGTGAAGTCTGCCAATCCGCACATTCCCAGCGTGGTGGACTATGGCCAAACCCTTCTCATATTGAGAGGAGACCCGTGCTCGGTAGTGAGCCGATAATCGGTTGTTCATGATGATGATTATGATTTGAATATACACCGCGAATTAAATATTGGGTATATTGAAATATAAAACTTTCTAGTACGGACTTATAGTCTCTGATCTAATCTGCAGACATAAAGGTCGGTTAAAGAATATGGCGAAAATATACAGGATCTTAATTGACTACGAAACCAACTTATAACTAATAGTAGAGGTGTTTTCTTAATAAAAACATATACATAAGAAAAATCATAACAATTTTTTACTATTTCTAACTTATGTTAATTAACGAAATGCTAAAAGGTTTATTAAACTATAAATTCGTTTATTTTCATATTTTCCAAAGTCAAATACCAAAGTTACTCTAGTATTTAGTAGATACATATTGAGTTTACAAAAACAATGACTCACTATATAAACGCAAATAGATTACATGAGTAATCATTTATCAATATAAGTTTAAAAAAGAACTTAATTCGAGATATAATCAATATAGTAGTTAGTTATGTCAAATTCAAATTCAATAGCTTTATTCATGTAAACCTAATACTGGCTTTAAGTTTTCATATAATAATTTTCCATTATTTTAATCTCTGAGGTGATGGTGATAACCACACTCGTGTACTTAAGACTAAAGCTATGGTTCCAAGCGAAAGAAATAAGTAAGTTCGAAAGAAGCCCACTACAAACTTTATTATATCAACGAAGATATCATCATCATCATGAACAACCCATTACCAGCTCACTACAGAGCACGGGTCCCCTCTCAATATGAGAAGGGTTTGGCCATAGTCCACCACGCTGGCCGTGTGCGGATTGGCAGACTTCACACGCCTTTGAGAACATTATGGAGAACTCTCAGGCGTGCAGGTTTGCTCACGATGTTTTCCATTACCGTTGAAGCAAATGATATTTTTTTTTAAACGGACATAACTCTGAAAAGTTAGAGGTGCGTGCCCGGATTCGAACCGCCGATCTCTGATTAGGAGGCTGACGCCCGAACCACTAGGCTATCACCGCTTAGATATATTGATTGTATATTAATACAATACAAATTTCCTAAATTTAAACACCCGTTGTAAACAGGTGGTTGCTTAACAAAACCCACTATTAAGTTAACCAGTATTTAGTTAACCCACAGATAAACTCGCGCTAACTGTGACAGTTGTTTACGTTTGATTGTTACCCAAGGCCAATTTAACTTAAGTCCGAGAGCTGGTAGCACTAATGTTCGACGTGTGTGAGTGCGTGCGTATAAAGCTAAAATATTTTCAACAAGCTGATGTTAGTGTGTGTGAAAGTGTGTTTGTTTGTCTTCCAATCACGAACCAATGGATTACTAAGCCGACGACTTTGAAATAATTACAGAATAAACATTAAAGTATCTCCTTTCTAACAACTTTTGACGACCTCAGTGGCGCAATGCGTGCGCTGTCGCATTAAAAAGTTGGAGGTCCTGGGTTCGATTCCCAGCTCGAGTCTGGTCTGGTGGGAGGCTTCGGCCGTGGCTAGTTACCACCCTACCGACAAAGACTTGTCGCCAAGCGATTTTAGCGTTCCGGCACGATGTCGCGTAGAAACCAATTAGGAGCGTGGGTTTACCATACTCCTAACAGGTAAGCCCGCTACCATCCTAGGCAGCATCATGACTTACTACCAGGTGAGATAGCCGTCAAGGGCTAACTTGTAGTGGATAAAAAAAAATTAGGTGAAAAAAAAGATTAAGTGAAAACGAGTACGCGTTAATGAATTACTAAAAACACATTTTGACTTTCATCCCCTCTCCCAAGGGAACCGTGCTGAATTCCGGGATAAAAACTATATGTTGAACTGGAGTATCAGCTACTCCTATACCAAATTTCATCCAAATCCATCCGTTACTTTAGGCGAATGCGTGGCCAAGATACAGACAGACAGACAAAAAATAAAAAATAAATTGTTTTGGGCTCTGTATCGATAGCAAAGCATCCTTCAATTAAAATTTTCAAAATATATTTTAATGTACAGAATTTGTACCTTTACAGTTTTATTAGATTATAGATGCATTAACACAGAAAATATTTTAGCTTTGACAATACCGACTGTTTATGATTGAAAATTAAAATTTTTAACTTTACGAAATGACTGAAGATTGTGGTCTACTTATTACACTTATTATTAATACTTATAATTTTTACTATTTTAAGGTTTTTCATTGTCTTACTTAAAATCTTTTACCTTTTGTATACTAACATACTTTAAGAATAACTCTTCTCACAATTGTCAATATCAATAAATAAAAACTATAAGCCAGGCACGAATTGATACTTGACGTTTTATTTTTCATTAATTTGGGTCTGCTTTGGTTTAATAAAACTGAAATACAGGTCAGTCGGCTACTATTTTAGGTTGCATCACCACTTACCACCAGATAGGATTGCAGTCATGGGCTACTTAAAGTTTATTAAATATTAGATACTTGACTTCCAAGCTATCACTCTCAACGACCATCAAATCATAACTTAATTTATACAACGTTTAAATTAAGTCCTGCGGTAGACCAATCACCAGATTTCAGATGGAACGGACGTGTCTTGCTATTGGTCACACGCCAAGTAATTGACGCCGGTTTGACGTGGTGATTTAGCAATGCCTTAACGTAAATATTCCCACTAGCTCCCACACTAACTGACTGAAAGCCAGCGGCTAAGCTAATGGAAGCGTACGTCTCACGTGTCACGTAGGCGCTGCGCTTACCTCAGCCCTACGCGGCTACGGATGCTACGCGATCTACGCGACGGAAAACCCAGGCTGAGAGAAACATGGCGTACCTTGACTTTGCTCAGGCAAAACGAGACAGATTGATGACACATAACGTTGTCTCGCTTTAACTATCGACGACCTCCGTGGCGTAGTCATTGATTTACCACTAGCCGTAGATCGATCATTAACGCTCAAAAAATGGGACGGAAAAGTAGTGCACAAATAGCGACGCGTGCACTCCTTTCCCCCAGTGTGTGACAAGGCTAGACGAAAGTCACCGATTATAACACTCGAGCCGTATAAGCCGAATGAATTACAAAGCACTACGCGCCGCTATAGATACTATAACGGCCAGATGTCTAGTGTATTAGACGGGTTGTAATACATCGATATACCGATATGTAGGAATGTATAGTTAGTTGGTGACAAATTCTCGCCTTGTTTTTGTATGACGCGCTCTATCTACGGCTAGTGGTAAATCAATGGGCGCAGTGCGCAGACACAGCACGGGTCTCCTCTCAATATGAGAAGGGTTTGGCCATAATCCACCACGCTGGCCGTGTACGGATTGGCAGACTTCACATGCCTTTAGAACATTATGGAGAACTCTTAGGCGTGCAGGTTCCCTCACGATGTTTTCCTTCACAGTTGAAGCGAGTGATATTTAAATTGCTTAAAAACGCAAATAACTCCGAAAAGTTAGAGGCCCGGGTTCGAACCCCCAACCTCTGATTAGGAGGCGGACGTTCTAGCCACTAGGCTATCACAGTCTTACACACATACGAGTAAATAGCAATAATTATCATAAATAGCTACAAATATGTATATCATTTAATAATAACTATTTATATATCAAAAAATTTGAAGTCGACGGGATTCAAAAAGAAATCTCTGGTTAAAAGCTCCAAGTTTGCAACGATTTGTTATAGTTTTTTCTTACAACTAATTTATAATTGAACTATTTTATAACTCTTGACTGTGTCGAGTATATATATCCATATATATATGAAACTAACTTGCCGGGGATTCATCATTCATGATCAACCCATTACCGGCTCACTACAGAGCACGGGTCTCTTCTCAATATGAGAAGGGTTTGGCCATAGTCCATCACGCTGGCCATGTGCGGATTGGCAGACTTCACACGCCTTTGAGAACATTATGGAGAACTCTCAGGCGTGCAAGATTCCTTGATGTTTTCCTGATGATGTTTTCCTTCACCGTTGATGCAAGTGATATTTTAAATTTTTTAAAAACGCACATAACTCCGAAAAGTTAGAGGTGCGTGCCCGGATTCGAACCGCCGACCTCTGACTAGGAGGCTGACGCCCTAACCACTAGGCTATCACCGCTTCACTACTAACTAAACTATTTTATAACTCTTGACTGTGTCGAGTATATATCTCCATATATATAAACGTAACTTGCCGGGGAATATTTAAAAAGCAATTTTCTCGAGAGCCCGTTGAAAGCACATTTTCCTTGCTGCACAATTTCCTCTTTCGCCCTAACACCGCTTTATCGCTATCTGCGAACTAAACCTAAACCTAAGTGACTAGAAAGTAGCGTTTTGTTGATACTTATTCCTAAACCTATCAATTTTCACGTTCCATACGATAATAAATCATTATCATCATCATGATCAACCCATTACCGGCTCACTACAGAGCACGGGTCTTCTCAATATGAGAAGGGTTTGGCTATAGTCCACCACGCTGGCCATGTGCGGATTGGCAGACTTCACACGCCTTTGAGAACATTATGGGGAGCCCTCAGGTGTGCAGGTTTCCTTGCGATGTTTTCCTTCACCGTTAAAGCGAGTGATACTTTAATTTCTTAAACACGCACATAACTCTGAAAAGTTTTAGGTGCGTGCCCGGGTTCGAAATCCCGACCGCTGATTAGGAGGCAGACGCCCTCGCCGGCCTGGTTGCGGTTGTGTGCGCGAGCGAAACCCGTGACCCGGCCACCAGGCGGCGGGAAAGGATATACACCGTGGGGGTTTAGTCAGTAAGAGTCTGACGTAACCGCCGCGTCTCCTCGGACGCGGGGTATCCATGAGGATTATCCACGTTAAAAAAAAAAAAAGAGGGCAGACGCCCTAACCACTAGGCTAGCACAGCTTCTCAGCATAGTTATATATAAAAATAATTTATAGGTTCTAAATTATTATCGAAAAATATTTAGGTCTAAGTTTCCTAAACACGTTTTCCTTCACCGTTAAAACAAGTGATATTTTAACTCCTTATAAAATGATAACACAGAAAGGTGCGAGCCCGGTTTCGAACCCCCGACTTCTGATTAGGAAGCGGACGTCTTAAACACTAGGCTATCACAGCTCTCAGCTGGCTATCTATTTGAATGTATTTTTTTTTATTCTCTACCAGTTAGTCCTTAATGGCCATTTCACCTGGTGGTAAGTAATGATGCTGTCTGGGATTGTAGCGGGCTAACCTGTTACGAGTATGGTAAACCCACGCTCCTAATTGGATTCTACGCGGCATCGTGTTGGAACGCTAAATCGCTTGGCGACACGTCTTTGTCGGTAGGGTGGCAACTAGCCGGGAATCGAACCCAGGACCTCCAATTTTATAATTCGATTCTGCAGCGCAACCCGGATGTTCGCCGTCGCCCGTGTAGACTGCTTCTACAACACCATGCGAAAGCGGTGCGCATCCTTGTTGCGTAGAGACCGGGCCAGCTCCAGCAACTGGTCCAAAGCCTCCCACCAGACCAGACTCGAACCGGGAATCGAATCTAGGACCTCCAAGTTTATAACGCGACAGCGCACGCACTGCGCCACGAAGGTCGTCAAATTTGAGTGCATCGGCCTACCCACGGCATACCGAAGAAAGTAGTATAACCCGCTGCCTATCATGAATTAAGCCGTGACATTGGGAAGGACGAGGCCGGCCGCCATGGATCCAGCGGGCGTATGAATGGCTGACGTCACGGGGCTGCGCGCGCACCCCTGCCAACCTTGAACTTCCATCGATCGCTCGTCCCGTGCACTTGACAATGGAGACGTTATGCCACTATGCGCTTCGAACACCCTTTGTTGTTATTCGTGAGGGCTATTTTAATCTGTTGCCGCCCGAGGGTTATGGGTTATATGAATTGGGAAGTCCGTTTCATTGGTTACCGAATATTACTTAATAGCGAGAATCTACGTTATTGTATTCTTAAATGCCTATTAGAGGTTTACTGGTTTCACTCTTAGCTGGCTAGATGTAACTGAAATTGTGTGTGTAAATATCATCATCATCATGATCAACCCATTACCGGCTGACTACAGACCACGGGTCTCCTCTCAATATGAGATGGGTTTGGCCATAGTCCACCACGCTGGCCGTGTGCGGATTGGCAGACTTCACACGCCTTTGAGAACATTATGGAGAACTCTCAGGCGTGCAGGTTTCCTCGCGGTGTTTTCCTTCACCGTTGAAGCAAGTGATATTTTAATTGTTTAAAAAGGCACGTAACTCCGAAAAGTTAGAGGTGCGTGTCCGGATTCGAACTACCGACCTCTTATTAGGAGGCTGACGCCATAACCACTAGGCTGTCACCGCTTTAAATAAGTAAATATAAATTAAGCCAATTATTTTCTGCAGATCTGGAAGAAAGCATCGCTTGTTACCGAGGCTGGTAATCTGGAAGGTGGCGACAGCTTCCAAATTCTGACGACTTCTGTGGCGCAACGCGTTCTGTCGCATTATAAAGTTGAAGGTACTGGGTTCGATTCCCAACTCGAATCTGGTCTGGGGGGAGGCTTAGCCGTGGCTAGTTACCCTTACGACAAAGACGTGTCGCCAAGCGATTTAGATTTCTGATGTCGCGTAGAAACCAATTAGGAGTGTGGGTTTACCATACCCCTAACAAGTTAGCCGGCTACCACCTTAGACTGTATCATCACTTACTTTCAGGTGAGATTGCCGTCAAGGGGTAACCTGTAGCAAATTAAAAAATATCATTACGGTTCTATAAATGAAAATTGCTGTACTCATGAATTTATTATAGCAATTAGGGTAATTTGCTGCTTTACTTCAACACCAAATAAACTTATAATAACAATAGATTACTTTTTAACAATAAAAAATTGGTTGTTTCATTTACTGATTGAAGTTCACAGCGAGTTAATCCCAGTTCCCAGGTGGTTTATAAGCCAAATGACGTCAGTACAAAAATAACAAGGTTCCGTAATCGACAGGATGGAATACGAAGCGATGGGGTAACAAAGTCGTTATGTAAGTAATATTAAAATTCACATCGCTATTTACGTAATATTTAATTAATATGTATATATGACAGTTCTGGGTGCTAGAAATGGGCATGTTAGTGAAAACTGTATTTCGTCTGTGTAAGGTGCAAAGATTTTTTTGTGATTAACGATACTCTAGATAAATCTCGAACTGGACCAGTTGACAGACCCGTCTTCACAAATAGTAAAACCTCATAGTGCCCTACATTCAGTGACGGATTCCTTATAAATTTAGTAGAATTTAGATTTTTTAAATCACGCCCTATAAAAAAATGTTTGCTTAGTAATATAAGCATTCCTCCATTCATCCAAAATGATGACGCAACCACCTAAACTCAATAATCATTCAGGTTTTGTTATCTAAGTTGATACTAATTAGGAATACTTATATCTGGGTTCTTATAGAATAATTCCTAAAGAACTTCCTAAGGAAGGAGGCCGGTCCTAAAAATATATCAAAACCTAACAATGTCTCATGAACTGTTTGAAAAATTAGTGCCGATATGTTGATCGAGAAATAAAAAGAAGGGGTCATTCATAAAGGAATAATGTTGATATTTTTGTAGTTAATACCTTTTTTGATGTTTTTGGAGTAAAAAATCCCTACTTACTTTGGCCTGGTAGCAGGGCGTGTCCGATTGAACGGACTATAGGAGTTCTATAGCCCTTCCAGGTCAACACGGGATCCGTGTTGAGCTTAGCATTACTTCATGCTGACCTGTATTCATTTCTATTGTTTCTCTTTCCTCTCTCCTGGTCATTATTACCTTGAGCATCTGAGCATACTGTTGTCCCACTTCTTGACTAGACAATGAAGGCGATGAGATTTCGGGAATCCACAACATTTGTTACCTGGGCTACTATTTTATTTATCATCTACCCCACAGAAGAAGCATTTCTTGCTAGATTTCTTCGCTTCCCCATTGCGAAGGGGTACGTATTGAATTAATTACTCCAGTCCAACCATGGGGTAACCTATAAAATACGTGTTTTAAGGTTACCTTCGTTGAAACAGAGCCAAGCTTTTTTTTAAAAATATTTTTATATATATATTATATAAGGAGATTTTTATGGCTTGAACTATAAATAAATAACCATTAAAAAATCTATTCCATTCGTAATCAAGTTACCGAGAAGGTAGGCGAATAAGAACAATACATTTATTAACGCCAATACCAATTTTTCTCTCGTAAGTAAATAATATTGCGCAGGCCGCGCCACACCACCCTCCCACTGCCCCCTCAAAGCGTGGGCCGTTGACGTCATTCCCCCCTTCCCCTTCAACTTGACATTCGCGGCTCGATCGATCGCCCGCTGGCGAGGCCGATTTTACGCTCCTGAATGAAAACTCTGAACATTAACAAACAGGCTCTATTGAGCCGAACTGCGTCGATGTACTCGACGTTTTTGTGAAGTAGGCAGGTTTATTCTATTATTGAGAGAAAAGAATTTTATTTAGATACATTTATGACGACCTCCGTGGCGCAGTGCGTTCGCTGTCGCATTATAAAGTTGGAGGTCTTGGGCTCGTGTCTGACTTTGGCTAGTTAGCTCCCTACCTACAGAGACGTGTCAAGCGATATAGCGTAAATACCAATTAGGAGTGTGGTCTTTCCTCCTAACAGGTTAGCCCGCTTCCATCTTATACGGTTTCATCACTAGGTGAGATAGCCGTCAAGGGCTAACTGGTGGTGTATAAAAAAAATACAGCAACATCCTGTCGACTGTTATGGTAGGATCTGTGAACCTATTGCTAGGTAACGATATAAACGCTATCTACTTATATATATAAAATGGTTAGGTTAGGTTGGTTCTCCATAATGTTCTCAAAGGCGTGTAAAGTCTGCCAATCCGCACATGGCCAGCGTGGTGGACTATGGCCAAATCCTTCTCATAATAAGAGGAGGCCCGAGTTCTGTAGTGTGCCGATAATAAGCTGATCATGATGTTATAAACGCTCTCGATGACTTCTTGAAAATAATCTCGTGTGGTTGGTTTGTATTGGAAACCAAGCGATTAACCAAGTCGGGAATATGTTATCATATTATCATCATCCACAGACATACTCATGGGATACATATGGATTCATTTCCGCTTCCGAAAGCTTTCGCATACAACCGCAACTCCACCAGCGGGTGTCCGCCGCAGCAGACCCTCCTTGGGCACAACGTGCCCAGTTTCGCCGGTTAGAGGCGTGCCGGAACAACAGCACACCAGCCAACTTGAGGACAGTACTGTGAGTGACGGACGGCCCCGTTTCCATCGCCCACAAGTCTCTCAGCAAAAGAGGTGGAAGAGGAACACTCTCTCGCACCCGGCCTAACATCGCCGACAGCAAGCGCAGTGAACGCTCGCCGTCCACCACGCCCTTTCCCAACCGGACTTTTCACTGCCAGCATGATCGGCGAGGTGCAAAAGATGTTATAATTATAATATATATAAACATAATTTATATCTTCTAAATAATTGTTGGAAAATATTTTGCTCTAAATTTTTCCCTATTTCAGTGTTCTATAATTTTATACTGTGAATGTTTATTTACAGAATAAATACTCGTAAATAAACTTGAACTTGATGCCTGCAATACATAAATTATGTGCCAAATTTCATCAGCATATACAAAAACACACTTGTATTATAATATTATCGTTTTTAATATGTATAGTGATTTTTATTGTAAAACCTTCGTAGTCATTCGTCGTCACAGGCGCGGTCGAGGTCGGCTAAGGTCACGTGGGGGCGGAAAGGTCACTTCTCTATGCAGCCTTTGTTATTACCGATACCACAGAATACATAATAGTACATAGATATTACACTAAATTTTTATTTAATCTGTGACGTTGTAGTTTATTTATTTATACGAATTAGCTCTTACCCGCGGCTTCACTAGCATTAATGCCATTAAATAAGTACCTGAGCTCATTACGATATAAATGAATCAATTGTTTTGAAAGGTTGGGCCGCTTCCATCTTAGACCGCATCATCACTCACCATCAGGTGTGTATAAGAAAAAAATCAGGTGTGATGCCGCCAAGGGCTAACTTGTGGTGTATAAAAAAAAAGTACAAATAATATTTCATAAAAGCGAGGTAGTTTACCTGTTTATTTAACGCGTTATAAATCAACTCTACCAACAAATAATAAGCAACAAATCCGGAAGTCCAGCGAGTTTATATTAGTAAAAAAAATACAAAGAACGTATTTTTAAAGGAGGATTTTGAAACACCATTTCCTCACGCAATACGTACTCTATTAAGAAACTCATACGTACCGCGTAGAATGGCATTTTTCGCAATGCCTAATTACAATGATATAAATTCGCAACATTGCTGAACGAGGAGTGAGGGCGTTTGGGCATCACGCCAAGGGGACCGGTTCGCGCCGGTTCCACGATCCATAAGCCAACGCTACTGTAGTATAGTAAGTAGGCGGGTACAGATTGGCATAATGCGCCAAGTTCTTTAACCCGTGAACGTCATTTGGCGCGTCGGTATAACACTTTCATCGCACACACGTTCTGTCTTGACGCTCGGCTATCTGTGATACGCGCGCAGAGATTATAACAACACATGCTTTGAAGAGTCAGAGAGTTGGAGCCCGCGAGGGTCGTGGACTGATGTCTACTAAGATTGTTTAAGAAAAAAGGTGATAAAACATATTGGGTACAAATTCTGCCAATTCTATAAGCAATAAAATCTTCCAGACCTTTTGTCTCAGCATGTTCAACACTCCGCGACGCCTTGTAGTTATAAATTTAACATTCTTGGCAACACACGTGATATTGCAGACCTATTTGAATCCCATGGACTTTGTCCGCAGCACGACATTTTTCTTCATGTTGTGATGAACCGTTGTTATTCGACCTTTGCTTCATTTTAACCCATTATCATTAAATTTATTTCTTTGCAAGATTGCTTTATTGATCCTTACGGTTGAAAATGAAAAAATACAAGGTAAAAATTGGTAGTTACGAAAGGACTATTTCCAATCTGTTACCACAGTATAAATATGTCGGAGATCTTTAATGTCATCATCATTATCGTACACGTTTCCAGTGAGTATAAAAGAAATTAAATAGGATTAAGATTTAACAAAATATTCTAAGTTGAAAATCAATATCTCGGAGGAAGTTCCTCCAACTTATATATATATATATATATATATATATATATATACATATAAATTACAAATGATATTCAAACTTGCAAAATAAATATGTACATTATCCTAGAGTTACCATTTATGTAAAAATCAAATAAATATAATTGTGTGTTTAAGTGTCATTAGAAACTTTAAATCAATAATAAAATTTAGTGCAGTTATGGAACTATTAATTTAATAAATATGTCACAGGTAAGCAATACACATACATACATTATAGAGCCTCTTTGACAGAGGCATAATTAAACTAATTAATAACCTAATAGCCTACCTTACCTACCCTCTCAATTTAATAATGTTTAAAAAAGGTAATATTTAAATATCTCGACATCTCAACCGTATGTATGTTTCAGCTCATGACCATGTCCTAGTCCAATAGTTGCCTAATAGAGATCGTAAATATCCCCTTTTGAATCTAATGTCTTTGTTTTTTCTATTTTTCTCTTATTAAACAATAAACAGTAAGTATAATTTGCTATATTCCGCCGACATCCGATCCGATGTCGGCGGAATATAGCAAATTATACTTACTTACTGTTTATTGTTTATCATGGACTTCCGCAAAGTAACGCCTGCTTCTATTCATTATTTCTTTTATTAGTTTTAATAAAGAGTAAAGAAATTCATAATCTCAAGCCAGTGTATTAATATACATCGCGGGCAAACTAGAATACCTACTGAAAAAAAAACCCTCCATAAATCAGCTTCTACACCGCATCATACCGGAACGTTAATTCTTTACAAGTCTCTCTGTAATAGAACCCGGGACCACCCAATTTTATTATTGCAGCGCACTGCGCCGTAGAGGCCTTCGATGTAATCTAAACGTGATACCTACATTTCATTAGCAAACAGTTGGCTTTCCCTCCACCCTCCGATTGGATAACGGACACGTGCGCCTGTCGAGAGCACTCGTCTCGTGCCCGCTCCGTCCCCGGCCCGTAACGCGATGACGTCAATTGCTCAGAGGAGTTGTATAACTCAGCTGGATCATTCTGGAAAGCCCTTCGATGTTAAAACGTAATCAAGTGAATAACTGCTACCTCCTACGTACGTATTAAGTAAAATTCCCATTTTGACGGCTTCGGGTCAAGTCCGCTATCTTTCTGTTATTTAAAAAACTAACATGACAAAAATATAGTGCTTAATTTTTTTTATGGCTTTTTTATCTTTTTTTTCACTTTTTATAGCTTTACACAGATTAATTGGGAGAAAGGCGGGAGACTTCGTATATAGCGGGCGCGGTTTTTTCACGCTTTTCTTGAATTAATATTTGTTGGCTAATTTTGAGGACTGGTGTTGGTTGTGTCGTGGACAGTTTTGGTGTCGTTTGTGTAGTGGCTGGTTTTCTGAATGGTTAACAGGTTTTGATTTGGGAAAGGTTAGAGGGAGCCGCGTCCGCGGAGTGCGAAGTTTCCCGCCATTTCACCCTAACTTCTTCATTGCTATATACTTGACATTGGCTAATCTGTGCAAAGCCATAAAAGGAGAGAACTTCACAGATTAGCCAATTTCAAGTTTATAGCAGTGGAGAATTGAAGTTAGGGAAAAATGGGAGGAAACTTCGCACTCGGCGAAAGCGGCTCACTCAAACTTTTCCCAAATTAATACATGTTAACCATTCAATAAACTAGCCACTACACAAACGGCACCAAAACTATAATGTCCACGACACAACCAACACCAGTCCTTTTCAAAATTAGCCAACAAACATTAATTCAAGAAAGCGAGAAAAAACCGCGCCCGCCATATACGAAGTCTACCGCCTTTCTCCCTTTATGGCTTTACACTGATTAAATTATTATTTTTTTATAATTTCAATGTAGCACTCAAGAAAAAATATAAATGAAAAGAATATTAAAAGTCATTGTAAAAAAAATTTGGTTTCCGAGAGATAAGTAAGTAAACAACTTGGCCACCACGATACAAGCTTACCCAGCGTGACCACCAACGGAAATTTTATGCATTGCCCAAAATAGTTTACTGCTCGGTTAATTCTCGAATTTAAGATTATTTTATTGCAAATATCTCTCAGTGGTCAATCCTTGACATTCATAGTACGAAAAAACGTTTAAATTATAAGGAACGTTTGTTAATATTAAAATAATAAAAAGTTTTCGAACATGTCATATCTGTTCGGAGGTTTACCCAACAAACAAAAACGTCATATAAGACAAGGCTTGTACGACTTTAAGTTGTATTGCAGTCTTACAATAGTAAAGAGATGACTACTAGGTCCTATACACGTCTTCAATTTAACTTCTTAGTCGTGCGACTATATGTCATAATAAACTGGTCATAGCAACGTCAGCAAGACTAAACTACACGACGTCATATTACAGTTTTAACAATAACGTTAGTACGATAATGCAATAGTCATACTAACGTTGCAGTCCAATAAACGGTTTCAACTAACCAAATTAGGTGATAGAAAAACCTGTATGTGACATTTATATAACGAAGCAGTTGTATACACGTTTTGAAAATGACTTTTGTAAAACAATCCTCATTTTGTCTAACAACAGTTAATTTGAGACACTTGAATGACTTGGTTGTTCATTTTGACTTAAATATGATCTCTATATTACAAGATGTCGATTAAAGGTCATGTCCTGACTTTAACCAGCCTTGTTGTCGCATTTGAGACAAGTTTTCACTTTTAAGCGACTTGGCCGCCATTCTAACGAAAAGTTACAATCTTCTCTAACAGCAATGGCGTACTGGTATGGTCTTGAAATAACCTTAATATGACTTACTGTCTTTACAACGTCATATAGAGATAAGTGTACGACAAAAGCAATATGTCTTACATTTTTAGAAACAAACACTATTGTTATTATTAATATATAATGTTTCAAACACAAAACTATGAAGGTGCATGAAAATATGAATAGTATTTACATAGGTATATTATCATAAAACTTAAATTCCCAGTCGAACTAAACGGAATTAGAAACAGTTACAGTTAGCAAGATATGAAAATTAAATAACACTCGCCTTTTATTTCCTCGTAATTATTTATTTTGCACCTTCAAAGCCACGAACACGCAAGACACTATCAAGAAATATAAATCAGTCATATAGGTGTTGATTTTACGACTATTAAATGACTTCAACGAAGTCATCTTATGACTATTGTATGACGGTAATACAACAACGTACGTCGTATAAATGGGGCCCTTTTCGCGTTTAGCAAACGTTATTAAAACGTTAGTGTGACTTAACTTTGTAATAAGATAACGTTTACTAAACTATTGTACGACGATAAATTGTTAGTTGGGTAGGATTGCCTTGTTACCACTCTACCAATAAAGACGTGCCGCCAAGCGATTAGGGGTATGAGTTTTATATAACTGCCACCTTGCTACCATCTTAGACTGCAGAGTCATTCATCACTTACCACCCGGACTATAGAATAAACCTCACATTTTAAAATAATCATCATCATCATCATCATGATCAACCCATTACCGGCTCACTACAGAGCACGGGTCTCCTCTCAATACGAGAAGGGTTTGGCCATAGTCCACCACGCTGGCCATGTGCGGATTGGCTACTTCACACGCCTTTGACTTTAACTCTGAAAAGTTAGAGGTGCGGTGAGGAGGTTTAAAATAATAAAAAGAAAGATTAAATCGCCAATTTTACGCCAACATTGAAACATATTTTTTTTATACACTACAAGTTAACTCTTGATGGTTATCTCACCTGATGGTAAGTGATGATGCAGTCTAGTATGGTAGCGGGGTAATCTGTTAGGTGTATGTTAAACACACTATTGATTTCTACGCGACATCGTGCCGGAACGCTAAATCGCTTTGCGACACGTCTTTTTGGTAGGGTGGTAACTATCCACGGCCGAAGCCTCCCACGAGAGCTGACTCGAGCCAGGATTCGAACCCAGGACCTCCAACTTTATAATGCGACAGCGCACGCTCTGCGCCACGGAGGTCGTCAAATAAAACATGTAATAAGATGACATTACATATTATTTTAAATCAATAATATTCTGAAACAGCTGATATACCTAAATATTCGAATATGTATCTAGCTTCAGTGAATAACTGGAACGCCTTGCTCGTAGACGCTTTGGGTTGCTTCTTTTACACCTATGAATTTCTTATCTTCAATATTGTTGCATTTACCGCACCACTTTTTAACAATGAACACCTGTCGACAACAGTCGTCTCGTGGCCGCTCCGTCGCCTTCACGTGACGCAATGACGTCAACCGATTGCTAGAGTCATTGCGTAACATAGCTGGATCATTCCAGAAGTCCAGATTTTAGTCTTTCTTAGTCTTTATTGAGAACACTTGAGTCATACAGACAAATGGCAAGGACGGCTCTGCATTAGTAAAAACTGTGTTAGATGAGACGCCGCCCACATCCGAACCTTATATTAATAATAAAATATAATTGTATTTATAATATAGATAAACATTGTCTCATTATAATATACAATTTCGATAGGTTTACATACGAGTTTTTTTATATACGAGTATATAGCGAGCAAACCAGCAGGCGGGTCATCTGATGGTAAGTGATTACCGCCGCCCATGAACATTTGCAGCACCAGAGGAACCGCCAATGCGTTGCTAGCTTTTGAGTAATTTGTTTATCCGCCCTTTGAAGATCCCCATATTATAACCATTAGGGAACACAGAAGATGGAAGCTGGTTCCACAATTTGCAGGTACGTGGCAGAAATTACCTGGAATAACGGGTGGTGGAAGAGGACCAGGCATCCAGGTAGTGAGGATGAAATTTGTTTTTGCGACGAAAAGTGCGACTGGACAATTCAACCTCCATTTTTCTACTTTTTTTATCTAGCAAGAGTCATCCCTCGTTTCTACTAGATAGGCAAAACAAAGATCTGGCATGCCCTTCCGGCTATCGTCATCTTTGATACCTGTAATTTGGGTTACTTCAAATGAAGGGTGAACATACTCCTGAGGCCGCATCACTCAGGTGTGATAGCAAGCGATGGGCTGTATAATTAAAAGCAAAGGTTTTGGCGACATTTCTGGGCCCTTACATTGTTGAGTATACCATTAGGGTCAAACACCATGTTACTGCCATCCCTAGTCCAACACTTCGCTACTCCAAAACGCTGCCGTGCTGCTAGAAAGATGTTTTAGCGGCTTTTAATGAGAAACTCCGAGATAGTTACCCTTTAACCGTTAAAGTTAGTCTGCGCCGACCAAACTGTACTATTGGGATCTTCTATCAAGAAATTCTCAGTACCAGCATCATAGAATAAGAAGCAATTGGTTTGGTAGCGAAGTTCAGAAATGGGTGCTTTAGAGAGCACATTCATCATCATCATCATGACCAACCCATTACCGGCTCACTACAGAGCACGGTTCTCCTCTCAATATGAGAAGGATTTGGTCATAGTCCACCACGCTGGCCATGTGCGGATTGGCAGACTTCACACGACTTTGAGAACACATTAAACGATTTCAATTTTATCACCGGCATGACAATAAACCGTCCAAAATTTTAGCATTTTAGAGTTTTTTTTATTATTAGACCACAAGCTAGCCCTTGACGGCATCTCACCTGATGGTAAGTGATAATGCGATCTAAGATGGTGGCGGGCTAATCTGTTAGGAGTATGATAAATTACTCGTACTTGGTTTCTACGCGACATTGTGCCGGAACGCTAAATCGCTTGGCGTCTTTGTCGGTCGGGTGGTAACTAGCCACGGCCGAAGCCTCCCACCAGACCAGACTCGAGCCTGGAATCGAACCCAGGACCTTCAACTTTAAAATGCGACAGCGCACGCGCTGCGCCACAGAGGTCGGATCTTATATCTAAAACCACAGATAATAATTATATACTGAATAATAATTGTAGCAAAGTCAAAATAATCTTTAAATTGAATAAAATCATTATTTATGCAAACCCATTACAGGCATCTATGAATCATTCATATATACTTCATTATTTAATTTGTGAAGTGATGGTGAATACTACACTCGCCAACTTAAAACTAATGCTAAGAGGGTTTTTTTTCCGCTGGGAAATTCGTTAACGCATCCCCTCCGGAAGCGGTGCAGACAAGACCGCGTCGCTTCCGACGGGGTATGTGGGACTCGCCGGCGGCCAGACTGACGACCAGAATACCCACTAAAACCAGCGATGCTCCTACGCGTCGCCTGGTGGCTGGGTCACGGGTACACCCGCGCACACGACCGCAACCCAACCAGCGGCGTCCGCCGAGGCAGACCCTCCACCATATGATCACATATGATCGAGGCCCCCTAACTCCAATTGAGACGCGCCAGGAACATTGGGCGCGCCTTACTACCCGAGGATTAGACTCGACGGGTGAAGATACCTCTCAAGGGTTCATATCGCGCCCACGTCTAAGAAGAAGCCCACAACAAACTTACCCGTTTTTTTTTTCACCATCTCACATAGTCAATAATAAATTATAAATATCTATAAAGTTAGTGTAAATTATGAAGTAGCAATTCACACCCAAGTTTTTTTATCGTTTATATTATCCTTAATATCGTAATATGATTTGTGTATTAACTTACGTTTTATGAAAACTTTGGACATATTGATAGACATCTCCAAGATTTCAGTAGCTAATTTATTGTAAATAAAATACAATTTCCTTTGAATTTTGGTTACAAATTGGCCTTTATAAGTCGTTTTTATGTATATATACATCTCAATTCAAAATTAACTGTATTTTTCACGGATATTGCACACCTTTCTAGCAAAGCATAACGTCAGAAGTGATAAAATCACTTAGATGCTTTCACTATTTTCAATGCGCTTGTCATGTGGCCCATTAGCTCAGTTGGTTAGAGCGTCGTGCTAATAACGCGAAGGTCGCGGGTTCGATCCCCTCATGGGCCAATAAATATTTTTTAATACTTATTAATTAAATTTTATTTGTTTACTTTCTTTTAATCGATATCGTGCCTTGTATCAACTACTTATGAATTTTGAATAGGTAGTTATGGGGTCTACTGTCTAGAATAATATTTCTTTTGCGCGAGTTTGGAATCCTCCTAGCTGTAGTTTTAAGTTGGCGAGTGTATTTATCACCATCACCTTACAAATTAAACTAATGAAAAATATACTATATAAGACCGATTTATAGATGCCTGTAATAAGTTAAAAAAAGCTATTTTGAATTTTGTGTTTTAAAATAGAATAGTGGTACACACTAAAAAAAATTGAAGTAGTCAATGTGGGCTAATATGCTTATACGTAGCCAAATAATAAAGGTATCAAGGTTAAATAAATTTTAGTATAAATTGAACTGCAAATGTAATCAACGAATTTATATATAACGGCATAAGTGTGAGTCACCTTGAATAGATTTAAAATTTTAATATGTACTTGCTTCCGAATTAAAATAAAACTATCAAAGTCAAGGCTAACAGGTCAGAACTTAATATCTGGCGGAAGCTGGCTTTTTATTCTTATCAGTTGACAAGCAAAAAAATGCATGATTGGACAACCGCTTTTTTCAGTGAAGTAGAAATATTTAGACAATTAGCAAAAAATTAATTAAAATATTAATAATTAAGTTACAATATGAGCGAAATACTAAACAATTAACATAGCTTAAATCGCTTGAACACGTAAAGCATACTTTATTTACGTTTTTTTTTTCCGCTGGGAAATGCGTTTACGCATCCCCTCCGACGCAGTCTTGTCTGCGCCGCTTCCGACGGGGTATGTGGGACTCCTCGGCGGCCAGACTGACGACCAGAATACCCACTAAAACCCAGCGATGCTCCTACGCAACCCAACCAGCGGCGTCCGCCGAGGCAGACCCTCCACCGGGGGCCTATGATCGAGGCCCCCTAACTCCAAATTGAAACTTTATTTACTTTGCTTCAGCTTCGCCCCCTTCCGGTTTTCTATAATCAACCCTCAAACCAAAAATTAATAGACATTAATAAATTCTTCTAGGTAATTTTCTATCCAAGGCTGATTCATATATATCAAAAATATAAATAGGCGAAAATACACAATAAGCAATAAGGTAGCTCAACGGGCGATGGAGAGAGCTATGCTGGGAGTATCTCTACGTGATCAAATCAGAAATGAGGAGATCCGTAGAAGAACCAGAGTTACCGACATAGCTCAGCGAATTGCGTTGAAGTGGCAATGGGCGGGGCACATAGCTCGGAGAACCGAGCCGGTAACCGATGGACGTTGGGGTCCCAAAGTGCTGGAATGGCGCACCGCTAAACGTAGCGTTGGTCGACCCCCAACAAGGTGTGCAGACGACATCAAACGAGTCGCAGGGAGCCGCTGGAAGTAAGCGGCCCAAGACCGTGAATATTGGAACTCCCTACAAAAGACCTATGTCCCGCAGTGTACTTCAATCGGTTGATAATGATGATGATGATGATGATATATAGGAGTATAATAATTAATAACCTTAGACCTCAGGTTAGTTAATTATACTATTACAGATTAATTAATAGATGTAGCCACGAGAAAGTGGGAGAAATGTGAAAGTAAGAAGCGCATATAAGCGGATTATGTCATTTTATGTGTTGTATTTAATCTGAGCCTTGAACATTAACCAAATTAATAATTCCAAAGAAAAGCCAATAGGTGGCGTCAAAAATAATAATCCTTCAACATTTCCAAGGTCAAAAGGCAAATATTGTTAATGATAAATAAAAAGAAATAAAACAATTTAAATAACATATATTCAAATTATATTTGGTGATTTCGATCAAATTATTATAAATTATATTGTTATACACTAAAATAATTATCTACAATACATATTTTGATTTTAACCAAATCAACATACACTATATAATATATATCCAATTTCAATCCGTATAAAAATAATTTTATTAATTTGGGAAGAATTGTGTAAAACTTCCTCGACGTATCCTTTATAATCACAGGTCTGGTAGTGGGTACTAGAGTAGTCTGCTTTTGAGATGGCCCTAGCTGACTATATCTTACATATTATGCCACACAAAATTTATCGGCACTATTATTTGTTTCAAGTCCAAAGCTAAGATGTCCCCTTATATTTAGATTATCTGCACCAAAATATAACAATATAAAAACAATATAGTACTATTATTGTTATTGATAAAAAAACCGAAATGTTTGATTATTTGTTCAAAATTTTTTTTATGCAAGTTGTAGCAAATTGTAGCGGGCTAACATGTTACAGGTATGGTAAACCCAAACTCCTAATTGATTTCTGCACGAGAACGCTACATCGCTTGGCTACACGCCTTTATCGGCAGGATGGGAACTAGCCACGGCCGAAGCCTCCCACCAGACCACATTCGAGCCAGGAATCGAACCCAGGAACTCGAACTTTATAATGCGACAGTGAACACACTGCGCCACGGAGGTCGTCAAAAACCAAGCGGAGATATAGCTATAAATTGTTTAGTTTAACATTTTAAATAAGAGTGCGATTATCTGCCGATTACTCTGTAATAGCTTATGTAAATGAAACTGCAAAATAAAGATGCATACAAATGCGTTCGGAAAGAGTCATCTTAAGAGATTCATCGACAATAGACTAAAGTGCTGTAAAAGAGTAACCAAACACCGACATGAAATATAAACCTAATAGTTTAGAAATTATATTGAACAACTATCACATTATTATTTACAGTCTGGTTTTTTATTAAAGTGTTACCAAAGTCGACATAAAGTACAATTTTTGCTATAATATTATGAAAGTTACCAGTTAAAAAATGTATGTTTATAATTTTTTAAAGTTGACTTGAAACGTCAGCAGTAATGGCTGTTTAAAGTGACTTTGTCCTGAAGACAGACCGTTTCGCCCTAGATAGGCCGTAGAAGTACAATAAAATATGTTAACCGTAATATTATGCATTAATTTTTGTGACAGAGTGAATCCGCAAAACGCTGCTTGTTAAATTATACAATATAGCAAAAGCACGACCACATTTTTTTTAGGCAGATTATTCATTTTGAAAATCATTGTGAATGGTATGTTCCTTTATCTGAGGTATACCAACATTTATCTATGAAAACCCTATACAATTATATGATTCTATCTATGACCGTCAGATGTCTCAATCGGTTGTTTGTCTATGGACATTCTATGTTCTTTGATGGTGTGTTCAAGTATTGTTTTTTTTTTTTATTACATAATCTATGAAATTCCATAATTATTATGATAGATTTTTAAAAACTCGCGGCAATTATGCTTTTAATATTCATAAATGTTTTAACTCTCGGTTGTCTTAAAGACTTAGTTGTCTACGAAACCCATTATACTCTTTCTATCTTTGAGACTCAGAAAGTCTATTTGAGTCTATAGTAAACTCAATTATCTGTCTTTTCTACCTAATTGTCTAAGCAGTTGTCTTCTAGACTCTGTTGTCTATGAGGCATGCTATCAGACTCAGTTGTCTATGACGAGCCAGCGGTGCGTGGTGTTCTCGACTTGTTGCTGCAGGAGTGGAGTACGAACGCGTAGTTTTACTTCCAAGGATCCCCCAGCGGGTCGTCGACCGTCCATGAGCTGTAAAACACAAAATAACTTTCACACTCGCAATATCCTATTACAAGACTATTGATGGAAATAGCTTTATTCATGTAATAAAAAGCTGTGATAACCTAGTGGTTAGGACGTCAGCCTCCCAATAAGAGGTCGGGGGTTTGAACCCGAGCACTCACCTACTACTTTTCTGAGTTACGTGCGTTTTTAAGCAATTAAAATAACACTTGCTTCAACGGTGAAGGAAAACATCGTGAGGAAACCTGCACGCCTGAGAGTTCTCCATAATGTTCAAAGGCGTGTGAAATCTGCCAATCAGCTCGTGGCCAGCGTGGTGGACTATGGCCCAACCCTTCTCATATTGAGAGGAGATCCATGCTCTGTAGTGAGCCGAAAATCGGTTGATCATGATGATGATGATGACCTGAGCGACGATTTTGATTAGCTTGTTATTAGAATTGCGGAGCTCGCTTTGCCAGAAACCTGCAATCGCTCAGGTATCCCCTGACAATGTGTTTTATATGCCTGAGCCAGTGCATGGTACACCAGATCCCTAACTTCTTTTTTTTTTCAATTTTTATTAACTCTACTTTTAATATTTTTTTCTAAATTTAAATTATAAGGTTTTATATGGGTCCCTGACCTGCAATATATTTTTTTTTTATTTATTGAAGACCTAACTAGCAGTGGAGTTATGAAAAGATATATACAACTTACAGGGAACGCCTCGTGCAGTGTGACCTGTGACTCCAGGGGCGCCAGCTTGACGGTGAGGCTGCCCAGCAGCGAGTCCTTGCTGAACCAGCCGCTGCAACACAATCCACTACAGCTGCTACACCTGTAGTACCACACTATGCTAAACACTACGCGACGGCACACATGCAACTATGTATGAAGGTAATAAGGGAAGGTAAGGCAATATGGTATCACAAATGAAAATGGCTCGACTTTCAAACCCAATGGGTTCCTTACCCAAAGAGTGCCAAAGGGACTATATTAATTATTTATACGATATTCAGTTTTCTAGAAGCGGTGATAGCCTAGTGGTTAGGGCGTCAGCCTTCTATTTAGAGGTCGGCGGTTCGAATCCGAACACGCACGTCCAACTTTTTGGAGTTATATGCGTTTTTAAACAATTAAAATTTCACTTGCTTCAACGGTGAAGGAAAACATCGTGAGGAAACCTGCACGCCTGAGAGTTCTCCATAATGTTCTCAAAGGCGTGTGAAGTCCGCCAATCCGCACATGGCCAGGGTGGTGGAATATGGCCAAACCCTTCTCATATTGAGAGGAGACCCGTGCTCTGTAGTGAGCCGGTAATAGGTTGATTATGATGATGATGAAGGTAATATGGTATCTCAAATGAAAAGAGCTCGACTTTCAAACCCCATGGGTTCCGTACCCAAAGAATGCCAAAGGGATAATTAATTATTTATCGATTTTCATAATTAGCATTATTTCTTACTTGTCTTACTAATGTGACCAGTATTTAATAGTAAACTGTTTTTTTTAAATAAAGGAAAGGAAAAACACCAAAATTCAGAGATTCTATGAGTGTTTTTTTTTTCAATTATTTTTGATTTATATTACACTATTTGGAGTCTTATTTATACAGACATTGTTTGCGAAATTAGACAATTAAAAAAATAACAGATAATAAATTAATTATCAACCCGGCTTTAAAAATCCCTTTGACGTTAGATAAGTAATTTTTTCATGTAGGAAAGTAATAATGTGAATCAAACAACATAAATTACACGGCATGAGATTACAAGCCAAAATACATTCACAACGTAGCATGCATAGATGAAAAAAAAATTACAATGAGGCAGTTGAATTGTACAAAAAAATCCTAAACTAAACTAAATTGATAGCTCTAAAAGTTTTGCCTTCCTTTTCAAACTGTATGCCCCGAACTAGTATATCCTTTACTCGTATTTGGACCTATTTGTCAATTTAGTTTACTTTAAAGATAGGAAAGACTGATAGAAAAGTTTTTTTTTTTCTTTTACTGTTTAGTGACCATAAAAGTTTTATGACACAGAATATTAAACACACCATGTTCACTTAAAAAATTCAACCATTTAAATACTATTCAAACAATTTATATGAAAACTTATTGTAATTAAAGTATAGTAGACTTATAAAGGGCAAAAGGGACGAGTTAAAAAAAACACTTATGGCCTACAGGAAAGTCACAAACAACATTAATATCATAAATGACAGGCTTACGATTTTGCAATTTTTGCACGCAATATATCTAAAGTAGCGCCAGTGACAGAAAAGATGAGGCTGGCATGGTATGGTCATATAATGCGGAGGAAAAAAAGTCATGTCACCAAAAGAATGTTAGATATGAACGTGGAAGGGCAAATAGTAGAGGAAGACCAAAGAAGAGATGGATGGATTGTGTAAAAGATGATATGCGGGTAAAAAGTGTGGGTAGTGACGTGACGGCTGATAGAAGTGAGTGGAAGAAGAAGACGTGTTGTGCCGACCCCACATAATGTGGGATAAGGGCAAGAAAAAGAAGAATATATCTAAAGTAGTTTTCAAATTTATATTTCCATTGCTCGTTTTTAAAATTTATTGTTATATAATTGATTTAAAAAATGACTGTTTTATGGTGTAATTAGTAAAAAAAAAACCCGCACCGTAACCATAGCTTTTCGGAGTTATGTGCGTTTTCAAGCAATCAAAATATCACTTGCTTCAACGGTGAAGGAAATCATCGTGAAGAAACCTGCACGCCTGAGAGTTCTCCATAATGTTCTCAAAGGCGTGTGAAGTCTGCCAATCCGCACATGGCCAGCGTGGTGGACTATGGCCAAACCCTTCTCATATTAGGAGACCCGTGCTCTGTAGTGAGCCGAGAATGGGTTGATCATAATGATGATGATTTATTATAGAACCAGCGTGGTGTCAATGCTCAAATTCCCTGTCTCATGAGTTACTTGCCCAGCTGTAGGTCAATAACCTTTGACGACCTCCGTGGCGCAGCGCGTTCGCTGTTGCATTTTAAAGACGGAGGTCCTGGGTTCGATTCCCGGCTCGAGTCTGGTCTGGTGGGAGGCTTCGGCCGTGGCTGGTTACCGTACTGTGAGTATGACTTTACCATACCCCTAACATGTTAGCCCGCTACCATCTACCGTGAGATGCAGTCAAGGGCTAACTTGTGGTGAATAAAAAAAAAAATGGGATGAGGTTGATAAGGCTTTACCGGCGTTCCAGTAATTCTGGGTAGAGTATTCCACGTAAGACTTACCCTCTAGAGTAGACCTCGAACTTGATGCCGTGTCTCTTGAACACCCTGAGGCACGCCCTCGCACCGCGTTGTATGGGCAGAGTGAATACAGAGTCGTACTGGGGACTGTTTGTGTCCTTCACTAGGTGCGTCTTATCCGATACCGGCGCTTCCTATAATAATACGGTATTTCTTAAGTTCGATCAAGTTTGAAATCCAAAGTCTAAAGTCATAGCATAATGTGAAGTCAAACTCCAAGGTCGTACATTTTTTATTCAAATCGACCAATATACATAAGCACTTTTAATGGAAACTGTGACGTATGTAGGTCTTATATATTTTATATATCTTTTGTTTGTAATGTCAGCTATGTCAGTCCGGTGGTAAATATAGTTTTACAATGAAGCCAACATCTCTTATTAAGAAATCCCTAATCCTAGTATTCCCGCGGGACTAAGAATAACAGAAACAACCAATTTTGAGATGGAAATGTTACATTACATTTCAGAAGGTTTTGTTTAAAAAAACCCCAGAAACTGGCAAACCACCCCCTGGCCTTGTAGAGCCTTCCTAGCTGTTCATTAAGTATATTCTCACTCATATGTGAGAAAACTCCTGTGTAGAAGAATAACACATTAATATTGTCATAGTTTATAGGTCAAAAGGTCTGCACTGGCTAATTTAGATTCTACATATGTACAACATACAAGTTCTATTATATGTTGTATATATGTAGATCTAGATTGGATCTGTATTTTCAACTAAAATATTTATGAATATACTTTTTATCAGCAATCTAATAAGGCTTGGGCCGTGGCTAGTTACCACCCTACCGACAAAGACGGGTCGCAAAGCGATTTAGCGTTCCGGCACGATGTCGCGTAGAAACCATTTAGGAGTATGGGTTTACCATAACCATAACAGCTTAGCTCGCTAATCATCCTAGACTGCATCATCACTTACCACCAGGTGAGACAGCTGTCAAGGGCTAACTTGTAGTGAATCTTACCTGAGGGAAGGGGAACTCGAACTTCACGTAAGTATCAACATCCTTGGGGTTAGGTACGTTGTACGCGATCCCGCGCACGATTGTCAGCTCAAAGTCGTTTTCGTTAAGGTCTGTATTGCATTGCACTACGGAGAACTTTCGACTCTCATAGTGGAACTTGGGTGGGTTTTCGCCCAAGCTGGAATGAAATAAGACATTTTTGCTACAATACTACTATATATGTATAATACTATTTCTGTGCTATTGTTTGATTTATATCTGACAAAGCCATACTAATTTAATTATTCTAAAGATACGGACACTAAATTCAGATAAACTTTATTCAAAAATTCCTTTAAAAGGCACTTTTGACGTGTCAATAATTTACATAGTAGTGATTTGATAATGATAGACTATAGCTACATTCGGTTACTTAAAACTAAGGCTATGAGAGTTCGAAACACTAAAACAGTGGTCTAAGAAGAAGCCCACAACAAACTTAGCCAGGTAAATTTTCTATTTGTTATCACCATATATCATTAAAATTATGTTAAGAGCTATCTTATTAGAGCAATATTTCATAACCATGCTTGTTTATCAATTGCATAATCCTTTACACTATAGTAGGACTTTTCAACAAGCTTACGTTTTATACAAACTTTGAACTTCTTGAGAGACATCCCAGAAATTTCATTTGGTAATTTGTTATAAAATTGTATACAATGAATTACCTTTAAATGAATTTCAATTTTTTTGCAAAAACATACCACCAAGTGATTAAGCGTTCTGGCACTTTGACAGTTAGTCCACTTCCATCTTAGACTATATCACTTACCACCAAGTGATATTGCAGTCTAGGGCTAACTTGTAGAAGAATAAAAAAAATTTTAGACGCCTATATCTATATATTCAAATTCAAAATAATCTTTATTCAAATTGTCCTTAAAAGGCACTTTTGATAAGACCAAGAGGCCAAGATATCAATAGGTAATTTATTATAAAATAAAATACAATTTCCTTTGAATGAGTTACTAATTTTGTGCAGCCTACTAAACGGTACTACAAGTTTACTATCTACCTCTATCTATACCTTACCTCTTAGCGACAATCACCACGTCCAAGTCCTGTTTCACACTGACAGCGAGGTGCTCGAAGCGATTGCTCTCGGCTATGTTGCCCATGGACCGGTAGTGGTCCCGGTTGGTGAGGCACAGCTTCAGCTGGCCCGTCAGCTGCTGGTGCAGACGGCTCACGACGTCTTCATCGCCGATGTTTATCGTGGAGTCGTCTGGGGGGCCGCAGTCGTCGGTTGATATAACGTCGAATCTGAAAAAAGTTACAAATTCAAATTCAAATTTAAAATAATCTTTATTCAAATAGTCCTTAAAAAGGCAATAATTAACATAGTAGTTATTTCATGGTGATAACTATATTCGTAAACTTAAAACTAAAGCTATGAGGGTTCCAAACGCGCCCCGGTCTAAGAAGCCCACAACAAACTTAGCCGGGGTTTTTCTTTTTTTCGTTATCACCATTATTACACTCAGCTCGAACAATCATACCCGGCTGTAGTTCGCTCTCTTTCTCTTCAATCCGACACCCCTATCCACTCGTAGTTGCGGCTTCTTTTTACTCCCCCGACCTAAGCGCTCCTCTCCGAAAGAGGAGACCTAAACATATCCTTCACGACCCTGACGATCATACGCTACTACTATTACTAAACATTGCATATGCGCAATCATACTTGATGTTTTTCAGTGCGGCTAACATAGACTTATATACATACAAAATAGGGCATTTATATTGGTATAGTTAATTTTTGGAGTATTCTAACGCCTTAACCCTTCTTTTTTGAAAGGAACTAGAGAAATGGGACTCACGTGTCTTCTATCTGTTTCTTGGCAGTGGGTGGTAAAGGCAGCGACTTGAGGTCAACTGTCAGACCGCCCTCGGCCGCCTCGATCATGGACTCGAAACCTTTGGCCGCCCGCAGGTATTCCTTAGCTTGGTTAATATCACCTGAGGACGAAAGGACGGAATTATCAATCCATATGTAGGGCGGGTAATTAGAAAAATTTACATTAAGATACGAGTACGTACGTACGTACGCGATTAATATCTTTGTGTGAGCTTTTCTTATTATAATATGAATAACATTACGTTGCATCTCTCACTTAACTTGACGATTTCCGTGCCGAAGCGCGTGCGAGGTCGCATTATAAAGTTGGAGGACCTGGGTTCTATTCCCGGCTCGAGTCTCGTCTGGTCGGAGGCTTCGTCCATGGCTAGTTACCACCCTACCGACAAAGACGTGTCGCCAAGCGATTTAGCGTTCCGGCAAGATGTCGTGTAGAATCCAATTAGGAGTGTGGGTTTAACATACCCCTAACAGGTTAGCCCACTACCATCCTAGACTGCATTATCACATACCACCAGGGACCATAAAAAAATGCGATAACGCACGCGCTGCCTCATTTAGGTATGTCACCATTTTGGTTTTGTGTTTTACAATATAAATATCAGTATAAAAAAATCGCTAAGGCCTTCGGTAACTTACCGTTCTTCTTCGCGAGTATGGCGGCCTCCTTGAACTGTTTCTGTCTGTGCAGCAACAACGCGAGCTGCTTGTCGTAACGCGACGGCTGGGGGGTCGCAGCTTTTGGAGAAGGGGACGGTTTCGGGGTCGCCGGGGCTGGGGCTGGCTTCTTTGGGGACGGTTGGGCCTGGAAAACAAACGGTTTGTTACTCGTGACTTTCTTTAATACTATTCCACTGCTAGAGATGCAAGGTCACCTCTGAAATGGTGCTCTACTAGTAACAATATTAACTACTAAGTTCACTTATCAGTACGTCTGCGTACAGGGTGGAGGCTCACTCTGGAGGTGCTGGCACAGGATGCAGATCCCGGAGCCTCCCACTATATTTTATGCTGATGATGGCGACCGAGGGGGTTTTAGTGGGTAAAAATCCCACATAACCCGAGCTATTCCCCTGCAATATTTGGGTATCTCAGTAGGAGATTTCCCTCCGTAAACAAAAAAAAACACGAGAATCGGGGGGGGGGGGGGGGGCAAGTAGTTATGAGATGAAATGTTTTAGTTGTAGGTACTAACATAGGTTAGTATTACTAACAATCTATAGACCATGTCCGAAATAAAGAATGGTGGTGCTAAATCCCTTTTTTGCGACCTGGCAATTTATTTGCTCTATCTCCATAGGTACTATAGTTTGTTTGGAACCCTCATAGCTTTAGTTTTAAGTTTATGAACATAGTTATCACCATGAAATAACTACTATGTAAATTATTGACGCGTCAAAAGTGCCTTTTTAAGGATTATTTCAATAAAGATTATTTTGAATTTGAATTTGAATATTTGAGTTAAGTTATCCTCGAATAAGTTGAAAGAATAACTTACCCCTCCACTAGGTAATGGCGCGTAACCATTGGGCGTTGGTAGATCTTCCGCGGGGAATGGTTTACCGGCAGCGTTCAGTCTTATCGCGTCCTGATACTGTTTCACTATACGCCCCATTCTGCGGGCTTTGGATGAGTTGCCTTGCTCCTTGGCTTTAGTTTCTTGCTCCTACAATTATAGAAAACTTGAGACAAAAAGTAGAATACCCAATTTTGAGAGTTGTGCATTCTACTCAGATTTCAGTTAATGTAGTAACATTAACTATAACCTGATGGAACCTGTGGGAAAATGTACGTTACGTTGGTGTCCGCAAAAGCTGATACGCAATTGCGTGCAATATGACTTTTCACTATTGTTTTAAAGTTACTCCGTTTATAAGAATCATTATGATCAACCCATTACTGGCTCACTACAGAGCAGGGGTCTCCTCTCAATATGAGAAGGGTTTAGGCCATAGTCCACCACGCTGGCCATGTGCGGATTGGCAGACTTCACACGCCTTTGTGAACATTATGGAGAACTCTCAGGCGTGCAGGTTTCCTCACGATGTTTTCCTTCACCGTTGAAGCAAGTGATATTTTAATTGTTTAAAAACGCACATAACTTCGAAAAGTTAAGGAGAAGCATTCCAAACTCGCCATTGCATTCGAGAAAATCGCCATTTGCAAGTCTTTGAGGTATTGACGAAATAGGGATAAAAACACATTCGTCTTTAAGGTAAATCTCATGACCTGGCTTGTTATTCAAATAACAATCTGTAAAAAACACAATGACACAATAGACTCCCACGGCTGGTAATACGTATTTACTGGGGTTTCCAAATCTCGCTTGAATTACCACTTTCACCCTATCCATTGATTATTTGGCGGACATTCGCTATGCCTCCCTTCACTCATTCTATAATATACACTGAGCGGCACGGAATGTGGCCCAAACATAAAAAAACCGATAACATGCGATTTTGGTGAATCGTGAATGAGAATTTCAAGTGTAGGTTGTCGACACGTTTGTTTTTGTTAATTTAAGAGGTTAAGCATAAAAAAAAGGTTATTTTTTTTACTTCTGTGACGTTTAACGTTAATTTGTCGCTAAATCGCATGAAACACGGGTGAGTTAAAATTCAATATTGCATTTTATTGCTGGTGCATCTTTATTCATTTTGTTTCTTAATTAATGTGTAATCTTTTTTTACGTTCAGAATCAGAACACTAAGCCTTTAACTCAAGCTCAAGTTGCTCAAGCTGTGTTGCTTCGGAGTCAAGGGCGAACGGAGAGAGAAATTGCTGAATTGTTAAATGTACCGCGTACAACCCTTAGATACGCCTTGAAAAGGTACGATCAGACCGGCCTGTGCACGAGGAGACCAAGAGGTGGCGGAATCAGGTGTACATCAGCGCAGGACGAGCGATTTATCACTTTCGCAATTTAAAAAAATTGGGTACTTATTGCAGTTGAAATAAGCCAGCGACTGCAAACGGCAAGAGGGGTCAATGTTAGTGAGCGGACGATAAGAAGGAGAATGGATGAAAGGAACGTGCGTGCTCGAAGACCAGCGCGAGGTCCAGAACTGCTCAGACAACATCGCTAGCACGACTTCGGTTCGCTCGAATTCATGCGAATTGGACTCACGAGCAGTGGAGTAGAGTTTTTTGGACAGATTAATGAAGAGTGGCCTTAAGGCGCTGTGTATAGTGAAATTGAGTCGAATGAGTATCGTTTTCTGCAAAATCTATAGCTCATAACATTATGAAAAAAAATATGGTTACACTTGATCGTATTTCTGACGTGATGGCCGATTTAGAAACACGATTTAACAAAGTTTACTAGATAAAAAAAAATTGCAATCGCACCTCTGAAAATACTTAAATACTAATTTTTCTCAGTTATGCCTAAATTGATTAGGGTGAAATTAAGTACAATTATTTGTGATATATTAAGAAAGTAATTGGCCGATTTACATTTTGCATAAAACGTATATTATAATTTTAATAATTTTTATTACGATTTGGCACTTAGGTCCTTTGCATCCCAGTATCGGCGTCCTTGTTACTCGTACGCAAACCGACAGTGATCGCTGAGGCGCGTTGCTAGGTGGACCTGTGACCAGCTGCGATCGCCCGTCATTCAAACATTATTTTCGATTACATTAATTAAAAATTTGTTACAGGAATTTATTTCGTTTATATTAATTCATTTAAACATAGTGTCTGTAATAAAAGGTGTAAATACGTGTGTTTATAAATAGTTCTGGTAATCTAATCATATTATCACAGTAAAATCAAATTGCTTAAGGTAATGAATAATGTACCTTAATTTCACCTTTCTTATATAAGAACTGTGGCGCAGTTGAATCACGCTCACATGTGGTGCATTAGATAAGCGGGAGTTCGGATCCTAATAGGTTTCAATAACTTTTTTTTCCGTAAATATTTTTATATTTTTTATTATTTTCGTATTTTGTATTTTTGAATATTTTTTTTATTTTAATATATTAATTTTGAACAGATAAAGTTTTTTGAAGATTGATTCTGATGAACCGTCAACCGTCATTGTTTTACAAGAGTGAGGATAATTATTTGCTTGACCTGAGTAATAATCAAAAATACCGCCGCTATCAATTCGGCGTATGCTGCCTACTTTAGATTTAAATACGCCGACTTCTTTGGAGGTACGCCGACTACTTTAGAGGTTTGCTGTCTATTTTTATCAGTCAGCATGCGTAGTAGTATTTTTGTGGGTTCATTAGAGTTTCCCGTGGTTAGTTTTTGAGATTGTTTCAATAATAAAATAAAATAAAATAAAAAAGCCATTTATTCTACTACCAAGTCAATAAAAATAATAAATTATGTCAATGTTTTTTTTTTCTTACAAGTTTCAGTCAAATTTTATATTGTAATGTCACAAGTGTTTGGTAGAAGTCGCCTCTCTGGCGTAGGCCTCCCCCAGCTCTTTCCAAGTCTTCCTTTCCTTAGCTTCTCTGGTCCATAGCGAGCCACTGACGCGAAGGAATAAGTCTTCTTTGCCTTCCTCCTTTTCTTTTGCTACTACGCGGAATCCATTCTGTGGCAATTTTTGTCCATTTTGTATCTGTCATCCTGCAGATGTGACCAGCCCATTTAAATTTAAGCAATCGTATTTGGCTGATGACATCTTTGACCTTGGTTTTTTTTCCGAATATTTATGTTGCTCACCTTGTCAGATAGTTTGATACCCAGCATGCTCCTCGCCATTTTTTTTTTATCCAGCAGTTGCAGATGATATCCGGCCATAATTCTTTATAAAATAGTAATTTCACACATATGCCACTTGTCTAAATATACTTGTATACACTCTAATTATACATGACTTTTTAATTATAAGTTATCTCGTTTATAAATATTTCCCATTGGATATATTAATATTTTTGTTAGAATGGTCAAGCTCCAAGATTCCTCTTGTCTTTTTTCACTTTGGGCAGTCTGGTACAGTTAAATGAACTGCTAACGGATTTGGATGATGTTTTAGCCGCAATTTGTAGTTTATACAGAATGTTGGATTTCCTGCTTCACAGTATAGTGATACATCTGCGTTCATGGATCTCGCTATTTCTTAAAAACCATAATGCGTTGGCTTTTTGTTTGAGTATGTAATCCTCTGCCCGTTGTATCACTTTGATATCAGAGTCGCATGTGGAGCCCCAGAGCGGGATTCCAAATTGCCAGATTGGTCTGAGTAAAGCCTTGTAGATGGGAAGTTTGTTGTCAGTTGTGAGCTTTGCGTTTCTTGAGAATAACCAATACAAACCAGTGTACTTAAGTTTCAGTTCGACCTTCTTTGCTACAATATTTTGTCGACAAGTCATCTTTCTATCCACAAGAAACTTTCCACAAGAAAGTGTGACAACCACCGGACTTTGGCTTTAATCTCCCACGCTAGCAAATCGCCACTTTAATCAAAAATCAAAAGGCAAATCTCTGAAGAACAGGCAGGCTTTGTTAAGGGGTACCCGCGAACAGATAGTCAACATCAGACTAATTATAGAGAAAAGCTACGAATTTGACAATCCTGTCATCATCTGCTTCGTGGACTATAGCAAAGCTTTTGACTGGACCTGCATGTGGAAGGTTCTCTTAGAACTGGGCGTACCTCAGCATCTTGTGGCACTACTACAAACCTGATACAATAACAGCCAAGGTTCCGTCAGATTAGATAAGACCATGACAAGCTCATTTTACTTCAAAAAAAGTGTGCGTCAGGGATGCATTTTGTCACCCATACTTTTTAATGTTTATGTTTAGTTCATAATCCGTCGCACTTGTGAATCTTAGGATGGGGGCATAAACATTGGAGGCACCACAATTACTAACTTGCGGTACGCTGATGACACTACACTTTTGGCATCCAATGAAGCAGAAATGGTGACTCTCCTTAGTAAGTTGGAAAATGTAAGCAAGGAACTTGGTCTTTCCATTAATCCATCTAAATCAAAGATCATGGTTGTGGATCGAAGTGGCAAACTTAATCTCACGGGTGCACTCAAGTTAGAAGTGGTGGATAACTTTATTTATCTAGGCTCATGTATAACAAACAATGGCTCTTGTGAACAGGAAGTGCGCAGGCGAATTGGTATGGCAAAGAATACCATGTACCAGCTATCCAAGATCTGAAATAGCAAGAGCATATCAATTCGCACCAAGCAAAGACTAGTAAATGCTCTGGTTATTTTCCATATTTCTATACGGTTCTAAAACATGGACTCTTCGGGCTACAGATCGCAAACGCACTGATGCTTTCGAGATGTGGTGCTGGAGGAAGATACTAAAGATACTGCATTCAGGACCAACGCATCTATCCTGAAAGGGTTGAAAATTACAGCAAAGCTGAAAACTATATGTATCAAGCGCACCTTGAAATACTTCGGACACAGCCCTGGGAATTTAGGAAACTACTCGTAACGGGCAAAGTGGAGGGAAGAAGGCCAAGAGGACGTAGCCCCATGCGTTGGTCCGATCAGATCAGCACTGCACTCGGTACATCATTCCACGCCACACCACATAAAGCCGGAAACAGAACCATCTGGAGAAACATCATACGGAAGAAGATGATCCATGCTAAGGATCGCGACCCTCAGTAATGAGAATGACGATGCAAAGAGACATCTTTCTATGGAAGACGATTGTGGGGTAGTTGTTTGGTGCTAAGCCTAACTGGAGGGCAGTCACCTGATCTCAGAGTGAACGTTATGTGCTGTGATTTCAAAGCAATAGCTAGAACTTTCTATTTATCATGGATGGACAAATGTCTGAGTTTCTTGGAGGCTTTTTTGTAGCATTTCAGATGCTTTTGCAGGTTTCTCGTAAGAAGCAAGTAATGTAGTATCATCAGCGAAGGTTTCTACAGATACTCTACAAGTTTTTGGTAGGTCGACTATAAATAATGTGTATAGGATTGGACCTAACACTGAGCCATGATGTACTCCAGCTTTAATATAGTAGAATCTAGAGGTACATTCACCTTCTGTGACCTTAAAAATTTAAACTAGTAAAGCAAAGTAGGTGTGTGGTAGAAGCATTTTGATTTTCCGAAACAAGCCTTGTTGCCAAACTTTTTCAGGCTTGTTGTATATCAAAGAAAACATACAGTTTTCGTTCATGTGCTTTTCTTATGATTTGACATACTCGGTGAACTTGTTCAATAGTTGCAGTTTGTCAATAGGTCTCTTCTAAAACCGAATTGGTTGTCAGGCAGTATTTTTCTGTCAGAGATTACATGTAGTAGGCTATTTAGCATTATCTTTTCAAGTGGTTTGGATAACGGTGGCAGCAAACTTATAGGTATGTCTATAAGACGTAACTTTACTAGTTGATTTACCAGGTTAGCAGATCAGAGATTTGAGGGATTTCCACAACAGTGGGAAATAACCAATTCTAATTATGCTGTTGAAATGGACAGTACGATACATAAGGCCTTTTTTTGGAGGTTCTTTCATTACTCTTTTGTCTATAAGGTCAAATCCTGGAGCTTTCTTGTCTTTGAGTGTTGTGACTGCCCTTCGAATCTCCTTCGGTGCGACACACTTAAGAGGTAGATATAGCTGGAAGTCCTGATCCAATATCTTATGAATGTCAGATTCATCTGCATTTGCTAATTCCATATTTGGTGCGAAATATTATTAGTATTACAAATGTAAGTATTACAATCTTCAATAGGAGAGGTAGAAACAGCAGGTCGAGTAATATTTATAATTCCTTTTAAGTATAGAGAATATCTACGGGCTTTAGTAGGAGAGAGCAATTCAATGCTAGTTTTATTTGTATCATCCTCAGCTTCTACAATCACATATTTTAAGGAATATCCATTAGGACATTAATATACCCTTATACTTTTATGTTATGTATTTTTTCCACTTTTCTTTTTGTCCTTATATTATGCAATTAAGTTGGTTAAAATAAATAAAAAATAAAATAGCTAGATAATTTTCTTTTCGCTTGGTGGCCATCGCTTTCTATTGCCATGGATAAATATATAGAATAAGTGTAATGGGCATGAGTCGAAACGCCCACATAAAAAAAAGCTGATTTTTTGACCAGGTACCCTCCCCAAAACACCTCACTAAACTTTCATCACATATTCTAGGAACACAGCAAAGGACAAGCATATCAACATCATTTTTTATTTATATAAAAAGATGGATCGTTCACTTCGAATCATATAAGTAGGTAGTAGGAAGAAATACCAATTTTCCAAATTTGAAATTTTGATTGAATTTGAAATCCGATGTTTATCAGCGAAAATTTAATTTTTATGTACGAAAATTATTGTAAACAATACAAAAACATAAACAAGATTAAAAAAAAAAAAAAGCATATTTTGTTTAAGATGCGAAAAATTCGAATTCAAGTTGTATTAGTCCAGACGACCGTTCAAACAAGTGACGAAATTAAGGTAACGTATCTATACCTATAGTTGATAAGACTTGTCGCGAGCCGTTTATTGCAACTGTTATGGCGAGCTGCACTAAGTATTGCGCGAGGTGGGCGGGGCTAACCGTCCGCTACTGCCGCTGCTTCACCCCCTCAAATACCTAAAGTTTCTCTATACAGAGCGCCTTAAGAGCTCCAGAAGACCGTGAACGTGTATGGAGACGGCGTGGAGAGAGATTTCTGCCAATCACCACCAGGCAAACCGTAAGTTTTCACGGTGGATCCTTTGTGGTTTGGAAGGGATAAGTACAGGCGCACGTACAGAGTTGGTGGTAGTTGAAGATCGTTTGACTGCAGTCCGATACATTGAAGAGATCCTCAAAGATCATGTTTTACCTCATGTGGAATTCATTGGGCGCGAAGAATTTAAACTAATGCAAGATAACGCACGACCACCCACTGCAAGATGTGTCAACGATTATCTTTCAGAGGTAACAATTCCTAAATTGGTGTGGCCATCTCGAAGCCCAGACATGAATCCAATAGAACACGTCTGGGACATGCTCAAAAGATGCATCCGAGGCAGTCCCAATCCCCCAGAGTGCTCTGAAAGACTCTCAGTGCTCTGAAAGCCGCTCTGGTGGCCGACTGGGAAGAAATACCCCAAGTGGACATTAAAAACATTATCCACAGCATGCCTGATCGCATTCAGGCGGTCACCAGGCCCCGAGGAGGTAACACGCGTTATTAATTTTAAGTAATTTTAAGGTTTAATTTGTAAAATTCATTAATAAACATTAGTTAAATTTGGAGTTTAATGTCTTTTTTTTTATTTAACAAAAATTATAATAAAGTTATCATGATTTTTGTTTAATAATCATTGCATTTAGGATTTCAATAAACAATTTAGGTTTTCAAAACAAAAAAACAGCCGTTTTGCGGTTTATTTTGATAATAACCCACAAAATGCATTTGGGCCACATTCCGTGCCGCTCAGTGTAGACTAATATAAAATATATCATTTTAAAAATAGTACGAGTGATAAGCAATGTTTTAAATCTACCTGAAAGTGAGCCAGTCTCTGTCGCAAAGCCTCATCCACGGTTGAGGCTGTTATAAGTCCAGCTGGTTCAGGAGTTGGTTCTGGCACTGGTTCTAATGAAAAAATAAGTGATTAAAAAGTTATACAAGTTTTTCAACTATATGTCGTAATGAATCTAAGTGTACTTGTAAATGAACAGTAAATGTAGTTGAAAAATAAAAATGCAATAAAACTACTACTATTTTCATCTTGCTGTAAATCCCACCGATGTTTGTATAGCTGACCATTAAAAATGCCTACTTTTCTTTTTTTCCGCCCTTATCCTACATTATGTTTTATTTTATACACCACAAGTTAGCCCTTGACAGCATTTCACCTGATGGTTAGTGATGATGCGGTCTAACATGGTAACGGGCTAACCTGTTAGGGGTATGGTAAACCCATACTCCTAATTGATTTCTACACGACATCGTGCCGGAACGCTAAATCGCTTGGCGACTTTCTCGGTAGGGTGGTAACTAGCCATTATGTGAAGTCGGCACAACACGTCTTCTTCTTCCAACTAATTCTATCAACAGTCACCTGTGATGTAGTAGTTTTAGTTCTTGTACTAGATTTAGTAGTGTTAGTTTCAGTATTTTAACAGCATTCGGGTGTTTCACTTGTGTTTTGAATACCTAACCTTACAAACCTCACTACCCACGTCTTTTACACGCATATCCTCTTTTACACAATGTACTATTCACAGATTTACATGCTTGAAATAATTTTTGGCTACAATTATCAGAACAACGAAACGAGAAAGTCAACGAAAACAATCGGGCAATTTTGGCCTGATCGTCGATCGTCAGAGCCAGGAAGGAATCAGCAGATGTTCTTTAAAATAACAGACTTAAAAAAGATAATTAAATAACGTAATTTTGTAACGTGTATTTTATTTTTGTTTGTTGCCTCAAAACTCTGTCATCCCCTTCAATTTCATATTTGAAAGGTTATTTTTCCTAGTCAGTTCCATTGTCAGCATATTAGGATCTAATGCTGAGATATTGTATAAATCAATTGAGCTCTTAATATAATAGATTTGTATCTAATATCTATCTATCTTTGTATCTAATATAATCTATCTCTTAATATATAGAAATTACCAATTATTTTGGCCGATCAGCAAACCTACCAGCAGAATTTTGCATCTGATCTTCTCCCTTTTGTTGATCCCTCACAGCTGCGGCAATTGCCTCCGTCGTTGGAAGCTCGTTGAGATCCATGTCTTGCCCTGATTTGTATGCTTGAACCACGATATCGAATTGTTTTACGACCTTCAAATATTCTAATGCCATTGCTTTATCACCCGCATGCTTGCTAGCTAGCGCAGCTGCCTTGAATTCTTCTTTTCGTTCTAGAAGGAAGTTTGAAATCTATAATTTGCATTGGAGCAGGAGATTTTTCCTATAAATCCTGAGGCTTAGAAGTAATAACTAAAAAAATAACTTGGTACAAATAAATACTATTTAAATTGAAACTACAATTAATCCAATTCAACTCTGCAGAAAAAAAAATGTCATGACTCAACTGTAGGTTTTTAAGAGATAATCTGTTGTAACCAAACCAAGTAACAGTTTACAGATTAGCACTGAGGACAAACCTCTTTGGTTTTTACGGTGCCTATATTGTATAACTAATTATATTCCTTGTGTATTAATAATAAATAATAAATAAATAAATAATAAAACGCATTAGCTCGAGATCACGGTAGCTGTCACAGCTATTGAAAGAGTGGACCACACTAACCGGTGCACGAGGCGTTCGATTAGAGAATACGTACTCAAACAACAAATAAATAAAACACCCATATTTATACAAAATTGGGTATCTTGATAAGTAAATAAATGCATTTATAGTAATTTTATACCATGATATAAAATGCTGCAAACTTTTCAATGATGCTGACGAATAGAAGCAAAGTTTTTGGGTTACCTTCAGGAACAATTGAATAACACACTGACATTATAGTTAAAAAAAGGATTATACCCACTTAATATAAATTGCAATCCCTGCTGTCTTGCCGGATCTATCTCCTCAATGTTAGGAAATGGTGGAGGCGGCTCATTAGGTTCTGGGGGAGTTGCAGGTCTTTCCTCTGGTTCTGGAGCATTAGGTATAGATGAACGAGGCGGCGGAACTGGAGGGTTACTTTCAGGGGGTGAAATTGGAAGTTCGGGGGGTGATGTAGGTTGGGAGACAGCTGCGGGTGGTTGAGAATCAGGTTTTCCGAGGCTGACTGGCGGCGGGATGTCTTCATCCTTGATTGGTCTGCCAGCTTTTGCTTGCTTTAGGAGATCGTTAAGCGTTTTGAGCCCTCGTCCATACCTGTTGGATTTTGAGAATGGTATCACTTTACAATAGTGCAATGTGAGTTCACATCTAATGAGGGTTCATTTTTTTTTATCCACTACAAGTTAGCCCTTGACGGCAATCTCACCTGATGGTAAGTGATGATGCAGTCTAAGATGGTAGCGGACTAACCTGTAAGGGGTATGGTAAAGCCATACTCCTATCGGTTTCTACGCGACATCGTGCCGGAACGGTAAATTGCTTGGCGTCTTTTATTTACGTTATTCGGTATTGGATAAGAGAGAATACATAAATTCAATGATAGCAATTAACAACTTTGTTAAATCCATCTTATGATGCCATTTCTAAACTAAACACAAATTTAAACAAAACCTCTTAGAACTATATCCAGCTACACTTTTCTTGAGGTATAGTGTGAAAAGGACAGCACTACTTTTATATTGGTTGATTCAGTCTAATTTAGAGATTTGTGTCAAATAGAATCAGCACCTTGTCTCATACATATTTATCAAAACTGAGGTCAGCCCATTCCCTAATGTCACATTGTTCATATTAAAACTAAGAAGAACAGCTTTACAGTTGTTAAAATTGAATTGTGAAAATGCGAAAGTTAAATTTCATATCTGACCTCCTGGCCCGACTGCTTTCTCCAGTCTGCTTAGCGTTTTTCTCTGCTATAGTATAGTTGGATATTCTCTCCTGCAGCAAACTTATTGTACTACTAGAGGTACTGCCAGGCGGTGGTGGTGCAGTACGGATGGCACGAGGCTGTTCTGCTGGAGGGGCTGCATCATCAAGGGACATTTCTTGTAATTCTCTAAGTAAATCTGGATCGTCTTCATCGCCTGAAACAAGATTGTATTGCTTCACAAATAATAAACATGATCAAATTATTAGAACTTATATTAGAGCCTATTTCTTGAACACATTATCGTTTTGTAAAAACTTGTAGTTTTTTAAAATTAACCTTGCCACAAAGAAATATATTAAAAAGTAGGGTAGCTCTTTATACTCTGACCTGGCCTCTCAGCAGTAAAAAATCAAACAGGCTGATTATGATGACCCCAAACAAAACGATCCTCGCCGAAAGAGGAGGCCTAAACACATCCTTTACGACACTGACGATCAGATGACAACTGTCAACACATCTCACACACACGCAACACACTGTCTTCGGCGGCGAAGACGAGGTTCCCGCTGGGTGTGGGCCGAATCCACAGCCCCAAACATGTATGGACCACATACCGCCCAAACCCCCACATCCCAAACGCCACCTAAGCCTAGGGTTCAGCCTTACAGGAAGCGCCCTTAGGCAGACAATGCCTTAGCTTGTTTGAGCTCTAGGACTCGGAATATCTTGAAACTCGCCAAACAACCTGGTTATTGCTGACACAACCAATAGGATTGTAATGCTAAACACAGGCAGAATCAAACAAAATGTTGCTTTCTACAAAGATGTTTTAAAAATACCTGACACATCTTCATCAGAGGGTATGTCCCTCAAGCTATCAGCAATCATACTATCCAGGTCAGCAACAACTGCGGGCACCTTCTTTCTCTGACGTTGTTTACCACCACCACCACTAATAGCTGCTAACTCTGCTTCTAAATCCATATCATCATCAGACTCATCCATTGGGTCATCATCTACATCTGGCATATCAAGTAGGCCAAACTGCAAAAATACAAAAAATTTAAATAATAGAAATGAATGGCTTAACATTTCTTTGTCAAAGTTAGGCATTTGTGCTAAAGTTTAAACTGTTAACTAAACTATACTGATAGTATACCCTATTAGTGCTTCATTAGACTTCTGGGTCTCTCCAAGGTAACCCTATTTCCCCACTAATGTTGTAAATGCAAAAGGGTTATAAAAAGAGGTTATAGAAGAGTTTTACTTCAGCTCTTATTCTGGGTGACTCATAACAGAGTTGATGATTCATGACAACTGTTTGGTACACTGTTGCTAACAATTCCATAGCTCAGACTTTATACTGCTCGCTGGCACATAGAGTAAAAAGGAATTTCTTCTGGCAGAGCAGTTACGCTGTTGCAACCAATAGGGTTAGTACAGCTAATAGTCAGTCCAAAAAAAAAGTAATAAGGTTTTATTAATTATATTAGGTACAAGTATTTAGAACTAATAAATAGTTTATTTCAATAATTCTACTATACAAAAATAAGTATACATTTTAATTGGCTACAAATGGAAAACATTTTAAGAATGAGAAATTGGCCCAGGATATTAAATGTGACTAATGTAATTATGTTCTTATGTGAATTCTGACAAATTACTAGTTAAGAGTTCAAAAACACATTTTTCAGCAGATTATATGGTGGCCTGACCTTATCCTATTACTTTGCATGAATAACCACACAATCTTAATATGTAAATCTGCTTTTCTTAATGGAAATAAAGCCTATATTTCCAGCAAAATCACGAGGAGGCACAAATTTAATTTCATATGAGTAGTAAAAACAATATTTTGAATCGTTTCATTGTGTAACCTAGATATGAATATATTTTGACTTTAGTTTATTCTTCACTAGAATACAATACAATTAGATATCAAATTAGCTTATTATTAATGAGACAATCTTTGTATTTATACAAAAATTGTAAGACAAATTGTGTAATAAGTTTTTATTTTTATTTTTAATAGTATAAATGGGTTATCACCAAGCGTTCTCTTTGTCCCTCTTTAGACTATTTTGACTCACACTGTGGTGTTTTTTAATCAACAATATGTGGCTTAGAAGGATCCTTGAAGATAATTTAGATTGTAAAGATTTGCTATACGAGGATTGTTTAAATAAGGAAATCCTGATTGCCATGTTACACCGAAATAGAACATAGGATCATGAGTAAATAAAATCTACAATCACAATATAAATGACTCACCTGTGATAAATTGCCTCTTTTACCAGAGCTCGGTTTTTTATACATTTTGTTTACCTACACTATTGACACTAAAGAAAATCTAAATAACACTGTATATGTTTGAATTATATTGCCTGCGGTGTTTGACTTGTGTCGGTAACGTTATTTTCTTGCTTTGATAAACAAATCGATAAGTAAGGATTCAAATCACATTTTTTTATAACTTCAAAGGTAAAACAAGTGGCTAGCAAGTAAGGATAGTTTGTAAGCAACTGTGAAAAACTCGATTACACTTTATTACTCATAGCAGCAAAGTGAAATACTAAATATTTTTATTTACACAAGTTCTGGAAAAAAAAGTAAAAAATAACGCAAAAACCCACAAAGTAGACCCACAGGCCACAAACTTATTGTTCATCACAAAAGTCAATGTCATTTAATTTTTAGGGTTTGACAGCTGCGATACGAAAGTTTACTTTTTAGTCTATAGTAAGCAAAGCGTTTTTTTATTAAATCTACTGAAATGGTTGGTAGTAATTTAAATTTTTTAAATGGCAATATTACGAGTCCACGAGTTTTTTAGTCTGTGCTCTGTCTGCGAGAGTGACGTATGAACAGCCGAAACGAAAACAAAAGAAAAGCCTCTTGTGCCGTTGTTATCTTCTATCATATCTGAAGAATGGAGACAAACGGCCAAGCGAATGGGCTTAAATCTAAAAAGAAAGACAACGGCGATGGGAAAGACAATTTGTGGTAATTGTTCACTGTTAATTTACGAGTTACATGCAGCATCCATATAGGGTATCCAATGTGTCACACCTACGTGATGTCAAAGAATTGTACCTGAGAAATATGTGACCTAGCTGCGACGTCTTACCTTTGTTTGTAAAAAAAGCCGTGGAACATTTCTTGGAACTGTGTTAGACATTTCACTCGGAGTCAACTGAGATGGGCTCTCAGAATGTAAAAATTTTAATTCAAACAATATTCCTGACTTAGCGTGTTTATTACAGGTCCGCTATTTTAGAGGAAGTACAGAATCAAGGAAACACAAAGTTGCCTTCCAACAAGAATGTGCTAGTATTGGGTGACAATGAGACTGGCAAAACCACACTTGTAGCCAAGCTGCAAGGTGTGGAGGACCCCAAGAAGGGGTCCGCACTCGAATATGCTTATATAGATGTTAGAGATGAGTACCGTGATGGTAAGTTACTTATATCTTAAAAAGTATTAAACATACAATGAATGCTTTATTATTTGCAAAAAGGATCAATGTTACAACATACAGAATTAAAAATCAATATAGGCGTCAAATTAAACTGTTGCGTTGTGAGATAATCTTACCTCTAGGTAAGATTATATAAATAAATTATTTTTAATGACAGACATTGAAAGATAAACAGCAATCACCACACAGTATGTAATTTATAATTATAGCGACATGCGTCGCTTTATTTTTCTGCAATAGCACAATAAAACTCTTTCGTCACAATACTGTCATGCGTCTCAATGCATGTTTCAAAACAGATTATATTTTATTACATCAGTAGAACATCTTCAGGTTATGTTTAAGTCAGAAGAGAATAGCAATTTGAATGTTTTCTTTGTAATTGTAAAATGTTTTGTAAAGTAATGTTGAAATATGCCAACAGTGGATAGCAATGGGTTGAAATTATAGTTATAATAGTAACACAAATCAACTTTTAATACTTATTAGCATCCATTTCAATAGTTGATATAAATTTAAAGTTTTCATGTCATACTTTCACATTTCAAAATTTGACTGTTAAATAACTGTTGTATAAGATTCCAATGGGAAATGAAATGTTTAAAAATTAATTTAACCCTTATTTGGTTTACATCTAAATAGGATATTTTCTGTTAATTTATAATATTAACTAATTTTCTGTGTTTTACAATTTTCTTAAAAAATAAGGATGTTTGATTACATATCATGAGTTGATGGGTTTTGTGAAAATTAATTTAAAACTTTTTGCTTTTGCTCTGATAGTATTTGATTACCACACTAGTTAGTGTAAGTTTGCTATGTTTACCCCAGTTCCTCAGAGAATGTTAAGCTGTACAGTTTATTATGACCAACTTGAGGTACTAACCACTATATCTCCCCACATTATTTTGCCCAGTGCAGTCTAGCTAGGCTCTTAAACCCTCCCTTCCTTGAGGCATGTGCTCACTTGTGAGAAATAAATAATAAATATAACATTTAGATTCTGAATAGAAATGTTAATAATCTTGATCTTATAAGTTCCCGAGATTGGACCTGGAAATTTATAAAATTATACTGGTATGAATAACTAACTTTACCGATGACCTATGTTTATACCTAAAAGAGCATTTCTTTGAAGGGAAAAGACCATTACTCAAACAAATGATTGGATTCGTCATTTGATCATAGGTGGCTTATGAATAATTGTTATATTAAACTGATTTGCACAAATGTAGATTAGCCATGCAGCTTTTAAAAGGCACTTTTGATCATTAAACAAGAATTTCCCATAGCTGGATGCATGTCCAAATCCAAATTCAGAATAAAAATGTTTAGCCCAGAACTATAAGTATTTAGATGGGTTAGCTTTTATAATTATATACTTACACGAGAACTATTTTCAGATCACACAAGACTTAGTGTATGGGTCCTAGATGGAGATCCAGGGCACACAAATCTGCTTAAGTTTGCTTTAAGCAAAGAAACATTCCCACACACACTGGTCATCCTGACTGTGGCCATGACCACACCTTGGGGTGTACTAGACCAACTACAGAGCTGGGCCTCTGAGCTCGGCAACCATATAGACAAATTGGATCTCACACCTGGTAAGTTGCAAGATATGCTACTCGAACTTATTATATATTCTACAGATGTACTAATTTCAAAATGTTCACCATACTTAGCCTTATAATAAAGGCCTCACAATATACAAGTCTCAAGGAATAGAGCTTTTATCCAGTATACTGCTCACATATACATGTTTAGTGATAATTTAACCAGGACAAACTCTTTAACATGTTTTCTAAGGAGAGGATAAAATGCCAGTTTCCGAGCTTTCAAAATAAGCTTAGAGAATTTTTAAAAAGATAGGTATTTAAACATCCTACTCTCATATTATATCAAACTATATCTCAGATTAAATACTGTTAATTAATAGATAGATAAAGCCTGTACATGAGACAGCAATATAAACTTTATTTTTTATTATGCAAAATATACCTAAAATGCAACTTAAAAAGAAACTTAAAATATAGCATTCTGTAAATGCTTAAAATAATAGCATAGACATACTGATAGAAATCAAGTTCTTAGTATTGGGAACAAGTACTTTATTTGGCAAATTATAAAGGTTAACCAAACAAAGAAAAACAATGCACAGACAGTGCACAACACACAGTTACTTATATAATACTTCTTCTCTATTTCCTACTAATGCAATATTAGTATATTAAGATGGCATTGCTTCAAAGGTGTAAGTTTAATTTCGGATTTGTAAGCAATTCAATGAATACTTGTTGATTTGTACAAAAACAACACTAACAGCCATTCATTATTAACACAGAAGGTGTTATCATTTTAATGTCAAACACTGACTGTGGTAACATAATTATTATCTTAATTGATTGTGTGACTTATGGCACATCCTAATAATTATCCAATACAAGTTAGTTTTTTTCTTTTTTATACATTACAAGTTAGCCCTTGACGGCTATCTCAACTGATGGTAGCGGGCTAACCTGTTAGGGGTATGGCAAACCCACACTTCTAAATGGTTTCTACGCGACATCGTGCCGGAACGCTAAAACGCTTAGCTACACGTCTTAAATCGATATTGAGTGTTATATTATTGTCTGCAAGCATCAACCGTATAAACTACGACTATTACTAATTTTAGAGGTTCTAATTAGGTTTTCAATTGATTGTGGGAAAATGAAGGCTCGAGGAGGGCTCGGAAAAGCTTCTTCGCCTGTTACCCAGTTTAGTACATCTCATATATACCTCCAACGTCTTACAGAGTTTGACGGTGATATTTCCCTGAATGTGTTTATAAAACTAGTAAATTAATGCGACTGCCTCCTAGGACGTGTAATTTAGCCAACGTCTGTTAATGTCATTTTAATCGTTTCTGACCACAGTGCCCAGAGGTTTTTTTATATGTGGTAGTCTCATTTAAGGCGTGCTTAGGGCGCCACTTTTAAATTAAGACTCGTATCAATATCAGCTGAGGACAGTTCGGTCTGTTCATGACCGATATTTTTTTTCCGGCACGATTTCGGTTTATTGAAACAATTTTAATACGGGATCGGGCATATGAGAGAAGGCTCATGGCCTTTTAGTTAAGTAGTCGTAATCTCTTTGAAAAGGATATTTCACAAGCGGTGATAGCCCAGTGGTTAGGGCGTCAGCCTCCTAATCAGAGGTCGGCGGTTCGAATCCCGGCACGCACCTCTAACTTTTCGAAGTTATGTGCGTTTTTAAACAATTAAAATATCATTTGCTTTAACGGTGAAGGAAAACATCGTGAGGAAACCTGCACGCCTGAGAGTTCTCCCTAATGTTCTCAAAGGCGTGTGAAGTCTGCCAATCCGCACATGGCCAGCGTGGTGGACTATGGCCAAACCCTTCTCATATTGAGAGGAGACCCGTGCTCTGTAGTGAGCCGGTAATGGGTTGTTCATGATGATGATGATGAAACTCTTTGAGAAGGATATTTCACAAAAACGGAAGCTTTAAGCTCTGTCTTCCGTTGTTTAGTGTAAGATCTTAAACTTGGCAAAGCGATGTTTATTTCGCGCCGTGACTCACATGTTACGTCATAGTCCAGTATTACTTAATCAATGAATGCGTTTGACTTTATAACTGGTTTTACGGTTCACTTGTACTATGTCACGACACTTCCTCGCTTCTATTGTCGGATGTTTTTTTTTTTTTTTATCACCCTATGAAAATTGAGTTTTTTTTTGTAACAAAAGGCGCTCGTCACGCTTAAATCACTGGATATATTCAGACAAAAATTTTGCTTTTCAATAGCAAGGTTTAGATGGTTGGTTACAAACTTCATACATATCTCAATATGTACTACTGATAAACTTAACCAATGCACTGATTAAAAATGGGCCATTAAAAATCCAAAACAGTTCTTGGCTTGGAACACTTGAAACACTTTTTTTCTTACAACGAACGGAAACTGCCCCTGCCTGTCGGCGATGTATAATTTAAAGCGTGTAACCCTTTAAAGTAATATTTTCCACTTTCCCAGCGGTACAGTCGATTTCTAAAATAGTAAAAGGGACCAATCGATCACGGTCTCAAAGCCTAGATTCTAAACTTTAAAGTCATTCCACTGGCTGTAGAATTATAGAATTCATCTTTTAAAACAGTGATATCCCCAGTTGTTTATTAAGGCTATGTTTTTCCGGCCTAACCAAGCTTCGTAGCCTCTATTCATGAAACGTTCATTACCGACATGATCAAACTATAAATGTCCCACAGCTAGGTACAGCCCTTGCCTCCAACGGGAATCAGGAAATTTGATGATGCAACTAGAGGCATTTCTGTTGATATGGCAAACAGACGCTATATATTGATTACTATGGTTCTCCAATCTATGTAGTTTCAGAAACAGTATCCAGTTGTTTTGATAATCTCATAAGTGTATTGAGAACGCAATCACCCGCGTTTCCACCCCGTATTTAAGTGAAGCCACAAATAGTTTTCACGCTTATAAAGTTACCTAATATTCATGGTATTTAACTAATTTATGTTGTCAACATAAACTGAATGGAGTCAACTTATTCAATTACCTTTTTTCGCACTTTATTTATGTGCTCCGTAATGCTTACCGAGCAATAATTTCACGGGAAAATTATGACTTGAACAGATGTTTTTTTTTATAATTATTGGTATATATTAACCGTTTTCTTCTCCATACTGTATTCTATAACTTGCAACTTCGCGTTTTCACCCGCATTGACTAAAAGTAGTATTTCATATCAATGCCGCGTGGCGCACGGTTACCTCATAAACTGCCCTGCCGTACGTATTTTTAATTTCATGTTTGCATTATAAATAAATGCAACTTCACATTTTTTTATTTTACATACATATTACAACAATGTGTAAAGTATATATACGTGGTATGTATCGGCGTATACTAGATGATAAATATTTTATTGTATTTAATTTACCAACCGGTTTGTGGACATCTGTTTATATAACCTTGATTAAAACGCGGAATTTAACATTCGTCTTATTGCTCTCGAGAAACACACCTGCATGTTTTAACTTTTATAAAGATTATTCAGAATTCTATAGATTATGTTTTTTTTTTTATAATGAAACTAGGCCGTTTGAACTAGGAAGGGAAACAAAGAATCTGAGACTTTAATTTTCCGGTATTAAAAGTAACCCGTTCGTCAAAGACGTTTCAGCTCTTAAAGCTTACATAAATTCAAAGGTGATTTTTCTTAATCTCAGGCGAAGTTGCTTTCTGAGATATACAATATTCTATGTCAGTTTCTAGAGTGTTAAATTGGCCAACTTTCATCAAGATCTGCAATGGTTGATTCGGGCACACGTACTTAACGCTGTAAACAAATAATCATTTATAATATAACTGTAGAGGTTTATTACGCAAAAATAGAAAGGCCTAAAACTACTTTTGTGACAAACAAAACAGTCACATCTGCATTGCTCAGAGTTACCTCTCTTCGTTATAAGAATCATTTACAGTCACCACTACAGCGATCTATCACAAACGTGACAGTAAAATTGACCTAATTGCACTTGGTCTTAAGGGTTAAGTTCGTACAACCGCACTGTCTTCAGCACTTAGTACAAAATTTCTATGATATCGAAATTATCTTTGACTATATACAACGAAACTGACCTAAATCTCCTTGCATTTAAAGTTTAGACATTGTTACTTTGCTTTAGGGCAATAATAAAAGTTAAGATTAAGAAATGAAGTTAAGTAAAGGTTAAGTTCGTACAAACTCACTCTGTCTTCAGCACTTAGTACAAAATTTCTATGATATCAAAATCATCGTTGACTATATACAAAAGAGTGACCTAAATTTCCGTGTTTTTAAAATTTAATACATGTTACTTATCCTTTAGGATAGAAGACTTAGTATAGTAGTAAAAAACACAGTGAAATAAGACTACCTAATTCCCGAGTCGACGAGTTAGGCAATAAAAATCAGTAAATACAATTGTTCTTTCGCATCTATTTAATTATATTCCCCTACTTAAGAGGGCAGCCAATCAATTCGTATGTGACGTTTTTTTGATCACGCTTCCGATACGAACCATTAGTGCAAGAACGCCTCCAGCATCGTTTTTCTGCCACGTATATCTCGAGTGCCTTTAAGGTTAAAATCAAAAGACCTCATTATTGCTTTCCATCAGCTATTATAATCGTCAAAAGAACAGAAAACAGATAAAACGACGTTATATCGATACTCGACATCGAATGGACGATTTCGAGATGCTTAATATCATACTAACGGTAAATGCAGATCTCGGTCGCCACCTTTAGCTAAATGTCTAAAATAAATCTCACGATATGCTTTCGTTCTATCTACACTATTTCCGGTGACCTTTTCATAAAAGTCAATATTGCTTACCTGCCATATTATTAAATCCTATGGGAATAAGTTAGCACAAGTATTCAGTTACCTACTTGTGCTAACTTTACTTCCTACTAATCTTTCTTACTTAAGAAAGATAAGTAGGATACAATAATAGTAAGTTGGATGACCAACTTTAGAGGAAATGCTCCTCTAAAGGCATCCGTTTTTCACAATTGCTATCAGTAACCATGAAAGTGAAGAGACGAAATCGTTTTACTTTATCATTAAGTGTGCTAAGGAACTATTTTCTATATTTCCAATAATATTCAGGAAACTTGGGCAATATTTAACTGAAAAATAAAGACTTTCATAAATGGTTATATTTAATTATTGAAGCTATGGAGTAAAATTTACGAAAAGGTTAATCCCCTGTACTAATGACGTGCAGTTCATACATCCACAAAAGCAGAGCATATTCCCTATTCGTGAGAAATAAGGGCTTGGTTTTATTGGAAACGTACTTCTAAAGATAAAGCTAGACTTCACACATGCCTAAACTGCCCAAAGACCCAATATTAAAGAAGAATTATTTGATATTGAATCATCTACATACCCTGGTCAAAAACGCTATGTACTAACTCTAGACTCGACTCCAGAATTAGATCCAGGAACTTGTGATCCCTAGTGTTAAATTTTTTTTAACGCTGATAAATGCGTGTACGCATCCCCTCCGACGCATAGCTGCGTCTATTCCGGCGGGGTATGTGGTACTCGCCGTTGACTAAAGTGGCGACCATAAAACCCACTAAAACCCAGCAATGCTCCTTCGCGTCGCCTTGTGCTGGGTCGCAGGAACGCTCGTGCACTCGTCCGCAACATCCATAGTTGACATACTAACCTATAGATCAACTAGACACTTTTTTACTTTGCTGATTTTATTTATTTGTATAGAGAGACAACTTACTGTTTTTGTGATACAATAATAAATGGAGCATTTTTTGTTTATTTACTGTTCATTTGAGAGCGGTTGAAGTCTACGATCGTTCAGTTTCCTAGTGTGCAGACAGATGCAATGCGCTTTCTTGTTAAACAAAGGAATTACTCATCACCATGATCAACCCATTACCGGCTCACTACAGAGCACGGGTCGCCTCTCAATATGAGAAGGGTTTGGCCATAGTCCACCACGCTGGCCATGTGCGAATTGGCAGACTTCACACGCCTTTGAGAACATTATGGAGAACTCTCAGACGTGCAGGTTTCCTCGCGATGTTTTCCTTCACCGTTGAAGCAAGTGATATTTTAATTGTTTTTTAAACGCACATAACTCCGAAAAGTTCGAGGTGCGTGCTCGGATTCGAACCGCCGACCTCTGATTAGGAGGCTGACGCCCTAACCACTAGGCTATCACCGCTTCTCAATACTACTCAATTTTATTAAACTTGACGCTTTGGTCGAACAACATAGTTGCAAAATGGTGCTGTCTTACGCTTCCAAACGAAAAACAGAAGAGCAAAGGCGAGTTTAGACTATATCTGGCCATATTCACGCCTTATAGAAATAGGAGGAGAAAATGGTACACATGATTATCACATCGCATAAATGAATCCTACAGGAGTGGATACCCTCCACCAGCTGTAAATGTTTTAATAAAAGCTTGCCTGTTAACTTTCGGAACGGACGTAATAAAGCGAAAAAAGGAGATAAATCTCATTAAAAAAGTTGTTCTTTTCGTAATATTTTTTAAAGCGAGTTCTCATATAGCTACAACAAGATTGAATAGCTGAATTAAATTTCAACGTTTGAACAACTTTGCTTAGCTTTGACATACGCACTTATATAAAAGAATTACCTCGCATAAGTTTCTAGAGGGTGATAAGGTTTATTGAATTAAGTAACCACGTACCTATTTATACATAAGTTGCCAAATTGTACCTTCGCTCTTTTCTATTTCCATTTTTTTTTTTATTATCTTTTGTGTACAGTAAATGTGTATTCATTCACTCATTCATTCTATGGATACGTACCTATTCATACATAAATCGCCAAATTGTACCCACTGCCTACCCGATCCGATATAGATTGCAAACCCCCCTTAATAGTTTAATGACGAAACAACGTACTGAAATTCGATATGTCGCAGGTTAGTTCGTCACCCTCCGGTTATTTTATTGTGGAGAGTTCACAACGGTGTACCTACAGGAGCCTTATTGGTTGGCTCGCACGCATTTTTTTGTTTTTAATGCGGTCTTAAAGCTCCATGTCATTTTCTATTGTTAGGCATTAAATATGAATCCTGATTAATATGTCATGTTATAATTAATACTACATCATGATCAACCCATTGTCGGCTCACTACAGAGCATGGGTCTCTTCTCAATATGAAAAGGGTTTGGCCCTAGTCCATCATTCTGGCCATATGCAGATAGGCAGATTTCACGCGCCTTTGAGAACATTATGGAGAACTCTCAGGCATGCAGGTTTCCTCACGATGTTTTCCTTCACCGTTGAAGCAAGTGATATTTTAATTGCTTAAAACTCACATAACTCCGTATATAGGTGCGTACCCGAGTTCGAACCCCGACCTCTGATGTCCTAACCACTAGGCTATCAATCATTATTAAGACTTATTCTTATTTAAATAAACCATGACTTTTGCAGCCTGTATTTTGGACGTCAAGTAAAAATACTAGGGGAGTTTAAAGCGGATTATAACTTAACCACGCGGCACATATAATGGAATAACTTAACTTTACGGCCATAAATATTTTATGACAAACAAGGTGTGAAATATTGCTCTAATAAGATAGCTCTTAATATAATTTTAAGTGGCATGTGAGATGGTGTTAACAAAAAAAAAATTACCTGGCTAAGTTTGTTGTGGGCTTCTTCTTAAACCGAGGCGTGTTTGGAACCCTCATAGCTTTAGTTTTAAGTTTACGAATCTAGTTATCATCATCGAATCACTACTATGTAAATTATTGACGCGTCAAAAGAGCCTTTTAAAGGACTATTTGAATAAAGATTATTTTGAATTTGAATATACCAAAAAGTTGCTAATATGCGTGTCAGCGTCAGACGCAGATATGTAATGTGACAATGATTAAGAAGTAAGAGTTTATTCGAAGATTTAAATAAAATAAAAATAGCTTTAAATAAAGAGGAAATAGATTGGTAGCTCAAAGTGCTAGCACCGCACGCGAGGTGACTCGACTAATTAATTCGTGAAAGTGCATTACAATAAGATTCTTACACCAATCAAATTCGTTGTGTACCCAATTCAATTGCCCCGTGTGAATGCAGTACACATTTTGACTGACTCCAAAAAAACAGATTCTCAATTCATTGCGTTTATTTTACGTTTTTAACGCAACCTCTTCATGAACAACCCATTACCGGCTCACTACAGAGCACGGGTCTCCTCTCAATATGAGAAGGGTTTGGCCATAGTCCACCACGCTGGCCATGTGCGGATTGGCAGACTTCAAACGCCTTTGAGAACATTATGAAGAACTCTCAGACGTGCAGGTTTCCTCACGATGTTTTCCTTCACCGTTGAAGCAAGAGATATTTTAATTTTTTAAAAACGCACATAACTCCGAAAAGTTAGAAGTGCGTGCCGGGATTCGAACCGCCGACCTCTGTTTAGGAGGCTGACGCCCTAACCACTAGGCTATCACCGCTATGATATAACATTTAACATAATCTTTGTAGGTATATCACTACCACCAGAAACTTTTGTTTTGCTTTTGAACGAATAGTACGTTTCTGTGCGTCAATATTTCGCGTCAAATCCACTTTCGCGACAAGGAAGGTGAAGCTAAATAAGCTGCGAAATATTTATGTGAATTGAATAAAGAAGGGTCCAACGCGTTCCCAGCAGAGGGCTTGTTTGTTAAGAACTGATTGGGCATCACAAATGGGAGTATTAGGTACCCCTCTTTGCCGGAGCCCCTTAATGTCCGCATTAGACCGATTTCAAATACGTAAAGTATTGGCAATTCCAACACAAATCAATATGATTTGAAGAAAACCTTTTGTCCGTCTTTCAATACGCAATTAAGTTATGTAAAGTTAACAAGCTCGTGTTTTAACTCCGGTATCAGAGTAAAACATTCGTTGAGTGCGTATTTTGGAGGATCTGTTTAGTGAGACATCTGGCAAAGAGTATAAATTGGACCTAGATTATAGATAGCTATTAGATTACAGGGTCTTAATTAGCGCCTAGTGGTTAAGACTTCGGACTTCCTTTCCAGAGGACCGAGTTCGTTCCCCGGCACACATCTCTGATTTGTCGGTGTTATGTGCGCTTAAATTTAAGAAATTTTAAATAGACTTTCACTTGCTTCAAGAAGGAGGAAAAATTAAGAAACCATGTCACGTGATCTAGGGCCAAATATCCTTCTGTTGCTAAGATAGGACCCGTGAACTGTAATGGGCCAGTAATTATGATGAGGAATCCTTATCCTAAATGCTCCGTCTTCCGCAGAACAAAGGTTACAAAGTAAAAAGCAGCAAGTTCAGAAATGGCAGAGGTATACGGAGCCCGGCGACGAGCTGGAGCCGACGGCTTCGTCGCCGATGAAACGCTCGTCGCGGAACCTGTCCGACGAACTCGACGACGAAGATGAAGACAACCCGCTACCAGAAGCCGTACTTACCACGAATTTAGGCCTCGATATTGTCGTTGTTGCTACAAAGGTTAGTGGTCGAACCTTCAATTTTCTTTGATTTGGTAGAACTTTTTTTTCGGACTGTCTATTAGCTGTGCCTATTGGTTGCTACAGCGTATCCGGGCTATTTGGCGAGCTTCGGAAAGAAGCTCTGCCAGAAGAACATTGGCACATCTGATGTGTATGACATTGGTCTACAAAGACTTCTCGAATAAATTGAAAATTCAATAATGAACGTCGAACGTCTTGTTAGAGATCTGTTCCGGTTTCCCCAAATTTTAAATTCCGTCTTTGATATAATTAATAACATTTTGAAACACAAAAAAAAAAGCAATTACGCCAATTTCCCACCTAATAAGCGATTATTAAAATTTTATGAATCATGAGGTCTTGAGAACATTTTTATGCGATAACAAATTTATAATTTCTAAACTGTTCTGTTTTTCTGTTTTATGTAAAAATTAATTATTTAATTCTGTCGACTTTTTGAAGAAAACTAAAATACAATCAGTACAAAATAAACTACAACTCAATCCAGTCTCCCGTCGCCCCCTCAATCTCCTTTCATCGGAGTTAAAAATAATCTAACATCATTGTTTCAAAGCTTTTGTTTTGTTGAATGCTTTTAATACAGATTTCAATATGATAGCGAGAAAACGTTTTATTTGCTTTCATAGCAACTATTTTTGAACAAAATAAATACATTTGTATGTTGATTAAATACATTAAAAGTAAATTTGAATTAAATATTCATGTAAGTTATTGTTGTGGGTAGGTAACGCAAAATATGTATCTTCTTACGCATAGGTAGCCTGGAATAAAACGTTTAATTTTTTTCCATTGTTCATTTCTCTTTAATGTACGAAAGAAATATTTCGCGGAAAAGGTAAATACCTGTATTGTCCATTTCTGTGGATCTATACAGACCACGCGTGTAGGTACCTATCTTCCATGATATGGAACCTAATCTACGCGTCAGTAAAAGTCACAATCAACATCCGTACAGTAGAAGTTTTTGTTTCTTATGTTAGTTGTACGATATCGTGTTACAGTGAAATATATCTCGTATTTGTCTAATAATACGTACTCCTACTTGTGACGCAATACGTAGATATTCCATTACGTTTGATTTCGACTAAACAATTTTATTGCCTATGCACGACTTTACGAAATTTTGATGATTACACATAGCCGAATTATTAATAGGAATTATCATATTAATTTCTGACCTGAGAAAACAAACGATTCGGTTAGTATAAGATTGACACACTCTCAAACGTGGGCTCGATTTCGAGTATCGTAGACTATAGCTTTAAAGAAAAATGTATCTTATTTTGTGGGCTTAGACTCGCAATTTTCACACTACTTATTTTACGTAAACTTGAACGAACGGAAGGTCGGACGAGTTTGAGTTTTAAAGTCATATTACGTTGAAATTAACTATGACATAACAATATATAATTAGCATGCAAATTTTATACTAAAGCTACTAGTAGCGTTAGTATAAATAAGTAGTAAACTGATGCTGAAACCTTGTGTTACATTTCACATTAGCACTATCCATGTATTTTGTATAAGTTGTGAGTTTAACTCACAAGTAAGTGTCGATGTATTATTGAATCATGACATTATTTGTATTATGACTGATAATACTACTTCCTGTAAGATACTTTAAAGCTATTGGTTAATTGATTAGAATAGGAGGGGACTGTATTGAGTTGGAAGGAGGTATGAAAGGTTATAAATTAGAGAAGGTTTGCTATTAAGGCAGATACTGCTGACGCGCGGGAGTGTGCGCTATTCATGAAATATAAGATCTATATAAATGTAATATAGTTTGATTCTATATTTGTGAGCTTACCGTAATGAATAATAATGAAATATATATCAATATAATAAGATCTATGATCATGAATATAATAAGTTTGATTCTATATTTGAGAGTTTACACTTGTTTGTTTTCGTTCCCTAGACTGACTACATGACCACATTAGAAAAGGAGCACGACTACCGTGACGAGCACTTCGACTTCATGCAGCAGTGGATCCGGCGGTTCTGCTTGCAGTACGGCGCCGCTCTGTTCTACACCAGCGCCAAAGAGGACAAGAACTGCGATCTGCTGTACAAGTACCTCACGCACCGGATATACGGCCTGCCGTTCAGGACGCCCGCGCTCATCGTTGAGAAGGACGCAGTTTTGATGTAAGTTTACCGTCTTCATTGTCAACCCATTGTACGCCAACTACAGTGTGCGTGCCGTAGTGCCCTCCCAGCCTGAGCAGGGTATTTGACACGCTTGTTTGAGATCATTATGGAGAACGGCTACAGTTGGTCATCTGACTGGTCTTAAGTACCGTCAATTTTCGGTTTTTAGTGCCTAGTGTGGTGAACTACGGGCTATTTGGGAACTAAAACCGACAAAAAAAAGTACCTTAGTAACAATAGCAATGGTATTTTTGTTTTTTGAAATGTAGATCCCACTTCTGCACATCGATTGTGTATTTTTTGAGTATCTCGCTATTTGACTGGACTGAATGGCGTTGAATCATTGTTTCTGTTTACAGACCGGCTGGTTGGGATAGTATGAAGAAAATAAGTATACTGTATGAGAACATACAGACGTGCAAGCCGGACGATTACTATAGAGATGTTATCGTACAACCCGCTACACGAAAGGTAAATAAAAACTTAATAAAGTTTACACTTTTCATTGAATACATTGACTGTCGCTTGGATGCAGTCACACTTGATGGTACATGACTCTCAGAAATATATCGAGATTTTATTCCATTACAAGTTAGCTCTTGACTGCAATCTCACCTGGTGGTAAGTAACGATCTGAGATGGTAGCGGGTTGATCGTCTTTGTCAGGGTCTCTAGCGTGGTGTCCATCCATATCTAGACACATTTTAATAGATTTTAATATATTTTAATGGAATATATAATATATTGGCATGGCATGTTTTCCTAAATTTATCTAGTGGAACGCTATGTCTTCGTTTTTTTGTTTTGTCAAGTTGGGGAGAATATTAAGATCTTATTCTAGCAGCTGTATCTATCTTTTCAAGCTAGGGTGCCGTGACTGTTGAGGATGCAATTTATATAGTATTTAGCTATATAGTACTTAGCTTTTAACTCGTGTCAAATTAACAAAGATATTTCTAGCTATTATATTTTCCCAGCTGAAAACAACGCTGTCTGTGTTAGGAATGCAAGCAATCTCTCTTAAAAAAATTGTCAAAATCGGTTTTACTGTTATCAAATAACAACACACATATGTATCAAAGTATATTTTATTCAGAATAAAGCAAGAATGGTCCCCGAATATTTTATTTTATTTCACGATAAAACTGTCCTTAGAGATGGTCTAGAACTAATTTCGCCATGAACATTGGTGTTGCGGGAGAACGGAACATACAAACACACAAACAAATAAATAGACAGATATACTATCGTATTTTAGTATCAGTATGGATAATTGTATTCTACCGTTCCAGAGCGGTGGTCTCAGAGAAGCGGAGGTGACGGCGGAGGACGAGCAGGCGTTCCTGCAGCGACAACTAGCCGCGTTACAAGCCGGCACACCCGCGCCCAGAGCGGATTCGCCGCTCAGGACGACCCAGAGGACCACTGCACAGGTATGTTCAGGAAAAGGATCAAGTGTTCTAACGAATTTGCATTATCTAAGCTCAAGGACATATGCTTTAAACAATAAACAGCAAGTATAATTTGCTATATTCCGCCGACAAAAGAGAAAAGTAAAGTCACTTTTCGCGCTTGTGAAGTCAATATCTCCTGAGGGTGATCCGGTGTCGGGTCGAAGCGTGCGTAGAGGTTCTAGTGGAAGATTTTGTGTGGTGTTATATTATACAAATCTCCCGGTTGTCGGTGGAATATAGCAAATTATACTCGCTGTTTATTGTTTATCATGGACTTCCGCAAAATAACGCCTGCTTCTATTCATTACTTAATTAAAACTTCTTCTGAAAGGAAATTAATAAGTTTAAGTAGACTATTTCTTAATAAAGCGGTAATAGCCTAGTGGTTAGGGCGTCAGCCTCCTAATCAGAGGTCGGCGGTTCGAATCCGGGCACGCACCTATACCTTTTCGGAGTTATGTTCTCAAAGGCGTGTGAAGTCTGCCAATCCGCACATGACCAGCGTGGTGGACTATGGCCAAGCCCTTCTCATATTGAGAGGAGACCCGTGCTCTGTCCGTGAGCCGGTAATGGGTTGATCATGATTCTGCGATGTTTCGATTCAAACATCGAAGAAAACTATAACCATATGACGGAAGCCCAATAATCGTATATCACTTGCTTTTACGGCACCACGGAGGTCGTCATAAGTTCGAAATGATCTTGGTGAATGAAACGTGTAAAATACTAGTAATGAACTTTGTGTTGCGTTTCAGCTGGACGGCGCGAAGATAGGCATGAACCCCGGCACGCCAGGCAACGAGGGCGTGCTGGCCAACTTCTTCAACTCTCTACTGTACAAGAACAAGCCGGGCTCCCCAGGCACGCGCGCGCCCGACGCGTCGCCGGCGGCGGCGGCCGCGCGCTCCGACGCAGCCGCAGAGCTCGACCGACTCACGCGGGCGAAGCGAGCCCCGCCGCCCATCGACCTCAACACGTCCGAGTGCTAGCGCCGAGGGACCCATGCGAGGTCGGTACTGTGTCACGCTGCTACTCCTCATAGCTCGACCTCTCGGTCAGAGCGCCGACTGAGAGAATTCTACTTTGATCTAGCGGAACTTAACTTAAATCTGAATAGAATCGAAAGAGCGCCATGTAACCGATGGTGCCCTACGATGCCATACTAATTGAAGTCAACTTAAACGCGATCGAACAAGAAGAAAGATCGAAGAAAATCTCGCACTTGGCACTTGAACGCAGAGTACGTGCTAAGTGAACCTCATCATGATTAACCCATTACTGGCTCACTACAGAGCACGGGTCTCCTCCCTATATGAGAAAGGTTTGGCCATAGTCCACCACGCTGGCTATGTGCGGATTGGCAGACTTCACACGCCTTTGAGAACATTTGAAGAAGTCTCAGGCGTGCAGGTTTCCTCACTATGTTTTACTTCACCGTTGAAGCCAGTGATATTTTAATTGTTTAAAAACGCACATAACTCTAAAAGTTAGAGGTGTTAGGCGTGCCCGGATTCGAACCGCCGACTTCTGTTTAAGAGGCTTACCACCAGGCTATCACAGCTGCGTACTGAGTGCACGCAGTACTGCGTATTAAGTGAACCTCATCGTCCACAAATAAAGACCCGCGTAAAACTAAATTTTGTTCTGATAAAAACTATTGTGGCCAAAGTTGTCCAGGAGATCCCTGTTTTTTAAGTTGTTTACGGGGGGAAATCTACTACTCAGATACCCAACTATTGCTGGGGAAAACCTCGGGTTATGTTGGATTTTTACTCACTAAAATCCCCTCGGTGGCCACCATCAGCATAAAATATATCGAGCCTACTAAATCTTTATTAAAAGCAAATAATCTGGTTCCTCAGAACTTTTATTAACGTCGAAAACCCTATTGAATTGACGACATAGCGACAAAAACCGTTGTTTCTTTCGGAGCTGTGTAAAGGTTTTGAAAGGGTTGACCTATTTTACTATTGCAAGTTTATTTAATTGCAGGTATATTAGTTTATCGGGCGCTCACGATGTCGCCCGGCACGTGGCAGGGAAGCGGTACTCGTCCGTAGGCCTCCACACCATATGATACATTGCTGGCTTGTACTTTGTGTTGTCACGCCATACTCCACGGCCACGCGGCAACGGAACCCGTATTATTTATTCCGAACGCTTGTATTATCGCGAAACCTTCGAGATTTCTACCATTTAATAATCGGCATGTCGGCGAAGTAAATACATCCATCAAGATTGGTCGAGCGCAGTATACTGTAAAATAAATAGCCGAGATTGATCAAATAATGTATTGGGATTAGTCGATAATTCGCCAGCAACGCCATCCGATGACAAAATGTATCGTTAGTTTTAAAATATTGCGAATGTTTGTATTGTCGCGAGAGAGATTGGTAGAATCCTTTGTCCATCAATGGCGGATGGTCGAGCGTAGCATTGTGATTGGTCGGTTACAGGTTTGGTCAACAACGCCATCTGTTGATAAATCTTATGTTTTTATAAATATTCCAGTTGCTGTATTACGAAACTTTAATGCGTTAGTCCTATAGTTTACTATTACTATTATATTGAGCAAGCTATAAAGAACCTAATGTGTCTTATCTTATAGCTCAAATTTGCATTAACTCTCCAAGTAGAAATATTCTGAAGCAAATTGCATTGATACCTAAACTAGCACTTTAAAACAAAAACATTAGGTCTATATTTTGATTTTCTTAAAAACCACACACGTTTACCATAACTTGAAAGGCCGTGTATGAAAAACGGCAAATTAACTGCACTAACATTCATGTCTACCCTTTGTGACTTTTCTGACAGTTGCTGGCTTATATGGAGTCTAAAACCTCTCATCTAAAAATTCCGCGGGTTTCGTAATACAGGACAGGTTCACCGCAGTAAGGCTAAGAGCAGTGATGTACTTTATATAAAGGTTAACGTATTGTAATATTAAGGAGAAAAAGGAGAAGACATTTTTTACATAACTTATTAAAACTAATTAATAATACACAGTACTATCACTTTTATAAGTCGCAATTGTTATGGCTTACTAAAAATATTCTTGACACCAGTGCAATAAGAAGCATTGTTGCTTAACATAATTAGAAATACATAAACAACAACAGACTATCTCGCTCAATCAACAATCAATAGCGAATGGAAATAGTGTGCTTTCCCAAAATAGTCATATAATTGTTGTAACTTATAAAGTGGTAACACTGTACCTATGTTTTTTAGTCTGTGGCAGCCTTGTTTGTGAAGAATTCCTCTAAGTATAGTAATTAAAACTTTAACCCAACTCAGCTCGGCTGTAGAACTACATATTGCTTTTCTACATAGTTCTACCATTATCACTTGAGTGTCAAAATGTTTTTTTACAGTCTTTCTATCTCATGAAGACAGTTCAGCCTCGATTAGGGTTGTGCAATAGTAAGCATAATACTAATAAATATATTAAATCAAAATTACAGGTAGCCAACCATTTCTGCAACTTTATTCCACCGTGTGCAATCTCATCGCACTCGAATAAATAAGGAACAGTTTCAGGATTAGTCAAAAACCAGTGTAGAATGTGTGTTTAAATTTAAGTGTCGGACAAAGCGATAACTCCCTAATTAAAGCAAAATGTACGATGTGTGTTCGCTTTCACTACGACTTTAGCCAAATTGTCTATATGAGATAGATTTACTTAACAAATACAATTTTCAATCCTACATCTAGTGAAGGTGGCCCACAGTACCCTGTAGTTTATGGTTTAGGTCACTAAACGGAATTCCAGCGCAAAGTTAATCTTTAAAATTTGTATGGAGTTGTTGAATCACCAAGTTAGGTTCTGTTTATAAAATATCAGATTTACGCCAACGCAGCTGTTAGGTAAAATAATAAAAAGTTTCACTGAGGCACACAGTTCTTTGATACGAAATCTAGAGTTGTAATAATTCTAATTCCCTATTCAGTAATATTTTTTTACTTGAAATAATAGTAATATGTTTTATGATATTAAGTATTTATTTAATTAGTTTACGTTTGAATTTTGGATAATAATAGAATCGATGGCGTAATGGAGTGAAGCCCTTTCCAACTTTTTGAGATTAACATGTTTTTATACTACTGATTTTGTATGAATCAGTATAAAATTTAATATCCTAAATAGGGTTACCATGGTATGGGCAGCCCTATAAAATAATTTCTCTAAATCTCAATATGGTGAATTAATTATTTGTGTGAAAGGTTTCAGTTCAATTTAAATTGCTCATATCCGAAACAGTGATCTTCTATGAAGACTGTCAGGTCAAATGGGGTCATTATGCACCATAAAGCTTATATTTGTACAAATCTTTTGTAACAATTACCCGTAAAGTTACTGTTATTGGTCTAATAAAATGAGTTTACCTGCTTGATTTGTTTAAAGAATGTAATGAATTAACTTGTTTCCATATTTATGTTTCTCCTAAATATTGTGAAGTTAATGGTAAATATTGATATAATACTAAACATTAATAAAATGTCTAACACAATACATCAAAACTCATCACAATATTACTGTATGACACTGAGCCTCACAATAAAAGCCAATAAAAGTGTGGTAAACTGATAACTTCATTCTAAAAATATATTTTTTGAATCAGGGCAGGTACACAACAAGTAAAGAGAAAACAATTATTTTACTCACTATAATATGATGATCGAAAATTAGAACTCATGTAATGTAAGGACACTATCCACTAAAACATATCATAGAGTATAGATAACAAATTGGAAATCTTCACATTAGTTTTTATTGCGAACAGAGCACAACCTGATAGTTTCAGTGGACAGCGGACCTTAATCCTAGAATTGTAATGGTGACCTTTTTGTGTTGTGTTATAGCTAAATTTATTTATTGCAAATACATTAATTCCTTTTCTTCACAGTTTATTCTTTTTTTTTTTTACCCATACTCTGTGAGGTGATGTAATTATTATGTATAGACATATTTTTTAAACGTTGGATTATGTTCACATTTGGTGCAATACAGAACATTCCAAACCTGGTTTGGTGCTTATTATTATAGTAAAATTATCGAATAATAATATGGAGTTTCATTTTTATTTTGCCCAACGCTCACTCAACCAATTAGTGATTTTACTTCAGGCACTAAAGGTCACTATTAAGTAATTCGAATTCCTTACATTTAATTGTAATTAATGAATTATGAGTACTTAAAATTTATTTTATTAGTTAGTTTTCTATTTTAAACGAATAATATAATGTCTGCAGGAGCATAGAGCTGTTTCAGCCAAAAATTTATTCCTCATATAAACAACAAATTAGAGAACTTTATGCTTATATTGGTAAGAATTTAATTATATAATTAGTAGCCAATGTGATTTGATAGAAATATATTACATTATTATTGAATTATTTAATTAATCGAAAAATACTACAGTGAGTTATCAATATTAATAACAACTTTATTAAACAGTTCTGAAAAATCCAAGGTTTGATGATATTATATTTGAAGCTCATTTTCGTTTTATACCACCAAGGCAGCAATTCTTAAAATAATTGTGGGTTTATATTTTATTTTGGTATTATTATGGAACTATGTACTATTCTGCCAAATGAATAAAAAATATTTGCAGAAATAATAAATATATTTTTATAGTGAGGAATTAGTGTTAGGTGGCTATATAGTGCATACTATATAATATTCTTCTATAATCAACTTTGATGTAGTTGTTACATTAAACAAACTCTTATTTATAAAATAATAGTTGTCCTGGAAATCTAGCTAAATAAGTTTTTTTTTTATGTTTACTTTTATTCTTTTAATGTTTTAGTATGGATTCAATTTATTAATACAATAATTATGTCTGAGGAGTTTATTTGGCGCCAAAATATTTATTCATCACCCATGCATACAAAAATTGACAATATTGTTACCAATTTAGTTGTGGGTAAATTAAATTAGATTTATTATTCAGACAGAACTAAATGTCATGGTACCTTTTGCACAATATTTTCGATAGAAAAGAAAGACTTTGATTTATACGTCATGTTAAGTAATTTAGGTCAGCAAAATTAACAATAGGTAACATACATATATTTGCTCATTTAGATTTTTACTTGTCAAACTAGTCAAACCATCAGTTCGATTTATGCATAGATATCTCATACTTAATACGACTATTTACTGTGATATGATTTTTATAGAACAAAAATTATACTTACCTATCTTTAATTTGCACTATTACATGAATTAGCCACTTACCATCCTCAACTGCCTTTTGCACGTTTTGTTCTTAAAATATTGAATACCTGCATACTTATTATATTTTAGACAAAACATACAAATCTTTATTATTGGTTATAATAGATAAATAAATCTTCTGGAAGCCTAGTGCGTAGCTATATTGCAATAATATACTAGAATACCTTTGTCCTATTGAAAATTAAACAAAACATAACTCTGAACTTTATTTATATAAGGGTCTGAAATGCAATATTTTCAGTTAAACTAAACCGAATTGACTAGATCAAGTCCATGTGTTTTTTAGCCGGAAAGAGAACATTGTGAATAATATTAGTAGTGTTTTAGCAACAAAAATGGTTTTTGCTTACCTCAATTTAGTTCAGTTTAAACAGACCAAGCATATAGAAACAATGCAGTATTTAATATAGATACCTAAAATTTTCAATCTTTCTCTAATACAAATATTCCCGAAAAAGCATAGTGATTTCCTGTTAGATTCTGATTCATTAGTTACGCTTTTAATAGTTTAGGTAATCATAGCTATCCTTTATTGGTTGTAACCGATAAATGGAAATAAATATGGATTCTTACCATTTCTGTTGTATGCAGAATTTTTAACTAAAATAAACGAACGTTTTAACTCGATGTCTTGATTTTATGACCTGAATTTGGCAAATTTAAAAACTATGCTACTTTTAGTTTAGTTAAACATTTGTGTACACCAGAATTAGTACAATTATCTTATTATTGGATAATTAATCGATAGATTACATTTTTAAAATATATTGAATTGTTTGTAATGAATGAGTGTAAAATTATAAATTGCTTTGTGCAACATGGAGTATATTAAATAAATTCCAATAAGTCGCCAAGTTAAAATTGGAAGATGTATACCGATAGTGACGTTATCTTAATACACTTAATATCTCAATTATAATGATATTTTTTACCTGCTAACAGCAAATGCTTATCTGTTTGACATTTGGTAAAAAAGTCTATGAGAATATTAATAGATATTTAAATACTAAATAACTAACTTATTTTCTTGTAATAGCGGCTGTGCAGGGCTTGAAGTCCCAACCTTAATTGCTTATCAATTGTGATCGCTAAAGTAACTTGTAATTGTCATCAATATTGTTATTATCAACAATACGATTGCGAACAATTGCTATTATTTTCATCATACCGCTGATGCTTATAATGGAAATAAAGTAAATTCTTCACCCTCTTATAACGTACACACTCAGCTTTGTATGTAAATACAGAGATATAGCAGTGTTACAAATACGATTATTTATGCAAAACCTATAGTTACTATTTTTAGCTTATTGGCGACTATTGTACAAGTTATTATTATCAGATATTTTAAATAAATAAATTAGCACAGAATCTGTTTACTGTATTCATTTGATTGATGACCTCTCGAGAGACTATCCACACGCATGAACGGTGTTTTGTTTTACAATTTTACAGAATATATTTAATGTTATTAATATTTTTAAAAAGTGACTGGAATTTGATAAAAATTAAATGGGACAGTTTTGCCAAAAAGCTGGTTACTTCATTTTTGATTAATATTGCCTTCTGTTGTACACTGAGATCGTAAGCTCGTAGCTTACACCGCAGAGCATCTATGCACTACCTACTTTACACAATTCAAGTTTTAATTGTCTAAAACTCGCAATAACTAGATTAAAGAACCATCGTTTACTCTCGTGCTCTGGTTGTTTCTTATTTCAGAACGTTACTGCTACACGTCATTTTGATATCTGCCATTGTCACAAATAGAAATGTCATTCATTTTCAAAGCGCGATTTGGCTTGGCGTGTTGTGTTGAATTAGAAAAAAACAAATGCAACAATAGAGCAATATTTAAACAAAAGCAATCCTTATTACACTTAATTAAAAAAAACACTTTAGCTAACGTTGAGATTAAAATGTGACACGTGTGTGCTTGTTTAGTTTTAAGTTAAATCAGTGATGTGCAAGCGATTTCAAATTCTTTAATTTTAATCTAATAATAATTGTAGAGGGAAGTTTACGTTTAGTCTTCGAAGTGTTGTTACCTATGGTTTATTTAGATTAAAGTGGTGCATGCAAATATGGGGCAAGGTCCAAGTTCTAACTGGAGTAAAGGTAGTCGGAGATCATTTCGATCTTTCGCAAGACGCTCAAAGCTCAATAAGTCGAGTTTGAGCCACACGTTCAGCTTGCCGCCTTCAGAGGAGTATCCGGAGCTCATGAACGTGAATACGGCAACGGAGGAGCAGCTGATGACCTTACCGGGAATCTCCAGGCAACTTGCTCAGGAGATCGTCAGACACCGACAAATGATCGGCAGATTCAAACGTGTTGATGACCTTGCTTTAGTCTCAGGTGAATATCTCTAAGCCAAGCAAATAAAAGAAAATCTTTATTCCTACAGCAAGTCTCTATACATACTTTTGTGAAGATCAGTTTAACTACTAACTGGGCAAAGTGGTATAATGAGTAATATTTTTTCTGGAAACAGGTCCAGTTGCTATGCGGCAATAAAATTTTCTCCCAAGAATGCAAGTTATCTCTGTGTTAAATTTAATCAAAATTAGACTAATTTTAATTTTTTTTTAAATCCTCACTAATTATGTATATGTTTATTTATTGTTGGTGTTTTACCGACGTTTTGATTATTAATGTAACAATCAAAGAAATTAATTAGATTGATGTTAAATACTTTATCTGAGCAAAATACTATTATATATACTATTGCTCAAAACCAAAGCAGAAGTCATTGTAGACTTTGAGCAGCCCAACATATTTCAAAGTTGTTTACTTATTTTTCACAACCCCTAACATGTATTCTACGTATTCTGTGTTCTTGAGTGATTAAGAAGCCGTCATATTGATTATATACTTTTATCGCAAAATAGTCTGTTGATATTGCATAGAAACCAATGAGGAGTATGGTTTTATAGTATCTCTAAAAAGTTATCCCTATACCATCACTTCTCTGTATTGTCACTTACCATCAGGGTTTGTAGTAGTTGAATAAGTTGCCTTCTTGGTTGTTGAAAATTAGACTAAAAGGTTGATGTAAGCCCAACTAGTTTCAAGAGTTAAGAAATAAGTAAAAGCTAGGCAGTTGAGAATTATGAATTCTTTAAATCATTTCACTCGTTGTTTTAGGTATTGGTGCTGAAAAACTAGAGTTACTAAGGCCGGAAATATGTACAAATTCTAGAAAACCAATATCTAGGACTAGCTCATGTACATACTCATTAGATAGTATAAGATCATCATCGGAAAATAAGCTATGTTCAGTGAATTCATCTAGTGTGTTTGCACTGCAATGCGTGCCAGGTTTAAACCAAGAATTGGCCGCCAACATAGTTGATTACCGTAATAAAAAAGGGCCGTTCAAGTCTCTTGATGATTTAATAAAAGTCAGGGGAATGGATATAGTGAGACTAAGTAGTATAAAACCACATTTAAACTTGGAACTCAGGAAGTGTGAGAGTGTACAGCATTTAACCAATGGGCATGTTAATGGATGGAGTGACCCTTCGTCAAATGATTTATTGGTCAGTAGTGAGCCAAAAACTCTGCGAAGTCCACATAGAAAAAGTCTTTCAATGCCAACAAAGTTCCCTATAACATTGCCAAATGGCTTTGCAACCGCTCCAGTGTCTGACATATTGGACTTGCTCTCTGCATACTCTCACAGACCTATTGTAGAAGAGGTGTTTACATATGAAAGAGATGGTGTTAGGTGTTGCCGTCTTGCTACGTGGAATCTCCATCAGCTCAGTGTAGCCAAGATCACAAATCCCGGTGTAAGAGAGGTTGTTTGCAGGACTATTCTGGAATATAAGTAAGTGATGCAATTCTTTATAAAGTAAAAATTCATTATGCACATAGATTTAAAGATGTAATTTAAAAAAATAGAGAAAAAAATAATAATTACAGGTGTTGTTAGCTCAAGCAGCTCTACCAATGCGAACATTGTTGCCATAACTAACTATATGGGGTATTTAAATTCAACGTACAATATAATTTGTGTGTGTCAGATGCGTCGTAAGATCGTAAGGGCTACATGATGCTTTTAAAAACAACTCTTATCCGGATTTATTTAAGCAGACCTTTTTTTTGAACATCTTTTGTGTAATACTGACGGGGTAAGGATAAACCTAATTGGCTTTTTGTGACACCATATAGTTGTAAATTTTAAAATGTATGCTGTATTTAAATAAAAAATACTAAATGTTTAACTATTCACCGCTAAAACAAATAATCCATATAAATAAAAATAAATCCATAAGTGTGTTTTTAAGTAATAAACTCCAGAACGATTGACCTTAATTGATTGAATTCTTCTTATCTATTTTTAAATATGTGATAAAATCCAAAGAAACTCTTTATGAATAGAAAAAAATGACTACTTACACAAAAACAAGTTTTTTGGTTTCATCGCTAGATCTTAACACTGCCAATTGATACTACGTTTTGTTTCATATTGTCCCTTGGTACGGTCCCATTAGAAAACATTATTTAACTTAGCTGAGATCTGATCTCCAGACCAGACCAGGGAAATTACATATTCCGGGTAACCTGGGACCTCTCACTATGAAATTATAGTACAGTGCCACTCACCACTGCACCAGAACGGTTATCGATTTTTTAACTACTTCAAAGTGATTGATTATGAAATAATCTTATATTTTTTGTAATCTTTTCATTTTCAAACACATAAAATTATGATCTTGAAATATGATTAACCTTAAGTTAAACATCAATTATCATCTCCTTATCTTTGCTGATAAGTATTTACCTACGAGTGTGTATGTTACACAAGCCAAAACGATTACGAGTTTGGGTGCTAGGTTATACCTTTTTCCATGTCAGTAATAAATAAGAAGAATATAAAAATGCATTCAACGAATGAATTAATTATAATATACACCACAAAATAATTACATAAATGCATATACGATAAAGTAGTGAGGTAGATTTGGCAGCCTTATCACTACATAGCGATCTATTACAGGCAACCAAAGGCGTAAAAAGAAAATGATTGTAAATACATGGTAGGTTATAGTTTCCAATATGAGACATGTACATATCCGCATATAAATATACATTCAATAAATTAATATACAACACTTAAATATGTGTATACTATAATTATTAATGTAAAAAATTGTTATCTACAGATATATTTACTACGGATTATCTATAGATTAAATTACTCAACTCACTAATCAGCAAAGACCACCTCTGTCATGAGAGACGGATTTTTAGTATATAGCTCCTCCACGCTACTCTACTTTAGGATGGCGGGCTTTAAAGGGACGGCGAAACATCGTCACTTGCCTGACTATCTGAGCTAACAATATTTTGCCCGACCTTAGAATTTAAACAAAAGTATTCGTGATCCTTAATCAGACGCTCTAATTACTTAACGAACGAGCTATTTTGTTCGTATAGTATGACCGATAATAGAACCCACGATGGCACGATGTGCTTTTGAATATTCGAACCACAACGTCACCCGTAATCGTAAATTCATCACTCATATACATTGCCATATAGAGGATAAGAAGCGGTGATAGCCTAGTGGTTAGAGCGTCAGCCTCCTATTTAGAGGTCGGTGGTTCGAATCCGGGCACGCAGCTCTAACTTTTCGGAGGTATGTGTATTTTATAAAATTAAAATATCACTTGCTTCAACGGTGAAGGAAAACATCGTGAGTAAACCTGCACGCCTGAGAGTTCTCCATAATGTTCTCAAAGGCGTGTGAAGTCTGTCAATCCGCACATGGCCAGCGTGGTGGACTATGGCCAAACCCTTCTCATATTGAGAGGAGACCCGTGCTCTGTAGTGAGCCGAGAATGGTTTGATTAATGATGATAGAGGATAAGCTAAGTTAAGAGGATAACAAACAAAATTGATAAAATTAAGTGTTAACATTTAAATAACGGTTTTAATTAACCGCAGAAAACAACCAATTATTTTTTGTAATAATATTTTAATTTATAATTAACTGAGCTAAAAATAATATCCGTGTCATCACAATTATTATAAACAACTGTTAATATTGTATTCCGCCTATCAATGTCCCACTGTTTGGCACGAACCTCCGCTCACAGGAGACGGTGAAAAGGACAGGACAGGAGAAAGCATGGGCATACCTACCGCATTATCAATGATACGCTCACCCCGGTTAAATGTGAAAGTCATCATCATCATGATCAACCCATTACCGGCTCACTACAGAGCACGGGTCTCCTCTCAATATGAGAAGGGTTTGGCCATAGTCCACCACGCTGGCCATGTGCGGATTGCCAGACTTCACACGCTTTGAGAACATTATGGAGAACTCTCAGGCATGCAGGTTTCCTCACGATGTTTTCCTTCACCGTTGAAGCAAGTGATATATATATATATTTTTAAGTTGAGAGTTTTAATGTGAGAGTACGCATAAAATAATCAGAAATCTATAAGAAAAGCAATCTATAAGAGAAGCCTATGACCAGCATTGGACGTCAATCTGTTTGTAATACGGGTCTGCACGGCGAGCATGGGCCGGGGAAAAACAATTATCCCTGATTACATCCACTGACAAGGGACTGTAGTCCCCCAATATAATCGGGATGTAAAATTTTGTTTCCTGCCCGGCTTGCATTTTCCTCCATAATGTATAAAATTTTTATGTTGGTTGTTATTAAGGAGGCATTATCTTCGCAGGTTGTCGATAGTAGCCATTCAAGGTATACTCGAGGAGGAAGCGCTGCAGATGATAGTTGACGAACTCAACTCGCCGGTTCTGAGGCGGGTGAGAGAGTGGCGCTGCAACAGTCACACCTGGCAGTGCCTGCATCCAGGGTGAGTTAGTTAACTGTATTATAACCATCAACGTTCTGTTCACTTTTTTTGCGCTTCATTCATAATTTTTTTTCGACCTCCGTGCGTTCGGACGCTTTCGTATTACATTGTTTTTTATACACTACAAGTTAACTCTTGACGGGAACCTCACCCGATGGTAAGTGATGATGCAGTCTAAGCAGTAGCAGGCTAACTTGTTAAGGGTATGGTAAAGCCATACTCCTAATTGGAACGCTAAATCGCTTTGCGACACGTCTTTGTCGGTAGGGTGGTAACCAGCCACGGCCGAAGCTTCCCACCAGATTGATGATTGTGGTTTGGTAGGAGGCTTCAGCCGAGACATACCGCCAAGTGATTTAGCGTTCCGTTAAAAATATCTATACATGTTAAGCTTATCACAGGCAATTATGAAGCGTTTATACATATTAATTATTGCATTAGTGTGCGGTGATGGTCACAACTATACATTAGCTTTACTTAAAAACTAAGGATTTCAAACGCGCTCTGGTCTAAAAAGCCAACCATAAACTAATCCGGATATATATATTTTTTGTTATAACATAGTCCATTAATACTTAACTAGCTATGAAGTTAGAGCAATGTGTACCTACCTAAGCTTCAATGTCGTTAATTGAATCCTTAATACGTAAAAGTAATCATTTAACAGATGAACCGTATGCTCGCTTGTCGCGATGTAAATATAAAAAAAAAACCTTTATCCCACCCATTTCATTTTATATAAGAGAAGTAAACGCGAAGTCGTGATCGTCAGCTAGTAAATGATATGGTAGGCAGTGGATATTCGCCTGCATGCACTAAACTGCCTCTGTTAACACGTACGTTGGGTACAGCGATTATGTTTGTACAATTATTTTTAAATACAGTAGCATTATTGCAGTTACCGTTCAAGCGATTTTAAAACCTAATCATTCAATGCAATAAGTCTCATGTTTCCTTTGGTGTTAATGGAACAAAAGCGTATTATAGTCAGATGTAGGGTTGTCTATCATATTGCGTAATGAAAATAAAATGAATGAATGAAAATACACATTTTTGTACACACACAAGAAGAAATACAAGACTACGAAAGAAACACACTCACACACACACACACACACACACACACACACACACACACAAAAGAAAATAGGTTTATGTACCTATTTTCTGAGTGATCTCTACTAGACAACTTTACATACTTTTGTTTGCGTCAATTAAATATTTGGAATAGATATATTTGGCTATCGATCTATATAAATGTTATTTAACTTATAAAGGATTATCTGTTAAGTCAGTTTGATTGTTTCAATTTGTTTAGATACTAGGAATAGCCTACTTTCTCAGACTTAACATTATGCAATATACTTCTGCAGCGCAATCTATCTTGTTGGCTGTTTTTATAAAAGTTAATTTTTTCGCTTAGACGTGAAAAGTTAATAGCCAAACATATATTTCGTGGTAGATCCGATTGATAAAGATAACTGTTACATCCTGTCGCATCATCAGACCTTGAATATTGATTAGTAAAACTATATTGAAAAGCAGCTGATTGTTTTTTCTCCAAACAGTTAAGATCCATTATTTAAAAATCGCCTTTAATAAACCCAGACATACAGTAGTATCCAACATAGAACTTACCTATGTCTTTGTCTGTCGGCGGATAAAACCGCGTTGATCAATGATTAATTTCTCGTCTTCCATCCTCGGTTCCAAACCTCAGTGTATATCTATGAAACCCTTATTGGATCCATCCTTTGTATGTCCATTAACTCATGTATCAACACCTTGATATACTCATAGGGTGCCAAATGGACCCTATAACGACCTCCGTGGCGCAGCGCGTGCGCTGTTGCATTTTAAAGTTGGAGGTCCTGGGTTCGATTCCCGGCTCGAGTCTGGTCTGGTGGGAGGCTTCGACCGTGGCTAGTTACCACCCTACCGACAAAGTCGTGTCGCCAAGCGATTTAGCGTTCCGGCACGATGTCGTGTAGAAACCAATTAGGAGTATGAGTTTACCATACCCCTAACAGGTTAGCCCGCTACCATCTTAGACTGCATCATCACTTGCCATCAGATGAGATGCAGTCAAGGGCTAACTTGTGGTGAATAAAAAAAAAACTAAGCCTGCTCTATCCTTTGTCTTTCCGGTCGTCTATATTTCGATTTAAAATTTACCCCGAGAATGTATTTCTATCAGCGCTATAAAAAAATAGGTTTAAATTAAAAAGGATACGAAAAAAGTGTTTTATTTTTGATGTTTCTTGCTCGATCTCAATGCAGTAATAGCAATACTTTGTAGTTTCCTATTGTAACGTTGTACTTTACCATTAGTGTGTGAATCCAACTCGCACTTGGATGGTTTTTTATACTTGTTTTGTCCGGGTAATCCTTTTTAATATGCTGTACGTGTCATTAAAGCATCCATGGTTTACAAGAACTACAGGGGCAACCCTAATTGCATTAATTGAGAACATTGTTCAAAATTTGTGGATCGAGGCATTCGCTGATAACAGCGAAGACCATCTGATAAGGAAGCCGTCTCGAACGTTTCACATCCAGAGCATAGTGCTGATAAGCGGTCAAGTGCACGGCTCCGACCGTCATGGCAGTGGAGCGCGTGATAATGACACTCATTCATACATTGTGAAATCCAGTGGGTTGTAAATTTACTATTGTTCATCCGAAACAAGGACAGTAGGAAAAAAGCAGTATCGTATACTGCTTTTTTAGTGATAGTTGTTTTAGATGTTTTTGACATACATATTATTATAATGTAACAGGTATCAATCATCATAACCAATAATTTGGAAAAAGCTAAAGAAAATCGACTTGTGAATAGACTAGAACATAATTATAATAGACAAGAACACAATTATTTTTGTGAATATTTATTTGTTTTATAAAATAAGGGGGCCATTGTGAAAAAAAGCCATAAAATATTAATTTTATATACACTTTATTTTAACTTAAAACACAGTATAATTATCAATGGGGAACCCTATAGACTGTATTTGAGTGTGTTCTAGTATCTTTTTGTAGTCTCTTCAAAAGTTGAATTTCCTTAGATTTAGCTGGTGTAAATCTAGTGTACCAAGAATTGTATGTGACAACCCTAATTACACAAATGTGAGTACATTGTTCTAAATCGGTCGATCGAGACACTCGACGCTGATAACAGCGGAGACCATCTGATAAGGATGCCGTCAGGGACGTTTCACATCCAGAACGCAGATAAATGGTCAAGTGCAGGGCTCCGGTACAGTCCAGCGCTTGATAATGACCCTTGTATCAGATACGATTGCACAAAAATCCGGGTAAGCTTGTTGCGGAATTCTCATCCGGGTAAGTTTGTTGTGGGCTTCTTAGACCAAGGCACGTTTCAAACGCTGGCATTAGTTTTAAGTTAACGAATCTAGTGATCACCATCACCTCTCGAATAAAAATAATAAAAGTATATTAAATGAACGCTTCATGGATGCATCTATTCTTCTATTTTCTATTTTTTCTTAAACCTGGGCGCGATCTGAACCCTCTCAGCTTTAGTTTTAAGTTGTCGATTGTAGTTATCACTTCACGAATATAAATAATGAAATGAACGATTCATAGGTTCCTGTAATAGGTTTATGTGAATAAAGTTATTTTTGATTTGATTTTGATTTATTAAGTTCACATTAATAAAACATTTTGTATTTTTTGATAATTTTTTGGTATAGTTGATCGGAGTTTAAACTGAATTATAAGATGTATGATATAAGAATGATACAGTGGACATAAAAAAGCATAGCTAAGATCTGAAGAATTGGACAAATCGTCACCGTCTTACCACAATATTGTTTGTACATATACTTATTTTGACGTCGTGTTGGTAAAGTTGGATGCAGTATCTGTTTCATTTTGCGATATTCAATTGAATCGAACAATTTCGACTACCGCAAACTCGGTCCCTAGTTTTGAGCTCGTGTCGGGCAAACATTTATTAGGAAGTAGGAAGAAGATATGATTGAATGGAGAAACTCGCATACATACTTGACTTATGAACCCTATCATAACATAACACAACAACTTTTAAATGTAGTATTAGCAGTCGTATAAAGAATTTTTACCTCCATTACATGTAACACACATACGTTTAGAGTAATGAGTTGCGCAATCTAGTTAAAAATAGATATACAATATTGTAATCTTAAATCACAACTACTTGGCAATCGATATTGATATGGTGCCTCATATCTTTGCGTTCTGAAATCGAGACTTATTGTAAAAATTGACGAGCTCTGTACATCTGTATGTACAACGTGTAAAGGAAATCCGAAATTAATCTCTATAGGTATAAAAACTTAGTACAATGATTAATTATTAAGATTAAGTATTAAATCTTTGATGGAAACCGAACCCCTATTGCAGTTCTTGAGTATACTATAGCTATAGTTTTCACTAAAAACAATGACAGCCCATTGTGTGTTGACATGCCACTATAATAATTCTGTTATTGTTTAATTCGAATTTATTTTTAGGCTGTGCAATTTTTTTTTTATTTTGTAATTTTTAGATATGCGAATACAGCTTACCTTGCGGTGTATTTCTTCGCCATTAAATTACACTACAATATTACTGAAATTAAATACTTTTACTGGTGAATCTCTGCCATAAGTGCATAAAAACCTTGCAGGATTATTTCGGATTTCCCACAATACAATATCGAGCGTTCCCATGGCCCAGCCACCAGTTCGACGCGAAGGAGCATCGCTGGGTTTTAGTGGGTATTCTGGTAGTCTTTCTGGCCGCCGGCGAGTCTTAAATACCCAGGCAGAGCTGCGCCACTTCCGGAGTTTTCCAGTGTTATTATTATTATTATCAGCCCGTACTGTCCCAATGTTGGGTAAAGGCCTCCCTTTCTTCCTTCCATCTGTCTCTATCTAGGGACATTTGGGGCCAAGCCGACATATAAGCATCGAGTTCGTCATGCCAAAGACGCCTCGGTCTGCCTCGACGTCTTTTTGTTTTTTTGTGGCACCCAATGTGTAGCGGCCTTTCCAGTGTTAAAAAAATAATACACAATGTATAATAAATAAGAAGTGATGACACGCAGAATAGTTTGTGTCGATGTTTAGTTGCGTCTCTTGTTGCAGCGGGGCCCTAGGCTTCTTGTTCGAGCGCTCCAACAAGCATATCACGGTGGAGCACGCGAGGTTCACCGACAGCAACGGGAGACGGATGCTCGAGGAACTGAACGCTCTGCGCTCCGAGCGCCTGAGCATCTCTCCGCAAGGTTTGTACTACTCCTAACATACGGGAACTTTTTGTTCTTTCCTAGCTGTTGCCGACGTTCATTCATTCGCGTGGAATGGCTGCTTATGTGTGTGAATTGATGACCTGATTGAATGGTCTATCCTACGGCAAAGGACCTTTTTATTTGGCATAATAAGATGCCAATGTATAATAATAGCTATTCCGGTATATAATTGATCTCTGTGCTAAATTTCATTTGTATCCGTGGTTACGTTTTGGCGTGATTGAGTAACAAACATCGATCGATGAAGCTTTCGAATTTAAAATAGTACTTAGGTTTTACCCGCGGCTTCGCTCGCATTGAAGCCAATAAGTAAGTATCAGAGATCATTACAATAGAAATGAATCAATATAATAACTATATTTGACAAACCATTATTTTCATCATTCGTATTTTTTTTTAAATCAAAGTATCCTTTGTTACTTCTAATACCTTACCTCCAAGAATTCGTGTACAAAGTTTCATGATGATCGGTTAAATAGTTTTCGCGTGATTACCTAACAAACAAACTTACAATCACATTCCCTAAATTAATATGATTACCGCAGTACCTAGCAATTGCGCACGACTTTTCTGCGTACAATGTTTGATATTTTTCCAATTCACCGCGTCGCATCGCCCGCCCGCGATATATTCAGTATGTTCGAATCCTGATCAAAGCGTGTAACTCAGGCAGAAAGAAACAAGAAATCTTTTTTTTTTGGAGAAACTTCCACACTTCCAAACTAACTTTATACTAAATGCGAAAGTGACTGACTGTTAATTTGGTTGTAACCTCTGTTCGCCTAAATACTGCAACGATTTTAACGAAATTCGGTATTGAGATAGGTTGTAAAATATCACTTGCTTCAACTGTGAACGAAAACATCGTGAGGAAACCTGCTCGTCTGAGAGTTCTCCATAATGATCTCAAAGGCTCGTGAAGTCTGCAAATACGCACATGGCCAGCGTGGTGGACTATAGCCAAACCCTTCTCATATTGAGTGAAGACCCGTGCTCTGTAGTGAGCCGGCAATGGGTTGATCAAGATGATAGGCGTAACACTCAGTGCATTGGTGATTGTAACCGGACTTTGGTATAGCTTAACAGCTGTCGATGATTAGGTATTGCTTATTACTATGTTACACTTACAGATAAGAGTGGAATACAAATAATAATAAACGATATCGAGAACGCCGTTGCACAATGGTAAACACTTGATTTTTTTTTCCAAGCACTCATTTTTAATACAATATTTGACGACCTGTCTGACGCTGTGTTGACCGCTGTGGCCTGGTAAGTGCACGGTCCTGGGTTCGATCCCTGGCAGAGAAAATTTGGAATGTCTCTGCTAGTAGAATAGCGACTAGGCGCAGCAGAAGCCTTCCACCAGACCAGATTCAGGACTCAATCCAGGACCGCCCACTTTATAATAAGCGAACAAAGCCATGGAGGTCGACATGACGATACTAATCTAATACAAGATGTTTAAATTAACTAGTAGTAATGCACCCTGTTTTCCTTATCATATCGCCTTGCATCGACTAAGCGATAAGGCCGCCATTTGTATCCTACTAATTTCTTTGTGTTGCTAGTTTTATTGTCCTTAACTTGTTGCGGTGAACGAATAAACAGTATAAATTAACTGCTTACTCTGTTCGTACGAATACAAAATAATGTGTTACGTAGTTAAAAAAACTGGTCAAGTGTGAGTCGGATTCGCGTGAAGTGGATTCCGTGCTGATCATTTCTTGGCTTACCACTTGAATACAACAATTCATATTACTCATATTAGTTTCCCTTAAAGGCAGGCCCTGTATTCGTTAATTATATTTCTACCCTCTTTTTTTATGCACTACAAGTTAGCCCTTGACGGCTATCTCACCTGGTGGTAAGTGATGATGCAGTCTAAGATGGTAGCGGGCTAATCTGTTAGAGATATGTCAAACCCACACTCCTAATTGGTTTCTACGCGACATCGCACCGGAACGCTGAATTTCTTATTTTAATATCTTTGCACGGAGTAGTATACCGTATTAAATAAATGAAAATGCATTGAATAGTAGGTATTGCTCTTATTAAGGTTTGCCACTTGATGCATTAAAAAAACTTTTTTCATTTGATTGGAAATAAATAAAAAAAATACTACTACTGATGTTAATAATCAATCTAATCCAAAACCTTTAGATAGCAGATTCAATTTAGTAGCGCTGTCCTTTTCTTACTCGAGCCTGTCGATAAGGACGGCGCTACTTAATTCAATCTGCTATCCGATTATCCGATGTTTTTTTATTAGATTGATTGTCAACAACGTGGATACTAACGAGTCTGTATACGTAATCCTACAACCGAAATAGTTTACAAGTGAAATTCCTTTATGTAACAGTTTAGACCCGCAGGTGGAGTTTTGTTTTTCTTGTCTCAAAATACTCTTGTTAATCAATCAATCTATCAAAAATAGCTTTATTCATATAAACCTATTACAGGCATTTATGAATCGTTCATATATACAACATTTTTTATTATTTCTATTCGTGAAGTGATGGTGATAACTACACTCGCCAACTTAAAACTAAAGCTAAGAGGGTTCAAATCGCGCCCAGGTTTAAGAAGAAACGCACAACAAACTTGCCGGGTTTTTTATTTGTTATCACCATCTCAGATAATCAATTATAAATTATAGTACCTATGGAAATAGAGCAATTCACACCCAAGCTTTTTTATCGTTTATATAATCCTTAATATCGTTATATGATTTTTCTATAAGCTTTCGTATTATAAAAACTTATTGAAGTTATAGACAGACATTCCAAGATATTAATAGGTGATTTATCTATAATATAAAAAAAAAAAAAAACTGTAACAGGACGAATTCTGTACATTAAATACATTTTGAAAATTTTAATTTGAGGATGCTTTACTATCGATACTGAGCCCAAAACAATTTTTATTTTATTTTTTTGCCTGTCTGTCTGTCTGTATCTTGGCAAAACTATTGGCTGGATTTGAATGAAATTTGGCATAGGAGTAGCTGATACTCCGGTTCAACATGTATGATAGTTTTTATCCTGGAATTCAACACGGTTCTCTTGGGAGAGTGGATGAAAGTCAAAATGTGTATTTAGTTTTAATTCATTAACGCGTACTTTTATTTCATTCATTCTTTTTTTGTTAGAAAGGAGATACTGTACACATACATTGATTCTTCATGATTGGAAGACAAACAAACACACTTTCACACACACTGACTCAACGCAGACGAAGTCGCGGGCATCAGCTAGTTATAAAATAAAATACAATGAGTTACTAATTTTGTGCAGCCTACTAAACGGTGTTATCAGGTGTTTTATGGAAGCTGCGGTGTAGATACCCGTTACGGGTATGATAATTAATGTCAACCGGTTATTTTTTTCTGTTATAAAATTACTGCCAGTGTTGTTCTACGGAAAGCACCTTTCAAGTGTCGGAATGTGACATGGCAACTGCATAACAATTTCGACATTTGTAAATGCCAAAGTAATTTCATCACCGCCATCAACACCAAAACTATTACCAAAAGGCGAGTCTCCTCTCAGCATGAGAAGGGTTGCCACCATGCCGGCCAAGTGCGGATTGGCAGACTTCGCATGATTTTTTTTTTATTGGATCATTAAACTAGCCACAATCTAAATAAAAATAACAAAAACCAAATCAGAAGAACAAACACGAGACAGTGATGACTTTCTAGAAATGACCACAGCATGCAACAAATTCAAATTCAAATAATCTTTATTCAAATAGTCCTTTAAAAGACACTTTTGACGCGTCAATAATTTACAAAGTAGTGATTTGATGGTGATAACTACATTCGTAAACTTAAAACTAAAGCTAGGAGGGTTCCAAACGCGCCCCGGTCTAAGAAGAAGCCCACAACAAACTTAGCCAGGTAAATTTTCTTTTTGTTATCACCATCTCACATGCCACTTAAAATTATATTAAGAGCTATCTTATTAGAGCAACCTTAAAATTAACCTTTCATCTAATTAAATTTATACCTATAATGCAGTAATGAACGATCTTACTTTCTTTTTAAAGGAGGCCATAGAACTGCAGGAGATGTCGCAGATATTCCTGATATAATTCATTCCTTTGAAAACATTACAGAGAAGCTCTCAGGCGTGCAGGTTTTCTTACGATGTTTCACTGTAAAATATGCAAGTCATATTTAGTATAAAATTGCATGAGTTAAAAACGCACTTAACTTTGTATAGTAAGAGACGACCTCCGTGGCGCAGTGCGTGCGCTGTCACATTTTAAAATTGGTCCTGGGTTTGATTCTCGGCTCGAGTCTAGTCTGGTGGGAGGCTTCGGCTGTGGCTAGTTACCACCCTACCGACAGAGACGTGTCGCAAAGGGGTTTAGCGTTCCGGCACGATGTCGCGTAGAAACCCATTAGGTGTATGGGTTTACCATACCTACTCTTAATAGATTAGCCCGCTACCATTATAGACTGCATCATCACTTACACCAGGTAATATTGCCGCCAAGGGCTAACTTGAGTGGATAAAAAAAAATTAAGCCCTTAAATTAGTTGTTTTAAATGGTTAAAAAATCGCAGTCTTAACTTTAATATTAAATTGCTTCATATAAGCGGTTATAGGCAGGTCTAACGCTTATAAGAAACAATATCTAATATATTAACTTTTTTTTATAATAATGTTTATATTAAACTTGCACTTGGTTTTAAATTCAAGGGCATTGTTACGTGTCACGAGACGCTGGTTACGTCTCAATATCTTACGCTATCGTTTCAACGTGACTTCGTACAACTTCCATTAAGTAATTCGTTTCCCCATGCAAACATTTTCTGCTATATTTTATACATTGACCTACCGCGTCACATCGCCCTCCCTCGTTTGCTCAGTATAGTCGCAGCATGATAATGTCATCTTCATCATCATGAACAACCCATTTCCGGCTCACTACAGAGCACGGGTCTCCTCTCAATATGGAGAAGGGTTTGGCCATAGTCCACCACGCTGGCCATGTGCGGATTGGCAGACTTCAAGCGCCTTTGAGAACATTATGGAAAACTCTCAGGCGTGCAGGTTTCTTGACGATGTTTTCCTTCACCGTCGAAGCAAGTGCTTCGAAAAAGAACATTTATATGCTTAAAAAAACGCACATAACTCCGAAAAGTTAGACGTGCGAACCCCCGACCTCTAATTAGGAGGCGGACGTCCTAACCACTTGGCTATCACAGCTTTGATGTATATAATGTATATAACCTTTTTTAAAGATTGTCTGTCAAATGCAACAAAGATTTCCAAATCTGACTGCGTACAGACATAAAATAACGCCAGCAAAAATAAATCTATAATATACACTTTAGACTAGACTTAATTTAATCATATTATATATATAAACGTGTCGTGTCAAAGTGTTTGTAATAAAACTCCAAAGAAACGGCTTGACCGATTTTTATAAAGTTTTCTTTATATATTCGGTAGGTCTGAGAATGAGACGACTTCCCAAATAACTGAAATTCTCCTACGCACGCGATTCTGCAGAATGTTTGATCAACACATTGAAATATCAAAACGTGTGAGCGATTGTTTGAGAAACCGCACCCGGCCGTAGATATAAATTGCAAATTTTTATAGATCCACAGTTTATATACTGCCTGTTTTTTTTTCGTTGAATAGAGTATATCATTTTTGTAATATGATTCCTAAGATTTACTGTGCACGTAATGAATTTCATCATAACAAGGTTGCTTATAGAAAGTCAACTGCGCTTTCAAAAAATACCAAGAAAATAATGTCAAATGCTGATATTGGAAAAAAACGGCAACTCAGTTTCTCGCCGATTTCTTTACCGTACAATCTACCTTTCGAACCGATCGTCAAGTCAAATAGTCAAATAAAGCAAGTATCACCACCGGAAACGTGTACCGATCAATATTTTATAGGGACTTACAAATCCCACGGTCTGGTGTTGCATGTGGTCTGCCAGCTGCGCTTTATCGTGTCACCAAATTAAATTCACCATTCCAGCACCTGGGGACCTGATTATTTATCCCAGTTATGTGCCTTGACCATTGCGCTATGATGTTCACGTAAGCAGAATTAAAAAAAATGCATTTTTTTTAAAGTAGGCTTACTAAAGTAACCTAACCTAACCACTTTTGAAACGTCAATGTGAGTAAATTTCATATGTGAAATACTCCAATCGATAAAAAACGTGTTGTTAGTTTGTTGTAACATTTCGAAGACCATCATAAGTCAACGCTAGTAGCCTTTTGCAAGCTTTGCATGGGGCAAATTGAAATAAATGTATCAATTCAAATACAAATTCAATTTAGTTGGCAATTTATAGGTGTTTTTGAAACATCAGATCTGTCTATTTTTAGTGAATCACCCGCTGGTTTCTAAGTCAGATTCTTTGTAGCAGAAGCCGACATGAAACTCAGAACGAGGTGTTTTCTATAATGAAGCTGATGTTACGTACGAGTATATCAACGGCCGCAGTAAACATTCATGCATGAGAGAGCCGACGGCCGCGGAAAAGCGGCCAGCATCTACATAGTTACGTGAGGTGTGCGTTACACCGCGGAACCGTGCACCCACCCGCACCCACCCGCACCACATTAACATTTCCTCGATGTGTCGATTTCATCATCATCATCATTTCAACCGATTGACGTCCACTGTTGGACATAGGTATTTTGTAGGGAGTTCCAATATCCACGGTCTTGGGCTTCTTGTATCCAGCGGCCAAACGTGGTCGCTCACTATGGGCCCCATAAGAAGGCTCTGAGTCACTTAGCGGGCGATGGAGAGAGCTATGCTAGGAGTATCTCTACGTGATCAAATCAGGAAGAAATCCGTAGAAGAACCAGAGTTACCGAGTTGCGAAGTTGAAGTGGCAATGGGCGGGGCACATAGCTCGGAGAAACGGATCGGAAAACGATGGACGTTGGGATCCCAAGGTGCTGGAATGGCGACCGCACCGGTAAACGTAGCGTTGGTCGACCCCCAACAAGGTGGACAGACGACATTAGACGAGTCGATGTGTTCACTATGTACTATTGATCATGAAGAGCAGCTTTCTTATAAGATGAGGTTTTTTTAGCATTACGCTGGTTCAATTAGATAAGGTTGGTTTTAAAATTTCAAAATACGGCCAAGGTTATTGTTGGCTTCTTTTATAGACCGTGTTTGGAACCCTTTAGTTTTGAGTTAATTGATTTACTTACAACCTCACGAATTAGGAAAATTAATAATACATTAACGTTTAATAGACCTAGGTTTAAATGAATTTTAAATTCCATTAACGCTAAAACCCATACTAACTAGTGTTTCTAAGTGTTTTTTGTTCGATCATAAAAAACCAGTACTTACTGGCTTTAATGTTTCTAAAACACCATTAAAGTTGTTGTGGGCTTCTCAATAGACTTGGGCGCGTTTGAATCTTGAGTTTTGAGTTGAGTTAAATAAAATCAAATGTTGAAAGGAACCCCAATTCTAAGTAGTGTTTTATAGCATTTTGGTACGGAACCCTTTGCGTTTTGATTTGAATTCGCATTTAGCCCGCTTTTCGCTAGTTTTTATTTAACTCGCCATGCTAGTTAAAGTTGTCGGTCGAACCTGCGAACTGAATTTTAAACCAATTACTCAATTGAGCTGAAATTTCGCATACAGGTTTGATTTGCATGCAATGAATGGCAACAACTGACCATGTTATGTAGCCAGTGCACCCAATATGGCGGACTAGTTATTTTTAAATTTACCTGGCTAAGTTTGTTGGCGGCTTCTTCTTAGACCGGGACGCGTTTGGAACCCTCGTAGCTTTAGTTTTAAGTTTACGATTGTAGTTCACCATCAAATCACTACTATGTAAATTATTGACGCGTCAAAAGTGCCTTTTAAAGGACTATTTAAATATAGATTATTTGAATTTTGAATTTTATGCACGTATCTTACGGTCAGGATTTCCCTGTCAGGAATAAAGCTCTGACTTCTTTTTTTTATTTCATTGCGGGCAAATGGGCAGACGGGTCAACTGATGTTATTACCGTCGCCCACGTTGCATGGCGGTGTGCGTTTGCCAGTGGGTGGTAGGCCAGACTCCAGCCTGTAATTGAACCCAGTACCTCTTACTTTATAGATACTATATATTTAATAGAGCAGGACACGCACTGCGCCACGGAGATCGTCATGATTCTGACCAATGGAACAAGTCACATAATGGAATAATATAATAATATATTTGCATAATGCTCCGTGGCGCAGCGAATATGCCGTAGTTTTATAAAGTGAGAGAAACCAGGAAGGGTTTTCGAATCTGGTCTGGTGGGAAGCTTCGGCCGTGGCCAGTTGCAACCCTACTGGAAATGACAACGCTAAGCGATTAAGCGTTCCACTATGATGTCGAGCAGATGCGGATTAGAAAGATAGCATCGCATAGGTGGCTCATCTGGTGCCGCAGATGAGCCACCTATCCGCAGGTACGATGATCACTTAACATCAGGTTGAACGTCGCCACTCAAACCCACGATGTAAATATAATCTATACAAATAAATAAAATTGGAGTGTCTGTTTGTAATATTTAAATAACCGTTTTTCACTACATGCATATGGATATACATACGGTACATACGCCAAAAAAACATTTTTTACAATTTTTGTCTGTCGGTCTGTCTGTCTGTCTGTTTGTTCCGGCTAATCTCTGAAATGGCTGGACCGATTTTTACGGGACTTTTATTGGCAGGTAGCTGATGTAATAAGGAGTAACTTAGGCTTACTTTTATTTTAGAAAAAGTCTTTTATTTTAGAAAAATAAAGTAATGTTGCAATGTCCAAGTACTGTCCAGTACCGCGCGCAGCTCACGCGCATGCCACCGCCTGTGCCATCAGGTCTCGGGCGCCTCCCACCAACGAATAAATATCATTCTTGCTTAGTGATTGAAAGACAAACTAACACACTAACTCAACGCAGACGAAGTCGCGGGCGTCAGCTACTAAATATATAAAACAAGAAATACGCCGGTTATGACCGGAAACTCGCAGCGAGGGTACATAATGCTTTTGCTTACGTAACGATGTCGGCACTACTTTCCAAAATATAAAACTTTTATGACGTGGTGACCACGTGCTCTTGTCGACAACATTGAACTTCGCGTGTGAGGTAATTTTGACAGTAGGTATACTTAAATATGCTGCACGGGTGGACGCCTACCAAGGTCGTCTGCTGAAGCAACTGTGTCTGTATTACTCGTACATAGTTAACCCGACTAAGGTTGTCGTGGGCTGGTTGTTACACCTGGACACGTTTAGAACCCTCTGAGCTTTAGTTTTAAGATAAAGAATATAGCTATCACTATCATCTCTCAAATTAAAACATCATCATGATCAACCCATTAACGGCTCACTACAGAGCACGGGTCTCCTGTCAGTATGAGATGGCCACCACGCTGGCCATATGCGGATTGGCAGACTTCACACGCCTTTGAGAACATTATGGAGAACTCTGGCGTGCTATGTCGTCCGCCTCCTAATACGAACCCGGGGGTTCGAACCCGGGCACGCACCTCTAACTTTTCGGAGTTATGTGCGTTTTAAAATATCACTTGCTTCAACGATGAAGGAAAACATCGTGAGGAAACCTGCACGCCTGAGAGTTATCCATAATGTTCTCAAATGTGTGTGAAGTCTGCCAATCCGCACATGGCCAGCGTGGTAGACTATGGCCAAACCCTTCTCATATTGAGCGAGACCCGTGCTCTTTAGTGAGCTGGTAATGGGTTGATCATGATGACGGAAAAGTCATAAGCATATCAGGCATAAACCGATGGGGCAGCTAGTATCACAGACTTGCAGGTCGGTACAAATGTTTCACAGACTTTGGTAACTGAGCGTGACAAATGTAGTTTAAAATACATTATCACAAATAGCGTGCGACTTGTCACATGACTCGTCCCATGAGCGTTGTAGCGAAAAGCTAATGAGCCATGCAATTTATGTGAAATAGAGTTTTAAACCCCCTCCCCCCCCCATTTTTAGGCTACCTTCGTAGCGTTTTCCTATCATATTATAAAGTGGGATGTTCTGGGTTCGATTCGCGTCTCGATCGTGATATTGTGGGAGGCTTCGGCCGGGGCTAGTAACCACTCTATTCTGAAAGATAAGGGCTTTAGCCGGCTCCAAGTAGCTAATGTTTATAAGAGGACATAAAACTAATTACTTTGAAAAAAATATAACTTTAATCACTGCCTCGAATTCTTTTTTGTTTTTACCTCAACTAAATTCCTAACAAATTTTGGTAATGTAACCTTAAATATTTTTTAATGATAAAAATTATTATTAATTAAAAATTATTATTAATTAATATAGGCATAATATCATATTGTATATTTGCACTCCCTCGAACAGAACAGTTTGCGCGCCTGGTGAAGTACTGGTCCAAGTTAACAGAACTGAACTGTTTGTCTGTTTTGTGCAAAAAATGTATAGGATTAAGCTTATAACGTTAAGTTTGTGAGGATTAACACAAGGACAAAAAAAATCTAGCTTACAACATAATTTACATTTCATAACTATAAAATGCTGTCTCTGTTAGTTTAAACTTTTCTGATCAGGATAGTTACGGGAGACAGTGTCTGCCCTATATCTGTAGCACAATAACAAGCGATTGAGAAATAACAATATACACAACTAAATAACAAGTTGAAACAAGTTGTTAGTTATTTGTTTTGGGACACTTGAAGACATTTAATTAGTTTTATACGCACATCCCCATATTTCTATGAAACGATCAAGTGTTTTATTATAGGAAGGTTTTGCTTGTTAAGTTTATTAAAAGTACGTGATTACGTGAAACGTGTTATAGAAAAAAAAAATAACGGCATGAACAATTCTTTTTACTCTATAATTTATAAAAAATATTATATGAGCGCTTCAAAGATGCCTGTTACCTACTAGGCTTACATGAATAAAACATTTATTGAGGTCTTGGCCAGCATTGTGAACTTGTTTCAGGCGAGTTTTTGCAGCAAGGCATTCGTGTATTAACTCGTATGAGCACAATGAACAATCCAGTACCCCTAGTATAAAGCACACTCGCAATTACGGAGTCGCGTTCGAGCATCTGAAGCGGTGATAGCCTCGTGGTTAAGGCGTCAGCCTCCTAATCAGAGGTCAGCGGTTCGAATCCGAGCACGCACCTCTAACTTTTCGGAGTTATGTGCGTTTTATAAAATTAAAATATCACTGCTTCAACGGTGAAGGAAAACATCGTGAGGAAACCTGCACGCCTGAGAGTTCTCCATAATGTTCTCAAAGGCGTGTGTAGTCTGCCAATCCGCACATGGCCAGCGTGGTGGACTATGGCCAAACCCTTCTCATATTGAGAGGAGACTCGTGCTCTGTAGTGAGCCGGTAATGGGTTGTTCATGATGATGATGGTTCGAGCATCGAAACACTATAATATCAAATGAAAATGGTCCTTATAAGTCCACATTAGAGTCGCAATTACTGTACTGCTTAATTTCACTCTTCTTTGGCTGTGCGGTTACCGTGGTCGAGTTTTAGTTTTAAAACTAGATAGATACGAGCCAATTTGCTTAACGTGCAGTGTGTTTTGATATTCAAAACAGATTCTACGATTGTGAGCATGCCAATCTTATACCAACGGTACATATACTGAGCATTGTTATTAGCATAATTAGCTCAATTCGTGCTCCATTGGGAGTCGATTACCAATCGCGTTCACTTTACATAAATCTGCATACATTTGACTTCTTTGACCTTCTTGACGAAATCTTTTGTTAATAATAATTGTCTCATAATATATACGAATTGTGTTACCGGCTATACTACCGATAATATTATGAGCAATAGTAAATGCCAAGTACTTGCCATTCATGTTGCTTCTCTTCATACTGGTAATTACTATCGCCTACAATCGATCAAATGGTCGATATCTTAGTATGCCTATTAATAAATTTATCTACAGCGAAAGCATTCTAGAGACAGTCGATGACAACATCTAGCCAGATAAAAATAAAATTTTGAATGCCACAAGAATTTAATCTTATATAACAAACTCTATAACACTTTCATTTATAAGAATTAGTTCATTAATATTCAAATCCATGTGTTTTAAAATGTTATCAATATCGGCGTGTAGATACTTTCACTTGCTCTTTAATTCATTTTGTTTGTACTTTCAAAATTCATGATATATTTCTACTGCTGCACATTGGTCTTTTAATTTCCATTCTCTATATTGCTAGCGTGCGTCTAGCAGCTCCTTGAAGGTTATTTGACGTCGTCTATCAACCTAGTGGGGAAAATTCCGCGTTTTCAGTTCCAAGTTCGCTGTTACTTGGAACCTCAACGGCGATCAGTTTTTCGAGCTATATGCCCTCTGCATAATATGAAGCAGTGATAGCCTAGTGGTTAGAGCGTCAGCCTCCTAATCAGAGGCCGGCGGTTCGAATCCGGGTACGGTACGGTACCTCTAACTTTTCGGAATTATTTGCATTTAAAAAAAATTAAAATATCACTTGTTTCAACGGTGAAGGAAAACATCGTGAGGAAACCTGCACGCCTGAGAGTTCTCCATAATGTTCTCAAAGGCGTGTGTAGTCTGTCAATCGGCACATGGCCAACGTGGTGGACTATAGCCAAACCCTTCCCATATTGAGAGGAGAGTCGTGCTCTGTAGTGAGCCGGTAATGGGTCAGTCATGATGATGATGATGATGCCCACTGCTACTTTAGTTTCGCAATTCATTTAGCTACGTCGGAAATTGTGGTTCTTCTACGGATGTCGTCATTTGATCCCGTTGAAATGATCTGAGTGTAGATTTCTCCATTGCCCGCTGTTTGCTTTCTGATCAGGCCTATAGTTAGTGACTATATGTCGGAGTGCATTAATGACTTATGGCTTCGAAACATAAATCACTCAGGCTGACTTATATGAATCCGATGTTCGTTTCCAGTTTATATTGCGTATCATATCGCAATGAATTTGAAATAAAATCCACCGTTATGTTCATTTTGTTGTCCACCGTGTTATTGACATTGAAAATGACATTCCCATGTTCACCTTACTGCTGTTAACACAAAGGTCAAATTCGATTGCCATAATTTTGTATAAAAGTCAAAGATATTTATACCAATAGATAAAAGCAGAGCTTCACATGGGAACATTTTCATGTAAACTTTGTACTCATGCGACATATAAGTTGACAAATTACAAGGTGTTACTACAGAGAGCTGTCAAACCAATTTCGCCTACCAACAGACACAACGGAACATTATAAAAATATGTATACTTATAATTCCGTGACTTTCAACTTTACTGTCAATATAAATTGACCTACAAATCATTTCAATTAAGCGATATGATGACTTTAATAAAAAATTTCTTTCGTTGGAGTGACTTTTGATTGGATTCATTAAAATAAATTTCTTTCGTTACTCAGTACAAATAGTTAAACCGACAGTTGCCGCAGCATTAAAAAAACCAGACATGCGTAGTTTCGGGGAACAATTAGTACGCAATATTTAAAAAAAAACAACTTATCGAGCACATCTGCTTATTATACGTCAGTTAATTAGATAAAAACGACGAAACCGATTAGTCTAGTATTTCCTTTCTAACATTGTACTTCGCAGAATGTTCCGAGTTTTTGAACAGTTTCTATTTGTTGATCACAACCCATGACACGGTCACGATCTTTATACGTACCTTTGTTCATATTTTTACTTATCCTCCTCGCAATTTTTCTACGTTCGATTCCTGGCTCGAGTCTGGTCTGGTGGATGCTTCGGCCGTGGCTAGTTACCGCCCTACGGACAAAGACGTGTCGCAAAGCGGTTTACCGTTCCGGCACGATGTCGTGTAGAAACCCATTAGGTGCGTGGGCTTACCATACTCCTAACAGGTTAGCCCGTTACCATCTTAGACTGCATCATCACTTATACCAGGTGAGGGCTAACTTGTAGTGGATAAAAAATAATCCTGTCTGTCACTATTGAAGCGTTTGTATATCTTTGTCGTGAGCTTCGTCGCTCGCTCTTTAAGGAGCTGTATAAAGGCGATCTGCATTGTTATAATTGAGCTGCATATTAAATATTGCTTTTGTAGAACGCTCTAGAACTGTGTCGAAGGGCTCGAGCGAAATAATGAACTGGACGTAACTGTACTGCGGCGTCCTCCGGGGACGTGTTTTGGAACTGCACCTTTTTAGGAGGCACACGTAAACACTATTTGATACTATTTACTGTATGATTTTAACGAGCCGCTAGTTTTAAAGTGCTTTCTATGCTTTGTTAATGTATTATACAAAATCATAGTTCGTACATGTAAAATTTTGTAATGGTAGTATCGGAATTATTTGATTAAGAATCAAATAATTCTGATACTACAATTACAAAATTTGACAAAACTTTCCTGAGTAATGGAAGGACCAGATGCGAATAGTTTACAACCACCCCTTTTGATCACCGACAAATACGTGTCGCTAAGCGTTTTAGCGTTCCGGCACGATGTTGCGTAGAAACCAATTAGGAGTGTGGGCTTATCATACTTCTAACAGGTTAGCTTGCTACCATCCTAGACTGCACCATCACTTACCACTAGATGAGATAACTTTCAAGTGCCAAGTTGTATTGTATAAATAAATAAATAAAAAACCGACGAGTCGATAAAGTTACAAAACATTTAAGCGTAAACAAATGATGTCTTCCAAAGACCATATTTTTGTGTTTCTCTTTCTCCAGTCCACCAAAAAGTTCCAATCGATATCATTGATTCGTTTTACCGCTGATTCCAACGAATTTATTATCCTACCCCACACTGTACAAAGTGTACTGTACAAAGATAACTATGGTTCATCAATTAAGGTCTGATACTAAATGTACGAAATGGTGATAGCCTAGTGAAGTGGTGATAGCCTAGCGGTTAGGGCGTCAGCCTCTTAATCAGAGGTCGGGGGTTCGAATCCGGGCACGCACCTCTAACTTTACGGAGTTATGTGCGTTTTTAAACAATTAAAATATCACTTGCTTCAACGGTGAAGGAAAACATCGTGAGGAAACCTGCACGCCTGCGAGATCTCCATAATGTTCTCAAAGGCGTGTGAAGTCTGCCAATCCGCACACGGCCAGCGTGGTGGACTATGGCCGAACCCTTCTCATATTGAGAGGAGACCCGTGCTCTGTAGTGAGCCGGTAATGGGTTGATCATGATGATGATGACTAAATGTACTGTATGGGTGTCTGGAAAATATAATACGCTGATATGATGAGACAATACCAAAAAATATACGCGGTATTAAAGCAAAATGGTCATTGTTTCAACAAGAAACTGACTAGTAAGTACGAGTAATCTATCGTCTATTAGTAGATATAATTATTTTACATCGCTACGTCACTGTTCCAGACAGCTAAATCTACTTACTGTATTTGACAGCCGATTGTATTTAGCTATCTACCTTATTTTCGCCCCTAATGTTTACTAGAATTTAAGTCCATTAGAGATATAGGTAGAGCTACGTCCGTCTCTACTATTTCAGGCATTGGTATAATAACGTTAAATCTATCGATGCTAATCCAAACAGACCGAATGAAAAATAAACATTACATTTTCAACGAAAATTTTATTATTGCGTCTAGTACCTACATAGTTTACAGATTCTTTTTAGTTTTAAAAATAATAACCACTAGTAGTTATCTTTTAAACATCGAACATCTAAAGATCTTAGTTTGGTTTCTGAGATCGGGCCAACGATTGTTATACATTGGGTTTTTCTTTAAAGAGTTTTCCAACAGCTCTGAGTTAAGAAGTTGCAGTTTCTAGAGAGAGTGAAACCGTCGCTGGTGTCGATCGGGATTTAAATCTGCGAACTCAAGTGACACTATAAGGAGTGCAGCATAAACTCCAAACCCCTCACTTCTATGATAGAATAACCCCGTTACTAATAATTGTAAATTAATAGGCCCAAGGTACCGATTTGTAAATCTATATTAAACTGTACTGATTAGAATTTAATTTGGCAAACAATGTCCGGGTTAAACATATATTCTTTTAGCCTTGGAAAATATTAGTTACAAGCCTGCGGAATACCGGAAATTAAATAACAACGAATTCACGAGCGGTATGGTAACTTATTAATTAACTTTAAAGTGAATGAAATTGCTACTGTTCTGAGTATATTGATAATGATTATGGAATATGATTTATCTGTATAATGGGATATATAGTTCCAGTATGATAAGAGAGAATAAATAATAAGATTTTCTTGTTATATTTATGTGTTATATATACAGAATAGTTTTTTTCATTATTGCTTATATAAGTATTCCATCCAACAAAGGAAATACAGACGGTGATCCTATATTCGAATCAATTTTCGAGCTTGTAATAGGCTCGGAGTGTTAATAATTTAATATCACTTACAATGTAATTTGTAGTAGTGTTCTTTCTACGTTGGAAAAATCGATTATTTCGTGACCTATATATTTCTGTACTACAGTAGCGTACGTACTGTACTAACAATTTTTTGATACTTCACATGCATAAAATATTGTTCCACCTTCTGATATGAAATCTTCATCAGCACCTTAATAAATTTAAATGACGCCAACGAGATGGATCACCAATTTGATTGAATGGAATGTTCATTTTTGAAACTATTGCACTTCTTTGCTCAAATAAAAAAGTGAGGGTTCTTAACGCGCCCTTTTAATGTAGAAACCCATAACCAAAAAACTTCGCCGAGTAATAGAATAATAATTTATAACACACCCTAAGTTTTACTATAGTATATGTTACATTTACTTAATAGAATTAAATATATTTGTAAAGTGGAGTTCTTGTTGCATGCTTTGCTGGGTTCGATTCCGGGCTCGAGTCTGGTTTAGTAGGAGGTTTCGGCCGAAGCATATTACCACCCTGCCGATAAACACATGTTCAGCGTACTTGGAGGATGTCTGAAACTAGTTGCCTGGTTAAACCAAAGCAATAAATAGATTATCACGATCAAAACGTAGAATTTTATTTTAAATAAAATTACGGTTTATCAAAAAACTGTGTTTTGGTTTTCGTTTGTGCGGAGAAAAGAGATAGTGCGGAAAACACATAATCTCACGATTTGCAACGTACAATCTTTCTAGAAGCGAACTCACTGCATCGCCACTCATGACACCTCTACCGTCGCATGATGTTTTACATAATTATCAACTTCCTTCTTCACAGGAAGTATAAAATGAGTAATAACAATTAATTGTAATAGAATACAATGGAAGTTTTAAACGTCCCCAACTTTAGGTTCTTTAACTTTTCGCATAAGTTAGTGTTTTAAACTGAATGTAATGAATGCTTCGCTATCGGCTAGTTTAGAAAACTAAACCATCTGAACACCATTTGGGAAGATTTATAAGTTTTTTAGTAGAGTCGATGGGTTTTGGTCTATTTTTTGACGCAATATTGCCTTTCACCACTGTTTACTGCTTACTGGTCTAGTTTTACACTAATTAACCGATGAATAATCCGAATCTTTTAACTATACCGAACCTGGCGTGGCTATTAATGGTTCGCATTTGAGCTCTGTACTAAACTAGTGCAGTACTCTGTACTAAACTAGTGCAGTAGTTTTTGACACTAAATTACTTGCCACTCGACTTATTACTAGCATTGTCCGAAGTAGGTTTCAGGGATCGCAACTTTTGACACAAGCCATTGACCTGGGTAGGGTTTGTAAGGTACAGTTGCGACTGAACAAGTCAATCGAAGTTCTTCAAATCGTTTAGTGGATGTTTGTTTGTTGTTAATGAATTGTTTCAGGGAGATGGAGATTTGTAACTAGACTCTTTGAGGGTTTAGAACTAGATGCAGTATACAACGGAAGCATCCTCGTGGAGAATTGAAGTGGAGCGTGGGATTTGTTAGGATTCTAAATCGGAAAAAAATTTAATTTGACGATCATGATAAGGAGAAACCCAAGTATTCTAATTAGTATACTAAACAATAATATAATTTATCACTCTTTTTTCTGCAGGGGGTGCTTGTGTACGAATTTTGTACATTCATCATTAATAACAGCCAGCAATAAAAATGTGCAATTTATATATTTATTTATTTATTAGGAAGCCAACGTGTATACAACTATCTTAATCTAAGGACACATTCTACGGATCTCTTGCAATGTTGTACACTCCACTTATAGGCTAACTCAGCATGCGTAATAACAGACAAGACATTATTTGTAAAAAAAAAAAAAAAACTAAAAATCGTAAAAAAAAAAAATAGGTAAAATATTAACACAAAAAATACAAAACAAAACAAAAATTGACTAACTATCTTGCAATACTCTTAAATGTTTCCTAACCTCTTTTTTGAAAGATGCGGCGGAGTTACGAAAGATATCTATGCCAGTACTCTTTATTAAATTATAAAATATCTCTTTATAAAATATTAAAATATTATTATTTATCTTCCGTTTTCCTTCAAAAATTTACTATTTAATGCTTTTCATCGAGTTATTTGCTCATAACAACTTAATGCCTAATTAATTTAATTATTACCATCGATATTGTTTAACTATCCTCATAGTCGAAGCCAGAAATATATTCATTTCCTCATATTTATTGTGATATCTATTATCGATTTACTATCGTTTTCCTCCTGAAAATCACTTCAATTTTGTTTCTACAGAAAATTAACGATTAGGGTATTTTGTTTCCTTAAACCGTGAAGCAAACAAATTATTCTTAATCTATTTGGTGTTTCCCCCCACGGCGAAGCTTTTTTTTTAAATTTTAAACCACCAATATTTTGCATCGGTACTTCAGTCACGCATAGGTAATTAATAAAATCCATGTCCTTTTCTGACTTAAATTTGTATCTGCTCGAATCAAAAATACATATCAAATTCAGGTTTTATGTATCTTAAAAACGCTTCCGTTCTCGGTCGATAAATTCTCAAAACTACGAAGGGACGACTAAAAAACAAATTACCACGCAAATGAATATTTTTTAATGAAATGAATTTAAATTATCAATGGTCATTTTAATTTGCAAAAACACCTCCGGCGCGGCGCAATAGCTTTCGCATTATATAGTTGGAAGGCCTGGGTTCGATTCTCGGCTCTAGTCTGGTCTGGTGGGAGACTTCTGCCCTACCACCCTACCAACAAAGACGTGTCGCAAAGCGATTTAGCGTTCCGGCACGATGCATTGTCGCGTAGAAACCAATTGGGAGTGTGGGTTTACCATAACAGTTTAGCTCGCTACCATTTTAGACTGCATCATCACTCACCATCAGATGAGACCGCCATCAAGGGCTATGTCGTAGTGTATTAAAATATATAATTATATATATATCCACCCCGCTGGTCCCCGTTAGAGAAATTTAACATCCTTAACATGGTCTTCCAGGCACGGAGAGTATGGGGACAATTCTCGAACTAACTTAAGGCAGGCCGTACAGCTTAAATTATTTTTATACGTTTTAATGTTTCCAGCGTTCCTGATATGCGACCGACCGATTGTAATCATGAACGTGCAATGCACGGAGCGTTTGGGTGAGGACGATGCCGCTACTCTGAGACAGATGGCAGACCTCGCGCTCTCCGCACACGTGGAGTTGGCCTTCTTCGGAGAGTTCGTGCGGTGGGAAAACGTTCGATGTAAGTATTCCGTGTCCTATCCGTTAAGGGATCTCCTAAACCAGGGACTAGGTAAACATAAACGTGAAAGGATAGCTTTATTCGCTTCTGAGATTTAAGAATTTAGGAAACACTAGTGTGGCGGACACAAAACCGCATGCACCTCTAACTTTTCGTAATTATGTACGTTTTTAAGCAATTAAAATATCACGGTGAAGGAAAACATCGTGAGGAAACCTGCATGCCTGAGAGTGTTCCATATTGGTCAAATGCGTGTGTATCAAAGGCGTGTTAAGTCTGCCAATCCGCACATGGCCAGAGTAGTCTCCTTTACAAATTTCAGCCAAATTTGTTTGGTAGTTCCGGCGTAAATGAGTAACACAAACACACATCATCATCATCATGATCAACCCATTATCGGCTCACTACAGAGCACGGGTCTCCTCTCAATATGAGAAGGGTTTGGCCATAGTCCACCACGCTGGCCATGTGCGGATTGGCAGAATTCACACGCCTTTGAGAACATTATGGTGAACTCTCAGGCGTGCAGGTTTCTTCACGATGTTTTCCTTCACCGTTGAAGCAAGTGATATTTTAATTACTTAAAACGCACATAACTTCGAAAAGCTAGAGTTGCGTGCCGCCGACCTCTGATTAGGAGGCTGACGCCCTAACTACTAGGCTATCACAGCTTCTTCACTAGGCTATCAAACAAACACACATTCACAGTTAATACAAATTTCTCATTGGTTAGCGTGATAGTGATTCATATTTATCTCTACAGCCGAGTATGTACCAATGACTCTGCATCATTGACGGTAACAAAGAAATCACTGTTAAATAACGGATTGATTATAATTTATATGCAGTTTGCATTTCTTCACAGATACTTTGTCACCCACCGACGTACGCATATATCCATACTTAAGTATAAAATGGGAAATAATGTGTTTATTTGTTTGTTATATATGTCCGGAACAACTGCCAAACCGATCTGGACGAAATTTGGCCCGGATATTGTTTTCAGTAGTTAGATTTTTAGAGTCACAGACAAAAGCCATGTTGCTGATTTATATTGCACCTTAACACGAACGCTTTCTTGTGCGAAACCGACCCATATTTACTCTTTATGTACAAAAGTATTTTTTATTATTTTTAATGTAAAAAATGGATTTTTATTTTTTAACACGCTTTTATTAGCTTCACCTGTATGTATGTATGTTTGTTTGTTTGTTTGTTTGTTTGTAACCGACTCCTTTGAGCTCGATTTTGCCCTACTTTGAACGATCAGATTTGATTCAAACTTTGCACACCTGTCAAAGGTCGATGACAATGCAATAATCCGATCAAAATATCCGATTATCCTAATTAGATTCGCCAGGATTAATTAATTTCTTTCCGCATCCTTTGCATGCGAGTAAGAGAGACAGAGCTAGTGCGCGAACTACGCATGCGTGCAGTAGCGTGTTTTTTTAGTTTTTTAAACTATTATTATTATTATGTAAAAAAAAGGAAAATTTTCGCAAAATCGAATAAAACACTGGCCGCCCATCGCTAGAGTAATTACTGACGTAATCGGAACACTTGCTTCGTATCTGAGATATGAGGTTAATTGGTGTGACCTTCACGGATTTACATGCGTCGTCACGCGTGTCTTTGTGCAAACCTGTATGCCTACCGCCGCCGCGGAGATTTGTAAATACCCCCGAACACCTATTAACATCATCGGCGTCATATCATACTAACACTTCTTTGCACAGACCTGTTTCTTCCGTAGGGCTTTTTGTCTTGTGGGAGGCTTCGGCCGTGGGTAGTTACCACCCTACCGACAAAGACGTGTCACCAAGCGATTTAGCGTTCCGGCACGATGTCGTGTAGAAATCAATTAGGAGTATGGGTTTACCATACCCCTAACAGGTTAGCCCGCTACCATCTTAGACCGCATCATCACTTGCCATCAGGTGAGATGCAGTCAAGGGCTAACTTGTGGTGAATAAAAAAAAAGGGCTTTAATTTTTTTTGATACTACAACAAATTGGCTCTTTACGCAATCCCACCTGGTGGTAAATTATGATAACTCCTATTTTTTTTATGCACTACAAGTTAGCCCTTGACGGCAATCTCACCTGATAGAAAGTGATGATGCTGTCTAGGATGGTAGCGGGCTAACCTGTTAGGGGTATGGTAAACCCACACTCCTAATTGATTTCTACACGACATCGTGCCGGAACGCTAACACCTTTAACGACACGACTTCAGTAGGGTGGTAATAAGCCACGACGTAAACGTCCTAACAGATCTGACTCCAGCCGGGAGTCGAACCACGGACCTCCAACTTTATAATGTGACAGTGCACGCGCTGCGCCACGCAGGTCGTCCTTAGTCGACCAGACTAATCACTCACTTTCTCGTTACTGTCTAGTAATCTAGTGAGTGATTATACGGGAATGAAACGCACCTTACTTATTAAACTACAATTATCAGTTGCCACAGTGATAGCAAAACGGACACACAGATAAACGCAGAACAAAGAAGGCAAGCCTCGGTATTGTTTATTTAAATGAATAAGGAATACACACTTCATAATTCACAAAAATTACATTTATATCCAGTAGCCTTACTAAAGTATAGTACCTAAGTTGAAACGTCAAATTTATTTGTTTCTAGTGATAGGGATTTCTAGAGATCTAAATTCTCACCCGACTTTAATGATACCTATAATTGATTATATATAGATTTCATGTTCTTATGGCGTCATTATAATATCCTGAAGAAGTTAAACGTGAGAAAAGATTTTACTGTTAAAAGTCCCTCCCTTTCAAATTAATATTTGCCATCACCGGTAAATATCGAATAAATAACGCCTCTCTTAATTAAAATATTTATTAAAATCTGTTCATAAACAAAATAACTTATACGCGAACAGAAAATTAAAGTCTGTTCATGAAAATAGTGTGTAGGTATTTCAAAAGATGACCCATTTGCTTTATAGTAATTTGTGTGGCATCTAAAAGAGACTCGACCTCTGAACTTTGGACACAAAAGATCTAAAAATACCCGCAACATTCATAATAGCACACCGAGTTCTCATGCAGATGTTTGTTTAACTGATCAATACACCAGAATTATTATATAACCATATCGAGATAAATCGAAATTGCATAAAAATGCACCAATTTAAAAACAAACTTTTACAGAAATGAAAATAAAAACGTTTCGTTTCATTCCTTACGAGTTTTTTAATGTTTTCGATAGAGAGATCCGATATCGATATCCTTCAAAAGTACGACTTTGCATACCCTTCGAGACACGGAAAGGTCGGGTTCGACCGGTCGAATCGCACACACATCCTTACCGCCTTCAATCAACTTTACTAAACCTGGCCGCCCATTAATATTATAGTCTTGATTTTGAGCGCCAAGAATTTGTCTTTTCAGATTTTGATGTTACTCTTTTAAGATTCGTTACATTACAAAAAAATATAAATACATAGTTTAAAAATAAATTGTAGCGTTTACAAGTCCGGATCTAAAACACAGATAACATATTGTAAAGCGAGTAAAGTTTGGCTAAACCAAATGGTTACGCTTGCGTAACCATTTGAACTAACCGATGCCCGTGATTTTCGATATTTCGCAAGAATTCATATTAAACTCATAACGTCCCCACATAGTTCTTCTTAGCTAACATCTCTTTTCATTATTGCCTTTTTGACAGCAAGCATTCCATTTTGGATTTTTGAAGTCAAAAAAAAATTAGCAATTTGCCTTTTAAATATTAGTGAAAATTCTGTTGTACATAAATCTCTAAATTAATTAATACTGACCCGATAAAAAATATATATATTTTTTTTAGACTAGGCATTTTAGTTTAGTTTAGGAACCTCCATTGTGCCTTATAAATTCTAATATAATGTAAAATATGAATGTGAATGTTTAGTAATGAACACCCTCGTTACTTACTAAACTGTCCAGTAATATGTATTACAGTCGTATTAGAAACTGCTGGAGTTTACTCAGTACCGCACCAAACGCGAAATGTCGATTGATTTTACTTTTATAAAACAAGTTATTTTATTTTCATTACAAAAACCTTTTTACTCTTCTTGGTCGTTTAGAAGAACACGCCAGATTTGCCGTAGCATGAACTTCAAATTCATCATCATCATGATCAACCCATTACCGACTCACTACAGAGCACGGATCTCCACCACCACGCTGGCCATGTGCGGATTGACAGACTTCACACGCCTTTGAGAACATTATGGAGAACTATCCGGCGTGCAGGTTTCCTCACGATGTTTTCCTTCACCGTTGAAGCCAGTGATATTTTAATTGTTTAAAAACTCACATAACTCCGAAAAGTTGGTGCGTGGAGGTGCGTGCCTGGATTCGAACCGCCGACCTCTGATTAGGAGGCTGACGCCCCAATCAATGTGACTAATGGTATACTGTTGTTTTTTCAGTGCTGCAGAACTGCGAATCAATATTGGACCAAGCAGTCGTGACGCAGTTAGACCCAAACGTTGAAGGGCAAAGCGTTATTTTATGCCCCGGAGACATAAACAAAACCAACTTCAATGCACATTCTGGGGTAATCAAATCAGGGTTATGCCATTTAGCCATACCACGGGGCTGGTCGTGGGGTGGCCCCGCGTCGCCGTTCTGCCCCATTTGGGTCGAGTTCAAAGTGCCCGATTGACAAGAATTGATCACATTGTATACTAGAAAAAAGTTCGTTTCAAACTGTGCATCAACGTCACTAGTGTTAATATTACAACTTCTCTGTGTGGTATTACTGATAATATTTTAGAGCGGCGTCCATTTTGTATTTACCCACACATTTTGCCGCCAATTCTGCTGTCTGTTTTCCACGTTTTAAACTTTTATGTAAAGCCAAGATACCCGCCACGAGATAATTATTTCTACATTATCTCGTCTAATTCTAAATATAAAAATACTGGTAGAGTTAGTTGTCTTGTGGCGTCTTAGTCTTAGGTTTACCAGTTACCTAAAAGTTACCATTTAGTAGTAATGTAGTAGGAACAAGAGCGATTATCAGCGAATCAGGATAGTAACGCAAAACAATAAGATTTTCTTTATACAGCCTAATTTGTTCTAGCTATTTGACTAAGCTTCAAAAACTTGCTGAGATACACTTGCGGCCCAGCGGACCACAAAATACAGTGATTGGCTCTTGACCACATTTCACTAGTACATTATTACTCTATACTTGTAACAGTTGAAAATTTGGTTTTAGTGTAGAGGCTTTTTAGTTCCATTTTAGTCACAAAAAGTAACCAACTTAGTTTAATTTTAGTTGCTCATAAAACATAAATTGAATTGACTGAATTTAGAATTACCATCTTCTCTTCCATAGGAAAGTTTTTGTTGTTTTACAAATCCATTTAGTTCAAGTTTTGTGTGCAAACAAACTAGCATTACTGCGTAAACGTTTAGGAGTTTTCGTTATGACACGGAAGGATCATGAAGAGTATTTATATCGTACCACATATATGAACATACACAGTGAAATACAGGTTAAAAGTTAAAAACGTTATATCCATCTTGTTCATTACTAACTTCGTTATGATACCAAGGTTAATAACTCGCCAACGTCTGACTTAGTGTTCGTATCCTCTTCGCCACCGCCATTATACTGTAATTTTTTCATATTTGGTATATAAAATACCAACCACTATAATCTAGTACATCTATCATCGTCTATACATCTATCTCTTCACCAATATGCATTACTCTGAGGTACAAATGAAATAGTTTTTTTTTTATCATGAAAGGCCATAGAGACGGTAGAAATTTTTTAAAAATGTCAATGGTATAATGGTAGTGGGAATCATAGATAATATTTCTATTTTATCTATCTCGGGGTTGTTTACTTGATCGCTTTAAGGGTAGATTAAAAAGATAATGTATTTTTCATAAACGAAGGCATGTTTTCAACTTTCCTGATTGGATAATAAATAATGCTTACCGTCATATTCCTGTGTATATTTAATGTAAAATATAGTTATTATTTATGTAAGTAAATTATTGATGTAAAATATATTTCTGTATATAGATGTATTTTAAAATTTAACTACTTACCTATGTACAATGAATATTTTTTTTGTTTTTTTTTTTTTAATAAATTAATGTATATTTCTTAAAAGTCAACGGTTTTATGGATATAGGTTGCTTCGGATTTTAATCTATTTATAAAAACTTACGAATTTAATTTACTAAAATATTTAAATCGTTATAGTAATATGTCCTTGTTTATATTTTCTAATAAGAAAATATATTTAGAAGAAAATAGCTTCTATTACTTAATAGAACGCGTTCATAGTCGAGTGAGTGAGCGCCGCCAACTTTATAGAAATTAATCAAAATATTTTTTTTTATTTTTTTTTTGTTTTACTTCTTCTAAAAAGTGTATAAAAACACTATCATAGCAATGGAACGTAGTATAAAAATTGCAAGACATTCAATCAAGACTATTTTTCGAATTTTGCATTCAGTATTTCAATAGATACTCTTTACCATAGGAGGATTAGGATAACAAAATAATTTAGATTTTGTGGCGAATAAATAATAGTACCTTTTTCACTATTAAGACTATACAAGTCAATAATTTATTAAAAATCCGCTCTCTTTCTTTGGACATACTCGTACATACAGGCGTTTTTCTAAAAGTCTTCTAAACTAACTGCCTTAATGTTCCGATGGTTGTTATACTTTCAAGTAGTGCCATAGATTTTGTTATGGTCATATAAAACGATCTAAATATTTTCTTATGCAATCTAGTTCTTAAGCCAATATGAAGCAGCACTTTTGATTTATGATATGTATTTTATTAATTTACATGTATTTATTTGTAAATACATGTATGTACACGTATTTACGTCCTCAAAGTAAATCTATATACTCTTTTAAATCTAGGTATTTTATAACATTAATTTTTTTTTGTCTAGGAATTATGTTGTAACAGGAAAATATAATGAACTACTATAGTTTTTTTTTAAATTAGAATACTGTGAAGTTAAGCTGGTCGCATATTGGTTCGCACTGCGCGCAACGAACTTTCTTATATTTCCTTTTGTATCAAATAAGCACGCATTTGAGGCGGATCTTAAAAGCAAGAGACATGTCAGATTTGTTTGGTCTTAGATTTCGTATGTTGCTAATTTAACTCGATTTCAATAGTGCCGGAACTAAGTGTGCGTGAAAGATTCGCACATTGTTAATATAACGTATTTTTAAAACAATATCAATATTCAAGACGATTTGTGTAATGGCAATTACTGTTTTTTTTTAGTTATTGTTTTATCAACACTATTATAATAACTAGTATTTTAGCCAACACTATTTTTTGACCTCCAAGGTAAAAAAATAGAGTTGGCAAATTATCACGTATGATATCAGAAGGAGAGGATTTTATACGAAATAAACCATAAAGTAATTAGAAAAATTCTTAATAAACTTGAAAAAAATATTCTTAACTAACTTATGTTATTGTAGATTTACGCTCCGTACGTATCCCCCCAGTGTTCAGTGCCCCCCCCCCCCCCAAATAACGACGCGTGCGGCGCGGCCCGATGAGCAATCAGCTTTAAATATAAATTGTGGCCAAAAATTAATATTAGAATCAGTAAATAATATCAGCTTTTCATTCCACGATTTTCGGTTCGATTCGTTTTCATCTTTCCGATTAACTTTTTTCTATTAAGTGTTAAGGTAAGGGTGAACTTTCAAATGAATATAGAATTAATCATCATATTGTAACAGCGTACCTGATATGCTTTCCTTGTAATGGTGTTTGAAAATGCATTACGATAAAATAAATAATTAACACGTAAAATCCAGAGAGATCTACTTAAAATATTTTTGTATTATTGTATTATACTTTTTAATTGATCTCGTATTTATTAATTACCATCTTATTATTATTTTGAATGTTATTTACTTAACTTAATTTTATCTACTACCGTTTCTTATGTTAACTGTGTTTTACGAAAATAACATAGGGCTTTGTGAAAAATAACAACTAAGTAATACCTACTTACCGTGGCGTTATATTTAATAATTTAATAAAGCTGCAATATTATGTAAAGTTATCGCATTAATTTACCGATTTTGTGATAAAATTTGTAATTTATTTTTTAATGTTTATCATTTATTTTAAAATTTGTTACGTGTTACCGTGGTGTCATTTTTTTTTTTGATGGATTTAAAAATAAACAATTGAGAATTATAATGCCGTTTTATTGTGACCCAAGGTGTTGGAATACCGAACCTAAGTCCGACGTCCGCCCAACACCGAGGCGGCGCATGATCGTAATATATAGAATCCCCTTCAAAAAGTCATTATGCCCAACGGTGGACGGTTGAGAATACTTAAGATGATTATGCGGCTCTGTGGGATCCGCCATGTTTCATTAGTCATATCCTTCAAAGAGTATACAAATACTACTCTTTTTTTTTGTAATGATTTGTAATTGTTTGTATCCTCATTGTAGATGTTCATACATTTTTGGATACCGTAATGCGAAGAGTAAAAAAAGGGATTGTCAAACGAAAGCGTCACTTAAACACATTTCGATAAGACTTAAATAAATAATCTTTACTATATTTATAAGATCTGAGACCAAAATGTCAAACGCGAAAACAAAATATTACGAAGACCTGCTATTCGATCACGAAACGACCTACAGAACACTTTACCGTAGTTGCGAACCACAACCGCTCGTTAAGACGGTGTATAAAGCAAAGCCGACATGCTACAGAATCAGACCTCCGCCACTGAGAGATATACACACGCTGGTCGACTGGAAGGACGCCAGACTCCCTCCCTTCAACTTGTATCATAGGCCAAAGGATATCGTTCGAATGAATCCTTGGGAAGTCCAGCAACCTTATGTTAGTTAGCTTTTTATGTTAAAACCTTCGCACAAGGCATACTTCTACGCGCGTTATCAACATCATTTGCAATGAGAACACAAACACACTGACGCCATAGAACGTAACCGTGCAACTGTATCGCGTATTTGTTAATTGCGTAATGATTTCATGATTTTGTAATAATGACTTTATTCAAGCTGATAGCCTAGTGGTTAGCCTCCTAATACTTTTCGGACACGCACCTATAATTTTTCGGAGTTATGTGTGTTTCTAAGCAATTACAATATCACTTGCTTCAACGGTAAAGAAACCTGCATGCATGAGAGTTCTCCATAATGTTCTCAAAGGCGTGTGAAGTCTGCCAATCCGCACATGGCCAGCGTGGTGGACTATGGCCAAACCCTTCTCGTATTGAGAGGAGACCCGTGCTTCGTATTGAGCCGAGAATGGGTCGATCATGATAACTTTATTCATCGTAATGTGTACACAAACATTTAAAGAAACTATTCAGTTCTCGAGTAAACCCCAAAAAACAATCAAGTGCATCCAGTGGGACACCGATTGTGTGACATGGCAAGCAGGTTCTTTAGTCTTTCATTGTAAACAATAAACAGCAAGTATTATTTGCTATATTCCGCCGACAACTGGGATATTTGTATAATATAACACCACACAAAATCTTCCACTAGAACCTCTACGCACGTTTCGACCCGACAACGGACCATCCTCAGGAGATGTTGACTTCACAAGCCACTTTACTTTTCGCGCTTGTGAACTATACAAACTATACTTGCTGTTTATTGATTATCATGTACTTCCGCAAAGTAAACGCCTGCTTCTATTCATTATCCTTCATTGTATTCCACCTTGACCCTATTCAGTTTATACTTAAAACAGGAGAAACCAGACACGGAGGCTATGAGGGTGGAGGTGCAAAAGACGCGTCCTCGCCTAGTGATGACGCCGGCAGTGAGTATGGACGACATCGACGAGCCTGTCACACGGCGGATTCTCTGCGGCGAGACGTACTGCAGTACTGCGAGCCGCGCAATGCGCGAGGCGACAGACGCGCGGCCTGCTCGCGCTGATGTGAGGGCGCCTTTACCCGGACTGCCGGCGCCTGCGAACCCCGTAAGTATGAAAACAAAGAGTGAGAAAAATATCATCAACCTGAATTACCTATTGTGCCTAATCTGTAATAGATGCTAATGTTTAGAATTTACACAAATTGCAGAATGCTAGAAAACTTAAAAAAAATTATGTGGTCCCTCTGGAATAGGAGTGATTTAAGTGATATTTTACTCCTTTCTTCATATTTCTAATTTTCTTGCACGCGTCCTTAACTTTTTGTGGTATACATACAAATAAAGTGTATATCTAGTAATAATTTTGTCGACATTATGTTTTGTGTATAATACTTAAATTTATAATATTTAATAATAATACTTAAATTCTTACAAGAACAATTTTCTAAGCATGATTCAGTAAAAAAACACACAAACAGCTTTCTGGTTACTTGCCTCATTTGAATCCGAGTCCTCATCAAAATCGAGGCTCGGTCGTATTATGATACGAAACCCTTAATATGCGAGTACAACGCGCAATATTACCTATCTATTTTAAAAAAACCTGTTTGTTTATATACTTATCTTGATTGGAATCTTATGTAACTCTCAGATCAGCCTCCCCAAGCTGCAGCCGCCCTTGGTGTCGGCCGAGTGGCGCATGGAGACTGCCTCCTGGGACGACAAACAGCTGCGAGCGCACTGTGACCCCACCGAGGCGTTCTGGCTCGGACGGGAACCGACGAAGTATGTCCTCCGAGTACATCATAGATAGCATTCCAGGACACACTAGTTGAATTGGTTCAAAAATGTGCGAACTCAGTCGTCATTCATTTTCATTGGACCTTATTTTATTTATTATCCACTACAAGATAACCTTTAACGGCAATCTCACCTGGTGTAAGTGATGATGCAGTCTAAGATGGTAGCGGGCTTACTTGTTAAGGGTACCATACTCCTAATAAGGAACCATACTCCTAATTGGTTTCAACGCGACATCGTGCCGAAACGCTAAATTGCTTGGCGACACATCATTTTCGGGTGGTAACTGGTAAGCCACGGTCGCAGCCAGACCAGACTCGAACCGGGAATCGAACCCAGGACCTCCAATTTTATAATGCTACAGTGCACGCGCTGCGACAAAGATCGTCTCTGCGCTGCTGCATAAATAAATATTAGTCGATAGACGATAACAAGCAATAAATGACTAGGTGGAAACAAAATATTAAATAATAATTAGTGTGTTATATTTGATTTCTTTAAAAATAAAAATACTATATTGAACGCTATAAAACGGAATAATTGCAATACAAATATAAATTTTAATCGGCCTACCGTTCTACGGCCAGCGTGCCGGTTTTACGTTTGGCGAACTTTAAAAGTTCGCCAAGTTTGTTTTCTTGGATCTCTCAAAAACGGGTGCGCATTAGGGTGTTGCTGCGTCTACCTAATGTTTTGCAGTCTCCCTGACGCAGTGATAAATACTATGATTTTATAAATTACGGAATTTCAAACTTCGGAATCTTCTCTGGACTCGTGAGAGGCCTCGGTTACCACAATTAACACGTGCCAGGCCCACCCCACGTGCTGATTAAACGTTGCCTAACGAGCTCATCTGTAATCACCCTTTTTTTTGTCGTGGTGGATTTTTTTTTTTTCAGTACGGAGGTTATGTGGGACTCCCACCCATGGGTGGTCTACCCGAACTAAAACCCACCACGGCATGTCCCTCTCGCTGGTTTTACTGGACGCCCGGGGACCCATTGTATACTTCCCGGTCTTCTGTAATCCACCCTTCACCGGATGTATCCATGTCCATTATGTTTTCAGGTGTAAAATGTGTGAAGAAACCGCTGCAGTTAAAGCAAATAGAAAAATGTTACGCGATTTAAAATCTTCCGGGCGTTGATGCCGGATTGTCTTGAGGTTAAGGCTCGTGCCAATTGCGTATGTCCATACAAAAGCTTTCGGCAGACCATTCGCCTACTAAATCCTAAGTTAATCGAGATAATATAGCTTTATCTCATTAACTACACTTAAGTGTGAAAACGTTAAACAAAAACCTAAATAGTAGAAAGAGATCACTTATAGTGGTCTAGACATAATACGGTCACCTGTTTTTTTAAGTTTGCAACAATGTTGTTTAAAGAAATAAATAAAAGTAGATGCCAAAACTTTTGTATGAAGATGACTACGTTGGTAAGTTGGTTGTTTTAGTAAGTTGGTTTTTGTATTGGCTTTTTGTTTTAATTACTTGTTAATAAGTTTGTATACCTAAATGTTATAACGATGTACCAACAAGCTATCATTTACGTTTGTTATAATTTTATTTATATGTTTTTTTTAAGATTAAATTATGCAACTAAAAAAGGATTTCATTTTAATGATTTTTATAGTTCGCCAATGATCATCTATTTCGTCGTAAGCTTATTGTTATCCCAACGCTGGGGACTCTCCTATTATATTTAACAATACCTGGCAATTCTTGACCGGACCTGGGAATCGAACACAGAACTTCGTGATCGTAGACAAACATGGCACAGCGCATGAGCTATCGTATTATAAAGAGAAAGCCTGATGGCAGACTTCGGTAACGGTTAGTAACCGCCCTCCTGACATAGCTGTGCGTTACTCGTATAGTCAAGAGCTGGGGTGTTTGAATCTACTATGGATAAAAAGAACCGCATCAATATAATAAGTCTGTGACCTGTTTATGTCAAACTTTTTAAGGTGCGATCTCTCACTATTGTGACGTTCTTATTAGATGCTAATATTTTTTCTGAATTTTACACTTTATCTATATTTTTTGAGAACAATTATTTTAATATTAAATATTAATATATATCAAAATATTATATCAAAATGTCCATCGAGAAATATTACGAAGACATGCTCTTCAATTACGAATCATCACACAGAACTTACTACAGTGATGGTGAAATAAAACCAATCGTTAAGACGGCCTATACTCCGAAGCCAACGTGCTGCAAAATCAGACCTCCGACTTCGAGAGACACTCACACGATGGTCGATTGGAAGGATGCAAGGATCCCCCCCTTTAATTTGTTTCATAAGCCAAAGGATATAGTTCATACTAATCCATGGGATGACCAGCAATCTTTTGTTAGTCTTCTAGCATGAGCTCAACGTATTGTCATTATGTTCCTATTACGTAGTTAGGGCGATAGGGTAGATGTGAAGACTTCCCCCTCATTTAGGGGCCAAGATCGATAGCTGTCATACAACAGTAACTTTTCGGAGTTATTTACGTTTTAAATATAGTTCAAGCAGTTTTAAATTAAATACCATTAGCTTTAACGGTGAAGGAAAAAATTATGAGGAAACAAGCATACCTGAGAATTCTCCATTATGCTCTCAAAGCTCGAAGTCTACCGGTTCGCAGAGACACAACCCTTCTCATGCTGAGAGGAGACCTGCCCCCTGTTGAGGGCCGTTAATAGGTTGTTAATGATGACGATATTAATTTTCAGCATTTCATATCAAATGGGCATCCAATTATGTAATCAAAAGACTCTTCTGGGATAGAATCCTTATGGCGGAGTTAAAGTTATTATGCACTCCTTCTTTAAAATAAGCTTTAAGCTGTACAGCTTCTGGTATTCAATAACTTAAATGTTTTGTTAAGGAGTGCTTGCTAGCTTACGTGGTTATAATACTTATCTTAAAACATGGTATCAGACCTTCCCATTGTGATTACGATTATACTAGCTCATAGTAAATTGGAAAGGAAGACATGATCACCTTACATCACCCCAAAAACCCAATCTGGCTGCCAACCCAGTGCACGTCTTATGGCAAAAGTATCTTACCAACAAATACTTAATACTTACTTTCAAATAAATAAATAAACATAGCATCAGACACGAGATATAAGACTTTATTGATTGACCAATTAGACACACACTATACCATTCACATAATAATCTTCTGATTAAAGGACAAGCCAATTGATGCAGACTCCGAGAAGGCGAAGAAGACGCGACCACGAGTCTTCATGACACCGGCCGTGAGTTTGGATGATGTACCACCAGAGTAAGTTATATTATTTTTAGTCGTGACCTCGTTTCGACTTTACAGCTAGTAGATTTTTGATTCTTTTACAAGGAACCTTGGCTATTACCGCGGGTGACTTTGCGAACTGTGTTGGAAACTTTTGCTGCAATATCTGGGTTTCATCTAATAGGCCGAAAATGTGCTGATGAAACGAGCTGTATTTAAAAGGATGATCTCTGGGTTCAGAATGGACACGATTATGCAATACGTAAGCCAAAAAATGTATTGTTGGCACCAAATGCTAAGAATCTCATATTATCATCATCATGATCAACCCATTGCCGGCTCACTACAGAGCACGGGTCTCCTCTCAATATGAGAAGGGTTTGGCCATAGTCCACCACGCTGGCCATGTGCGGATTGGCAGAATCTCATATACTTAGTTTAAAACAACAGAACATTTTTTACGCTTTTATTCTAGAGAAATCGCAAGATTTTCCAATGCTCAGTATTTGGCACCCTGTAGTTTATTGTTTTAGTTTTGAATTAAAAAGCGGTACATCGGCGTTAGCGTAAATCTAACATTCTCTTCCACTTCTTTACTCCCTGTCTTTACCCACTCTATGTGAGGTCAGTACAACCTGTCGTTTAAAAGGTAAATTTGGGTTTGTCCAACGTTCTCTAAAAGAGAAGTGTGAAAAATACTTCAGTTGACCCCATCGAGTTGGTTGCGTTTGATACCTATATTTTATTTAGACCAACCTGTATGACTTCTATGAGGACCTCATAAGAAATGTTAACCTGCTATCCTATAGGAACTGTAAATTACACGTAAGAAAATATCCACAGAGAGCGAAAACTTCTGATACATGAAATATACACCACATCTGCACAGAGAACCAAGCGACTGACAGTGTGGTGACGGGTCTTAAAGCACCTTTACCCACGAAACCGGCTCCTGCTAATCCGGTGAGAAATGCTCTTAGATAAACTTACAAATCCAAATTTCAGTACATATATACAATCCGAGTTTCTTGGATTGTATATATGTACTGAGATTTGGATTTCGAGTGTAACCGCTAAATTTATTTGATTTACTTTAATTTCGAAAATATTATATTTGTACAAGACAACAAGTAAAAATAGAAATAATAAGAGAAACAGAAACAAGAAGAAGCAGGATACAAAAGGCGTCCTTATCGCTTAGTAGCGATGTTGCCACATTAGAATTAGGAAAAGTAAAAGAAGAAGAAAGGAGTTGGCGTAATATATAAACAAAATACGAATAATAATAAGTTGCTCCAATTTATCCCATTACCTCTGCACCGGGAACGGGGCGAATGGCAATAATTCCAACTTACAACTTCTGCGGTAGGCAATGGTGTGGTCGTTTACCGGGGCAGATGCCTTTTTTCAAACTGTCGTATAAAGTCGTATTTTCCCCTGTAAACGTTTCTTACAACAAAAAGTAAATACACGAATGTAGTTTCTCAAAAAGTTCAACACTTAGCGAGGACTGCTTTATGAATTCATTAATTAATCCGAAATAGTTGGCTTTCAGTTTCCACAAAAATGTTAGTGGTATTTCACTAACATGTATAATTAATAAGTCTGGGTTCGCTTTTGTTTTTACAACATTATGGTAAGATTTTAACATTCGAACAGTCGCCAGAATAAGTTGGTTTGTTCAGTTCGTTCTGCACGAACTCCTGCCCCCGTACGTTTCCCCCGAGTGGCGCATGCAGTCCGCGGCGTGGGACAAGGAACAGCTTCGCGCCTATTGCGACTCCAGCCGAGAATTCTTCCTCGCGAGAGCTGTTCAGTAAGTTACCAATAATTATTACAGTTGGGAATAATTTCGTTTGTACCATTTATTCTACCTAATTGGAAATATATTTTTTTTCCACTACTAGTTTTAGCCCTATATTCGTTAATTATATTTCAAGTCTCTTATTTTTTTACTACACTTGAAGTTAGCCCTTGAGAACTATCTCACCTGGTGTAAGTAATGATGCAGTCTAAGATGATAGCGGGCTAGCCTGTTGTGGATGTGGTAAACCCAAACTTCCATTTGGCTTCTATTCGCCATCGTACCGGATCGCTAAATAGCTTGGCAACATGTCTTTGTCGCTAGGCTGGTAACTAGCCACGGCCAAACTCTCCCACTAGACCAGATACGAGCCGGGAATCGAACCCAGGACCACCAACTTTGTAATGCGCACGCGAGATGCTACGGATTTGACATTAAACCGTTAATGCAAGGGAAGTTAGAGCAAATGTGATGGATCAATAATAATGTGAGCATATAACATACAACCCTTTCTCTCCTGAGGAGAGAGCAGAGGCCTGTTCATAAAAGTGGGTTGTTAAAACGTAAAACGCTATTGACGATGACGACTTATTTATTCATTTATTCGATGTCAGGTAAGCGTGTGACTACGAACTCATCTGCTACAGTGAGGTTTGGATCTGCTATAGGTATGTACCTGTGATAAATCTGCCACTCACATCCGTTATCCCATATTGTGGGGTCGCCACAACAAGTCTTATTCTTCCACTCACTTCTACCAGCCGTCACCTCACTACCCACACCTTTTACCCGCATATCCTCTTTTACACAATCCATCCAACTCTTCTTTGGTCTTCCTCTACTCTTTTGCCCTTCCACATTCATATATAACATTATTTTGGTGACAATACTTTCTTCCCTCCGCATTATATGAAGTCAAAAATCTTACTTCTATTTATTATTTATTTTATATGTAGAAACAATAGCATGGTAAATGATTGTAACTCCATCACACCAGTTAGGCAGAACGGATTCAGAAGAAATTACATACTGTGATCGATTATTATAGTCTAGAATGGTGTAATTTATATCCCAGAATAATGTAGTTTCTATGGGATAGATTCATACGCACCGTGCACTTCAAATAACGCTTAATTTCAAGTAATATAAAGCTGATATTCCAATGCATTTTTTAGTGGAATCTTCAGTTTAACGAAACTCCCAGCTAAGTTTGTTGTGGGCTTCTTCTTAGACCGGGGCGCGTTTGGAACCCTCCTAGCTTTAGTTTTAAGTTTACGAATATAGTTATCACCATGAAATAACTACAATGTACATTATTGACGCGTCAAAAGTGCCTTTTAAGGACTATTTGAATAAAGATTATTTTGAATTTTGAACTTTTGAATTTTACATTTTTCAGCTGCGACGCGTGCCACGTCACTGCAACGCTAATGTGAAAGAGGGACAACGAATGAAAATGAAACGACATTAAAACTTTCGATTAATTATATTTTAATGCAAACAATAACGTTTTTATCAACAAACTTAGTCATTTGATATCATATTACAATCTTTGAATACATTGATTAAATTTTGAGAACATATTTTATTCATCGTATAAACTATTCTAAATTATTTTAATTCTTAATTCACCGCGCCTAATGCGTTACGCAAAGCAAAGCTTACAAAAACAATAAATTTAGAGATATTTGAAAGAGATTATTTGTTTTTAACTGGAATGCAATGAAAAACGCAGTTTTAAAATATATTTTTGTTTTATATATTTTAGTATAGCAAAACGCAGTAAGCAAAGATACTTAGAACAATATACTATCACATTGGTTGACTACGTATATAATATAATCTTGTTTTATCACACGGTTTCGCCCGCCCATAATATTCGCGTGTATTCTCTCTATTTCCCCACTATTTGGCATATGTTATAAACGAGCTAAGCGAAACATGTTCTAACGGAATTGGGTCTGTGCCCATTTTTTTATAAAAAGGAAACTTGTAACTGGACACTGGAAAAAAGGCGGGAGACTTCGTATAAGGCGGGCGCGGTTTTTTCACGCTTCTCTTGAATTAATAGTGCGAAGTTTCCCGCCATTTCTCCCTAACTTCTACATTGCTATAAACTTGACATTGGCAAGTCTGTGCAGAGCCATAAATAGAGAAAAACAAAAACTTGTAACTGCAATGTTTCCTACTAGATGGCGCTAACATTCGCTATAGATAGGTTACATTTAAACAAGTCCGTTCGCAATCATCAATCCCACAGTCTCGAGGGCGCTCGGACTGATGCTCCAGTCCAACAAACCCAACAAGACCCAACGTCACCCTAAGTTGAGTTCCGAGTCTCACAGGAGACGTCCTTAGGGGGACGTTCCCCAGATATCGTCGAGCCCAAGTGCTCTTCTCTCAGGCTGAGCTTCACGCTCGCCAAAACCCCCCGGTGACGCAGTAATAACTAATATGGTTATCTGCAACCGACCATTCGCAAAACGAAAAAAAATCAATCATCAATCAAGAGCAGTGTATGATATTTTCTTTATAATAACTCCTTGTGTGAAACTTATGGAGTCCAAGCAAAAGAAAAAAACATCTCGAATGAAATAACATAGTGTAAGTTAACATTAATAAAAGCTTTTCATTACAATAATGTACAATAAATTGGACCATTGAAACACAACTCTCCACCCGTCCATTCCAATGTCACGTACGCAGTGTGCGGGTGAGACTTTACTGACGACATATCACTTTGCTTGCTCCGCCAGCGAGTGATCTCAGTTGCAGCTATCAGATTAGTTGCGCAACCAAGCCACCAAGGAGCTGTACACATTTATTGGCAGCGCGACTGGATTCGTTACCACTAGCGTCCTAGCGAGTTAGGTCATTAAGTTTCGTTTTTTTTTAATTTAGCATTACATTAGCCTTCTTGTCTTAGGATACAGTTTCTTTAACATAAAAGTCTAAATACATTAACAATATGCGGTTAATCTTTTGCATAGATAATATTAGTGACTATAGAGCCACAACACACTTCCAGTACACTACCCAATCTGTAACATGCAACCTTCTTATGATATTCGTACGTATGTAATCTTTTTCCAATATAAAAACAGTATAAATAAAAGTGAAAAAAAATTAAGACCATCTTCATATCAAATATGACTTTTAATAATAAAAAGTTTCATTTAGTGCACTATCAGTTTAATAAATTTGAATAAAACTATGGCTAGATGCAAAATAAATATAAATGTAAACTATCAACGACGCAAAAGGGACACAAATCAAAGCAAAATAATCAATAATTTCATTGAGGCCCAACCTCGGCTTAGGCGACGTTTTGGATAGCGGGGACCTCGTCTTCGCCGGCGAAGACGGCGGGTAGCGTGTGATTCTGTGATAGGTGGTACGAGTATGTTGTCAGTAGTTATCTCACCGTCAGGGTCGTGAAGGATATGTTTAGGTCTCCTCTTTCAGAGAGGAGTGCTTAGGTCGGGGGAGTAAAAAGAAGCCGCAACTACGGGAGGGTTGGGGTGTCGGATTGAGATTGTGGGGTGTTGTTATAATGTATCATGATAATTTGATGGAATATATAAACGTGTGTTGGGACCCTATTAGTCTTAAATATAACTAGCAATACTAAATCTAATATTATCAAATGTTTTGTAACAATACAACACTCTGTTACTAACTTCTAAGCACCGATGTCTCATAAGTCATAGATCATAATTAAGACAATTTTCACTTAATTGATTTTCCTTAATACTAATCAACTTTCTAACAAACATAATTTTATCGCAGTCTTCTTAATATAAGTTTACATAACAATAATTCATAATAATCCATACTTTATTAATAATTTCAGATGACATTTTATATACCTATTTGGGCAATAATATTAATAATTATCGTTACACCTACACACGCCATCGATTAATTTGGAACTTATGTACACGTACATAATTATGCTTGGGGACTTTTACCCAACCTTGATTATCAGGGGCATTGGTTAGTAGATTTGAACGTGAGTAGGGCGCCTTATAAATCTTCTAGAAAATGCAAAAATATATAATATATATATATATTTTAATTTCAATACTACTCTTTCTAAAGATATATCAATAAATATAAATAAGAACTAGCAACATGACTAATTGCATTTTCTAATTAATTTTGATTATATATTCCTTTAATTAATATTTAAGGCAGTTTCACACCATACTGTGTAATGTGTTAAATGTATTTTATATTTGCTTAAAATGAAACGTTATATAACTATGCATTACCCTTATAAATTATGGTAACATATTTATTAAAACAATTAAATTAAAAAAAATATCTAGAGAAAATGAACGAATTATATACATATTCATTAAATACCATTTATAAAGCTGATTTTTCAATACAATAGTTGAATGATTGAAGAATATTTTGAATAGATTAACAGATATCACAGTCAACGCCTAGTTACTGAAAAATCGTTTTTGAAATAAAATTTCGATGAAACATGATTCAGATAAATTACAGAAGAACTATATAATAAATTGGCCAATATAATGCCCATAATTAGTAATAAGCCAACCAATATAAATTAATATTCATAATTCATTATAATTTCATAGATAATAATAATACAGATATAATAAAAATTGAACTTTCTGAAATTAAACCAGCCATCAATTTGAACATACGTATAGTCGAGGATCACTCAAGTGAAAAAGGAGAATTTATTGACACCCTATTTATCACTATTGTTTTTTTAACAAACATGCTTTCTTTTATTTCTCTTTAGTCGGATAATTAATTGTCAATTACAACATATCATCAAAATTCCAAACATTTTCTAAGCAGCAATCGAAAGGGTTTGACTCATCAGCCTTGTAACAATTTCTCTTAATATTAAAATTAATAGTTCTTTAGTTTCCTCAAGCGGTTAATCTGAGCCAGATCTCTTTTAGTTATCCGGACGAGATAGCTGCCGTCGTCCATCGCAATCATCCGCATGGTATTCCGTCCCGGTCATCCGTCCATTGCGATCACAAGGCAGATGTTCGCGAGAGCCATGGCCGCGTTTTGACGCACTTGCGCGCTCGGCTCCTTAATGAGCGTAAGAAGACGTGTGCGCGCGCTGCGAGTTATATCAGGATCTAGTTCGGTGTCTTCGGGATGTTTTTCCCGTATACGATAAAGTTCTGAGTACAGAACGCCTGCAAATTTTTCATATAAAATTTACTGAAACAGGTCTCGCTTCTATAATATTACACGTATTCTATTTTATAATAAATTAGAAAGGAAGAAAATATATTTTTTTTCTTACGGTGTTACTCTCCTAATCAGAAATTTAATGTCTGTCTGTAGACACCAACCAGAAAAGGTGTACAGCTCAGCATATGCCGTGCATTATATGAAAGACACGTCGCTGATAATCAGCTGACCAGAGTGACGTCACAACAAAAATAAAAAAGTAATAATTAAAAGAAAAAACCAAATTACAAATAACTGGGAACCGAAGGAAGCTGCAAATTATATAGCCATAATTAAATGATAGTTAATTTTAGTTTATGAACTTGTAGAAAATTGTATCTCGCGGTATGTAACAAAAATACAAAAGTCAAGTTAAATCCAGCGTTAAATTTTCGTTATAAGTATGGATGACCTAGAACGATTACAACAGATTTGAATAAAAACGCTATTAATAGATATCCTAGTGAACAGAGAAAATAATCAGAACACAGTGATCATGATCAACCCATTACTGGCTCAATACAGAGCAAAGGTCTCTTCCCAATATGGGAAGGGTTTTAGCCATAGTCCACCACGCTGGCCATGTGCGGATTGGCAGACTTCACACGCCTTTGAGAACATTATGGAGAACTCTCAGACGTGCAGGTTTCCTCGCGATGTTTTCCATCACCGTTGAAGCAAGTGATATTTTAATTGTTTTTTAAACCTAACCACTAGACTATCACCGCTTAAGTTTAAACGGTGGGAATTATATAAATACTTACCCAACAAAAGCGCCGCGTGCGGTTTGATCTCGTCCCTTGCACAGTGCAGGTAGTTCACCGCACTGTGCAGACACTTGACCACGCAGCCCGGCATCTCGTCCGCCAACTGACGAATTAACGCCCAGAGGAACTCGTCCAGATACAGCCGGCCTTCGTCCACGAGGTGAGTTTGGACGAAGTCATTCGACTTTTTAACGTTGAACGTTTTAAAAACGCGGCGGAGGGTGAATTTAGAGGCCTAGAAATAATGTATGAATGTTAAACAACCTATGTTGCCACTATATTACATTATTCAACCATTCAAATCATTGTATGACCTGAATTTATTGGTATAACGCAAAAATGACATGATTTGATTCGACTTTGTTACGTTGAACGTTTTAAAAATGCGGCGGAGGGTGAATTTATAGGCCTGGAAATAATGTATGAATGTTAAACAATCTATCTTGTCCCTGTACTACATTATTAACACATTAAAATCATTTTATGTCCTGTTTTTCAGCCTACGGACGGGCTTACCTGTTAGGAGTATGGTAAGCCCATACAATTAGTGGATTTCTACGCGACATCGTGCCGGAACGCTAAACCGCTTTGCGACACGTCTTTGTCGGTGGCGAATTGTTTTCTTTTTTTTTTAACCACTACAAGTTAGCCCTTGACGGCAATCTCACCTGATGGTAAGTGATGATGAAGTCTAAGATGGTAGCGGGCTAACCTGGAAGGGGTATGGTAAACCCATATCTACTCCTATCGATTTCTACGCGACATCGTGCTGGAACGCTAAATCGCTTAGCGACACGTCTTTGTCGGTAGGGTGGTAACTAGTCACGGCTGAAGCCTCCCACCAGACCAGACTCGAGCCGGGTATCGAACCCAGGACCTCAAACTTTATAATCTGACAGCACGCACGCTGCGCCACGGAGGTCGTCAACGTCGTTGTGATATATTACAAAAATTACATATAGAACGTAAAATAAATAACAACTCATCTCATTTGTGACGATAAATGACACTAATATAAAAATGTATATCATAGTTACCAAATACCATAGTTCGACCAAAGTTTTGTTATAATTTTCTGTTTATTAATTATCACAAAAGAAACCAAATAAAAACCTGAAAACAGGGCTCATTCGTGAATAAGTAAAAATAATATATTTTCGTCCGGTGGGAGGCTTCGGCCGTGGCTAGTTACCACCCTAACGACAAAGACGTGTCGCCAAGCGATTTAGCGTTCCGGCACGATGTCGCGTAAAAACCAATTCGGAGTGTGGGTTTACCATACCCTTAACAGGTTAGCCCGCTACCTTCTAAGATTGCATCATCACTTACCATAAGGTGAGATTGCCGTCAAGGGCTTACTTGTAGTGGATAATAATAAAAAAAAAATCTATTTTAACGCTAATCATAACGTAAATATTCACCAAGCTTGCACTCTGAACTCGGTAAGGACCAAAAATTACACTTACCCTAACAACAGCAGAACTATTATCGCACAAGTGCAACAAAAAACACGGCAGAGATCCAACAGCCTGCTCAACCAAGGCCTCGGACTTCACCATCCCGACTATGATGCCAAAGAGCCTTATGGAGTTTTCCCTCAGTAGCGCACAGTCCGTGTTCATAAACGGACGTATCTTTTGCGAGATAGACACGAGTTCGCGGTCGAACTCTTTATCTATCTTATCTGTTTCTGTGAGGAGGCGGCTTAGACCGTGGATTGCTGCTAGAGGCACGTTGTCTATTGGAGACCTGTCATGTAAAAAATTAACCCAATAAAGTAGTATACAAACACAGACTGCCAAACACTTGAATTTAAATTTTTAAATTTTATTGCTTATGCAAGATCGTCGGTTAAATAGTTAAAGCATAGGAAAGTTTTCTTTTTCTTGCCCTTATCCCACATTATCTTTATATATAAAAATCAATTGCTGTTCATTGGTCTCGCTAAAACTCGAGAGCGGCTGAACGAATTTGTCTTATCTTGGTCTTGAAATGTTCGTGGAGGTCTAGGGAAGGTTTAAAAAGTTAGAAAAATTCAAATAATTGCCGGAAAAACCCTAAAAACAGCCCTTTTCTTTTTCCCATGTAAACGTTTTCTTAACAAAATGTGAAGTCAATTTCAACTTTATTGCTATTCAAAAAAGTTCATATTAAATTATAATCACTCACTGTTGTCAAAGAAATGTAGGTGTGTTCCTAACTTCAAAGAGTCAATTTGCAATTTATATTTAGGCAATATTTTATCCCGGTATTTCCACGGAAACGAAAACTACGCGAGTGAAACCGCGGGTCTCAGCTAGTGTGAGATAAATCTGCCACTAACACCAACTTTGATCAAGCAGAGTCAAAAATCTTACTTTTTTCTTGGTCGTTTTTGGGGTCGGCACAACACGTCTTCTTCTTCCACTCACTTCTATCAGCCGTCACCTCACTACACACACCTTTTACCCGCATATCCTCTTTTAAACAATCCATCCATCTCTTCTTTGGTCTTCCTCTACTCCTTTGCTCTTCCACATTCATATATAAAATTTTTTTGGCGTGTAACTACTTGGTGACATTACTTTCTTCACTTGGAAGAGTGTAGAGTGAGTTTAACAGTAAATAACCTCACATTAGAATTTATGATGAGACATATATAGCAGATATAAATGATTACGGATTATTGATAAAAATAAATCACTTTGCAAGCAACATCCGTAATAATAAGAACCCTAAATTTGCTAAGTACCAAAATAATTCCGTTGTACTATTTGGATTGCTAGATTCCAGAATTTTGCGAGACAAGTTACATTTAATTCAGTCCATACTCACTGAGTTTTCTGTGCGTCGATTCCTTGGCTCAGCGCAGCCAACGCCGCTGGCAACGCTTGGGCGCGGTGTTGGTCCTTAAGCTGACCAACGTTGGCAGCGCCTCGCAGACAGGCCGCTCTGACGCGTGGATCTTCGTCTTTCCAACCAGTGTTGAGCGTTGCCAGTACTGATTCTACAAGCACTGGATTCTCATTGCACCTGCGATTAAGTTTATAGTTCACTTGATTATTTTTTGTATATCATTTACATTATTTTCATCCCACTACAAGTTAACCCTAGATTGTAATCTCATCGGTAAGTGACGATAAAGCCTAAGATGGTAGCGGGCTAACCTGTAGCAGTATCATCATTATTATAAATCGCTCGTCACTGTCGATAAGGTGTTAAATATCAACGGCAGAAGCCTCCCATCATACCAGACCAGTGAAAATTACATCCAGAAATTATAATAAGAATTTGACCAAATTTTATAATTGCCACCCTCTTCATACAGGACTTGGGTTGTCGGTAGGGTTTTCTGGCTAGTAATATGGTTTTCGCTTTATCAATAACCATGGGGACGTCTGGCGCAATGGTTTGAGTTTAGTATTCTTACGAATTAATTAGGATTTTTAAAAAGCTGTGATAGTCCAATGATTGGGACGTCCGCCTCCTAATCAAAGTCGGGGGTACGATCCCGGGCAAGCACCTCTAACTTTTCCGAGTTATGCGCTTTTTGATTAAAATATCATTTCCTTCACCGGTGAAGTAAAACATCGTGAGGAAACCTGCATGCCTGAGAGTTCTGTATAATGTTCTCAAAAGGCTTTGTAACTCTGCCAATCCGCACATGGCCAGCGTGGTGGACTATGGCCACACCCTTCTAATATTGTCAGGAGACCCGTGCTTTGAAGTGAGCCGGCAATGGGTTAATCATCATCAATTAGGATTTATACCTCGTGTGCATTTTTGCACAATTGCTTAATTGTCCCCAGTTTTGTCCACTTACCTATAATTTAACAAATCCGCTAATAATGCCAGGGAAGCACATCTTTGTGGCGGCAAAGCGGAGCGTGCGTATTGGCCCAATCGTCCCACTAGCTTGGCCAACTGGCCTTGACATGAACGTGATAGGGCTCCACCCAATATTGGCGCCAACTCTAACAACGTTGCCGAACAGTCTCCGTGTTCTATGGTCAGACATAAAGAACATGCCTCCTTGACCTGAAGACATAACAGTTGTTTTTGAAAAATTATTCCTACCAACTTTGCATCCATATTCCAGGTTTTTTGACGACTTAAAACACATTTGTTTAGCCCACAAAGTTAAAGTAAGTTAGACAAACTAAATTAGGGGGTTTTGATACCATCCATAACAACATTTTCATATGAAGTGTATTTATATTCAGAACGAACGAGGCATACAGGACGAACGTTTTAAAGTGAGACATTAATGTTAAAAGCGAAAGTTTCTGCCTTCCCACATAAACCTTTATAAAAACCCTAATCTAGGCGAACTAAATCGCAGGCATCGGCTAATAGAACATATAACTAAATACTAAAGCTAAGACCTTCAGAATAATGTTGGAACTCTTTTCGATACCACATTAACAAAACAAAAATCCCACCAGATAACAGACAACATCAATCAAATCCATCAAAATATATAATATATTTAATATATTTTAAAACCCAAAATCAACAAACTACAGAGCTCAGAATTTACCTTATAACAATCAGCCCTTTCCAAGAACGAGTTGAAAGTGTTGATCGTAATTTTCGCTGGCGACAATTTGATGGCATCGCGGTTGGGTATGAAGCCGAATCGCTCTTGCCCTTTGTTCGAAGGCACGGAGTAAGCCGGAGCTTCGGCTTCTATGTAGCACGCGACGGTAGTGTATAGAACCGCGAATAGGTCCGCGAACTTGGCCAGACATATTGGTCGCATGGTTTCTTCTTGCAACATTTCTCCGAGTGCACTGATTAGCTGTGACAAGAATAAACGGTGAGATCAAATAATGTAAATCCAAAAATTCTTTATTAGAACCAGCGTATCACATAAACCAATAAAATTATCAAATTAATTTAATAAATTATTATTATGAGACATTTTTGAGGCATATAAGTCAAAGACAGAATTTAATTAGTTGGTGATGATAATTAAGAGGGTCAATTGAAAATATCACTTACAGTTAAAGGCTGTAATGCTGCTATGTGATTTTCCGTAATGTGGTACGGGTCCTCATATAATTCAATGGAAGTCATCAGTCTAAGGAAGTTATCGAGGATGGCGGAAGATAGACTCTCATCGCGAGCTAAGTATCGCCAACTGGCTAATACGCATCTGAAATAATGGGATTTTGTAGCTGTACTCACATTAGGAGATTTAACGCTTATATTTATGTAGAAATAGAAACAAAAGTTGCTAGAATTCACCCCATTATAACCAGCGTTAAGTAAGAGCTGGAAAGTGTGTGACGTAATATGAACCTCATACCGTTCATATAGACGTAATCGTACCCGAATTCTAATTTGAACTATGTATTATCTCCTAAACTTTAAGTCAGAATAAAATGCAAAAAGGGCATAGGTTTATCTGCTTAAATTTGCATTAATAGAAAATTAACTTTATTTTGTAAGGATTAGTAATGGCGATTTAATTACTTTAAGATTTTTAATGTTTCCCTGTATTATGGTTCATTCTTTAAATACGCTCATCCTGTTGCGGTCTTTTTATAGGTCTATGAAAGAACTATATTTTTGTAATACGCGCACAAGGATAAAGCTGTTCGGTAACGCGTTATCTGATGGCGTGAAAAAAATTTAATGCTATTGTGGGATAAATATCAAATTCAGAAGAAGTTAACTCTAAATCAATTTAAACACAATGGATTATTACGGTCTTAAAGGAATCCTTTGTGCCAGTAAAACAGCGGTGACGGCATTAGAGTGATGTCTTGTCAAAGAGGTCAGAGGCCTCATGAGCCGAACACGAGCTTCATCGCCGACTTCATCCATCGTCAACAACAATACTTCCACAATCCTCTCAATACTCTGAAACAGATCCTGCCCTTTCTTAACGATAAATGCATCCAAAAGCGAACTAATCCCAACACTTCTGAATTCCTGATTGTCATAACCTTGTAACAAACTTTCTATAAACTGCATTGTGTGCAAATGAGGTATTTTCGGCGAAATGGTATCACACAATTTCGTGCAATAATCACTTATCATGTTCAAATCATTTGTCAATATATTGTTTTGCAAATGGGATAGACTTGCCATACATTCGTCATCAGGCTCTACCGTATGACCTTCGTACAGGTCCTGTATTTGAATTATCAGTTTAATACAATCAACAGTGCTTAATCGTACAGGAAAATTTGTGTCAGCTACTCCAGGTGCAAAAACTCCTAGCAAATATCCCATTTGACCAAATTTACTCGGTGTTTCGTAATTCAATTTGACATTCTTTATGTATGCGTCAAATACTACTTGCACGATCAACATAGCTGCTGTCCGAATCTCATCGTTATCGTGGCGAATCCATTCAAATAATAAAGTTACTATATCATCTATCGTACTCAAACATGTTGATTGGATAATCAGTTCTCTTATTAACTCGTGCAATAGGCTTAAAGAGTCATTTAACGTCTTCGCTAGTAAATCGTTTTTATATCCATTTCCCTCGATTTCGTATTTCTTTTTGAAGGATGACAGTTCACCAAATATACTATTGAACAGAACTCTTAATATTGTATTCCTTTCTTCGGGCAATATCCCCTTTTGTAGTTTCGTTAACGCTTTTGATGCTTCAACAATAATGGGATATAGTTCAACATTACGTTGACCAAGGTTATTATTGTATATCTGTTCTAAAACTGCATTCAATAATTGCCAACGGTTTCTTAAAGTTACATTGTGATGCGAAGCTGGGTATAGAGCTTTTCCTATCTCGTAAAGAGTTGTGACGCTAGCCTTGCACAAGTCAAATGGTGGATTCGTTTTAAGTATTTCGAAAAGTATCGTGGTTACATTGCCCCCTAATCTAGCGAGTACGTGAACATCCAGACAGTCACATGCTACTTTTCCATAACAGGTTATAACTGCATACTTAACAACGCCTAATTCAGCTTCTGTTTTTGATGACCTTGATGACAAAAAGTTAAGCAACTTGTTTCCACGTTTACCCTCATTTTCTTTATAAGTTGCATCGATTTCATTAAGGACAAACTCGCCGTGTTCTCTCGATGCAATGCCTACTGCTTTACTAACATAATCAACGCTTTCCATTGGAATCGATTTAAGAGCAAATAATATTATTTTGAGAACAGATTCAATGATTGCAGCATTAGTCATGTGGCATGATAGAATTGCTAAATATTGCAGAGATACTCCTTTAATCATGGGAGGCTGTTTTTTAGTGAGAACTTGTTGTGATATTAATGTTGATATTGTTTCCACCCATTTATTGCTATTAACCTGTTCTACAGCGGAAACTAAAAGATCCAAAAGCATTCCATGCCACTGCTCTTTCGATTCATTCTTCTCCACGAACTTCAACAATCTTCGAATTTCTATGGTCCAAGAATTTTTTAAATTCTTGTGGACATCACCAGAAAACTCTTCCAGGAATATGAGCAAATTTTTGTTGACTTCTGTCTGGTCGGGATTGACCATATAGGTTAGACATCTAATGAAAACTAAATCTGGTGAGCATTCAAAGTCTTTTACCTTATCGGACTGTTCATCAGCAATAACATCAGAATTGTTTTGCAATAAAGAAGTTAAACAGTGACACACTGTGGACATTGAATTAGTAAAATCATCCACAGTTAGCGCTGTTAGTAACAAGTTTCTTAACTGCGTCCGCACACTTGTAACTGTATTGCACATAAGAATAAGAGAACTTTTGCAAGTATCGTGCAAGTCCATTATTTCAGCTTTCGATACGTTCGGTGGACCTTCGTAACTGCAATGTTTTATAATAAACTCAACCATAGCAAAATCTTCCGGAGCCATAATACAATTTCTATAAACAAGGCCGACAATTGCTTTAACAAGAAGTTTTTTCATCTTTATACCTTGCTCCATTGTAGTCATTACTTTCAAAATCGATACGAATTTTGGGGCAAAGTTTTCAATAAACGTTTGGGAAGATGTAGTTAAATGGGTCAAGATTATAACAGCCTTCATTCTTTCTTTCTCTTGGTTGTTTTTACAATGGTGAAGCAAATTTTCAACTGTTTGATCTGGGAATTGTCCTGCCATATGGTCAAAGCAACGTAAAACCTCGAAATGGTTTTTAACAGTGTGCGGTTGGTCGTAATCTGGCTCTAAAAGAACTAGATTAAACATTACACTATTGATTGTATTTATGACGCTTTCGTTTAGCGTTAGCTTTGGGTTTAATGGAGAAGGTGACAGAAGGTAGGATATGCACTGGCTAATACAGTAGAAATTTATTATTGGTTTGCGATACAGTGATAGTAATGAGAGGACAAACTTGTTTACTGTCTCGTTAAACTGTCTTTCTGGTATAAGTCTGGTAATAGGTCCTAACGCTTCAAGTACTGATTCTGATACTTTCGCCTCATGCGAGGGTAGCCATTGGTTGTATAGCACGTCGAAGACTATTGAAAATTCCGTTACAAAATTATCCTTTATCGACGTAATGTTATCATTTTCAACGTTGTCGCCTATTTGTTCAGATACTGCGACTGCGAAATGACCGAACGCTGAAATGAAAGAATAATTTATTGTTATAATACATATTTCTGATTCAAAGTTATTATTGTCATTAAATTTTATTTTGCCAAGCATTTCACTAACATATCAATTGCTAATAGGAACAGTGCAGTTCGTATATATGAGCTATGGGGAATTCTAGCTTCGAAGTTAAATAATCACGATATATCGTATTTTATAACTAGCATTTTCAGTGTCGAAGTCATCGAGTGACCCTTGTTATTTGAGAAAAGATTCAGTGAGAAGAATAGTAAGCTTTATGGGATCCGGATTATATTTCTGACATACCATAAGCAAACGCTTGTTTAACTCCATCTGGTTTTACAAGTGGAAGCAATGGTAGCATTTTGCACAGGATCTCCTTGACGTGTGGCACCACTGCGTGTGTGTTGACCGCTGAGAGCGTTCCCAGCGTATGTGCGATAGTGTAGTGCGGCAACGATGCTGGAGTCATTTGATTGATGAGAGCGCGTAGTACCTAGGCAATGCCACTGTCTAAATAAACTATGTAGTGTGTATCGATAACCTACCATCCTAGCCTGCATCATTGCAGTCTAGGATGGTAGCGGGCTAACCTGTTAGGACCTGTGGACCTGACCGGGCTAACCTTTTCTACGCGACATCGTGCCGGAACGCTAAGTCATTTTCTAACGAATGTTATGTAACAAGTATAGAAATTGGCTGATTTCTCTCTTTCTATCATTTGTTATTAAATTATTTGAAATTAAAAGACTGACATTGTACACTTAACAACATTTATATAGCATTTATTAATAAGGGGGATAACTTTATTGACATGCGAGAGAATCATGATCAATATGACAAGGGCTTGGCCGTAGTCCACCACACTAGACATGTACGGATTGGCAGACTTCACACGAGTTAGAAAAAATTATGGAGAACTCTCAGGCATGCAGGTTTCCTCACGACGTTTTCCTTCACTGTTAATGCAAGTGATATTTTAATTGCTTTAAAACGCACACAAACTCCAAAACGTTAGAGGTGCGTGCCTGGGTTCGAACCCCCGACCTCTACTTAAGAGGTGGATGTCCTAACCACTAGGCTATCACAGCTTCATGCGAGTAGTGTAAGTGTAATATTTGACCAAATCCAACTAGTAAAGTGCTTTTGTAGTTGAACCAATCATAAAATTGTTTGTAGAAATATATAAATTCACAATCTTCACTCAGCTTTCCTACCACATTTTACAATTTCAAAAATTATAAAGCTTGTTGCACTGGTGCTCAAATCAGTCTTCAAATGGAAAACTGAAGCTTTGAGACCCCAACACAGTGTTGGAGGTGGATATGCAAAAGCATTAAACAAAGAACAAGTAATGGTTAAGTGACAAATTTTTTTTTGTCACTGTTTGTGCATCAGAACCTTTTTTCATAAATCCATCAAAATATGTACAAGTTTGTGAAGAATTAAAATGTTCATTAAATACATACCAGATCCAAGTACTCATGGCTTATAGCAACAAGCACAGCTGAAGCGCCCATCTGCACAATTGGTTCATATGATGGGTTTTCAGTCATTGCACGTAGCATTGCGTTTACCAGCTCTGCTGCTACCTTTTGATCTAACTTTTTCACTTGGTTCACACATGTTTGTTCCAAGACTCTGTTTAGCAAATAACAAATATTGAATTAAAAACATAATATAAACATGCTAGATTTAAGGTTCATAAGTTTAGCAACATTATTTATAGTACGTCAAAATTTATGATAAATACATGGCTACTTAAACAAGCATAAACCACACACTCAAGGTTTTGCCATCTGGATATTTGTGCAACCACACAAAGAAAGCCAGCTACATACATACATGATCAACCCATTACAGAGCACGGGTCTCTTCTCAATATGAGAAGGGTTTGGCCATAGTCCACCATGCTGGCGATGTGCAGATGGGCAGACTTTACACAACTTTGAGAATGGAGAACTCTCAGGTGTGCAGGTTTCAGGTTGAAGCAAGTGATATTTTAATTGTTTAAAAACGCACATAACTCCGAAAAGTTAGAGGTGCGTGCCCGGATTCGAACCGCCAACCTCTGATTAGGAGGCTGACTCTCTAACCACTAGACTATCACTGCTTCCGCCAGCCAGCTATCCACACAGGAATAGTATAAGAATTCCTTTTGGATTCATTTATACACACATCATCATCCCCAGCCTGTTAATGTCTCACTGCTCAGCATAAGATCTATGTTCTAAGAGAGTTTCCCTAAAGAGAGAAGACTCTCTTTGGTGATTGGTAATCTCAGATTATACATACTCTTTTGATGTCAATTCTGATCTGGTTGGTTTATGTATTATGTTTGAATTACTTTAAATTTGGAATGTTCGATTAATTTCTTTAGATCAATTTTGTCAAATTTCAAGACTCAGTGACAATCGCTTGTAGAAGCAACATGTCTGAATGTCTGACATACCTTTTGTATTTTATATAAATTTCATAATGATTATGTTTCATCAGAAATAAATTAGTACTATTTATAGTTTTCTTGTCACTCCTTGAGTGTCTTTTTGGTTTGAAACCGATTCTACGAGCCACATCTACCACTCAATACTCTTTAGGGAAACTGTCTTAGAGCATAGATCTAGCTTGCTACTCTAATGAAGAGTAGAGCTAACCAGAGCACAGAAAGTGACAGCTATTATAATAAGGTTCCAGTGTTGATGCAGCCCATACAGCTTACAATGACTTGTAGAGTTAAATAAACTAAACCTGTTTCCTTAAGATAATACTTGTTTTTGACTAAATATCAGCTATAACCATATTTACATAGGTGTGCAGTCTATAAATACCCAATTTATAAGTAGCATATTGGTTTTTATACTCATGAAATACATACTTTACAATATTGCCCAGCTGCGTCACATTAGATTTGACCGTGTTCCGGTAGAACTCGCAAAATATTTCAATCACTTCATTTGGATGCACGTTAGCTATCTTGGTCAGGGATTTAATTACAACGTTGTTCACGGTGTTATCACTGTCGCCTATAGCGTTTATTAACACTGTCACCGTATCTGCAAAACAGTAAATTCAATAAATAAAAACATAATAAACTATACGACTTCAAATACCTATTGGCCACGATAAACATGGTGAAAATTGTTGAGATTAACCACCTTTTAAACAGTCGGTTTTAGCTGACGACATTTTCGTAGCTACATGAAAGTCGATTTATGCAAATTAAAATATTATTTTTACCAAATTATTCACTTTCAAACAATAGTACAGTGTACAGATTACTGGCACAACGAAAGTGAATTTCTTTCTAGTTTTGTCACTGTCAAACTCTAAAAGGACCATAGACAACTATTGTCAACAGCTGCTTTCTGACAAACGCCTAACACTGGTTTCAATATTAATGATGTCCACAAATCTTTATGCTAAATAATTGGTAGTCTAAAAATAGTGCTATCCTTTTCCATAATAAGAATAGCACTATTTGTTATATTGAGCCAGGTACACAAACAAAATTTGTTTTAATTAAATAATTGATAACATCAAAATAAATCTCCAATGGCGTTAATAATGTTCGTCGTTCTGTAGTATTAAAATAGAAAGGCATTCAAGCAAATATAAAGCGATTTAAAAAACGTTTTTTCAGTTATTTACTAAAAACTTGATACCTACTTAACAATTTTTGCAACCTGTTCTGTTTTCCTGTTTCCGCAGAATTCAAATATACCTCGCAGCGAATTTCTATTTCCTAGGTAATTCAAAAGGCTCCAATGCAAAAGTTCTAACTATTGGAAGTTGTTAAAATTGCTCCTGGCCAAATACAAGCAATTTGAGCATATAACGTGGCAGAAATTACTAAGACTTTATCAATTTATATAAGTGTATACCTATTATAGATTATGAAATTCTTTATCTCATAATCCCAAAAAGACGGTGTTAAATTAAAAGATATGATCTTCATGTAGGTATATAAACTTCGCTTTGAAAGTAACGAAAAGGTTGTTTATATAATTAAATAGAAAATAAATAATGGAATAGCACTAAGGGTCCAATTACGATACTATAAATTATGTTTATCCATCATCCAACCATTAATATATGCCAAAAAAAAAATTGTCTTGGGTGTGTCTCACATAACGTTAAATACGTGAATAACGTAAAAGTAGCTCAAAACAGTTTTTGTTTTTATGTACGTGCACCTTATATTAATCCCAAGGATTATACAGGATTAGTTTTATTTCGGTGTAATATTAAAGGAAAAGTTAAAATCAGATTAATTGATCACAATACATTGATCATAGTACATAGTGATTGTAGTTTATAGACCGTTCATTTTTCGACTGTCGGAATACGGAGCTTCGATCAATAGCGAATAAGTAAGAATGGTCGAATCTCCGTTTTTTTTTCATTATTTTCATTTTATGTAAACGGGTCATATTTTATGCAGAAGCTCTACGCACATTTCCGTCCCGCAGTCTACGTTTCAGTCCTTCAATCGTTTTTAGTCTGTGTATGCAAGGTGGTGGCAATGTTTCCCAATGTTTCCAGTTCCATCGCAATTTTATATTATAAAATTGGATTTCATGCAATTTGCGATTAAAGTTGAAACTAAGTTCCTTTGATCGCCTTAATTTGTCATAAAAGCGAAAATCTCGGTCTACTCTGTATCAATCACTCAGACTAGTCATTATAGAGAAAAGTTTTGTCTCGAACTCACGTCGAAGACTTTCACCGGATATATCGATAATTAGATTATACTATTCTGAGGTTGTGTATCGTTCACACATCAGTGAAATAATCTTACAATGTCCCCGTGCGTATGGTCAGTTACTGATATAACTCTGAAGTATTAGTACTGTGTGGTTCGTTTAAGTGACAAAGCAAAAGCGTTGGCTGACGGCTCCCACTCGTCAAATCGTCACTATTATCCCATCCGTGATTACGTTGCGCCGGGAGCTGGGCACTCTAGTTAGTCGCCGCGGGGACTCCAAAGCGGTAAATACGGAGTCGCAAATCCTGTACCGCATCATTTATCGCCAAGATTTCGGTAAGTTCACTCTGGGATACGATGCTATTTGAAAAGTTGTGTTTCGCGAATCGCGGTTTCGAAATTCGGGCGTTTCTCGCGCTGACATTGAAGACCGTCCGATCAGCTGCCGTAGAGTCTTAAAATAGCTTTAAAATTCCGAGCCCCTTCTGCCAGCGAAGCAATCAGCTGATCCGAACAAAGTTTTAATTATATCCAATTAGATAATTACTTAGCTGAACAGCGTCGTTCATCCGATCCGCGAACAAATCACAGGATTATGCCGACGGAGGCGAACTGATAACGTATCGGCGTGATAGTGGCGTTTACAAAATAATTTGCAGTCTTGCCAGTTTGGTCATATAGTCACAATTTGATGTTTCTTCCAGATTTGAAAATGGTGCAGCAGGATTTGACTTAGGTGCGCGGGACGGTGGCACATGATCTGACGGTGATGGGCTTAGTGCTGGTGTGAGTGCAGACAGGCAGACAGTGTCAGTGAAGTGTTGTGTAGTGTCTAGTCAAGTGTAGGCGAGTGTCAGTGGAGCAGGGATGCCCTCCGTGATGTTGTCCGCTGTGCTAGAAGAGGAGCCCGACCTGTATGAGGCTTTTCCTCCTCATGTCGACCCCTCTGGGATCACCATCTTAACTGATAGCCCACCAGGTAAATTAAAAAATATATTTTAATTTTTGAGATCTTTAGTTCCTACTTTATTCATAATAAATGCTTCCTGAATCCAGGACCTACCATATTATTATACTACATACTCCTATTACAGCATTAGTTAAAGGGCCACAGAGTCTTGTCAATGAATATATCCAAATTGAATCTATGTAGATCAAGTCCCAAGACAGTAATAATTATTAAGCGTATGTTAAAGTTAGCTTATGAAAGTTGCTTCTAAGTTATCCAATGGATTCTGAAATGTTAGTTTTTTCCCTTATTATTTCAAATATAAAATAATTAGTCAATTATTGTATAACATTTTCCTATCTGTTTGCTTAGATAATTGTACAATTTATTTTACATAAGGCATTTCAGTCTGGTATCATAATTATATATTTAATGTATGAAGACTAGATTATGTTATCATTGAGATTTGCTATTGAATATCTTAGATTTGTTCTATGATATTACCATACCTTTTTCAGAATTAAGATAAACAAATTGTTATCAGAAATATTTTATCTCCTTTTGATTTTTTTATTTAGACCAAATTATTAAATATTTATTGTTAAAAAGTTATAAAAATGATTAAAAATTAAAAGAATCTACCTGTTACATAAGAGGAAGATATTTTTGAATACAATTTATATGCATGAAAATTTAGCAACATCTAAAAAATAGTTTGATTGGCTTGAAATTCTTACACTTAGCATTTCTTTAATAAGAGTGATTGTGTTTTCTTTTCCCCTGAGTTCCTCTTGAGTTATTATAATGGTTTTTTTTTAAATTTATAATAAGCCTAATAAGGTCGCCTTTTGCTTTTATATTATGTATTTCTTGTAGTTCTCTTTTTTCCTTTCAATATGTATGCAATAAAATTGTATAAATAAATAAATAAATAAGCTGGTAGGGACAAACTTTTTTAATGATTTTACAAAATTAAAAAAAAGAAGTCTAGCTCTCAGTCTGTGATGAATATGATAATTATCCTTTCATTCTTTTTGCTTTTTCAGATGCTAAGCACTAACACATAGCTTATCACAAGTAAACTAAACAGAATAGGCTCCCAATTTATATTTGAAATCTTACTTAGCTTCTTACATTGATAGTACATCTAGTATATTTTAAATTATTTCTCTCCTTGAAACTATGTAACAAATCATATGATTCTATGCTCTATAATGAAAAAGATATACCAACAAACACCCTTTCAAGTTTATATTAATAATATACTTATAAATGAAGTAGTTCTACCTACTCTCAAGTGGTTTCAAGTACATTCAGTATTAAATTCATTTGATTATTTTGAATTGCCGTGAGTGTTTCCTGAGTAATCTTAACATGAGTGTCATCCTACATGGATACATTTTATTTAAATCATGTCTGAGGTAAATTAATTGAAAATAAGCAGCCATGTCCTCTTTACATGTCTCTGTTAATTTACAAAACATGAATACAATTGTTATTGCCGAAGACATTATGGGAAAAAACAAAGTTTCTTAGTATGTGTGACTGTTTGCATGCTAGATTTGTGTTTGTTCTGTTATTAGCTAGTGGCTGTTTAAATAGTGCATTTTTTATAGGCTTGTTGTTAATTTGTGGTGTCAAAACTATTTTTTAATACTCCATGATGTCAACATTTGTAAGGTTCCATTCCACATGATGGAAAAACTGAACCACACTACATATTTTCTTTATGCACACACTGTGCATAAATTAAAACAATATCATCATCATGATCAACCCATTATCGGCTCACTACAGAGCGCAGGTCTCCTCTCAATATGCAAAGAAGGGATTGGCAGACTTCACACGCCTTTGACAACATTATGGTTTCCTCACGATGTTTTCCTTACGATGTTTTCCTTCACCGGTGAAACAAAAAGTTAGAGGTGGGAGCCCGGGTTCGAACCCCTGACCTCTGATTAGGAGGCGGACGCCCTAACCACTAGGCTATCACAGCTTCACTAGGCTATCAAAACAAAATAATGGCAGCTTATGGGTTCATAAGTGCTTAAAAGACCTATATGAATAAAAGTTTTGTTAACTATTGAACCAAGTTTAAATTTTCCGACATCGACTAATTCCGATTCAGCTAAAGGCACGTTTGTATTTCGACCCGACTACGTTTGTATCTACGCGTTAATCGTTAATACATAAATGCGTGACCACAGTCACGCATTGATATTTATGCAATTTACTTTAAACTCGCTTCTCGCGCGCATCCGGATCGCGTTTTTATCAGTTAAAATGCAAAAATCGTATTTATAGACGCTCGTTCGGCAACACACGGTCTGTTTTCTGAAAATACGTTGCGTGCCTTACCCTTATGCGACTTTTTTTGTCGACCTTCGTGACGCAGTGCGTGCGCTATCGCTAGTTGGAGGTGTTGGGTTTGATTCCCGGCTCGAATCTGGTCTGCTGAAAATCTACCGAAAAAGTCGTGCCGCGACGAACGACGAATTTAGCGTTACAGCACGACGTCGCGTAGTGGTTTCTACACGACGTTAGGAGTATGGGTGTACCATACCCCTAACAGGTTAGCCCGTTACCATCTTAGAGTGCGTCACTTACCATCAGGTGACATTGCCGTCAAGGGCTAACTTGTCTATAAAAAAAACTTGTTTACCCGGGGTGAGCCGTCGATTTTATAGATCTGTTACGACGGTATGCATGTCACCTATGCTATGGAAAAGGACATGTATTTTTTATATCTCTCAAATAGTTCCCGTGGGAATATTAATAATTGTTAATGAGCGAAGCTTTAAACCCATTTCGGAAGTCGCAGGCAGAAGCTAGTCTTTAATAAACCACCGAGTGTCTTGAACTCCTTTTTCTCTGTAGGATCTGCATCCCAAACTAACTAGTGGTTGAATTAGCACCAACCGAAAGACATGAAATTTTGAAAGGTTTTGGAATGCAGGCTTTTTTTTTAACGCTGGGAAATGTGTTTACTCTGGAAGGCGCTGGCAAAACTCGCCCGCTTCCGATTGGGTATGTGGGACGCGCCGGCGGCCAGTGTGGCGACCAGAAAACCCACTAAAACCCAACGCCTTCGCGTCGCATGATGTTTGGGTCACGGGAACTTTCTCGCACTCGACCGCAACAATGCAGAATGCAGGCTCTCTTTAAATTAACATTTTTAAAAATTTAAAACCCTAATTCCAAAGGGCGTTCCGAGAATAAATTCTGGCAACAGGCAATTTTCAAATACTAATTTTTAAATGATGAATGTGATTCTTGATACCTATAAAGAGGAATTTCTTGATTACCTATAATATATTCAAAATGGCAAAAGTCTTTAATCTTTGTAAGGATTTTGTTTATTTCTCACGATGATCTTGTTGTGAAACAAGAAGACATTGTATGCGGTGCTGTATTGAATGGAAACAATACGCCGCAACCGTCTGATTAATTTCGCCGCTTGCAAATGTCCTGACGTGGCGTCATTATCCATGCCTATAAATATAAAATGAACATGAAAGCAATAATATATAGGAAATAGCTGATCCCCGCGGTTTCAACCGCGTTACTTAGAGTCTTAACTTAATTACCCTCAATGTATCTTACGTAAATCATCTTCCAAATGTATTTAAATTTTGCATTACTCCCTAAATTAAACAACCAAATAAAATGCGGTATAGGGTATAAAAGTCAACACAAAATTGTATCAAAAATAAATTGTGCAAAATAAAATTGTGGTGATTGATGAACAATGACCTATATAGAGACGATGAAAAACCACTTTTTAAATGTTGAATTATATTCGACATAAAATATTCTTTTGTGACTTATTAATAAGAGATAGGCACATGCTCTTGCGGGCTTCTTTGTATCTACTGAAAACCAAATATTTTTGATTGAAAATGTTGAGTCTATTATAGTTTACTTACTTGTAAACTATTTAGTAAGAATATGTATTTAGATAAAGCTATACGCATGCGTTGACTTGGCAGCTGTTTTTTAAAGCCTTATTTTACAAATACTTTTATTTCAGACTAAAATTTAATTATTATTGAAAGTATAAGTCGTGTTAATTCGGTATAAAAGAATTAATAGTGATAGAATATTTAAAATCGTTCCAGTTGCTTCGGTGACCTTCTCCGTGGCGCAGTGCATGCGCCACGGTGATAAAGTCCTGGGTTAGATTCCCGGCTTGAGTGTGGTCTGGTGGGAGGCTTCGGCCGTGGCTAGTTACCACCCTACCGACAAAGACGTCGCTAAGCGATTTAGCGTTCCGGCATGTCTGGTAGAATCCAATTAGGAGTGTGGTTTTATCATACCCTGACAGGTTAGCCCGCTACCATCCTAGACTGCATCATCACTTACCACCAGGTGAGATAGCCGTCAAGGGCTAACTTGTAGTGTATAAAAAAAAAGTGTCTATTCGTTATAAACATACAAATCTTACCTCTTTATAATTAGACATTAGATGAAGGATGACATGACTATTCAAATGGTGACTTAAACAAAATGCAATGTTTTAATAATGTAGGTAACCTATACTCCAGACCGAAGTCTTATCTAAATCGGTTCAGTGGTTTTGCAGTATGTATTACAGATAAACAAATATGTAGTTGCAATTTCCTTATAGTTTAGTAACGATTTATCTGGGTAATGGGGTAATAAACCCAGCTCTGTGAGATAGGAAAGGCATGCGATCTTAGGTGTTATCCATACAAATTTTCTATTTAAAAATATAATAAATATAACTGAAGTTTATTTTAAAATCTCTCTCTCCAGTCGTTCCTTCATTACTGAAGATTGTAGTCCTGGTGTCCTTGCAACCTCGTGCGTATTAATTGTTTCCGCCGGCTTCTATCGGAGGCTATTTTAAAATACCAGCCACTTATTATGCTCGTCTCATTATTTGTATCATAGCATTTTTTTTTCCACGCTGGGATGCGCTTTTAGGCATCCCTACCGGAGGCGACGCAGGCAAGACTGCGCCGCTTCCGGCGGGGTATGTGGGACTCCCCGGCGGCCAGGCTGGCGACCAGAATACCCACTAAAACCCAGCGATGCTCCTTCGCGTCGCCTGGTGGCTGGGTCACGGGAACACTTGTGCACTCGACCGCGGCCCAGCCAGTGTATCATAGCATAACCAAAACACATTTTTTTTTTTGACTCGCATAACAGTTTGTCTTGTTGTCTGCTAATTAGTATTACGCTAATTATTTATTTGTTGGAACCATTGCATCGATTTTCACGGGGATTTCACAGAGGTATCTTCAAGGAATATTTTGAGCTATTGACCGAGAGCTATTAAGAACGATCGATAAGATTTGCACGCCCGCCAACGAGCTGTCGCTTTCGAGTATCGAAACACTGTGACGTAAATAAGGCGAAGTCATGTAAAGTGTCAGAATCTCGAGATATAAGCTATCAAAGTGTATGTCATTATTATTGGACTTATGCGTGCACTTTAAAATATATAAATGTGGTACTAATAGGAAAGCCAGGCTTCATGCTAAAACACATAAACCCCTTTCTCGAAATCCGTTGAGTAAATTTTGCATTCAAAAATATAACATAAGGAGGTTTTTATGAGAAACAAAAATAGCCAAGTGTGATCCGGCAGCCTATTACTCAATGAATAATGAATAGAAGCAGGCGTTACTTTGCGGAAGTCCATGATAAACAATAAACAACTTTACTTTTCTCGCTTGTGAAGTCAACATCTCCTGAGGATGATCCGGTGTCGGGTCGAAACGTGCGTAGAGGTTCTAGTGGAAGATTTTGTGTGGTGTTATATTATACAAATCTCCCGGTTGTCGGCGGAATATAGCAAATTATACTTGCTGTTTATTGTTTAGCCTATTTTTTATCTCTTTGCAAAATATCACCATGTTCATCTTATGAAGGAATAAAGGTGAAATCCAAGGAACACGCTTTTGTCTTTGTAACTTAGGGAATATAATATTCGCTGTATAACCCAGCGGTGAGCTCGAACCCCGGCTCTCTTCTCAACTTAACGGAGTTATGTGCGCAATTCTAAATGAAATAACGGTAGCTTTAACCGTTAAGGGTTTTTCTTGATCGTGAGGAAGCCTGTATGCCGGGAAGTTCTCCATAATGTTGTGAAGTCAACTTGCACTTGGACAATGTGGTCAACTACGGCCTAAACTCCCGAGAGACAAGACCCTGGATGCGCTGTAGTGGGCCGGCAATGTGTTGATAATGATGATGGTTATTTCCACTCGGTCATCTACGTTGACATTTCAATCGCAATAAAGATTCGCTGATAAAGAGAACCATTACTGGAGATGAGATAATATATTTGTCGTGCTGATAAGAGATAACGATCTCCGTAACCTAGATCACGTCGAATAATAACACAATGCAAGAAAGATCTCGTTAGCAATCATACTGATTCATATAATAATACGTGAACTGATAACCTTGTACTATTTTTTTTGGTTTACTACGCGGAAAAATCAGTGAGGGATTAGGTTTAGGTGCACAAAGTTTATATGAATAATTTCATTTTTATTTTTTCAATCTATTAGTCATTAAACAATTAAAGTAGTCCTTTAAAATACACTGGCAAGTCAATAATTTAGATAGTAGCGAGTTGATGGTGATAAAGCGGTGATAGCCTAGTGGTCAGAGCGTCAGCCTCCTAATCAGAGGTCGGCGGTTCGAATCCTGGCACGCACCTCTAACTTTTCGAAGTTATGTGCGTTTTTAAATTAAAAAAAAAAAAAAAAAATTAAAATATCACTTGCTTCAACGGTGAAGGAAAACATCGTGAGGAAACCTGCACACCTGAGAGTTCTCCATAAGGTTCTCAAAGGTGTGTGAAGTCTGCCAATCCGCACATGGCCAGCGTGGTGGACTATGGCTAAAACCCTTCTCATATTAAGAGGAGACCCGTGCTCTGTAGTGAGCCGGTAATGGGTTGCTCACGACGATGGTGATAAATACATTCGTAAACTTAAAACTAAAGCTATGAGCGTACCAAACGCACCCTGCTCTAAGTTGAAGCCCACAACAAAACTAGACGGGTAAATTTTCTTTTTGTAATCACCACCTCACATGCCAATTGAAATTATATTAAGAGCAATTTATTTCACTACAAGTTAGCCCTTGACGGCAATCTGATCATGAGGCAAGTGATAAGATAAAAGCAATGTTAATGGCGTAGTGTAAGCCCATACTTCACATTTGTTCTTTTTTTTTTATATACATAGCGAGCAAACGAGCAGGCGGGTCACCTGATGGTAAGTGATTACCGCCGCCCATGAACATTTGCAGCACTAGAGGAACCGCCAATGCGTTGCTGGCCCTTGAGCAATTTGTTAATCCGCCCTTTGAAGATCCCCATATTATAACTATTAGGGAACACAGAATATGGAACCTGGAATAGCGGGTGGTGGAAGAGGACCAGGCATCCAGGTGTTCCTTCCGAACATCGTGCCAGAACGGCTTTGTTGGTAGCGTAGTAACTAGCCACGGCCAAAGCTTCCATACTCCATACACCAGATCATACTCGAACCGGAAATCGGACCCGGGACCTCCAACTTTATAATGTGAGCTTCTTCAGAATGCCGTTACGTTTTTCAATAGCTCAAAGACAATATATTTCGCAGATTTGTTACCATTCCTGTGAAGGCTCCTAGGGTGGCCTATAAAACCCTTCGCTTCGAAGCAAATAAGTTCAACAGAACGCACAAACTAAGAAATTTTAAAAGATCAACCTATTTTATCAAAATTATTCTTAAATCCGGTAAAAGTGTAACAGATTTTTATCTTTGAACTAAACAGCGTAGCGTGTACAGAAAATTATTTTAGATATAATACAGATTCGTATGTCCAATACATTAGTTCAGTGTCCAGAAATTAATGATGACTCTTGTGGCAAACATTAAATTAAGATTTGATGCTTTTAATGAAGTTTGAAGCTTCCTTTTGCGCAAGTAACGTCTTAATTCATGATCACATCTCATAATGATACGGTTATAATATGAGATATTTTAGTTTTGCGATGAAGTTAGAACTAGAATTGCTCGTGGTCCAACTCGACCAAATTTAACGTAAAGAGAAATAATTGAATTTAAGTGTAAAATTGTTTTATCGAATTGGGCAGTGAATATCATAAATATCATAGTCTATTGATGTCCCAATACTTAACTCAAAGGTTGCTTTTATCCCGCAAAATATTATTTTATTAATTAAACAAATTTAACAGCGTTGAGCTACCAATATGGCTATATTTTACCTTAATACCCTCGAATATATGTATGTTTTGGAAGAAACCGAAAATAAGATGATCTTTAATTAAAAACGTTGCTTATTGCAAAAATATGTACATATAAATGTAAATACATATATACAAATAATGATACTCCTTCAAACTTCCAGAGTTGCTCACCCATACATTTATAGACTTGAAAGCTTTTGATATTCACACTGGATCAAAAATTCTTAATCTATGCGGACAATGTGGCTGGCATCAGCTAGTAACTTATAAATATAAAACAATAAATGTTAATGTATGAAGGAACAGTCGTAAATTGTTTTTGTATGAGCATAATAACGATGACTGTCACTTCCGGAAGCTTTGTTACCGATGGTTAATGACAGTCATGGAAGCTTCGAAGAGAATCCCAAGGCCACTATAATTTTGTAAGCATTCTACACGTATCTTGCATATATTAGGCTGCGTGCAGAGCATAATACATCCTATAGGTGGTTAAATCTAGTAATGAGTACATGCGTAGCAAGTAAATGAAAACGTCATTTACTTGCTACGTATGTAATCCTAAGCGATATTATAAATGCGAATTTAAATACACCTTAAATATTCAGTCGATCTTAATGATATTTATGCACTAATATATTTATATTAATTATATTTGGTTTTTCTTTCTATATCGTATCTTAACCAACGTATGCTACTGGCCGAACTTTTAGTATTTATGTGTGTTTTGGTAAAAAGTAAAGTATACTTTCTTTCTTTGTTCCATACGAGTAACACAGCACAAAAACAGAAATAAATGACACCTAGAAAATAAGAGTATGCATAGGTATATTTTATATGTATAGACATATATAATATATTCGCTTGTAGCATACGACAAATAAGTATTACGTTGCAGGTTGCCTACTATTATTAAAACTGTTAGACCGGTTGCTAATTTTATACAATTAACTTTCATGTTAAATTATATATTTTTCATACAATTGACAGACTTTCTCTTGTTTTTGTCGATGGGCCTCGATTTTGTATGAAAGTTTAGATTTTTTCTTAACGTATATTATATAGTATATAGTATCTGTACGAGCTGAGTACTATGGCTTCGTCGGCGTAGGTTATAGATTTTAAAAATCCAGTATAAACAAAAGCTGTAAAATGATTATGGGGAGTGAGTTGGCTATTATTAACACGGGTAAAATCTAGCTAGGATGGCGAGTTCGTCGACTCTTGCAATTTACAATATTGATGAGTGAAATAAAACTATTTTTATATATTTTATAACTATTTTTGACGACCTCCGTGGCGCAACGTGTGCGCTGTCACATTTTAAAATTGGAAGTCCGATTCCCGGCTCGAGTCTGGTCTGGTGGGAGGCTTCGGCCATGGCTAGTTACCGACAACGACGTGTCGCAAAACGGTTAGCGTTCCGGCACGACGTCGCGTAGAAACACATTAGAAGTAGGGTTTACGATACCGTTGACAGGTTAGCCCGTTACCATTTTAGACTGCATCAACACTTATACCAGGTGAGATTGCCATCAAGGGCTAACTTGTAGTAGACAAAAAATTCCAATAATATTCAAAAATCCTCAGGAAACTGTGGCAATATTAAACTGATGAAACGACCTTTCCTTTATTCCTAACCTCTTTTATATATATCAAATTCTTATTCCAATTGAAGTACTATTTATACCTTGCATAATATTCAGCGCGCGCACGTGGTGCGATGGTTCGTCCAAGAACAAGCTGCGAAGTTATGTGAGGGGAACACGCCACCTGGCGAAAGGTTGAATGAAATCTCTTTTATTACTTACCTAGTATTACCTAACATTAGGTCTTAACGCTCCGTAAATAACGCATGGCCTCCAGAAATAAACTTTATTAGCACTCATGAATGACTTTTGATTGCCGTTCAGAGAAATGGCGGGGACCATTTTAATTTGGCTGGGCTTTCATACAATTCTTTAAGCGCAGCACGCTTTGTTGAACATAAAAGGGGGAAAATGCATGTTATGAAATATAGTGTAATATAGTTAAATGATTTTTTTTTTACCCATGGTATACCTATCTATGCGTTCAAAATAAAGTGACTTGTTTTGAAATTTATTATTTCCATATTTATTTAGGTTTAAAAGATATTTTTACTGTCCATAAAAGACGCAAGTCACTTACATGGAACCAGAAATTAACAGTCATATAATTATATGTCGATCGTAATGCGTAATTACGAGAAGTTGTTTACTAATTTGATGTATTTGAATTTAAGGTGGGTAGTTCTGGATAGTATGTTTCGATAGCTTAGTTTTAAATTCATGAAATGAGTTTACATGTTTTAAAGTAGACTTCAATTTATTGTTCTCTAGTTCTACTAGAATTAGCGACGCGTGCGCAGTGGACGCACTGTCAGTTGTATATATATATATATATATATATATATATATATATATATATATATATATATATATATATATATATATATATATATATATATATATTAAACAGTACTCTTAAGTTTATTTTTGCAAGTTATAAATATAAAAAAGTTTTCGGACAAAGGGACAAAGTGTAACTCCAGCTTATTAAACTATCAAATATCTCTTGTTGCTTGGCTTGCTTATCGGCTTACCTGCCTGAGTTCGTTATCCCTGACAATGTTTTTGTTTTTTTTTTGATAAATAGTATTAAAAAAAACATTTTCTATAATTTTCCGTCTCATGTTTTATTCCGATACAACTAAGGCCCGGTATCCACCAAAAAGGTGGAGATGCGTTTTGATAGCCAATCAGATTTCGTTATTTTCACATCTCTTCTTATTTATTTATTTATTTATCCACAACAAGTGAGGCCTTGACTCACCTGGTAAATTCATGCATTGAAAATACTGTTGATTTTATAACTTTGTAGCGACTACTTGCTCGCCTGCTTGACTTAAAAATTTACCGTGCCAACTTTATTTTAATAAAAAATACTTAATACTTCCCGACATATATTTCCTGTATCTCTAATGGTTTCGAAGTTCACCAGTCGCAAAAGTATATAGGTTTGTTTACCCTTTAGAATTCCCGCTTGCCTCATTCATTATTTTCTATTCATTCAAATTTAACGTTCATGTTTTCATGAGCATAAAATTTATAACATAAAGACTTGGAGACCATAAAATTACGAGATTAATGCACAACTGCAGTTACGTCGCTTGTGGGTGATAAATAATTTTATTATTACGGGTTCTAACTCGGGGAAACATCCATTCCATCAATGGATTTTGCAGAAGTATGGTTAGTGCATTTAATTGTTGTTGATTAGGTACATACAGCTTTTACTGTTCGACCCTTTTGTATACTTATTGGGTTCATCTACGTGCCGTATATAATCTTTATATACTGTAGGCTTAAATTGTGTCTAGGTGCGGAGTGAACGCCGCCATAACACAGGGCTAGTACTGAAAATAGTAAATAGAAGTGTTTAACATACAATAAACTTTTATTAAAAGAACTAAATAGAAATAATTTTATAAAACCACTCGAATAATTAGATAGGTCTACTTTCTAAACACATGTCAATTTAGACAGCAATGATTCAAATAATATTTGGCATTTAGTCAATCGTTAAGTTACAATACAATGAGATGACAGATATAACGCATGTCATCGCGCCATTTTCAAAACAGCGCCAGTTTAAATTATTAACTGCATAGTCGGAAAACTAAGGCACTTTGCCATTTTGTCAATATTACTCATCTTTCTTAATTTGCTGCGTCAGTGTTACCGTCTTAGGAAACATCTCAACAATGTCCGTAACACTGAAGTGTTCATCTAGTGATAATTTATACAGCGATGAAAGGAACTTGGCAGCCTTTGAATCATTAGCGAAGTGCCAAGTTGTTGGCTTAAAGGCTCTCTCTCTCTCTGATTAAGCAACGCCTAACGCCATTTGCGTCCAATTTGCTCATCAAAGAAAAGATTTTTATTGAATGAAGTAAATGAAGGGAAGTTTTTTTAGTAACGTCTTTATCTCGATATAAATAGTGATATTTTTTTGGTCACCATAGACTAGTCACCATGACTTAAAGCAGATTGTTTTGTTTAAGGCTCCAAATCCCTTGGTACACAAGGCGTATGGGTATCAAAACAAAAATGGATCTTATAAATTTTATTTACCTCCCGTTAACGATATAGTTATCCAAGTGTAAAAGTAGCAAATTTTTCGCATCGAAACCGCTCGGGCTCCAATTTCTTCCTTACATAGGTGAGGGTTGCGCCCAACTTTGAGTTACATTATTACAGAGAATGATGGTGGTGAATTAATCTTGGTTCTTTAAATTCAAAATTCAAATTCAAAATAATCTTTATTCAAATAGTCCTTTAAAAGGCGCTTTTGACGCGTCAATAATTTATATAGTAGTGATTTGATGGTGATAACTAGATTCGTAAACTTAAAACTAAAGCTATGAGGTTTCCAAACGCGCCCCGGTCTAAGAAGAAGCCCACAACAAACTTAGCCAGGTAAATTTTATTTTTGTTATCACCATCTCACATGCCACTTAAAATTATATTAAGAGCTATCTTATTAAAGCAATATTTCATTTTAAGTACTAGTAACCGTAATTAATACCATAGAATAATATTATCAAAAAAACTGTTTTAGCATCAATATATGTGTGGTAGAGCGAGACAGTGTAACGATCTGATGAATATTATCGTGGATAGAGGACAGAACCGTAAACCGCTTAATTAAAACCTAATAAACTTAATACATACACATATACAACATAATATCTATGGGTCGTGATTTCCAGCCATTATTAAAATTAGGGTGGGAATTATGCATAAGTATAATGATTTTGATTCGTTGATTTGCTTGAATTAGTTAGCACATTTTCCGAGGGTGCAATGGCAGTTTCAGAATTGCATGTACCATTTATTATGAAAGCTGTTCAAAGTTTATACATAGCCGCAAATTGTGTCGAGTGGTTCTCATTTTTTCTACGCGTAGGTACCGATGCGAGCCAAAGCGCGTGGCATGCGCGTGCGTCACGTGGCCGCAGAATTTTGGAAGCGCTTCAGATTTTCCTCCATTGTTTCACAGAAGTATCGTAATTGGAACATTTTCAGAAACCTTCGAGCTTAATTTCAATAGTTTCGCGTTAAAAACGTTTTTGTTTAAGGATTGATTTGAAATATATTTTGGTCCTATCTCAGAACTTCATGTCATAGTAATGTGTCAAATGGGAAAACAAAACCCGAGGAACTCCCTAACTGGTGTTTTAGCTTTGATAGTTTCTGATAAAATATGACTTTTAAGATAGCTAAAGCAAATTGTTTTTAAATTTCTATCATCATCATCATGATCAACCCATTACCGGCTCACTACAGAGCACGGGTCTCCTCTCAATATGAGAAGGGTAAAATAAATAAATAAAAAAAAGGGTTTGGTCATAGTCCACCACGCTGGCCATGTGCGGATTGGCAGACTTCACACGCCTTTGAGAACATTATGGAGAACTCTCAGGCGTGCAGGTTTCCTCACGATGTTTTTCCTTCACCGTTGAAGCAAGTGATATTTTAATTTTTTCAAAATGCACGTAACTCCGAGAAGTAAAAGGTGCATGCCCGGATTCGAACCGCCTACCTCTGATTAGGAGGCTGACCCCCTCGGCTATCACCGCTTGTAATTGCTTTAATAATTTCTATACGATTATCCATTTATAAATAAATATATTTGTAATATTACTTTTTTGTTCCGTCGATGTCCTCTAGCGTTATTTTCATCTTATATTTTAGCTTCAAAGGCAGCAACGAAAACCCCGTTTTTATTGTGCAATCAGTCGCAACATCCCGTAAAGTGCAAGTAATGTCGCTGATTCATGATATCTATCTAATTTGCTTTTTGCGTAGTTTTTCATTACTTAATCGTCATATCAATTATTTATTCAAATATTTCGACTACGGATACTGTTCTCAATTTCCGGGTCGGGTTAAATTTTAAATTAAAGTTTTTTTAGTTATGGTCCTCTCTATAAGAACACCAGTGCCCAGCAGTGGGATATGAATCGGACGAGAATCGTAATTTATGCTAGAATTAGTTGAAAAACGAATATATCTAATAGAAGCTTTTAATTACAACTAATGTCTTGTTGATTTAATTAATCAACCTTATACACTTTGATTTATACAAGTAGAGGAGCAATACAAGAAAACCAGAGATATTAAGAAAGAAGTAGGGAAACAAAAAGCCTCTTTTGTTTCTTATTTTTTTTTTTTTTGTTTAGTTTTTTGCTTGGCAGAGATAGCTACTAATTAATAGCTTTCTCTGACAAGCAACCTAGAATTGGCAGAATATAAGAAATATGATTTATTAGTATAATGTGGCAATGGGCGGGGCACATAGCTCGGAGAACCGATGGACGTTGGGGTCCCAAGGTGCTGGAATGGCGACCCCGCACCGGTAAACGTAGCGTTGGTCGACCCCCAACTAGGTGGACAGACGACATCAGACGAGTCGCAGGGAGCCGCTGGAAGCAAGCGGCCCAGGACCGTGAGCATTGGAACTCCCTACAAAAGACCTATGTCCAGCAGTTGACGTCAATCGGTTGATAATGATGATGATGATGATTATAATAAAACAAGCGTGACGCACCCGGATTAAAAAAAAAAAAGTATATCGTCACGTTGCATCACGTTTACCCTCATTAATCATACACATGAGATTCAAGTTTTAATTCCATGAATTTAGTATCTAATTTGAGATTTGAGCCCAAAAATGTCCTTTAGGCTTAGCTTAGTGTAAATAGAAAAGCCTTAACCATATGAACTAATCATCTGAATTATATTAAGCACTAGCTGACGCCCGCGACTTCGTCTGCGTTGAGTTAGTGTGTTTGATTGTCTTTCAATCATGAAGCAATAGATTATTAACCCGTATTACTTGAAATAATTACTAAACTAAAACAATTGGTGGGAGAAGTGGGAGGCGCCCGAGACGCGATGGCACAGGCGGTGGCATGCGCATGAACTGCGCGCGGTACTGGACAGTACTTAAAAAAAAAATACTTTTTCTAAAATAAAAGTAGCCTAAGTTACTTCTTATTACATCAGCTACCTGCCAATAAAAGTCCCGTAATAATCGGCCTAGCCATTACAGAGATTAGCCGGAACAAACAGACAGACAGACAATAATTGTAAAAAATGTTATTTTGGTGTATGTACCGTATACATATTCATATGCATGTAGTAAAAAACGGTTATTTCAATACTACAAACAGACACTCCAATTTTATTTATTTGTATAGATTACCATCTGAATGAAACAATTAACCTATAAATAAATGACATTATGGAGGCAGATATGCATGTAGCTTTAATGTCAACAGGTGGGCCTCTGTTGGAGTTCAATATGAATTTGGTGCACATGGTATCAATACAGTTAATAAAGTATTCATCATGATCAACCCATTACCGGCTCACTACAGAGCACAGGTCTCCTCTCAATATGAGAAGGGTTTGGCCATAGTCCACCACGCTGGCCATGTGCGGATTGGCAGACTTCACACGCCTTTGAGAACATTATGGAGAACTCTCAAGCGTGCAGGTTTCCTCACGATGTTTTCCTTCACCGTTAAAGCAAGTGATATTTAAATTATTTTAAAACGCACATAACTTCGAAAAGTTAGAGGTGCGTGCCCGGATTCGAACCGCCGACCTCTGATTAGGAGGCTGACGCCCTAACCACAAGGCTATCACATGCTTTTTTAAATAATAAAGTATTACGAGAGTTTATTATAGGTATCTGTTTTTGACACGTGAGTCACCGGTGATGATCGAGATAAGGTTGAGTAAGTTTTATCGAAGCGTGACGAACAAAACTACTAGCAAAAAGTGATCTCGTGTCTACGATAGATAAAAAAAAACTTATTGCGTGAGGAAGTAACTCGTAGAAAATTACATTTAGTTGCTCATTTTTCTTGTCTTCTCGTTACCTTTATTACAATTCCTGGAGACAAGTCTTCATGACTTATGTTGCTATAAGGTAGAAGTTCACAGATGCTAATATTATAAACTGAGTCCCCAACGCTCGATGCAGAGATTTACGCAATTTATTAACGGCAAGGTACGGGACTCTTGGTTCTTAAAGGGGGTTAGAAAGCGTTACCCCCATTATGCTGTTCTAATGCTGGTTAGCGGGTTTTAACGACCGATAATAACCATTTGATGACATCCGTGGCGCAGTGCGTGCGCTTCAGTGTAATAAAGTGGCAGATCCAGGGTTGAATTTCCGGCTCTAGTCTGGTGAAGCGCTTAGGCGTTTCAGTATGATGCCGAGTAGATAGAGATTAGGGTGACGGCAAGGCTTCGGTGTATACTCTGGCGCTGCAGGTGTTCATCGGTGATGGTAATCACTTAACATCAGGTAAACCGACTGCTTAATAAGCGGTTGAAAGCATATCTAGATTGGCAGATTCCTGAAGAAAAAGCAGGATTTGTGAAAGGGAAAGGTACAAGAGAAGAATTCCTTGGACATCCAAGCGCACAAACGCGTGCATCCTTCCTCAGCTAGGAATAAAAACACCACTTTCCTTCATATGCTACCAACGACTGCTCTCCTATTTCGGACACATCATGCGACGTGGGAGTGATAGCCTAGAAAAACTTATTGTGACAGGCAATACAGACGGCAAAAGATCGCGAGGCCGCTCACCAACCAGATGGACAGACCAGCTGAGGGCCTCAGAGTGCAAATTTCACAAAATTACAAAACTAGCCTCTGATAGAAGCCGGTGGAAACAATTAATCCGCACGAGATTGCAAGGACACCAGGACCACGATCTACAGTAATGAAGGAACGACTGGAGAGAGAGAAACAGTCTGCTCGTTTGCCCACGATGTAAAAAAAACCACTGTTTTGACGACACAGTTATTTATTAAATACCAATCAAAAGTGAACGTTGTCTCGACCTGTCGCATTAGTATATATTAGTTAGTGCTATCAAATTGTACATACTTATACTATGTTTTATCACTTCAAGTAGGTATGCTGCAAAGTTTAAATTAAACTTGTATAGGTAACTAAGTACACTAATCGCGTCGTAGAAGATAACCCCGCGTTATCAGCCGCGGTTTGCGTTAACCCCGTTAATACGAGCGTGGGATTGAGTTGTGTTGTTTTCTTTAGCTGAAAATTCTTAAGCGGCGATTCGATAATTGTTTGGACCAAAAATGAGGGGAAATTTTCAAGGTTAAGCTAAAGGCACACCCATGATAGAAATGTAACAAGAAAGGGTAGTTACAAAAACACACTTTTTTTAATCAAATCAATATAATGTTCTTTTATAAGTATAGATAAAGTGTGAAAGTTTACTTTGTCAATAATTAGAAATCGATTTTACTTAATTAATCACGTGCACGGTGCTAGGCATAAATTTTTAATTGTGTAATTCGTGTAATTACACAATTAAAAATACCTTAGTCGGTACCAAGTGGACGTCAAACTTTGACCCGCAATATTAAGATTAATTTTCTATAATCCGTTGAAACCAAGGCGGTGAAATTTGGGTATAATTTTTTGGGTATAGACAAAATAAAAAAGATGGCAGATTTCCACGACTTTAGGCTTACACTTTGTTTATAAAGAGAGATAAATGAAGTATGTATTGGAGAAACTAATTGGGTTCTAGAAGTTCTGCGCAACTATTGTTATATACTTAATTATTATTGTTTCTTGAATTTTGCATGACTTGCCTCGAGTGCTTTGGCTAACCTCCAAAATTTGCCCGCATCGCTATGTGGGTATGCCTCGATAGGTGGCTATTTTTACCAATGCACATGGCGATTTTATTTCTTTTCATGAATCTCGTGTAATTTACATTTTAATTGTTGTGTCCAATTAGTAAAATAATAGATTGATATTCATGTTTTGATAAATGCTATCAATACTATCAATATAAATTTACGTTTTAATATCATTAGAGGTGCATGTTACGAGGATTGGATAGGATTTCATTAAATTCTTTGAATTAACTTTTAATGTATGAAATTTTAGCAAAAGTAACACTATGTTTCATTATATCTACCGAGTAAAGTACACTCCATTTAGGTCCTAAGTCCACGGTATGAGTTTACTGCTTTCAGTATATCTACGATTTGTGGTCGAATGTGCTATTCATGCATTATGGGATCCTAATGTCCATCTGTTTTCTCAACTTTGTACCACGTTCATTGCAACTTAAGCTTGACTATTTCTGAATCTTTTGAATATGTAATGCATAAGTATAAACAAGTAATGAATATGATAGTAAAAAAAAGTGTCTGGTCTAATCGACCGTGGCAGCAGTGGACAGTCGCCGTATCAGGTAGGCAAGCGCGTGTTGTCGCGGCCGCGCCGGGGCGCTATCGTGTTTTCCGGAGGCTGACCGAGCTTGCGGCGCGGCCGGGCTGCAGTGCCGCAGGCGCGCGCGCACCGAAAGCATGTGCCCCGCGCCCTCACTGCGATGTACATAGAACCGGCCGCGTTCCGCGCGCAAAGCGCCGAATCCCTCGCCCCCGACACGCCCACCCCCATCTGGACGCAGTGCTTACCCTCCCCGTTATTCGCAGGCAAGAAAGCGCCGCTCAAGACCTACGCGGAGCTCGAGCCGCTGCTGCAGCAGGGCCGCAAGCGCGAGCTCAAGCTGCTCATCCGCGAGCACTCGTGGCCCATCAACAGCCCCATCCGCGCCTCGCTCTGGCCAGCGCTCTGCCGACAGCACCAGCATGGCAAGTCCATGCTCGACGGATTCTACTGGGACATGGTTACGCAGGTCAGTGCTCTAGAATTATGCAATCGCACCAGTCATCCGCAAGGTTAACGAGTTGACAACTCTCTCGAAAATTTTCTACCCGAGAGGCCTTATCTCGCAGATTTGTGTACTTTAAGACGTGAAGGTCATGTGAATTTACTTTGTATGGAGCCGCCCATATGTTTAGACATATCTCGCCCCTCGATAAGGAGGTGAACACTTGCCAAGGTCGTTTATTCTGTCTCGATCAGACAAACTCTGATGATAAACAAGATGCGCTCAAATATTCTATAAAATTTCAATATTTAACTATCGATAGATTGAAAACTTTCAATTTGTTTGTATTGAGTATAGCGGGGTTTTCGAGTCGAGTGCCTGGGGTCCTTGGCAAGCGTGACTACGTGACCGCTGCGCCGGTTGGAAAAGAAATTGAGTCTTAAATGGGTGTCGCACAAACACGCCATAAAACAACTTCTTTTCAAGAAATTATAGTACGGCTCAAATGAACTCGCATCAATACTTAAATCTTATCTTCGTAGAGTTTGTTGTTTACACGTACACACGTATGTAGATTGCGCAAAGTGTTCATTCATTTACAATACCTCTTAAATTTGTTTCGTCTCCAAGGATTTAAAAACAAAGCGCACAGTTTCGAGAGAGACGAACTATTTTAACGAAAATTCGCCGTGAACAAAGTGAAAAAAGCGTAAAGCAGATCCTTATCAGTGTTTACCGCGACTGAAGTGTAAATACAGAGCTGTTTTATTTACATTGATATTGAGGTGTGTCTTTGTTCTTTGTTGCTTTAGCTCCCTAAAGTATAGTTAATAATCTGTAGGCGTGATTCACGGCACATTCTAATTAAGTATTTCTAACCGGCTACCGAGAAAGTAGGAGGTTTTCGCCTAGATCCTTTTTTCGGACCTCGAACTGACCGAAGAGAACTTGGAGAACCGAACCCTTTCGTGTTTTGTGTTTCATCCAAGTCGAATCGGTTTAACTCATGATTCATTAATACATTACAAAAAAACGACAACACTATTTTCAAAAGAATTAAAGGTCTCAAAAACGCTTCATAGCGTTATGAATTAACAATTTTGTTTTTTTTTCGTTCGTAATTCGTTGGAAGCCATAGTTCGTGTAAAATTTAAAAAAAAATTTAGACGTATGCCTATAAAAATGTGATTAAAACTAGAATATAAAACCGTTAATGATTGATTATAATGTGAATTAGTTTCTTGCGAAAAATATGTCGTTCTGGCCCCATTGGTACCATGTAGTATGTAGCTACGGTAGACCGTTGTTTGAACGAGTCCTTGTGTTCGACATCAACGTGCGCGCGTGCACTGAACCGGCCGCCTCTCGCATCCCAATTAGTTGTCCAAACAACAATGGATAGGCGACTACAACAACAGCTGCTAATGAAACTTGCCACTTCTCCGCTCCTATTGTTTCCATTATTGCGACATTGTCAATGCCTATTGCATTTGCTTGTTCATTAAACAAGTTGACAACAAAAACAAATGCGTTAAATAAGAAAAAAACCTATATTTTGACGACCTCTGTGTATCACTGCGTGCGCTGTCGCATTATAAAGTTGGAGGTCCTGGGTTCGATTCCCGGCTCGAGTCTGGTCTGGTGGGAGGCTTCGGCCGTGGCTAGTTACCACCCTACCGACAAAGACGCGTCGCCAAGCGATTTAGCGTTCCGGCACGATGTCGCGTCGCGGAAACCAATTAGGGGCATAGGTTTACCATATTCCTAACAGGTTGGCCCGCTACCATCCTAGACAGCCTCATCACTTACCACCAGGTGATATAGCAGTCAAGGGCTAACTTGTAGTGTGTAAAAAAAACCTATATATCAAAATTTGCGGTCTACATTGTTAACTGTACTTCTTATTGCAATTATTTTAGATCTTTGTACATATAACAGGTTTTTCATCTTCTGTTTTACGGATGTATGAGATATTTTCGGGAAATGCTTTTCCCTATCACCCCTAGTCCTTTAAAGGTATTGTTCCAGAATTTAGGTCTAGGTGCTTAGAGCGCGTTTCTGTTAGTAAGCGAAAAATATTGTATATAGACTTGTAGTTTATGGTTTATTTTTTAATCAGTCTGTTCAGTTAAGTCGTTATGCCAATACAGGTTAGTAATTTACATTTTGTATATGAAATAACAATATTTTCTATCGATAACAAGTTAACGCTTTACATTTACAGCCAATTAAAAATTAGAAAAAAAAAACAGACTACTTTTAGGTACTTATACCTAAGTGTATACTCAACAAACAAACACTTAAACATGACTATTGTCATGTAAAGATTGTAAAATATGCTTAAATGGATTAACATGCCGCTGTCTCGGTCAATATTTATGAATTGCTGCTCCATTATCATTTTTACTACAAAAATACGTCGCGCTATATTAGTCTTGTGTTAATTAGGAGCTAATTACTTTAGCAGTTACGGTAAATGATTTGTTATTATTTGTATCACGTTGTTGGGTTGAATAGATAATGCTATTAGTCACCTAGAAGCTCCGCGGTAACCCATTTTTGGTAGAATTCCTTAAATTATTAAATTGAAATGTTCTCAATTGTTGTGCTTTGCGCCTAAAATTTTAATACTTGTCTAAAATGAATACACTTAATATAAATATTTGTCTAGAGTCACTTCAGAGTGATTTACAATTGAATACAATTCTTTCCAAAATTTCTGATATTCTCAAATTTCTTTCAAAATGGTAAATTTACTTGAAAAGAGAGTAAATGTTCTAGGTTAGCATCGCGTAGCTTTTTTAATAGTTAATTAGTATCTAATTTATAAGGCATCTATAAGATGATAATTTAATTGCATCACGTTTTTGGGTTCAATAGATAATGCTATTAGTCGTGCAGATTCTCCCAGACAGCCCTCTACCAAATGGTAGAGAGTTAATTACTTGCAAATGATTCTTATCATATTGTTGGTCCCAATAAAATATAGTTATTTTTTTATTTACAAGTCATATATTAGCTTAGAATTATTTATGTTACTACAATTCTTTTTATCCCAGCGTGATACGAATAAAAATCAAATATTTTCTTCTAACCCTCGTAAAATTTGTTCCTTATCGTAACATTATATCCAACAAACAATAGAAGTATAATGTAACTGAAAACGTATGCATCAAATATTCTTGACGATACCAAACGAACAACCGAATGGTTAATTTAAAGTCGTAATCTTCAAAAACAATTTTTGGAAAGTAAATGTTTGAAATTTTGAATTAATTTTAACATTCATCCTCAATGTGTTTTTATTTCAAATGTTATGTGAATCACTTCACACAAACTTTATACAATATTGTAAATTTTTCATACATTTCATATAAAAATTAACCTTTTGGCGGACTGCAATAAAAAAATATTATTCTGTCCTTACAACACAACTCGATACAACATGTCTCCAACTTGCAGAAATGTTCGCGTATTTCTTCCGACCCGCCAGATTTCCCGCCCTCTTTAGGAAAGTATTTGTTGGTGAAATAACCGCTATCTTTCGGTTTAAAGGGATAAGGTATGCCTTTTGTATCAGTAAATAATTGTGACAGTATATTCGCTTCACATTGATATTTCTCTATATAAAAAAGCAAATAAACAAACGAGAGAAAATGTTTTCCACTGTGCGCATTATGTTTCTGTTGTTATTTGGCACGCGGTTGGCACGGCGTCAAATCACCACTGAACGTTCACGGTTCACCTTCGATAATGCGCGCGAATATACCCAGTATAATCGGCAGGTGACCTAAGTCCGATAATATTTCTAATATATTTAGTATATAGTATTTCTAATGCATAATGGAAAATTGTATCTTTATCCTTCCGAGTCTTGAGCACGTTGCCTAGATTAAAATAACCGCATTGATTGTAATCACATATACCATATTATTAAAATTCATCAACATTCTCAGCCTATAAAATCAAAATCAATCAAAAATTAAAATTGCGTTTATTCAGCCTTTTAAAATACATCTCATCTAAAACTATACGTGTCTAGAAATTGGCTGAATAGGGCGCTGCCTCAACTTGACTGCGTCAAAATTGACTGCAGCGCTGATTTTCAGGCATAACCCATGCTGATATCACGGAGTGACTGGGACAGCACCCTTTAGTGTGTGAGGGTGTGTGCGCGTGTGCATGTGTACGTGTTTGTTTTTTTTTTTCTTTATAATTATTATAAGTGACTCATTGCTAGTCTTATACCCCTCTTAGACCCTCTATAACGCGGGTGGGTTGTCGAGCTTTAAAGATTGTTGTCCGTTGATTGTGATGATACCTGAGGTCGATGCCTGCATGGATGGGCTTTTAAAATGAACAATGTAGAATTGAGTGTATAGTTAACATAATGATCGACAAATCCAATATTATATGCTTCTTATTAGGATGACTGATTAAATAAATTCTCTTCAACATAACGACCGAGATCTGGTTCACCTTCGCAAATTACACTTACTAGCAACATATATTACACACACGTACTTACTACTACAGGCTTTGACTGAGCTGTTAATACATTAATGTCTGTCAGCATGATAAATTAATGAAAGTATACCGATTTATTATGTGCGATGGGATAATGGTAAAAAGGAACCTAGTTAAAGGGACCCGGTATGATAATGCAGATTTTCATCATCATCGCTAGCTTATGGCACGGACCTCCTGTCTAATAGGAGAGAGGGATTTATAGCGTAGAATAGAAGCAACCAGAGGTTCTGACACTGTAGTTGTGAAACATTCATTGATGCTCCTTCGAAGTAATATAGATCCATATGCTGTAACAGCGATCGACGTAACACTCATCTGCCGTCATTTTACGTAATCTACTATCAATTTTGATATCTAACGAAACTTTATCTCGAAACCACTTTATAGGATTTGAATAGATCCCTTGCTTATCCATCACAATAATATATTAGAGAATTATCTCTAATTATAACTCCTAAAGGAATATATAGGATATATAAACTTATATAGGAGTCAATTATAACTCCTGTGGAGTTTGTTTTTTTTTTTTAACTAACGGGCAGTTTTGAAATCCCCAAATACTCTATAAGGAATAGTCCTTTTGATTCTTCCTTAGAATTTGATATCAAAAATACAGCGGATAACAATTTTTGCAATACATGTCAGCATTAGTTTTAACAGTGAAACCGTGCGAAAAAGCTAGTATGATTTTAATTTATTGACGCAACTTTGGAACTATTTCTTATGTTTGTGTAGGAGTCAATCATTTAGTGATGATTCAAGCGGGAGGACTTCGGCCACGTGGCTTAGTAGGGTTTAAGATAATGAGAAGATGCTCGCCAAGATTCCGGTTTTCTCGGAAGGAATGTCGCTCCCAAAATATATCCACTTCCATTAGTAGGAACTGATGATATCACTGTTTGTTGACTTCCCGGCCTTATTATGCGGTGTGATTTTACCAACTTCCGAATCGAATTGAGCGAAGGTCGCAACCGAAATATCTCTGGATTAATTTTAAACATTTGCAGATGCTTACGTCAACGTAAGGGGTTTATAAAAGTTTAGGTGTAAAAGTTTTTAATGAAATTGTTCGGTTAGAAAACTGGACGTTTTTTTTTAATTGCTTGCTTTTCCAAAATTTCAATCACCGGGTTCTCCGACGTTTCTTGAACCGATTATGGTAATAAAAATCTCCAGTAGGGAATTTACTGTATCTGGTATAAGATCTCTTTATTTTTTTTTTAAATAAGTTTGATTGTGGACATATTAGATTTCTTTTTAGAATCGTCATAAAAGACGCGAAACTAATAGTTACATTTAAAAAAATTATGTTGATGTTGTAAAAAATGTTGTTATTACTAAAGTATAAATATTTGAAGTCTTACTTAATTATTTAAGTTATTTTGGACCATCTAGTTAATATTTTACCAAATTTCTCATTTTTATTATTTTACAGGATTTTTTGATTCGATCCGGTTAAAAAAAAAACATTCCTGATAATGAGTGTATCGATCTCTTTGTCATTTCAGAGCTCACGCCTTATTGAAATCCAAATCTTTTGTGTCAACACACGATGTGTACTGAATATGTTATTTGCGTGAATGAAACGTGAGCGTGACAAGTTTGTTAAGTGTTCAAAGCCATAATAATTTGACTTGCAAAAATAGTAGTTGCTAGTCTAGTGGTCTGTACGCTGGATCATTCCAAGAGATCACTTAAACGAACCAGACTTGTGAGGATGCTGTGGAAAAGATATTGGTTCCTATCTAATTGTTACAATAGCGCTTTCATCTAACAGACGACTGACGACATCAAATCGTCATCGTCAGTCGCTGAAAGCTTCTGGTTACAAGACCAGAAGAAGGCTGGACAACAACAAAACAAATAATTTAACAAAATCATCATCATCATGATCAACCCATTACCGGCTCACTACAGAGCACAGGTCTCCTCTCAGTATAAGAAGGGTTTGACTATAGTCCACCACGCTGGCTATGTGCGGATTGGCAGACTTCACACGCCTTTGAGAACATTATGGAGAACTCTCAGGCGTGCAGGTTTCCTCACGATGTTTTCCTTCACCGTTGAAGCAAATGATATTTTAATTTTTTAAAAGCGCACATAACTCCGAAAAGATATTAGTTACTATCTAAATGTTATAATAGCGCTTTGATCTTAGAGACGACATCAAATTGTCATCGTCAGTCGCTGAAAGCTCCTGGTTACAAGACCAGAAGAAGGCTGGACAACAACAAAACAAATAATTTAACAAATGACTACAAAAATACATGTCCAGAAGTGGACGTGACTTTTTGTAGCCATTTGAAGCAATGGTGCTTCAAAATATGATTACGGTGATTGTTAGTCTCGTTCGGTAAAACAAACAAAACGAAAAAAAAATGAAAAAATTCGGTTGCAGATTTAGCTTTGAATATAGATTACGATTTTAACCGTACATTTCCACAGCCTTGCTCCAAATTTTCCTACTGCGGATTGATTGTATCTAGTTTAAACAGTATTTCATTTAGGTTTCAGTTCATTTTGAGCTCATCTGCCTGTGTTTCTATGATCTTAGGTTATATATGTATTTGAATGTTGGTTTTATTTATTCTATTTTACTAACCGTTTGAGGATTATTAAGTATTTTCTTAGCATGTGTTTGGATTTAAATGATACTATTGGACGTAAATGCAACTTACGTTGGGCAAGTTAATATTCAGCTTGAATTGTTTGTTGTTTGTCTGAACTTTTTTAAGTAAGTCTGCCATATTACGGTATAAATACTAAGATACTTTAAATTATCTTTCTTATTTTTGCTTCTTTTCTTATTCTTAGCTTTGAGATATTTTCGCTGACTAAAATATCGACTTCTGCGATTAGTTACTTAACCCCAACTCAATTTCTAATTTTACGTGGATTGTATCCTTATTGCACAACTATGTTCAATTGTTTAAAATCTTGTCGATAGCTTGATCTGATCTGATGCGGTCGGTTGGTTTCTTGGATTTGATAGAACGAGAAGTGCTACGCTTCATAAAAAATATATAAAATGCTCTGTGCAGATTTGCCTGGTAGTCGCGGATTATAGCAAATTAGGCTTATTGTTCATTGAACACAATTGATGTCAAAGTCATTGCAACGGTCATGCTTCAGCTATGTAGATAGCTAGATATCTGGTATGACTCGAATCAGTTGTCAGTCGAACCCATCTGGTGCGGTGCCAACGACTCGTGCGCCTTGACCTAGCTCGGTGTATCGGATTGTCGTTTTATGATTGGGATGATTTTCAATGTCTTCGCAAGCTAGCCAAATGAAGTTCACTCGTAATCGGTATCGTAAATTTCAGACGAGCAGATTTTTAGTTCATCGCGCTTCTCTATAACTTGTTCGATAGTCAGAGCCCCTAGTATAAATTATTAAGTTAACAAACATCTTCCTTTCTTATACGCTAAGAGTAAGCCCTCGACTGCAATCTCATCTGGTTGGAAGTGATGATGCAGTCTAATCCGATTTAGTTGTGGCACTCATATCAAACCCATAGTCTGAAACAGTTTGCATATCATTGTATCGGAACGCTTGGCGGCTCTTCATGTCGGTGAAAATACCACCAAAATCTTTTCTTGTAATAGGACCTTTTTGATTTTATTCTTTATTTTTTGTGAAAATCTTACCTTTTTATCTATTAAGCTTCACGAGATAAAGTCGGAGGACATCAGAGTCTTCGTGATAGGGTCCAGAACCCAGAAAGAAATAATTCGTTTTCCAATTTCGCTTTGTATCAAAGTCTGTGTATTTTCTTGAAATCCTTATATAATGGTGAACAGTCGGCGCCTACGTAGTAGTTCAAGAGTCTCATGACTTCATCGTTTTTACTCATTGTACGCAATATTTATGAATAATCGCCATTGAGTTTAGTGTTTAATATTGTTGTTTAGTTATCTAACGTGGCTACTCGAATGGTAACATTGAGGTACATAGAGTCCGCCCCGCTGTTACAATGTCAACAATAAACAACTTATACGTTATTCTAACATAACATACCTTCTGTTTATTTTAGTTTAAATATATAAATAATAGATTTTTAGGCTAAGACTTCGCTATCATTTAAAGAAACAAACACACGTTCGGATGAGGAAAGCGATCTCAAATTGTAGAGATATATATAGTGCTGAAACTTGTATGCTGGGATATCGCTATTTTTTTAATTTTCTACCACAAGTTGGGCTTGGCTCACTTGGTGGTAAGTAATGATGGATAAACCCATACTCCTAATTGGTTTACACGCGGTATCGTGCCAGAACGCTATATTCCTTCTCGGCACATTTTTGTTGGTAAGGTGGTATTTAGCTTCGGCGGAAGCCACTAGAGTAGACCAGAGAAATTTCAGAATTTATAAATGTCTGAATTATCTCGGTCGGGGATCGCAGCCGGGACCTCCCGCGTATAAGACCGCAGTGCTTATTACTGCGCTAGAGAATATTAATTCCTTTATACTCTTTAAAAGAATAACTGCATTGCGGAATCGATATCATGTATTTTATTAAAGATCTCTAAATAAGTCCCAAAGCGCATTGTTAAAAAACTTTTTATGCGGAGTGAGATGAAATATAAAATAGGATTTATTTAGTCATCCCCCGAGATCGGTAAACCGCCTACGTAAGCCGGCTCTACTCCGAGTCTGAGGCCGTCTGCTTTGTAATGACATTACATTAAAGCTGATTACGCGGGGTGCAAAATATCCCTTGCGGTTGGAAATGAAAGCCTTCGCATTTTGTTATTGTAATTCATTTATAAATAATACCCTTTTAAGTCAAGCTAAATAATAGGGATATTTAATAAAATACCACGTCATGATATCAATCGATCCTAATACTAGGTCGGGGGTTCGAACCCGGGCACGCGTTTTTGTAGTACATAGTATTTAGGTACTACAAAAATGTTGAGTCTATTATAGTTTACTTACTTACTTGTAAACCATTTAGTATGAATATGTATTTAGAAGCGGTGATAGCCTAGTGGTTAGGGCGTCAGCCTCCTAATCAGAGGTCGGCGGTTCGAATCCGGGCACGCACCTCTAACTTTTCGAAGTTATGTGTGTTTTTAAGCAATTATAATATCACTTGCTTCAACGGTGAAGGAAAACATCGTGAGGAACCTGCACGCCTGAGCGTTCTCCATAATACTCTCAAAGGCGTGTCAAGTCGGCCAATCCGCACATGGCCAGCGTGGTGGACTATGGCCAAACCCTTCTCATATTGAGAGGAGACCCGTGCTCTGTAGTGAGCCGGTAATGGGTTGATCATGATGATGATGATTATGATGATATTAATCAATTAATCAATCATGAATTTTATTCAACTATTCCTTTAAAAGGATTAACTTTCTATCAGTGTCAGTAACTTACATAGTAGTGAGTGGTGATGACTAGTTTTAATAACTTAAAACCAAATGCTATGACATTTCCGAACTCGCCGGCGAAATTAGCTGGGTAACTATTCTTTTGTCTATCAACATCTCACATGCCACAAAATATTATTATTGCATTATTATCTTATTAGATCGACATATCATTCTCGAATACGGTTTTACGTGAAAATAAAACAGTTAATGTAAGATAAACTCAAGGTGGAGTAATCGAAGTAAAGCTGTTTTTCGGTCTGTATTCTATTAGATATATATTGGAGTGTTTATTTATTCTAGAACTATTTGACCTCGCTCCCTTGAATCACTCCCTAACATTTCTTCCATGGAACCTATATATAAAGATCTGCACCGTAAATGAATTGATTTCAAAGAAGGTGTCCTCGGAATCAACTACTATACTTTTTTATTTACTATGCGAAGCGCTTTTTTTTCCTCATTTCACCGATAATATCTAGGAAAATCCTACCTGGCTAAGTATTCCCTGCTATTTGTTACCTATAGCTATTAATGCGATTACAAAAAGTGTATAGATATCTATAGCTAACGTGTTTAGCATTAAAATCAGTATAGTAATAAATATAGTAACAAAAATTACAATAAAATATTTTTCTAACAAGACTGTTTATGTAAAAATCTTGATAAATAGTATGGTAGGTTACCAACTATATAAGAAAAGGGTTCATATTATAATATTTGCCTAGTTGTTTAATTTTAAACTAACCAGCTACTCTGAAAAGTTTACCTTTTAGGTGTAGTATAATACACGGTTATGACTTGGAGAGAAAGTGCGATAACGTGTCCGAATCGTGTGTTTTAGGACTCTCAAACCCACATCTTCGGTCATTTTATTCCCTCGGTGAACCATGTGCCAATTAACATGGCGAGTGAAACACTATACAAGGCGACCGAACGCGTCAAGTGAAGACGTCAAACCTTAAGCCTATTGGCATTGGTGTACTTTTATCAGTTTTTAATTGCTCAGCCGTGCCACCTCTTCATTTGTATGAACGGAATTTTATCGCTCCGTTTCAATTTTATTGATAACAATAATTGGAGTGCATTCGTTGGCTTTGAAATAATATTTGCGTTTGGCACCCGTTGTTACAATTAATCCTTTGTCATCAATCATCGCATCGCGCAACAGCCTTGGCTGACGTATTGATTTATCTAGCGGTGCAGCTATAATCATGACCTATAACACCAGCATTAATGCATCCCAAGCGCCTAAAAGTATGATTATCCCTTGTTTATTATTTTGGGCTCACTCCCGGGGCCGATTTTGCAAAATTTTAGCACAGAAATAAAGCATAAAATCTATTCATTTCTACGGAATAAACATACACATTTTGTGTTGATCGGATTCTTTTGTGATAAGCTACCACCGTGCGTCTTTTCCGGTGTTTGATGTATGTAATAACGAGTAGTTTGTGTTTTACAATCTACCCTACATTTACATCATATTCTACATTTACATTATATGCATGTAATAGGTTTATATTAACGTATACTGTAATTGTTTTTGCAAAGTGGTGTAATTTTCCCTATTATGTATACATTATGATGTAGTTTACTAACCTTTACCATCTTATACCTAGTACATAGAAAAGAACAGGATGCTAACTATTGTAGATAATAAACAACAAATACTTACTCCCAAATTTCATTCTCTTAACTTTTTTTTTTTTTTTTTTACAAATCCAAGACGTAGATTTCCTCACATTTTCGTGTACCAAATATTTAATTACATTCATAAAGATGCTGCGTGCTACAGTGGTATCATAAACAAATCCATTTCTCTCAACCACAAAGCGTTGTTTATCGCCAAACTTTGATGTTATATAAAATCCATGACAGCCGTATTATTGACTAACATAGCAATGCGCGCGCGCCTGTGGCCGAGAGCCAAATCCAAAAATAGATGTACACTTCGGCTTTTCTCACCTACATTGTGGTCACGTGCCTTACGGGCTTACTTTTATTTCCCAACGTACATTTAATTTTGCGAGCTCGCAATATTTCGAAATATATGTATCCTGGATTAATCCTTCTTCTTCCGCCACTAAACCCGTTACTTGGAGTCTCACTTACGTAAATCTGTTTTGGTATTTGATGATTGTACTTGCTTCAGGTATCTATCTATATCTTTTTATTTGTTCAACAGGTCGGTAGCGGGTGGCCTATGTGGGTTTCTGTCTGTAGGTTGAACTGTCACGAATTTCATGTTTACGAATTTTACCAATTCTGGTCCCGCCTGTCTGGTTCACCATGCAGCTTCCCGGATTATCACACACAATTGCCAGCCTTCATTGCTAACTATTTCCTTTTAAATGAATTTAATTAGGTAGGATGACATGATCAACCCATTGCCGGCTCACTACAGAGCACGGGTCTCCTCTCAATATGAGAAGGGTTTGGCCATAGTCCACCACGCTGGCCATGTGTGGATTGGCAGACTTCACACGCTTTTGAGAACATTATGGAGAACTCTCAGGCGTGCAGGTTTCCTCACGATGTTTAATTAGGTATGTCTAAATGATAATTGTTGAAATACGTATTCACGTAACGAGGAAAACTGTGCACCGGAAAAGTGGTGGTCCTCTTTTTCGGTCTTATATGGTCGACATAAATTTTACACAAGTCAGACCAGCAGCACGTGAATGGCTATGGGCTGTCAACCACTAATTAGTTTGTATGTCAAGCAGAGGTCGTCATTTGTTTTAAATGAAGATGTGAAGTACCTGCCAGTAGTAGTTTGATGACCTCTGTGGCGCAGTGCGTGCGCTGTCGCATTATAAATTTGGAGGTCCAGGGTTCGATTCCCGGCTCGAGTCTGGTCTGGTGGGAGGCTACAGCCGTGGCTAGTTACCACCCTAGTGATAAAGACGTGTCGCCAAGCGATTTAGCGTTCCGGCACGATGTTGCGTAGAAACCAATAAGAAGGATGGCTTTAACATTTACCCTAAGTTTATACCCTACCCATATACTTTAAACTATACCATACCCTGACAGGTTAGCCCACTACCATCCTAGACTGCATCATCACTTACCACCAGGCGAGATAGTCGTCATAGGCTAACTTATAGTGTATAAAAAAAAAAGTATCAAAATACGTATATACTGGATAAGTGATAGCCTTTCGTGGTTCATATTGGGCTTTTACATTTCTTCCTTGCATGTGAGATACTCTTTTCTGTTTTCGTGTTGTCCGTTTCCAATGATAAATATAAAAATCCAGTGCTACTTCTAACACTTTCGAAATTTATACCTTGTCTAAAAGTGTAACTTACGTTCCTACAACTGAGAACTTGCATATCAGCTGATCGCGATCCGGACCTTGGCTTTGGAGCTATAACGATCGACCGGCTGTGTGACTAAGCGTTCAATCGATGGCAGGAAGTTGACAAAGGAGTAGGCAGACATAATCTGTTTCCTGCACTTGCGAGGTTTCGTACACGGGCGGACCAATGGCCTTGACGTCCTATTCAAGGGCCACGCTAATCCTGCCTGACTCACATACGTATAACTTATTACGATCTAACCTTTGTAACCCGAGCGATTGCAGCGAGGTTTACGAGTTCACTCAGGTGAATTAACCCTATGTTTATTTAAACGAGCCCTTTATTTTTCAGTCTAAATGAGCCCTAATTAACATCTGAATATTTAAGCGTATTAATGGTAAACAGTTCTAAGGTAAAAAGATCTCTAAAAATTATCTAAATTGACAAGATTATAAATATTGCTTCATTATCATTATAAGTTTTATCGAAAAGGATAGAAATATTTTTAAACTTGTCAAATTGCTTGGATTTGATATGTATGAACAATAGAATTGGCACCATTGTTCAACTACTGGACATAGATCTCTCTCACATAAGATCGGTATTTGAAGCTTCCAATTTTGAAGCTGCCACAATGAAGGTCGGCGGGCTTTAACGATCGTTAACAAAATGTTACTACATTTTGCATCCATGCTATTACAATTATTACTATAATTTTACATATATTATAGTTCATGGACTTGTGCTGGGTATAAAACCCTCAGTGTAAATAATCTATATATATAAAAGCGAAAGGTCACTTACATACTTACATACTGACTTACTGACGTACTGATTAAACATGAGATCTTAAAAACTATTGTACGTATAAAGCTATAATTTAGCAAGTAGGTAGTTGATAGTTAAGAGACGTCAGCTAAGAAAGGATATTTGGAAATTCCACCCCTAAGAGGGTAAAAGGGAGGTTGGAAGTTTGTATGAAATTTCTTTGTTTTTAAAGTTAGAGACACAAAAATTTGCATTAAGATTAATAGTAATAAATAAAAAACATGTACATCAATTTATTTATTTTTGAATATTACCTGTCAAGGGTGGTAAAATAGGGGATGATAGTTTTTGCTTATTTTATTATTTTGAAGTCTACAACCTTGAAATTTTGAAAATAGGTTTCTTGTAGGGCGTAAGTATCCTTATACTATTTTTTCGAATATTGTTTCATCCTAATCTACCGCAAAGGGGGTAAAATAGGGGTTTGAAATTTACATGAAAGTCCTATGTTTCTTAATTTAGAAACACGAAAATAGGCAATTTGACATTTGCAACTTAAATCTCAATCTCACAGGAAATCAGCAATTCTAAGCAGACGAAGTCGCGGGCAACAGCTAGTTATTTATAATTTCACAACAATATCGCATGAAGTTCAATGCAGATAAAGATATTATTAAAATTAATAAAATTGAGCTTAGTTGTTCATTAATTATATCCCGCAAATATATGTAATGAAATCCTTTTTGTTTTATTTCACTGCAGTCTATGATGGTAACGGGCTCAGTTGAAAGTTAAATTTAACCCTTAACCCATCGGTTTCTATTCGACATACGTTTAGCTTTATGAATAAAAGAGTGGTAAATAGCCATGGAAAAAGACAAATTCCTCGGGTCTTACACTGGACTAGAGAAAAACCTAAGAAGCACCCGGGACCGCAGCTGTCGCCATTGACAAACATAGCCTCTAGACTTGAATTATATAGTAACACCATGTAGTTTACCTGCAATAATATTGTGGTAACTCTTTCTCAGAGCACTAATAAATCTTGGCTACAGCATCACTCTCGTATTTGTAGTTGATCATAAAACTGCCAGAGATAAAGAAAGAAGCCCGTGACTTCGCCCACGTTCTCGAAGTTTATTGCCCCTGTGCTAACGTATACGTTAAACCCACGTTGAAATTTGACCCAACGTCGTTTGTAAAAGTTAGTGATGCTTTTCCTGTCACATACCTAGATCACTTTGCGTAGGTACTCCGTGCAGTCACAAGTGCTTTCGAAAGGTGTAATAAATATGTCCTAAAATAATTTTAAATTGGTTGTGTTGATTGATGTGATAGCCTAGTGGTTAGGGCGTCAGCCTCCTAATAAGAGGTCGGCGGTTCGAATCCGGGCAAGCACATCTAACTTTTCGGAGTTATTTGCGTTTTTAAACAATTAAAATATCACATGCTTCAACGGTGAAGGAAAACATCGTGAGGAAACCCGCACGCCTGAGAGTTCTCCATAATGTTCTCAAAGGCGTGTGAAGTCTGTCAATCCGCACATGGCCAGCGTGGTGGACTATGGCCAAACCCTTCTCATATTGAGAGGAGACCCGTGCTCTGTAGTGAGCCGGTAATGGGTTGTTCATGATGATGATGATGTGGTGATTCTCTATTTCGTAATATTTGTATTTGTTTTAGACAAACACGAAACTTTTCAGTTTAAGAATTCGACGTGCCATGTTTCATATCTCCATCAAGTCTGAACAGGTTTTCGTTACAAAGAAAACCTTTTACAAATGCAGTCATTGCTTCCGTTTTAAGTTGATCGCTTATCGCACGTGCCGCTTCTCATCGGTGCGGTCGCATGGGCATACTTAATTTTATATTTGTCAACACCTGGCGAGAATTGACTATAGCGTTCAGCCTGCGTCTACAATTCCATCCAGCGTGTGATTAAAGAGACAAAATCAGTGGTAATCAACTCTAACAGCTCAATTGTGCGTCCCGTAGCATTAATAAACTAAAAAAATATTGTAAAATTAATAGGAAAATTAAAAAAAACTCAGAAATTGTTAAAATTAAATAGCCAACTTTTGAAAGCAATCAAACCTAAAAAAGACCGTTTAGAATTATTGGATAAAGTAGAAATGTTACAAAAACAGATAGAGACTAATAGGACTAATTATGAATCTGACACACATGTATTAGAAATACAAATAGCCAGATTACAAACAAACATATAACATAATCGCTGTTCAGAGCTATGAAGGCTAGAATAAATAGACAGTTGTCCCTACTTTGACCCAAGTGAGTAACCAAATGGCTGACAGTAATTTTATTTATACGTCGCGGGATAACTAGCAAACGATATTTCAACTGATATTAACAATGATTATCTGCAATCCATCTGCCTCATCAATTCCAATGCGGCATCAAACCCAGACGCTAAAACGATTGGCGTTATGTCTGCTCTACAATTTATTATAGCACAGCGCACGCGCACCGCCACGGAGGTAGTAGTAAAAAGGAGATAGGAGGTAGTAAAGCACGGAGGGAGGTAGTTCCTTCATGACCGTGACGATCAGATGACTACTGACAATATACTCGTACCACCTACCACACAATCATACGCTTCACACCGTCTTCGCCGGCGAAGACGAGGTATCTTACGTCATCCGGGCGTGGGCTACATCCACGGCCTCGGAGACGTACGGACCACTTGCTGTCCGACCCTCCCGTTATCCCAAACGTCACCTAAGCTGAGGTTCGACCTCAAAGGAGGCGCCCTTAGGTAGTCGAGCCCTAGGGCTCAAAATTTCTTCTGGCAGAGCTTCTTTCCGAAGCTCGCCAAACAGCCCGGTTACGCTGTGGCAACCAATAGGGTTAGTACAGCTAATAGACAGTCCGAAAAGGGAGGTAGTAAAACACGGAGTGAGGTAGTAAGCACGGAGGGAGGAAATAGTAAGGTATGTGGTTCGTTTGGCCTGTACCTTTCCTCCGGCGAGCACGCCGAGGTAGTGATGAAAGGTACATGACAGTGGCGATTCCATTTGAAACTTGCATTTAATTTTAATCATTCAGACCAATAATTTTAGTTCGACAAGACACTCTATCCAATGTTTTAGCATTAAAGTAAATTGTTAAGGTAAGGATTGTAATGCTAATTTCCCTTATTTTAGCATTGAGTCTGAAATATAAAAATTATATTCTAGTGTATTATATTAAAATTAGGTTTTAGTGGGTATTCTGGTCGCCAGTCTGGCCGCCAGGGAGTCCCACATACCCCGTCGGAAGCGGCGCAGTCTTGCCTGCATCGCTTCCGGAGGGGATGCGTAAACGCATTTCCCAGCGGAAAAAAAAAACGCTGCTGATTACAAATAAATCAATAAAGTATCTATCTCTGAACGACTTAGCTATCAGCGTCTGCTTTAACAAAAGCGGTTCTAGAAAATACTGTAAATAAAGCGTGTTTGTTCTAACCGTGATAACTCGTGTAATACAATAAACATTGTAGGGCATATTGATGAATGATCGACCGGACTGATTTGAATTGCAAATAAATGCAGTTTGCGATAAGAGCTGATGTAAATACATTTCAGTTTAGTTCATGATGTTAGACAACAGAGATGCAGGTAATGACTGCGCAGATAAATTACAAATTGTTGGAACTAGGTTATAAATCACAATGAATTGGTATTTCCATTTCTTCTGGCTTACGGTGTCAGGTTTTTAGGTTCCCTGTTGTCGGGTTGACCGGCCGCCGGCTTCAGCTCTTCGCTTGAAGGAATAAGGCATCCTCAGTTTGTTTTTTATAATTATAAAAATACTACTAATCTACAACGTTTATGCATCAAGGTAGGCCTGAAGTGAATATGTGCAGCGCTGTCTCAGCCGCCTCCTTGCAGAATCTGCATTTATGCTGTGAAGCATCAGATTGAACAAGTGTCTATTGAGTTTGGACGACCTCTGTGGCGCAGTGCGTGCGCTGTCGAATTATAAAGTTGGAGGTCCCGGGTTCGATTCCCGGCTCGAGTCTGGTCGGGTGGGAGGCTTCGGCCGTGGCTAGTTACCACCCTACCGACAAAGATGTGTCGCCAAGCGATTAAGCGTTCTAAACTCTCGCCATCCAAAAGTTTTTCACATTACTTCAAAAAAGACATCAGCTGTTTAAAAATTAAATTGAAAACTTCTATTGGCTTTTTTTGCATAGCCGTAGTTTAAGCACCTAACGTTTTATATTGGGGAAAGTCTGTATCCTCGTGGACATGGTCGCGGACAACAGCTAGTGTTTTTCAGTTTAATATTTATATTTCTCATTTCGTTACCTACATTTATTTTATCTTACATACCTAACGTTCGTGCGTTTTACATTATACCTTGAAATTTCTATTACAAAGGCCTACCTAATCTAAATGTTTTCAAAGACATTCCTTTCACATGCAATGCTATAAAAGCGTTTTATCTATAAAATTTTGCGTATCGCTCCACCGTGACTTGTTTGCTCATTTTTATGGTTCTTTACCGAATATAACTAAGCCCACACTGTCTGTCTACGGGCTTTAATATTTGCATCGGGTGCTGTTGAAAAAGAAGTTGAAAATTTACCAGACCCACTTTAAATGTTTCATCATTGATTTTTTCTCGATCTGAATAATGTGTAGTGTTTAAAACTGCACCGCGCTACTGAACCCTTAGCATGTTCCATCTCGCTCTGAGCCGATTGCTATTGTTCTGTCATTTCAAATATCGGTTAGATAAGAATCTATTTATTATTATTATAAATTTTATTTTATTGTATTACTTTATTTGTCCACGTTTTATATTTTTATATTTAGCTTCCGCTTGTGAATTACGCTAAACTTTGTTAAACTTTTATGATGGTCTCCGGGATATTTAATGTGTTATCTATACGGTTAATTTCTTATGATTCTTTAGTCTTGATGATTTGACGACATTCGTGTCGAAGCGCGTGCGCATTATGGAGGTTCTGAGTTCGAAATTGGTGTGGTGGGATTCGTCCGTGGCTTGTTACTACCGTACCGACAAAGACGTGTCGCCAAGCGATTTAGCCAACAATTATGAGTACGGGTTTACTATATCCCTAACAGGTTAGCCCGCTACTATCTTAGCATCTTTACTGCACTTACCACCAAGTGAGGTTAGCTTTAATGTCCAACTTGTAGGGAAATTATATGTTGGCATTTGTACACAACTGTAATCTATTGTATGTTTGTTAGTATTGAGTGATTCCTTGTGTACACTTTACTTCCTTTCTTTCCGTCCCTGTCCCAAGAGCTTACGACAAAAGCAATCTCATTTAGTACGCTATCTCGTTTGTACAGACACACTGTTGCATCATTCGACGCTACATTACGGCCGCTTTAAAACACTCCTGGGCAACCGTAGCGTACTTAGATATTGTTTATGGATATCTTGTGCTATATCTGTGTTTTTTTTTAATCCATCATGTTGTTAACCCAAAACTTTATTTGGGATTGAAGTAACATCCAAACATCTTCAACGCGGTTGAGATATAAATGACTACGCCTTTTTATATACACTGTTGTATTATTTCCTTTGTCGCATTCTGTATTAATGAAGGTCATGTCCGGATTCCAGTGCGGTTTTGATTATACCAGCGATGAGGTGATCGGCCGCTTAGTCTTTTACCCTCAACCTTGCTTCGCACTATATGTATGCATTATTTGACGCTATATTATACTGCCATTTTGCCGCACCGCTTTACTAGGGAAGGGTAGTTAAACGTAAAAATTATTTAACAAAGCGTTTCCAATTCTTAAAATAGCAAGCACCTTCAGACATAAACAAACCTTCAATCAATTATGACAGTATACTGGACATGCCTCTGACATGAAAAGTCGACAAAAAGAGTTCTTACTGAAAAATGAACAAGGAATTTACGTAAAAAGAAATATTCAGTGACTGTACAACTTATTTTAAGAACAAACATATTATTAGTGATCAATTTCTATAGACACGACCTATACTACATATACTAGGAATAGACAATTCTTACATTTTTATATGAAAGTATATATTGGAATTGATCGAATAAGTCAATATTCTTTCAATTCATTTAAGATACTTTCCGATGGATGGCGTTACTAGTATTTTAACTCGCGCTATAGCAGTGCAAATTGAGATGTATATAGTCCTGGAAGTATTCTGTAGTGTTTCCAAAGTCGACGTCCGAGTCACAGGAGACGCTCTTTGGGAGACGTTTGTCAGATGTCTTCGAGCCCAAGTGCTCTCCTCACAGGCTGAGTCTCGCGTTTCGACAAACCTGAAACCCCCCGGCGACGCAGTAATGTCTAATAGGGTTATCTGTTATTGTCAATTAGAAACAAAGGTAGTGCTCAGTCCGAAATTCAATATTCAAACTTTGGTATGAACAGTCTTAACTTAGAAGTTTTGGGCTAGGTGCATTTAGTATCCATATATATAAAAGCGAAAGGTCACTTACATACTTACATACCGATTAAACACGATATCTCAAAAACTGTTGTACGTATAAAGCTATAATTTAGCAAGTAGATAGTTGATAGTTAAGAGATGTCAGCTAAGAAATTTCACCCCTAAGGGAGTAAAATAGGGGTTGGAAGTTTGTATGAAATTTCTTTGCTTTTAGAGTTAGAGACACAAAAAATTGCATTAAGATTAATAATAATAAATAAAAAACATGTACATAATTTTTTTTTTAAATATTACCTGTTAAGGGTGGTAAAAAGGGGGATGATAGTTTTTGCTTATTTTTTTATTATGAAGACTAAAAGCTTGAAATTTTGAAAATAGGTTTCTTTTAGGGCGTAAGTATAAGGTTAGAATTTTTTTTTTTCATCCAAATCTACCCCGAAGGGGGTCAAATAGAGGTTTAAAGTTTGTATGAAAGTCCTATGTTTTTTAATTAAGAGAAACGAAAATCGGCAATTTGACATTTGCCTATAGCTTACTTTCTGAAGCAGGGCATTGGCCGCACGGGAAACCTTAATCTCACGGGAAATCAGTAATTCTACGCAATAAAAAAATAGTCGCGGGCAACAACTAGTACATTAATAAAGATTGACTTTCCGTTTTGTATTCAGATATGTGATTAAAAAGGAACAAATGTTTGTGTCATCGGACAATAAACCGGCGAGGAAGCGGCCATTGATGAGACGTTGGAGACGATTAATTCAAATCTGCCACCAATAACCCACCCATGCGGCGTGAAACGTTCACATCCGCTTCGGATCCCGTTGCGCAATGGGGATATAGCGTCCCGGGCCCATTTTATTATTGGGTCGATCTATTTTCCCGTATAATTAAATGATATTTATTAAACAAACAGCATTATCATACTACGCTTTCACACAAAAACTACTCAATCGATGGTCTTTAAACTTGTATACATTCTTGGACTGTACAACAGTCCAAGAATTCACATAGGATACTTAAAAAAAAAAAAAAGTTATATTTTTTTCGAATGATAACAAAATTGTATTAAAATGGTTTTTTAATTGTAGTTATCATTTCTATTGCAATGATCTCTGACACTTATATAATGGCTTAAATGCGAGCAAAACCGCGGGTTCTGTATAATCGGTTCCGGCACGATGTCGTGTAGAAACCAATTAGGAGTATGGCTTTACCATACCCCTAACAGGTTAGCCCGCTACCATCTTAGACTGCATCATCACTTACCATCAGGTGAGATTGCCGTCAAGGGCTAACTTGTAGTGGATAAAAAAAACTCCGTTTTTGCAGCAATTTATTAGCTATTAGTAATAACTCTAGTTGATACAAATAAGACGCTAATAATATAATGCTAAATCGAAACTTTTTTTTTTTAATTAAATTAGAAAAGAAATTAATTATTTGAAACTAGCAAAAACGTCAAACAACGTGTTTCTGGTATGGAAGAGTATCTGGTTTTTGTAACAGCGGCAGTTGAAATACACTATGTATAATTTACAGATATTGTGTACATTATAATATAGCGAAATACATAATAGTGATAACCTCTCCCGTTGCATCGCAGCTAATGACATTATCAATCAAACTAGGCGCGGTAAACAAGTGAGACTCCCGGGTTATCGGGTCAGCGATGTTTACGACGCCCGACTGGCAGTTGCTGTTTCTATATTCCTGTATGTGGAACAGACATGTCGTGTCATGGCACCTCCATGGACAGAGTAAGGCCTTTGATAAACAGGGGATGAAAGCTAAGATTAAATACAAATAGATGAAGCCATCGTCACGCCGAATGAAACAGCAATGTACAACTTATATTCTTGGTATTCTGCATAATTTTCTCTAAAATGTAACCAAAAAAAAATACCGATTACTGAAACCGATACTGAAAGAAAAGAAATACTGATAGAAATTAAGTTCTTCGTAACAGCAGTAACAGTGCTGGTAATTTGTTTGGCGAACTTGTAAAGTAAGCTAGAGAAACTGGTTACGACTGAAGCTTGCATATCCGAAGTAAAACCTCCACGAAAAGTCCCTTTCGCTGAATTTGCTGAACGCCAGTGAACTAATTTTGTACTTTCCGTCTAGATCTCAGTCTAAAACTTACAATACAGCTACCAACAATCTTTACCTTAAGCTTTAACTTTAGTGTGTATGTCGTATTCCACACTCAGCCGGTTCCCAAGACGTTGTGTAGACACTGCACATATTATCTCCCAAACTCCGTGCAGTTGTACATCTTTTATGTTTATTTATGTTTATGCAAATCGCAGGGCGACCTTGTCGCGGCTACTGTGCCTCGTCCAGCCGCACATTCAAGTGTCGCTCACGATTCTACCCATTGAAATACAAACATTTGTGTTCATTTATTGCACGACTCTTATATTTTCATAACGTAATCTTTGACGTGTTAATATAAAAATTGTTATCATCAATCATCATTATCAACTCATTCATAATGATCAACTCATTACCAGCTCATTACAGAGCACGGGTCTCCTCTCAATATGAGAAGGGTTTGGCCATAGTCCACCACGCGGGCCAAGTGCGGATTGGCAGACTTCACACGCCTTTGAGAACATTATGGAGAACTCTCAGGCGTGCAGGTTTCCTCACGATGTTTTCCTTCACCGTTGTAGCAAATGATATTTCAATTTTTAAAAACGCACATAACTCCGAAAAGTTAGAGGTGCGTGCCCGGATTCGAACCGCTGACCTCTGATTAGGAGGCTGACGCCCTGACCACTAGGCTATCACCGCTTCAATTATTAGTACTGGCCTAATTCTAAACATGAGGGTCCTCTCGGTATGACTACGCTTTTGCCGTCGTTCACCACGCTCGCCAAGTGCGGGTTGGTAGAACTGTCACACGCCTTTGAGAATGTTATGGAGCACTATCTGGTGTGCAGTTTTCCTAATTAAGTTTTCTTTCGCTTTGGATACCTATTTACGGTTCAAGCACATAACTCCGAAAACTGCCGGCGACTGAACTCCGCCCCCCGAATGCGAATCCTTTAACTACCAGACTCTCATGGCTCGTCAATTGTTACTAATAACAATTCACAAACCAGTTTGAGCCAGCCAGCCGAGCAGTCCAACTGCTCACCTCCTTACGAGAAACCAGCTTCTCGTAAGGAGGTGAGCAGTTAGCACGTTTTCGGAGACAATGCTTATAATAAGCCTTGGAGCGTGTGAGGGATACTCGGAAAGGGCTTAAGATACGCTGCGGATGTAATAGTTATAATGCGTTCAGCATGCTGTTGCGACAACCGCGGTTTGTTTCAACAGTTTGTCAAAGCGAGAACATGCACACTGGCAAAAACCTTTCATGCCATCTGACATATAGCGTCACTACTGAAGAGGTTACGGGGAATCTGTTGGGGAAACTAACACTAAATCCCTATCTCTATCCCTAAGTATTCATTTAAATCAATATTTATAAAATATATAAATTGGTATATTTTTATTATAAACCACTTGAAAATAAGTAACATATATACATATTTTTTTTTTATATGAACGATATTATTTTTAATTCCACTGTAATTTTTTTAAAAACAACTTTTAAAATCGAAAGATTTACGGCACACACTACAGTGCGATGGTAAAGCGAAAAGCTATTTCGGAGGAATCCGGCTTGTGTATTTGCCGTGCCCGAAATAGTATCATCGATCTTATCCGCAAGTGAAGGAATATCGCTGCCAATGTATTTATTTATTCAGCTAGTATACAATCGGCATCAGATCTACTTACGGGATTTTCGGCGAATGCGGCAAATTGTGAGGGATTTAATCTTGCAACACTTTTACCCACTTATTGTTAACTTATACACTCCAAAAGCTGTGATGGCCTAGTGGTTAGGACGACCGCCACCTAATGTTATGAGTTAAGTGCGTTTTTTAATCAATTAAAATATCACTTGCTTCAACGATGAAAGAAAACATCGTGAAGAAACCTGCATGCCTGAGAGTTCAACATAATGTTCAAATTCAAAGGTGTGTGAATCCGCACATGGCCAGCGTTAGGGACTGTGGCCAAACCCTTCTCATATTGAGAGCGAGACCCGTGCTCTGTAGTAAGCTGTCAATGGGTTGATCATGATGATGATGATGATATTGATACACCAAAAAAAAAGAAGTGGAACTTATCAACAATCAATTACAAAATAAAGTCAGTTTTCAAATTTTCCGTCGTCATTGTGATAATTTATCTATTAACTACGATTGAGGGGGTTCCGATTTTATTTAATAATATGGTTCCGTTGTCTCGGAGATATGGAATCACGGTATTTCATGTTTATTGAATTTCGTTTGTAACTTTGTTATGTTTTCGATCTCCCAAACGCAATTGTGAGCGTTCTAGTATTGTATTCGATTAAGGATTACGCAACCTCTAAATGTTATCGGGTCTGGTCTGGTGGGATGCTTCGGCCTGATTAGTTACTGGCACATAACGAAAAACGAACGCTCTCTGAAGTAGAAAGCGGTAAGAAGGATCGATTGAACCGACAAGGCTACGGTGGTTCCTTAGATGCTTATCATTGGCGACGGTTATCACCTGACATCAAGTGACCTGTTTGATCGTTGGTTTATTATACTTTTAATATTAGCAGTACTATTCTACCTAACCCCTGCACGCGCATCGTTGGATTACAAATGAAGAGCAATAAACAGCGCGCATTTAAAGAAGCATTTTTCCTCAAATATTTCTTTCCGTGTATTCCCGCCGAAAAATCTAATCAAGGCACGAAACGCCAAGAGGGCCTATTGCCACCAAAATATAAGGAGATTTTATGTGGACCAGGGGTAGAAACTTTCATATATTGGAACAACACCTAAAATGTACCTATTTGCAAGGTAAGGCTTTCTATTTTCTACGTCAAACAGATTCAAACAGGTGATTTTTGCGAGACTGACGAAGGCAGCAATACAATAAGGATTTATTTTGTACCATATACGGTATTCTAAAAACTTCTAGGTATCTTAATTGTAAGTACACACGTTTTCGGTTAAGCGTTTAAAACGAAAGAGCATATCAAATTTGCAGTTAGATAAAGTCGGTCTACTTTATTCAATTATTTCTTGATTGCTTGTGCCAAGAGGTCGCGTCGAGGTTGTGTCCGCACTAATTAGAGCCTCGGTTCGCCCACGTGCTCGTTGTCTACGCTCCGCGGTACCCAGTAATCCGACGCGGTCCACGTGGCACACTATTCAACTACCTATTGTCTGCTCACTGTACAGTCAACTGCAAACTTAGGTTTACTCATTAGGTACGAAATCGTATTTTCATCGACGTAGCTTGACGTAGCGTCTATGTTAACTTGAGGGACGATAACGATAACTCCGTCTGGTCATTTTTAATGTTTTTAATTTAATAGCAAAACCAAATGCAGATAATAAATAATTTGCCCATCTGTTTTTGGTTTCTGAATATTCCAAGGCACACACATAAAACATTCTGTTTCGTTCTGTCAAATAATTTAATTCTATTTTCGCAACAAATATATTGTTGCGATGTTCGAATCGTACTATTTGTAATGCACGTTCATCCAGATCCAAGCCATTATCAGTAGCGTGCGTTGAGAGCCACTTAATAGTGCTCCGTTCTTATCCGCCATCAAGGTTGAATGCATTTGCAACTGTAAAATGTCTGAAAGCAGAATTCTATTGTAGGAAACAATTTCTTTTTGTCTGGATTTGCAGATTAGATTCGTTTGTACAAAAGTATTATAGTATATTATGGCCTAATTTTTTTAGTTGGTTGGGTAACTTCAGAGAAAACTGCATATTTTGACTACCATGTGTTTGAGTTGTGACAAAAGAACCAAAAAAAGAAAAATTAACAAAGAATAAACAAATTTGGCTACATTAAGATATTAATTTATTAACTTTACAAATTTCCAATAACTTTTGACATAAATTCTTCTGTAACATGGGACCCGCTACCTAATTGCTCTAAAAACTGCTTAGTCTAAATCAAAGTAATTTAAAAAGAAGTTATTGAGCTCTGTTTGAAAAGTACTCTCCATCGATACCCAAAAAAAAATATAATAGTTATAATACCCCATATTTGCTTATTTGCTTTACCCCATATAAGAGTCCCCCATGTTGATTTTTTGATGAAAAGTTAACATTTAGGTGTCTTAGGTGATTAAAAACAATGAGGATTCTGGAATACGTTCCAGACACAGAAGTTCATTTTCGAACAAATATCCTTTTCGTATGCACACAATTTTTAACGAACGTCTAGTTTCCCAAAGTTGATTTAAGGGTTCTAGAGAGATAAGGACAGACCGAGTGAGGGTGTGGTAGCTTTTCCCTTACATAAGTGCAGAAGGGGAGAAGGCAAGCGTAAGCTATAGCTTTGTAGCCAGTGAAGTAAGTAAAAGAAAATCGAAGTCCTCGTTCCGTTCGGTCGATATAAATTAAAATATTATATTTGTATAGTGCATCGCGTCACGCTTCGTCAATTCCAAGATACACAATCAGTAGGTGCCATTCTGATATCATTCCATAATTTACGTAATATTGTGTTCCACTAAGATTACTTTCGTGACTCACTATACTAAGGTTCATCGGTGTATTCTAGAAATATCGGTTTATTGAGTTCATCGCATTCGATCTAAGAGTGCATTAACGATTATGTATATATAAATTTAAGTAAATATGTACAAATATTCATTATGCAAATGGATTGTTAAGGATTGACGTTAAATATTAGATTTTTTTAGAAAAAGAACCAAAGCGTTGCGAGGAATGATCAGACAGAAACATACTCGTAGATGGGTTTGCGGGATACATTTACAGGTTTCGTTCTACAAGCCGTTTACCCGCCTTATTGCTTATTACTAAAACTGATACATTTAGTATTAGTTAATAATATGCTTATCAACTATTGCACATCTGAATGTGCTTTCCGTCCAGGAGTCGTTCTTCTGATTGTAAGATTTCAATCTAATCCTAATATTATTCAATAACTTAATATAATATTAAATAAATATTAAATATCGTTTCAATAACGTCGATTTAATTAGTTCTACTTTTGATACTTAGATGACAATACCGTTTATCATCTTCTCGGTTACGTTAGCGTCTAGCTTACTTGAATCCAATCGTTAACTTCTATTTATTTGTTATTTGGGTCTCTGTATTCTGTTATCGTAAAAGTGTCGGAACAATTGCCAAGAAATGTATGATAGTTTAGAGTTCTCTTAAAATACCGGCAAAGCTACATTGAAGCACACGAGACAGCATCCAATTTATTGAATGCAGAAGCCGTACTCGCCAATAATAATATTTTGCCTTGATTTTAAATTCAAATTTTACTATACTTCTATAGTGAGCGCTTTTGCCGGACTGATTGTAAAGTAAATATGCGTAGTTGCGAATTTATGACCTAATATTTATTAATAGGTCATTATACTTTGACTATAGTTTTACAATATTTGAAATCAAATTTACGATTGCGAGCATGCAAATCTTTTACCAAGGCTGATATTAAAACGAAACGACTTCATAAACAATTTAAACGAAACAGAGCTATGTTTCTGACATTAATTTGTCTCATTTTATCTTTGACTGAACAAATTCCAAGTACGCCACACAGATCTCAGCTTGACGGAAAATAATGATATTTTTGGTATCAAACAGACAGATAAATCTAATTACAACACAATAACAATCAACAATCATTGGGAAGATTAGAAAGCAAAAAAATATATGGATGAGACTTAAGAAATAATAAAAGCTAACCTCGATAGAAACTAGCTATTGCTATTGACTATCGAATAGAAAAAAAATAGACAAAGAAGACAAAACAACATAGTAAACGACATAATACACGGGGCAACCCTTACTACCGTGTAAGACTGTTTGGCCTTGGATTTGAAGGTCATTGCGTGCAATGTGTGCGTTGCAAATTATGTGAAGGCCAAACAAGGCGCCCTACCTGCGTTTAAGGTGGACTGCAAATTTGGGTTCTCCGATCGACTAATAACATGACGATGGACGCATTCATGCACGCAACCGTGGTTGCAGTATGCTTGAGTCGGTTTGGCTTTTAATCATAATATAATCTTTCAATTGTTTACTCCATGGACATGTCCTGTGGCCTTGTAAATGGGAGTTTTCTTGACCCGGGACTTTTGGTGGTAGACTTTGGTCTAGTTACCACCTCACACACAAAGTAGTACCATCACTGGAACCAGACAAAATTGCATATGTATCTTGGAATGACTTTCTTTACCTACCATTACATGATAGCGCATTCTAGTCTAAAGTGTAACTTTAGACTAAAAAATGAAAGTTTATAAATAAATATCCTAAGCTTGTAAAAACTTCGACGTAGTAAAATAACAATCAAAGAGACCTAACTGCGATGTGCTAGTCGACAGTAAACAAGTTAGACCTTGAAACACCCTTCACGTGTAAGGCAGCTTACACACCGCGTGAGCTTCTTTGTGAAAGTGTGTTCATTCAGACGTCGTCGTTTTCGTAAAGTTAAGTAGGCATATAAAGTCTAATTGGTTTTTATTGTTTATTGGGTAGTACCTACTAACCTTTCATTTCGAAATTATTGATTAAAGGTACGGGTTTGACACCTTAGATCGAACTGGTGCCTTAACTCATCTTACTTGAGTTAGGTAACATTGATGATGATGACGGCGTGACATTTTACCTATATTACTGTCTGAAATTCAACGTCAGCCATTGACATTTAATCACCATATGGGATTTGGGTATCGTCTCAAGTAACATGTGTAACATACAACTAAGTAACCTAAGAGAAACTCCCCTAAACTATGGTTCACCTCTTGGAGGCAACGAACGAGCTTCCCTTTATTGGAGTCGGTCGTGAAGACACCGGTATGGTCTGCGAATTGGGCTATTTTGACAAGAGGTGTATGTCGCAGGTGTAAAGCGCATATAGAAGGGAGAAGAGCGCGGAGCCTTGAGAGACTCCTGCTCGGATCGGTCGCGGAGAGGATACAATGCCTTCCAGGCGATAGGGGGAGGTGCCGATCGATAAGGTATGCCCATAGCCGGCTTGTATTATAAAGCAGCGCCTTAAAAATCAAACCGGCGTGCCAGACCTTATCGAAGGCTTTCCCCATATCGAAAAAGGACAACAAACTTATACTAATATGTTAGGTCTATATCCTTTTCACCATTTAACATAATTTTACTATTATACGTCAGCGTGACAATACATCGTTTATGCGCGTTATGAAACTAGTTTCTTTAGAAAGGATATTAAAAGAAGCTATACATAGTGGAGTGGATATCTGGTTTTGACCTAATGAATGACCTTATTTCTTAAGGTTGCAAAACTAAAAAAAATATCCATTGAGAGCAAACTAGTTGCCAGACTTACTGTATTGTAAGTTATATGGAATTCTATGAGCAGCGAAGGGGGCGTGGCGTTTACTACACGCGATCTAACGGAATTATGATCTTGCTTGTTTTTTTTCTGCTTGGAAACCGAGCTAATTATAAAATTTGCTAAACAGGTTGTCATTCCGTGTCAAATGAGAGATTATATGTGTCATATTGAGTCAGATTATGTTGATCAGTGTTAAATAATTGGTGTGTTTAATAGTTAGATGGGCTTACGAATATTATTATAACTTTTATGTACTCGCTGAGCCCTGCGGTTTTTTGCTTTAATATTTATTGCGTTATTGTTCTTCTCTTTTAGCTATTTATATATTCTCGATAGACCTATGTTCTCATAAAAATTATAATCATCACTAAAATGAATTTTCCTATTACCAATGCCGGTAATTAGTGCACAAGATTTTTGGTATTAAATGCACTGTTTAACATTTCCTAAATATTTATTTACATAAAGAATTTTGCGCTTCAGTTTAGTGAAACCGGTTGTTACTCTTCATAAATCCTCAATTAATTAATCAAAAAATCCTTAATTATATTTCAAATTTCTTAAACTAAAAATTTTTCCTTATTTCTTGACTCTTAATATTCATTGTGTGTATCCTACTCTCGATGTGTCAAAATGTTGAAAAAGCTGTGTTTTAACTTTTTTCATGTTGGCCACCCAAGAATTTCTAGTCGCGCAATTACAGATATCTTTCTTCTATTCCCACTATCTTTGCGAATCAATGAGCTCCGCTGACAACTATATTTAGCTCAACTGCCGTCACCATCCAGATTCTGGGTCTGTCGTCGTGATAAACGATTATTGGCTGTATTTATGTTATTTATCTTTAAGTATATACAAAATCTTCTCGGTCGTTGATCTTTAAAGCAACACGTGGTCGTTTAAAGGAACGTTAGTTTTTTTTTATCTGTGCCGAGACTAACGTACGTCGAACCCATTATGCAACGATCATTATCTTTAATTTTTGTAAAGAAAATTAAATAGCAAATTCTTTTATTCTTGTTGAATATAAAATTTGAACCGTGTTTGGCCGATATTCTTCGTTCCATTTATCTTTTTCCTTGCAAATAAATTTTATTTTTATTGCAATTTTAAAGTGAGACATGACTTTCAAATTGCATTTAAAAAAGATTCCATGCACAGAATTGTTTAACATCACATTTATTCATGCGTTTATTGTATACCACGCTACCAGTCAATATGAGTTGGTATTGAGAGGAAGTCGTAATTTGAACCCATATATATTTCAATGAAGATTATTTGTCTATATGTATTCGAATTGGACTGACTGACACACATCCTGTCTGCAAATAGGTTGTCTAGACGTCTATAGTATATGTATCCTTTTCAACTTTTGTTATCAACGATTTTCTCATTAAACGAATAGGTTAGCTAATTTGATCATTTGTAACTCCTGATTTATTTAAAACAACAACTTTATCCTCATGTTTCTAATATAGTGTATAAATCTTTTAATCTCTTTTATCTTTAACAGAATCCATTGTTAAAAATTCGTTTTTCTTATCATCGTTCTTGCTTACAACAACAATATTGATCTTGGCTTCCGTTTGTACAGTTGATGTGTCTGTGATAATAAAATATTATACACTAGCTGTTTTTTTTTAATATTATGACAAACATGTAATAACCCGCGTGTTTGCGTGCATAATTTGTTTTTGTCCGTTACGCATGCTTAAAATATCTATTTTTAGACTCCTCTCAGAATCGATATAACCCTTCAGAAGTTAAGCTTGGACTAACAGACCGACAGACAAATATTTTATGAACGCTTTGAGTTTTTCTATAGGCTGTTTGAAAATTTGTTGGCTGTTTTTTTTGATAATCTTTATGCGAGTGTTTCCTAATGTAATCACTGACCGGCAAGTGAATTTCATTTATTTGTACCCATAGATAATCGCAGGCCACGACCAGTTTATGCGTAGGCACAGCTGCTAGACAATATGTATAATTTATAGGAGCGGAGCAGCACTGCCGGCCTTGTGCTCGCAAAGTGGATAATCACGAGCCAACCTGCGAATAACATACCCGCCACAGATTGGATAACAGATTTAAATGTGTTTACTAAATCAATTTGATGCTATGACACAAATACACGAATAAAAAAAAACAAAATGGCGCGGTCACGTGCGAGCAGGACTAGAGTCTTCATATATCCTAAACGAATAATGTTATATGATATATTTGCGGGGGTATAAAGAATTATCTGTATATATATATACTAGCTTCTGCCCGCGACTTCGTCTGCGTGGACTCCAGAATTGGGTCTAAAGCTTCGCTCGTTAACAATTTTTAATCCTCCCACGGGAACTATTTGAGAGATCGGTATAGAAAATAAATGTCTTATGTATACATGTAGCATAGGCGACATGCATACCAAATTTCGTTCAAATCCGTTCAGCCGTTTTTGCGTGATTGAATAAAAAACATCCACACTTCCGTATTTATAATATAGCGCACCCCCGGTGACGCTCGATAGATAGTCTCCCGCGGACTTTTTTGTAGATATTTATAAGATCTACAATTAATTAGTTTTATGGTTCTATCTTTTATAGTTTAGGCAGCGTACGCAAAATAGGTAACTTTTCTGGTTGATTTTTTACACCTTGTGTCCGAAAAACCAAAAATATCTTACGGAACCCTATTTTTTTCCAAAATAAAATTTAGCCTATGTTACTCGTGGATAATATAGCTTTCGAATGGTAAAAGAATTTTTAAAAACATTCCAGTAGTTTTTTAGCCTATTCATTACAACCAAACAAACAAAGTTTTCCTCTTTATAATATTAGTGTAGATATATATATCCACAAGGAAATCGAATTGAATGAGTTTTTCAAAATTGTGGCAATGAACAACTTTCGTACCACATTTCAAGATTGTAGGTTATCTTTTTGATTTTGATGTGCAGCAGAATGAGCCAGACGTAGTTTGAATAGATTTAGAGTGAAAATTTAGAAGCTTATAATAGTATATATAGATTCAGAGTGAACATATAATAAAGTAATCCGTCTGATCAATAAGAGGTTTTTTTTTTGTATTATGAGAAACTGAACCCTAAAAAATAACATGTACTAGTCGTACTTAGTCTTAAATGAGGGATGTGCAAATTTATTTAGTACATTGTACGTGAATGATCAAATATTAAATATGACTTCATCTAAACGATCTTTGCGCTTGAGAAGATAATAATATTATTCGTTTCCAAGTTTACGAATACATACTTTTTTGTCATCAGGTCATTAAACTTTGGCGATTTTACAAAATACTGAAGAACTATAGATGACATGCCTTGCCGAGAAACCGAGTAGTACCTGGGTACTACTCGGTTTGATGATTTGAATATTTATGTATTATTAATTTCAGTTTTTGGCGTAAGCTTTATGCCTACCTCCGTACCCTTGGGCGGGAAGGAGGTTACGTTGGACTCTCACCAACCACCACGACATGTCCCTCTCGCAGGTTTTACTGGACACCCGGGGGACCCGTTGTATACTTCCCGGGAACACTGCTAGACCTAACCAGAAACCTGACCAAAACGTATCGATTATTTATTTAGTCTTTCAATTACGCTAGTTACTAGTAAAATTAGGGTCAATTCGATTTATTAACAGTTAAAGTTCAGTTAAAGGCAGTAAGATGGGACCATGCAAATATTTATGGCAAACTACCGGTTTGTAAATTCTAAAATAAATATTTTAAACTGACATATGCTATTTTATCTGACTCATGCTCATCAGAATGTCAATGCATTTAAACAGAGTTATCCGGCCGAGTACCGGGTCATAAACGTGTACTCGGTCTAACGCTACTTAGAACACACCCACTTGCTTCACACAATATACTTTTTTTTCTTTGAGATGATTTATGTATTTTTAAGAGTAATATAGGCTGTTTCTAGTCTTTATATAAACATTTGGTAACTGTCGTCACCACTTCATAATATCTAAAACTTAATAATTTCTTTACCTCTAAATCCCAGGCAAGATTTTTATTTTGACTGCTATGTAACAATTCTGACATTTATTTACACACTTTTATTGTACACCACGAAAAAGGAGAAATAAGACAGAAAATAACAGACACAGTAGTATACAATTTGGCGGCCTTATCGCTACATAGCGATCTCTTCCAGGCAACCAAATATGTAGAAGATATAGAGATACGGAAAGAGGAAGGTGGTGCAAAATATATACATAAATATATACCTTGATATAAACAAATATGACATTGTGCAAATAGCAGGGAAAATTACATACGCCCCTTGCCTCTCAAATTGAGCGGGCGATATTAAATCTATCTAGGTCAGAATAATAAGAAAATCCTAGCCAAACATCGCGATCGGATGGAATGTTCCCGACATTCTAGGTCGGTGCGGAGTTTTGTTATCACTTCATAAATTTTCTACATCATAATGTGAGCGAGATTTTACTAATAGTTTTATAATACTTGTAATAAGTTGCAGTCTTGCATTTTTTTTATTTGGGAGTTTGCGTAAACATTAAGCCTTTCAGGCTCGGACTCCGCCTGAGGGAAACGAAAAACTAAGCAATCAGGAACCTAATCTTTCTCGGCGAACACGGTGTGCGATGGTATCTGTGTGTTCTACTTCGAATTCTCACGTCTACATCGGTCGTTGATTTGACGTCTGGTCCAAATAGAATTTGCGGTGGCCTCTCGAGGGGATTGGCGTTCGATTCGGGACTTGAATTCTCGGCACAGTTACTGTAGATTTTAATGCTGGTAGCATATATGCTACGAATATATAATCCCATTGTACTCTTAGAATACCAATCTCAAGATTCTTAACAAAGCTTCTTGCGGTTGGTAGCTCTGCGAATAGGGAGTAAACAAAAGCATGGCTGGCCAAAGTCAAGAAGTCAAAGCGTAACTGAACGCGCGGGTTTGTCCTGGGTCATGCTTAAGCTCGTTTATCCAGTTGGACAAAAAGTTTCCAGTCCTACGTGTATCAGGTTTTAAACGGCTCTAAGACATCGTGGCATAGTTATACTACACCATACGATTTATAGCCGTCTAGGTATTCACAGGAGGTAACTAAATTCAGATTTCCTGTCGTCCGGTTATGTGAGATTGCCCATAAAACCTTAACAGGACGGACTTTCCTAACACCCATGTTAATTACGCTAGTTTTCGTCAAATTTAAACACGATACGAAGAATTTCAACAGGATATAAAACAGCTTGCTTCAGAAATGGGTATGTGCCATAGCAAGTTAACTTGAAAAGTAATTTGGTATATTTTCTACGTTTTCGTATCTTTTAAGGCTAAGTTCAGACTACATTCATAAACAAACAGTGTCTTGTGACACTAACCAAACTTAATCAAACCTAATACGATTATCGACACATATAAAGGTGTTAATTTAATTTTAAACACTGCATACGTTTTCTTAACATGTAAGAGTTATCTAAGAACCGATGCAAGAGTTATGTGTAATTCAAATACGTTCATCTGCTTGAGGGATACAGTGTGACGGACACAACTATCCAGAAAGACAAGCAAACAATATTTTAATTTCCTTCTATTTCGATTACGTAGGGTTTAAAGATAACGTCGCAAACCTTTTGACCGTGTTTGTTACATCTTACCTTCTTTATAGTTTAAAAATCAGGACGACTATTTAAGCCCTCGTTGAGCTATTGTTCTATGCAATAAATAATAGATCAAAAGACAATAAAGCGGGTTTTTTTTTTATTATAATAGCCATTTTATAAAGCTGTTTTCTCTTTTATGACATTGTTTACTACCCACCTCGGAAAAATGAAATTGCTTTGCGGTTTCCTCGTAATTTTATTATCGTCATAATCGTGTGTCATCCGCAAGCATCGAATCTTTAGTATGCTCCAATAACATCGAGTGACTATTCTCTATGTTTACATTCTTGATTTCAATCAGTAAAGTAAATTGCGTCCATTTGTATATGAATAGGTCAATTTATGATTTTATTGTAGGTGTTCATTCAACGAATACTTTTTAATGCTTTGACACCACTAGCCATGATGATCTATTACATTTAAATTGTAAGGCAAATCTACTACAGTTAAGGTAGTATTATCATGAAAAGTTGCGAATACAAACTTAATAAATTTCCGGCGGAGATACAATTTCCTTTAGACATGACTGATGCAATACGTACGCTTTAAAGTTTACAAGACATGTTTTAGCAGCCTCCACCATCATCACCTCACAATAATGCAAAGAGTTTTTGGGTTGAATTACAAACAAAGTAATTACAATAGTTTAACTCAACGAGAATTTGTTTGTTTGCGAGAACAAACAAATCCTCGTTGATAGAATCCAAAGTTTCAAAATTAATGTTATAAATCCAACACAAAAACAATACATATTAATATGACACGACTAAAGCGGATTTTATCTTGTTACAGGTATTCGGCACGGTGGAGCTGCCGGATAAGCCAATCATGCTCCCGCCGTTCGTGGAGGCGACCCACTGCCTCGGGTACCACCTGACCCGCAAGGGCCGCGCGGTGGCCGACCGCGTGGTCTCCGTGCTCGGCTACGCTTGCCCCGACATCACCTACAGCCCCAGCCTCTATCCCATCACCGCTGCTTTACTGCACTTCATGCCTGGTGAGTGGATTTATTCTATACCAGTACAATCGGGATTCGAAACATTATCTTTGGTGACAAATTCAGGTGTAGAAAGTGTCAAATCTATCTGCTTGTTATGTTACTGCAACTGTTAAGAGAACGCCTAACCCAGAAGAAGCCGGTAATAAAGTCTTGTATACGGTTAAGCTGAATCTTCGAATCTTTAGTTTTTAAGTTAGCTATTGTATAGTTATCGCCATCTCTTCTTCTTGCCCTTATCTCACATTATGTGGGGTCGGCACAACACGTCTTCTTCTTCCACTCACTTCTATCAGCCGTCACCTCACTACCCACACCTTTTACCCGCATATCCTCTTTTACACAATCCATCCATCTCTTCTTTGGTCTTCCTTTACTCTTTTGCCCTTCCACGTTCATATATAACATATCGCCATCGCCGCTCAAAAATGCAATAATTAATATGTATCTATGAATGCTTCATAAGTGGCTGTGATAGGCCAACATGAATTGCATGTAATGATCCGTCATTATGAACTTCATCTGTTGTGTTAGTAATCTCAATAAACATAGTGTGACATCTTAAGAAAGGTGAATACACACGGTTTGTATGAAATCGTATATTTTTTTCGTCTCAAGCGTGTCTTGCACTAAACATTGAAAATAATGACAATAATACTGTTTAAGTTAATCACGTTTTATGTGCCATTGTTTTGATTCAGTTATTTCATTGCTAAATTAAGAGGTGTTTTATCTTTCAACAATGTTTATTGTTTATAATGATAATGACGCGATAATTTAGCGACTGCCATTGTAAACAAGTTATCGTGTATAACATTACTTTATATTTTTAAAATATTTTAATCACATGCATTAAAACGTGTAAATATTTTGTATTTTTTAACCTACATTTCTCTGTCAAAAATCTCCACGCAAATATCGTTTTCTCAGATAGTACAAGGTGCTTTATGCCCTAATCTGGCTAAATGAAGAACAGTTTGAATACTTATTGCTAACATAAAACGTTATAATAATAAACATTTAATAAAAATAATTTCTCCCAGTATGGAAATTAAATAAAGTATTGCACTTGAGGAACAGTTCAAGTATATTATGGTAAAATTTCTGTATTAATATTTTTAACTGAATTTGTTCTCACTTGTTTAACAATTGCTATCCACTCAATCATTACGTTTCTCATAGGTAACCTTTTAAAAATTTACAAGTAAAAACATTTTGAATATTTTTTTAACTTACAATAATTATTTATTGTAAGTTAATATATATATATATATTGCACGGTATATATTTTTAGTAACGGATTAGCGCCATCCCTCTATAGTCTTACTCAAACTGTGATAAGAGACATTGATTACCTTGTAAATCAATATTAATCTGTCGAATATATTTTTCATTCACTTACTCTTCGTCGGTGACCAAGCCAACTAGTTATTTTTATTACCCAATTTTCAATATCGGCCGTTATCGTTTCTAAAATAAAAATGTACTTTTTTTGTTTAATTGCACCAACTCACAATAAAATATTTAATTTAGTAATGACACTAATAGGAATTTTTTTCTTGGTTCAAAACATAATCTGTTAATCTGGTCATAAGTGGTGAGGATAGCTGGAAGAGATCTCTTATAGAGAAGCTTTAGTATATCTCATATATAAGTGTTTGTTTTCACAGATTTGGTACTAAAATAATTAAAATAAATTAAATAAATACGTAATTATGAAAGCAAGCTTCTAGTAATGTGAAGTTATTACGATCAGATTACTATAGAGTTTACGTTTCAAAAGTATAAGTTATAATATAAATTAGATCTATTTAGTATAAACGTATCTACTGGTATCCCATTACGTAAAATCAAAGACGTCTTAATAACGTCAGGCACTTAATGATTTTAAATTAAACGCGTTATGGTGCTGACGGCTTAAATAGGAGCTGTTAATTTTACTGCTACGGTTTTCTCGTTTCATGAGTAACGTTCGTCTGCATCGGTGACGAGTTAATTAGTTCCATTAACAATATTATGACTAAAATACTCTGTTAACATGATTGCAGAACCGTTAACAGCTTATACTGTAAATGTTTCTCCTTTATGATCCGATATTGTACAAGAACGTTAAGTTTTACTCCCATTATATTAACTTATTTGTAGACTTTATTTATATATGTTTTAGGATTGCAGGCCACTGGATAATGTGTCTAACCACCACCCAAAAGAGAAGTGCCGTGAGGTTGACTGCTATGTTTATTTATGTGACACGATTGCTTTTAAAGGGGTTAACGTTTTGGTACTGGTTTGGCACTTTTTTTTTAATGTGACAATGAAATGGGGGACATGAAAAATCTAATATTTAGAAATACGCCTAATTTGAGTATGAAATGAAAGCGCATGATGTGTGTATTACAATCATACATATTTTATATAAATAATTGACATGGGGGTGAAAGTGGTGATGAATACCGATCGGTTTTTTGTAGTCAGTCAATTTATATTTTGGTTGGAAGGTTTTTATTTTTATTTTTGTTTGAAAGTCCATAATTTTGACATCTCTTCTACATGCGCTAAGACGCGTTACCGTATTAAAAGGGTATTTCAATTCATTTTTCCTTTAAACTGGTGGATAAGTCAGGTAAGAACTGGTTGTAGCAATTTAGTAGAATTGCAGAGGCGTCACAAAATTTACTGTCGCTCTCGCCTTAATTCAGTAATGAGTGCGGGGGGCGATAATTGAACTCGGCAATAGGCAAATTGCTGTACGAGATGCTTCTGACCAGAATCTACTTCCTCCCGCACAACATCAAACTCTACTGCAACTGCATACGATCGAATATACATTGGATAGCTGTAATACCCCGGACCTATCATATCGGATCCTAAATTGGACTTTCCTACTGCGTGACAGAGTCGGGAATGCTATTTCATAATGCGTGAACGAGTGATCACGATTAATAGCCGTCGGCATACCAGAGATTTGCCGAGCGTCTACTGTGCTGTCAATTTCCTACGTCTCACTTATGTGTTACACCTGTTATTAGCTGGAATTCACTCGATTTCGCAACATTTTTATCTATGGTTACAAAACAGTACAGTGATTGATTTATTTAACGCTCGGCTTTCGATCGAGATTTTCGATGGAGATTTCAAAATCGGTACTTACACCATGGAGGTCTCCTTGCGGCTCCTTTGATGCTACATCACCATCAGGTCGGAGGAATTGTAGACGAGAGGGCACTAAGTATCTAAAGCATCCCATCCCAGTTAAATTAAATGGTAATATAGTCTTTAAGACCTAGATTGATCTACATAATTATGGAAGTCTTAAATCGACCTAAAATTGTGATTGAATAATTTACGTGCGACACCTGCACGATAGAAAATTGAGACAAATTGTTTATCATGGAGGAGCGGAAATAGACTATGTCAATTTGAACATCTCATAAAAACGACCGGATGGTTAAAAATCGGCTATTTCCTCTAGTGGTTTTTTAATTGAGTTATTTACGTCGTCATATTTACAGACATATACGTCGGAACCTATTTATCCATCGCTAGGCAATGGGTAAGGCATAATTACAGCATGGAAAAGGAGTTACAATCGAGAGTACATGTTAAGTAGCGAGGTACAAAGTAAGTTACTAAAAGTACTGCAAAAATGAACAGATCTTTTCCCACGTTCGAAAGGTTGGACTGGTGAATTATTTAGCAGTCTTCCTATGGAAAGTCGCCCTTTTGTACTATTTAACGTTCTATAAACATAACAAATATAATATCATTAGCAACATCGAGAGCGGCCGTGACACTGACTGAGTCTTCGGCGTTATCTACCAGTTACAACCGGATCGCATTCAAGAGTTCACAAGCGTATCGTCTCGGTCCACGTTTTCGTGAGAAAATGTCACTGTCGGTTGCCCGATATAAACTCGGGCCTCCTGGGTTTGGCGTGCCGCCAGCCTCTCGACGTTTATCTACAAACGGGCGACGAGATTCACGGTTGTTGTTATCGCTTCTGTATTTTATTTAGACTAAATTATTTTTTTGTTTGTTTATACAATTTTAATTGTCACCCATAATCATCTGCTTTCGTAATTGTTGATACACTTGTTATTAATTCGTTTTAATTACAGTGTTTTGACACGATTGCTATTATTATTATTTAGACGACCTCCGTGGCGTAGCGCGTGCGCTGTTGCATTTTAAAGTTGGACGTCCTGAGTTCGATTCCCGGCTCGAGTCTGGTCTGGTGGAAGGCTTCGGCCGTGGCTAGTTACAACCCTACTGACAAAGACGTGTCGCCAAGCGATTTAGCGTTCCATCACGTTGTCGCGTAGCAACCAATCAGGAATATGGGTTTACCCATACCCCTAACAGATAACCCGATACCATCTTGGACTGCATCATCACTTACCATCAAGTGAGATGCAGTCAAGGGCTAACTTGTGGTGTAAAAAATATTAATATTTCGGGATACTGAGCGCTACTGATTTCTCATGAATGAATGTGGAAATTTTTAAAAGCTTATCATGTGGAACCCCTTTCATAGTTACTGTTTATCATGTTAAATAGTAAAATGTAAATCTATAAATATTTTCTTTTATATTCCATGATTCGTTCTTTACAATGATATCATGAAAAAAAAACTATGTCAAGTTTTCCTTTTTTGTATCGTCTCTGCGAAATTATGTATAAAAGTGAACTAAAACACATTTTTAGCATGTTAAATTTAACCAAGCTTTTTCGTTTGTAAAATACCAGCCTCCCGGTAAGCCGCCTCCGTCAATTTGAAAATTCAATTCATCGCAAGACAAAAGTAGGAGGGTCGAGAAAAAAGGTTTGAATAAAACTCCACATTACACGTTCGCTCGACGCGCAATCTGCCGTAACCGGAGCCCTTCCTGTTCTTTTTTGCGCGTAAACAACCAGGCCAGACGACTTATTTTACGCGTGTCGCAGAAGTATTTTGGTTGTATTTAACTTGCACTATCGCAGTTTAAGTTATTAAGTTTAGGTAACCGTAAGCGAAGCAAAGACCTATTGGAAAAAAAAAAAAAAATTGCATTCTATATAATACACTCCGACCCGCCGCTACGCATCGTCCGACCGCGTTATTGCTTCGTCAAGGATTTATTATCTGAACCGAAAGTCCAAATTCCAATATTTTAACTTATAAAAATGGCGGCTTTACATACACAGTTTCATCCCGTTTATACACCTTTAAAAACATGGGATGAATGTTTGTATGGGTGTTTTAAATTTCAAAAAAATAATCAACGCAAGTATAGCTAACATAAAATAAAAGGCTAGAGTTGGACCAGTAAAAATGGATCTACGGGTTTTATTATCATCTACTTCATTAATATCTCGACCCAGTTTCACGAGAGACATAAAACGGCGGTACAAAGCCTCGCCTCCATTATTTCTCATATTCAGCAATAAACTCTTATTATCCCTCGAGAGACGTCGCCCGAGTCTGTGTTGACTTATTTAGGAGGAGGTTACGACGCAAATTTAACTGCGCTATCTTACCATGATATTTTAGGTATGCACTGTGTAATGAATGTTGTTGCCGGTCCTTTTTTTCTTTAAGAATGCACATTATGTGTCAATGTCAGTTCTCTAGCTATTACAGTTTATGTGTATGCGCGTGTGTGTGTGTGTGTGTGAGAGAGAGAAAGAGAGAGTGTAGATTCTTGAATGAAGCCATATTAGGAGATTTATTATATATCGCCAACGACGTGAGTCGCAATCTCACTGCAAACATAGCTCTATTTCCAAATTGGATTTACCAACTTCGCCGTTTGGCACTCTGGAAAAATCTCATATATTTATGGATGTCGATAATGGGATTAAATGAACTTTTTAAGTGGACAATTGTTGGGTATTAAGCGGAAATTGTATACCATATTTTGATGGCGATCCCACGAGCGTTGCTAAAGTATGATCTAGATTTTAGTCACGGTAAGGACGGGTAAGCCTTTGGTTAGGATTGCCCACTAGTGGTCATTGAAATTATAGCAACATTTAAATACAAATCGGAGTGATTTTCTCTCTCGGATTTTGAAGTTATTATATCTTTCATGCTACATTGTTCGAAGTAGGCTAAGTGTCGGCTAAGCTCCGGGAAAATCTAGATTAAGGGAGCTCTCGAGTTTGCGTTCTTACTTCGGTCGGCATACGAGTATATTGAAAAATATTTTTGACTTAGCTATTTTCTTAGCTTTTAAGTAGCTTTTTATTGTGGGCATTTTCTTAGACCTGGGCGCGTTTAGATTATCACTCAAGATTATTTTTTTTTTTTTAATATATTATATATATGAACGAACAATAGAAGCCAGATAATGTTTACATGAATAAAGCTATTATGATTGGGATTTGATTTATGAAATCTTTGGCGTACGATTATTTCGGATACCTACTTGTTTCCAATATAACCTATCACGCTATTATTCTTTATTTAACAACAACTCTGTTTAAGATATTAAAACTTTAGGATATTAAACTATAAAGTCAAAAGTGTTTGTATACTTGTCCTTCTTTCACACGGTATTATACGCATTTACAAGATTTAATAGGGAAGCAATACATATCTGGGAGTAGCAAATGCGTGAATATTTAAGCAGTTTATTTGAAACTTGTCTGATCACTCTCCTGTATTATGTGACACATACAAAATGTGTACTTACACACGTTAATCAAAGCGCAGTTTAAAGGAATTACATATGAACCCATTAATATATGTACCAGTTGAGCTCGGCGACGTATTACGGAATGGTCGCGCTCGCTCCCTCCGGCCGTCATTACGGCTATATGGGTCACATCGTCCTCGAGGTCCTCTTAACCTCTCGCTTTGATTGCACGCCTGCATTCGAAATCGAGATGAGTTAAGCTTCATACCGTGCACAGAATTTACGAACCGAAATATATCACTATAGCTATCATTATCATTAGTATAAAAGGTAAAGATAATCAGTTTAACTTTCTAGGCAAACGGACATTCACGTGAACGTCATTCACAATTACATTTACGGCATTAATAATTGTATTAGACATAGTAGTATTTATTTATTTACTAAGTAGGTACATGATATATATATATAAAATTATCTAAGCAAACCATACTTAAGGTTATGAAGTCGGTTATAACAAGTGTCTCTTATAGAAATACAAAAATAAGCTCTATGAAAAAATCAATTAAATACACTAACTACTGTTAGAACATTGCCTTCATAAATATAAGGGAACTGAATGTGTATTTTTATATATAAATATAATTCATCTGTGTATATACCTACGTACACAAATGAATTATATGACACTGAACTATTGGATAAATAATAATTAGAAAAGATTATTTGTGATCTCCGAATGGTTTAGATTTACTTGTTGAATGGGGTGTCTCTGCCATAAGCTGCCAGGTTTTTTCTGGATAACGGCTGCCTATATCGCTTGTATAATTTTTGTATTTCTGAACTTTGTGACCGTCACCTTAAGTAAACTTATCTTGTGAACAAATATTGATCAAATTAATGAGCTAATTGGTGATTACGATGAACGTCAACGACACGTAAACACGAATGTTAAATTACGTGACGTGAGCATTCGAGCTAAAGCGTTAAATTCGTTACTAGTGAAGACGCAAAAGCAATAATTTATATATTAATGGTAACGGTCACGTACGAGTGGATCTTTAATTGGGATGACATTAAGATGTATTTACAGATATTAGTATAGGCGTGATAAGAAATCTCAGGCGATGAAGGGAACTATGTTCGCAGTATCTCTGTGTCAAGCAATCAGAAATGAAGGTATCCAATTGAGAAATTTATTTACCGACATACTTTTAACTCTGCTAGTTGCGTTATTTGTACGGGGTTTATAGGAGCGATGGTCATTTGTATTTCAATGGACAGCTGACGTCAAAAGTTGCGGAGAACGGTTGATTACGTGCGAGCGTTCTTAAGATTTTAGTTTGCAATTGCAAAATGTTAAAATTGCGAGTGCGCTGCAGTTGCAGACGTATCGCCAAGCGAGTTGGTGTTCTGGTATGATGCAGCGTAGAACCCGCTTCATCTGCTGCGCATCGGTGTTGCCACTGTGCTGCAGATGTTCATAGGTGGTGGTAATCACTCGTGTATATACTAAAAAAACAAAACTACTATGAGACAGTAACAGGGGCTTTAATAGGCTGAGAGTAATGACGTCCTCTGTGGCACGGAGCGTCTGCTGTCGCAATTTCAAATTGGAAGTCATGGGTTCGAGTCTCGGCTCGTACTTGTCTGTTTGGAGGATTTGGCCGTGGCTAGTTACCACCCTACTGACAAAGCTGTGACGCGATTTAGCGTTCCGGCACAATTTCGCGTAGACACCAATTAGGAGTATGTGTTTAACATACTCCTAATATCCCGAGATCCTCCATAACCCAAGGCTAGCACGCTAACATCATCACTTACAATCAGGTGAGATTGCCGCTACGGGCACAAATCTTTCGTTTATTCCACTACATATAATATATAGTATATAAACAAAAGATTAACAAGATTAAAATAACAATACAGCACAAGCCACTCCTATAAGCGGTCGGTGAGCAGTCACGTGATACGCTATAGAAAATACACGCGACCTTGAGCCGGCACCGAATCGAAAGAGAATTCCACTCAGGCGCGCATAAACAAACGACGCCGGAGTCGGCACATACATCAAAGCTTGGTTGGTTTAACAGCGAGCGGGGCCGCGTGTTAACTTGTTCACCGACTTTAACTGCACGGAGAGTTAAACTGAATTCAATCAGAGACCTAGAACTTAACACTATCACTTTAAGAAAATCTCGAAAAGCTATTTTGAAAAATCAATCCGACACCCCAACCCTCTCGTAGTTGCGGCTTCTTTTTACTCCCCCAACCTAAGCGCTCCTCTCCGAAAGAGGAGACGTAAACATATCCTTCATGACCCTGACGTTCAGGTGACTACTGACAACATATTCGTACCACCTACCACACAATCATACCCTACACACCGTCTTCGCCGGCGAAGTCGAGGTCCCCGCTATCATACTTCATCCGGACGTGGGCTCCATCCACGGCCTCGGAGACGTACGGACCACTCACCGTCCGACCCCCCGTTATCTTCAACGCCGCCTAAGTCGAGTTCGGCCTCAAAGGAGGCGCCCTTAGGCAGACGTTCCCTTAGTTTCTTCGAGCCCTAGGGCTCAAAATTTCTTCTGGCAGAGCTTTTTTCCGAAGCTCGTCAAACAGCCCGGTTACGCTGTGGTAACCAATAGGGTTAGTACAACTAATAGACGGTCAAAATAAAACTGAATTCACCTTTTTTACAAGATTCTACGGAACTTTTTTCATTACATTCCGGCTTTCGTGTCATCTCCAATAGACTATTAATGCTGGATCTCTTTGACGAGGCTTGTCTTATATATAGGCTTGCTAGAGAGGGAGAATTTCAAAGCATTGCAACGTCCGGTAGGTGCGGTGCAAGTTGGCGGATTTTCGACGGCGTGTGACAACAAACCAGAATAGATACGCAAAACAACGAGCCATAACGACAGCTCGCCAGTGATTGTCCGAAAATAAATGCCCGTGATTCATTGAGGCGAGCGAGATATTCCTTAATTATTATGAATATGGGTTGTTGGCCTCAAAGGCATGATACAAGGACAGCCGCTGGCGTTTTCTTTGCATCGTTATTTATAGCATTCTTCCCTTGAATGTCCAATCGGTTTGTAGTGTCGGGTTGTCCAATATAGTGGTGATAGCCCAGTGTTAACCAATGGGCTATCACATTGGGACCGACTTCGGCCTCCCTTTTGGAGGGGTCATGTTCCGAGCTTAAATTTTTCAATTAATTTGAATTCCTCTTTATTTTCAATTGTAAGTATTCCGAAAAATCCAATTTAAAATGTTCTCTATATCTTAATGAAAATACGAAAATGCAAATTTATCGGATGTGTATTTTAGGACACCAAATTAAAATATGCGAGTACGTGAAGAGAGTTTACAAGTTGTTATGCATATGGTAAGCGCCTCACATTATGCTTAATAACAGTACGGTACGACCTAATTAACTCGGGTGAAACCGTGGAGAACAGAAAATATCTAGATAATTTGTAAGCCCTATGAATCTTGCACAGACTGCTTATCTGCCCCCTTATATAGAGCTGGTAACTGATATGGTATTCAGTTATTTATATAACAAATCGCGAGTACCAGGTGGTGTCTCTGTAGTTATTTTATATGCCTCCACTGGTTATATACGGCGTTTGTATAGGTTTTCGCAAGAGAGTCCTAAGCTTTGTACACCACATTTATTTAGGACCTAGACCTATATACCAGCCGTGGAACTAATAAGCGGATGATGATGATGATGGGGCAAATAAAATGTAGTGAAAAGTTTGATACGAATTGCAAGTTTAAAAAGTGCTGCTGGCATTTGTGTTTCCTGCCGCCTATAATTCGTGTACCTTCAAGGAAAGTTCAAAAGACTTTTGTTGGACCAATCATTCATGCAATAAATCATAAATTGTATTCAAATAATCCTTTAAAAGCACTTTTGATGCGTCAATTGCATAGTTGCTCATTTTACCTTACCGTCAAACGTGATTTTCGACGAACGACAACGTCATTTTATTGTGTTGTCTCGTTGTTTTATTGGCTTTGGCCGTGGCTAGTTACCACCCTTCAGATAAAGACTTACCGCCAAGCCCTCAATACCAGTACAATGTGGCGTACAAACCGATTAGAAATGTCATATAACTGCCATGCCAATAAGTCAGCCCGTAGCTCTCTTCTAGTCAAAAGTTACCTTGTAGTAATAGATAGAAAAAAATATTATCAATAAATACCTTTATTTTTAATTCTTTTCAAACACACTGGTTAAAAAACGCTTTTGTGCAGAATTCTTATCAGATCATTAACAATCGTATCCCAGCGGAACTTCGGTGCGCGAACCGCTCGCTGGCTTATTATCCGAAATGTTTTACATAATATAGGTACTCTGATTTTTATCCTCCTTTGTGGCGATTACTATTATTATAATTCCAGTAACAAGCGTAGTTAAAGCTGTCAGCACTAAACATTTGCGTCGCATTCTGTCAATATTTTTTTTATTATCTAATACTTCGTATTTCAAGTAAGCCAACACAACTGAAGCTGTGATAGCCTAGTGGTTAGGACGTCCACCGCCTAATCAGAGGTTGGGGTTCGAACCCGAGCCGAGAGGTGCGCCTCTGACTTCGGAGTTAAGTGCGTCTTTAAGCAATTAAAATATAACTTGCTTCAACGGTGAAGGAAAACACCGTGAGGAAACCAGCACTGTGAAGTCTGCCAATCCGCAAATGGCATGGTGCTCTGTAGTGAGCCGGTAATGGGTTGATCATGATGATGATGATATATATTGTGTATTATAAATGTGAACGTGTGGATGTTCGTTACTCAATCACGCAAAAACGGTTGAACGGATTTGGATGAAATTTGGCATGCATGTAGCCTTTGATATGGGAAAAAACATAGGCCACCTTTTATACCGATTGCTTAAGTAGTTCCCGAGGAAAAATTAAAAAAATTGGCCAACGTGGTGGACTATGGCCAAATCCTTCTCATATTGAGAGGAGACCCGTGCTCTGTAGTGAGCCGGCAATGGGTTGATCATGATGATGAAGCCAGAGAACTTCAAACGTCAAGTACAGCTACTGTTTTGTAGTGACACTGCGATTGGTTAGGAAGGCAGATTCTACCGAAAGTAGCCGTTACCTTTACCACCATTCAAATTGTATTATTAACTTATCAAAATTCTATGTTGTGCGGAATTAAAGCAAGGCCTGTTTTCTATTCTAGTATTTCTTCAATATTCTACATCTATACGCGTAAAAACCAATGAGTTGCATGGTTTAATATAACTACCATACCCTTAAAAGTTAGTCCAAGCGAGATTACAGTCAATGGCTGACCTGTTGAGTAATAAAACAAAAGAAGAGTGGTCACCGGTATTATTCTCAATAGTTACATTTATGCTTTCAATAAAACTACGATATAAATCATAAGAAAAACTTTTAATAGCCGCTCCATAAACATCGCATGATATGTAAGAAATCTTATAAATAGTTTTTCACTGTATGAATAGAAGTCGTTATGAATTTTTACGCGTTATTTATGACTATGCCAGTACACTGGGTTTATACTGCAATATGTCATTATAACGTATGTAATGTTTTTGTTTTTTCGCATAGCGGCGCGGCTCGGGCGCTGGAATAGAATTCAAAAGGTATTCATTGAATGTTTTAACGGGAACAAGTTTATTTCTGTAGATATTAAATCTGGGCATGCCGTATGACCTACTTTGTATGAAAACTATCTAGCCAGACACCAGTAGCCGTTTGTTTGCTGTCTTCTTCTTTGTCGTTACACTCTTGACAGAGTGGTCGTGGTCATCATGTAGCAATGTCTTTGAGGACAGTTGCTATACGCCTCACGAGCATCCCCCTACTTTTCTCGGCTGGTCGAAAGCCACTCTGGTGCACTCTTGCAAAGGACCGCCCACAGCAGACTTTATCTGATCGGTCCATCGTATGGGTAACCTTCCTCGACCTCTAGTGCCCTCAGAAATTCTTTACGTTACTAGATTCAGTGTAATAACTAAATAGGCACAACTACTATCACACTAATATTACAAATACGAAAGTTGGTATGCTTTTGTTATTCATGTGTTTGTTATTCCTTCACGCTGGAACTACTGGACCAAAAACCGAAATAACTGAACAAGACCTGCGTAGCACAGCGCGTGCGCTGTCGTATTATAGAGCGATATTCGATTACCGGTACTCGACTACTTACCATTTCTCTGTCAAAAACATACCGCCAACGATTTAGTGTTCCGGTATGGTAGCGAGTATGAGGATGGGTTCAGCCGGCAACGCGTCAATGGCTCCTCTGTTGCTGCATATGTTCATGGGTGACGGTAATGACTTAACATCACCCGTCTGCTGATCCCCCGTCGCGACCCTTCTTTGTTCAGTTTCACCGTCTGGATCGAGTTTCAAGATATAAACATTGCCAATGAGAAATTAACTCGGAGGGCCAAACTAAATAGAGAGAGAGCGCAGGGCGTTTTCTGTTAGAGCGAACATGATTGCCCGCAGCTTTGCTCGTTATTCTGCGCCAGTTAAAGTCACTCTTTTTAGAGCATACTGCACTTCCTTTTACACGAGCAGTTTCTAATATTTTTATATATCTGCATTTAAAAGGTTGTTATTTTCTCAAGGTCGATTATATGTATTCAAAAGAGGGTGTGGTCGTAGTTCATAAACAATCTGTCAGCACTATAACAAACGCTGACACCATCTAATACACTTAATCATAAACAAGGCTCGATTAAATGCACTATTACACTATCAAAGGTGTGACGAGGTCGAGGTGTACGAGCACCCTTATTAGATGTACTCGTTATCGTAGAGTCGATATCGAAGATTGAAATATTATTACATTAAAGGAAATAAGATTAGCTTTACTACTGTTTTTTATTTGACAAGTGTTCTGCTAGCAACGCAGGCTGAATTGATATATTAAACTTTAAGTCCATTGGGAATAGGTCCAAATTACTCTGATGTTACATGTTCCGTTATTCGAATACGCCTAGTCGATTGCGAGCGTGCAAGTCTCATTACTAGGGGTACACATTATTTTTAATAGACTACGAATAAATACAGTTACACGACGTCTTATTGTATGTAGAGGTAAGTGCATAATAATATAGCGAGAAGCGTGTTCATGGTGATTTAGTATTTTTTTTTTAATAAGTAGTCAGTGTATAATTTTTTTTTTTTACTTTAATTGTATAGTATAAGTAGATACAGGTATACTTGGTGGCTTGCGTTAAGTAAGCTGGTGTTATTGCGTAAACATGATATCTTATTTGCGGTGCATTTATTTATCGGTAGTAATTGGATGATTTACGATCCTGCTCGCAAGTCACACGACGAATCAAATTTCATAGCATTAAATATACGTAGACGACTTGGTGAATACTTGCGATGACTAAACATTCTTGGATCACTTCAAATGGCCTTATAATTAATTTATTTCAATTTTGTATATAACATGTATATACGAACTGACGTTATTGTGCATCCTGCGCCGTTAGATTATACATTTTGACATGGCTTCATACAAGTGCTGCGAATTGATTAATATTGCTGTTTTTACTTTCTAGGTCTGACTTTGTGGGTCTCTATGATCATGGGTAGCGAAAAAAACTCTTACCGTGTCTCTGGTCTGTGTTCAAGTTCACATAGATTGGTTGACATTAAATAATCACATTCATATCGGTTGGCGCTCATTTTCCAACCAAGATGGCCTTGTGACGATCGTTTAGGCGAAAGATTCAAAATGGAAACTTCAGTTTATCGATATATTTTCCAATATCTGGAGCAAGCGGTCCGACTTCTCAATCGCTTGAAAACTCCCTAATGATATACATAGTCATTTGAATCGCTTTAGTAATGGGTAATTGAAATATATGGTTATATAATTCATCATCATCATGGCTCACTACAGAACACGGGTCTCCTCTCAATATGAGAAGAGTTTTGGCCATAGTCCACGCTGGCTATGTGCGGATTGGCAGACTTCACACGCCTTTGAGAACATTATGGGGAACTTTCAGGAGTGCAGGTTTCCTCACGATGTTTTCCTTCACCGTTGAAGCAAATGATATTTTAATTTTTAAAAACGCACATAACTCCGAAAAGTTAGAGGTGTGTACCCGGATTCGAACCGCCGACCTCTGATTAGGAGGCTGACGCCCTAACCACTAGGCTATCACAGCTTCGTTACATAATTAATTTAACTAAATTAGTCATATTCGTACGAAACAGCCGTTGCTAATACTTGAAGTTTACAATTGGAATACCAAAAGAGACATTGTTTAAAGCTGGCACACGCGTGCTCTTTAATAAGCCTAAATTGCAGATATAAATTAATATTCAAACATATGCAGAGTATCTTCGATGTTTTGTGGTGCAAGTAGGTACCTATGTGAAGCTGTGTTCCCCCGGCTAAGTTTGTTGTTTGCTTCTTCTTAGACCGGGGCGCGTTTGGAACCCTCATAGCTTTAGTTTTAAGTTTACGAATATAGTTATCACCATGAAATAACTACTATGTAAATTATTGACGCGTCAAAAGTGCCTTTTTAAGGACTATTTGAATAAAGATTATTTTGAATTTTTTTGAATTTTGCTGTCAAAATTTATCCATCAGTTAAAATTATCGGGTTATTGTAAAACGGGCGCGTAATGAAATATTTCAAAGTTTGGTTGATAATCCGTAGTATATTTTTGCGTGCCTTCATGTTTTTTTTGCGTACATACTAATTCAATGTCAACGTGTTATACCAGGACCAATTTGTATGTAAGTAACATTATTGTTTACGTAAATTCACGTCGATAGTAACTCGAGTGCTATGACTAGATAAGTACGTCACGATTTGAATTGCTTGGATGTATTTCATCTTTATCTCTTACGTGGGGAGCCGTTATCTTTAATCGGCTATTATAAAGCTGACGTGTATGAGAAATTTATTGTGGGATTTGTGTTTTTCGGCTATGTTTGGATTAAAAAGAGTTACTTACTTCCAGACATATATCATAGGTTGTTGTTTATTAGTTTTCTCTGGTAGCACTAGGCGCGGCTGATTAACGTACTCGTATTATTAACAATAATATTATATGTATTATCTTGTAAATCATTCAGCTGGATTCGTAAAGTACTCAATAAAATTTATTATACACTGATTTGGTGAGAGTGATCTTCTACTATAAATATTATTAGTTTTGGGGTACTCAATACTAATATGAAAATGACTAAGTAAAAACTACTATAAAAACGCGCTCTGTTTGCAAAAACGCCAACTTGAGCCTCAGAAAGGCGGTCTGGTCGTGCCTTAAAGCTAACAAAACTGCAAATACCTATTAAATTTCAGCATCGGACCAGTAGGCTTCATTACCCAAATACTCAGGCCGTGATAACCTAGATAGAAATGAATGAAATTGTGAGCTTTCAATTTAAATAACAAAAAAAAAGATAAATCTAATATTGAGCTCAACTGGTATACATAAAGTCTTAGGCATTACTATTTAACGTGCATGTTAACAAAACCAATATAATATTTAAGATCCGCTTATAAAATAAGTTTGCTCAACACATAAGTTCAAATCTCTAATTTAAACACAAACGACATTCTAATATTACCAATGTCTGTCTGATGACCTTGCACATTTTAACAAATATTATTGTCACGGATTAGCTTCGCTTGCTTCTTAAATAAGGCCTCTTCGATGGTGAGGCGGCCTTTCCACCACTCAACCTAACTGTCAATCAAAATCTTAACCCTTGACTGCTATCAAACCTGGTTAAAGTGATGATGCAGTCTAAGATGGTCTAAGTCTGAGTGGTCTAACTGTTAGGGGTATGATAGTTATATTAAACCTAATCGGATTCTTCACGATATAGTACCGGGACGATAAGCCGCTTGGCAGCACGTCTTTGTCGTTTAGGTGATAACTAGCGGTGGCTGAAGTCTTCCACTGCACCAAACCTATAGTGGAGACTTTCACAATCGCTTGAAAATTTGTCCGAGTCATTAAATTACGTACATATTTCCCGCCTTCCCTGCAAAGTCCTCTCTAAAAGACACGATTATTTAATACTATATTTATGGATTCTATATGCTATATTTGAGGTACTCTTAAGTGCAAATTTCACACAATTGTTTTTTCATTTTTTTTTTTCATTAAGTAATTATTATCTATGTAAAAGTTATAATTAATTGACTTAAAATATTTTGCACGCCTGTAAGGCAAAACATGTTTGGTTCCATATATGTATTTTATAACGACATCTGTTATCCTGTACCCATGTTTTATAGCAAATAAATGAATTTATTATTATTTATTATAGCCTCTGATAGAAGCCGGTGGAAACAATTAATCCTCACGAGGTTCGTAGGACACCAAGACCACGATCTTTAGTAACGAAGGAACGACTGGAGAAAGAGATGCTATATTTATATTTATGGTTCACATAATATTTAATTCCTCGTAGTTTATGGCCGTAACGGCGCTCAAGATAACTTTGTCGTTCACAACTAACCAACTTCATAAACAGACGGAGAGATAGACTTTTATATATTTTACTGTATATTTTATAAACCCTATGCATATATATTGCAGGTTGTGTTGTTAAAAAGTAACCATGACCAGCCCTTTCCGTCCAGTGATATGAACTGTACTTTACTATAGTCAGCAATTCATGTTTTCCTTTTATGTATTGCGGCTATATTATGGTCGAGAAATCAAGAAATCCCGAATGATGTTCCTTTCATCATAGACCCATTTACAGCTAACTATTTGTATGAATAACATTACTAGAGTTATTTATTGTGCAATAAAAAGCTCGATGTAATTTCTTCATGTTAAATACTTTGTTTCTGCGTAAGCTTTAGTCTGCATTGAACACATAATCGCGCAACACCTTCGCACGCACTATAATTCGTGAAACACATGTCCAAATATTTATATTGACGAGATCATCTAGATTCTAGTTAAATACCTCATCGGTTGTTTTTTCTCTGGGTTTTACGTATATTCATTAGATCTTGCTCATCAAGGAACTACCATCTTACTATCATAACTCAATTTACGTGGTATTGATGACGCCTAGAATTATAATCCTTATTTAAGTAACTTCAAGATTCATACGAAAAAGGTTAATTACTTTTAAAAGAATACTGCTTTAATGGTTAAAACTGCAACCGGTGATGGAACTAAAGTAATGTTTACCTTTTAAAACGACTGAATAAACATTTCCTTCCGTTCCATCTTTGCATCATACCTTTCTATCCTTAAAGTCTTCGTTCAACAAAAGTAAAATTTAAGGATTCACCTATCTGAGATGTGGGTTTTTGCATTATCTATGACCAGCGTTCCATAAACAAAAACAGCTTATAACCTTTCTCAATATCGGGCAATCTAAAACAAATATTTTATCGGACTGTTGGTTCCCGAGATTACCGACTTTGACCATACAAACACTCGAACTCTGCATATCAAGATGGATTAATGTATAGATAAGCCTTGTTCCGAACGGAGGTCTTTCGTGTTTTATGGCGAAACGCATTACTGGCTTTACGACGCTACTCATCCACTGTCTGATGCAGGCCATTGAAGTCCCTAGTCCCACGTGGCGAGGGGCTATATCGGCCCAGTCGGTAGTGTCGCATAGAGCCGCCTTGTATACGTATTGACAGTCGTTAAATTTCAGGATGTGGGCGTCATAAAGGAGAAATTCGCGGTCTCTCTATATAGCATCGGTCGTCAAAACACTTATGGGATCGTTTCTAAATTAAAATATTGTAATATTTTTATGACAACACCGTAATTGTTATTGACATCGTGTCTTAGAGTTTTTTCCAGAGATGGCAGCATTGATCTAGCAATTTATTCGAGTTAGCAGCATTGAGAAACGAATGCATTTTCTTAATGTTAAATCAAAGAAGCAGTGTATATACGGAATAGAAATAAATGCTTCTATTCGGAATAGCATAATTGCCGAAGAAAGTTGCAGTTTAAATTTCATTCGTCGTGATGATGGGATTTAAGTTTAATCACCGTTATCATTTGAATTAATAAGAGCTTAGAAAGTAGACCTATATTTACCTTATTCTTGTTCGCATACTATGACAGCGATCATCGTGAGAAAATTTCGTACTGAATTCTCCATTCGCTAATAAGCAAAACTAAGTGGCTTAGTTGCCTCATATTATTGACCATTCATACAGGTACCATAATAACTATTGTCATCATCATCATCATATCATCCGACGAACGGACGGTCAGACATAGAACTTTTATGCCTTCCAGGTTATGCCAATAATCGCTAAGGTCCGCGCTTGGGATCAGGTCTCGTGATCGCGCACCGCTCGCACCGATAACACCACTGCCAATATTATGGGCCAGCTGGTTAAGCGGTTTATGCCGCCATTGCTTAGTTATCAAACTTATCCAAGAACCTTGGATAGTTCATTGAATTTAGTAGCCCCTTCCTTATCGACGGGGAAGAGTCGGAAAAGGATAGTTCTAGGAGATTTTAGATAAGATCGATCATGAATTTCGGCCGCAAGTCGGTTTGGTACACCACGAACAGGTGAGGTTAGCAATTTTAGAGACTTGTCGGTTCTAGTTGCCCCCAATACAATAATCAATTACCCACTCGCTAATAACTCACACCTCTTCTCATCTCTCTCTTAGCAGCACTTTATGCTCTAAAACCGTGGTGTACTGTACCGTAGTGATACCAGGGACCAACGGGTCCCTGCTATCACTACGGTTAAGCCGTTGCTTAACTTACAATCCGCAACTGAGATGGGCACACTCCGAACACATTTCCGAACTCCGGACTGGTATTGAGATCTTTCTTGCAGATAAATAGAATACAAATGTTTGGCGTAACAAGCTCCAGGATTTCCCGACGGGTAGTTGAACCCAACGAGGTTGTTAAAATTAATATTAATAATAGACATTATATTGGCATATTCACCTTAATCCCAACCAAAATTATTTATCGATTTATTCTTCCGTAAACATAATGAGTGTGACGTTGTGTCGTTTCTTTGCCAAGTTTGACTTGTTTGTTTCATAAGTCTTGTCGTATCAGAAATTAAACGTAGACATCTTGCCAAGCTCGCTGGCCATTTGTTATTTATCTACGATTATATTGCTATTATTATGATATTTAAATCAATCATTATTACATTATTTCGATGCTATTTCAGTTTATCTGCTTAACGTTATTTTGATTTAACGTTCTTATGCACGTATATACACGGTTACGGTTTTCTCTTCTGATTAGTAGCCGATTTTATTTTGTGTTGTGTTTTTTAGAGAACTATCATTGAAAAGAATTGGAACTATTAATTTTTTTATACCGTTTATTAAACTGTGAGCGTCTCATACAAATCTAACAATTTCCTCTGATTTCCTTGCTAAGATGTCTTAGGACATAGTTTGCCAAGGTGCACTTTTGTTACCTTTCTTTTTCCTATTTGATGTATTAAGTAGAAGGTAGGCGTTACTTATTGATATGCAATAATCATTTAGCTTAATTTTCTATAATCCGTGGAAAACAATGCAATGTAGCATTAACGTTTTGTTCATATTTACCTGTTTTCTGCGGATTATAGCAAGTTTAGCTCAATGATCATTCTATTTGATGTATTCCATTATCAATCATGAAGATTGTATTTTTATCATTCGCTGGTGTGTTACGTCAGTGTCGTCGACCTTTGGGCACGTTACTACATGGCGTAACACATAAGTAGGCCATCACACGAATATGAATACAATGGACACAAAGGCGAAACTTACGGTTGACGACAAAACGACTACTTCGGTTACCTTTAAACATGAGAATTATTTTATCAGCTTTATTTATGAAATACCGCTAATAATATATTTATTATTAATGCATATAATATTGAATAGCATAATATAGACGAGTAAGATTTCTGTCTAGAAAGACAAAAACCTTTACCAATTATTTGGCTCCTAGCTATGCTAGCTTTGGTCTCAATTTAAGAAATAACACTATTTCTGTAATTCACAATGTAGGTACAACATTAATAAACATTAAATTAATTTGTTTTAATTTTAGTGCAACTTTAGTACGTAATTACTCGTTCATAACCCGATGTCTTTCGTTGTTAGTCAGATTAATTCTGCCTAAGTAATATTGCAAAATATCGCTGAAGAAGTACTAGTGTTTTGGACCATTATTATTCTCCATTTTAGGTTTTATTTTACCAATGTTAAAGGCAACATTTTCGGTAATTTTGTTCGACAGACAGGTGTTCGAGAACTGTATAAATCCTTATCTGACATTAATTACGCGGTGTGAGACCATGAATCAATATGATTATCTATGCCATCTGATCCATTCTGCTTTGTGGAAAAGTGTGAGGTGGTTTAAGACACAAGTCATATCAAGTTAGTTGGTACCAACAAAGGAGTCAACGTACGAATCACGCCTAGTCTGTTTTGCATTACTTTCTCCTGTATAAACATATTAACATGGTAATTCACCGCTGGCCACCAAGCGATGCATAACGTAGCGTAATCGATTGTTTGTGGGTGATTCTGTTTTCAGCGTCTGTCAATATAATCTCTTATGGAAGTGTCAAGCCAGCCAGCGTTAGCCAGACTAAATTCGTAGCTAACGTTTTCATCCCGTTCCTGATACAAACCACTAGGGTGTGGAATGCTCTTCCATCATTAAAGTTTCCCGCTATTAAAGCCCCTTCAAGACGAGAGTGAATGGCCATATTCTCCAGACTTCACCATTGCTGGCCATCAGGCATGGGAAATCTAGGTGCAAGCCTATCAATTGTAAGAGAGCTATCTAACATATGAACGTCTCACTGGTATTACCCAGTGTCATGCCCTGAGTCCCGAATATGATACATAGGATACTTTTAATCATGGAAAAGATGTAAATCTAACATTTTCTACCTATTCATGCACTTGACGGATTTTGATATAGCTTGCATATCAATATGCGGATGCCCGGATAACGGTTCATGCGGGCTTTTATAACATCCGAATAAAATACAGTATTTATTCTCATATGCGTCAAAAATGCCTTTTTAAGGACTATTTGAATAAAGATTATTTTGAATTTTGAATTTTATGGTGTTACACCCAGTACATCTTATTCTATTCAGAATTTTTTCAGTCTATCTGTAACTCCAACCGTGCCTTACATGAAAAACGCGTCGCTGATTTTCAGCTGAGACCAGTGTGACGTCACAATAACACCAAAAAAGTAATAATAATAATTAAAATAAAAGAAAAACATATTAAAAATAACGGGGAAGCAAAGGAAGCAGCAAAAAATATATAATGATATATATCATCAACGGCAAACGGTGGTAGTTAGCGAGCATATAAAAGAAAGTACGATTATAAAACGCTGGGTGTGTACCAGTCATAAAGTGGCGTACGACCATACCGCAGCAATAAACACAATGAGAGTTTTATGTTCCAATCAATCATTTACTGCTTTGTCCCAGACACGTGACCGTCTATCAGATAAAGGTCCATAAATATATGTCGCAACGTAATGCATATGTTAATGGTTTATATGTTTCGGAATTTATTCCCCCTTGTGTCACTTGCGATATCACCGTCCGTACATTACCGCCGATTGCGGGTAATGCACCTCATTAACTGTTGACAGTTGTCAATAATAATTATTACGTGTTGTTATATAATTTTATATAATAAAGCGATATAAATGAGTTTATATATTTACGAGCTTTTAATCTCGACTTCGTTATCGTTAAGTTGAAATTTCATACAAATTTCGAACCCCTTGCAATCTTTTTCAAAAATCCTTTTTAGTAGACGCCTACTTTTAAATAACTATCTAGTGCGAATTTTACTTCTTGTTCGAACAGGTGATAGTTAAATTCACAGAATAGAAAAAGCGCCATCTATTACACAGTAGATAGTACTCATCTTTTTAAGCCATGGGATAAGTTCGAATCTCGCGCTCGGAACTCAGAGTTCAGAGTGCGAGATTCGAACTTATTCCAATCTGAATCGTCCAGTTTTATTTATGAACCATAATCCAGACTTAGTATACCAATTAACTTTAAACTGTAACCGCTGGCTGGCGGCATGCTTTTTTTTTCGGACTGTCTATTAGCTGTACTAACCCTATTGGTTGCCACAGCGTAACCGGGCTGTCTGGCGAGCTTTGCAAAGAAGCTCTGCCAGAAGAAATTTTGAGCCCTAGGGCTCGAAGAAACTAAGGGAACGTCTGCCTAAAGGCGCCTCTTTTGAGGCCGAACCTCGGCTAAGGCGACGTTTGGGATAACGGGGGGGTCGGACGGTGAGTGGTCCGTACGTCTCCGAGGCCGTGGATAAAGCCCACGTCCGGATGACGTATGATAGCGGGGATCTCGTCTTCGCCGGCGAAGAGGGTGTGTAGCGTATGATTGTGTGGTAGGTGGTACGAGTATATTGTCAGTAGTCATCTGATTGTCAGGGTCATGAAGGACATGTTTAGGTCTCCTCTTTCGGAGAGGAGCGCTTAGGTCGGGGGAGTAAAAAAAAGCCGCAACTACGTGAGGGTTGGGGTGTCGGATTGATGTCGGCATGCTTTGTATAGTCTCCTAATAAATGTTTAATCGAACTAATAATATTACTGAGGTAACTAAAATCTAATGATTACCTATTCACTGGACGATGCCAAATACTTAGGTTTATTATATGCAGCAATGAATGCTAAGGATGTCGACACAAGATTTTCCTTTTATTAAATTTTAATTCTAATAAGTTACGTAAAATGCTCAATTAAGCAAAATTTGTCTTTAAATCTGTATAGTATATTATCATCGTATAGTATATTAGCATCGGATACCGGATTTATCCACGTGTTATTCCTGGTTTTTTCGCTTGACTAAATGTGGGTAAATAGTGGTATATAATATATGAGTGAAGTGATATATGCTCAGTCAGATATCCGCACAAACAAACGTATGTGTACATTTTTAACGTTATAGTACTGGAATCAGTAGTATTCAGTAATTAATATCAGTAGTATATTTAATTAATATCAGTAGTATTGGAATCAGCGGTGATAGCCTAGTGGTTACGGCGTCAGCCTCCTAATCAGAGGTCGGCGGTTCGAATCCGGGCACGCACCTCTAACTTTTCGGAGTTATGTGCGTTTTTAAAAATTAAAATATTAGTTGCTTCAACGGTGAAGGAAAACATCGTGAGGAAACCTGCACGCCGGAGAGTTATCCATAATGCTCTCAAAGGCGTGTGAAGTCTGCCAATCCGCACATGGCCAGCGTGGTGGACTATGGCCAAACCCTTCTCATATTGAGAGGAGACCCGTGCTCTGTAGTGAACCGGTAATGGGTTGATCATGATGTACTGGAATCATCAATTGATTAGCCCATCTATTTTATAGACGACAAATATTGCTTATTCCCTTTCCAACTTTCTTATAGTTCGCTTAGCTGTAACAAGTTTTAAAGCGTAAAGTGCACTCCTTTAATCTGCCGATATATATAGTCATGTTTATTTTTGTTTATTACCACCATCTCACAGTTTTACGTCCCTTAAAATGTAATTATTATAATACCAAGCCTTTTTGGTCATCCTGTATTTTATAACTTTTACATGGATGTTCCATGCTAATCCATCTCCACCACCAATTGTTTTGTATGCATGAAGCTCTAGTAGTACGCACTGGAATACGAAGCAATTTCTTGTAATCAGACGAATTTTCAGTTTCAAACCAAATGTTTGCCAACCCTCAGCCATTATGGATGGAAACTTTGGAACATCTGCAAGGGATACGCGCGTCTAGTAAACATTTGGAGAGGCTCGCTGTAAATATCTGGTGTAGTTTGTTGAAACAATGTTTCCGCTAGAGTTTATCTGTTATTGTACGCTTCTGTGTTAATTGCTATGCGCTCCAAGGACGTTAGATCATTTTAATACGACTTCCATACAAGTTGCGAAGTAATTGAAAAATGAATGAATGCAAAATGTTACGTAATAGAAATGAAAACGTGATCGCCTATGATTGCATGATCCAGAATGGCCATAACTATTCAATATGTGATAGCCAAAGGAACATTTTTTTAAATGATATTGTCTAAAAACTAGTGGACCATAATATATTCCTACCACATGATTTCTACCCCGATCATCATGATCAACCTATTACCGGCTCACTACAGAGCACGGGTCTCCTCTCAATATGAGAAGGGTTTGGCCATAGTCCACCACGCTGGCCATGTGCGGATTGGCAAACTGCACACGCCTTTGAGAACATTATTGAGAACTCTCAGGCGTGCAGGTTTCCTCACGATGTTTTCCTTCACCGTTGAAGCAAGTGATATTTTAATTGTTTAAAAACGCACATAACTCCGAAAAGTTAGAGGTGCGTGCCCGGATTCGAACTGCCGACCTCTGATAAAGAGGCTGACGTCCCAACCACTAGGCTATCACAGCTAGCCCTCATATACAATTGATGTAAATTTTTAAGGAAGTTTTTGTAAATTTTTAGGGAAGTCTTGGTGCGTTTTACGCTTACTGAAGTCAAGGGAGCACTAAAGAGTATGAAACATGGAAAGTCACCGGGACACGATGGCCTGAGCATCGAGCACTTAAGGTATGCGGGTTCGCACCTTCCCAGAGTCCTCAAATTGCTCTACAACCTATGTATTAACCACAGTTACCTGCCAGAAGCCATGATGAAGACAGTAGTAGTGCCCATTATCAAAAACAGAACAGGTGATGCGGCGGATAGATCCAACTACAGGCCGATATCGCTGGCGACGATAGTGGCTAAGGTGCTGGACAGTTTGCTGGATGCACAGCTAAGTAAATCAATTAAAATACACGACGCTCAGTTCGGCTTTCAGCCTGAACTCTCTACGGAAAGCGCAATCCTGTGCCTCAAGCAAACTGTCCGGTACTATACCGACAGGAAAACTCCTGTTTATGCCTGTTTTTTGGATCTATCCAAAGCTTTTGACCTAGTAGCTTACGACGTCTTGTGGCATAAGCTCGAAAAGGAATCAGCTTTGAGACCCGAACTGATTTCATTGTTTAAATACTGGTATGGTAACCAAACTAATGTGGTTAGGTGGGGTAATGAACTTAGTGACCCATATAAAATGGAGTGTGGAGTGAGACAGGGAGGGCTGACGTCCCCTAGGCTGTTTAATTTGTATGTGAACCAGCTGATTGAGAGGCTCGGTGGAGCTGGTGTCGGGTGTTCAATAGATGGCATACGCATGAATAACCTTAGCTACGCCGACGACATGGTTCTACTGAGCCCCTCAGTTGGGGGTCTTAAAAGGTTGCTGCAACTCTGTGAGGAGTATGCCGGGATGAATGGACTCAGTTACAACGCCAAAAAAAGCGAGTTCCTTGTTTTCAGGGGAAAGAACAAACTATCCAGCTTTAAACCAAAGATACAATTATGTGGTAATCCCCTGAAGCAAGTAACTGAGTTCAAGTATCTCGGTCATGTAGTAACCGACAGCCTGAGGGATGATAGTGACATGGAACGAGAGCGCCGGGCTCTGTCGGTCCGAGGCAATATGTTAGCCCGCAGATTTGCGCGCTGTACTGGGCAAGTAAAGCTGACCTTATTCAGGGCTTACTGCCAGTCATTTTACACGTGCAGTCTGTGGACGGACTACAGGCAGCGGACCTATAGTGCCTTGCGTGTTCAATATAACAATGTGCTGAGAGCGGTGTTGAGGAAGCCTCGACACTGCAGTGCGTCGGCAATGTTTGCGGATGCTCACGTGGATGATTTCTACGCGATCATGCGCAAGCGTGCCGCGTCCATGATGCGCAGGCTAATGAGTAGTACCAACACTCTTCTCAGCGCATTGGCCAGGAAACTAGATAGTCCTCTCTGGAGGTGCTGGGGGGGTGCGCACATAGGCGCCAAGAGGCTCCCTCGGGTTTTTTAGTTATAGTTTTTAGTTATAGAATTAGTTGTTAAGCTAGAAATAAGTACCTACTAACATAGTTTAAGTTATTTGTCATACTAACACAGTTATGGGTCTAATGGCCTGAAATAAAAGTTTATTTATTTTTTATTTATTTATTTAATTCACGAGAATGTAACCGAGATGTAAGGAAATCGTGTCATTGCTTCCATTAAATGAACGCACGTGCTCGCGGCCTCGTATCTTATCTAACTTCAGATACCTTTATCGCAATTATTAAGAGCAGATAAAGGCAATGCAATCCAAAAATAAATGCGATATGAGATTATACTAGATGCATTTTAAAGCCAATGGTCGATGAATGTAGCTTGGGACTTTGAATTGCTATATGAAAAGATAATCATTATAATTAACTAGCACTGACCACAACTTCAACCGTGTTTAACCCGGGCTACACGGTATTTTTACCGTCCGACCCCCCCGTTATCCCAAACGTCGCCAAAGCCGAGGTTCGGCCTCAAAGGAGGCGCCCTTAGGCAGTCGTTCCCTTAGTTTCTTCGAGTCCTAGGGCTCAAAATTTCTTCTGGCAGAGCTTCTTTCCAAAGCTCGCCAAACAGCCTGGTTACGCTGTGGCAACCAATAGGGTTTGTAGACAGTCCGAAAAAAAAACCGGTATTTTTGTCTTTAAGATGTAAGCTTGCCAAATTTGGCTGCCATCTTTGACAAGGTTGATTTTCAGATTCGCAGGAATGGTTTCAACGGAATCAAAATTAATCTATATCCGTCTTTAGAATGTAACTTATATCTGCGATAAACTTATGTTCAAATCAATACTTTTTAATATCAGTAAATATTTACCAACTAAGATGTGAAATTCAGTTCTAGTCCACTGAAAGTATCTTCGTATCAAAACTTAATGAATATTAAAATAATTATATTGCCATTTATTTTGCACGTACCAACGGATCGTCAACCCTATTTTACAAAGTTACGTCCCAACTTCCCAAGTGCCGTTAAGGCTTTTAACTTTCTCGGTATTATATGAATATAGCACCCGCTGTGACAAAAAGTGCCTCGCGTCGTATCATGTAAGAGCCTTACCTTGTTAGCGAATAAAGTTTTTTTGGAACGAAGTTCCTTAGCGCGTTGTGAAGCCCCCTGCTAGACGGAAAAAATTCTTACGAAAAGTTGTCCCGACACTTTTTGTTATTGTAAGCTCTGCGGCGTCGCATGTTTCTCTGTCTGTCTCTCTCTCTTATAGAAAGCAAGCCAGATATTTTCATTTCTATTTCGCATTGAACAGTGTGGTGTCGCGACGATTATTTTTGTTGAGTGTATACAGGTTTTTTGTAAATAATAAATAATAAATAAAAATGAATCCTGACAGTGTTTCTGCACAAGTTCCGGATATTGCTGATGGAGTACAAAATTGAGCCTACTGATTAAGTTATATGACATTATATTTGTTAATAATAAAAAAAATATTATTATAACTTAAATAAAATAAAATTTTATTACAATTCCTTCACTAATTAATAAACTGAAAGGAACTTCGTTCCATCAGGGTGTCCCTTGACACCTCTCAATTTTTTTTTTATCCTCTACAAGTTAGCCCTTGACGGCAACCTCACCTGATGGTAAGTGATGATGCAGTCTAAGATGGTAGTGGGCTAACTAACTAATTAGTTTCTACTCGACATCGTGAAGTCTTTGTCGGTAGGGTGGTAACTAGCCACAGCCGAAACCTCCCACCAGACCAGACTCGAGCCGAGAACCGAACCCAGGATCTCCAACTTTATAATGCGACAGGGCGCGCACTGCGCCACGGAGGTCGTCAAAAATTGCAAACAGTGTATTAATTTAAATGCGATGAACTAAGAAACACTGAGGAGAAAAATGGACACACATCAACCACATTTTAAACAAAATTAACGAATTTTGTTTAATTGTTCATTATTATTATTTACCCGAATATCACGCTTGCCAGTTTGCAAACCACGATATACAAAGTTATGTTTCAAGTGCTGATAAGGCTTTTTACTTTCTCAAAGTTTTGTTCCCATTGCCGATAAGACTTTTGAAGTTTAAAGGTATAGTAAGAATATAGCAACCGCTGTGAAATAAAGAGCATCGCGGGGACTTGAGAAAGAGTGAGATCTTGTTACTGAATAGTTAGTGACTAACAGTGTCTAAACTTAAATGAAATGAAGTAAGAAATAGCCGAGTGGACACTTCTTGAGAGTGCTCTCTACACTCATTAACACGTGTTTCAGTGGTTCGCCGAGATTTCTCGAAAAATGTATGCGCCAAGTGCCGATTTTTAACTTTCTCTGTGTAATAGTTTTACAAAGAGCCTGCTGTGGCTAAAAGTGACTATTAAATGAAAGCGGACACTTGTTAACCGATCATTAAAATATTTATCGATCATTAAAATATTAATAATCTAGATGTCCTGTCCGCCGTCGAAAAGCATCCGTAAAGAAAAAAACCCGTACACAAATGGTGTTTACTTACGTCGGTATGCTTGTAATCCAATGTACTCGTGCCTTTGCAACAAGCATAAGAAGGAACCTATTATTTCAGGTAAAGGAATACATGTTTTACGTGGAATGCGGAGTTCACACATATGTAAAAATTCAAAAACGGGCCGGACTTTTTCTTCTAGATTTTGTAAAGGACATATTTTGTACATTAGTGATAGAAGTTTTAGAGAATAAAGTTTCCAACAATGTATTGCAGTTAAATTTTTGGATACTATTAAATTAGGTAAATGGTTCGGAGTCACACATAATTGTGAAACCAAAATATGTACCACATTTCAGCAAATAAAGTTATCCTATTCTATTCTAAGTGGTCCAATTCAGTAACCCACTACAGCGACTGTTTTTTATGTAAAATGGATCCTCATACATTTGCAACAATAGCTGTATATATGGAGTGGTATTGTCCCAAGTTCCAAAGAAGCTTTTAACTTTCTCCGTATAATATGATTATAGCTCCGCGCTGCCTAAAAGTGCCTCGCGGGGGGTTGGAACTAAAAGCCTAATCATGTTAGCGAATAAAGTGCCCATTGGTGCCCTTAATTAGAATTCCGTACTTGTAATATAAGGTATACGAATATATAACCAACTCCCTGTGTCTCATTAAGCCTTAAAAACCGCTGTACCTATTTTGGAAGATCTGGAAGCCAGGTCGATGTGTAATCTAAACTCAAAAGTCTCTTTAAGTTAATTATTAATGATGTTTGTTTAAAGGTATCAATCACATGCAAAAGATGACCTTATCGCTGTGAACTCTTAATTTTTTTTTTTATTTAATTTTAGTCTTCATGTCTTCAAGGTTACCTATGCTTACGATGATATACACAAAATCATAATAGCACTCACTTTGTGAGTGATCACGAAATCTCAGGAACTTTCACTAAGTCTACATAGTTTCAATAAGTTTGACATTAATTTATGAGTTCTAAACTTAAATTTAATTCTTCTGATTTCTTTATTCTGCTACAAGTTAACCCTTGCTGATAATGCAGTGTCAATTGTTTAAACATATACCCTTAATCGGTTTCCACGTGTTATTGGAACTGGACGCTTAATCATTTTAACAGATCTGTTGATAGGGTGGTAAGTTACCAAGGCCGTAGCATTCCAACAAATCAGAGTGGGATAAAATTAAATTATTAATTATCAATTTGCCTCTCTTGCTCTTACTCCGTACTCCAACCACTCGCGCTCACCTTTGTGATCAGATACCCTTGAACCAGCACAGCGGTAGTCACAGACTAGTGTTGATACAAAATTTCCCCAGTAGCGTTAAGGTTAATCTCTTTGTTCGAAAAGTGTGACGCATAACGGAGCCCTTTGAATAAATGAATGGCCGAATAACGAAACAGCTGCAAACAGTCGGAAGAGCTCGCAAGTGAGCCGCTGCCATGCCCATGAATAAGTAAGCAGCTTTAAAGTGGAGCATACCAGAACGCAGTACGTTAACCCGTGGCCGCTGAAAGCTTCACGCAGGCTCCGTACAACTCTGTATCATTGCTTCGAAAAGCATGTTAAGCTGTCATTATAACAACACATATACCTTAAATATTAATTACAGCCTGCAATGGAGCAGCGTTATAGGCAAATTAACTAAAATTGGTAATGAATGGAAGCAGGCGTTACTTTGCGGAAATCCATGATAAATTGACTTTTCGCGCTTGTGAAGTCAACATCTCCTGAGGATGATCCGGTGTCGGGTCGAAACGTGCGTAGAGGTTCTGGTGGAAGATTTTGTGTGGTGATATATTATACTAATCTCCCGGTTGTCGGCGGAATATAGCATATTATACTTGCTGTTTATTGTTTAAAATTGGTAGAACATGTTAGTAGTAGAACCGATGACAGGCAGTTGTGGAGTGAAGATCGCGTACCAGAAAGCGCAGGAGAAACCGCCTCCAGCCCGATAGTACGGCTCAAGAGATTGCACTGGCAATTTAGAAATCTTCAGTCGTCGTCAATTTTAATTTATTAAATTAAAACTGACGATACTACACGCATATCTTATATAAAATTCTCGTAATTATATATTAATCCGTACTAAAACACATTCGGGCGAAGCCGGAAAAGCTAGACGTTCATTAGCTTGCAGTAGTTTTTTTTTGTATGCAATTAAGGGGTTTCTAAAAATTTGCATATTCTTGTTCTTCCTATGAATAAAAACTTTTAAATTTCCATATAAAAATGGACAGGTACACAATTTAGTGGAGTAGTAGGTCCATAGAGAGAATCACCATAAGTGCTTAAAGCACAACACTCCACTACACTACATAAATGGAACTGACTACTATATAGTACTATGTAGTACTATGATACTAGCTGACGCCCTCGACTTCGTCTGGGTTGAGTTAGTGTGTGTGAAAGTGTGTTTGTTTGTTTTCCAATCACGAAGGAATGCACTACTAAATCGACGACCTTGAAATAATTACAGTATAAACATTAAAGTATCACCTTTCTAACAAAAAAAAGAATGAGTGAAATCGGAGTGCGCGTTAATGAATTACAACTAAATACACATTTTGACTTTCATCCCCTCTCCCAAGGGAACCGGGCTGAATTCCGGGATAAAAACCTATATGTTGAACCGGAGTATCAGCTACTCCTATAGCAAATTTCATTCAAATCCATCCAGAAGTTACGGCGTGATGCGCGGCCAAGATAGAGACCGACAGACAAAAAAAAAAAAATGGTTTTGGGCTCAGTATCGATAGTAAAGCATCCTCCAATTAAAATTTTCAAATTATATTTAATGTACAGAATTCGTTCTCTTACAGTGTTATTATATTGTAGAAGATCAAGTCAAGTAGATAAATATTGACTTCTGTCAATCTTAAACAAAGTCAATATTTATATGCTTTTTCTTGCGTTAGTCACGCAATGTCAGGCTAATGGAAATCCATGACTTACTATTTTTTAAGCGCGGTTTAACTGTAACCAACCACCAATACGTGTGCTTGTTATTGTATTGTTAAAAGATCCTCTCGCAAATATTTATAACCTATAGATAGTCTTGATTCCCATTTTATTTGAGTTATAATTTATGTTACTAAGTGTTGCTCGAATTTTTTATTCCAAGTCCAATTTCGCGCTCGAGAAATTTGAAATTAGTAATTCCCTAGAGTTAACTTGTTTTTAATAGAAACGGGACAGCGAACAGTCTGTATTATAGAATTCAGTTCAGTAGGATTCAATGTGGAGGAACTCGGTGATTTTCAAAATAAAATGCGGAAACTGAAAAAAAAAAAATTAAAAATATTTATTTGCCAAAAATCAACTTACAAAGTTTAGTACATTTGTTGGGACCCACACAAGGTAATCCTGTATCGTGGGGTCCAAAACTGAGTAAAGATACGATCAATCTTTTTTAGAATTAAAGTATAGTAGGGATCCAGATACGATTTTGATTGGGCTGCTATATTACTAATGCACCAGAATAAATCGACATGAAAGATCTGGGGAGACATTTCAGTTCCATTACAATTTTTACACACATACAAAGAAATAAAGATTTTGACACGTCAAGTTTTGTCAAACTTCCTAATCTATAATGAATAGAAGCAGGCGTTACTTTGCGGAAGTCCATGATAAACAATAAACAGCAAGTATAATTTGCTATATTCCGCCGACAACCGGGAGATTAGTATAATATAACACCACACAAAATCTTCCACTAGAACCTCTACGCACGTTTCGACCCGACACCGGATCATCCTCAGGAGATGTTGACTTCACAAACGCGAAAAGTAAAGTCCATGTTAAAAATCCAGTTCATAAATCCGTACAGGGACACAGGCAATTATTTTATTTGAGAATAAAACGCGGATGAAGTCTTGCATAAAATTCAGTTTTGAATAAAGCTATCCTCACGCTCTCACCTAAATGCCAATCAACGGTTTTGTGAGATTAGGTTCAGCGCTCGCAGGGAAAGCGTTCCCGATGAGTTGACGCAGTAATTGCATCCATTCTGGCGGAATTGCCCTTCGAAAACACGTACATCCAAGTTCCTAGACGCTTGAGATTCAAAATGTCACTCAGCCTTTCGATTCCAGCAATATGCCAATCTCATATGCCAGGGAATTGGAATTGGATGTTGGTTGGCGTACAAAATGGATCTTTTTTTATTCAATGCGCGCCCCAGTTTGCAATGAATTTTCGACTTGCAATGAATTACAATCGGTGTACACGATTATGACATCGAGGTCAGTGATATCGTCGAGTTTATAGCTTTTGAGCGTTTCTGAAGAAGCATTAAAAATATAGTTTTAGATAAATAATCGTAAATCTGTATGAATTTGTTTGGAAGTAGACCAGACGCTGTCAATGAAAACGGAAATAATGTAATGAATTATAATTATTTTTAACGAGGAACACTGACCAGTCATAATTATAAACGTGGAAAATACTCTTTAAATAATTGTTCTAAATTAACGAAATGTACATTTTATTTGCAGAGGAGGAATGCTACCACTGCATGGCGAGCCTCGTCGCTTCCAAGGAGAAAATGTTCATCACACAAACCAAACTGCTGAACGAGGTCACGTGGAAGACTGTCATGCAGATCGCTAAGAAACATGCCGTAAGCTTGATTTTATATATCACTAGCTTTTACCCGCGGCTTCGCTCGCATTGAAGCCATTAAATAAGTATCTGAGATCGTTCCAATAGAAATGAAACAATATAATAACTGTGTTTTAACGAACATTTTTATCTTTCGTATTTATATTTCGTATTTAATTAAAGTATCCTATGTTACTTTTTATACCTCCAAGATTATGTTTACAAAGTTTCATGACGATCGGTTGTGTAGCTGTTGCGTGAAAGCGTAACAAACATCCCTACATTCACATTTATAATATTAAGTAATTAAGTATATAGAAGCATCCCGTTCATAATAAGAATATACTAAAAACTTTAATGGTTTATTCTTAAACCATGTTCGTGAATTTGCTTAAAGCAGTCATTTGGCGTAAATAGGTATACACATTCATAACGCCATCGATTCTCCTCTTATCTCATGGAGATCGTTAGGATAGATCTATCAAAAATATTGCGGTTCAGGGGTGCGTTAGCGATGTGATAAGCTTGCTTATTGTGACTGGTGACTGGTTAGAGGGTTCGGCCGTTGACAAAGATGTCCCGCAAAGCAATTTAACGTCTCGGTACGATGGTAGGGTTAAGTGTTTACTAAAAATAACCCTAAAATACATCAACACTTTAACCGAGCGAGATGGAAGTCAAAGACTCAACTGTAGTGGATTAAAAAAATAAAAGACTGGTTTTGAAGATTAAAATATATTACTAGCTTTTGACACAAGTTCGATTTTGACTTTTGATTGGTAGTTCTAATTTCAATCAATATATTTTTTATAAATTCATTCTCAGCCGCCTTGCGTTATAAATCCTATCCATATGCCAAAATTCCGCCAGATTCGTCCCTTGATTTTATATGTGCGTTTAAATATTTTCACTTATAGGTAACTATTAATATATAAATTTGCCCGTGCCACTACGCTGAAGCTTCAGAGAGAAGTTTTAGACCCGCGTATTTGCTTGTCTTGTTATATTGTCTCCAATATTTAGATTCAGAAATAATTTAGAACCGGCATAAACTCACCTTTTAATTATGGAAATTAAACCGTCGTTGTAATTTCTGATTAAATCAAAAGTTGTTGAATTGAAAGCACGTTGAATGTTTGTGAATTTCATACGTATTAACCATAAATTCTTTTCTTTACAAAGCTACGTCACGTAATACCGCCGCCTATCGCATAATCTTTATTATGAGGTATGAAGCAAGGGTCTGTAGGTAAATAACGTGTTATAAAACCTAAGTATAAACTAAGCCAACACTCATTTGTTGACTCGCTTCATAAATAGGACCAAGAGATTAAACGGCAGAATTTTGTAGATTTTATTTTGATTAATTTTTGAGCAACAGCTCATATATTATTAAACATTGAAAAACAATCAACAAAGAAAAGTAAAATTGTAAATAACTTATGTTATACGCAATATGAAAATACGTATACCTTACCATTAATTTTTTGACTGAATTCCATCCCTTAAACGGAGGTACATAATCCGTCAGGTTAAAAGTCCGCACTGAGGAACTATAATGCTTATATAGACATATTAGTGAAAAAACAGATGGCTTATTGAACTATCAATTTATTGACAAAAACCTTGTTAGCCGTATTCAACGTACAAACCACAATATGAAAATTAAAGTACTCTTTTTTATATTGTAAGTAATATAAACCTAAGCATCTACCAAGGTCATGATATAATTCGTACACAAGAGCATAACTACCAAAAAGGAACGTATTGGAACATAAACGAAAGGAAATCGCGTGACAATGCCCGACAAGAAACAACCCTATCGGGTGTACATTAATGTTTTACGAAACACGCAACGCGTTTTGTTATGTTTTGAACTTCCCATAATATTAGTTAGTTAGGTATATTAAGTATGTGTATTGAAAGGAAATATCCGGATGGAAGGACCATTTTGTTTAATAATACTAAACTGGCAGGGCTATTGGCGTCTGTGAAGAAATCTATTTTCTTAATCGATTATACTCTATAATCCATCCATCCATCAACACTATGTCTCCCAATGTTTTCTAATTAGTTTCTGCCGTAAAAAAATCACAAAAGCAAATCCAACCTCGTTTAATAGAATGCATCAATCCTATAGACTGCATACTATATTGTCACTACATAAACACAGCCGATAAATAGTACCCAACCTCACTTGCAGTTGGGTAAAAATTTTAAACAATAACATGAATGTTGCCCTTATCTGAACTTTGATAAAACACTATAAAAATATTAATGTTTGCTATAAAAGTTTAACATTATCTTCGACATAGTACTTAGATCGTAAAACAGAAGCTATTTTAAGATAGTATTAATGCTGTTGTTATAACAAAGTGTATTTTTAAATTATAAAATTAAAAAAAACTACAAACCATTATCGGGAATTAAACACGTATTTACAAACAAATACGTGTATAATTCCCGATAATTCAATACTTTAAAATCCTCGGGTGAATCCATAAACACAGGTGATCAACATGCTAGTACCTTAAATTTGTTACTAAAAACCTATAAAGCCGGTGTCCTACAAAGACAATTCCCGTACAGACCTTCGTTGCAATTAAAGTTTCGCGAAGAAATAAACCGGAAGTGCGAGTTGAATGATAGCATATTACGGCATAGCTGTTTATTTTCAAATACATACAACAAAAAGAAAATAGGCTAGTTTCGATCGATTCGGAACAATGTCGTTCACCCCAACGCATTAAGAATTTATAGATTCGATAATAGCGACCGGTTCCTAACCTCTGGTCTTTGCTGCCAGATATTGTTATCGACTACAAAACAATTTATGACGTGTGCATGACACGAGATATCACGTTTGCGACTAATGTGAACCTAGGTTATGGACGCTCAACAAATTAGTCTAAATTATTTAGTGTAAATGGAAGTCATTTACACAAAATTTTCCATTCTCATTGTTTCTGTTTATGAAAACTGCCCAGCTTTTAACAGCCATTGTAAGGTATGTCAATTTAAATGTATAATTCTCATTTTTGATGCAGGTAATGTTCATTGTTACTTAAGAGTATTAATAGTATAATAACTAATTTTGTTTTTTTTTTTTTTTGTTTTGCATGTAAATAATAGATATGCCTACCCCAAACGTTGCCTGGAATAGGTTTCTTAAAGGTTGGCATGTTGCGCTCTTTGAAATCTTTTCATTAATCCCATACAATCTGGGCTGGAAATAAAAACAAAATATTAACCAGCCCTACAACAGACTCACTCTCACACAGTATCATTCAACTTTAATATTGTATTGGGGAAGGTGTTTTCATGTTATTGAGATTGCCTGCCTGACAATCCTGGATAAAAAAAACACTATAAATCCCTGAACTGGCCATATCGTCGATAAACCATACAGCATCGCCCCTTGGTTGCAGAAGTCAGCTGCGCAGCACCTGTCTCGACTGTCAGGCGCGATCGGCCCTGAGCGCATCTACGCGGACTGGCAGTGGTGGATCCTCGCTGCTCTACCCTTCCCCCACCTCGTGCGCGTGCTCGACTGTTTCTTCCATGAAGGAATCAAGGTGCGTTCCAGAACGTTCTGGATAAATTGCCATAACAGCGCTTAATAAGCTTCCATCAAACAGATCAGCTTAAATTTTGTGTAAAAGTGCGAATAATCTTACGTTACGCGATCTCTTTTACCTTAATAGCGATTGGACTTCTCGTAAACGCCCAACCGCTGTTTGCAACGGATTGCTGAAAATGAAATTTGTTATTTTTCCCTTCCCCAGGTGTTCTACAGGGTAGCTCTCGCTATCTTGATCCTATTCAACAAGCACTCCACTAACCAGAATTCAGAGTGGTACGCTGAGGCCACGAAGAACGGAGTCGACCACGCTGTCGACAAATTCTGCAGGAACATGCCTGCCTCTCCCACCAAACTCCTAAGGACCGCTTTTAGTATAAGGGCACTAAGGTTAGTATGCGTGTACTCTTGAGAGTGTTAATCTCATATAACAAACAAGTGTTTATCTGTTAAAAGTGTAGATGTGATGAATTACAGAATTCGGCTATTCATAATACTAACTGACAGATTACAGACCTTTGCACACCATATTTAGAGCTCCGCACAAACACAATTTAAAGTGTTGTAAATGTAAAAACGTCATAATGATGTTTCATATATATGTTGGATCGACAATAAGGGATCGATTTGTCGAATACTACTGTTATCAAAAAAATAGGTTTAATTTATGTCGCATGATACTTACATTTCGATACTTCTATTTGAGTCTTGTTGGTATTGTGTCTGTGTTGTACTATGAACTCTCTATTTCTTGCTTTCTTTTTTGAGTTTCAAATAAAATAATGCTTTAATGAAGTGGGCGTTTATTTATATTGCTCAAATCATATTTTGCCGTTGTCTGATTTGTCATCGATATAACGTAGAAATAATGGGATCATTGATTTGAATCCAATAGCGTTTTTTTAACAAAAAATATTTTTTCCAGTTCACAGTACATATCCCGGGTGTTCATAAAGACAGAGATGACACTGAAGTCGAAGCAGGTGATTACGGGTTCACGGCTGATGCGGTCGCGCTCCTCGGATAACCTGCCCACCAGCCAGTCGCAGGTCAACATACAGATGATGTCGCATACGCTCACCATACGCGAGGTATATCTTCCACCACTAAACTGTCGATCGTGATTTAGACTAAGAAAAAGTTGATGAAGGAGATGTGTCGTAGCCAAAGGCCGAAGCTCCACTATTCCGAAGTTATGACTAGTGGTATGAATTTGGGAATTTCTGCTCCATCGTTAGTGAGGCTAAAGCTGGATTGACATAAGAGTGTCGTGACGCATAACTCCTTCGTGCACATTTTCATATAATTGTTACTTGATGATATTCATTACAATACCACCCGTAACAATTGTAATCTAAACGTATTCATATTAGATCTAAACACCAACTATCCGGCTTTATTTAAACAACGATGGAAACAATATGATGCGGTATACCGTACTATTATTATTGTATAAACTAACCCAAACAGTTGAGATACCAAACGTCTACTTTAAGAATTTGAAAAACCGTGCGGGTCATCATAACGGCCTTTGTCTACAACATAATATTTAAGATTGGTAGCAATACTAGTAACACTTTAAAGTTATATATTCAAAGCTAAAATATAATGGAGAAGTTCTGATAAGCTGCAATCAATTTATGGTAAATGGTATCCCATGCTTTTTGAGCTATCTATTTATAAAAAGTATATATTTGGTTCACCTTAACCGATGCGGACTTTATTCTAACGACACCAAACGCACCTCCACGCTGTATCGGAAGAAGTTTCATGTGATCTTTATATAATAATATTGTGTATTAGAAATCATTTTACTTGGTTTGCAGAGAATGTCTGAAGAAACGTGCAAACAGATGGTATCGTACACGACAACATTAGGCGTGGCTTTCGCTTTTCTTTCTCATTCAATCATTCGGTTGCGTTTCTAACACAACTAACTTCAATTACATCGAATACTTGTACAGATTCGATGAGTCAAACCATGAGTCTTAATTTCTTGTAAATTATTGTATCCTGTCTCCTTTCCTTTATGTCGAATCCACGTTTTTGTTTATGTTCCAGTCTGTGTAGCGAGAGATTTTGTGAATTATATTGTTGTGTTCTATCGATGTAATCCTTCTATTCGACACTATCCTCATCAGACAACAGAACAACAAAACAACCACACTCAGACAGTGTTCGAAGTTCATTGCATTAGCTTTGAATGGTTTTGTTACTATTTGCGTTCTCCTAAATGTTTCAATGTGTTGTTTTTGCAAGTGTCCAGAATTTTGTTTAATTTGTGATATTAATTATGTACTTAAGTTGATATATTGCGAAATATGGCATGCGTGTGAGATGGAGTGAGGTGGAGATATCGTGAATTGTAAGTTTTGCTGTGACGGCAGTTGAAAATAGCTTGAAATATTTAACATCCTGTGAATAGATTATTTAGATATTATGTGACGGCGCATGTAACCGATTGTTTTGTGTGAGTGCTAACTTTTGTGTCGATTTTCCCGTTAGGGCTCGCATTCGCCCGGCCCGCGCGCCCTTTCGATGGGCGTTTATCCAATCCAAGCGATCAAGTCGCAGATTCTTGACCAGAGTGAAGTAAGATTACGTAGTATTGTCACCAACAAACTTCTATGTGTCGCCGTTTTTGAGCTTGCGACCATCATCGATGTTTAGATGCACCGCTTGCCTCTATTAGGTGTTTATTTATTTTAATATTGAAACAAATGCTGCATTTTTTTTTTAAAGTTCCTCCAGTTAGGGTCGCTTCGTTTTTTGTTTCGTATTACAAATTTATTTTGCATTGTTGTTGTAAATCTTAACGCGATCTTTGAATCAGATTTTATTATTCTTAATTTTGTGGTCGCTATCTTCGATGATAGAAAATAGTTGAAAAGATGATACAAATAATAAATCTGAAATCAAAGACAGCTTGAGTGTTGCATGTAAGCTCGGTTCCCGACTCTCAAACTTCCGTTGTGCTAGTGTCATGTCCCTTATCAATTTTTCCATAAATTTAGCCCAAGAAAATAAGACTAAAATCATCATCTTTAACACTTTATATATAAAACCTAAAAGTTCATACCATATGTAAAACATATTTCAACATTTCAAACAATTTTTAAAACACTGTCTGTAAAGACAAGTCCTAGGCCACAGTACACGAATCCTGTTCATTATCATCTAGGAGTGTTCACAGAGCCCAAGATCCTCTCACCTGGCCCTGTGGTTCCCATTCCCTAACGCGGTGTTCAGGGATCAACGACAGCATTCGTCAGACCTCCGCCAGAAGGTTCGATTGGGGATCAATTTAATACCACTTTGTATCTTGGGGTTAAACTTGGTAGCTTAATAAATTGTTTGGTATATTTCGGCGTTTATATCTCTCTGTACGTATTTAATTTTACCACTCATTAGTATGATATTCTTATTTTTTGTCGGTATTGTTTTTTAGCATTGTCGTAAACAAATATTGACATTCATTTTCTGGGTTTATTGGTTATAATTTAAAGTAATATTTTGATTATTAAGTTAATATTTTGTCCATTATATGGTTTTAATTATCCATGTTAATTTTAAGCTTCCTCTTATTACCTAGCGTTTAGTTAAATGTTATCTCAATGTTCTGTACAATGTTTTTTTTTCATTTATAGTTAACATTTGAAGAGAGATATAAACACTAATTACTATCGATGTTTAACGTCACCGCACTGTTTCGGGTTGCAAAAGGCAGAGGACTAATATTAATAGACACACACCTATCACCAAAAGTTCACATGATAAAATCCAATCTTATCATTGTAATTTTACTTTTATTATAATTCTATTGCTAGCTTTCTGGATTCTAGATTTTAGTTCCTTTTTGAATTATAATATGTTTATTGTATTAATATACTGGTTAGTAAAATTTATATAACCATCGGAGTCATTTTTGCCATCGACTAATTTATGGGCAATAATTTGATAAATATTATTATCATCAATTAGGTATGTTTTAATCTCATTCTTGCAGTACCTGCACTGAAGGAAATGGTTGAAATGTCTCCTGTTTAATCCAACACTCTTCATTACTGTTATTAAATCGTAATACTGCATGTGATGTCGTTTTGTCTGTCGATTTATATATAGCAAACTTAGATATTGTTAACGTGTTGTATAAATGTTTAGATGTTCACAAGCAAGCACTTGGCACTTGTAGCCGTCACTATAACGAAAATACTTAATTTAATTTTGTGATGTTGTAATCTATGTTGTCTGTTAGTATAATAACCGATATTATTTCTTTAGACTATTTTTTATTTAGTTTTACACATTTTTACGTACATGATGGACCAGAGATGAGTTTATTTTTAATTCTTCTACAATAATTCCTCTTATAATAATGGTAACTGAGGCAAAACCGCAATCAACTTTTCAATTGTTGACACGTTACTTAAATATTCTACATCCATAGACATATCGACAGTCATTATTTTAGAACCAACAGTTTACATACATTTTTATACATCACTAGCTTGATGTTTCTTCAAACTCACACATTAATCTTAGAAAACTAGACGCTTAGTTACTCAGTGTTTTTATTAATTGATAATTTAATCATTACGTGATTTGATAACTAAATCTGATACTATGGATTCTAACATTTATATGGTTAGTAAAAACCCGTTTTAATTATTTAATTCATCTTCAATGTTCCTGACGTAATAAATAAATGATTGACGATATTTGTATTTCATCATTTTGCTGTGCATAATTTTGCGGAATTCGTGTTCAATTTTAACCTTATTGAATATCAATTGTTCCGTATTAAAAACAGCTTCTTGGTAAACTTCATAGTAATTACTTCTTAATAGGAAAAATTTATTGCTCTTATTTCTACATTTTAAGTTATTTTATTAAATTAAATTTTCATATTATAATTATCTTTATAATAGTGTCCATTGTACAGCCATTTAACTTAATCTGAAATATTAATTGCTCTTTATTCTACATTCTAAGTTACTTTATCACCTTTCATCTCAGTATGATCATTAATTTTGTTGGAAAACAACATAGTACGATTATCTCCATTGTTTAGTTAGTTATTTAGATCTGTGATACCGCTTTTGGCCACCCCTGATTCAGGTTGCTCCGCTGAGGTACATCGCCCAGCTTGCCATTTAAATATGAGCTTTAATTTATCTTCTGTACTTACATTCATCAATGAGGCACGCTGTTAGCTTGCTTGCCAATGAACAATGGATTTACAGATCACTACTTAGATTAAATTCCATATTTAAATTAAGAGTTTGAATGCTGTGCTGAAGCATTGCGACTTGTATCAGTCACCGTTCATAGTTCTACAAAAGTGTTAGAGAACTTCATAGTATGCCCATTGTTTAGTTAGTTACCGTCATTCAAAAAACTTTTTGCCTCGTATTCCTGTATAAATTCCGTATTTCAGTTGTTTACGCTATGGTCGTGGCTCCCGGTGCGCATAACAATGTACCAGCCAGTACTGCTGTATACCACGGAGGAACATGGTTGTTCCTTGACTACTTTCTACGTGAGGGTGGAACACCACGAGCCTACCCTGCTCATGATCAAGACTTGTAACAATGAGGTAAGATATAAATAAATTATAGATAGATAAGAGAAGAGATACACATAAACCGAAAACCCAAACATACGCTACTGATGTTTGTCGCAAAGAACGAGAGACAAATTAACTGTAAATCTTACTAATTCTCTACCTTAGTAATGTAATTTCAATAATTTTGAACTTTCCATAGAATTATTTTACATTTTTTTATTATGCATAAATAATTTGTTATGTCGTTCAAATGTTCACTTATGGGCGTAGTATCCAAAATTTCAACAAAAACTGAACTGACAAATCATGGTAACTTATTAAAAATTACATATTTCGAAGTTTCTATCAATGATGTTTGCAAATCCGCTAGGTTCTAGCTGGATTAAGAGGTAACTGTCTACCGACAGACATACTTCAGGTTGCTTAAAAAGTGAGTAAACGAAATTTACTATAAATTATTGATATCTACTGCGTTTAGGTGTTCGGTGCGTACTGCTCGACGCGATGGTTCGAGCGCAACCAGAAGGACGAGCGCGGAAACCGGCAGGCCTACTTCGGCACCGGGGAGACATTCCTCTTCAGGTAACATTCCTTCCGTAACCATCGATCATGCTACTAATTACCTTCTCTGTTTCTGCAAACACTTCAATCTTATTGCATTTATGAGTCTAGTTAGATATTTTTTTACATGATCCATTTATAAATTGTTGTTCATTGTTTGTTTTAGTGTATTCTTCAATATTTTTTCCTGCAAACTTTTATTAACTTTTCTATTAATATTTAATCTATGTATTGTATATACTCGTATTTATATATTTTTGTGATCTTTTATCTTTCTTATTTTCTTTATTTATATGGTGTCTTAGATATGGACGATTATAATATTTATGATATTAATTTGTTTATTTTTGTGAAAATTAATTTCTTATTTACTTTCAGTGAAACTATTCTGGTGTTTTCTTATTTATTTATATTTTATAAAGCTTTGCAATTGGCGGTTATTTTTACTTTACTTATTTTATTTAGTAATAAATTGTTGCTTTTACTAATTGATTTGCCTGGTTCGTTCCTATGTTTTTATACACTAAAAATCAATTGGAAAGCATATTTATTACTATATTTATTTACTTGGGCGCTTCGGGTAGAGGCTTTTTTATTTCGGTTGCTTGTGACACGCTATCTATTCTTCGCCGTCGACTCTTCAATTCACGTTCGACAAAGCTTTGCACACTAACTCGCACAACACAGTTCACGTATAGAAATTAAACCACTTAAAACTATGCAGGAACAGTTTCAGCCGAGAGGCAGAACTTTGTTTAATCAGACAAAATACATCGTGCTACGCTGGTGACTTAAGATTACGAAGTAGATGCGAAATTTTTAAAACTAAGTATTTCTGATGTACAGGTCTTTAAAATTGCTATTTACATGATCAAACTATTCACTTGCTTCACCTAGTCTGAAGCAATCGCACTCGAGATAAACGCACGCGAACGGATTCGTACCGAGTGGGGTCAAAAAATAATACCATAATATTTTGATTGTATTTTGTCTTGGAAATAAATGAAAAATTGTCTCCAAAATTATAAATTGGCTTCGGCTTGCTTTTTATGAGTTGATTTTTTGAGCTTAATTTGCCTCTTACTGAATATCGCATTATTATATCTTTATTTGAATATTAACCAATTTATTATTCAGACGAAATTTATTGTTATTAATATACAAGGTTACTGGTACTTTCAGCCATGCGTATAAAAACAAAACTTGTCACATTTTACCTAGTTACCAGTAACTCGGTATAAAATAAAAATCTAACACAAAAGGTCTCTCTTCTATTATTTATACTTACTTATTATATTATTTTGATATTTAGTTATTTATTGTTCACTTCACTTTTTTATTGTAATTTCACTTAGATATCTAGATGCACAATTAGAAGAGAACACGTACTTAATGTAGTTATGCAAGTTGGCAATTTGTCTTTTCACTAAAAGAAATCTACCTTACAAGTGATATAGTGCCAAGATTATTGGATATTATAATTCTGGTTTGAAAGAGGCAATATTTTTGAAAGAAAAGATGAAACAATCCCTAAGATTGCACTGTCGCTCACGGTTCTTAACACAGTTGCTCCTACAAGGCAGGTTTTAACTTATTTCATTATCTAAGTTGATTACAAGAGAGATTTACCGCAACGATATTAACCGATTTATCTGTTCATAGAGGCTACGAAGGTAGACAGCAACATTTTCGTATTCCGGGCGGGCACTGAGATTTTCTTGCTCGAAAAACCCATTCAGAATTTTTGGCCTAACCAAGGATTCGAACCTAGGCACATCGTGATGATACTTGAACGTGCTAACTTGAGTCTAGATTAGACTTAACTATAGCTCAGTAATACGGATACCAAAATGTACATTTTTACGAACTGAAAATTAAACTGGTTAAATACAAATTTCGTGTAATTGTACTTTGCTTTTATCACTTTAACATGTTCGAGATACTTATTCATACGATTTTTCTTGCGATACCACTCAAAACAGAAACCGTTCAGTAATACTTTTTCATGATAATATATCTTTTATATTCCTGTTCAATGTGTAATTATCTATTTCAATTCCTGGACCTATAACTTCGCACTTAACAACACCTAATTCAAATCTTGACAACGAAAGAAGTATCATTTTAAGCGAAAAAATAGTTTTCCTTTGCTGAATAATGTAAAAATATTAAGTGTTCTAATAAATACTTGCTTTGCATAACGCTTTGAGGATCAGTTAGATTGGAGAATGAAACTTTTGAACTTCAGACCACTTATAGAACGCACGCGCACGCAGCGCGTACCACCATGAATCTGAAGTTAAAAAAATAAAATATTTATTGATGTAAAAGGTACAGCTACTTTGGGTCTTTCCAAAATTTTCTATTTTTCGAAGAAAATAATAAAAAAAAATATCAAATCCATCAAACAATTTTTGAGTGATACATTGCAAATTGGTTTTTCTATAATCAACAAACTAACTATTATCGACCTATTTTCGGTCACATACAGGGTCGGGGTCTCCTTTTAAAATGAGGATATAAGTCGTAGTTGACCACACTGGCCAAGCGCGGATTGTTAAAGTTTACATACGTTTGAAAACATTATGGAGAAATCTTCTTAACCATGTTAAAGCAGTGATATTTAACTGCTGACAACTAAGAAAAGTTTAAAGTGAATGCCGTGCGTCCCGGTCTCACCACAAAAGGGAGGCTGGTTCTCTAGAGCCTTAAGAAGAAACAAAGGATATATACAAATGTTATTATCACACGTCACAGACATTCCTCACTGTCACGAACACGAATTGGTTAGCGTGTACACGTTCGATTACAGCCTCTATCCGGAGCGCGCCAAGTACCCGTGGGTCGGCTGCTCTCTGGCGGCAGAGGGCAAGGGCGAGGAGCGGGTCTCGCACGGCTCCGAGCTCTTCATGGCCGCGGACTCCAAGATGATCACTATTGGAGGAGGGTCAGTACCCCTAATTAGCGCTATACGATTAACCCTTTCAGCCTCCATCCATCGCGAGCCAAATACCCTTGGGTCGGCTGCACGAAAGACGAGGAAGAGGAAACCAAAACTGTCCACGCAAATTCACTTTTCATGGCAGCGGATAACACCATGATCACCATCGGAGGAGGGTAAACAGATCAACCTTACGGTTAACCCCTTTCAGCCTATACCTTATACATTTTTAAAAACGGGACAGCACGCTAACTCCCCCATGACTGTTTGTGATGTTGATTAAGACAATACCATCCATAATTTGTTTTCCCATCTGCCTCTATCTGCTTGCAAGTAATAAGTACCACGTAATAATGGAAAATTCCAAAAATTCCATTTGCCTTGTTCAGTAAGGTAAGGTAAGTAGCTTAGCAACCTGTCATCTCCATACAATATTTGTTGGAGTTGACAAGTTGTTGGAATTGTGTCTACTACTTTGTGAATCAAATACTACCGAGAAGAATCACTTACAATTGATGTCTATTAATTGCATGTTCATGTCGTACATCGCATGTTTCAGAAAAGAAATGTTAGCACATATAAATTACTGTTGTTAAATATTTGCAGCGAGGGCCAGGCAATATGGATGGATGAGAACATCCGGTTCGGCAAGACGGACCGCTGCTCCACCTTCAACAACCCGCCGCTATGCCCCAGCGGCGACTTCGAAATACGCGTGCTCGAAGTGTACGGCTTCTCCGGCGCTTAGACCTATCGATATAGACACGCGGCCGCTCGGACGTTACGGAGTGAAATCTCGACGTGTCGTTACCCGCATGTGCTGTGATTTGACCGCTCCCCGAAGTCGATACTCGATACTTCGCCGCCCACCAGTGAATTCGCTCGAACGCTTTCGTATCGAACAAATTAGTCTTAAACAGTGCAACGATTCTAAAATATAACAAAAAAAAAAAAAGTATTATAGTAAATCCGTGCGATCGGGCGGATTCACTGTCAACTACGCTTAGTAAAACTTCAGTTCGCTTTCGGAGCAGTGCACGCATGCACCGTTTTGATAAGAAGTGTTGCTAGGTGTACAATATGTACGGGTGTGCCGTGGGCGCTATGGCGAGATTGTTTTGCGATTCGCATCAGCTAGAGGCATCTTTGTAGTTTATTACAAAGCGTTTATAAATTGTATATCTCCTAGATATATGTGCGTGGATTTTAATAGTATTTCAATGTTATGTCGTGAGAGGACGTGCGATATTTCAATACTTGCCGTCTCAACAGACTGTGTAGATGTATTCCTATATTTATTCTACGTGTGAACCCCGTAGTTGAAAGTTAACACGCCTGTCCGTTCAAGACAACGAACCGGGGAAATTAGGTTGTTTCTATTAATATTTAATCTATATAATAGTTGTCTGTGTGTTAAGTACAAATGGATGTGTCGTGTTGTGTCCACTCTCGGATGAATACGCTTACGTGAAGCAATATTTGTGGGCCTAGCCGTGGCTGTTTGCTCGTGCCGAGAACATTCCAGTGAAAGGTCGAAAACTCGGCTGCGTCAAACGTTGGGGGAAAGGGGATTCGATGAACGCAAGGTTCAAAATTAATGGCAACGACAGTATTCGGCATCGCTTAGCGGACTCTATCGCTTTAGGCTTATCTTTAAATGTGTACTCAAACCGTTATCACTTGTCTTTGCTCACAAAATGTACCAAAGATGTTTATTGTAGTTTATCTGTGGGCGAATGTTTGGTTACACTCGACACTATATGTTTCGTCTGTCGGACGTATTAATTATCTATGCTATTTAGTTACGAATAATTTCGTGGGGTAGTTAAAATATTTGAGTATTTTAACGGTCTCCAGAACTCTTTGACTTTCGTGCAGATTTGGATCGGCCGAAGCATATCGCAACAGTTATACATATCTTCTTAAAACTAGCTGTGACAAAGATAAATATATAAATACATAGCTGCGACCACAAACGGGTTTATCAGTCGAAATCGTGTAAGCCAAACATTTGCTTACGGGTTGTTATTAAAGTTATAAGAGTAAAAATATTATGATGAAATTTTATATACACAAATAATATCAATTCATTACATATTATATCGCGGTTAAAATAAAACTTTATTTAATCTGTGAATTTATTGGATGCTCTTTGTTGTTATCCACTGCCTACTCAATATTTATAATAATTAGTATCTATGGGTAGAGGCGATCACAATATATTGGTATAGGTCGAATGGACACTGTGACCTCTAGCCCTATTTAGAAGTTCAAACATTTCTTTTATATGTGATTTATGTCATGTTGAAATAAAAGGGCAACCCGCCGCGCCAATGGTGGTGTTGCCAAACCCAAAGACACTGCCATTTTAACGCTGTGTTGTATTAACTATTACAATTTATTCGAAAGGAAGGCAATGGCCGGATTTGTCTATACTGCACGGAGCTATAGTAAAAGGGATATGCGATCTGCGATGCAACCACGCGGTCAGTTTTGAGTAACGAAACTCTGTAAGTTTAAAGATAAATGCACCAAATTTTAGTCGTCTTAAAGTTGCAAATTCTGTACTCAAATTTTTTCTTTACTGCCACTGCAGTGTTCCATTCGAAAAAAATATCTCTTCACATTGAAAAGGTTGATAAGTATTTATTGTAATTCGGCAAACTACTAGGTCATGTTCTGTATTAACATGTATAGATAAAGTTGTTTTCACCGGGAATTTTTATAGCCGTCTATGTTTACGGTATTGATACTCGTATATCAAATGTGCACGAAATTATTTTCATGGGCACTTCCACACCTCTTCACACAAGGACTTATTGAAGTCACAAATTGTGTTAAGGATAGTGTCATATCGATACCACGCCGACAAATCTGAAAATTGGCGAGTTGTTTTTTTTATTTTATATATTTACATCGTGGGCAAATAAACAGACCAGACTGTCATGATGATTTTAAGTTATGACCGTCGCCTATGAACAAAGAGGTCGTCAAAAAGTGCCAAAAATGAACCAACGCAGCGGCTAAAATGGTATTGTCTATGGAAGTTTGCTTTGTTAGATGTAAGCGTCATGGAAATTGAAAATGTGCAGAATTCGTTGTACTTTGACTACTTAAGTCGCTTCACATCGCTGTTGTTTTATAGGGGTTCAAAATGAACGCCCTGTTTTGTTACTCACTCCTTACAAATTTATATTGGGAATGACACTTCGCCACAGGTTAAAAAATATCAGTTAGTTAAACTATACGGGACGGGTGGTTATCATTCGAGATAGTGTGACAGTTTTTTTTTTCGTACTGTCTATAAGCTGTGCTACCCTTATTGGTTGCGACAGCGTAACCGAGCTGTTTGGCGAGCTTCGGAGAGAAGCTCTGCCAGAAGAATTTTGAGCTCTAGGCCTCGAAGAAACTAAGGGAACGTCTGCCTAAGGGCGCCTCCTGTGAGGCCGGGCCTCGGCTTAGGCGACGTTTGGGATAACGGGGGGTCGGACGGTGAGTGTGACAGTGTGAGACTAAGTAATTGCACTTATTCAATTTACGTGCCGCTAACTTTACGCTTTACGTATACACATATGACAAATAACTATGCAGTTTTCATAAAATGAAATTTGGTATATTGGAAATATTATGGTTGAAAAAATATATGTAGTGTTTTTATTTTTTTCCATAAATGTTAAGCTTACGCCTAATCCATTTGACAGTATACAATATACTATAAAAGCAAAGTAACAAAAATTATGTTGTTTGTTCACAAATTGAAGATCATACAATTAAAATATTGGAAGAGTTTTATTTGGAATAGTTTTTTTCTCCATCATCTTTAGCAGCCTATAAATGGTCTGAAGTATTTTAGTAAATTTTTTTATTTTTTACAGTTTTGCTCATTCAGTCAAGACTTCAATGATTAATTGATTAAAAAAAGCTATATATACGGTTACACATATAATATATATCAATGTACAAGTCAACACTCGTGTGTTTTAACGCTGAAATTATATTTATACTTTGTATTTGTTGTGTTATATTATATGATATCAATTTTTTTGTGTATAAATCTCTACACCATAACCACTAAATTGACATGTCATGAATGCTTGCACAATGTTAACCGTGAAAAAGTATAGGACCATTTTTATTCCTGTGTAAATTTTATTAAGTTTCTAGATCTTTGTACAACAGAATTGTCAGCAATTTTATTAATATTGCCACTTGCGTTCATTTCCTTTAATGCTTTGTCATGGCTACTCTTGTAAATATTTATTTTTGAAGGTCTCTGCACATTCTACTTGTTTTTTTTTTTTTAATTATTATTATTACTGTTTAAGACTTCTTGAGTAGAAATGGTTTAAATCTTTAATTAAGATTTTTATTTTACGTCTTCTTTGTGTGTATTATATTATAATTTATAATAGATTATTATTTTTATAAACGATTTATGTGTGGAGACCGTCGTTACAAACAAAATCTTACTTAACATATCGGGTTATCTTTACGTGCCAATGTTACTTTGACACATGTCTAATGGAATAGTTTTATTGCATTTATTTCTGAAACTTATGTATGAAATTTACTATACATACATACAAATTAAAATAAAGAAATTATATATTGCAAATATAAGAAATTTCAATGCTTGAACGCTCTAGTCTCAGGAACACTAGCGACTTGTTTGTTAGGCCATTGTTTGACGTCAAAACTTGCAGTCATAACTGTGATATGACTTTGATGCCGTAGAGAATCTAGACCTTAAAAAAAGCAATAAATGTCATTGACATGTCAAAACTGCAAACATGCATTGACAAGCAAAGTAACCCTGATGTACCAAGCCGCGGGTTTAAGTTTTCAATTTGACATACGTGAACGCGGCGTAATTATAAATAAAATCTGTCTTAAATTGTGCGAAGTTGTTAGATTAATGACAAATGGTAGACTTACGCTAACGACGTGTGACATTTGTTTATTTGACACTTTCACTAAGGCACCGTATTCGACACGTATGTCGTACTACGTGCGACAGATTATGTTATGAAGACCTAAGACTTGTTTTTAAATTCAGATTATTTATATAATTTATTAAGTAGGTAGGGTGGGATAGAGCTGAGGTTACACGATCAGGGTCCCGAGACGCGATTTCTATACCAAGGTCACGGCGAGCAACGCCTAGTTCGATGCAATCCTTTATTCGAAGTCGTGCCCTCACTCCAGATATTGATCACTTGTCTTTATACTAAAGCTGCCAAATTTGACATCACCAACGAGTGTGTAATTTCAAAGGATTTAATGTACTCTAAATAATATTGAAATCTTAGCGCGGTATGTATTTTTACACTTCAAAAAGTGACGTCACAATTGATAATCGGGCGTGTCCGCTGCGTCAGAACATTGAACCAGGTGAATGTTCCGGCGAAGATGCGGCTCAGTTTTAACTGCAGCGAATTAGTACAATTGTCGCTCATTTATTGGTCTATTTGTGTAGTCAATGGGGAAAGTGATCCCGAATTGTATCTAGGCGATATTATACATAGACGGCAAGGCCTAAGTGACAAGAAGAAGGTATAGAATATCTGGCCCCTGATCGCGTATCCTCAGTCTTATATTTATGATGCATATTATTGTGATTTGCCTGTCTGTGGACATTGGTCCTGAATTGGTCACATGTTACGTTTTAGGGAAACTATAATACTATCATACTCAGTTATTTGAGTAGCGCTGCCAACACACGAATCTTTGTGGGGAATTAAATTTTAAAAACGTTTTTTTGGTACAGTTGATTAGGTATGATGACATGAAAGTAACAGGCATAATTAGTGTGAACTGTAACCTATTCTTTCGAAGAATTGAAGTTAGGTCAACAGTGAATTGTGGGATCTTCCAGATATTAGTTTGTTGGAACAATAATTTTTTTGCTATAGATTATCTTATTTTAATCTCTTCTGCCAAAAATAATTAGTGCGTGAAAATTATGAAATATGCGAACGTAAAGGCGCCTGTGTTGCCAGCCACGATGCTCGCGTGCAGGCCGCGGAGGGCGCTGGCTAGTCGCTGTGCCCTTATTCCTATGACATTCAAATCTACTGCTACTCATAACTTCATTTACTTATTTAGTATCACGGGTAGTAGCGATTTCAGTGTCGTAGAGAATCGGGGAAACCCCGTTAGCGTTTAAAATCGTTGATCAGTGTAAAGTCTAGTCTTTATTCTGTTTTTATTCTTTATCGGATATAATATCTAAATGTTTACGAATTGATATTTAAATGTGCGACATTCGCTCCGCCTCGGGGCGCATACGCTCGTGGTTAGATAGTGTTTAAGTACATTTAATGTAAAAAAAAAATATTTATAGTAGGTAAGGTGTTGCGCAAAAGATACACCATAGACACACTGATGATACATGCTTTCCAAAAAACATAATATTTGAACAAACAGTATAAAAAAGTATTATTGAATATTGTCGTACCTTGTGAGCGACTGTATATTTAGCAATAATGTTGTTATAATTATAGTGGCAATTCACAAACACAACACTTGGGTAGTTTCACTAAAATGTAATAATTTTTGTAAAGAGATAATGCAAAGTTCATATAGTACTTAGCCGAAAGGTGATCGCGTAATTAAAATTTTCTGTACTCAAACTTGCCTTTTTATGTGATATGCACGATGTACCAATATAAATACTACAAAGTTAAATTGACCTAATATGTTATGTAACATTTCTGTGGAAATTAGATAAACTTAAGCTCAAACTTAAACGGAATTGAGTCCATTTTACTCTGACACGAGTGTTCTGATACTCAAACATGCAAATATCATAGAAGTGCTAATAAAGGGTATAAACCACAAGTATTGTAAGATCCTAATGACTCTAGTAACGATTGCGCAGCACCTTAAATATCTGTTCTCCCTTTCAGTATTTGTGGTGTAAGTTTTTTTTTTAATGTGAGGATCATATGCGACGCGTATGTGTTGTGTGGTGCATATGCATATATGCACGGTTGAATGCATGCAGGATGCTTGTTTTGTTAATGTACTGTTACATTCGAATAGTTTTCGTCCGCCGCTCGGGCGACGGTGTAAAACTCGTTTAAATAATGTAATGTAAATGTTGCTTTATAATGTCTACAAAAAATATATAATCCCATATATACATGTTGTTGTTTTATTCATTTTTTATTTATCCTACAATTTATTTATATATAATAACTGAAACAAAAAATCTTAACTAAAATATATAAAGGAGCCCCTTTAGGCAAGGTTCCGAAGATACTGGCAGTGTTCACCCTTTAATTAATATTACATGGAATCAAACTCATACCATCTAGTCTCTTGCAATACCAGTCAGCTCAAGTAGACTTGGCACGTTGACGGTGACAAGGGACCGTCGTAAGATATAATTGTCTCAAGAAGAGGCATGGCAGTCCGTGATGTCCTAGCTTGTCAACATCACTGTGATTGGGACATTTGTGAGTGGAATCATTTATCCCACTGTTACAATATCTGATTGTTTTTTTTTATTTCGTTTTAAGGCTTTACACAGATTAGCCAATGTCAAGTTTATTATTTTATTAGTTCTCTCTTTTTATGGCTTTGCACAGATTAGCCAATGTCAAGTTAATAGCAATGTAGAAGTTGGGGAGAAATGGCGGGAAACTTCCCACTCTGCGGACGCGGCTCCCTCAAACCTTTCCCAAATCAATACCTGTTGTACATTCAGAAAACTAGCCACTACACAAACGACACCAAAACTGTCCACGACACAACCAACACCAGTCCTTTTCAAAATTAGCCAACAAACATTAATTCAAGAAAAGGGTGAAAAAACCGCGCCCACCATATACGCAGTCTCCCGCCTTTCTCCATATCTGATTGTGTAAACAAACCATTATAAAATTATATTGTCCGTATTAGTCATAAGATGTTCTATGTAATCTATGTTTAGTCTTGGTCATCTCAATAAAGTGATATTAAACATGGTGTCAGAAGTAAAGTCAAAATATATTATAAATATATACATTTTGATGTGAGAAAGAATATTATAAGTTGAGTAAATAAAAAATTATGATTTAAATTTTATTTTGAATGAAAGTACAAAGTATATTACTTATTACATATTTAATTAATAGTGAACCAAACAAATTTTGTCATTACAAGTATCTGCATAGTACACACTATATAGATACAATAAACACTGTAATGTGTACCCTTTAAGAAATTTTAAGTTAGAAGAACATGTCAGCTAGACAGTATGAAGCGGTGATAGCCTAGTGGTTAGGGCGTCAGGCTCCTAATCAGAGGTTGGCGGTTCGAATCCGGGCACGCACCTCTAACTTTTAGGAGTTATGTGCGTTTAAAAAAAAAATTAAATATCACTTGCTTCAACGGTGAAGGAAAACATCGTGAGGAAACCTGCACGCCTGAGAGTTCTCCATAATGTTCTCAGAGGCGTGTGAAGTCTGCCAATCCGCACATGGCCAGCGTGGTGGACTATGGCCAAACCCTTCTCATATTGAGAGGAGACCCGTGCTCTGTAGTGAGCCAGTAATGGGTTGTTCATGATGATGATGATGACAGCTAGTACACCATTTAGCTCTGTGGGAGGAGGATGGCAATATTTATAGTTACTCAATTGGCTCTGCTCAACGATCTGGCAGCCAACTCCGTAGCACATGTTGGTGACTAACAATCTTATAGCATCTAATCTCACTTTGGCGATTATTACAAAACTCTTGCTGTCAATTTGACTTTTTTTTTTACGAGGATGACTGGTTGGCCCACTACCACAATAAATTATAGACAAATTCATGGATAGAGTCCTACTAGACAACCTCTTTCATAAGATGAGAGGGTTATTGCTAATGCAGATTCACACAGCCTATTATTGTCAGGTTAGAGATTAAAGCCCCAACAGATAAATGACTTAAACCACTATTCTTTTACACTATACAAAAGTACAATACAATAAGCACAAAACAGCATATACAATTTGTGTTATGCCAACAAATAGTCACAACTAAAAATTATATACAAAACAATTTAAGTTGGCCTAAATATAAACCATACTAAAACACATTAATCAACAGTTTTTGGTATCCTTTAATCTAGTCCTATAGTTCGAAGACCTATCTGATACTGCTTTCACCAATGAACTATCATTTACTAAACTTAATATATCTTCATAATTTGAGTCAATCAAGTCTAATGCTTTCAGCAAATTGTCATCAGAACAGTTCTCTAGATAATTGAATATAAGTATGCTCAATGAAGTTTTCATTTTTTTTGAAAAGTCTTGAAGTTCTTCTTTATCATCATTTTCAAAGCTTGAACCACCATTTTGGTCAAATGTAGCAATTGAACTTAAAGTTTTCCACATGCTATAGCTCTGTAGACAGTACTGTTCATAATCACATAATTCCCCAATCTGGAGCACTCTCACTATTGTATATGCAGAATCAATAATATCAACTAGATCCATATCAATTTCTTTCTGATTAACAAACTTATTTTCATAGTAAGAAAAAACTATAGCAATAATATTTCCAACATCTGGTTTATTGTCGCTGAGTACCTCGTATGACTTATCAAACCCAACCAAATTAAGAGTGATTTGCAAACTTATAATTAACACTCTTTCTAATTGATCCCTATCACAACAATCTTTCTGTTTAACTGTTATCTCTGTGAAAGCGGCCACTAATGACACAATAGCCTCAGAACCGACAAAATGACCGAAAAATTTAGTTCTGTGCCGACCTGTGTTGCAGTATGAGCATATTGTGTTGAAATTTTCCAATCCTGTTAATAACAATTCTTTATTTGAAGAGTTCTTGAGTATAAAATAAAGAGCATTTGAATACCCCACATTGATAAACATATCGATCCAAATTGATATGTTTTCGTCGCTCAGGAATAAGCTTGAGTTTATTAACCGTAGCAATTGTATTATGGTAAGGCTGTCTTCAGACTTTGCGTACTCTAGTAACATAGTGAGAAAACTGTTCATTTGTAAAAGAGATTCCGCCGCTTCTCTCTGACAACACATATTACCAATTATTCCTATCAGAACTTCAACAATCCGAGGCGACTCGACAACCGGCCAAGCGAAACTAAGCAAGTTCAAAACATCGTGTTTTTGTAAAAATAACACAACGTCTCTCTCAGCCGTCATGTCCCAGAGCGTGCAAAGGTCTTCTTCGAAGGATTTCTCTTGTATTTCATCTTTTAAAGTATCTAAGTTGGCGAATTTTAGTAACAACTTCAAAACAAATCTTTCACTGTACGCCGTGTCACCGATAACATCACCCGTCACTGTATCGTCTTTATTATCACTATTCTGTAAATCTGGTTTCATTTTGTATGCGTATAACTTTTTTAATGAGTTAGATATTTTACAACGATGTTTATAAGCTTTTCACTAAGATATTCACCAAATATATCCATTTTTTATTTAATCAACATCTTTGGTACCTCATAATTTAACTGAGCAAAATAACATTCAGGCACAGAGTATGAAATATATATTATACACTCAGAATAAGAATATTATATATTTATATATATTATACCATTATTACCATTGCACTTTATTGTGCTATAGATAGGCGTGCGTCAGATACGTAGGTAATTTTGGATAACTGACATTACATTCAACATTGTATATGTACACAATAAGATTGGTAATTGACGGGCCAAAAGTGATATTTATTTATGCACACAACCCAGAGTATCCGTACACTACGTTAAAACGTCATACATTGGCTTATAGACAATTTCACTACGCCACATACAATAAAAATCCTATTTTATATCAAATACCTTCCTTTTCAATTTTACATGAGTAGATGTGTTTGTAATTATGTATTATAGTTTATAGTTCCAAATTCCAAAGATTAATGTTACCTACCTAGGATATGTATAATTTTGAAGTTTATTATTTTAAATTTTTATTTTAGACTGGTTGATTCTCGTGTCAGATATGGGCTTAAATGATGATGACTAATAAAAGTTAGCTATCATTCATTCAAAATGTAGGAAACTAGTATTTGAAGTATTTTATAATTTAAAATCAAGCAAAGCATTTTCTGTATAAAGTAAGAATCCTAAACAACTAAAATAATTTCATGTTACAGAATACTCGTAACGTTTACTTTTATAAAGATAAGAATTAATTAGCAAAAGTCTGTAAGGTACCTTAAGGTGTAGTAACATACAGAAGTAAAACTAACCAAGCCGATAATAATATATACTTTATTAAAAGATCTTTCATCCTTTAATATTCATAGATCTATCTGTATTTTCATATTTCCTGCCTTAATAATTTCTGTTTGTTTTATCTGCCTTAAATTTACAGTGCTGCTGTTGGAATGACTGATTTTTTATTTTAATTTATACACTACAAGTTAGCCCTTGACGGCTATCTCACCTGGTGGTAAGTGATGCTGTCTAGGATGGTAGCAGGCTAACCTGTTAGCTGTGCCGGAACGCTACTCGCTTGGCGACACGTCTTTGTCAGAAGGGTGGTAACTAGCCACGGCCGAAGCCTCCCGCCAGACCAGACTCGAGCCGGGACTCGAACCCAGGACCACCAACTTAATAGTGCGACAGCGCACGCACTGCGCCACGGAGGTGTCTGACTGACTTCGCAAAATACTCGTAGCTTCACCAATTTCACTTTTGATTAGTAAGTCATAAACAACCTTACAAAAAACAACTATTTTATAACTACAAATTTTGGCACATAAAAGTAAATAAAACAATAATTACCAACAGAAATAGCAATACAATTCGGAACGCGACTGTGCAAGTGCGTGGGGTATCGTATCGGTATGGGAGACAGATTCTCAGAATACAATTTTTTTTGTTTTTTTTAATAATAACCGTGCGATTTTTTCACTTAAAATTACTTCAAGTATATTTTTAATATGACGAGTAGGATATCTTATGTACTTTTTGGTTGCATTAATAATAGTTGTCTACTGTACTGTTTGTATGAATAATACCAGAAAAAAATAATTTGACCGTCTGGCTGTCACTAGATACTTGAAATTTGAACACAAAGTAGGCAAATGTAATTAAAATTCTGGAGGCGGGTAGCCCTATCGCATGTTTAGATGCCACGCAACTGTAGGTATTTATTTGAAAGATAAGCCCCGAGTTACAATGTATACATAATATTACCGTGCAATTACTCCAAGACAGAATCAGACTGGAGAGCCAATCGGTGCGTGCGTGCGATACACCCCCGCCCCGCGTTCTCTTAATATCCCTTAGGGCCCCTTACCTTTCACTGCTGCGCAATAAGTAACAGAGGGTTTGGCCATTGTGCACCACGCTGGCCATGTGCGGATTGGCAGACTTCACACGCCTTTGATAACATTATGGACTCTCAGGCATGGGAGGTTTCCTCGCGATGTTTTACTTCACCGTTGAAGCAATTGATATAAGTGATGAATTGCTTAAAAACGCACATAACTCCGAAAAGCTAGAGGTGTGTACTATACATATATGAAATATATATATCAATATTTTGTTAACAACAGAGGTGTCCCAAAGAAAGTAGTAAGTTATAGGTTAACTAGGCTAAATAAAAGAAGTACACTGTAAAATAAAACTTTTAATAATGTTTCCTCGATTATACCAAAGCAACAATGTCTAGCTCATTTAACAGCATACAATTCTTGTTCTTGTCAAGATAAACACTCAATTATTGCTGTACCAAAGTACACAATCAACAAGTTAGGAAGTATGGCGTACATTATTTTATTTTAAAGCCTAAGTCGCTATTATTTTCGTACGTTTTTACACAGTACATAAGGAATAAGATTAAAACCCACTGACACATTACTCTCGCAATATATTAAATAACCTAAATAGGATATTCACGAACATAATAAGGTTACAGAAATAGACATCAATGTGTCATCAACAATCATAAACTCAATCAATTGCTTTTATCATAAAATAATATTACTTTCGTCAGTTTAGATAATTTACCAAAGACAATTAGAATATTTTTTTTTCAACTAAAACTATACATGCCTCCAAAAAATCTTAAAGTTTTACATAAATTTAGGTATATTATCCGATACTTTTGGAAAGTTTATGCCTGTATTGTCAATGTAGTTGGCAACAGCCAATATAAAAATTCTTTATATATAGTGCCAATTATGTATCCTATCCTTATCCAGGGAATGCAGTGTAGAGCACAATTTCAAGACTTATTATTTTGTGGAATAAGTGATTTATGTACAACAGTATTGGCACCATTTTCAATGTATGATTAATGTACTGCAAGAATATACGGTAACTTTGCCAGTCAAATGAGTTTTTTTGGGCAGCACTTATACAACAAACAGAAATACAAATAATTCTTAAACAAGGTAATAAAAATACTGATAATAAGAAGTTAAGAAAGCAATTATTGAGCTTATTAACACAAGCATGTTTATCCCACATTTACATTTAAGGAATTACAAGTGGTTATTTATCGTGACCGGAGGTTGTACGGTATATACTTTGTCACTGATGGGATGGGTTTAAAACATAGGTATGTTCTTTACACTTACGCTGCAAAGTAACCTTGTGTAACAGTATTCACTTTTTTTATACAGGTGTCAGGAGTTAATAATTTTTATTTAAGGACTAATTTCACTAACTATCGTTAGCCTTCACTTTAGCTGGTGGTGCGTCATCCGACTGACCTTGCTTTCTTTTCCTGTTCTGTTTTCCCTTAAAGTTCTTTCCTTTATTACTGTGTTTAAACTGTTTCATATTCTTGCGTCTTTTTGCCATTTCCTCAACAGTCTTCTCTAGGTATTTTGTTTCCTCTTCATCTTCCAAAACTCTGAAAACTACATCTGTTTCGCCAATTTTGAGTTTGCCGTCTATAGTTTTTGCCATTATATCCTTAGCAGTGTTTTCTTTAGACAAGCGCACCCAACCTTCAGTTTCTCCTACTTTAAAATCAATGTATGCGATGTCAGCCCCTGTAGGAAAAAAGACATCCAATATATTATTGTAAATTCTTTTTAGCTATTCCAACCAAATTCTATTCAGCATTTGTTTAGCAGTTGTATCAGCTATTTGTTGTTTCATATATTTGTTTATGAATATTTAATCCCTTGTTTACTAGTTTTGTACTGTACTTATTTACTATTGGAACTTTACCAATTTAAGAAAATAAGAAACTGTATTCACCTAAAGGTGTGATCGCTTCTTTGACATCTTCTCTGGTCATCTTGTCATGCCCCTGGCTGAAGTGTAGCACCGTGCCTGTTGGCAACTTGAAGTCATCCTTCTTTTCTTTTGTCTGAGAATCACACAAAGTATATGCCTAAGTTTAATATACAAGGCTTAAAAAGTGGTGCTTGGCTGACAGGTCTTGCATATGAATGTGCACTACAGTGCAATATGAAACACTATAAAATGTTGCTGTTGGCATTATTCATACAACAAAACACTAAAGCAAGCTGACAGACCCTAGAGGCTTAGTAAATGGATTTCATTGGCACGCTCAGGGCAAAAACCTAGAAGACATAGAACCTTAATAAAATGGGTCATACAAATTTTTTATTATTTTTATTTTACTACAAGTTTGCCCTTGACAACAATCTCACCTGGTGGTAAGTGATGATGCAGTCCAAGATGGTAGTGGGCTAACCTGTTTATGGATATGGTGAACCCATACTACTAATATTATTTACTACACTACAACATGCTGGAACGCCAAATCTCTTGTCGCTTAATGTCTTGTTGTGTTGGAAGGGCTGTAACCAGCCAGGGCTCCCACTAGACGGGATTGGAGCCAGAATCAAACCTCCAACTTACGTGCAACAGCAGATGCCCTGTGCTATGGCGGTGGTAAAACACTTGTTTACATACTCGTTATAATAAAAAAGGAAAAAAAGGTCCTGGTAAACTACATTTCAAGCCATGACAATTACCTAGGATACATTTTTGTTGAGATTATAACCCTGGGTCTACTATCTGTCATTTTTAATATATCCCCAATAGTGGCACATAAAAAAGCCTGTATTATTCAATAAATGACTTTATAAATGCTTCAGCCTTAGGTTTATTGTAAGCCAACCTGTAAAGAATAAACTTAAAAGCTAATTTAACAGTATATACTATGATTTAAATATCCTACAACATTTAAGAGTCAATTTGTATGCATTATTTTCAGTATTTATTCTCTGACATTGTAACCACAACTTTCATTATTTACATTTCAGAAACCTGAGAGATAGACCCACAATTGTGGACTGCAATGATGTCAACATGGCAATTTAATAAACTGGTAAGCTAAATTACCTCTTTATCCTTATGTTTCTTGTCCTTCTTATCTTTCTTGGCAGCATATTCCTCCTGTTTCTGTTGCATATAGTTATCTTGCCAAAGTATCAGAAGATCTGCATCATTGTATTTCAAACCTTTTGTGTCTAAGAACTTTTGTGCCTGCAAAATTACAAAACATAACAATCTAAAAAAAGAAAGCAAGAAAATCTCATCTTGCAGTAGACTAGATGCATGTAAAATCTTGATGTTTTTTTTAATGATGCTGCTACGAGACTCTATTGTAGACAGAACAAAGCTCAAAAGACCAAAAGCAGTTATGATGGGACAAAATTTTGCAAGAGCATCCTCAAATCAGACAAATACCATCAGATAAATTTATGCAAATATCCACCACATAAAATAAAAGCAAATTAAGAGCCACAGAAGTTAGTTGTTTTATAACACACCTTTTCTTTAGTCTTAAATGTAGCAAAAATGGATCCTTTAAAGAGTCTCTTTTTTGTTTGCTTATCCAGATACCTTCTCATTATGATATTTTCTACTTCATCAAATTGTTTGAAGAACTTGAGTATGTCATCAAGGGCAATGTCTTTCGGGAAACCTTTGGCATATACTGTCCGAGACACAAGCTCTTTGCGCCTTTCCTCATTCATTTCCGGTATAGGCATTTCAGGGTTTCTACGCACTTTCTTACTGTCATCGGAAACCTATAAAATAATATTTTGTATAAATTAAACTGCACATGGTAAAAGCAGTAATAGTTCCTTTAACATTCTCCAGTAGTATAAAATAGACCCAAACCTCTAGTAGCCCAGTTGTAGACTTATTTATTGCATTGGCAATAACATCAATATCAGTGGACAGTCTGGCAAGACGGTTGAATCTGGTGAGCACATCAAGGGGCACCCAACCATCATCTAACTTCACCTGTTCACGTAGGAATTTGTCTCTGGGCAGGTTGAGATCTCCTGCAATTCGAAAATTTTGTCACGATGGTTGTAATTGTGTACACAATAGATAATTAGTGGATGGATTTATATTAATTATTCACTGAGCTATTTCATCATAACTCGAGGATTTCCACAGCCTTAGCTAGGGCCACTAGTATACAGTGACAATCTGAGAGCTATGTGCAATGTTCAGCTGTATTCTATAGTTACATACGAATGTAAACGTAATGCTCAAGTTTAACGGCAACTAGTACAGTAGCCGTTTGATTTGTTCACCTCAGTATTATCAAAAATTAGCTCATGAACTATAAGTTTTGTAGTAATATCATTGAATAAAATTTGTAACAACTAGCAAACACTGAAGCAGATACTTCCATACCTACTTCTGTTGTTATGAACGGAAGGATCTAAAACTAGTTAACGGATACAATTTTAAGTAAATACAGTAGTATGAAGTAAATATAGGTGTTATTCACTTATTGGGACAGTATTGGGTAAACTAAAAAGCACACGTTGTGTACCTACACACCGAAATAATATTCCACTTGGCGAATAATTCCGCTCTCCAAATCAGTGAGTTCTTCGATATCGTTCTCCTTATCATTATTTTCTTGTCCATTAGTTTCGGAAACCACTTCTTTTTCTTCAGTCATTATTGATTGAAATGCGTGCGTGATACAATGTGTTAAACGTGACGCAAATACGCAAATTACTGTTCGTCAATTAAAGTACACTATTAATCACGGAGGACTTAAGCAACTATAGATCACAGTCAGATGAAAAAATCTTTTATAATTGTAATTCAAATTAATAATTTCAAACGCATTTAACACGTGTTTCCCAATTTCTAAAACCACATGAACATGCCAGTTGTCACAGATCGTGCCGGCATTTTGGTCCACAGAATACAAATTAGTAAATTACAATTACTTAATTTTGGTTTTGGAGAAAAGATGTAAAACTCAGGTTCTAGCTTTTCACACACGCTTCTGTATAGAAAAATAAAAATTTAAATATTGAACTTTAAATTAACCTAAGCAATCTCCTTTTTGGAAATAATTCTACTGTTCAAATTAAAGAAGTTATGTTTCTAAATAGTAAACTTTGTCTCTCAATACTTCAGACAACTAACGAATATCAGTTACAGGTTTAATCCTAAGGAAATTAGCAAACATAACCAATATGAGATAATTTGTAAAAAAAAATATAGAAATGCTCACTCTAAGCTGGTAAACGTCATTTGAAGGCACATCAGATATTCTAAAATGTAATTGTTGTGGATCTCACCACGCAATTTCTAAGACATGTCCCATCAAGGCTGCCAAATGGAAAAGAAAGAAACATGCAAAAGTTTTACAAATAAATAGTGTGAGTTTCCCTCCTCATCTTTCGACATTTGAAAGATTACATTTTGATTTGATTTGATACCCATCTAGACTGGAAAAGCCATGTTTACAATCTAAGCGTTAAGCTTTCGCGATTTGTATTTGCTCTCAGTATACTGAAAGCAAATACAAATTACGAAACTGCACTCTCCGCGATGCATATGCATATGCATATACGCGACCTATGCATATGCATATTCTTGGATCAGATATGGGATAATCCTCTGGGGTGAAAGTACCAATGCAGAGGATATCTTTATCCTCCAAAAAAAGTGCATCCGCATCCTAATGAACATAAAACCACGCGAAAGTTGTAGACCGCACTTCCTAAATAAAAAAATTCTTACTTTACCGTCAATCTAGATAATGGAAACAGCTTTATTTGTGAAGAAGCACTTTAATCTATACAAAACAACGGAGAATACAAAAAAAACAACAACGAAGCACACGTCGCAAAAATAAACTTGCATACCCCATATGCAAATTAAAAATTTTTACCCGCGGCCCATTATATAGATCGATTAATATATACAATAAATTACCAAATAATATAACTGACGAAAACAATTTGACGTCCTTTAAGCGCAAATTAAAAGAATGGCTCATCCTTAGAAGCTTCTACAGGATAGACGAACTGTTCCAATAAAAGTTCCTTAATTTTTATTGAATACTGTGAAATTGAGGAGGCTGACGACGTCAATATGTCGTATTGTATAATATATTATGTTGTACTTATTTTTCCAGCTTTCACAAAAAATTACATTAGTTAGTGAAATAGGATAAATTACGAAAACAAATGTAGTTGTTCAAGAAAAATGTTAAATGTAATAATTATTTTTAAGCAACTTTGTACTTTTCAGAAATGCCATAGAGGATTTGAATCCAGGGCCATGAAATAAATAAACAAAAAAATTGTTATCATCATAAATCATGCACAGAGTACTTTTTACATATGGAAAATATCATGGTTAGAAATTTACGAAAACAAAGTGAATGGTTTTTATTTAAATCCAAAAAGATTAAAGATCGAATTAAGCATTTCCAATTTTAAAATGGGAGTGCGAGGTTTAACAACTTATATAAATAACCGTCAAGATTTTTTCTTCAAACAATATCATTTACATGATACAAGCCTGGTAATAGACGGTCTCAATCTATGTGCGCAGTTATATAGATCGCTGAATACTTTCTCGGCGTTTGGTGGCGATTACAACAAGATTGCGTTGTTTATTAAGACATTCTTCAAGAACCTGCGGAAATGTAACGTGACACCTTACGTTATTTTTGATGGTTGCCACGAGACCCGAAAATTGAAGACTGTTCTTAGTCGGCTTAGAAACAAATTAAAGGGTACTTCCAAACTTGATGCAGTGACACAGAATAACCTCCTGATATTCCCCTATATGCTTCGAGACGTTTTTAAGGAGATCCTCATTGAATTGAAAATCTCTTATACAATATGCGAGTTTGAAGCTGATGAAGAAATCGCGGCCCTTGCACGATATCTGAACTGCCCTGTGCTAAGTTACGACTCGGATTTCTATATATACAATGTCTTGTACATCCCCTTTAATACATTAGAGACAAAGCCGATTCAAATAGAACTGAATGGTACTAAAGTTAGTGTAATGGAATGTAAACTATACAAAGTTCAATATTTGTGTGACTATTTTGGAGGTCTACATGAGGAACTTTTGCCTTTATTAGCAACTGTGCTTGGAAATGACTTTGTGGAGAAGCGAGTTTTTCGTAAATTCTTTGAACAATTGAAGTTGCCTAAAAGAAAGAATGTTAAAAATGATGAACAGCGACAAATACATGCTTTATTTAAATGGCTGCAAAATGAAACATTAGACTCTGCAATCATTAAAATATTAGGAAGGCTTAAGAAAGATGAGAAAAATAAGGTTAAGATAATAATCAAAAAGAGTATTGATGGTTATTATTGCCAAACTTGTAAATCAATGAAATATTTAAATTTGCAAACAGATAATCTACTTGAAACATATGATTTTAAAGATGGTGATGAAATTGATAATATTGATGATGTAGATAATTTCAATGAGGGCCATGGTTCTGATGAAGGCATTGATGATGATAAAGAAAAGGCCCGGAAAATTTCAACATCTAGTCTAAAAAGTTTACCTGATTGGTTTGCCAACAAAATTCGTAAAAATCTTATACCAACTTGTTATTTGAATTTATATGTACATCACTTGCACATCTGCAATCCCCAACCAGAAGATTTTACTGATAAAGATACTTTTCTCAGTGTTATAAAAATTTTACGTTACGCTTTTGACATTTTGACAGATTTTTCCCACGACAAATGTTTGTATTATAGTAGAGAAAATGACTGCTATCATAAATTTACCGTTGGTCAAGATTATTCTGTTGAGAGACCATATGATATACCTTATGAACACCTCACAGATACACAGCTGAAGCAATACTTTGGACATTTTCTTAGTATAAATCTCCAGAATTTGGACTTTACTTTAATAAAGCAGTTGCCATCCAATTTTCAACTGTTTATTATATCAATTCTTTGGTGGGTTCAAAATTGTAGCGTGCCTGATACACATGTTCAAAGTGTCATCATGTCGTACATAATGCTGCAAGTTATTAATGAAAAAACTGGAACTGAGCAGAGCTACTATCATTTTAACAACAAACATGCTAATAAACTTGTAGAACTAAGGCATAGAGCAGCTACTCAAAGTATAGAAATTCAAGACTATTTTTTGGATAAAAACAAAGTACAGTACCCAGATTGTCTATTAGCTGCAAGTGTACTTTTAAAACATTACGAAATAAATGAGAGCATACAAAAGAAACCTAGAAGTTATGACATTAAGAAAATACATTCATTTGCACAATTTCAATGTGCATTACAGCAAATTAATGCTTTAAACATTTTATGCACTTCACCATTTGAGAGTACAGTTTGTTATAAAAGTTATAATGGTACTTTTATTTATAATATTGCTTTGATGTTGGAAAGGCAAGAAGATCCTGTAGCTACTCTTGAGCAACATATAAAAGGGGCTACTACTGTTATAATGTTTTATAAAAGCATTAATAAAATATATAATGAATTGTTGCAAAAAATGAATTTATCAACTGTTAAGTGGTCACACAAAAGGCATAAGAGTCGCTGGAACTGACTGGGCCATATTACGGAAGGTGGACCTGAACAGGCCTTGTCCTAATTTTGAAACTTCTATTACAGGTATCAGGTAGGTGATTACCAATTTCCACAAATCAATCTCAAATTTATTGAGGAGCTCAATATTTCTTCCCCCAAATACTAAAGCAACTTTTTATCATATCCCGTAAGTACATAATATGTTTAAATTGCATTAAATTGTTTAAATGCATAACCCATTCCAGGATTGCAATTTTAGTTTTTAGGCACACTTATTACATTTGACTATGGAACAGTAAAATAATAACAGCCTTCAAAATTATTATATGAGGCAGTTCATTTTGAAACTATTAACAATGTTTTCTCATTTGTTCACTGATTCGTTCAGTGAGGCGGCGCTTAGTGAACGGGACGTGCGCTCTGGGTATTTCAGCGGTTAAGTTACCTTTGCTGTCAGTTAACCGTAAACTTATTTAAAATAGGTATGTACCTAGTCGTATTTATAGAATCCACAGCACTAGGTCTGCATTTGCAACGCGAATTTACGAAGCCCCACACTGCGCGTGTCAGACACTTGCATGGCAGGTTTGTATTATATTTTTTTATAAGTCTTTAAAAGGGTCGGAATCCAGAACAGCAAAGCGAGTTAATAAAATATAACTTTTTTTTTCTCGTTTTATGGCTTTACAAATTATTAAAGAAGTTTTTAGTTTGTGTTTTAAATTTGAATGTTATCGTATCTGTAACAAAAAACTCATCAAAAAAATCAAACTCAAGAGGCTTTCTTTATTTGCCAAGTTTTGACTGCGAAGTTTCCCGCCATTTTTCCCTAACTTCAATTCTACATTGCTATAAAGTTGACATTGGCTAATCTTTGTCCATAAAAAGAGAAAAAAAAAAGTTTTTTTTGACTTTAGTTTAGCAAATCATTTGTTGTATTTTTTTTGTCTTATTATTGTTACATAATATTGTAGATACTGTATTTTAGGGACATCTTCCTTGTACTTGAGGCACGTTCTAGTACCTAACATTAATTCATAAATATATTAATACACTCAGATTTTTTTACTATTTTCTGTTTTTTAATTTTCATCTTATTACCAGGCTACCAACAGTTTCTTAGATAAAAGTAGGTATGCCTGTATTATTTGCTTAATCGGTTCTTTCGCTTGCGTTGTGGGCGAGGTTGTGTGTAACTCTCGTGACTTGCAGCGTGTGAAGTTTACCAAAGGTTAAAGGTCCAGGTTAAAAATCTGATCTTAAATGAAAACCGTTTGATTATTAAATAATTTTATTGGCTATTGCTATCAGTGGACAATCAACGAACTGATCACGTAAGGAAAATCCAGGGACAAGGAAAACTATACATAATAAACCTATCTACGATTTCTTCTTACTCTTAGCCATACCATTCGTACCATTACTGGTACCATTGCTATAAACTTTCCTACGAGTCTTGCATACAAAGTTGTTTACTTTCTCACCCAAGATATATAATCCACTGGCTACACTCAAACTTAGCCCAATGAAGACAAACCTCATGGGCCAATTGAGTGCTTTGAACACCGGGTACACCCATGCCCCAGTTTTGGCATATATAACGAAGAGCCATACAATGTATGATATGTAGACCGAAAGGGTAAGTACATAGCCGACAATTCTCGGCGGGTAATTTATAAACGACGTGAATAATTCTACGATAATAAATACAGATACAGTGGTGTGCATCACGTGGTTAAGCGCTGGGTGGTATAGCTTTTCTATTCGCTCCGGGAATATCAACTCCTTGTCGGTGAGGTAAATGCCCCAAAACGCCACGGACACGTAAATCGCCGTCGGGAAGACCAAGGAGAACAGAGTGTCTTTGATTTGCCGGATCGCTGGAGTTTTCTTTGGCGATTGTGCGTTAGTCCCGTAGACATCGTTCAGGAATGCCACGAAGTGGTACACGGTTTGTAAAATCTGGAAATGTTAAGTTAGATTTCGTTTATATTATAGTTCGTCCGCTCTAACGGTTTGCACCTCATCCCCATCATCATCATCATCATCGACCATTGCCGGCTCACTACAAAGTACGGGTCTCCTCTCAATATGAGAAGGGTTTGGCCATGGCCATGTGTGGATTGGCAGACTTCACACGCCTTTGAGAACATTATGGAGAACTCTCAGGTGTGCAGGTTTCCTCACGATGTTTTCCTTCACCGTTGAAGCAAGTGATATTTTAATTATTTAAAAACGCATATAACTCCGAAAAGTTAGAGGTGCGTGCCCGGGTTCGAACCCCCGACCTCTGACTAGGAGGCAGACGCCCTAACCACTAGGCTATCACAGCTTATATGCACTATTATAAGAACATTGATTTGTTATTAATATAAATATATTAGAAAAATAATCAAATTTAAGCTAGTTGAGCTGAAAGTTATTGTATATATAATAATTCTTAAATAAATAAGTACAATAGCAAGCAAGTATTTTTTTTTTTTCGGACTGACTATTAGCTCTGCTAACCTTATTGCGACAGCGTAACCGAGCTGTTTGGCGAGCTTCGGAAAGAAACTCTGCCAGAAAAGCAAGTATTGCACCGTAACTAAACTAGGAATAGGAATAAAGAAGGCTTGGATCGCCGATTTTTCATGTCACGGACGGATGTAGGCTCCATCGCAGTCCGGCTTGATTTTTTTTTGGCTATTTTATAATAAACTAGCTGATGCCCGCGACTTCATCTGTGTTGAGTTAGTGTGTGTGAAAGTTTGTTTGCCTTCCTTCACGAAGCAATGGATTACTAAACCGACAACCTTGAAGTAATAAATTTAAAGTAAATATCTTCTTTGTAACCAATAAAAAGAATGAATGAAATCGGAGAGCGCGTTAATGAATTACAACTAAATACACATTTTGATGTAGCTGTGATAGCCTAGTGGTTAGGGCGTCAGCCTCTTAATCAGATGTCGGCAGTTCGAAGAATCCGGGCACCCACCTTTAACTTTTCGAAGTTATGTGCCATTTTAAACAATTAAAATATTACTTGCTTCAACACTGAAGGAAAACATCGTGAGGAAACCTGCACGCCTGAGAGTTCTCCATATTGTTTTCAAAAGGCGTGTGAAGTCTGCCAATTCGCACATGGCCAGCGTGGTGGACTATGGCCAAAACCCTTCTCATATTGGGAGGAGACCCGTGCTCTGTAGTGAGCCAGTAATGGGTTGATCATGATGATGACACATTTTGAATTTCGTCGAAGTCTCTCACCAGACCAGACTCCAGTCTGGAATCGAACCCAGGACCTCCAACTTTATAATGCGAAAGTGCGCGCGCTGCGCCACGGAGGTCGTCAAAATAGTTTGTGTAATAGTAGAAGTTTCATAATTTCAACCTCGACACAACAATTATGTGTTGATTATCGCTGACCATTCATAATATCTAACCTTCTTTCAATGACCCTGTATCATTATGGCGCGCTTCCTTACGTCGGCTAACGAATTCGGCGAATATATTTCGGGGTTTTCGGAGCAGTTAACCGAATAGGGTGGTTAAATTACGTTGACTATCCGAATGCGGCGATCCAATAGCTTAATATATATGGGAAGTACTTATAGACTGCATTCAGGGGCATATGTATAGCACTCCCCAATTTCCTGAATCCAGGCTGGTTATTTCAAGAGAATACCCAATAGATATTAATCGAGTAAACATACGAATCCAGGACCTCGTGATCTGTTATCGAACACGCTTACCACAAACATGCTAAACACAACTGGCCATAAAAAAAAAAAACAACTAGATGCAAATGCGCAGGGAGCATTTTCACAACTAGATCTCAGCTTTGTATACTCATCACAATTTGTAATGAAGAGAAAATGGAATCAAACTAAATAGCTCCACTCACCAGACACCATATAGTGAGAAACATGCTTCTCGATTTCAACGGGAATCCCTCCATTTCTCTGTCGGGGAACGGAAATGTGATATACTTTTGATCGTACCACAACACAAACGTGTTCAATGCGGCAACACTTAAATGGAATAACGCACGCGACATTTTGTCTTTGCAACTAAAAAAATGGTATTAAAATAAATCTTTCGTACGTCTATCTGTGGTCAGATCGTTTGTAGCTCTGTAAAGAATATACTTGAATAATAAAAAAAAAAAACGGTGAAGTGGCAGTCTGACTCGCAGGGTTCCGTGAAGAAGACTTATAATATTATGCTTTGCTGTTAAAAGATGGGGCGATTTCAAAAGATTCTGTAGGGTCAAAATAATACCTGGCTAAAGCCTTAAAGTTTAATTTGTTTATTTGAATAGCATTCATTACATACTGTAAGAGCTTTTATTTGAAGGCAGCAAAAACAAACGAGCAAACAATGTTCTATTGGGGATAAGCAACTCCCACTAGAAATATTTGCTACCTTTTTTTTTCGGACTGTCTATTACCTGTGCTAACCCTATTGGTTGCCACAGCGTAACCGGGCTGTTTGGCAAGCTTCGGAAAGAAGCACTGCCAGAAGAAATTTTGAGCCCTAGGGCACGAAGAAACTAAGGGAACGTCTGCCTAAGGGCGCCTCCTGTGAGGCCGAACCTCGGCTTAGGCGACGTTTGGGATAGCGGGGTGTCTAACGGTCATTTGCTACCCTAACTCTGTCCAAGGCCCGCCAGGAAAATTAGGCGCCGCTCACGACCCGAGGATTAAGCTCGGCGGATGAGAATGTCTCTCACTAACCTCCTCGCAAAAGGAGGCGACCATGGCCCAAGACGTCTAAGGCCACGGTGGGCAGCGAAAGATCGGGTCCCACTTGTGCCACTGCAAGGCTCCTTCGACCGACACTGGACGCACGAGTCCAGCGTGTGCTGTGCCAAGTCCCGAGCCATTACCCCCTAGCGTCAAGGCGTCACATTCAGACTTTCTTGACATTATCACAAACCCACTGTCACCCAACCATTTTTTACCAACGAGTAATTTTTATTTTCAGCCAGCAAATGCAATGGATCTAGTATAAAAACCAAGAGTTAATATGAGGCAACTTTACTTAGTTAATAATAAGTGTGTTTTGAAGTATATTGGTCATGCTACGCGCTCACATATATGACTAAATTAATACTATTACCCATCAAAGTAGTAAGTATTTAGACACTGACATACCATATCGTCCATCGCACGCTTTATTCTGTTTTGATATTCTTGGACAACAGATATTATATAATAAAGACTTTACGTAGGTAATTAGTATGTTCTCTTCTGATATGATACACTGACGAACATCAATCCGACACCCCAACCCTCTCGTAGTTGCGGCTTCTTTTTACTCCCCAGACCTAAGCGTTCCTCTCCGAAAGAGGAGACCTAAACATATCCTTCATGACCCTGACGATCAGATGACTACTGACAACATACTCGTACCACCTACCACACCATCATACGCTACACACCGTCTTCGCTGGCGAAGACGAGGTCCCCGCTATCTTACGTCATCCGGACGTGAGCTACATCCACGGCCTCGGAGACGTATGGACCACTCACCGTCTGACAACCCCCGTTATCCCAAACATCGCTTAAGCCGAGGTTCGACCTCAAAAGAGGCGCCCTTAGGCAGTCGTTCCCTTAGTTTCTTCGAGCCCTAGGGCTCTAAATTTCTTCTGGCAGAGCTTCTTTCCGAAGCTCGCCAAACAGCCCGGTTACGCTGTGGCAACCAATAAAGTTAGTACAGCTAACTGTCTAGTCAAAAAAAAAAAATTGACACAGCGACAAAAAAAATATAATTGTGTCCCATTTTTTTTAACTTTGCGATCCTTTGTGGATTTCATTTTTCCAATAAACATACGGAACCCCAAAGAACAAGATATGACTTCTCATGATCATATAAAGTATAATTAATATGACTATGTACTATAATCTTGATAGTTATTAATTACTTCCAAGATGTTATTATGCGCGTAGATAGGTATTTTTTTTAACGAGAGAGTTGTGATTTGTTTTAATATAAAGAAACTCTTTTGCCTACCTGCCTTTTGTATGCATATTCTATTTCTGTAGCAATTTTGACAGGACCTTTTTTGGCATGTAGAGGATTATATAGCGGGAGTTCAGGTTGTTCTTTTCATCATAAGACCCACTAAAGAAGTACGAAATAATACGATGTAAAGTTATTCAAGGCATTTTTATGCAGTTGTCAAAGGTGTGACTGATTGACCCACCAACCAACCATTCAATTTGACGACCTCCGTGGAGCAGCACGTTTTCTGATGCATTTTAAAAGTTAGAGGTCCGATTCCTGGCTCGAGTCTGGTCTGGTGGGAGGCTTCGGCCTTGGCTAGTTACCACCCTACGGATTAAGACGTGTCGCCAAGCGATTTAGCGTTCCGGCACGATGTCGTGTAGAAACCAATTATGAGTATGGGTTTACCATACTTCTAATTAAATATACTTCTATTGTTTTTTTTCGTTGTAAGATTTTTGTTGCACGCCTTTTAGGCAGAATGTGTTAGGCTACCCTTTAATCTTAAGATCTTGATATGAATGTACCACTTTCATGCAATAAACGAATTTGAATTTGAATTTGAATCTTACAGGTTAGCCCGGTACCATCTTAGACCGCATAATCACTTACCATCAGGTGAGATGCCGTCGATGGCTAATTTGTGTAGGTATATAAAAAAAAAAAAACCGAATGACTGACCAAGGACGCACAGCTCAATGGTGAGTCATAAATAAGTCTGTAAAATCTTACGTATAAACAAGCAATATAATAGCTATCAATATTCAAGTACATTTTTTATTATAGGAAGATTAATATTAAATTGATGATGTTACCAGCGATAGGTTTGGTTCCAAAGCAGCCAGCCATTACATGTTAAATAATTTCAAATGTTGATGTTGGATATGAACAGCTGTTGAATTTCTCGCCGGCGCCCTCTTGGTACCCTTTTTTTTTGTCGTGGTGGAAAGGAAAGCTTTATGGCTTCCTCCGTACCCTTGGGCGGGAAGGAGGTTATGTTGGACTCCCACCCCCGAAGGGTGGTATACCCGAACTAAAAAGCACCACGGCATGTCCCTCTCGCAGGTTTTACTGGACACCCGGGGGACCCGTTGTATGCTTCCCGGACGACCCTCTTGGTACCTACTGTCCTCTCCTAAACGGTGGTAGAATCACTTCTTTTTTCCTACAAGTTCGCTCTTGACGGCAATTTCACTTGATGGTAAATGATGGTGCGGTCTAACATAGTAGCGGACTAACCTGTCAGGGGTATGGTAAACCCATAATCCTAATTGGTTACTGCACGACATCGTGACGGAGCGCTAAATCGCTTGGTAACACGACTTTGGCGGTAGGGTGGTAAAAAGCCACGGCCAAACCCTCCCACCAGACCAGACTCGAGCCGGGAATCAAATCCAGGATCTCCAAGTTTATAATACGACAGCGCACGCACTGCGCCAAGGAGGTCGTCTAATCGGCACACTAAATCTAAAGTCAAAAGTGTTTTTTCTAATTATTAAAAATTAGATCGTATGTCATTGTATCGAAAGCGCCAAGAATCTTTATTTACTTAATGTCACAGGAAGCCTGTATTGCCACCAATAAAAAAAAGTTATTTACTTTCTATTAAAAGAAAGCTGTGATAGCCTAGTGGTTAGGACGTCCGCCTCCTAATCATAGTTCGGGGGTTCGAATTCGGGCACGCACCTCTAACTTCTTGGAGTTATGTGCGTTTTTAAGCAATTAAAATATCACTTGCTTTAACGGTGAAGGTTACCATCGTGAAGAAACCTGCACGCCTGAGAGTTCTTCATAATGTTCCATAAAGAAAATTTACCTGGCTAAGTTTGTTGTGGGCTTCTTCTTAGACCGGGGCGCGTTTGGAACCCTCATAGCTTTAGTTTTAAGTTTACGAATGTAGTTATCACCATCAATTAATCACTACTTTGTAAATTATTGACGCGTCAAAAGCGCCTTTTAAAGGACTATTTGAATAAAGATTATTTGAATTTGAAATTGAATTTGTTCTCAAAGGCGTGTAAAGTCTGCCAACCCGCACATGGCCAGCGTGGTGGACTTCTCATATTGAGCACTACAGAGCACGGATCTCCTACCCGTGCTCTGTAGTGAGCCGGCAATGGGTTGATTATGATGATGACTTTCTATTAAAGTAAATAGAAACTAACTTAATGAATGTCAGGTAAGTTATAAAAATACGGCGTCTCCGGGTGACGGAGGTTAAGTCAACAAGGTCGGCTGATAACACATTTCATAATCGTCCATTCGACCAGTAACAGTTTAATTATTTATTTCATTGAATTCTCCGACTGGTTCTCATGACACATCAACTCTGTCCTGTGGTTGGACCGATGCACCGGTATGGTAGGCAATAAATGAATGAATGAATGAATATAATTTTATTGTACACCACAAGAAAAGATAAAAAAAGCTTGAGAGGTGTCAAGGGACACCCGGATGGAACGAAGTTCCTTTCGATTAATTAGTGAAGGAATTGTAATAAAATTTTATTTTATTACAATTATAATAATATTTTTTTTTTATTATTAACAAATATAATGTTATATAAATTTAATCAGTAGGCTCAATTTTGTACTCCATCAGCAATATCTGGAACTTGTGCAGAAACACTGTCAGGATTCATTATTATTAGGTATTATTTTTTATTATTTACAAAAAACCTGTATACACTCAACAAAAATAATCGTCGCGACACCACACTGTTCAATGCGAAATAGAAATGAAAATATCTGGCTTGCTTTCTATAAGAGAGAGAGAGACAGACAGAGAAACATGCGACGCCGCACAGCTTACAATAACAAAAAGTGTCGTGACAACTTTTCGTAAGAATTTTTTCCGTCTAGCCCCCTTTCACAACGCGCGATAAGGAACTTCGTTCCAATAAAACATAAAACAACACAATAATAGTAGTTATACAATTTGGCGGCCTTATCGCTTCATAGCGATCTCTTCCAGGCAACCATAGATGTAACAGACAGATACAGAAAGAGGAAGGTGTTGCAAAAATATATTTTGTGGCAATTCTAGTTTATAAACATGGTTTATGAAGACAGGCTAAGTGTGAGATGAACTCACAAGAAACGTCCCTCGGTACGATAGTATGAAACACTATAATATGGGCATAAGGTAATAACGTCGAACCAAAATACACCAAAAACAAGTTTATCTTACCCCATTTTATTTTATTTATTGCGGACATTAGAAACACCATGAGAAAGTTTTAACTGTCTTCTAATTACGATTGAGAAATCTCTTAAAATTTAAATAAAAGATCCTTGTATCTTTTATTTAGGCTAATAAACGCAATTTATTTAATTTTTATTAAACAACTAGCTGATGCCCGCGATTTCGTCTGTGTTGAGTTAGTGTGTGTGAAAGTGTGTTTGTTTGTCTTCCAATCACGAAGCAATGGACGGCACTAAACTGACGACTTTGAAATAATTACAGGATAAACATTAAAATATCTTCTTTCTATAAAAAAAAGAATGAGTGAAATCGGAGTACACGTTAATAAGTTAAAACTAAATACACATTGTGACTTTCATCCCCTCTCCCAAGCGAACCGTGCTGAATTCCGGGATAAAACTATCCTATATGCTGAACCGAAGAATCAGCTAAACCTGTACCAAATTTCATTCAAATCCATCCAGAAGTTTCGGCGTGATGCGCGGCCAAGATACAGACAGGCAGACAGAAAAAAAAATTAAAAAAAAATGTTTTTGACTCAGGGTCGGTAGTAAAGCATCCTTCAGTTAATTTTTTTAATAAAATTGATTCAATGTACAGAATTCGTCCTGTTAGAGTTTTATTTTATTATAGAAGAAAGTTTTGACTTTGTGTTTTAATGTCGCTTACATTTCAACTAAGTTTAGAGGCTCCCCATGTGGTTAATAGGAGCTTATCTCGTCTATACGCAGACTTAAGCCTCGTGCTTTGCAGCAGTCTTTGCAGCACGCTGCTTTCAATCAGGCGACCATGGCGGAAAATAATTGAGGATATAATTATCGCAACTACGGTAAACTCGTTAAAAAAAACTTGTAAACAATACAAGGAGTATTTTATAAAGTTTATACAATTACTTTGGTCTTAATAAAATTTTTACCTTGTTCTTTTTTTAGAATGTCCATAATTTGCATACGTAGGTTTGCATCGATTTCAAGTACTTGTCCCTATTTGTTTATTATTTTGTTTGTTGTTTATATTTATTATCAAGTTGTTTTTACACCAAAAAAACAACTAACTTAAACACAACTTTTTTATATTTATAAACAAGTTGTTTTAAGCCTGTGAATATATGAATATATTGGTACTTATAATATATTCACAGGCTTCACTTCACTTTGAGTTTTCAAAGCCTCTATTAAGCTATATGATGTGTTCAAGATTCCTTACAACATTCTTACAACGTACCTACCTACAGTAATAACAAAAAACTAAAAACTCTTGGCGATCCCGTATCTTGGTATCTATTAAATTTATTCAAACAACTTTTAAGTGTAAAGTATTTTATGTATTAAAAAGATTAACAGAGAAGTGAAAGAAGAAAAATAAAACAAATTCAAAAAATAAACAAAATTGTTTTTCAATGCCCTCTCTCGTAATGTTATAGAACTCTAACAAAACTAAAACAGGCGGACGGTGTATAATAAAACATAGTTAACGTGGTAGTTCTGAGAGGATACTCTAGGTGGCGCTGTAAGATAGGTCTAGCTTTGCAACAAACAAAGTCGACAAAGGGGGTTGTACTGTAAACATACATTTTGGAATGCGATGGTCACTTCACGTCACAGGTTAAGCAGTAGTTATTTGGCTGAAATGTTAGACATCTCTTGGGTATAAGCATATGAATGAAGGGCTACTAAACAAGCACGGGGTCCGTGCATACTCGAGTAGCCCTTACTCTGCTATGGGTTCTAAGGTATAAATAAAGTGGTAAGAGGAAAACTATACTCGCTATATCATCATCATGATCAACCCATTACCGGCTCACTAAAGTGCACGGGTCTCCTCTCAATATGAGAATGGTTTGGCCATAGTCCACCACGCTGTCCATGTGCGGATTGGCAGACTTCACACGCCTTTGAGAACATTATGGAGAACTCTCAGGCGTGCAGGTTTCCTCACGATGTTTTCCTTCACCGTTGAAGCAAGTGATATTTTAATTTTTAGAAACGCACATAACTCCGAAAAGTTAGAGGTGCGTGCCCGGATTCGAACCGCCGACCTCTGATTAGGAGGCTGACGCCCTAACCACTAGGCTATCACCGCTTACTCGCTATATGTATATGTATAATTAACCAACCAACCCGCCCTGTTACGCTGTCGCAACCAATAGGGTTCGTCCAGCTAAACTCGGTCCGAATCAAAAATCAAAAATAAACTCTTCACTAAGCAATTTAAAGATTTTGTTTATATAGTATGGTTACTATATAAACAAAATTTAACTAGTACTGACTGGTGTCAGTACTAGTTAATAATTACCTTCGTAGACTGAAAACTGAAGCTACAAGGTTCCGAACATCGTATAAGAATACCACGATAGCAACGATAGTCTCATCCTTATTCTTTTGCTATCACCATCTCACATAGACTATTTAAGAGCAATTTACGAACAGTGGTTAAATTATAGGCAGGCAAGCTTTTTATCCTTCAAAAATCCTTTATACTATTGTAAGATTTTCGTAGAAGCTAAAGTTTAAAGTAACCTTTTGTTTTTAGTTTCTTGCAATATAGATCAGTGAAACCTTTCTTAGATTTAGTGGGACTACATCTGTACCTATGAACTTATTGAAGGACTGTCCCCGAAATATCATTAGATAAGTAATTTATTATAAAAAAAAAAATATATAAATAACATATATATAACATACAATGATTACTTGCTAAATTATAGCTTTATACGTACAATAGTTTTTGAGATCTCGTGTTTAATTAATAAGTATGTAAGTATGTATGTGACCTTTCGCTTTTATATAGATTACATTTTTCTCTTTACTTGCAAATTTTATATTGCACGAACATGTTGTCAATATCAGCAGCATTATAATCCTAGAAAAGATGCACTTTAAACTTTGTTCTTTGTCTACGGAACCCTTAAACAGTGATATAAGGAGTACATGATGATTACCTCGCCCGATATTTAAAGGGCGCTTTGAATGCACCTCGTTACCGGGTAGCAGGACGGCGAGGCCCATTCAATCCCCACTCGGCTGATGAGACGTCTGGAGCAAGAATAGATTAAATGACTTTATACGCTATATTCTGTGGTTATCACTAACTGTTTGTCTCTTCAACTGTTTTTTAAATGTTTTTTTTTATACACTACAAATTACCTACTATACTGGCAAAGACAACCCGCCAAGCGATTAAGCTATTCTATATGAGTAGAAATCGATTGGTTTCAACCGGCTGTAGAGATTACGCTGTACGCGATGAATTTTATTTTTAATTTTTATACACTATAAGTTAGCCCTTGACGGCTATCTCACCACGCGTCAATAATTTACATAGTAGTTATTTCATGGTGATAACTATATTCGTAAACTTAAAACTAAAGCTATGAGGGTTCCAAACGCGCCCCGGTTTAAGAAGCCCATAACAAACTTAGCCGGGTTTTTGTTTTTTCGTTATCACCATCTCACATAGTACCTATAGAAATAGAGCAATTCACACCCAAGCTTTTTCATCGTTTATATAATCCTTAATATTGTAATATGATTTTTCTACAAGCTTTCGTTTTATAAAAACTTTGAACTTATTTATAGACATCTCCATGATGTCAATAGGTAATTTATCATAAAATAAAATAAAAATAGTTCCCTATATTTAAAACACAAGTTGTTTTGCAATGCCGCTCTAGTCTGCTCTATGACATTACTTGTTTAGTACTCCTCTTGTCAAGAAATAAGAAAAAGCCCAGCGTGGTTTTTATTAATTAATCTTGCAAACTCAAGCCAAAGTGGCTCTAAAGCGTATAATAAAAATTGCATCCAGCCAACGAATAGCCCAGTAATAAAAAAGGCTATGTGTTTTTTATTTACTGAGTTGCGCAATATAAGTATGTACATTGTTGACTGCGTGAATGCGTCTAGAAATTGCCAGACACGTTTATTGAAATTGTACGCCTAAAGTTTATATCAAAGTATTTTAGCGGGGCTTATTTAAATTTTCACATTTCTTGTGTCGCGTTGGGTAATTCGTTTTCGTATTTAATTGCTTTCATAACGTTTTTCTCGCCTCGCGTTATATAATCATCACCAATTACAATTTTGAAAAGGGCTCTCCACAATCCACCCGCCAATTCATAGTTCGTTGACATTTCACGTTTTAAACTCGACCACAGACGATGTAGTCCAAGAGTTACGACGTACCTTTATTATATAAAATCTAAATGCGAATATATATATATATATTTTATTTATTTATTTAAAGGAACACTAACAATATACATATCATACACTCGCCACATAATTACACACTATTACACACACTGATACGTATTTCAATAATAAGTGTACGCAACATTCACAATGCGCCAAGTAAACATGTTGACCATGTTACAACAGGTTTAAGAATAACAAAAAAAAGCAATAAATCTAATTAAATACAAATAAATTAAAACATAATTAAATAAATTAAAATAAGAAATAAAAAACAAAAAAGAAAGTTGAAATGTTCTAAACACACAATTAACAATTACTGATGGGATAAATGATCAGTCAGTTTTTTCTTAAAAGTAATAGCCGGATCGAATAGTTTTGACTCTGTTGTATTTCTATATTATCCTATATGAAACGGTGATAGCCTAGTGGTTAGGGCGTCAGCCTCCTAATCAGATGTCGGTGGTTCGAATCCGGGCACGCACCTCTAACTTTTCGGAGTTATGTGCGTTTAAAAAAATATATGTATATCACTTGCTTCAACGGTGAAGGAAAACATCGTGAGGAAACCTGCACGCCTGAGAGTTCTCCATAATGTTCTCAAAGGCGTGTGAAGTCTGCCAATCCGCATGGTCAGCGTGGTGGACTATGGCCAAACCCTTCTTATATTGAGAGGACACCCGTGCTCTGTAGTGAGCCGGAAATGGGTTGATTATGATGAAGAGCGTACTCAGGGACTATAGATGTAGGTTCTTTTTAGGTAGGTTTTTTTTTAAACTAAGTAGTACACAGCAACAGTAAGGACTGTTTCCAAACCCTTCTCATAGTGAGATGAGACCCGTGCTATGTAGTGAGCCGAGAATGGGTTGATCATGATGTTGATGATGATGATTAGGAAATATAGCAGCCGACTCTTAGTGTACTAGTAATGAAAACGTGGGGAAAGCCGGAGAACGCTTCGCAAGCTGGAGTTCTCGTTAAAGTCGCTTAATGAAGTCATTTCTGCTTTTTTAGCAGAAGGCAAAGGAGCATTCCTTGTTAAAGTTAGCTGAACTATGAATGCAAATTAATTGAATTTCAGTTTATTAATATGTACCTACAGAAGTTCTACAGTTCTATTTTAACCATGGATCCCGATGTCCTGGTGTTAAGCTGGAATTTTGAGATGGAAATCTTTTGGCTTAAAATTCACCAGAATACCAGTTGGGAGGTCAGTTGTGCGAACCCAGGTGACTCGAAAACAACCCCAATATATTATTAAATATTATTGTTAATATTATGTATTATTAAATATTTTAAATTGTATTGTTTTAAAGTATACTCGTAGTTACTATTATAGTATTATATAATTATTCCTTCTGATTCTTCCTGTTGACGGGCTGAAACCGAATGTAAAAAACGTACTAAATTACAGTTCAGTCAACATTGTTAGACTTTCTACGTATACTTAGGGGTCCCTTGGTTTTTCACGATCTCCGTGGCGAAGTGCGTGCGCTGTCGTAATATAAAAGTCGGAGATCCTTGGTTCGATTTCCCTGGCTAGTTACCACTCTGCCGACAAGGACGTGTCGCCAAGCGATTTAGCGTTCCGGCACGATGTCGTGTGAAACCAATTAGGAGTGTGGGTTTACCATACCCCTAACAGGTTAGCCCGCTACCGTCCCAGACTGCATCATCACTTACCACCAGGTGAGATAGCCGTCAAGGGCCAACTTGTAGTGTATGGAAAAAAAATCTGCATTTTTTGAGAAATCATTAAAATTGCTCCGCGGTGCAAAATGAAAGCACTTAATTTACACTGTCGGGGTTCTAACGTAACGTAAAAAGTCTGCGACTTGCGCGCTTCATTATCCGCGCGAAGAGATGCCTGAAACGCTATGGATATGGTACACTAAAAAATCATCATTATTGCATGAACAATGACTCACTCATAGCACTCCATATACGTACGCCATTATGGAGTGCCAGTCACTCGGTATTATAGAGAATTCGCATTAAAAAAAACCGTAATTTTTAACGTTGAGTGAAGCAAAACCAATACGAAGAACAATACACAACTGTTTTTCTATGAACTTTTAAATATTGACGAAGTTATAAGCGGAAAAAATAATATTTATTTATACAACTTTTTTGCTATACATACTTACGTAGCATAATTGAAAATAACAAAAGAAACAGCTACTGGCGACTTCCAGGCAGTGATCTCTTCCATGCAACCATTACTTTGAAGCCAATGAGTTAGAAGTGACAAAGAAGTTGCAAAAGATATATATACATACACGCTAATAACTATATGCTACAAAATATAAACAAAATAATTACAATGCAAATATTGTCAATAGGAAAATAATTATAATTATAAAAAATATTTAAATAATTAATCTTGGTTAACCAACCAAGATTAATTAATTATTTTAACCAAGATTAATTAATTGTTTTAAATTTTAATAAAAATCACAGTGATTAAAATTTGCACATAACTACATAAGATTTCATATCAATATTCAATACTTTATTTTTATACGTGTATTTCAAAAGATATTTTCGTTGTGTTTTTTTCTTTCCGATAAGCAGTTAAGAAGCCCCCACCAGACCAGACTCGAGCTGGGAATCGAACCCAGGACCTCCAACTTTACAGTGCGACAGCGCACGCGCTTCCCTACAGAGGTCGACAAAGACGTGTCGCCAAGCGATTTAGCGTTTCGGCACGATGTCGTGTAGAAACCAGTTAGGAGTGTGGGTTTACCATAACAGGTTAGCAAGCTACCATCTCTGACTGCCAAATCACTTACCATCAGGTGAGGTTGCCGTCAAGGGCTACTTGTGTTGGATAAAAAAAAACCTTCCTAACTCCGTACTACTACTTTGACTGCCTTTATCGCTATGTAGTGATACGGCCACCAAATTTTATACTGTTTTATATCGGTTTCTGTTTTTATTTTTGCAATTTTTTATGGTGTAGATCGTTGAGATCGCATTTTGCAAGATCAGTACGGTTTAGTGTAGTGCACATTGTTACTATCGCAACACTAGACAAACGATACAGTTAGTTTACCATGAATAGGATTAGGGACGGAGGAAGAATAGGACGGAGGGGAATGGAGGAACATCCGGCGGTGCCATATCCACCCTTGCCATATTCGCCGCAATATAACCAACCGTACTGGGAGCTGAATAATCCTCCGCGAAACCGCCGAGGTGAATTTAATATTAATATTAATACCGCACTCCCCATCACATTAATGTAACCCACAATTAAATTTATCAAATCCGACGGTAAGAGATTCGGAAACGTTTACTGTATGAAAGTTTTAAATCTATATTTGAACAAATCTTATTTATTTGTTTAAATGCCCATACCCATAAGCCAAGTTTAAGATTAATATTTGCCCATTATTTTGCTTATTTCTAATCACTAATATAGAGAATAAACTGCAAGTATAATTTGCTATATTCCGCCGACAACTGGGAGATTTGTATAATATAACACCACACAGAATCTTCCACTAGAACCTCTACGCACGTTTCGACCCGACACCGGATCATCCTCAGGAGATGTTGACTTCACAAGCGCGAAAAGTAAAGTGGCGTGGACAAATGGACATGGACTTCCGCAAAGTAACGCCTGCTTCTAGTCATCACTAATCTAGAGCTACTAGCTGACCCGGCAATTGGTATTCTGCCGATATCATTCATATGAGACTAATTAAAGTTTTGGTGGGAGGGTAAATATTTATTTTTGATGTTCAATCAAAAACAAAATAAAGAAAAAAGAGATAGATCTTTTTCTGCACGGCGTTGTTGCAAAACGGTCTTAGACACAAATGAGCTCGTACTTAATACATGCTCAAAATCACTTTCTACCCTGAAGTCCTATGTAAAAGAAGATGTTTTCCTATATTCAAAAGCTCAGTGCACGTAACTGGTGCTACAGAGTTCTAGCTATCCGAGTAATAATAGGACTGTTCTCGTATAAATGGCTCTATTTATTGCGGTAAAAAGAGGAATCCCAACTAAATACGTTTCGATGCAAGACGCGCAATGAATCGTAACTTTTTAATCCGTCCGCGCGTTGTTTCCCGTGCCCCTCTAGCGTCTGAGCTCTGATATAAGCCCGCAATACTTGCCCGTGTCTCACGGCACCTGAAGCCGAGGTCTGAGTCTCACAGGAGACGCCGAGACGACGAGTATGAGAAGGGTTTGGCCATAGTCCACCACGCTGGCCATGTGCGGATTGGCAGACTTCACACGCCTTTGAGAACATTATGGAGAACCTTCAGGCGTGCAGGTTTCCTCACGATGTTTTCTTCACCGTTGAAGCAAGTGATATTTTAATTACTTAAAAACGCACATAACTCCGAATAGTTAGAGGTACGTGCCCGGCTTCGAACCCGCGACCTCTGATTAGGAAGCAGACGTCCTAACCACTAGGCTATCACAGCTTCTTAAATTATACTCATTATTTATTCAAACGAAATTATTTATCGAATTATTTGCACATCTACAAGTGGAAACTCTCTGACACCAAATTGTCCAAACCGCATCTGCGGTGGCGTTCATATTTCCCCGCATTATATTATTGACGTAGAAAATGAATCGATTATATAATATAATATAGTAAACTCAACTAAATTCTGACCACTAAATTACAGCCTTCTCAATTAAAACCAAAGTGTGGCATAAATATCGTTCAAAATTGAAATTCTTCCACACTTACAGCAGAAACGTCCAAGTTTCGAAGAGTTTTCTTTAAGAGGCAATTAAGGGTAACTTTAAAAGATTTACCATTACAATTTAGAGTCGCATGCACCATTAAGACTTCAAAGCGCCAATTCTGAGGATTTATGCCTTCGGAGCCCTTAATTGTGCTCCCGTGAGGTGCACGGAGATGGCGCCCTCTTCCTTGATGACAGATTTAAATCCTTATCAACTTTAATTCATATCAATTATTATTATAAATATTTGAAAGAGGGAGTATTCAACGAATAGGAGACGACCCAAACAGCTCGGCGGTTTTGTATTCGACGACCTCGTTGGAGAATCGAACCCAGGACGGGTTCGATTCCCGGCTCGAGTCTGGTCTGGAAGGCTTCGGCTGTGGCTACTTAAGACGTGTCAAGCGTTTCAGCGTTCCGGCACTATGTCGTGTAGAAACCAATTAACAGTTTAGCCCGCTACCATCTTAGACTGCATCAACATTTACCAGCAGGTGAGATGCCGTCAAGGGCTAACTTATGGTGTATAAGAAAAAAAAGGTATGGTACCTAAGATATGGCACATATTATATATACAGTTAATAAGTTGGAAAAAACTTGATAGTGTAAAGGTACGTGATGCCACGTCCTACACGTTTCTGGCAGGGGTATCCCAGTCACATCCGAGTTTCCACGTGCGAAGGCGAATAGACTAAAAAAAAGTTTATAATTATCATTTTTAATTTATTTGTGTTTTAACTTCACTTCAAGGCAATACAGTCCACAATAGAAGCTATGATAGAAGAAAGTGTTTAGGGTGTTCGCATCCTATTCATAAGTCAGGGTTTCGATCCATAAACTTATTTTGCTCATGATGATGAGTTTTTATCAACAATAAAAACGGGAGCGATGGGTGTGCCATTGTCAAGAGGTAAAAGTGAAATGAGGTATTTCTGGTATTTTGTTAATAGGAAGTAAAAAAATAATCAACTTTTAGTTACTGTCCTTGATATGATAAGGGTTTTAGTGATAATGACATAAGAGAGGGTTAACGAGCTCTTCGTGGTTACTGAAGACATGTAATTCAAGATCCGTAATCAATTGGGTTCATCTGCCTACTCGGATCTACGTTTCTTAATTCAATTTATTGACTATTACCCAAGTTACACAACCGTCATAAACAGTAAAATTTAACTTGGTCACATTATAGTTGAATTCAAATTCAAATTCAAATTCAAAATAATCTTTATTCAAATAGTCCTTAAAAAGGCACTTTAGACGCGTCAATAATTTACATAGTAGTTATTTGATGGTGATAACTATATTCGTAAACTTAAAACTAAAGCTATGAGGGTTCCAAACGCGCCCCGGTCTAAGAAGAAGCCCACAACAAACTTAGCCGGGGTTTTTCTTTTTTTCGTTATCACCATCTCACATAATGAATAATAAACTATAACGAATGAGTACATGTATCAGGCAGATCCCTCGTTTCCAACGACGGGTTTTCCCTCCAGAGGAACCCATAAGCAGGGTTGCCATCCTTCCGGGTTTCCTTAGACACACCTGGCGTTCTCCCATTTTACAATACATAGTTCTTTGGTAACTCTTTCATTTCTAGGACTATCGTGTTTCTTACGAAATGTAAGAGATTTTTAACATTTTTTTTATACACTACAAGTTAGCCCTTGACAGCAATCTTACCTGGTGCTTATGCAGTCTAAGATGGTAGTGGGCTAACCTTTCAGACGTATGGTAAGCCCATACTTCTTAGGGTGGTAACTAGCTACGGCCAAAATCTCCCACCAGATCAGACTCGTCCTGGGAATCGAACCCAGGACCTCTAATTTAATAATCCGACAGCGCACGCGCTTCGCCACGGAGGTCGTCGAAATAACAAATTTAAGTGTCGTATGAAAATATTTGATTGGTTTTTGCGATTTTGTATACGTATCTATTATTATATGCATTGAAATCATCTTATCTTTAAATATTTTTTATGTTACATATAAATGTATATTTAAGTTTTTTTTTTTTAAATTTGAGTTTTATATTACTGAATTTAGTTTTACTGATATCATGGTGCTGCTATATTGCATTTATATAGTCTTAATGATCATAATGTATGTATATGTAGCTTCTTAGAATCGCTACGATAACATGTCGGTATGGTATATATTCTATATAAGATAAGGCCGCCTTTTTTTACTCTACTTTTTGCTTAGTGTTTCTTGCTTTCTTTTATTGTTTCTATTCTTGCTGTGGTAAGAAAATAAAGTGTATTCATTAAAAAACTTCGTCTACTACCATTTACAAATCACTACTACAATGTAGACACAGCTTTACAGTACTAGCTGATGTAAAATTTTATTGGGAGCTAGAGGTTTAAAAAAGGTCCAGTCGATTTTTTTCATTGGTCCTTACATATATGGATACTTATATTTTATTTGATTCAGACCCCAATTTTAATATTTCAACATCCAATGATCACTTATGCGGTAACCCTAAGGGTAAGGTATAAGGAACTTAATATTATTAAGGTTGCGCCACCCGTGCATTCCTCCATACAAACTTAATAGGGTAGTAGTCATAATCGGTAGTCACATTACTAGCACTTGAAGTCTACGGAATTTGATAATTTAAGAATCAAAACAAACCAGAATACATTGATCTCTACATCTCACAACAAATTGCACATTTAAGTATAAATATATATGTTAATAATTGAATATTTTGAATGAAATACTTTGAGATATGATTAAGATATATTTAATAAAAACTAATAACGTAATATGTTAAGGGAATCTTGCTAGTAGATTACGATTATCTCATGACATTTCAAGAAGCCAGCTTTATTTATAAACTATTATAAATAAAGCCGCATTCAATGACCATTTCTTTTTTTTTTAACCGTGCGGGAACCATTACATTGTTCGGGACGAAATGTATCATATGTTCGCGTGTAGGTATATACGCAAAATTTCGCTTAGAACGTTATTTGTGCTTATTGAGCTCATCCACTGCATCCAATCCAATTAATGTTTATGATAATTGGTGAAGATCGATAGATGTTTGTTTGTTTGTTATTGCCGTCAGAATGTCAGTTAAATCGCTAACCTTAGACATAGAACCTTGGCATTTCTTCCAAGCTTTTTAAAATTTAATGATATTTTGAAGCAATTATTTACTAAACATTACGACACAAAAAATAAAGTCACATGTTTACTTATATTTTCCAAATGCTTGTTCTCAGTCAAAAAAGCGTGTCTTATCCGTATTTGTGCGAAAACTAAGACTAAGGGAACCGGCTAGCGTGCTCTTAACAAAGATAGTTATTTAATAGTAAAATAACGTGCTTACCTTTATGCGACTTTTATGTAAATAAAAAGTATTCACGGGATTCCCCCAGGATAGCTAGGTGGCTACAAAACTGTTTCTATCGATATCGAATATACATGATACGTGATACGACCAACAAATAATTTTCAAAAATGTGTTTACAGTTAAAGCAGTCCGTTTTAAAAGTGACTAAACATTGCATAATATCATCATCATCATTTTTTTTTTTTTTTTTTTATCCACTACAAGTTAGCCCTTGACGGCAATCTCACCTGATGGTAAGTGATGATGCAGTCTAAGATGGTAGCGGGCTAACCTGTTAGAAGTATGGTAAACCCACGCTCCTAGTTGGTTTCTATGCGACATCGTGCCGGAACGCTAAGTCGCTTGGCGACACGTCTTTGTTGGTACAGTGGTAACAGCAACGGCCGAAGCCTCCCACCAGACCAGACTCGAGCCGGGAATCGAACCCAGGACCTCCAGCTTTAAAATGCGACAGCGCACGCACTGCGCCACGGAGGTCGTCAAAAGTTCTAATGCACAAAAAGATCTTGTTAAAAATTTAAAATATCTGGAAGGACTTCATAAACCACTAGACCATCGAGACATTTAAGTCTAAAACTAGGGACACATTAATAGTTCAACTTTGGATGGTTCTGCTTTGTAGTCCGGTCACGGTACTGAGCGACCCAACGTATAAATTGCTCTCATTTACAACCGGGAAGGACAAACATAATGCTCCTAAAAGCTCTACTATTGGGGCAGGACTCGAAACAGTTAATTTACCTACTTGTTTGATTTTTTATTTTCACCACGAGTTCGACTGCATTCACTAGTTTCTTACTGGAATGTTTACTTGTGAGTGATGATGCAGGCTAAAATGAGCGGGTTTACCTGTTAGGGGTATAGCAGTTATATTGTTACGGGCTAGGGGTCTGGGATTGCAATAATAACACATCAGCTTGAATCTGCTACCTTATTAAGTTAAACGGGTTTTCGGACTCAGGCCAAGATTTATAAAGTGCGCTTAATTCTCAGGAAGTTGTTAAGACAAGGCAAAGTTCAACATTAATCTGTCTTGCTATAACATTAACTTGGGCTTGCAAAGTCAACGTACTCTAGATCTCACCCTAGTGATACCTACACAGCCTCTTACACTCAACATTTTTTCTTGACACCATATCTTCTCTCCGAATATTACTTCTTCTTGATCTTCACTATATAGGTTCTTCACTGAACTGCTCATATCGTCCCGTAGTCGCTTATTTGTAGCAAATGACATCAAATCGTTTAGAGTACAATTCTAGAATACGATAAAATCGTTCAAAAGTAAATTTACACTCTTCTTTGGTTACGTGTCAAAACGTCTTTGTCTTGTTCACACATATGGCATCACATATGCTTTTCACTCTTCAAACGTTGACACGGTTGTAAACGGGCGTAATTTTTCAGTGGTTCTAGAATGTTCTTTACTCACTCCTAAGATTTCGTGACATTCAAACCAAACCCCTAGCATGATTCTCGTCGCGTGCCATCGTACCGGAACGCTTGATCGCTCATCGGCACGTCTTTGTCGGTCGGCTGGTGCCGCCACAACCTATCGACGACTTGTACCAGCCCGGAATTAGGAAAATACTGTTGTTAAGTAGACATCAGTATTTTCTTAATTCTAAGTAGATTGCCTGGGGTTTTCCATGTATTTGTGTCATATGTTAAAATCATCATCATCATCATCATCATCAACAACCGATTGACGTCCATTGCTGGACACAGGTCTTTTGTAGGGAGTTCCAATGGTCACGGTCTTGGGCCGCTTGCTTCCAGCGGCTCCCTGCGACTCGTCTGATGTCGTCTGTCCCCCTAGTTGGGGGTCATGTTAAAATATTAGGAATCTAACTTTACATCATACATTCTAATCTGCTCAAGCATTAGAAAGCAGAAAGCAGAGCAAAAGTTACGGTGGGAGAACGTAAATATGAATTCTGAAAAGTTTACTCCTTTTAGGACAGTCGTGTAAAAAGGCATGTGTTTGTAAGTAGATTGTTCAGAAAACCAGACGCCTTTGTGGAAAAGGTACTATTATTTACACTGGCAAGTATTCATCTTATTTCGTCGCCTCTCACAAATCTGCCACAATATTTTACGTTAAGTTTTAGTGCCGTTTACGTGACAATTTAGTGTCCAAGTCATAAGACACTGGTGTGTATTCCAAATTAGATATAAAAGTTAGGTTAGGTTATTTAAATAAACCAGATGAACGACGTAAATTATAAGCAGTAAATTATAAGTAGTAAATTATAAGCAGTAAATTATAAGCAGTGTTTTATTAGCTCAGAAAATGTGCTGTGTGATAATAATTAATAGAGATTACAGAATAAGATTAGAGAATAGAGATTAGAGAGCATCGTTAGGCCACGTTTATTAATAAAGATTTATTAATAAACGCGGGGCATAATATAATAGAGGGGGGGGGGGGGGGGTGTCGACCACACATAGGGTAGGATAGGGCACGAAAAAAGAAAGAGAAAAAGAAGAAGGTTGAGATATAACTGAGTAACTTAAACTACTTAATTTATCAGTTCTAGAAAAATTGAAATTTAAAAAACTTTCTAAGTACCTATATAATTTAATACGAACTGAAAACTTAGATTTGGTATATTTAATATGAAATTGGAGTGCAGGAAAACTTTATAGAAATATCCCTCAAAAGGTACTAACTTTCATAAGATAAAGATAAAGATAAATACTCTTTATTGCACACAAATTTTAAAGAAACAACAACACAAAACACTTAACACATAAGTATGCAAAGGCGGTCTTATTGCTTCAGCAATCTCTTCCAGACAACCCTTGGGGAAAGAATTAATTAAAGTATGAGGGTAATGGCGCAATTTTTAAAACATAATATAAAATATCAATAAATATAATATATAAATATATATTTTTATATATATAAATAAATATCAATACAAATAAACTATTCATTAATATGGCATTTAGAAAAATAAAACTTTTTAAGTCGACTTTTAAAAATGTTTAACGATTTCGAACTTCTAACATCAATAGGCAGATTATTCCACAGCAGCACAGCATTAACAGTAAATGACTTCCCATAACCGTTACAGTGACTTCGGGGACATACTAGCTTATTATCGAAACAAGAGCGCAATGTAACATCACGGTCCAAATCACTTAAAAAAGAAAAGCGCTCTTTAAGGCTACATAGTACTATGTCCACTTGCTAAGTAGTGAGTTGATGATAACTAAATTCGTAAACTTTAAACTAAAGCTATGAGGGTTCCAAACGCGCCCTGCTCTAAGAAGAAGCCCCCAACAAACTTAGTCGGGTATCTACAACATTAAGCAATAGGTGTATTGGTCGAACTCCTACTACCGAGTGTTTTAGGTGAATAAAAGTTTACCCATCTCTCTTATACTCGTAACTTGAGCCATGCCACTATATTTCGACGTGAGGCGGCAAGAAGAAAAATTTGATCCGCTCGGCTGGACCGACCCACTTTTTTCCTCATTAAGAGACCCTAAGCCGTGCTTTAATTTTACAAATGGCCGCCATTTTACGGTTTAGAACTTTCAACTTGGCAATAGGCAAACTCGTGTGGAAATGAGACGTGGGGAAATGTAGACATTTTGTATTTGTTTTATTTAGTTTTAAAACAGTACATATTCCAATGAAAGTAATAAAGTTAGTGACCGGCCGAAGCTAGAGCTATATGTGGCAGGAGGGAGGGGGAGGGGGGGGGGATCCTGATACGAACGCACTGTTGAAGAGAACATTTACTAGCACAAGAAAGTTGCTTCATGTGAATAAACCCGAAGCGCGTGTTGAACCATGCCTATGGGTATATTCCCCTTAACATATTTAATTTCCACGTTATAACCTGTCAAAAATAACACCCAATTTCGCTCCTAACATTCTAGTGCGCTGTTCGGGGTGGGGTCCCTTTGAATTAGTAATAACACCAATTTAACTTGTGGAATAACGGCTAACGTGGTCTCAGGGGCATCTAGAACAAAAATCGCTTTAGCAAATTGGTTTCAACCACCAGTCTCGCTTATGATTAGGTACGTGTACATATACCATGAAGCGGTGATAGCCTAGTGGTTAGGCCGTCAGCCTCCTAATCAGAGGTCGGCGGTTCGAACCCGGGCACGCACCTCTAACTTTTTAGAGTTATGTGCGTTTTAAAATAAAATATATCACTTGCTTCAACGGTGAAGGAAAACATCGTGAGGAAACCTGCACGTCTGAGAGTTCTCCATAATGTTCTCAAAGTCGTGTGAAGTCTGCCAATCCGCACGTAGCCAGCGTGGTGGACTGTGGCCAAACCCTTCTCACATTGAGAGGAGACCCGTGCTCTGTAGTGAGCCGTTAATGGGTTGATCGTGATGATGATAGGATAGCTATATATTATGTAAATTAATAAAACGCAGTGAACCAAATCTGAGCTTATTTTAAGACCTGCTAACAGCTTAGCATACTTAAAAAAATGTTGTCGCAGGATTTGCGGATTTTTCCGTATATTGCGCGCATTGCATTGGATTGGCTCACACCATTCGAATAAAATAATACCTAGGTGTTATTTTATCTACACTAATATTATAAAGAGGAATACTTTGTTTGTTTGGTTGTAATGAATAGGCTCAAAACCTACTGGACTGTTTTTAAAAATTCTTTCACCATTCGAAAGCTACATTATCCACGAGTAACATAGGCTAAATTTTATTTTGGAAAAAAATAGGGTTCCGTAAGATATTGTGGGTTTTTCGGACACAAGGAAACTTGTTTACGAGCTAAGCCGCGGGTAGACAGCTTTGAATTTGGTATGCATGTTACCTATACTATAGAAAAGGACATGTATTTTCTATACCGATCTCTCAAATAGTTCCCGTGAGAAGATTCTAAATGGTTAACAAGCGAAGCTTTAGACCCAGTTCCGAAGACCGCGCAGACGAAGTCGCGGGCAGCAGCTAGTCTATAATACTTAGATATTATTTTATCCTTTATTTAACTTAATATGGATATAAACAGCGTAAAGAGAACATCTGAGAAGCTAGATGCTTGTCAAATATAACTGTCACTTTAGGAGGGCTCAGCGCAATAATGATTAGTAAAGAGGAAAAAGGAAGGAAGAAAGAGTGACAGAACACTTAGAGCATCAAGCGATTCCGTGTTGACCTGGAAGAGCTGGGGAAGGTTATTTTAGTCCGTGCAATCGGACACGCCCTGTTGTCAGGCAATTTCTCATTAGGAATTAGGGATATTTTCCTCCCCGAAAAGAAAAAAACATAAGATTTTGTTGCCCGCGGCTCGTCCATGTTTTAATATTATTCGCAAATCACACTTTCTGAACGATGTCGCAGAGAGGCTGGACCTAGCAATCTGAGTGAACTCATAAGAGTGACATCATGGATAATATGTTACCGGAATATTTTAATTTAAGCAATTTTTATATACATAATATACTTTTATATTAGGCTACTCTAGCAAATTAGGTTTTTATCCTGTGAAGCTAGAATAAGAGGAGATAAATAAATAAATGAATAAATCAATTTTTTCCGCGCTAAAAAATAGCATATATGATAATCCATGGAATAATCTATCTCCATTCTAAAGTTCAATCAAATTGGTTCGGCAGTTTTTGCATGCATATAACAAACATCCATGCATCCTACAAACTATCGCGTTTATAGTCATCATCATCATCATGATCAACCCATTACCGGCTCACTACAGAGCACGGGTCTCCGCTCAATATGAAAAGGGTTTGGCCATAGTCCACCACGCTGGCCATACGCGGATTGGCAGGCTTCACACGCCTTTGAGAACATTATGGAGAACTCTCAGGCGTGCAGGTTTCCTCACGATGTTTTCCTTCACCGTTGAAGCAAGTGATATTTTAATTGTTTAAAAACGCACATTACTTCGAAAAGTTAGAGGTGCGTGCCCGGATTCGAACCGCCGACCTCTGATTAGGAGGCTGACGCCCTAACCACTAGGCTATCACCGCTTCGCATTTATAGTATTAGTAAGCATCAGGTCTAAGAAGAAGCCCACAACAAACCACTCTTTTCACCATCTCACACCAATAAACAATCTAATCCAGATACCTGATGCACTACAAAGCACGGGTCTCCGCTCAATATGAGACGGGTTTGGCCACCATAGTCCACCACGCTGGCCATGTGCGGATTGGCAGACTTTGAGAACATTATGGAGAACTCTCAGGCGTGCAGGTTTCCTCACGATGTTTTCCTTCACCGTTGAAGCAAGTGATATTTTAATTGTTTAAAAACGCACATAACTTCGAAAAGTTAGAGGTGCGTGGCCGGATTCGAACCGCCGACCTCTGATTAGAAGGCTGACGCCCTAACCACTAGGCTAACACCGCTTCGCATTTATAGTATTAGTAAGCATTTTACACAACGGTGTGACATACGCCATCCCAAAATCCGCCGTGGTTAAGTTGCCAGCGTATTTACTAATTCACGCCGCTTGGCATTGCCAGGTTGCAGTCCGGATTTCATATATGTTTAACTTATTATTAAGCCGTGAGCCGCTGCTACAAATGTATGCTACACTGCAATGCTTAATCAGATTCCGTTTCGGATTTATTGCAAGTTTGTTTGGTATATATTTCATTGTTTTCTCTTTAAAAATTACGACCGAAAATAATATCAAATCAAATCAAAAATTGTTTTATTCATATAACCTAATACAGGCATCTGTGAATATATTTTTAATTATTGTAATTCGTAATGCGCTGTCGCATTATAAAGTTGGAGGTCCTCGGTTTGATTCTCGGCTCGAGTATGGTATGGAGGCTTGGCTAGTTACCACCCTACCGACAAAACGTGTCGCCAAGCGATTTAGCGTTCCGGCACGATGTCGCGTGGAAATAAATTAGGAGTGTAGGTCTGTTATACCCCTAACAGGTTAGCCCGCTACCATCCTAGACTGCATCATCACTTACTATCAGGTGAGATAACAAGGCTAAAACCGTCAAGGGCTAACTTGTAGTGTATAAAAAAAAGATGATAACTACGTGTGCTTTTCGAGGATTTGTGGGCGATGGAAACGGGATCTTCCATCATTCACAGTACGGTCCGAGGACCAGCACACCAGCCAACTCGAGAGTTGGCTGGTGTGCTGTTGTTACCGCATGCCTTTAACTGACGAAATTGGGCATGTTGTGCTTGAGGTGCTGGTGAAGATGGTGTGTGCGAGAGCGTTCTCGTGTTTCTCCGTGGTGTTCTTACAGACCGCTTCACCTTACAACGGTGAGAAATAACACTGGGGAGTTTAATTCAGTAAGGGTCTAACATAACCTCTGTGCCTCCCTGTGGTGCAAAGGTATCCATCGGGATTTTGCGACGTTAAAAAAAATGGTGCTAACTACATTCGTTAACATAAAATTAAAGCTGGGACGGTTCCAAAAGCTTAGCCCAGGTTTAAGAAGAAGCCCACAACAAACCACTCTTTTCACCAGCTCACACTAATAAACAATCTAATCCAGATACCTGATGATCGCTAGTAGATCAAATAGGAGTATGACTGCATCATCACTAGGTGAGATTGCAGTCAAGAACCAACTTGCAGAGACATAAAAAAAAAATATCTTGTACAAATTCGCTCATAAAAATAAAACATTGTGAGATAGACCATTGTTTTGTAGTGGGTACGTAAATCGTACGCCGAGCCTACAACGCCCTGCGCGTTCAATATAACAACGCCTTCAGGATGCTGTATGACTTTTTTGCCATAATGCGTAGAAAAGCGGCGTCTTTCCTGCATCGACTACGTACAAGCGACAACGGCATCCTGCAGGTAATTGCTACCAGGCCTGACTGCCCCATACTGCACCACTGTATGTACACTATTGGGCGGATAAAATAAAATAAAAAAAATGTATTTCTGATGATATTAATAACAATACTAACATAGTAACTAAGGATAAAATGTTACTAACATACTAACAATCTATGGACGCTTCGATGCCCGATTTAAATGAGAAATAAATAAATAAATAATAATAAATCGTAGCACTTAAAGCCTACCAAATAGCTGGTATAACGGCCACGTAAAACTGAGTCCTGCGAATAAGTGACCTTTGTCTATGCTCTGATATATTTTATCTCCGGATTGACACCCGTTCCGTGGTTTTGAAATTCAAATTTGCCTCCATTTGTTATGCGAGCCAGCCGGCTTTTAACACCGAAGCGGAGATGGACGCTCCGACGGACAGATTTAAATTTTGTGTAGGGAATCGTTGACATACATAATCCAAAGATGTTGCTTTTAAACTAGAGATCTGCTAGATCATATTTCTGGGGTACAATCCGTCAAACCGTTTGTTAGAGTCAGCTAAAGCACCGTTATGCTATAAAAAAAATCTACAGTATTTTTTATAGCATTCTAGATCTTCGTTATAAAGCATTTCGTAGATGACTGTTTAATATCATTTATGTAACGCTGCAGTACTTTTTTAAATTGTTGTTTGTGACATCCCTTCTTTTAAATGTCTTCAAACAGTCCTTACCATACGATTGTAAAAAAGTGTGTAGAAACACTATAGTTTATCCTCATCACTCCAAAACATCACCATAATGATTAACCCCTTGTCGGCTCACTATAGAGGACGGGTCTGGAATATGGCCAAACCCTTCTCATATTAAGATATGAGAAGGGTTTGGCCATATTCCACCAAGCTAGCCATGTGCCGACTTCACATGCCTTTTGAGAACAATATTAACTCTCAGGCATGCAGGTTTCCTCACGATGTTTTGCTTCACCGTTGAAGTAATGTTTTGATAAGTTATCACGTCCGTGATCTAACCAACATACCAGGCTCCTATAGAAAACCAACCTGAGTGGGTTGACTTTATTTGGTCTTTATCTATCTTAAGTCAAACTATGTTACGTGAATCTGTATGACTGAATAAAAAACTTTTTCTTTCTTTCTTTTGTTCTCGTAGTTGGAGCGAAGGCACATAAGGTGCCACCACCTGTCAAACGACTAAAACCCTACCGTTGCAAAGACCTACCTGGGCGCGCGCCTACCGCTTAATCACCAACGATATTTGTACCTGATCCCTGGATCTGGCGGAAGATCATCGAGTGCAATCATCAGTCCAATGTACGTACGTGCATTATGTTATTGGATATTTCAACTGTGTAACATCGGCAAAGTCAGACCCGTTTTGTGTTGTGTGAATCTCCAGTGTATCACGGGCCACCAAGGCCACTGCGTATCTTCGGGTAATATATCGACTGCGCAGACTAAATCCTGTTCGGAATATCCGCATCCGTATTTTGCTAAGCTTCTAAGCCGACGTTATTGTTTGTTAAAGCGTGTATTACATTCGCGGATTCCGAATGGGTTACGTAAAATATGTTAGTGTATTTTGGCAGCTTGCAGACATAGAATGGAATATAAACTTTGGGGTCACGCGAAATGATTTCTCAGGCTGAGATCTAGATATTCCACTACAAGTTAGCCTTTGCCGACTAGTATTCTCACCTGATGGCAAGTGATGACAGTCTATTATGGTAGCGGGCTAACCTGTTAGCGGTACGGTAAACCTCCTCCTAAATGGTTTCTAAGCGACATTGTACCGGAACGCTTAATTACTTAGCGACACGACTTTGTCTAGGGTGTAGGGAAGCCTCCCACCAAACCAGACTCGTGTCTGGAATCGAACCCAGGACCTCTAACTTGATAATGCTATAGCGCACAAGCAGCGCCACAGAGGTCGTCAGACATATAACGATGTCTCATCTTAACTGTTTCTTAAGTCAAAGGCTTTACATATCACAATCACAGTTTAAGCTGGAATTGCACCCATCTTTCCATCTATCAAGTCCTTTGTTAAAAGTTTCGTACCATGGGACATTTAACTATCACGAATAATATGTACGAAATTTATTCCTATCATCTTGGGAATCACTAAATCACATCTTGGGAAACAAGCTCCAATTATACTCGTACGTATGTGTGCAAAATATAATGAGTTATCTAAAACGATACCTGGCATCGACATATTTCTTGACTCGGCTATTGCTTTCAAGAAAAAACTCACTGACCATTTATCCCATCTGTAAGTTAGTTGTTTGTTTAGAACATTACCTTTTTTTATTTTAATTAATTTAATTATGTTTTAATTACTTCACTTTATTACTATATTTATTACTTAAGTTCTTGTCTGTTGTAACATAATGTTTACTTGGCGCATCGTGAACGTTGCGTACACTTATTATTGATATACGTATCATTGTGTAATAGTGTGTAATTATATGGCGAGTGTATGATATGTATATTTTTAGTGTTCCTTTTAAAAACTAAAAAAAAATCTTCTATCTTGTCAGTAAGTACCTGACTATGCAACATGATCCTTATGAATCGATGTAACGCTTAGAAAGTTAAGAATCAATACTCTTCGAACGCGTCAGTACAATTGTTGGAAATATTCTATTTATTTATGACGATTGAAGCGGTGATAGCCTAGTGGTGACGGCGCTAGCCTCCTAATCAGAGGTCGGCGGTTCGAATCCGGGCACGCACCTCTAACTTTTCGGAGTTATGTGCGTTTTTAAAATTTAAAATATCACTTGCCTCAACGGTGAAGGAAAACATCGTGAGGAAACCTGCACGCCTGAGAGTTCTCCATAATGTTCTCAAAGGCGTGTGAAGTCTGCCAATCTGCACATGGCCAGCGTGGTGGACTATGGCCAAACCCTTCTCATATTGAGAGGAGACCCGTGCTCTGTAGTGAGCCGGCAATGGGTTGATCATGATGATGATGATGATTATGACGACGGAGAAAATATTGCTTTTTGCGGAAGCGAGCTCTCTACACTCTCTTCCATCGTCATAAGTCATCTGGGATATTAAGTGAGGTCACGCGATCAAAAAACCGTTTCATTGTCGTGCCACTAAAATGGAAGTTAATAGCTTTCCTTTTAGGATGTCTACCGAAAAAACTGTTCGGAAAAATTTCATAAAATTCCACGGTCATCAATCATTAAGACGATGAAATTCGACGAGCAACGTTTCAGGGAGAAGGCGCACAGCTCGCACCAGATTAAAAAAGTCATACCATAATTTCACCAATAAGTCCAATTTAACATAACCTGACCTTGATTTTCCACATACGTTTTGTGACGTACAATTTTACACCATTTTTTACAAGGAAAGATTAAGTTTGATTGATAACAAAAAAAAACCGACTAAGTTTGTTGTGGGTTTCTTCTTAGGACCTGGGCGTGATTTGAACCCTATGAGGCTTTATTTATTTATTTGAAAGTAATCAACAGTGTTAAATCTCATTGGTTTACAATTAAGAAAGTTATAAAATAAGGCCAAAGAGATTACACAAAATATACAAAATATGTTTAGACTTAAGTAGGTAAAAACATTAAAATGTAACTAAGTAAACTTGACACGGTAAGCAACAATTATTTAGTTTTAAGTTGGCAAGTGTAGTTATCACGATCACTTCATGAATAGAAATAATGAAAATGTGATATATATGAACGGTTAATAGATGCCTGTGATAGGTTTCTATGAATAAAGCTATTTTGATTTGATTTGTGTTTAACTTGCGAGTGTGATTAACTTCAAGCGTGAAGTTGGAAAAATACGAAATTGAGAATACTTTATTCACGTACACACAATCAAATAATTTAATTCACATATACACTAAGCTGAATTATGCTTTCCTTCGTTATTTATCGACAGACTTTAATAAGATAGCGATGCAAAATATATTTTAATAAAGGAATATTCATAGCACTCAAAACTTAGCTTGAATGCAGTTAGGTTTTTGTCTATATTTAAAAGCGGCTAAGTGCAAGATTCTACAGTACAATTTGAATTAATTAATTTATGAACTAAATAGCATTGGCATTCTTTTTCCAAAACTAAAAAAACTAGATTTATGAACTTTGCACTGATATCTTATTTTAACTCTGTACACACAATCTCTCTCCGACACAATTGTATGAGTAGAGACAATGTTACCGTAACGCGAGAGCTTTTTACGCTTATGATGAAACGTCATTTCGTGACCCAACGGTCCAGTTTTTTGTTTCTATTATCAAAAGGAGGAGACGACTATTTGGCCATGAAATGTTATAAGCGGAAATCTGCCCGGATGATAGCTTGCTGACTTGTAATTAATTACCAAGTTGAATTGGTTGGACGTTTGGCCCGTCCTCTGAGTGGATTTTATTTAGAATATCTATTAATTATACTTAAACTGGTCAGCGACGAAGCCTCTGGTATTTTGGTCCGAATTTGGACTGTACTTTGCATTATTGGTCCTTTCTCTAGAAAAATAATAAAAATAATGCACTATACTACAATAATACTATTAGAAATAAATATATGATAAATAAAATAATTATGAATAATGAATAAACAAAATTAGAATACGACCGCCCAGTATAATTGTGTTCTACATTGAACTGTGAACCGAAAAATCATTTTTTTTTGTAGGATATTATATTGGTATATTACATATAATTGTCAAAGTTAACCCTTGTGTATACATTTGTTTGGTGGGAGACTTCCGTCGTGGGTAGTTAACCACCCTACAAAGACGTGTCGCCAAGCGATTTAGCGTTCCGGCACGATGTCGCGTAGAAACCAATTAGGAGTATGGGTTTAGCATACCCCTAACAAGTTAGCCGTAACTATCAAAGAGTGCATCATCACTTACCATCAGGTGAGATTTCCATCAAATGCTAACTTGTAGTGGATAAAAAGAAACATTTTTGATAATAGGAATCTTTGCAATGGAACTCTGAGTTTTTGGACTCGGCAAACTATTGAAAGGCGTTTTGTGCTGCTTCCTGGGATCAAAGCAATGTACGCCTTACCTTCGTTACTCTGAAAGGTCTTACCTTGTCTTCAGAGCCTCGTTTGTGATTCAGCAGCTTTTTTTTTCGGACTGTCTATTAGCTTTACAAACCCTATAGGTTGCCAAAGCGTAACCGGGCTGTTTGCAGCTTCGGAAAGAAGCTCTGCCAGAAGAAATTTTTAGCCCTAGGGCTCGAAGAAACTAAGGGAACAACTGCCTAAGGGCGCCTCCTTTGAGGCCGAACCTCGGCTTAGGGTCGCCTACCATACCCCCCCAGAAATCCCAAACGTCGGTTTGGGATTATCCCATTATTCGGGGGGTCGGACGGTGAGTGTTCCGTACGTCTCCGAGGACGTGGATGGAGCCCACGTCCGGATGACGTAAGATAGCGGGGACCTTGATTCAGCAGCAGAGTGCACCACGGATAGGTAAGGTTGACTTTAGACTGAAAAGGAGTTTGTGCAGCCTTTTGCACCCCAAGCTGCTTTTATAATTTTTATAATCATTCTTTTACTATCCTTGAATATTGCGTTTTCTATTAATTCTGGCAGCAGCCATTCCCGCAGGAAATGTAGGGACCCTTTTATATCACTTTATATTGAGTTGCGAGATCCCCATGCCTAATATTTTTTGCGTTATCGCCATAATGACAAATAAATTCCCCAATTTAGAATTTTAATACCGGACGGGGCGCATGAAAGGAAAAATATTGCTTCGCCAATTATTTTTCGAATTACCTTACAAGCCGTTTATTATTTAACAGTAAACATTACTCGTTTTTTTTCCAAATTAAGCTTAGTCATCATGATCAACCCATTGCCGGTTCACTTCAGAATACGAGTCTCCTCTCATTATGAGAAGGGTTTGGGCATAGTCCACCACGCTGGCCATGTGCGGATTGGCAGACTTCACACGCCTTTGAGAACATTATGGGTAACTCTCGGGTATGTAGGTTGTCACGATGTTTTCCTTCAACTGATATTTTTGCTTAAAAATGCACATAAATCCGAAAAGTTGGTGCGTGCCCGGGTTCGAACCCCCGACCTCCGATTAGAAGGCTGACATCCTAACCACAAGGCTATCACAGCTTAGTGTTCCTATTAAGTCATGGAGTAAAGAAATGTCTGCTTCTGTCCAGTGTTTATTGTATAGTTGTAGTATTGCATGGTTGAATCCTGCTAATTCGTCCGTGGAAGCATGTTAAGGCCTGGATTATGCTTAATAATTTTCTCTGAGTCTGAGTTAAGTCAGTTGATCTTCTAGGTAGTGGATGCCTACATTTTAATGACCTCTTAGATTATAAGATGTACTTTCATGTGAAGGTATCCTTAAGCTAACATAATAAATTTATTTTGGGTGCACGAATTTGTGTGACGTGGGCTTACTTATTTTGTTGTATCAATCATTTACAACCATGGGTCTGTCAAGCAAACTGTTCACTATTTTTGATAAACTGCAAATAGCAGATTAAATTTAGAAGCGCCATCTTTAAATATTAAAGTTAGAAAAGGATAGCACTACGAAATTTAATCCACTATCTTAAGATTTGGATGATTTGTACGCAAAAACATGACATTATGATGTCATGTTGACCTTATGAGGTCAAATACTTTAAAGCATGCAAATGTATTATTTATTTACTGTTTATATATAAAATATTCTAAATATCTTCACAAGTAACAAAAACTAGTAAGCCTTCATATGACGTATCCTTGAACTGGCTAAATGAGAGTGACAAATATTAATTCTAATTTCATATAGCCCAGCAGTATGCTACGTTATGACGTATACAAATCACACACGGGAGCGGTGGACGGGTTCGTGACAATTTACATAATGTTCTAAGGAGTGATTAATGTCTGCAGAACAACCAACGAAGTGTATCTACTCTGTGAAGAGAGACCATTCATATACTAAGTACCGACTGTACTAAATAGAGCACTTATTTATTTATTTGACCAACAAAATTACACGTAAAATCATCAACATCATCATCATAATCAAACAATTGCCGGCTCACTACAGAACACGGGTCTCCTCTCAATATTAGAAGGGTTTGGCCATAGTCCACCACGTTGGTCATGTGCGGCAGTGTCATTGGCAGACTTTACACGCCTTTGAGAATATTATTGAGAAGTCTCAGGCGTGCAGGTTTTCTCGCGATGTTTTCCTTCACCGTTGAAGTAGGTGATATTTTAATTGCTTAAAAACGCACATAACTCCGAAAAGACAGAGGTGCATGCCCGGATTCGAACTGCCGAATTCTAATTAAGAGGCTGACGCCCTAACCACTAGGTTATCACGGCTTCCTTCCATCTGGGGTAGTATAAATGTAGGTAGGTAAGGGGTTGTAATCAGGCTTGCGTGCCGTAGCAATTTGACATGGGAGGAAGTGGGTAAGTGATGAATGTACCGCGTTTTTATTCCCTGCCCCATTTGTTTACATACATTACCCCAAGGTTTTTTCACTATTTGGGTAAGCCCATAAGACCGCTGTTGACTCTAGACCTAAGTTTGTTTTTCCAGACTGGCGGTACACAGTTTTTTTTAATGCCATTAGGTACCTACTTATTACTACCCACTCGGTTTTTTTGTTTGAATTGATGTTGTACGCAATTCTATAATATCTAAATTAGGTGAGAACGTCGTCTCAATTCGCGGATATCTAAGTATATAAGAAAGATTTCTGTTTTATGCCTTGTTTCTAATACGGACCAGATATAATATGTGGAGAGCTCTTCCGGCGTTTTTTTATCTGATATGAACATATGGGTTCCTTCAGCTCAGGAGGGACAATGCGTCCATGCTACGTAATTTACACTGACATTATTTTTATTTTACATTCAAGTGTACGTAGTATTCGGTATCTTACTAAAGACTTTTTGACGGCCTTCGTGGCGCAGTGTGCGCGCTGTTGCATTATAAAGTCCTGGGTTCAATTACCGGCTCGACTCTTTTCTGGTGGGAGGCTGCGGCCGTGGCTAGTTTCCACCCTACCGACAAAGAAGTGTTGCCAAGCGTTTTATGCTAAATGCAATAAAAGCGTCCATTTCCTTGTAATTTAGGGAAGCGAGACATTGTCCCCCTGCTTACGAATGCTTACGAATTGTTCATTTACAATAGGGTGCTATTGTAAATGAATAATTCTTTATTTATTTATTTATTATGGAAAACCAACAGCTAATACATGTTACATGACCATTTTTTACCGTTGTGAGCTAATGTGAATGTTTAACTTAATACAGGTTTTCACAACGTTCACCTTTGTGAACGTTGTGAAAACGCTACCAAGAGATTTATATGTAAAAAAAATAAACATTTAAAAACCTTAAGTGCTAGATGTATACATATAAATCAATTTAGAGGTAACTACAGCATGCCTAAAATAATAACTTAAGTCGACGCTAATATGTCGCTAATAATATAATATGGAAATTAACAAACAGCAAATAACAAAAAACACTAGATATAATAAAATTAAAACAAAAGTTAAATCAAAATTTTAGTTTAGTTTGTTGTTCGAATGTTTAGCTTTTTACAGGTTCTCGCAAAGTTCACAAATAGTTTCAAAATAAGAAACATATTAAGTAATTTGCTCGACTAAATATACAATTAACAACTAAAGACTTGATAGCGCCTAAGAAAATTTTGTTGGCAATTTTTTTTATCAGCGTTACTGACTTTAAGACAGTTCAAATAGCAACATGTTCACGACGTCCAAAATTAGTTTGCGTTCGGGACGCTGAACTACGAGGATATAGATGGTCCGTCGGGACCAGGTCCCGTAGAAAAAGATGGCATCGCTTCCATTACAAAAACCTTGACATCGTTAACTTTTTCTGCGCCATCGCGTGACAGTGTTTCGAAGACAAGCGAATGGTGTTATTTTTAGTATATTACTGTTGTTTTTGTTCAAATTAAGTGTGTAAATAAAACAAATATTTAATCAATGTTATTCTTATTTAAACCTAATTTACAAGTCTGAACTTAGTGCTGCCTTTTCTCATTATTCTCTGTGGAAATTAATAGGTCTTTTTTTCGATCTATTAATTTAATTTAGATGAGAGAATTTGGTACGAAAAAATCAGCACAATTAGTCAAAAAATATAAATCATCTTTCTTTTAGTTTTTGACACAAATAATTTATTTTTATTTGACATTCATTATAAATAATGTAATATTAATTGAACATTTATCATGTATTTTTATTCATAATTAATGAATAATGTATACACATTTAGGATAGGAATTACGGTAACAGTTTGGTTTGATCCTGAAGCGCGTTTTGTAACAATGCCTGCAAAGCTCTAAATCTTTGTTGCTGTTCGTACTTACTAATCAAAATAAAAAAATAAAAATTAAAGTATCCCTTGCTTCAACGGTGAAGGAAAACATCGTGAGGAAACCTGCACGCCTGAGAGTTCTCCATAATGTTCTCAAAGGCTGAAGTCTGCCAATCCGCACATGGCCAGCGTGTTGGACTATGGCCAAACCCTTCTCATATTGAGAGAAGACCAAGTTTTTCATTTGTTTTTTTTTCATTTTATTTTTATTGTGTTGAGTTGTCTATTGAAGACCAAAAAACGCCCAGCCAAGACATAGCGAATAAATAAAATTATAAAATAATATATATCCTTTGATTCATCATCATCATCATGATCAACCCATTACCGGCTCACTACAGAGCACGGGTCTCCTCTCAATATGAGAAGGGTTTGGCCATAGTCCACCACGCTGGCCATGTGCGGATTGGTAGACTTCACACGCCTTTGAGAACATTATGGAGAACTCTCAGGCGTGCAGGTTTTCTCACGATGTTTTACTTCACCGTTGAAGCAAGTGATATTTTAATTTTTTAAACCGCACATAACTCCGAAAGGTTAGAGGTGCGTGCCCGGATTCGAACCGCCGACCTCTGATTAGGAGGGTGACGCCCTAACCACTAGGCTATCACCGCTTCATATCAGTTTTATTGGGAGGTAAAATGGTTCTATTAATTTGACTATTCGGTTATTCGAAGCTTAACTGAGTTGCTAAGTAGGTAGGAGAAGCAGCTATTTTTTGCGATCGCTAAACCTCGCTTGCTAAAAAACAAAAAGAATGCGAGAAGCCGAAGTGGCCACTCATAGTGATAGCTCAAACCTTTTACAAATAACGACTTGTCGTTAGATATTTAATGAAGTCATAATAAGACCTCTACGTTAATCTTATATGCAGTGCCTTCAAGGTTCTTTTTAACAGAAAAAAATACAAAGTACTTGTTTTAAATGATTATTAATTTTCTTATTTTATTTTTTGAAGGCTAGCTGGTGCCTGCGATATGATAATTAAAGTAATAGCAATGTTTGATGTTTATCCAAGAACAATTTCAGTTCAGATGAGGCCAATTTACGAAGACGTTCCTTTTGCTTCTTCGGGATTTCTAGTCGAGTTCTTCTTGTTTATTCCGGGCAGTCTGACGAGCCTTAGAATAAAGCTCTTCATTTTAGGGTCTCCAAATTGGCCGGTTACGCTGTCGCAACCATTCCGTAATTGTGTGTAAGCGCGCCATAAAATTGAAAGCAAATTACAAAGCAGGAAAATGGGATGATGATTCACACCGAGATGGCTGTAACCGGAAATGACCTAGCTCGGCATAGCGCTTTGTTATTTACTAACCCACCCTTTAATCTGGATTTGGAGAATCGTAAAACAATATTTAAAATTCAATTTGTACGTTTAATTTTGAGTCTTAATGACAGACAAAATAATAAAGATACATTCTAAGATCAGTTGTGGGTGTGTGTGTCTGACAGTATGTCTGGATGGTGGAGTTAAAAAAAATATCCTTGTGACTGTAATAGGTGTCGCTTACTCAACTGTGTTACTCAACGCTTACTGTGAGTCTAACCGTCCGACTCCCTCGTTACCGTCCGACCCCCTCGTTACCGTCCAACCCCCTCGTTATCCCAAACGTCGCCTAAGCCGAGGTTCGGCCTTAAAGGAGGCGCCCTTAGGCTGTCGTTCCCATAGTTTCTTCGAGCCCTAGGGCTCAAAATTTCTTCTGGCAGAGCTTCTTTCCAAAGCTCGCCAAACAGCCCGGTTACGCTGTAGCAACCAATAGGGTTTGTACAGCTAATAGACAGTCCGAAAAAAAGAAAAAAAAAAAATGTGAGTCTAGTTATAACAGATTTTGAAATTTATTCTTTCGCTTAAAGTAAGGATGTCATAATAAATACTTTAAAAGTATTATTATTCCTTTCATTATTATTTTAGTTTTTCTTAAACATTCTTTACAGAATTGACGCCACTGTTGTTGGACCCCTACTCAAATAAAAATCATCAATATTATTATTAAAAAGGCCTGTATGAAAGCGCTAGGGATAACTGGTCCACCAAAGCCATCTGTTAGAACCTGTTGCATCCATTGTATGTCCTCGATATCGCATCGTGAAGTGTAATTCAGTGTTCGCGATAAGCTTTATTAGGCGAGAGGGTTTGAGCGCTTGGTCGCAAGCTTGAGGCTTCTCAGGGATTATCGCTGTTCGCATCCGGTTAACAAATATAGCATAATCTAAGACACAGTTGCGATATCTTCTTCGCGCACCGTAATGACTGAACACTCGACTCAAATATGAACACCAAATATATCAACACCGACTCGACTCAAATTTCTCAAATTTAAAGCAGTAAGTTGTGAACTTTATACCATATTTTGACAGTATTAGTATACCTTTGACCACAAAATTAAAAATAGTTACATTAATATGTAAATTCGAATCCGGGCACGCACCTCTAACTTTTCTAGCTTTTAACTTTGGAGTTATGTGCGTTTTTAAGCAATTAAAATATCACTTGATTCAACGGTGAAGGTAAACATCGTGAGGAAACCTGCACGCCAGAGAGTTCTCCATAATGTTCTCAAAGGAGTGTGAAGTCTGCCAATCCGCACATGGCCAGCGTGGTGGACTATGGCCAAACCCTTCTCATATTGAGAGAAGACCCGTGCTCTGTAGTGAGCCGGTAATGGGTTGTTCATGATGATTCAAAATACTTATCATTTAATTAAGTAAATAAAATCAAGCTCACACCCACATACACTAAAGGAGCGCTTTCCTAGACCCTCGTTGACACCTTGGGTTATGCCTGAAAATCAGCGCTGCAGTCAATTTTGACGCAGCATCAAGCTGAGGCAGCGCCCCTAGACATATAAGTTTTAGATGTATAAGTGGGTACCTGGTAACGGCGACTTGTATCTTTTACCTATTTAGGCTGAATAAACGCAATTTTATTTATTTATTATTTATATAAGTATATTTTTATTAAATTTAGTTTAGTACCCAAGATGCGTGCAGCAATTCCCCCTTGAATTCTTTAGCAAACTAATTCTTTAGCTAAGGTTACTGCCAACTCCAGGATCCCTAGTAGACTCGATAACCCTTTGAAATTTCTTTAAAATGGGCTCGATAGTTAAATATAATTTTAAAATTAAATAATCATTATAATCGAATTCGTATAAATGCTATTAATTTAATAAAATAGCTGCCATGATGCCACACCACACGGTTAATTCCAAATATGCACGCAATTCCGTGTATCCACCGATATCCAATATTTTGGAGTAGGAGTATAGCAAACTCCATGAACCATAAAAGCATACACACTCAAACACACACACCAGCAGTAATTAATAAAAGAGGACACTGCGACCTTTGGTTTTCACCCTAAAATCGTTTTCGGGATCCTGGATGATTTTTCATTGCGAAAATCGTGACAAATTTCCACGCGTCCGACAAATCGATTTCCTTTTTCAGTGTTAGAAAGGTTTTTCAAAGTCCGTAATTGAGTTATTACTTTCTCGTTTACAGTTCATGATTTGCATATAACATAGCTGTTATGTTAATTATCATCATGATCATTTCAACTAACTGCTGAACGTAGGTATTGAAAGTTTTCAAACAAGAATAAGTAGTAGAAGAGTACTACTTATTTTTAAATATACTATATACTAACTAAAGCTAAAAAAATTTAAGCGTGTATGAGCGTGAGCGTGTATGTATGTATGTATGTATGTGAACGAGGGTGAATGTGTATTTGTGTGTGTGCGTTATGTATTTGTCATATTTATTTTCTTTTAGTATTTTTAAAATATTCAGTTAACGTCAGTTTTCGTCATACCCCTTTGACGAAAACCAGGCCCAAAGAGTTTTGGTTAAATTTGATCTATTCAGCCTGAATAATAATAATAAGAAAAAAAAAATTAAAATATCACTTGCTTCAACGGTGAAGGAAAACACGGTGAGGAAACCTGAGAGTTCTCCATAATATTCTCAAAGGCGTGTGAAGTCTGCCAATCCGCACATGGCCAGCGTGGTGGACTATGGCCAAACCCTTCTCATATTGAGAGGAGACCCGTGCTCTGTAGTGAGTCGGTAATGGGTTCATCATGATGATGATGAATAAGAAAATAGATTTTACGGTTCAAATATTACTCTGTATTTATAGTAACAGATGAATATCTCCAGATACAACGGCAAAGTTAAATCGCCTTGCTTGTACCGATGCTGCGCTGTAACCAGGTTTGGTTCCGGCCGAAGTTGAGACTTAGTTATCACTTGTTTGTATATGGCACCTGAGTCTGGGTGCAAATAATGATATATACAGTTAGAGCTGTCGTAACTAGGTTCCAAGTTTGTGTGCGTCTGACATACGTAAGGTCGCATGTCGCATCATAAAGTTGGAGATCCGGGGTTCGATTCCTGACTTGAGTCTGATCTAGTAGGAGGTTTCGGCCGTGGCTAGTTACCACCCTACCGACAAAGACGTGACGCCAAGCGATTTAGCATTCCAGCGCGATGTCGCGTGGAAACCGATTAGGAGTATGGGTTTACCATACCCCTAACCAGGTTAGCCCGCTACCATCTTAGACTGCATCATCACTTACCATCAGGTGAGATAGCCGTCAAGGGATAACTTGTGGTGTATTAAAAAAAAAGGTCACGCGAGATGCTGCTTCAACATCCACACTACTCCATCAAGCGTGCGTATCAGCCGATCAATCATAAACTTTATAAAAATAATCCTTTAATGGCACTTTTATGCGTCAATAATTTGATAGTGACAAATACATTAGTGCTAGAAGCTGTGACAGCCTAGTGGTTAGGGCGTCAGCCTCCTAATCAGAGGTCGGCGGTTCAAATACGGGCACGCACCTCTAACTTTACGGAGTTATGTGCGTTTCTAAAAATTAAAATATCACTTGCTTCAACGGTGAAGGAAAATATCGTGAGGAAACCTGCACGCCTGAGAGTTAGTTCTCTATAATGTTATCTAACTGACTATGGCCAAACTCTTCTCATATTGAGAGGAGACCCGTGCTCTGTAGTGAGCCGGTAATGGGTTGATTATGATGATGATGAAATACATTAGTAAACTTAAAAGATATCAAGTTTTGTATTCGCATTTCAATGGTTTGTTAAACCAAATAAAGTTTGACGATAAAAGGTGGTAGTGGAGTTCCACAATCTTTCCAGTTAAGTGTGGTGTAATGAACTAATAAAGTAATGCATAAATTGGTAGGTTATTCTGGCTGCATTTGGCTCACACGATCAAGTGATCGTATAACAGCCAAATATACACAAGGCCTGGAACACGAGAAAACATAATCAGTCGTAAAGCAGAAGGTTTTTTTTTTCAGTATGGCTTTGACTTTAAACCAAATGTGCTCGTAGTATCATAACATACTTAATTTTTAGGGTTTAATAATTAAAACATACATATTCCTAAAAATTCGCTGGATTTGCAAGTGTTAACGGCAACTATCGGCTTGCCTTTGAATAAATAATAAATCGCTTAATTTCCGCGATTATTAATACAACTACCCTCCTACTCCTGCGCCTGTTGCGCATTAATAACAAAATATTAAGAGTATTAATGTGTTAAGTCAGTCTTTCATTTAAACAATCAATCAATCAATTAAATTGTATAGATTATTTTACTGTAAATCGCGAAGAAAACCAAGATCATCTTGGTTTTCTTCACGATTTACAGCCACCAACCCTGCCACCTGCGAAACAATTTAAGGGAAATACGAACTTCAATGAAATAATTTGCTTATTTATCAGATTTTTTGTCGGTGTTTCCGGGTATTTAAAAGTTATGGCTTGGTTTTAAGAAAAAACCTAATTTTTGAATACCATCTTGAAAGTGTCACAAAACGAAACCGCTTTTGGTCATTCTCCTTTAATTCTGACATAAAAGAAAATTGAATTCCATTCATAAAGAACTAAACTTCCGAGAACATTGAAAAGATTATCAAAGACCGTGAAAGCCTCTTAGAATTTTATTTTTACGATGATAAAAATAATTTATTTGAAATGTCGTAGATTTAAGAAAAATCTAGACGGAAACCGCACTGTATTTTTAAAAACTGTTAAATAAGTTAAAAATTTAATTAAAGCAAATTGCCCATAGCCTTAATATCAAAACTTCTTTATTTAAAATAGGCCCTTACAATATACTGTAACTAGGTTACTAAGGAGTAATGGTGCTTTAAGATTAGAGTTATCTTAATGCTGATCCTATAATGATGAATCTCTGTGACCTTTTCTTTTTGCTGGGAAATGAGTTAACGCATCCCCTCCGGAAGCACGGGTTATGTGGGACACCCCGACAGCCAGACTGGCGATCCAGAATACCCACTAAACCCCAACGATGTTCCTGCGCGTAGCCTGGTGGCTGGGGTCACGGGAACGCTCATGTCAATCTCTATGACCTTAGTGTAAGTTTTGATGTCAACTAACGTCTCGTAGTATTGCTCTATCTCCATAGGTACTATAGTTTATTATTCATTATGTGAGATGGTGATAACGAAAAAAAACCCCGGGTAAGTTTGTTGTGGGCTTCTTCTTAGACCGGGGCGCGTTTGGAACCCTCATAGCTTTAGTTTTAAATTTACGAATATAGTTATCACCATAAAATAACTACTATGTAAATTATTGACGCGTCAAAAGTTTCTTTTTTAAGGACTATTTGTATAAAGATTATTTTGAATTTGAATTTGAATTTAAGATTTATCGTAAATTTTTTTAGGAACCCGTGTAACGTAAGTCCAACATTAATCTGTGAAAACAAGGAAACAAAACGCCCACTTGCTGATCAGTATTCCGCTAGCGAAAGAAATAATAAATCAGTAAAGAATGAAACTAATTAAGTAGATGTAACAAACTTCCCACTTTTCGCCGTTTTGCTTCTCCCTGTACAACAATAAGGAAATACATTAATATTTACCCGAAAAAGCTCCTTTTAAGCTTATAACAGAACTGTTTGGATTGGTTTAACCGGTTTTCACGGGAATTTTACAGAAAGGGTAAGTAATAATCTACCCTTTCTCTGCAAGAACTTTTAAAGGGAATAACAGTTGAAGTTCATAAGTTTGTCAGTACCTAAGCAGACCTTGCCAGGAGTATTTATTATAAATATGACGGCAATAAGAGAGCAGCGCCATCTAGTTTTTGAATCATGTACGACAGACAAGAGAATGGGATCGCCCCCCTCTCTTTACGCAACACTAACTACGTCTTTAAAATCCTGCATACCGTACTGTATGCAGGATTTTAAAGACGTACCGGCGCGGGGCGGCACATTGCATTCATTGCTGGTCGAGATGCGGTAATGCATAGTCGTACTTGGTGTAGCGTATAGTCAGCCCTTTATAAATCACGATACTTTTAATTGTAATTCTGTTCGACCAAGAATAAAACCGATCAATTATCTATCTGAGTATCTGGTTTCCTTGTCCGAAACAACCCACGTCTACCCAAATTGACCACCAAAGTGACCACCAATACACTGCAGGTGTACCATACGTGCAGAGTCTTTAAAGATGTCGACACCGCCATTCGGGCCGCTTTGTGTTGGTTTAAAACTACGTACAAATTATTCAAGCGAAAGAACAAAATTAGTTACTACAATTACAATTCATTTAAAGAAGTCTTTGATCGAAGTCGACTAGTAAAGTAGTCTATACTCTATATTTAGTCTATGTTCCAAAAGACTTTAATTAGAATTCACTTCACTGATCACTAATTCCACTGAAAGAAACAAAATGTTTACAGATAATGCAAAAAATACTAATTAGATCGAGGGAGCCAGCTATCCACTTGTGCTTTTCACTTTTTTCCCCACTTTTCTTTGTGTTGTTGTACACGAATAAGAGATAACGAAGTGCATTCCGCATTTGTGGACAGACAAACAAAAAATACATAGAAGAGAGATACTTGTAGTTCTGCGATAAGCTAATGAGATATCCGAGTTTGTTCTGTAGTTGTAGTGCTTAGATGAACTTAATAACAACAAGTTTATTTTGCAATGAGCGACTACAACAGCCTTCTATTAATGCTCAACTACTGCGCAAGAAGCGGTGATAGCCTAGGGGTTACGGCGTCAGCCTCCTAATCAGAGGTCGGCGGTTCGAAGCCGGGCACGCACCTCTGACTTTTCGGAGTTATGTGCGTTTTTAAAAATTAGAATATCACTTGCTTCAACGGTAAAGGAAAACATCGTGAGGAAACCTGCACGCTTGAGAGTTCTTCATAATGTTCTCAAAGGCGTGTGATGTCTGCCAATCCGCACATGACCAGTGTGGTGGACTATGGCCAAACCCTTCTCATATTGAGAGGAGACCCGTGCTCTGTAGTGAGCCGGTAATTGATCATGATGATGATGATGATTGTCTCTTAACTGTTTTTCCAAACTTATAGTCCGACGTTAGAATGTCAGTGATCCATAGTTGAAACATCATCATCATTATCAAATAATGTTTATTCAAATAGTCCTTTATAAGGCACTTTTGACGCTTCAATAATTTACATAATAGGGGTTTGATGGTAATAACTACATTCGTAAACTTTAAAGCTGAGGGTTCCAAACGCGCCCCGGTCTAAGAAGAAGCCCACAGCAAACTTAGCCAGGTAAATTTTCTTTTTGTTATCACTCACATGCCACTTAAAATTATATTAAGAGGTCTTATTAGGCAATATTTCATACCCATGCTTGTTAATCATTTATAATCCTTTACACTATAGTAGGACTTTTGTACAAGCTTAAGTTTTATATAAACTTTGAACTTATTTCATCATCAACGTTACTAGTACTTTGTGGCCTCGGGTCTGCTCCACAAGACTATTGTACTGATCTCTATCATTTGCTTTCGATTTCCAACTACGTTAAATCAATTCGTGTTGGCTCTTCGTCCAACGAAGCTTCGGCTGACCAACATCTTGACGACCTACCTGTTGCAGCGCTGCAGTAGAAATGTGGGATGTCCCGTGTTCAATTCCCGGCTTGAATCTGGTCTGGATGTTTCGTCCGGAGACAGTTAAGACCCTTCTGGCATAGACATATAGCTTAACGATTTTGAGTTCTTCTATGATGTTAAGTAGAAATTTAATTGAGGATGGCCGTAGGAGCCTGCTAAGCTTTGACGTCTCTCCTAGTGCTGAAGATGTTCAAAGGCGATCACTTATGACCGTCTGGTCTTTAGCCTGCGATGTATAAAACAAAAAAGGCTAAGGCTAGAGAGGAGACGGTCTGGGTGTGATGAAATTAGTTTCTAGACCGGTCGAGGCTGCATATGTCCAACTCACTGTAATCGTCCGACCCCCCCGTTATCCCAAACGTCGCCTAAGCCGAGGTTCGGCCTCAAAGGAGGCGCCCTTAGGCAGTGGTTCCCTTAGTTTCTTCGAGCCCAATGGCTCAAAATTTCTTCTGGCAGAGCTTCTTTCCAAAGCTCGCCAAACAGCCCTGTTACGCTGTGGCAGCTAATAGACAGTCCGAAAAAAAAACTTGCAATTTTAATATACTGAACGACGTGCAATCCTGAGTCTTTGAGATCTACAATAGTTGAATATGTTCGCCGAACAATTAGTTTGAAGTTAGATTAGAAAATATATATATATTGATTATATTGGTTTAAATAAGTATTTTATAAAACACTGCTACTGTTCTCAAAAAATTGAATACACAAGAAACTTTTTTCTCTTTTACTCACTTCTATTCCTCCTTGAGAAAAGAGGGGCCTAATTGAGTGTCATTATGTCTCAAGTTCAGTGGAGCGGTTTAGCTGCGATTGTGTTCAAGCTTCCGGTTACATCACTCTCATTTCCCATTTAACCCTGGTGGTTAAAGAGCGTGCAAGTTGAGAGAAGGAGCGAATTGAATTTAATCCATTTATTTTATTATTATCTATCTGATATTAGCCTCCTAATCAAGAGGTCGGCGGTTCGAATGCAGGCACGCACCTCTAACTTTTCGGAGTTATGTGCGGTTGTTTTTAAACAATTAAAATGCTTCAACAGTGAAGGAACACATCGTGAGGAAACCTGCACGCATGAGGGTTCTCCATAATGTACTCAAAGGCGTGTGAAGTCTGCCAATCCGCACATGGCCAGCGTGATGGAATATAGTCAAACCATTCTCATATTGAGAGGAGACCCGTGCTCTGTAGTGAGTCGGTAACGGGTTGATCATGATGATTTGCGATTGCAGGAGCTCATAATTTCTTAATAAACATCCATCAACGCGTCCATTTCCATCACGTGCTTAAGTTACTTAACCGTACCCTCTTATGTTTTGAACCAAGTATCGTGTAATCGACTCCCGATAACTAACTTTATTTCCTTACCGGATATAACTTTTTTTTGTAGGACAGTGTTTGATGATTGATGACGATTTGATTAAGATCACTTTTTGCCGACTAATGGCTTTTCAGGCTGATTACCCTAATGGCCAATCTTAATGGCAATTTCCTTCCCCAAAACTCTATTGTGCTCTTTAATAGGCTCAGTATAATATTCATATTTAAGAGATTGTGATGGAGTTAATTTCGTTCAGAATAAGGACCCAATGAGGAATTGTTAGTATTGTTTACTTTTGAATATTTTTTTGTTTATACTACATTAGATAATTTCGGGTTAAAAAAGATGCAGGAACTGTTATTTTTTTCGGCCTAGTATTTATTCATTGTCTAGGCCCTAGTATGCAAGCTAGTAAAATAAGAAAGTTGTTTTCTGTGAATGCCGCGGAAATGATCCTAAAGAACAAACGGGTAGGGGGTTCTTTTCCTGTAGGGCTAAGATGTGAGCCCCGAGATAACCGTAATAGAACCATAACATAACTCTACCATTTTCTCGCACTATTTAAATGGAATTAGATGGGTAAATGGTAAAAAAATTGTCCTTTGGCGCGCATCTCAGCCCTACAGAATATCTCTGTGCCTATTAAGATGAGTGCAAATAGGGCCTAAGTATAAAGGAATTAAGCGGTGATAGCTTAAAGGTCAGGGCGTCAGTCTCCTAATCAGAGGTCGGCGGTTCGAATCCGGGCACGCACCTCTAACTTTTCGGAGTTATGTGCGTTTTTAAAAATTAAAATATCATTTGCTTCAACGGTGAAGGAAAACATCGTGAGGAAACCTGCACGCCTGAGAGTTATCCATAAAGTTCTCAAAGGAGTGTGAAGTCTGCCAATTCGCACATGGCCAGCGTGGTGGACTATGGCCAAACCCTTCTCATATTGAGAGGAGACCCGTGCTCTGTATTGAGCCGGTAATGGGTTGATCATGATGATGATGATGATAATGGAATTTCAATATTATATTGCTTACAAATATTGGTACAGGTTTTACCATCGAGCTTTGTTACTTTCAATACGCTAATCAAATGGTCAACTCGTTGTATAAATTTAGTTGTTTTTAAATGTTTAAATAAACGCTTATAACTTTCCTTTCAACCTTTCATTCAACAATTCATCCAATCAACTCAAATTTCCAGTTTTTATTTTAAATCTATAAACAAACTTGTTTGCTTTTCATATAGTGAGTGTTATACCTTATATAACATATCTCCTGAAAACTTTTGAACGTATTATTCGTCATATTTTCCATGTAAACTCGAACGTTGGAAATGTTTTCGGCATTCGTGCGGCACTTGCGCCATATTATAACGCACCATTAAAGGATGCGGCCATGCAAAACACAAACGAGCTCCAAAATATAATATCGAAAACATTGAGAACGTATACGTGAAAACCTGAAAAATGAATCCTGCACAAAATACGAAATTAATGTAACACAATGGCGGTAGGCGTTGGGGCGCATTTCCGCTGAACACCGGAAGAGATACAGTTACAATGTTTAAAATTTATGTGACGACACATTTTCATGAACGAAAATTTCGTGTAGGTATTAATTTACTTCGGTACCTTTAGTACGAGGTTTTGCGCATCGCAGGTGAAGTATGGCGATTTGAACGAGGTATCAGAACCCAGAAAAGAAGTTGGTTATGTCTGTTACATTTTTAGTAATTTTTGTTATTTTTTTTTATTATTTTGTTTTAGTTATTTGTTTTTTATTTGTCTATTTCATATTTGTTGAGATAATGATGCTGGCATGTTCGGTTCGGACAAAAGACCCAAAAAAAAAATAAAGACAATACGTGGTGTAAAGGCGTTTTTATCTCGAAAGACAGTGTCATTTCTTCTGTATGTAACTAATTTATTTTATTCTTTCTAGATGCTAACTACAGTCAATTTATGATGAGGTAATTTTTAATACCACCCAGACTGTATCTCGATTCATTGAGGTTTTACTGTAACGAGATAAATTAAGCAAAGAGACCATAGCCAAGATATAGATGAGGTATTTATTATGACTATGTAACAACATTTATTGTAATAGGATTATTGTGATAGCATTAAAGGCAGTTGAAGTTGCAGATAGGTCGAGATTACTTTGGGAATTTCTGTTTTTATTCCTTGAAATAAATAAATATGATCATATAAAATTCGACAATAATTTAGGACAGTAGCAAAAGTCTAGCGACTATCTAATTTCTCACTGTGATATTTCAAAATGTCCTATTTTAAAAAAGTTTTTTTTAAATTTAATGTAAATTTCTGTAAAATATATCTAACATGTGATCTAAATCTATAGGTACCGAAGATTTCCATCAAATTCCGTCTAGATTTAAATCACTCATTTTGGTTTTTTTTATCCACTACAAATTAGCCCTTGTCGGCAATCACACCTGATGGTAAATGATGATGGAGTCTAAGATGGTAGTGTGCTGACCTGTTAGGGGTATAGTAAACCCATACCCCTAACCCGTGCCGGAATGCTAAATCGCTTGGCGACACGTCTTTGTTGGTAGGGTGGTAACTAGCCACGGCCGAAGCCCACAAAATTATATCGGTACATAATATGTATATTGTACATGGGTAATAAAAATATATTTTATAAGAATCTGCGTCTATATAACCCACAAAAAGTCTCTGTTAAAGAGCACAGGAACTCCACTAGAGATTTTTGATATAATTTTCCATATTTTAAAACAAATGCTTCTAGGCTAGGTACATCTAGCTCTGATATTTTGGTGTTAAATAATCAAAAATTATGGACTATGGGACTCGGGGGTTCGAAATCATGCACTAAGGGTCACGCCCGTTTAATGTAGTCTAAATAATGAATTTCGGTTTATTCCAACGCTTTTTAACATATAAATAAAGTTATTCGTTATCCGTGGCGCAGTGCGTGCGCTGTTGCATTTTAAAATTGGAGGTTCTGGGTTCGATTCCTGGCTCGAGTCTGGTCTGGTGGGAGGCTTCGGCCGTGGCTAGTTACCACCTTACTGACAAAGCCGTGTCGCCAAGCGATTAAGCGTTCCGGCACGATGTCGTGTAGAAACCAATTAGGAGTATGGGTTTACCATACCCCTAACGGGTTAGCCCAGTATCATCTTAGACTGCATCATCACTTACCATCAGGTGAGATTGCCGTCAAGGGCTAACTTGTAGTGTATAATAATAAATAATATAATTCAACATTTGTAGGCGGATAACCTAACCACTTGGCTATCACGACTATAAAATAAAATAAAAAAATCATGACATGATTAAAAAACACAAAAATTCGAGGATATGTTCCTTGAAACATCTCTTAACAGCCGGGTAAAAAGAGCGTGCCAGCCAAACGCTTTAGAATTTTCTTGAGCATTCGAAGTTATTTGCCATAAATTCAAACCGGAGATTATTAAAAAACTTCTGCACTACATTTAGTGTTATAAAGCTTTTCCTGCACATTTTCACACTAGATTTTACCTACATGTATTTTAGACAAAATTAATACATGCACGCGAAGAAGTGAATTTAAATTCTGTAACGTTCGTATGTCTGTTAGTTATAAGGTTGGAAATTGGACGGGTTTGTAAAAGTCTGGCGGTATCTGTATGTTTGTTATGCTAAGACTCAGATGTTGGAGTGTTCGTATTCGTATTTAAATAGGGCGTACTTCTGCAACAGTTGAAAATTGTATGCAACTCTTCATTTACTTAATTAATGTAGTAAATAATTAAGTTTCAAGATACACCTTCGCTTATGTAGCCTGAAAAAGATCACCTTAAGTAAAGAATGTGATGCTTTTGAGTATCAAGTGTGGTATCGTTATTTTTTTTTAACAAAAAGTTATTTTATACTGGTAACACCAACACAACATTAGGTTCAACATAATCTGAATCGAACCGCTAAGGTATGGAACTCTCTTCCAGCATCTGCGTTTCCAGCCACGTATAACCTTAGTTCCTTCAAGGGAAGAGTGAATAAGCATTTTCTAAGCAAGCGCGCTCCAACCTAGACCTCATCAGTGCCTTCTGGTACTGATTGTCGTCAAGCGCAAACCTATCCCAAAATGAAATAAAAAATTTAAGTTTTAGTTGTTATAATTAATATAAAACATATTGGCTTTATATAGTTCGGTAATGTCCACGGTTATTATTCATTATCCAACTACCCTCGTATTCCTTATCGCGCACTGTCACCGGTATTTGCGATGCTCGTGAGCTTCTCGTTGAGTCGGTAAGGGACGCGATCGATGTGTGTGGACGTGATGACGAGTGTGTCTGTCTGCGAGTAACTGCTTCTTGGGAGTGCTGCTACTGTGACGTCGGATCCAGCTAGTTGTTGCAGCTACCAGGATGTGTGCTGTGCCGTTGAACTATGCTCGTCGCAACAGTATTCACCTCCTCCCACAAAGGCCGCCTTAATTCTGTGGTAACCTTACTTTAGCTTTAACTTTTCGAAGGTGGTCAGTGGCGGCAGTTGTTCCTCCAGGTACTAAAACACTCTAGTCCTCCAAATACTAAACACTCGAGCATATTCAATTATAACCTGTTTTTTAAATTTTTGACGACCTCCGTGGCGCAGCGCGCTCTGTCGCATTATAAAGTTGGAGGTCCTGGGTTCGATCCCTAACTCGAGTCTGGTCTGGAGGCTTCGGTAGTGGCTAGTTACCACCCTACCGACAAAGACGTGTGCCAAGCGATTTAGCGTTCCTGCACGATGTCGTGTAGAAACCAATTAGGAGTATGGGCTTACCATACCCCTAACAGGTTAACTCGATACCATCTTAGACTGCTTCATCACTTACCATCAGGTGAGAATGCCGTCAAGGGTTAACTTGTAGTGTATAAAAATAAGATACTCGGAATATCTCTAAGTATTAAATTAGAAATCAGGAGATCCATAGTCTTAACCACAATACCAAAACATCATCATCATCATCATCATGATCAACCCATTACCGGCTCACTACAGAGCACGGGTCTCCTCCCAATATGAGAAGGGGTTTGGCCATAGTCCACCACGCTCAAGCCGTCAAGGGCTAACTTGTAGTAAATTAAAAATAATAACCAAGCGGTTGCAATTTCCATACATTTTCCGTTTTCCGCGCTGGAATACGTCCAACGTAAAAAAATAAGCCTAGCTTAATTTACATGTAACAAATGCACTGTAGACAACAGTACCCGTCAATTATAAACCTGGACGGTTTAGAACGTGTGGTTCAGAACTTTAAGCGGTAAATCAAAGGTGGGTTTTTGTTTGGAGTTCGTATGCATGCTGAATTCATATTCAACGGTGTCTTGTTTTTCCATTCTCGCTGCTTCGTGGCATTTCGACGCTATTCTTGGCCTTTTTTTTTTACGTGGGGAAATGCTTTTACGCATCCCCGTCGGAGGCAGGCAAGACTGCGCCGCTTCCGACGGGGTATGTGGGACTCCCCGGCGGCCAGACTGGCGACCAGAATACCCCCTTAAACCCAGCGATGCTCCTTCGCGTCGCCCGGTGGCTGGGTCACGGGAACACTTGTGCACTCGACCGCGGCCCAGCCAGCGGCGTCCGCCGAGGCAGACCCTCCACGGGGGGACTCCTCCATATTGACCCCCTATTCTTGGCCTAAGGCAAAGTTCACAAACTTTTTTGTTATTTTTACTTATGGGAAACCTTTCGTGGTACCTCACCATCGTACTGTTGCTGCTGTGGCACCGATCCCGCTGCATTTGGCATCCTTCAACGCGCCCTTGGATAATAGAGATCAATGACCCACTCAATGACGGCTAAAGCGAAAACGGAAAAGATACCCGGCTAAGTTTGTTGTGGGAGTCTTTTTAGACCAGGTTGCGTTTGGAACCCTCATGGCCTTAGTTTTAAGTTTACGAATGTAGTTATCACAATCAACACACTATTATATAATCGACGCATCAAAAGTTTAAAATCTACATAGATTTTAAACTTTTGATGATTAATGCATCAAAAGTGGATTTTTAAGTATTATTTGAATAAAATTATTAATTGATTGACTCTAAAACTTCTGAACCAGTTTAATTGAAATTTTGAATTGACTATGTGTTAACTCTAATACTAAGATTAGATAGATAGATAAATAAACTCTTTATTGCACACTACAAACTTGAATTCAAAATAAATAAAACAAAAATAAAATAAAAAAACAAACGTAATGCGCAAAGGCGGTCTTATCGCTAAAATCGATCTCCTCCAGACAACCTTTTGCGAAAGGAAAGAGTTAAAAGGAAAGGGGGATAGTGCAATAGATAGAATATTATAGAAATTACATATACTTACATACAGATATAAATTACTAAATAAATATATAGATATACATAAATAAACTATATAGACATACACACAAGATTATATACTTTTTTATTTTTATTTATAGACTAGCTGTTGCCCGCGACTTCGTCTGCGTAGAATTGCTGATTTCCCTTGAGATTCAGGTTACCCGTGCGGCCAATGCCCTGCTTCAGAAAGTAAGCTACAGGCAAATGTCAAATTGCGTTAATCAATTTTCGTGTTTCTAAATTAAAAAAGATAGGACTTTCATGCAAACTTCAAACCCCTCTTTTACCCTCTTCGGGGTAGATTTGGATGACAAAAAAAATCTTACCTTATACTTACGCCCTAAAAGAAACCTATTTTCAAAATTTCAAGCTTGTAGACTTCATAATAAAAAAATAAGCAAAAACTATCATCCCCTATTTTACCACTCTTAACAGGTAATATTTAAAAAAAATTGATGTACATGTTTTTTATTTATTATTATTAATCTTAATGCAAATTTTTGTGTCTCTAACTGTAAAAACAAAGAAAATTCATATAAACTTCCAACCCCCCTTTTACCCTCTTAGGGGTGGAATTTTCAAATATCCTTCCTTGGCTGACATTTCTTAACTATCAACTACCTACTTGCTAAATTATAGCTTTATACGTACAATAGTTTTTGAGATCTCGTGTTTAATCAGTATGTTAGTAAGTCAGTATGTAAGTGACCTTTCGCTTTTATATATTATAAAGTTTATTTGTTATCCTGGAAAAATGTACGGGTTTTGCGGGATTTGCGAGAAAACAAAAAGTCGCAGGCAATAGAAGTACTGCAGTAATTTTAATTTTGTACCTGTCACGGTTCATGAGAGCACACTCGAAGCAGACTTAAGGACAGCCAAAGCTCAGTAAAGGTCGCATTGGCACCGTTCAGGTGTGGAAGCGTATAAATTTAAACCTATTCAAGGAAAGCCAATTAATTTAGTAACCCGCTACTTTGCGTCAAGTCATGAAAATACGAAAACAAGAATCCTCAGCTAGGGAATGACTAACGAGTGCAAGTTAAATTGCTTAACATGACAATGACAAGCAACTTTGGAACTTTGCAAAACACGCGACCAAGTGAATAATGAAACAAGGTAGTAAAATGACCCAATTTGGGGCTACGGAGGGCCGCGTATTATAATTATGCAGGTAATGGCGTGCAAAGGGTTTTTGACGATCTCCGTGGCGCATTGCGTGCGCTGTCGCATTATAAAGGAGGTCCTGGGTTCGATTCCCAGCGCGAGTTTGGTCTGGTGGGATGCTTCGGCCGTGGCTAGTTACCACCCTATCGACAAAGACGTGTCAAGCGATTTAGCGTTCCGGAACGATGACGCGTGGAAACCAACCATACCCCTAACAGGTTAGCCCGCTACCAAGTTAGACTGCATCATCACTTACCATCAGGTGAGATTGCCGTCAACCGTTAACTGGTAGTGAAAAAAAAAGTGTACCCTTATGTATCTTAATACGTTTCCCAACCTCACCAAGGCCATATTTCCTTTAAATATAGATTGGGCGGATTGGGCTAGGGTATGCACCGCTTTTATGCTTGTATAAAGTGCACGCCAGTAAACCTCTTTATATAGACGACCCTTTCGCCGTAGAGACCCGGTATGACACGTTGAAAAAAGTAGACTTTTATCTTTTGTTTTGTTTTTATCACTATAAATAAGTTGCATCAATTTTAACAATTGAAAATACAACATATAAATATACATTGTGAAAAACTGGCTGACCAAAAATGTTATCCAGGATCTGGACAATGAACCCCCAGTACGGGGGTTAGCTGAACGAGATCGAAACGAAACCTGAAAAAGATTATTCAAACCAATTATGTAGTCAAAAGAACCTGTCGTCACTTCATTCTCACCCAACTCCGACAAGGGTTGGATTATTGACGACTTGTCGCCCTAACCCGCCGGCCGCGTCATTGGGCGAATGTAATGACAATATTTATGACGCCATCAAACGTTGATCTTTGGTATATAGAAGAAAATCGAGGTGGCATAATCATAATTTCAACCGATTGAAGCGGTGATAGCCTAGTGGTTAGGGCGGCGGCTCGAATCCGGGCACCTCTAAATTTTCGGAATAATGTGCGTTTAAAAAAATTAAAATATCACTCGCTTCAACGGTGAAGGAAAACATCGTGAGGAAACCTGCACGCCTGAGAGTTCTCCATAATGTTCTCAAAGGCGTGTGAAGTCTGCCAATCCGCACATGGCCAGCGTGGTGGACTATGGCCAAATCCCTCTCATATTGAGAGGAGACCCGTGCTCTGTAGTGAGCCGGTAATGGGTTGATCATGATGATGATGATGATGACGTCCACCGCTGGACATAGGTCTTTTGTAGAGAGTTCCAATGTTCACGGTTTTGGGCCGTTTGTATACAGCGACTCGTCTGATGTCGTCTGTTCACCTGGTTGGGGTCGACCAACGCTATGTTTACCGGTGGGGGGTCGCCATTCCAGCACCTTAGGACCCTAACGTCCATCGGTTCTCCGAGCTATGTAGTAATGAAGTATAATAATGTAGTATATAAAAAGCAAGCTTGTAGAAAAAGTCCTATTATTGTGTAAAGGATTATGTAAATACTTAAGCTTGGGTATGAAATATTGCAGTAACAAGATAGATCTTAAATAATTTTAAGTGGCATGTGAGATGGTGATAACAAAAAGAAAATTTACCCGGCTAAGTTTATTGTGAGCTTTTTCTTAGATTAGGGCGTGTTTGGAACCATAGGTTTAGTTTTAAGTTTACGAATGTAGTTATCACCATCAAACTCAACAGTATGTAAATTATTGATGCGTCAAAAGTCCCTTTTACAGGATTATTTAAGGATTAATAATTTTCTTCATCGGTATCCAAAACAACCTATAATGATAGACGACCTCCCTGGCGCAGTGACGATAGCTTTAGTCTTAACAGTGGGAGGTTCCGGGCTGGATTCACGATAGATGATGACATGAGTTCTGAATTTTCTTTGCTTCGTAGATGTGTATGGTATATCGTTTCGTAGCGGTGCCAAAGAGGTGGTAGGTTCTTCCAAATCTACAGTGACTAGGTATCCAAGTTCTTTAGGAGGCATCTTCACTTACCATCAGGTGGAATGGCACTCAAACTCTGTTCGATATATTTACAAAGATGAGTTGTAGTTTTGTGTTTTAAGAAATACGTAATCAATTAAAGATGTGATTCCTTAGTGGTTAACACGTCAGACTCCTAATCAGAGGTCAGGGGTTCGAAACCGGGCACGCACCTCTAACTTTTCGGAGTTATGTGAGTTTTTAAGCGATTAAAATATCACTTGCTTCAACGGTGAAGGAAAACATCGTGAGGAAACCTGCACGCCTGAGAGTTTGAGAGAGAGAGAAAAGCGTGTGAAGTCTGCCAATCCACACATGGCCAGCGTGATGGACTATGGCCAAATCCTTCTCATATTGAGAGGAGACCCGTGCGCTGTAGTGAGCCGAGAATGGGTTGATCATGATGATGAATCAATTAAAAATGTATTGTTGAATTAATACAGTTTCATTTGGCATGACTCCCATTCACTAATGCAGACCGCAGAAGAGGTATTCCATAAATTAAAAGTAATATTCAATAGTCCCCATGAGTGGGATCGGAAAAAATATTGCTAATTGGGAGCGGTTCGTTAACGGCGAATAGTGACACTTTGTGGTTCTAGCAATTAAAATAGTTTCGAATTTGAAATTGAAATACGCTGATGCAAAATTACGAGGAGTCTAATGGAAACGGGTACTCCTGGGCGTCCTATGTTTTACATCATATCTTGCTCAGGCAAAATTACGAGGACTCTTATGTAAACGGGTACTCCTGGGCGTCCTATGTTTTACATCATATCGTGCTCAGGCAAAATTACGAGTCTAATGGAAACGGGTACTCCTGGGCGTACTATGTCTTACGTCAATTCGCTCAGGGAATTTGCGGATAAAAGTGGATTCTAACCTCACTGGAAACCGATAGGTGGCGGCTGTTCCATCGGTAAAAAACATACCAAAAATACGTACAAATAACAATATTATCAATGTATTCTTGAAATTAAATTGTAGTACTTTATCTAGTAAAAAAAATACTATATTATATAAAATCATTATCTAATAAAATCTTGTCTTCAAGTTTAAATGGTATATGTGAAGATATATTGTATCGAAACCACGGACTGGGACAGTAGCGAGAATTACGCCAACATACTTTAGTTCCTGATCCGATTACTGTTATTGCTATGGGTGGTTCAGGAGAGAAACCCTGGAATAATGTCCGAACAGTAAGACAGTGATCTGTAAATCTGAGTGGAGTGCGTAGAATCCTTACCCTATTTCTATGATGTTAAAATAATCAGCAACCCATCAAAATATTGTTTTAAGAAGAATTTGTGCTGTAAGACTTTGATTCGGATGAAGGTAGAAGACAGTTCGTCCTCTTTCGTAGAAGACAGTTGAGAGCATATTTTTTATTACAAGTTAGCTCTTGATGACAATGTCACTTGGTGGTAAGCGATGATGCAGTCTGTGCGATGGTGCAGATGTCGCATTATAAAGTTGGAGGTCCTGGGTTCGATTCCCGGCTCGAGTCTGGCCTGGAATTGGCCGTGGCTAGTTACCACCCTACCTACAAAGACGTGTCAAGCAATTTAGCGTTCCGGCACGATGTCGCGTAGAAACCAATTAGGAGTGTGAGTTTACCATACCTCTAACAGGTTAGCCCGTTACCATCCTAGACTGCATCATTAACAGCTGAGATATCCGTGTAGTGTACGAAGAAAAAACGCAGTTTCGTTTCATAAGCCTAGTGGACTAATCTCGTGGAATTAAAACATCTGTTCAATATTTGAATATAGTAAAGTATTCAAAGTGTAATACCCACAAACGGCGGGCAAATGACCAAACCCATTAACAAAATCCCGAATACAATAGGTAGATAAATAAAACGTATAAAATGAGAGCGTCTGCAGAAATACGGCCTCCAAATTGCCCTCGGTGAAAAACGTTTTCCTTATCGTAATAGCTTTCGCGATTTCGCGAGTGTCGCTTGTTGGTCACACCGATGCATCTACTGTACGTTTTTATAAGACTGCCCAGAAAGGGCGGGTCATATTTTCATTATCATCATCAACATTATCTATTCTTCTTCTTAGACCGGGGCGCGTTTGGAACCCTCATAGCTTTAGTTTTAAGTTTACGAATGTAGTTATCACCATGAAATAACTACTATGTAAATTATTGACGCGTCAAAAGTGCCTTTTTAAGGACTTTTTGAATAATTTGAATTTATCATTATGATCACCTACACTACAGATTACGGGTCTCCTTTCAATATTAGAAGAGATTGGCCATACTGGTCATCACGCTGGCCATGTGCGGATTGCCAGATTTCACCCACCTTTGAGAACATTATGGAGAACTCTCAGGCATGCAGGTTTCCTCACGATGATTTCCTTCACCGTTGAAAAAAATGATATTTTAAATGCTTAAAAACGCACATAACTCCGAAAGTTGAAAGGTGCGTGCACATTATCGAACCTCCGATCTCTGATTAGGAGGCTGACGTCCTTACCACTAGGCTATCACAGCTTTGATTGATCACTTAGTTTTAAAAGCTTAAAAATATAGCTTCTTTAATAATAATAATATTTTTAATGTTTCTTTATTCGACTGTAATTTCCATATGTCACATTAAATTTATATGTATGAGCATAGTTGGAATCATGAATCAACACACATCACCCAAGTGAGATTTGCTATTAATTAAAAAAAAACATGTGATAGTGTACCATTTGCTAACAAAGAATGAGGTAGCTACGTTCTCGAATCGCCTTAGATAACAGTTTAAATTGCATTTAATGTTGACTAAATATAAACCTGCATTCAATTGTCGAGGTATATACAATTTATGGTCAAATAAAGAATCTTACATATACATACATACATAAACTCTGAAAACATCGAACTCCTTTTTTTCGGCAGAAGTTTAAACAATGAATAGTAGTAGGTTGGTATGCTGAAAAAGAAACAAAAGCCCTTGTGTTTCCCATAGCTTGATATTAAGGATTATATAAACGATAAAAAAGCTTTGGTGTGAATTATTCTATTTCCATAGGTACAATAATTTATTGTTGATTATGTCAATATGAAAAACCGGCTAAGTTTTGTTGTGGGTTTCTTCTTAGACCACTGGGCGCGATTTGAACCTTCTTAGCTTTAGTTTTAATTTGGCGAGTGTAGTTATCACCATCACTTCACGAATATAAATAATAAAAAATGTGGTATATATGATGTATATATTCATAGATAATAATAGTAATAGGTTTATATGATTTTATGAGACGAAGAGAAAGGTAGAAATTAAACAAGATATGTCAAAGATGAATTTTACTCTAATTAAATTTAAGTGGAAACATGAATTATTATAACACGAATCTAAAGAAGGGAACACTATTATAACCTTAATTACCAAATACTTATATAAAATAACAAAATGTCTTTACTGTCATCGTTCAAATGAAATTCAAACAACAACTTTGTGTTCGTTTAACGCCATTTTGTATGGCACCATCGTAAAATAGAAATCAAAGCATAAAAAAAAACTCTTAAATTATTTTTTAAACACGCAACACATATTTTTTTTTTGTAACTTGCAGAAGTGTGCCAAATTATGAGAGTGTAAGCGTGACCAGAATAAAAAATTTAATAGTTTTTCGATGTTTTATACTCAGACTGAATTTTAAAGTTTTTTGGGCAGAATTACATTTTATTTTATATATTGTTGATATTGACTTACAATTTGAATCTATAAATCAACTTTGATAAGCTTGAGATTACAAATAAAGTGTCCTCGAGAAGCCTAATTTTGATCAACTTGTACTAAAATTTAATTTAATTTGATTTCAAATTTAGTTTAGTTTTCGGGCTTTATTGTTTAGGGAATATACAAATATACTAATCAAACTTCACTTTTAAAAGTTTTTTACACTTGAAACTCCAATATGTGACATGAAACTGTCAATTTGATGTTACAAAATGCATTTCCCGCGGAGTTCCGGATAATATGACATAGAATAATAAGAGCTCATTTTTTTTGTAGGTAACCTTTTTCTATAAAAAAAAGCTATAAGTCTGGTTTATTGTTGGTCGTTATTTTTTATTCTAGTTACACTTTACAAACACAACCCACCGTCACCCAAAAAAAATGTAAACTTACATTTACAAAACGTGTAAAAATTACGTATCGCCTTGATGATGAATAGCGTACGTCATCAACAATATAATCTTTATTCTTCAATATATTGAGAAGGCACATGAAAATTCCTTATTAATAAATGAATAAACTTAAAGCGAGGCCACAGCAGTATTTATTTCCAAAAGCAGAACCGATTATAAAACTGCACCAAACGGTTTAAAGTAATATAGTTGTGTCACTTACAAATGAAGCAAAACTATATCGTTTATATTGCGACAAAAATCGCTATTCTATATACCCCTAACCGTACTCGAAAATACTCGATCGCTTATCCCGTGACGTCATACATCCAACAAAATGTATATGAACAATCTTACCGACTATATAAAAATACAACAACACCCCACCCGAGAAGGTCGTTCGACAGATTATGAACGGCCATACTAACTTCCTGTTACGTGATATGCCACACAGACTATAAATTATTTTATATGTATATACATATACGCTACTCATTACTTTAAATTCAATCGCTGAAATACTATATTATATTATATTATAATATGTAACCGATGCCAAAAACAGATAACAACGAAATAATTTACATTTGAATCGTTACTGAATACTTTCATCAATAATGTACCAGATATACAGTACCGTCCGCAAAATGTAACAGAAAAAGGTTCCGGTTTCTTTAAATACTTATATGTTATATAGTTATCTTTTTTAAAATATTGCATACTACCTTATAAACGCGGGTGGCTACGCTCGCATTGAACCCATTAAATAAGTGATGAAGATTACAAAAGAAATAAATCATTATAACTATATTTGAAAAAAAAACATTTTTTTTATTATTTTACATTATGCCATTGCGTTAGTTTCTAACTCAAATGTGACAAGTAGGTGGCATGCAAGAAGGGCGGGCGTTCCACCGAAGGTTTCGATACTTAGATATGCGTATATGTGTCTTATTCTTCTGTCTATCTGTTATTTCAAATTGACAAAAATATGTTTGCAAATTGCCAATAAATTATTTGGGTTGACAATATATATAATTGTGGCTATTTAACATAGAATCAACAGCGCTTATAAAAATAAAGGATATTTTTAAACAATTATAACTAAACACATTTTTTTTGTGCATTATCACAAAATAGCTCCACAGTGTTTGTGCACCTCTTTAATATGTGTGGAAATATTGAGCAATAAAATACAAGTATTAAATTATTATAATGTTTTAAAAATTCCATATAATTATGTTTATATAATATACTATTTTAAGCCACTTTAAAAAATCCGGTCTGGAAAGAATCTAATGCGACATGAAACATAGTAACAGAGACAAAGTTATTCAATTTGTGTTGATATCTACGATTGAAATCTTTGCGTTTAACACCTTAATAGTTTTTATCACACATTTTATCTCGTATCTGGCATGGCATCGGTTTGCTGTGAAACTTTGATAACTCCAATTTCAATACCAAATTCATTCAATGCTTAATTTACAAGATTTGATCCCAAAACAGACAAGTCAACTAACATTGGGGTAATAAGAACATTGGCAATGTTACAACAAAAAATACATTATATTAATGACCCTCTAGCACTAAGCATATATACGCATATATACATATAGCAATAGTGCAATATCGTGGCGTAACAGTTTAAATAAATTACTTATGGCAAAATTCCGTGTAAATACTGGGTATCTAATTTAATACATACAGATGTTTTACAAACGTGAAATAAATTGTTTTATGATTTAATAAATCAGATGTACTAACTTTTTTCAGAATAAGTCGCAAATTATTACGTATAAACAAAGATTTATATCGTAGATATGTCCTATAATTTTACATGGGCGATATTATAGCTTTTATGACATGAGCGAACTCACCTATCTGTTACAATAGCGCTGCGCTATGATGCATTTTTTAACGTATTATTGCTCAAGAAGCTCGGTCAAGAAGCATGAAAACAAAATGACGTTTGAAGGAACTTTACTATATTGTCACGCGTCAAAAGCAGAAATTATTTCATTTAATTCGCAAACAAACCGTTAATCATGACGGGACATTAATTTAAGATAACATTTGTGTATCTTTTCAAATAAGTAAATTTAAAAAAAAAAACTGTCCTATAGCACGATAGTCATGGTATTATTTAATATGTATATTATGATGAAAAGAATAAAACAATATATTGCAATTTATTCATATTGTTATGAAATTTTGAAAAATAATAATAAATATATCGTAATAATGCGAGCTATTTCAAATGCCTCTTGTAAAAGGACTTTGATTTTTTAACGGTATTAGAGTTTGTAGGTGTCATATCTACAATTGAAATCTTTGCGTATGGTAAAACAAAATTGTACATATACATAATATAATAATCACGTACGCACACTACAGCTACAGGCTACAAGTAAGAAAAATATATAATTTTGTATACAATTAATTTATGAAAGCTCGTGAAAATATTTTTAGAGTTACAAGAAATTGTCTTTTACATTTTAATACTTACTAATGTACCTAATGAATAAACCAGCGATGAAATACAATGAAATGTACTGTCGTAATTAACTTTTTCGATAAAATGTCATAAACACATTTCTAACAATCCAAAAGTAAACAAAAATATTCGACGCCCATATCAAACTGGTACTGGTACCACTTAATCCCTAGAAACACGCAATACTTATGAATTATGAAAACAAACAAGAATTATTATTCATGTCTTTAAACTGCTGCTTCGAAATGTTCTTAAACCGACTCTAACTTGGCATTTAATCACACCTCTTTGGAAATACGTCTATGACTTTGGTTATTATTTTAACTAGGGAAACATAAAAAAACAAAAAAAAACAAATTGGAAATTTGTATTTGATGTCTTTATGAAAATTACCGATTCCGGAAGCGAAAGAAATGAACAGAATGAATCAGTATATGAATGAAAAAATGAAAAAATACTTTATTATTCTTAGCAAAACCGCTAATATTATTACTGTATTTAAAGTACAAAATCCTCGAGAATACCTAAATAGTCTACTCAAAACTATGGAAGCCAAAACGTGGCAGCGTCACTATCGCTGCTTACGAAAATGCATTATCAATTTTTGTTTTTATTCATACTTACGCCTTTATTTGTAAATTTACTTTATAGAGATAGCTTTTCTATTAATAAGAGTGGTCCTATGAACGAGTTTAATAAGAAAATATTTAGCAGTGGTCCGATATTTTTACATTAACAATAGGATTATAGTAAAATAAAAAATTATAATTTTCTTCTTTAAAATGATCATAAATTAATTCATAATTTAAGTACTGAAAAATCAAACATTTGAAATCTCGATGAGGGTTACGTTACATGTTCTTATTTAGTTTAAGGTGTCTAATTTTATTACAATAATTTGTGGAAGCTATAACGGCTCCCTATAAAAAGGCGGAAATCTGAATTTCGATCTACGATCTTTTGAAGATTTTTGTATTTATTTTGTCGGAAATGGATTTCAGATATAAACGTTGCTTTATTTTTGCAATAAGTGTCATGAATGCAGTATAAGAAATAGTGCCTAGGTTGCCAATGGCATTTAACTATTAACTGAGCCCATAACAATGTTTTTGATGAAAATTTTAACATCTCATGCAAGAACTGTCAATTTTTATATCACAAATTCTTTTCAAAACTGTGTTGCGATTAGAATTTTTAATAGAGAATCAATGTTTGGGTGTCATCATAGTTTATCGTATTATTTATATAATGTTGTAAATTCTTTTCTAAGAAAGTATGGTTATAAGTAATAATGAAAATTAAACAAATTATATTTTTATGATTTTTAGTTTATGAACAATGTAATAATTTAAGTAATTTTTGTTCAAATTATAAAACATTCAGAAGAGCTATCCCATACTTTGTGACATTAAATAACTTCGTTTAAAATATCATTATAATCATTTATGATCGTGATTCAGACCCTGCCTCGTTAAAGCGATAAATCTATATTTTTAATGGTAGTGATATTTTTACAAAAATTGTTACATTCCCTTAAATCTAGGCTACAACAAGCTTCAAGAAACATGCTAGACCGATAGGAACTGAACAGGTAAAATAAAACCTATAATTTAACACGCTTATTATTAAAAAAAAGAAGGATACGAAGTGCCTACAAATCCACTAGAAAACAAGAGATTAGAACATAAAATTGAAGGTGCAATGTTTGCATATAAAATAGTTTTACCTAAAAACTAATTTATACTTAATTATAAAACTTACCTCAGCAATTATAACAGCCAAGTGTTAAGCGGTGTCCTCGATATTGTATCCAGGTTCGTATTAAAAGAACCCTGTATTATAATTATAGCGCCTCGCAGTCAAAATTTAACGAAGGTCACACCAAGGTTTCGAAACCTCGTCCGTGGAATCAGGACCAATCACAAGGCTTGCTTAAACCGGCGCGTTGTGATTGGCCGTAAATTTGCCCGCCACCGCAGACGCAGGCAGGACGCCGGGTTGACCCTGTCTTTAGTAATAAAGACTTATAGATGATCAATATTTACATTTTCCATGTATTTGTCGTCCATTTTGTTAATAACGCCATACTTATACCAAATTATTATACTGATGGATATTTTCCATTATTCGTACACAAATTGATATTATATTATTTATTATTACACATATATTTTTCACCACACCGTTTCTTATTGTAGACATAAATACATTATTCTTTTTCGTTTACAATGTTGTTATCGATAATAACTTTTAAAAAGTCATTTTCATTAATAAAATATTCTCTATATGTCAATATTCTGGAAGCGCTCAGAGATGCAAAAGAAAAACAATTCCAAGCGTTGAAAAATTAAGGTCTTATCTGTGAGTGGGAAAGAAAGGGCCATTCCTAACATGTTCGGATTAAGCATTTAACCAACATTTTAAAGGTGGTGTAAAAAGATTATTTCGAATTAATTACTGTTTTTCTCAATGATCGCTTACAAAATCTCCCCATATACAAATGAGACTCTATTCGACTCCCAATCATACAGTGCTGATGTCATAAAAACAACATATTTCGTTATCACCTACGATCAAAAATGTACAAGATAATATTCTGCCAGTTGTCATGTGCAACACTTCCCGATTTATAAGTTATGCGATTACGTCGTACGTTCCTAACGCAACAAATATATGCATTATGACTATATCCCTGGTTTTTGTGATATTGTCGATCCATCCGCTTTGTAAGGTTTGAATTTATTACTGATTGTATAGAGTATTAGTCATTAATTATCTTGTGAATAATTGATCGAAGGTTGAGACACAATTTCCAATACAGAGAGTATACAAACGTAGCACTGTAGACTCTGTGGGAATATACCTCGACCAAAGTTAATCCTAAATCACGTGTTCATTAAATGTTAGAGATGTGTAGTGTGGAGGCGAGGCGCGTCTGCAGTGGTGTCAAATCGTATGACTATGAAGTCTCCGGCTCCTCCCAGTCGACGCTCGCCCATTGCGGGAGCTCCGTTTCGTACTCCCAGCCGGGGCCCTGGGTAAAAGTTAACAAGTGAGTATTGAATGGGAGGCAGAAATTACTATACTCGAAACCATTTGTAGGTATATATTTAGGTTTATGTGTGGTATTATATAGCACAGTGGCGATAGCTTAGTGGTTAGGGCGTCAGCCTCCTAATCAGAGGTGGGCGGTTCGCTAACTTTTCGGAGTTATGGGCGTTTTAAAAAAAATAATTAAAATTTCACTTGCTTCAACGGTGAAGGAAAACATCATGAGGAAACCTGCACGCCTGAGAGTTCTCCATAATGTTCTCAAAGGCGTCTGCCAATCCGCACATGCCCAGCTTGGTGTACTATGGCCAAACCCTTCTCATATTGAGAGGAAACCCGTGCTCTGCAGTGAGCCGGTAATGGGTTGATCATAATGATGTGTGCTATTTGAAAAATATATAATTATAATGAAGAAAATATACTTTCTATTTCTTTTTCTTTTACTAATCCTAAGGTTGCCTGCCAGAGATTCCTACTAAGCGATAAGCGATGTTTTTCTTATTATTACTATTTTTATTTTTTGTGGTGTACAAATAAATGAAAAATAAAATATTTTCCTGGTGTTATCATATGTAGGAAAACACTGTTAAAGGTATCAAATGATACGTAGGTTGTGGTGTACAAATAAATAAGAAATTTAATAAATAAGAAATAAAATATTTTCTTGTTATCTGGATACTGTTAAATATATCAAATGATACGTAGGTATTATGTAACAATATTCCTTTTTTATTGTAACATATAGACCAGCGTTTGGCTGGAATTAGTTGTACACCTGATGGTAAGTGTGATCATGTTAAATTGTGCTTATTGACTAGAAGGTGCCTTTTTAACTTGTAAAGGTATACCAGGAGCGCATAAGTCTTACTTTGTATTTCCAAGCATGTAGATACATGACTAGGTCCCTTGGCCGGGGGTCTCTGTAGCGCACGCGGCACTCGTAGCAGTGCGGGTCCGGAGTCAACGCGTCGTTGCCGGTGGAGCTGCCAGCATTGGACATGGTGGCGGATGTGCCGCCATTCGCGCTACCGTTCGACGGTACCAGTGAAGACGAGCAGCCGGTTTGTGTGGCCACTGTTACTTTGTCAGACTGTGAAAGAACAGCTTGGTTAGTAAATGCCGGGTGGTCGAGAAGTCGGCATGGTAAACTACGCTCAGTTTGTTTGCGAGCCCTTCTACGGGGAATCCCCGCAAACTGCCATCGACCAGTTTTTATTTATTTCTGCAAGTTTGTAATTGAAGATTATTTCATGTCTAATTCGTGTTCCCATTCCCTTTTTCGCTCCCTTTTCTAATATAAATCAAATTTTGACGAAGTTTGAAGCACGTATTTTTTTGGGACAACAATAGGATCTAGGAAATAACCTATCTGCATTCCCAATGTCAGACAAGTTGGTTCTTTATAACCGGCGTTTAGGTGTAACAAACATACATACATGCTCACATACAACCGTTCACCTTTACAAAATGGGTGGGGGGTTGGAAACTGTCCGCTGAATGGGGCTGAGGTGAAAAGGAGCGTTTTACTCCAGCAAGGATAGCCAGGATCGCCCAACGACCTTTTTAAACCCAGACCGTTACAAGTTTGAAAAATGTAGACATTGACTTGTGGTTCATAATAATGATTATTATTTATTAATCAACTGTGATAGCCTAGTGGTTAGGACATCCGCCTCCTAATCAGAAGTCGGGGGTTCGAACCCGGGCACGAACCTCTAACTTTTCTTTTTAAGCAATTAAAATATCACTTGCTTCAACGGTGAAGGAAAACATCGTGAGGAAACCTGCACGCCTGAGAGTTCTCCATAATGTTCTCAAAGGCGTGCGCAGTCTGCCAATCCGCACATGGCCAGCGTGGTGGACTATGGCCAAACCCTTCTCATATTGATAGGAGACCTGTGCTCTGTAGTGAGCCGGCAATTGGTTAATCATGATGATGATTTATTAATATACAAAACCAATATTAAATATGCATAACTAAAATAGCTTGTTTCATTACGTGCCATACACCTAAATACTCGTAAGTCTTTAAATTTTATATTTAAAACGAAATAGTGTCCGAGTGAATAATGACCCATCAACGCGTAGCCTAAACCAGTGTACGAATCGGGCTAAATCTCAGGGAGCGTCTGCTAAAACCATTTTTGAAATATCACCCCCCAAGAGGGTAAAGGAGTGTTTAAAATTTGTATCTGTCAGGTCTGAAGTAAGAAATATTACTACTACTAGAACTACAAAATTAACGTGAGCAAAAGTTAACCAGTCTAAACTGTAACTCATTCAAAGGAAATTGTAATTGTATTTTATTTTATAATAAATTACCTATTGATATCTTGGAAATGTCTATCAATAAGTTCAAAGTTTTTATAAAACGAAAGCTTGTAGAAAAATCATATTACCATATTAAGGATTATATAAACGATAAAAAAGCTTGGGTGTGAATTGCTCTATCTCCATAGGTACTATAGTTTATTATTCATTTTATTCATTATGTGAGATAGTGATAATGAAAAAAAAAGGAAAACCCCGGCTAAGTTTGTTGTGGGCTTCTTCTTAGACCGGGGCGCGTTTGGAACCCTCATAGCTTTAGTTTTAAGTTTACGAATATAGTTATCACCATGAAAATTACTATGTAAATTATTGACGCGTCAAAAGTGCCTTTTTAAGGACTATTTGAATAAAGATTATTTTGAATTTGAATTTGAATTTGCTATTTTCGTCTTCGCCAAGTCTTATTTTTTTCTCTTTCTAGCTTAACTCAGATAAGCTAACGTCAATGGAGATAGAGGTCTTTTAACTCAGGGAGATAGGGATTAAGAGTTTTACGTTCGTCCGATATTGCTAGACCCTTTTATGGGTTTACAGGTTTTAACGATTAACATGTGCTTTCTGAGGCAAATAGGTGGAAGGCACCAATTTTTAATAACAAATCTCGGTCCGACCTGGGAATCAAACCTTTGACCTCTTTATTATACACGAGGGGAGTGTTCCCCCTACTACGTCTAGGGTTAGGCAAGAATAAAGTGATTTAACTTTTAAGTACGAAACAGAGTGCTCAGTACGAAGTAATAAAGCGCCTACCCCGCCTTACAGGCAATAAACTTTGTAGTTAATACTTTGATATTACTTTTAACGCGCTTCCGACTTTTCCGCGAGGAGCACGCGATAATGAAATTAATAACATAATGCTAAAAAGTCATACTTTCGGCGGTTGGGTATCCGCATGTTACAACTGCAGTAATATCTGCATTGCTAAACATTTTAATAGGAAAAAGCTTATATTCATTAAAAAAAAGGTGTTTTTTTTCTTATAGACGTCTTGTCTATTCGAAATCCTGATTTAGGGTTTTGTACCCGACAGGAGTTGTCCGTTCTGTAGTTTTTTGTTTTATTACATGCTAGCATGGCACCGACCCCACATAATGTCGTATAAGATCAATAAAAAAAAGTATTTTTATAAAAAATTAAAGCAGCCTATACTTTTTGATCTTAATTATCAATACTATGAAATTTTTTACTGTAAATTTGTATAAAAAACTTCTTGTGCGTCTTTCTCACTATAAGGAGATATTGTTACAAACTAATATGGTGACACTCTAAAAAACACACGTTATAAATTACTTGCTTTGTTTGTTTTACTAAAATATTCATATGGCCGTAGGACCTTAGAAGTGATTTGGTTTCTCTAAATTACTCTATCAATAATAATCATCTAGCACTTTATCCGATGCATCCACGCGGTTTAAAAAAAAGACAAAAAGAAAATAAAGACACGGTGTTGCTATTTGTTTTTTAAAGAATATAACTTTTAAGCTTTTTTAGAGAGAACGAAGTTGAAGTTGTGAGGGAAGAGTTTGATGTTTGTAATTAAGTTGGTTTGTACCTTGGCGTCATTGGAGTCTTCATTCAATGATGGGGAGGCTACAGGTGAAGGCTGCGTCGGCACTTCCATCGGAGCCTCAGCGCCGCTTGAAGGGCTCGCTAATGTTGCTAAAATACATATCACGTCACAATTAGATAATATAATTAAAGATGGATGTAATGATGAACTAAAATAAGAAGACAGAAAAAATCAAAATCATAAGCTTGGACATAAATTCCTTCCAGAAGAAAAGGAATTTATATATTTATATATTCAATATATATATTTATGTATATATTATTGCACCACCCTTCCTTTTCCTGTATCTTTATATCTTTTTCATCTTTGGTTGCCTGGAAGGTCGCTACGTAGCGATAAGGCCGCCAATTTGTATACTACAGTTTCTGTTATTTTCTGTCTTTTTGTTTTTCTTTCCTCTATGTGGTGTGCAATAAAAGTGTGTTCATTCATTCATTCAAGGAATAGATAGGAATATATCTAATATGATCTTTAAAATCTGGATAGCCAAAGAAAAAAAAAACAGTGTTTTTTTATATCTTATATAGTAACTTCAGTGAATTGTAGTTGTTTTAGATCTGTACATATGTTTGGTAAAGAAGTACATACGAGTCATAACTGTAGATGGGGTTAAACCAGGCGCCGGTGATTCAAGTCTCGGTGACGACTCCCTTGACGCTGGGCCGGTGTCACATTCATCCTCACCGACTGTTAAATTTTCAAATATAAAGTTAATTAAACGGGTGACTAAGAAATTTCTGGTAATTTATGTTCCTTTGACCCTTACTTAATTGCTTGTTATCCCATTTCTAAAATCCATTCCATTAATAATTACATTCCTTGTAAAAAGTGATTAATAATTAATATTATTTGAATATTATAAAGTTTTCTTTGTTGTTTAGCACCAATTGGTTCATCTTCATAACAGAACTTTACAAAATCATAGAATATCATATTAATAGCTACATTTGATTATTTACCTTTATCATCTGACACAGGTTTAGAAAACAGCAAATCATCATCCGCTGCGTCTACTCCTAACCAGTTTTCAGCATTATGTATGGCTATCAAATCCCTGACAAGATGTTCGTCTGTCTTTCCACCTGTATCTCCTCCTTTGCCTCGCAGTGGACCGAACACTGGGTGATTGTATAGTGGATCGTTAACCACTGGGTAACCTGAAGACAAACGTTTAGTTTTTTAAACTCTCCTTAACTCGTACAAGTTCATCTATTTTATTTTATTTTTATTTGCGTTTGAATATAAGCTCTTTCGAATAAACAGTCAACGGCGAAAGAAAACATCGTGAGGAAACCTGCATGCCTGAGAGTTCTGAATCTGTCTACCAATCCGCACTTGGCCAGCGTGGTGGACTACGGCCACAACCCTTCTCATGCTGAGCTAACCGGTGCCCTGTAGTGGGCCGGCAATGGGTTGATCATGATATCTATCTATTCTAACAACAAAGCAATAAAGTTTGATCTTTTGCTCGACCGATGTAATCGCTGGAACTACGAGTTGGATTTAACATCACGCTTGAACCTAACAAGTCGAGCAATAGGTGTGCAATGTGATGGGATGGGATGGGAAAGTTGGAATCAGACAAAATTTTACGTGGACGAAAATGTGTTCGATATAATCAATAAGGTAGAGCAAAGTTCACGTAGTCACGTATTAGTGTTCTACGTGACAAAAATCATTAAATCTCTCCAAATTGTTATTAAAAGCTAAACTACCTAAACTGATTGAATTCCTTGAAATTGCTTACCCAGATACTGCAAATGCACTCTTATCTGATGCATCCTGCCGGTTTTGGGCCGACACAACACAACACTTGTGTTTGTCCTCGTGTTGAATCCCAAGCGTTTGAATATAGTTGAACAATCTTTGCCTTTGGGTGACACCTTGCATACGCCAATTTTGTAGCTCACAACTTCTATCGGTTCTAGACACTCGATTTCATCTCTAAATACGACAGGAAAAAAAATGTTAGTAATACTAGAGATATTGCGTCTAATCTGTTAGCAACTACAACTTTTTTTTTTATTAATATTTTATGCCCAGTTGTGATCATAAAATTCTTGTACATATTTTTTTGTAAATATTGTTACTTTGTACTTCGAGTAGTATTTATTGGAGACATCTAAATTTATTCTAGAGGTGATGATCAACAGCCTTATTCAATCGTATTTATCGTCAGATTCAATATAAACATGATAATATTTATTCGAATTAACTAAACAAACTTACTCCGGGAACTCGCCGTCGACTCGACAAACATACTCTTTCTGCACCTGTCGGTTTCTGATCTGATGCTCCATTTGCCTAGCTTTCTTTGGACTCCTTCCGAATAATAGTAGACCTGATTGAAGTAAATGTTTAAAAAGATAATATTTTTGCTTCAAATATAGAGTGGTTCAACTTTATTATTTTGAACTTGCTATCGAGCAATCGCAAACTCACTGGAATTAAAACATAAGAAAGTACTCCGAGTTCTAGTTCCGAGTCCCTCATTAATTATTCAAAAATCTTGATTATTATCCAAATTTGATCACATTAATATTTAGAGCGTTTGAAGATTGTTATATGTAGTATTCAAAAAAATATATTAATCTAAGGAACGTTTTCATTTTGATGTTTTCTTGTTAATCTATGAAAATAGATTCTTAGCCAATTCGGATATATATATAATATACACCATTTGCAAGCTTATATTCGACAAAAATAAAACATTATTCACAATTTCATTATTAAATTCGATAATTTCAACTCACCTGATGTTAATCTGTCGAGTCTGTGAATTGTTCTGAGGTTTTTGAGGTTATATTCCTTGGCAAGGATAAACACAACAGTGTTGTGTCGATACCGACCGCACGGATGTACCTGCCAATTTCGTAACGCAACGTTAAAACACTAGCGAATTAAAAGCAATTTCAAAATATACACGAACAATCCAGTGAGATATTAAAGTAGGACAATTTGTTTCCAAAGTCAATATGGTATTGATTATTTTAAATTTATATTGGTTTAGATTTCAGAAATTATGAGTGCAATGAAGTAAGCAATAATGGAACATTCGACAAACAACGAAGAAAAAAGCTATGGATAGAAGCTGTCAACAATATGTGTTCTCATTGTTTCAAGGTTTTAATTAAACAGTGCTGGTGATCATGCAGTACCAAACGTGCAATGTAAGCATATTTTAGTAGTTTTTTTTTAAACAATGAAATATGTTTAGATAAGATTCTCGCTTTAACAACATCATTAACATTACAGGGAGGAGTAAAATCGTATAGCAAGTTTGTTAACCTGGATAGGATGAATGTCCAACGCGTATATGGGGATATTGTGGACCTGGGCCACTTTTAGGTGGGATTCCCAACGAGACCGCACAACTTCTCGGTATTGTCTGGAGCATTCCCGTTCCGAACTTTGTGTGCACAATCTCTGTCAGACCCTGGTTTTGAACTCATCTTGTATCATAAGATGATTTGAATTCTATAGAAGTGATGAACCTTTAGTTAAATTTAGATATTTTATTTATTTATTTTGTCGGTCTTTGGCTTTTTAAAAGGAGGGATCAATTTTACTGACATATTATACATTACAAAAATTCACATCAAGTCCTACATGGACTTGGCGACACTATAGTTTAATACCAGAACATACTATAATGACAAATATGCATAGAAGCATGATGTGATTGTGACATGTGTGACCTTCAATTACAAATTCAGTTGAATATGTCAGATCGTGCTACGTCCAAGATATACAAGACATTAATGATATTTTTAATGTAGTCAATGTAATGTCAATTGAGTTATTACGAGACAAAGTGTAAGAATTTCCTATTCCATTAATGTGAGATTCTATAATAATAACGTAAATAATTCGATTCAAGTCTTCTATAAGTATAAATTATGTTTTACGTTTGACTTAAAATAAAAGCCATAGTAGCAGAAAAAGATCTGTAGATTTATTTATATAAGATACAGATAAATCCAATAACAATAAAAAAAAAAATAGATAAATTAGATAAATCCGATGGTAAAAGTGATTATGAGTAAGATCGTTTCTATGAATCAGATGGAGTTACTCAAGTCGAAAACTTACTTCAACCAGGGCCTGACATAAAACGCAAACGCAACGCTGACTCACCGGCAACGAGCATGGCTTGTCTAGCACGAGAAGCTCTTCATCCACGTGTATGATGCGCAAGGGACTAGCGAGCACTGGCGTCTCGTGCCTGGCCCAGCATGGACAGAACGTTACATTAACAGACCCTATGATGTTGCGTTTGGGGATAACAAGACCAAATTGTCGGATGATTGTTAACATTATGCTTTAGTTTATTGCCATTTTAGCATTAATTGTAAGTATATTGTTGAAATAAAATCTAATAATATATGTTTTAGTTTTGGCGACTTTAGTTTTAAAGGCAGTCGTTAAATATTTAATAGACTTACCATTTACCAAATTATAATTTGAATCTCACGCATCTATACGTTATGAAATGAGAACTAGTCGAATTAGTACTCTATAACCACTCAGAATGCAAGAAAATGATGATTGCATTGAACAAACAATAAATATCATTAAGTTAGGATAATGGTAAGCCTATTAATAATAATTACTTTGAGATACATTTAAAGTCATAAATTAAAGTAATCAACCAGAATTAGAAACAAGTGATAATACAACACATTTTATTTTAACACAATTTTTCTCCAAACACATTGTTTATTTGTTTTGAATGTCAGAATTGTTTCAACAAAATTCTGTTCTGTTCTTACATTTATGCATAGTGTCACCGCGATGTCAGTATGAGTAAATAACTGACCTTTTTAATGCTAAACATGTATGCATTCGCATAGCATAAACTTTTTATAGTTTAGGGCTTTTTATTGGTGAAACTGATAAAAGTAAAAATAAAAAACATTAAGTTACGTTTTATTAATAATAATCAAATAATAAACCTCCTAAAATAACATTCTTAATAGGAGTAAAAGTAGTAGGAGTACAATAAAACAGTACAGAGAATTTGTAGTGACACCATCTAAATAGATTGTTGATTCGAAAGAAGTTAACTTTTAGGACATCGCAGATACTATATGATCATTAAAAATGAAATGACCACCTTCTGTTAAAAATAAACCATATTTTTTTAAACAAGCTTCATAATAATGTTTGATCTTAAATTGTTTTGTCGCAGTAATTTATGAGTAGAATATAATTGTTCAGTATTTTGTTACTTAGATGTTACAGCAAATTAACATATAATAATAATATAAAAACAATCACTATATACGAGTATATACCAAATAAATAGTAACACTATCATTATTGAATTAAAGATCTAATACTACTTGCACAATAGGACGGGAACTTGAATCGTTGCTAGACTAAGGGTTTTTGAAGCAAAAATATATACAAGACCTAGTTAGCGGGAAGTAAAAGACATTAATTTAACTCTAATTGAATATAATAAAATCAACCAACCAAATGAACTTCAATTAATAATAAATAAATAAATAATTTTAAATGGATTCAATTTCACAAAAAATAAGAATTAAAATATAAATAGTGAAATTTGTAAATTTCGTCAGAAATCGCATTGATGAAAATAAATGGAAAAACCAACGATAGACTTGAAAGTTTTATTTTATTGGAAATAAATAAGTTAAATGAAACGTAATATAATAACAAAATCTAACATTTTAGAATTTAGTTCGAAGTTTTTTTTAAGCAGAGGGAGGTGTTTATGTTGAAGGCGTCGAGCTTCAGAAACTCGTCAAGTTTATGATGTTTTTTTTAATTCTGTGAAGGCGCGTGATATGTTTAATCTTTTTAGATTTCTGTCAGAAAGAATAATTTGTTATGCGTGAATGTTTTGAACGGTTCCCTGGCAACCGTCGAAGTTCACAAATAAATTGCTTTAATACATCACTTCGTGTTTAATTTTGTAGACTTCCAGACCTCCCATACTGGGGGCCAGCATCAATCAAGGTAATTGGACACGGTCAGTCACTTGGCGCTAAAGTTGAATAAAAATCACCATTCTGTTTGGAACATGCAAATAATAAATAAAGACATCATGGCCTTTTTCTACAACAATCTTTCCCACCCTGCGTTGATTATCCTCATTTATTAAAAACGCCTGAGGCCGAATCCCGATAGGCGTGTCTAAAGTTGAAGAAAGGCTAGATTGTGATATTATAAAAAATTTAAGATCTACCATTTGCAAGATTTGTTGTGCCAAGTTTTACATTATGGTTCAATTTATATCGTAATTATTTATTTTTAACGTAACCATACGAAGAATTTGGTCTTTTTATGGTAAGGGACTTTTAGGGTTCCTACGAAACTTGGTACCAAACTCATAAAAGCCAAATTTATGTGAATTTATGACCACTTCATATATAAGTAAATTCTAATACTACTCGCACAGCAGGATAGATACTTGAGTCGTTGCTACTCTAAGAGTTTAAGTTAAAGAATGTTTCTTCAAAATTATTTGCAATTAAAAAACATATATTTTGCTACACAGTCTACCGTTAGAGAATGTTCCAACGTGTTACGCAGTGACACAAGTTAATTGAACGTTAAATTTAGAGTAAGTATCATAAAACGCATATTTTGTGTTTGACTTTATGTTGACATGTTGATGAAACTCTAAATTGTTGCTCAAAGAATACACACTCCTAAAAGCGTTTCGTATCTTTAAAGCCTTTGTCAGCTTTTTGTATTAGACAACTCAAACATGCCAAGTTCGCAGCGCCATGTTGGAAGTTTGTAAAGAGTTATAACTTTAAGTTTGTACTTGTCTCAAAATTAACCGCCTTTTCATTACGTTCCGCCTCAAGTGGAAACTTGGTACTCGAAGTACTCGTTCTGAGGATTATTGGCAGCTTATTTAGGTTGAAGTGGTATTCTTATCAGCTTAATCAAATTAAACTTCTGCATTAAAACGAAAGGAATCAGAAATTATAGATCAAACTAATAGCGTTGAGACAGATATGTAGTTATCCTGATGGTCACTTTTTAATCCAATAGGATCTTGACGACCTTTATGGTTGTAAGACAACCTGTTCAATAATAATATATATGTTCCTCCTAGTTTGTCTTGCATAGCGTAAGTGACTCAATATGTTTGTGGAAATGAATGTATCAATCCAAATCTTTGACTGTTGACTATAATTATAACAAACATTTACATCTTAATATTCGCACAAAGTTCGTTGATGTTCGCACAACTTTACAACGAACCCTTTAGTCTCCAAAAGTGATCAGAACAAAACATTTACTGCTTTATAACCTATTACAACAAAATACGTCTAAATAAGTTTTGGTTTATGTCTCACAGAAGGCGTTCGCGGGATGACTTTCTCCATACGTACTAAAAAAGTGATCGCCAGATCAAAGAACCATTCATATTGTATTTTGAATATTGTCTCCTATATCAACAACAATGTATATTTCAACGATATTTTATAACACGCTTTTGTTGATTTGAAAGGAATATAAAGAGAATATCTTTTGACTCAGCTATATCTCTTCTATTCAGAATTTATAGCTGCCCGTAAAATATAAAACCGTTTCGCAAGACCCTTTGTTTCAGTGTTACGAATAACTTCGAACTTTATATTGTTATTGTTATTCGATTTTAAGGGTTCTGCATTTATTAAAAGTAAGTTCAATGACCACGAAATTTTAAAGATGGAAAATGGGAACGGTGTATGTGAATATAATTAATATTGATTGTAACAAGTAGGTCTACGTTAGAGGATTTTTAAAAATCAGGTATCTCTGTTTGTAGTGATTCTACCATAATATCTTCAAAATGAAGATTCTACCAATTCTTCAACATCAGCTAATCTATATTGTGGGCAGGTAAAACTAGTGGCCATGGAATTCAAGGATTTCAGTTGTATTAAGGGGTTGGGTTCTAATAGAAACATCATCTCGAGAGTCTGTACTCTCAAGATGGCTAAGGTATAAGTTAGGGAGGAAATTTTGTCTTAACACTCTCACACATTAATCGTTACGCATTCTGGCTCATAATGGTTTAACCTTCTTTAGGGTGTTTGGCAGTTGATTGCAACAGATGCGACCATTGTTGAATAGGCGACCACAACTTCTCGTTCAACGTTTCTTTTTAACGTTTTAACAGGCCTCGTAGAATAAATTACTTTTTTATTTTCTCAGTAACTCAATAGTGCCTTTATTCTGACTAATTACATTTGATTTAATTACAGTGTCCCGAGTAGAATTTATTCTAATTGAATTTACAGTCTTCTCTTCTATTTTGTTCTGTTTCATTCGTTATTGTATATTATTTTTGAACAAAAAAAGAAGTGCATATACAGTATAATTTTTTTTATCAACCAAGTTCTTTGTAAGTATAATGATGCATAAGATAATATCAACTACTCCAACACGGAGGTTGAAAATATTATTTGATAAAGGCCTTGCTGGAAGAAAAAGAACTTTGGGAGATATATTTTGCTTTCTTTGAAGCGGATTTCGCTCGGTACAAAGTAGTGTTACATAAAATCTACAAACTATTAACATCAATGTGTAACTGAAACATTCATTCAAAATGTATATAAATATATACTTTTATAAATTAGGCGTTATGTCATAATGTAGTGTTTCGGTGACAGTGCAATTTTCTCTTCAGTTTATTTTCAATGATTATTCTAGTCAAGGTTACCTTTCTTATTAGTCCGAATACTTACCATGAATATTTGAAACGCATGTTGTCATGTCATGTTGATGAAAAGAGTTCTAAAAGAGTTTCTTTACACGTGTACAATTACAATAATAAATGGCCATGATTGGATAGCATTCCAAGAATTGAAATCGATTATGATGTTTAATTCGTTTTGAATTTCAATCAAAAGGTAATTGTAACATTAAAAAATACCTACTGACTTTAACTTATACTACTAATGATTATAAGTAAACTGTTTTCAGAATTTAACATTATCATCAGTAGGAAAAATCACAACACAGTTCTTTTCCTCTAATGGATAGAATCATCTTTATGAGATAAAATATATATCATAATGGATTTAGATTTGAAGCAGAAATACCTATCGAATAAAATGTCGATTAGTCATAATTACGTTATACTTGTACGAAATAAATACTGTGTGATGGTTATTTAAATGTATAAAACATTAATGACTTACCTTGAAGATACAGTTAAAAACATGGGTGAGATTAAATGTATTGGTGTAATAAAACTGTCGATAACAGTGAAGTAGCTACCACCACTAAAGCTAAGCTTGGAAGTATATCGCCAAATTTGAATACGAAACGACAATATGTAAAAAATTATCTACATCACGTTAATAAGTTAAGCAAAGAAGACGATCGTAAAAGAATCCAGAAAAACGACATGACATCATAACATCGCATAGAGAAAATGTTATATTAACGTGACGTCAAAGCGTTTCGTATATCCAAAATTGGCGAGTAGTGATCAAAGACATGCAAACAAAGGCCACAAGCAAACATTGAAGATGACAAAAGCGAACATAAAATGGCGGTCTCAATTGCCACTTACGGGGATAGAGGCTGGTTTGTTGACAACCACAATGTCCTCGTCGATATGTACGAGGGTGATCAGTTGGCTGGTCACTGGTACTTCGTGCCTGCAAGGATACACACGTCAGGCATCGGAACCGAGGATTTTTGACCTCCGATGTGTCCAATTCTTGGATACCATCTGCCCTCCTTTCATGACCACCAAAAATTATCACTTAAACGTGGTAAAAATAGCATTTGATACAGTTAATAAAAACCTTTGTTGGGTTTCTCTTGTGGTGGTCATGCTAGGTCTGCTTCTTCACGGTTAGTACTCCTTATACCAGAAAATATTTTTCCTTAGAGAAAATTTGTGTTACTACTTTTAGGCCAAATGCAAAAGGATTTATAAAATTATGGATACATATACACTAACAGTGTCTTATTATACTAACTTACTCTAACAAGAAATATAAAGTGTATATACACTATTGTGCAATTTAATTCTTAAATACTAGTGGATTATCTCATCGAGCTAGTTTTTATTATTCAACTGTAAGTTAACCATTGACTGCAATCTCACCTGGTGGCAAGTGATGGTGCAGTCTTGGATGGATATTATGCTAACCTGTTAGGAATATGGCTGATGTATTTATATAAGCTCAAACCCTTAACCAATTTCTTTGCGGCTTAATACTGGAACGCTAAATAGGTAAGCGGCCCGTCATTGCACGTAGGGTTTACACTAGCCACAGACGAAGTCTCCTACCAGAAGTTAAAATAATTTAGAAACTGAGTTAAGTTTAAATGTCTTCCCAGTAAAAATTATAATAATCGCTGTTTGTTATGAAATTGTTGTTTCTTAGTGCCTTGAAGTATTATATGACAAATTGTACTAAGTCCACGTAATGGGACAAGAGGAACATCATCGAATTTACGTGCTACAATCCCGTACGATATCATCCATTTGTAATCCTAAGCTACTTGTGCACGAACAATAGCCAAGAGATTTAGAGATGTTGAACAAACACCGATAATATCGTGCTAATCTTTTACAAGATGCACATGAGAATAGATTTGATGGGATGATAGCGGCATTATAAATAATCTCCGTAATGTAGCAGTCCGTATTACGCAGGTGGTATCCGCGGAGGTAATATTACAAACACATTGTTTCAATACCAAGAGCCCACGACCTGTTTGATCCATCCATTAAACTTATCCCATTTTGTTACTTGTAAAAAAAAAGCCAGTTAAGTCAGTGACTTAACAAAATGAGTATACAATACAATAAAAATGTGTAGCATACCATAGCAGGTAACAACACTTTACTACTAGTCCTAAAGGAAATTGACATCACTACATATTATATTTATTAAACCTAACGATGAGACATTGCTTATTTGTTGGTATAAAAATACTACTAGCATCTGTGTAACATTTACAATGCTATTGCAACGACTCAGCATTGCTAAGAAATACCTGAAAGGTGATGATTTCTTGAGGGTCTGGGCAAATGAAGAAAAAAAATATATAGACTCAAAGTCACTTTAAAGTTTGACTGCTTGGATACCTAGGTTATATCAGTTATTAGTTTAAAATTTGAACTTTAAAGTCTTTATTGTATTCTATTAAGAGCACTTTTATATGTATATATACATGGTTTTAAATTGTAGTTACCTGCTATGGTATACTAACATGTATATTAATTACAGATTTGTAACTAAAACTTATGTCTTGCGATCGGGGTCTCTTGGTCTATAAGTATGCTACGTAATTCGTACCATAAATCTGATCTCGTGGTGTATGAAATACAGATAAGACGAGACCAAACGACAACAAATGAACATGCGTGAGCTATGTTTGAATATAAGTTACAGGATTTATTAAATTACGTACGGCTTTCTGTAACTATGGAAGACATAAATAAATAATTGAGTATAGAGAATGGAAGAGAGACTAGTTGGCACTGAGCTGCAAGATTCGCAGCTTGATAAAAGATTAAAGAGGAGGGACGATGCGCATCAGCGCTTGCGCAACCTTGGAATGATCCTGATAGCGCAGCTTTAATAACTCGTTCAAAAACAGAACTAACAGCAGTCAAAGAAACATTGTTATACTTGTCCAAGAAATTCGGAAATGCATGCAATACTGAAGTTACACGATTTATTCCGGATAGTTTTCACTACATGCTTACACACTTTTACGAATTTATTTAATTCGGCCAGCTGAGCAATTTGAAATAATCGGACAATCCAAATACAGAAACCGAAGAGATTTATCGAAATGTTGACAGTAAACATAAGCTGTTTATTATAAACAGGCCGAAATCTATAAAAGCGAGCTAAGCACGATCTCAAACTTTACAAACGAGATAAAGTAATTTGTCCAACATAAATATGCCTCACTATAACACTGATTTATGCTTAGCACTGAATTGGCTGAGAGTTAAGAGCTAGAGAGTACGCTCTATAGAGCTCAACCCCAGTGTCAGACGTCTCTAGGACCCGAATGCTTCATTTAACTATATCGTTCAAGATAAAAATTAGATTAAACAAAAAAGGCATTATCCAATATTAATTAAAAATTTAAGTTGCTCAGAAAAACTTTGTTTTGCACTTTCAAAGATCCCAATTGTCTGTTAATTATTTGCAAGTAACATCATTAGATGTAAATAATGATAGCCTGGGGCTTGATGGCTATTCGAGAAGTAAATTAATGGCTCCGTTTATTATCACCACAGATCACTTATCGGAACTTGGCCGAACATCTCCTGACCAATAGCTATCTATTATTACATGACGTGATAGATAGAGCCTTGAATGATACGACATTTGGTCATTTCTTTTATAAATCAAGGAACCCCTTGGCCCTTTCTATGACTTTTGGAAATTTAATTATTTTTAAGAAAGTCAATGTTGACATTGATTTTAACTACTGAATTATAGCTAATAAATAACGTAACAAGATGCTCCAAAAAAGAGCGATTTTTTATGTAACGTTATAAAAATGCATTACCAAAACCATTCGTTTTCGAAATATTCCTATATTTCTAGTATCGTAATCATTGTTCTGATATAACTGGTTATTTTATATAAAAATATCCTTTTTTTTTACTAGTGCAGTTATCCATCGTCGTGCACTTTTTGTTGCTAAGCGAATAACTCGAGAACGGCTGGACAGAATTCACAAATTTTATTTTTTATATAAAGTCCTTTGAATTCCGTGTAAGGCTCTTGATGATACCTTTATCCATGCCACCGAAGGATGCATCATCTATCTCACGTTATAATTTACATAATTAATTTGATTAAGTTACACAAACCGGAGTTATTACAAAACTTATAAACACGAAACGTCGCAAGCAATAAATTTTACAACTAAGTTTTAGAACAATTGATAGAGACAAAAAGCCGTAGAATAAATATTGGGATACCTTTTGTCAAATATTAACTCACAACACAGAACGGGGGAAACGCTGTTACAGAGTAATATGTTAAACGTGTTCATAACATTAAAGGGATATAATAAATGCTTTCAGTGCACTCGCATGCTCATCCGGTGGTGATGGTACCATATCCGATTGAAAATTCCATTCCAATAAACTATTAGGCTTGTATTTACAAACAAGCTTTGTCACTGTGTCTAATGCAGTTTGGCATATGCTGAACTTGGAAGTGATTTCGATGTTTTGAAATAATCGTTTTGTGTTAGAATTAAGACACTTTGACACCGGTCACACATTAGTATCGAAATGTGTTTTAATATATCGTTGAAGCGGTGATAGCCTAGTGGTTAAGGCGTCAGCCTCCTAATCAGAGGTCGGCGGTTCGAATCCGGGCACGCACCTCTAACTTTTCGGAGTTGTGTGCGTTTTAAAAAAATTTAAATATCATTTGCTTCAACGGCGAAGGAAAACATCGTGAGGAAACCTGCACGCCTGAGAGTTCTCCATAATGTCCTCAAAGGCGTGTGAAGTCTGCCAATCTGCACACGGTCAGCGTGGTGGACTATGGCCAAACCCTTCTCATATTGAGAGGAGACCCGTGCTCTGTAGTGAGCCGGTAATGGGTTGATCATGATGATTATATCGTTAAACTTAGTTTAGGTTATGCACGTTCGCTATTCATAGCTATGTGTGCGTGAAACAATATAGTTTGTGAATCGTTATAAGTATGTTTTATTATACAGTTTTTTTTCAGATCCATTGGAATTTTGTCACCACATCAGTGTGTGTCATTTCGTGTTGCATCAGTAAAACGACCGAAGCATTTCATTTTATATGCGCATCTTCACGTATAATATAAGTAGGGCCGTGGTCTTCCTTCCGTACTGTAAATATCGCTCTCAATTGTAAAATAGTTTCGAGTATTGGAACGCTGTTTACGCGTTATGTATGTGTTTATCGTAATCAAAAAAATCCTTTAGGTACTGGTTAACTATTAAAGTTTAATTTTCGTATACAGTTACAATAAGAGTTAGTGCTGCGCGTTCGCGTTAAAAGTAAAAAACGGATATATTTTAACACTTTTGACATTTAAATTCTAAATCTATGACCGGACCGGACGTGGACAAATGGGACCAAATATAACGCAAAATAAAAATGGACCTCGTTTAAGAGTTCAACAAACGCTATGTTACTGAAGTTTACACGAATTCAAGATGTCTAAAAGAAGCGAGATAAAACTAATTCACTGGTTGTTAATATATCTTGGTATTTAATAATCATTCAACGATTGAAGGCGTACAAATCTTACGAAACCGAGACCAGGCAGACTCGAGTTTATATATTACATATAAAGATGTTTCTTTATATGAAATGTATTGCACGCTACGTTTATCTGATGCGTCAAAACACGACGCACGATATTAATGTGGGGTCGGCGTAAGACAGATTTCCACAGACTTTGAATCAGAACTGTAGAACAAAGCGTATTTTTAACGATTCATAAACTATATTGTTTTACGCACACGTGACTATAAATTAGCGCGTAAAACGTAACTGTCATTTAAAAACGTCCATAAAAATGCGACGTTTGATCTAGTTACGTATAATGTTCCGAGAATTTTTCACTCGCACAAAAGAAACATCGCTAATGTAATTAACAGTAACAGTAAAGATTCATAGTATGCAAGTCAACTTTTGACGTGTAAACCTTTATTCTGGGATTTATGGGAAAAGAGTGCAAGTTCCCAAACGTCGCCTAAGCCGAGGTTCGGCTTTACAGGAGGCGCCCTTAGGCAGACGTTCCCTTAGTTTCTTCGAGCCCTCGGGCTCAAAATTTCTTCTGGCAGAGCTTCTATCCGAAGCTCGCCAAACAGCCCGGTTACGCTGTCGCAACCAATAGGGTTAGTACAGCCAATAGTCAGTCCGAAAAAAAAAGAGTGCAACATCTTATATATATTTAACGTCAATTTTGTTGTCGTTAAATATACAAAGAATTTCATGTGACAATGTGCCTTAACTCTCAGGTCAGTCTGATGAAAACAATTCCAAGTTGCCATTACACCGATTTCTATGTAAGGATAAAGTTCCCATGTAAGTTAAATAAAAAGGCAAGACAGAAGAGTATTAATGGTACAAAAGGAGAGGACCCTTTGATATCACTTGCCACAGGATTACTTGTAAAAAGTATTTCAGTTTTGTATAAACACGTGTCGTGTCAAATGGTTTGTGTAAAATTTTGGAGTGTTACTTCGTATCGAGCTCTGAAGCCAAGTACGCACCATGCGAGCATCCATCGATGAAGCCAGTTTTAGGGATACAAATGACGATTATGCAGTGACTTTTTACAATGCCTATATCCAGTTAAAATATCCATTGTCTAGTTATCAAGGTTAAAAAACATGAACAAGTGATTTTAAAGTAAATTAATCATTTTTCAGTAGGAAACATCCTACAACAAGTGTGAGAGAGGCGTCTCGGCATCGATATCAATCATTATTCTCACTAAAGAGTAACAATTTTCGAATTTGTACTTAATTTACGCATTGAAACTGCATTAATTTTTTATCAGTAGCAAACAGAACAATTATTTTAAAGTACCCTGGAGACTATAGATTTGTAAGACGATAAATAACTACCCGTATAGAATTTTTGATTCTAGAGACAGCCAAGTTGTTTAGGTATTTTACTTAGGTTGCTCACACGGTGTTGACTAATGAAGTGCCAGATGACAATCTACACCTCGTAAGCTATCTACAAGAGTAACCAGAGCTATAAAATGAGTTGGGTATAAAGAAGGGAATGTTAAAGTACCTATGGACGACGTTTGCGAGCAGATCGTTGTGCTTAAGTCTGTAGTCCGGGTCAACTCTGTCATAGTTGACCGTGAGGGTGCCAGCTCGGATACACCTCTCGTATTCAGCCGCCGGATGGGCCCGGAACTCCCTCGCGAAGACGTCGAGGATTTTCTCTCCAACCCATCTGCCTTTGGTAAATGTGGTGAAAGTGAAGTAGTAGGGGTAGACTTTTCTGAGACCTGCAGAAAAATAATGGCATTAAAAATACAGTATTTTCATAGGACAATCTTCTATATATATAAAAGCGAAAGGTCACTTACATACTGATTAAACAATAGATCTCAAAAACTATTGTACGTATAAAGCTATAATTTAGCAAGTAGGTAGGTGATAGTTAAGAGATGTCAGCTAAGAAAGGATATTTGGAAATTTCACCCCTAAGAAGGTAAAAGGGGGGTTGGAAGTTTGTATGAATTTTCTTTGTTTATAGAGTTAGAGACACTAAAAATTGCATTAAGATTAATAATAATAAATAAAAAACATGTACATCAATTTTTTTAATTTCGCGGGCAACAGCTAGTACTATATACAAGGTGTCTCAAAAGTAAGTTCACATTTGCTTATCTTATTACGCGAAAGCAACTATTCTGAGGGGCGCGGGGGGTATGTCAGTCGGTAGTCTGGCTCTTGGGAATTTAGTCGCTATGGAGCGTTTCTCTGGTGCGGACCGTGCGTTGTGCGTACGTGAGTTTTACAAAAACGGTAATTCGGCGACTGTAGCGCGTAGAAAATTCTGCAGTATTCGACATATTCGTCACTTAAATGATGCGCCTAGCACTCGTCTCATTGCAAAATGGGTTGAGAAGTTTGAAGAGACTGGGTCAACTCTGGAGAAACCAAAATCTGGGCGACCAAGAACATCAAGAACAGCCGAAAACGTGGACAGTGTTACTCAGTCTATTCGAGATGATCCAAACCTCTCGATTCGGAAGCGTGCTGTTGCTTTAAATGTGCACAGATCTTCATTATGCCGCATTTTACACAAAGATTTAAAGCTGCACCCGTACAAAATTCAGTTAGTGCAAGAACTGAAGCCTCAAGATGCTGGTCAGAGGCTTGCCTTTGTAAATCAGATGATTGAGCGCTTTCCAACGTTCACCAACATCTTGTTTTCCGATGAAGCCCATTTTCATCTGAATGGGCATGTAAACAAGCAAAATTGTCGTTACTGGAGTGCAACCAACCCAAAACAAAAACATCAGAAACCACTACATTCACCCAAAGTCACCGTATGGGCAGCGATGTCGGCGCGAGGAATTATCGGCCCTTACTTTTTTGAAGATGGAAGGGGACGCACACTCACAGTGAATTCAGAGCGTTATGTGGAGATGTTAGACGAGTTTTTCGTACCCTAACTGCAAAACTTTCCTGGTTACAACCAAAGAACATGGTTCCAGCAGGATGGAGCAACTTCACACACGTCCAACAGATCTCTGCCTCGAGTTCGAGAAATTTTTCCGAACAAATTAATCTCCAGGCGAGGTGACATAAATTGGCCTCCACGGAGTCCCGATTTAACGCCTATGGATTTTTTCCTGTGGAGTTATGTCAAATCAAAAGTTTACGCTAATAAACCGACTTCCCTGGCACAATTAAAAGAAAATATCCGTCATGAAATGGCAGCCATCACGGAGACTACCTGCCGAGCTGTCATAGGCAATTTTAGTGCCCGACTAAATGAATGCCGAGAGCGCAACGGTTTACATTTGGACGATGTTATTTTTAAAAAATAAATTCCCAAACAGTGTACTTCAATATAAAATAAACATTTTTTCAATAAAGCTAAGACTTTTCTTTTAAAAAAAGATTTAAATGTGAACTTTCTTTTGAGACACCTTGTATAAACATTATAAAATAATTTCGATCTCCGGCGCCTTAACTTTTTAGGGCGAAATTTTACCGGTGGGTTAAGGGACGCGTTATTAACTTAACCAATATATATCAATATAATAGAAATAAAACATATACACGAATGTGATAGCGAGCGGCTGTATTATTTACAAAAAGGACAGTAAATTCAAATTCAAATTCAAAATAATCTTTATTCAAATAGTCCTTAAAAAGGCACGCGTCAATAATTAATAGTATAGTTAGTGTAGTATCTGTTAAAAGAAATTGTTGTACATGAAGGTACCAGAATACCAGTTTAAATAGACGTAATACATTTTGTATAGACCATCTAGCACCGTTATATTTTATCAATATAACTCTTTTATGGTCTTTTTTTATAAAATACAGCACTGCGGTAACTTGACTACCAGGTTAGCTCAACCGGCTTCTTTCATATCTGTTTAGAGATAATTTATATTGAAAAACTTCGTTATTGGATATTTATGACTCATCAAATTCCTCGGAAACCAGTTTACAACGTGCGATTAATCGTATCGATGGAAAAAACGTATGTGTGATTTATTAGGTTTACTTTTTGGAGACCATTTTGCCTGGTACCAAGCAATGATGCCGCCTTAGTTGTGTTGTGCTTACTTAGAAACCTTTTCAACTCTTTCCATAGAAATTAACATATTATATTAATGAATAGTATAATATGTGTCTTGATATACATGTATTTATAAATAAAAGTATATATTTATATATAATGTTTCTTGGTAGTATTTATTATTATAATTAGTTTATATATTGCGCCGCTACCCGCATCTTTCATTTACTTCTTTCCCCAATGGTTGTCTGGAAGAGATTGCCTAAGCTTAAATAAGGCCGCCTTTGCATACTTGCAGTATCTATCTATTTTATATTTTTCGTACGATAAATAACAGAAGCCGGATAACTAACCTAATCTAAATATGAACCGCTTTCACATACTTCGAATAAAGGATTTGCGCAAGTTGATCGGATATCAACCAAGGATGTCTCCGTACACAGCGTCTCTCTTTATTGACCTTTCAAACATAAATAAACCCATAGTTTCTTCACAGCGGATCCGGCGTGGCGTCACGCCATCCTTTAGACAACAGCCTTTAGTCAGACGCCACGAAACGAAATCATGGCTACAACCCGTGACGGGTTTGGGACCAGTAAATTTGAATTAAAACCCTCTTATTCCTTAAAAAGTTAAATTGTAAAATATTTTTTTCCTAATCCAGATAATAAATTTGTACATTAAGGCGTAGAATGTATGGCTTTTAAAATCTAAACGCACGTGCCTGTCGTGTCGTAGGCGTTCAGTGGAAACGTCCTGAGAGGCGCTTCAAAAGATTATCGAGTATTAAGTGAATTGAGCGAGAAAATGTTTTTCTATCCTAAAATGTTTGCGCTATTAATGTATCGAATTTTACTTTTTTATAAAGAAGGGGGCCGCAGTCTGAAGCTTCTTGTTCCTTATTTGTATAAATTGAGTACTGGCATGACCTTTTTATAGCTTTATAACCAAAACAAAGCGAAGTGGTGATAGCCTAGTGGTTAAGGCGTCAGCCTCCTAATCAGAATCCGGGCACGCACCTCTAACTTTTCGGAGTTATGTGCGTTTTTAAATCATTAAAAATGTCACTTGCTTCAACGGTGAAGGAAAACATCGAGAGGATTTGCACCTGCACCTGCACGCCTGCGAGTTCTCCATAATGTTCTCAAAGGCGTGTGAAGTCCGCCAATCCGCACATGACCAGCGTGGTGGACTATGGCCAAACCCTTCTCATATTGAGAGGAGACCCGTGCTCTGTAGTGAGCCGGTAATGGGTTGATCATGATAAACAAAACGAAAATGGCGCTAAAAAAAATCTGGAGCTAGTTATCAACCTACAGACGAGCGTTCCAGTAACATGCCGCGTAGGATCCGGCCAGTGATACCCGTAACTATGGCTTTAATATAACTGTCTAACAGATTAGCATCATTATATCATCATCATCATGATATACCTATTGCCGGCTCACTACAGAGCACGGGTCTCCTCTCAATATGAGAAGGGGTTGGCCATCCACCACGCTGACCATGTGCGGATTGGCAGACTTCACGCGCCTTTGAGAACATAAGAAGAAATCTCAGGCGTAAAGGTTTCCTAACGATGTTTTTAAAAACGCACACAACTCTGAAAAGTTAGAGGTGCGTGCTCGGGTTCGAACCCCCGACCCCTGATAAGGAGGCGGACGCCCTAACGTTTAGGCTGTCACAGCTGCATTATATCACCAGGTGAATAAAAAAAGGTCAAATATATAATATATTTGTTATGTCCGCACCATTTTCCCATTAAGTATTTAGAATAACATATGCATGCCGGTTTTACAGCTTAGTACCTCACGTTACTTTTATACGTTATTTTATATAAACAACTGCTATCCCGAAGCACTTAAATATCGTTTACTCATAAATTTAAATTTCATATCTGTAACATAGCATTTCTTTTTCTATTGTATTATCAAAAGCAAAATAGTTTTTCGGCATTAAAAATTATTATAAAATATTACATAGTATACGTGTAATAGCTATGTGTTACAAAGTTATTTATATTTTTAAGTATTTATATAGTTTATCATAGAGCTAAGCCTTAAGCCTACTTATCGCTCTTTAGTGAAAATGCCGCCTGTTGTACCTCTTTTCTCTGTCTTGTATTTCTTCTTTTGTTTTTGTGTGTTTCGTGTGTTTTTTCATTTGATTTTAAGCCACTAAGCCACGTAAACATGGTGTAAAAGTGTTCCACAAACTTACCATTTTCGATATAATACGACGTTTCGTTGTATCTGTCGTCAGTGAAACCGGGCCTTTTCGCTTTTAACGCCTTTGTTTCCAATTTCGCCTGTAATAAAGAAAAAAAGGTGTAAAAATAAACTGCTCAGTGGATAAAGGTTTGGATGGGTTAAGGCGGGGACTAAAACAGCGAAGAACTCTTAAAAGGGTGCGTTCAAAGATAACATACATTTCGATGACGCACAATTCGTGCTAGAGTAGGATATAGGATATTGACGACCTCCGTGGCGCAGCGCGTTCTGTCGCATTATAAAGTTGGAGGTCCTGGGTTCGATTCCTGGCTCGAGTCTGGTCTGGCGGGAGGCTTCGGCCGTGGCTAGTTACCACCCTACCGACAAAGACGTGTCGCCAAGCGATGTAGCGTTCCGGCACGATATCGCGTAGAAACCAATTAGGAGTATGGGTTTACCATACCCCTAACAGGCTAGCCCGCTAACATCTTAGACTGCATCATCACTTGGGAGATCCTGGTTTCCACGCCCGAGTCTGGTCTGGTGGTGGCTTCGGCCGCGGCTTTCTACCACTCTACTCGTAAAAACATACCGCAAAGCAATTTAGCCTTCAGGTATGATGCAGAGTAGAAAATTCTTGGGATGGGTTCAACCGGCAAAGCATCGGTGGTCCCTGTGTTTATGGGAGACTGCAATCACTTAACATCAGGTGACACGTCTGCTCGTTTGCTCGCGATGTATCATAACAAAAAAAAAACTTGAAATCTGACGCCTGTGGGAATGGCATGTTACGCCACCCTTATTTAAATGTGCGCGATAGTCCAAGAAGCAAGTGACTTACGCTCACTAAAGTACCCCGATACATGACCCTCTGGACTCTTAGATAACGATAAGGACGTGTTAGGGGATAAACGGCTAAAGAGCTTCCCGAGAAAAGGGGCGTGGGCAACGCCAACTTTCTAACTTCGGGGTTATGTTATTGACTTTGCACCTACTGGGTATGCAAAAAATTTGGGCCCGACTCGAGAATCGAAACCCATACCGCGTGATTCTGATGGAATACCCAAATATGCTATCAACAAAACTAACTGTTAAACTGAACTCTTCGTAGTATATTATTAAATTGGTGTAGCAACGACGGAACCATCATGAAAAGTTTGCTAAGAACGCGATGTGAATGAAATGGGAAAAGTTCTTTGAATCGGAACTATTTACCTATCTCACTCATTGCTAAGATGTAGCAGACGCGGCATTACAGTACCATTTTTAATCCCAGGTTAGCGTTAAAAGTGTTTTTTGAGTTCGAAATTAACTTATGAAACACTTAATTGTGAACTTTGATATATCTATGAAAAATATGCGTTTAAGATGGTTTTTAGGTATATCATTTAACCTTTCTTTGTCCCGTTATCAAAACCGATATCGATTATTTTTTTGCTCATTTCCTATAGATATGAAACTATTCAATTATAATCAAGCAATCAATCAAATAAAATTTTATTCCAGAAACCCTTTACGAGGCATTTTTCATGCGTCAATATCGAACATTGTGGTGAGCTAATGGCGATAACTACATTCAACAATTTAAAACTAAAGTTATAGTTCCAAACGTGCTCTGGTCTAAGAAAAAGCCCACAATAAACTGCTTATTATTTTTTATTATTTATGTGACTATGTAAAGTATTACCAAAAATACCGTTACACATAATCACTCAAAACTATTTAAGAGCTATTTTGTTAGAGCAATATTTCATACCCAAGAACTATATACTAGGTACCGTTCAACAAAAGATATACTTTCAACTATTAGATTCTATTACCAAGACAGAAAGCGGTTTATTTGAATTTCTTACATTTATAAACGTTACCTAATGAAATTAATTTCAATTAGACTCAAAATAATTTTATCGTGTTAGACAGACAACTACGGTAAGGTATAGGTAAGATTTTGTGCCTTTTGCAAATTTAATTGACACTTCCGTTTTATTTTTTTCAACTTTAATATACTGGCTTTGATCCTATTGTAATGTCTGAACGGGGCGACATGCCGTCACGTCTGACAACAAAAGCCGTACCTCGCGAATAATTGACGCGATAGCAACGTGAATTTTAATCACGAATCAATATTGCCTGATGACAACAGCCGTCGATGGCGGATTACACGGGTTTCACTTTGGCCGTGCAGTGTACACGCAGCTAGGGTAAGCTGGGTCTTGTCGGCGAATATTAAACGGATAAACCTCGATCAACAATGCAAATTTTGTATGGACTCATACATATTATACATGCAACGGGTGCGTGGTAAATTTTGCACGAAATTCCACGGCAGTTTTTTTTTTTAACTAAATATATAATTATATTTGCGTAGGAGATTTTATTTTTGCACATTTTTTAATAAACTTTAACCAATAACGAGTAACAATAGACATTAATTTGCAGTTTTATTAATATATTAATTGGTTCAAGAAAACCACTTAGCCTTCTAATCAGAGGTCGGGGGTTCGAACCCGGGACGCGCCTATTACTTTTCTAAAATATCACTTGCTTCAACGGTGAAGGAAAATATCGTGAGGAAACCTGCACGCCTGAGAGTTCTCCATAATGTTCTCAAAGGCGTGTGAAGTCTGCCAATCCGCACATGGCCAGCGTGGTGGACTACGGCCAAACCCGTGTCATATTGAGAGGAGACTCGTGCTCTGTAGTAAGCCGAGAATTGGTTGATGATCATGATGATGTTGTGAAAATCAGTAAAAACTAAACATTTACAATAGCTCGTTGCCATGTATAACAGCTAATATATTTTTCCGGTCAGTGATAAATAAAACATGTCGATTCAAACTAGTGCCAACATGTCAGCAGTAGGTATTTTGGACAGCAAAAGCCGATGCTCGTGACTCGAAAATCTACAAAACATTTCTTCACGGCTTTTCCCATGGCTCCACCATACAGCGGTTAGTAGGACACGTGGGGGTTTTGGTCAGTAGGAGTCTGACATAACCTCTGTGCCTCCCCGTGGCGCAGAGGATTTACCCACTAAAAAAAAGCATGTGCAGAAGACAAAAATTTTGTACCGATTATATCACGTGGATTACTACATTTTATCCCTTATCAATGGGTAATATAATCGGGGATAAAATTTTTGTCTTCTGCCCATGCTAGCCGTGCTGGATGGGAGCCGCTATCGATGCCGGATTACACAAGTTTCACTTCCCACTACCTATACAGGGCATATCACAAAGCTCGGTAAACCGATCTTGTCGGCGAATATTAAACGGATCAACCCAGATTTACATTGTAAATTTTGTGGACGGAGGTATATTTAAATATATTATATGTGGTATGTGGTACGTCTATGTGGTAAATTTATCTGTCTAAAGCAGCTATCGTCGCTTAGGTAACAACTAATAAAACTTTCAGCGGTTAATATTGAACGGACCATCATACAATGTGAAAAAGACTGTCTAACACGTTAGAATTTCACTTCTTAAAATATTTTATTTTCGACTGCAATAAGAAAATGATAGAACCGATAAACCATACTTTTTACTAACGATAAAGTCAAAATTATTCATTCATTTCATTCATTTTGGAATATAATTTTGTGAATTCAATAAAGTATCACGGTGAAGCTGAGATGTATTGTGATGCTGATGCATTGACACAAATCATAAATTGCTAATTTGAAAATATTGATCGGTAAAATCAGTAAAAAGTTGCTTTATTGCTGGCAGCAAAGTGCGTTATGTACTTCTAAAAAAAATCCAAGTCAAACAATCATTATTCAAATAGTCCTTTAAAAGGCACTTAATAGTATTGAATTATTGAAGTCCTTTAAGACTTCAATAATTCAATACAATTCAATAATTTAAATAGTAGGGATTTGATGGTGATAACTACATTCGTAAACTTAAAACTAAAGCTATGAGGGTTCCAAACGCGCCCCGGTCTAAAAAGAAGCCCACAACAAACTTATCCAGGTAAATTTTCTTTTTGTTACCACACCATCTCACATGCCACTTAAAATTATATTAAGAGCTATCTTATTAGAGCAATATTTAATAAACATGCTTGTTTATCATTTACATAATCCTTTACACTATAGTAGGACTTTTTTACAAGCTTACGTTTTATATATAAACTTTGAACTTATTGAGAGACATCCCAGAAATTTGAATTGTACACAATTACCTTTAAATGAATTTATAGTCCATGTAAACATTTTTCTTGATAGTGTCTAACAACGTTTGTTTGGCAGCAGTGGCGGCCTTCATTATGTAATGTTACGATAACCGTAAGTACAAAAAATGACAAGCCGAAATTTATAAGTACAAATGTGTGTAAACAGAAGTAAACTTTGGGTTATTGTAACCATAAGATGTACTATATTCTATATTTTTCTTAATCTTAGTACAGTTTTACTTATCATAACCCAAAATTAACTACGATCTACGTACATTTTCATTTGTTAACTTCGAATAGCGGACTTTTCACGTTTTGTGCTTGTCGTTATCGAAAAAACTCTCTTAGTGTAGAATAATGTTAGTGAACTTTTAAAGCAATGCAGCGACTTGCAAATATCTATGACAGTAGGAGAATCATGTGACATTGATGGACATGAATTGTACGAAGAACTGAATATGTTCATCCGTGTGTGTGAAGGAAACGATGACATTATCTCGGTGCTAAAATACATAATAGAAAAAAAATTAACTGAAGTTTACTCCACTATCGAAATAGTCCTGAGAATTATTGCTACCACACCTGTTACAGTTGAAAAGAGTTTTTCGAAGCTTAAAATTATTAAAACATATTTGAGGAATTCGTTGACACATGATCGGCTTTCAGCCCTCGCTATTCTTTCAATTGAAAATGACGTAGCTTATTTGTTAGATTATTGTGCTTTAATTAAAGATTTTAGTCCTAGGAGAAGCCACAAACATCAATTTTAAAATTTATCATCTCTGTATTTGTTAATTTTGTAAATCTTTCAATGTAAAATATTTTAAAACTCAAATTTGATTTATTTGTATAATTTAAGCATTTTTCCTTAAACATGACAAATACCTAAACCAAACAACGAGTCCTACTTTCGCATCACATACTTTTCACGAAGGACAAAGGGCCTCGCAAAGACCTGCCGCCCGGAGCGTCGCAATGGGTAAGGCCGCCACTGTTTGGCAGCAATTTAATTTTGTGTTAATAATTAATATCATGACGAATTTTGCACAAGTGCATAAACAAGAACCTTACTAGTAGTTTGAGAAGTGATTTTATCATATCCGATAGTGCTTATAATAGTCACTTTTTAGCACGCTTTTCTTTAAGTAAACCCTAATGTATTCAAATTAGGGTGAGAACACGACTCTCAGCTGTGAATTAAGGGCGCCCTCTACAGGACATTTGCGGAGATAATGAAAATAAAATGACCCCGTCCCCCAAGTAGCTCGGAGGCTTTGCGAAAAGTTCGGACTTAATTAAATTTCCCGCCGTTTGTTTTAACTTTTATTGTTTAAAGCGTGGATGTATTCACCTCGCCTTTCTCGTAAACAGGTGAACTTTCTTATCTGGCTCGTAATTTGTGTGAGGTATTTTTTATTCTTTTGAGGTATAACTTTTTTTTTTTTTGTTAAAGTAAACAAACGTAACATCGGCGTTAGCGTTAATTTGTCATAAATGGAGCGTTTAACGTTATAATTTGTATAAGTCCATATAAGTTTTACGGGTTGACTTTGACTTGATTTAGATTTATTAACGACCTTTGTGGCGCAACGCGCGCTTTCGCATTATAAATTTTAGGTCCTGGGTTCGATTCCAGAGTCCCCTCTGGTTGGAGTCTTCGGCCGTGGCTAGTTACCACTCTGCCGATAAAAACGTTTCGCTAAGCGATTTAGCGTTCCAGCACGATGTCGTGTTTACCAATTAGTAGTATGAGTTTTCCATACCCCTAACAGGTTAGCCCGCTACGATATTAGACCGCATCATCACTTGCCATCAGGTGAGATGCCGTTAAGGGCTAACCTGTAGTATATAAAAAAATAGTGCTCGCCGTTTCGAATGCTTGTGATAACTTCGCTTTATTATAAGGGAAAAAATAATTAAGTAACTAATATTCGGAGTTCTTTTTTAAAGTATCTATAAACAAACTCTTAAAAACCCCCCTACGCATTTAAAAGACATGAATGCTATTAAAGATTTAATTGTATTATTTTTTTAAAGTGATATTTCAATTGTACATAAAATGTTTGTTGATAAAAACGCACATATCTCCGTAAAGTTGGAGGTGCGTGCCCGGGACCACTAAGCTATCACAGCTAAATTACAAATATTTTCATTTTACTCTCACCCGTGGTGGTTTATCTTTCCTTGCTCGCTTCAATTTTCGGTGGTTTCGTTGACACCGACAGTTCGCCGTTCAATGCGCGCAATTGAAATCTCGGCGTGCACTTAAACGATTTTATGACTTCAAACATCTGGCGAGTGTACCGGCCTGCGTTTGTTCTTTTTATTCAATTTGGCACGGAAGGCGTATACTAATCAACCGTATATAAATTTTCGGACGGCTCCGATTTCTATTTTCGGAACAGTTTGTGTCGTGATCAACCCATTGAAGGCTCACTACAGAGCACGGGTCTCCTCTCAATATGAGAAGGCCATAGTCCACCACGCTGGCCATGAGCGGATTGGCAGACTTCACACGCTTTTGAGAACATTATGGAGAACTCTCAGGCGTGTAGGTTTCCTCACGATGTTTTCCTTCACCGTTGAAGCAAATGATATTTTAATTTTTAAAAACGCACATATATCCGAAAAGTTGGAGGTACCCGGGATCGAACCCCCAACCTCTGATTAGGAGGCGGATGTCCTAACCACTAGGCTATCACACCTTTCTGTCTGTCCTTTACATGTATTTACTTAAAAATTGAGTGCACACAAATTACATACTGTACTGAAAACTATGTGCCTTTGTAATTAGGATCTGGCTATTTAAGTACTAGCCCTAAGCCCGGATTCGAACCGCCGACCTCTGATTAGGAGGCTGACGCCCTAACCACTAGGCTATCACTAATTAAACTGTTTAGGTACAAAGATAACTAGGAAAAAACTTATAGATCATCTATAGCGTGATCGGTGAATCTCCCACTTTTATATTCTCCTACTTAATAATATAGTTTGTTTTATTTAATACTAGCTGGTGCCAGCGACTTCATCTGCGCAGTATTAGTATTTCGAGTAGCTTATATTAGCGTGGCGTAGAAAAGAACTAACATTATGCCATTGAAATTATCACGCAGATGGCAGATTTTTTACTACTTGACACTTATCGTCATATCTTGGATAATTCACACAATGTCTTTATAAATTGTAGTCTATGTGTTATTCTGATGTATAATCTATATTATTGCAAAGTTTCCATTCCATTCAGTGGTTTTTACTTGAAGAGTAACAAACATCCATCCATCCATACAAACTTTCGCGCTTATAATATTAAGTAGGATGTTTTACTTGGCTGTTTACATGTATCTACTTAAGTCAATGTTATGTACACTTGTAATTGATATACCTACTAGTGACCGTGACAAATTATTTGTAAATATGTATTTGTCTATGTATACTGTAAGTTTATTAATAAAATATAAAAAAATAAATGTACTAGTAGAATAGCTTAGGATCAAACTGGACTCAAAAAATGTACTAGTAGTTAATTGTGTGTTAGTAATGTCATGTAATACCTAAGGATGAATTTGGACTCATATCTGTGCCTAGATTATGTTATTCTAAGTCTTTCGCCTTTGTATCCTGTTTTTTCTGGTTTCGGTTTTTCGGGTGCAGTCTGCTGGAACCATCCCAAACGTCATATCTGCGACTGGGTTGATCCCAGTCAGCCTGGCTCACCATCTAAGGCGACTGGGGTTTCGTGGGAATTCGCTCGAAGCTACGATGCAAAAAGCGGTGTCGCTAAACTCGGCTAGGATTGTAATCCTCCGGGGTGCAATCCTCCGGGGTGCAATCCTCCGCCCGGTACAAATATATATTTATGTAATGCGTATGTTAGGTTTATTTTTTTAATGCATTTAAGAAATATTATATCTGTCGAGTTAAGGGCGTCCGAGTTTTTAGTAAGAGTGACGTCACGCTTTTTTTAACTTTCGTTCATAGTAATTAAAACCGCAACTTGCGGATTACACTTTTATTGCGGCCATAATTAAAAGGTCCGAACGGTCCGACGTCTCGAGCGAGAATGCCACGAAAGGCATCGACCGGCCGTATTTATAGCAAAGCATACTTGTACAAAATGGATTGCTACCGTCTAAATACACTGATTAACAAAGAAATGATTAATTAGTGATTAAAAAAGGTGATTTAAAAAGTTCAAATGTGGGTAATTATTGAATTCTTGATTTTCTTGGCGCCGTTGTAGAAAGTTAATAACTCCTTCACGCCGACATATCTCTTTTGGCTTTTATATTTATAATACAAATAATAATAAATATAACATTACTGTAGCAGTGAGAAATACATGCACGGATATAAAACGTATAATGGATAAATGAGTAATTGAATAACGTTTCTCTATTTGTGTTAATCTGGATTTAATATTAAAGTTATTTAATTGCAATACTATACTGAAGTTCAATATTTACGTAGCCACTTCGTAGCGCATTCATAAAACTACGTACATAACTGACTCTAAGTACGGGTTTCGCAAACAACATAGTTCATTCGAAAACAGACCTTATATTTTACGCAATATGAATTAGAATCATATCAGCGTGTACACTTCAACGTTGGTCGATTATAAATTGTGTCATTGATACTATTATGTCAAAGATTCACACACGTACTCTTTTATAATAGACTCTTAGAGAAACTTAAATTAAATTAAACGATTTCAACTGATGGTAAGGTTGGTAGGACGGTGAGACTAAGACGGAAGCGTGCTAAAAGTTGTATAGTACCAAAACCTTACTAAAAAAGAAGCCTGCTATTGGATATAACAAGTTTCTAATAGTAATAGACGGAACTTAAGACTTAAGCCACGGTTAAAGTGTAAAGACCGGAGGCAATTCAGAAATAGATAGGTTACCTAAATTGGAATAAGCCCAGGACTACCCATTTTGATGATTAAATTCAGCGCTTATTGCTATTCTTTAAGGATATAATGATTTCATTATTATACAGCAATAATAATATCGCTTGCTTCAATTGTGAAGGAAAACGTCGTGAGGAAACCTGCATGACTGAGAGTTCTCCATAATATTCTCCAAGGCGTGCGAAGTCTGCCAATCCGCACATGACAAGCGTGGTGAACTACGGCCAAACCCTTCTCATATTGAGAGGAGACCCGTGCTCTGTAGTGATCCGAAAATGTGTTGATCATGATGATATAATATTTTTTATATGAAAGCCTTTTCAAACTTGCGTCTCGAAATTTCTAATCACTTACAATTTTATTGTTATTTTTTAACAGTTTCCGTCACATGAAGAAATATAAGTGACTTCTAAGCTGTATTGTGTGAGTGCAGACTATTGTACCCAATTTTAATTTTATACTAAAAGTCTATTAGTTTCATTTTTATTTGACGCTGTTTCGACACCACTGTGCTATATAAGTTAATAGGTCAGCAAAAAGAAATTTGGGTAGCATTTTTTAGTGATCTCTTTTTAAATAACGCGACGTATATCCACGGTTCTATCAGTTCATGGGATTGCGTGATCGAAGCCATTGAATGTGAATTGGAAACCATTGGGGCAGAGGGCATGTCTTCATTACAGACATGGGCCCTATGTTAGGTGGTGCTAAGGCCACCTATCCACCGCATATATGCGAAGGCAAGAGAGCGAAGATATGACATAAAATCGTAAAGTTTGTTAAAGCTAGGCCTAGCTTAGTTTATCGGTGTTCCAACCATTTAAATGGCACATCATGAAAAAATATTTAAAGACATGTCTTCATTACAGACGTAAGCCCTATGTTAGGTGGTGCTAAGGTCACCTATCCACCGCATATATGCGAGGGCAAGAGAGCGAAGATATGACATAAAATTGTACAGTTTGTAAGTCTCAGTTAGTTCAACCTTTTTCATGGCACCGAATATAAAAATATTGTAAGACAAGTTAGTCGGTGTTCCAATCTTTTAAATGGCACATCATGTAAAAATATTTAAAGACCACCATCTATCTATCAGGTAATGTGTATTAATTTTATTATTTATAAACATCCAGTTCGCAAATCGTTTATTTATTACCAAGTACCGCTTAAATACATGCGTGCTTAAAACAGACGTTCTAAATGCAGCTAAAACGGATCTGCGATGGAGAAGTTGTTTAACGAAACAATTCACTGATATGACGACAGTGACAAAATTAATAAATACCAACAGGTATTTATTAATTTTGGAGCATTTTTAAGTACAATATTATTTGAGATTCGTTTTTTTTTTCAGACAAATCGCGATCGTCCACTGTTGAGGCTTCACTAGACTAGCATTGAAACAAAACTACTTAACAGGATATACCCCTTCACAGTTTTACCACAGAACTTCGAGAAAACGTGAGCGCTGGCACTTTTACGTGGTTGAAATCCAACCTACTCAGACGAAACAATTTGGATCAACGTTTCTGAATCGAACCGTTAAGGTGTGGAACGCACTTCCAGCATCTCTGTTACCAGCCACGTATAACCTTAGTAGTATCTTCAAGGGAAGAGTGAATAGGCATTTTCTAGGCAAGCGCGCTCCAACCAAGACCTCATAAGCGCTTTCTACTACTGATTGTCGTCAAGCGCAAACGTATCTCTAAAAAAAAACAGGATTTAGAGAGTGTGAGGAGCTGTTGAATCTTGTTGAGGTGTGACCGAACCGCTGCGTCTAATCGACGTCATTAGTGGTATTCAAGTTGGCGTCGTACGTGCAACCAATCACAATTAACGTCCATTTCAGCTAGTCTCGTGACTCGTCGACCGCAGGATTCAGATCTGAACGTAGGTAAGGATGCAGGTCGAAAGCCGTGTTGTCATCGAGTACCCAATAAGTCACATAAAGCTATAACTATTATATATTATATACTGTAGGAACGGTAACTTTATTTTACTTTGTTATATTTATGCAAAGTTTTTATTTATTTAAGGTTTTAAAACTCAACTCTAAGGATGGAGAACTTTCCGATTAATGTCTTTTTTAGTTACATTAATTTATTGAGGTTTTATATAAACATCCATACTGTTTGTTCATTATGCGAATGTGTGTTTGTCTATGTGAGAATTGCGTTACCTATCTACGCCTCAACTCTTGCACCGATCTAGATGAAATTTTTCTCAGACGTAGCTTGCATCCTTTACATAAACATATGATATATTTTATCCAAAAAAAAAAAACTATGGCAACGTTCCTTGGGAATTTTATGAAGAATTCTCGTTGTCTATGCATAGCTCGGCAGTAGAACTTAAGTTTGCAATTTTTTAATAGAAACCAGAGCTGTGGGGGACATTGGATAGCTTTTGTTCCGGGAAAATGAATGTTTCCAGCGAGATTTTCAAAGAACCGAAACAAATGCGAACGAAGTAAGCCAGATTTAAAGATAAAGAATGTAGTAAAATATTGAAACGTTGAAGATAAGGTTTGTAATTGTGAAAAACATGTCATGGTTTTCAGTTCATCTAACAAATGCACATCTTTACAATCCTGTAATAAGATACTTAGTACTTATGTTACATAGGAAATGTTTTAAGTACTACACATTTTTTATTTTATCAATAAATTGTATTTCTTGTATTCCTCTTTTTTCCACTACAAGTTACCCCTTGACCGCAATCTCACCTGGTAGTGAAGATGCTGTCTAGGATGGTAGCGGGCTAACCTTTAAGGGTTTGGTAACTTATACTCCTTCTCCTTCTTTCAATGTGATTTTAGTGCTTTTTCTTTATAATAAATGTATAATGCCCATCTTCAGGATGCCTATATGGAAAATTTCCTCCAGATCGGTAAGGAGTTCAGCCAAATATCGGTAACAAACATACAAACAGACAAATAAACAACCAGACACTTTCGAGTTTACATAACATTAGTTTACGTATGCATTTTATAAGTATCTTTAAGTCTTCAATGAGAGACTGGCTGCTGTACGCTTAGATGTTCAGTCTGCTATATATAATAATACTGAACATATCATTACGTAATTGTAGCAAAGTTAGGATGTTAATCATCATGATCAACCTATTGCCGGCTCACTACAGAGCACGGGTCTACTCTCACTATGAGAAGGGTTTGGCCATAGTCCACCATGCTGGCCATGTGCAAATTGGCAGACTTCACACGCCTCTAAGAACATTATGGAGAACCCTCAGGCGTGCAGGTTTCTTTACGATGTTTTTCTTCACCGTTGAAGCAAGTGATATTTTAATTACTTAAAAACGCACATAACTCCGAAAAGTTGGAGGTACGTGCCCGGGTTCGAACCCCCGAGCTCTGATTAGGAGGCAGACGTCCTAACCACAAGGCTATCACAGCTTAGGAAGTTAATATAATTAATTTAATAATAAAATAATTGTTATAATCGATTCATGTCATAAAGTTATGGAGTAAAATAGACAGTCGGTTTCAACCGGTTCCCTAAAGGCCTTAACCTTATTCTGAATGGAAGAAATGAACTCTACCAGACAGGTATATAGGGTTAAAAAATTACCTAAAGATTGACCTAGACTATCAGCTATAAGTCTACTAAATTGAATACATATCCGTAGCGCAGATTTTGCACAGTGCGTCAACAAACAGACAGAAAGACTGACAAAAGTTAAATAGAAACCTATTTTGGTTTTTACACCAATATTAAAGCTTCCCCCAGTCAGCTATTTTTTCAATATATTTAATGAACAAGGGTCGTCTAGTAAAAGTTGTTATAATGTAGATAGATAAGTAGACAGAAAGAAAATCGCCTCACCTTCTTCAAGTCTTTGTTAATGTCAGAGTCGTCGGCTTTTCGCTTCTCACAGGATAAAATACAGTTTTTGCCGTTGTCCTTTTCGCCCTGCAACAAAGGAGAAATAAAAAATGTTAATTTTCCCGTTCATAACAATGGAGATTACGTTTAATTAAACTCCACATTGTAGTTTTACATCTGTGATATATTATAACTTGTTCAGAGTGAATTTAAAAGTAGATTATGTGCTTTACATACTATGTCCATATGTACTATAATTTATTATTGTATATGTGAGATGGAGATTAAAAAAAAATCCGTCTTAGTTTGTTGTGGGTTTCTTTTTAGACCTGAGCGCGATTAAAACCCACTTAGCTGTAGTTTTAAGTTGTCGAGTGTAGTTATCACCATCACTACACTAATAGAAATAATGAAATGAACGATTCTTAGATGCCTGTAATAGGTTTATGTGAATAAAGCTATTTTTGATTTTATTTGTTTTACTATAATCTATCTCTATGCCTAATTTCTAGTTTCGTACAGCGGGCCTGGTGCGTTTGAGTCATTCATAAATTCAAACTTTATGATCATCATTATCAGGTGCCATATTCAAACTGAATGTTCGGAGTTCAGCTGTTCAAAAATTTTGCAATGATGTACTTGATCTCCGGTAGGTTGGTCGACTGGGAATGGGTTCCCCAGGCGTTCAGCAAATTTAGCGAGAGTTACATAAAATGGTTGGTTTTTTGTTCAGGTATACCCTACCCATAAGGGGGGGGGGATGATGTTATGATATATATATATATATATATATATATATATATATATATATATATATATATATATATATATATATATATATATATATATACCCTGTATGTGGGATAAATATATCATATCATTTTCAAACTTTATTCAAATAATACTTTGAAACTTTTCTTTTCATTTGTCAATTACACTCTTTGTAATCACCATCTCACATGCCACTTTAAATTATTAAAGAGCTTTATCTTATGAGAACTCTATTTCATACCCTAGCTTGTTTATCATTCATAAAATCCTTTACCGTTTTACTCGTATATAAAAAAAGAACTTTTCTTCTACAAGCTTACGTTTTATATAAACTTTGAAATTATAATTTGCGATTCCAGCAGAGTACCGTTCGAATACGTAATAACCAAAGTAACCTTTTTATATGTCATATAAGTATCTTGATGTTATAAGAGATGCGTACCAAATACAGAACTAAGAAATTCGTCCTCCCAGGGGTTGTTATTCCGCAGTCTGGTTAGAATTTCATCAGTGGAAAATATAGGAAAAAAATCGTACAATTTGCCCGATTTCCCTCCCCGGAGAGCGTCGTAACCTCGAAGCAAGTAACGAGTACGTGTAACCTGAAATAGCCCATCCAAAATGGATAGGGAAATAACTATTTCCATTATTTATTAGATCTTTTCTGTGTTGCCAACGTTATAATCATAATCTAAAACTATCTATAAGATGTATTTTATTGCAAAATTCAATAAAAAATGAACTGTAACGCACTGAACATTAGTAAAAATATACCTCTTCTTCTTCAAGTGCCTCTCTTACGGAACGGAATAGTTCTTCGACCGACTTGATGCCAGTCCACTCCCGTATATTTCTTCCTCGACTTCTTTCTTAGATGAATCTTCCCCATCATAATAGTTTGCAGCAGAACAAATAAAATTATACATACAAGTAAAATTGTTGTTCCGTTTAACGGGCTGCACAAAATTAGTAACTCATTCGGAGGAAATTGTATTTTTGTTTTATAACCTATTGAAATCTTGGAAATGTCTATCAATAAGTTCAAAATTTTTATTAAACGTAATCTTATTGAAAAATCCTTTTAAGATATTAAGGTTTATATAAACGATAGAAAAGCTTGGGTGTGAATTGCTCTATCTATATAGCTATTTATAATTTATTATTGAGATTAATATTTTGATAGTTTTTGTATGCTAAATTTCACCCAACCCATGGTGGTGCATCGATATGTCAGTCAACATTATGTTTTATATATAAACGAAATTAAATTTAAAGATGAAATTATTGAAATTATTTTTTGGCGTAGCTCATGCGCTTCGGTTCGATCCGGCTCGCGTCTGGGACGCTTCGGCCATGACTAGTCACCACTCTACCGACAAAGACGTGTCGCCACGCTATTTAGCGTGCCGGTAACACGTTGCGTAGAAATAAGGGCGAGTTTACCGTACCCCTATCCGGTTAGCCCGCTAGATACTATCTAAAAATGCATTATCACTTACCACCAGGTGAGATTGCCGTCTGAGGCAAATTTAATGGGTAATACAATTTTTAAAATACTGTAACCGTCATGTGAACACTCAGCCTAAGGTCAAGCTTGCGTGTCTTTAACAATGATTAATAAAAAAAATATAGTTTGCTTTCACAACGTGTGGTTCATTGTGGACACACCTTAAAATAGCCTTAATGACGTCATTTTGTGGCATAAAGTACCATAATGTTTTTATGTTAATTATAACGCACGTCATAACGTGACAGCTACCTGCTCGAAGTAATTAGGTGCGATATTGTTAAAGTTTTACTATACTTTATTATATTCATAAGTTCATGCTCGAGGTCATTACAAAACGTTACTAGTTTTATGGGAATAAGACAAATAATTAATTTATTTACCGGAATAAACCCCACAGTTTTTCGTTTCATTATCATGATCAACCCATTACCGGCTCACTACAGAGTACGTGTCTCCTCTCAAAATGAGAAAGGTTTGGCCTTAGTCCTCCAAGCTGGTCATGTGCGGATTGGCAGACTTCACACGCCTTTGAGAACATTATGGAGGGTTCTCCGGCATGCAGGTTTCCTCACGATGTTTACCTTCGCCGTTGAAGCAAGTAGTAATTTAATTACTTAAAAACGACACATAGCTCCGAAAAGTTAGAGGCGCGTGCCCGAGATCGAACCCGCCGACCCCTGATAAGAAAGTTAATATAATTATATGAAATTATATTCGACAACATTTTAAATAACAGTAGGTATCACAAGTTACCTTCAAAACCCTTATAGCTTTATGTTTACAAATGCAGTAATAATCATCTTCGCACTAGAATATATTTTATTTGGAATATATTTATTATATAGAACTAGAAAATTATGTTTGTTCCAACCTAAGAATCGAACCCAGGATTTCATGATTTGCAGTCAACATCCTAACCGCTAAACAACCGATGTAGTTATCTCCAACGTAAATTCGAAATCAACATCAGCTGGTGAAATAATTTTAACAAAGCATTCGAATATCAATAACAAAACAATATACCAGTACGAATTTGGAACAGAATAAATATAAATCAAGATACAAAACAGAAACTCTTCTTATAATAAATTCAAAATATTTCATTAGACGTAGATTCGACCTGAGATATTGCATTAATATAAAATTTAATTTATCCCGACAGCAGGTTGGAGGGAGGGTTGAAAGCGGCAGCGAGGGGGGGGATGTTGGAATGCCGAGTCCTTTTTGGGCATTTATATTTCATAGCTGTACTAGTAGGGCGGTAGAGGGAGGGTAGAAGCGGTGATAGCCTAGTGGTTAGGACGTCAGCCTCCTAATCAGAGGTCGGCGGTTCGAATCCGGGCACGCACCTCTAACTTTTCGGAGTTATGTGCGTTTTTAAAAATTAAAATATCATTTGCTTCAACGGTGAAGGAAAACATAGTGAGGAAACCTGCACGCCTGAGAGTTCTCCATAATGTTCTCAAAGGCGTGTGAAGTCTGCCAATCCGCACATGGCCAGCGTGGTGGACTATGGCCAAACCCTTCTCATATTGAGAGGGGACCCGTGCTCTGTAGTGAGCCGGTAATGGGTTGATCACGACGACTAGTAGGGCGTTATTTTCAGACATTTTTAGGGGTTCTCAAAATGATAAACCATTCTTGACGAAATTTTTTTACTTAGATAAGTACACTAGCTGTGCAGACATGACTACTTTGACCGATGATGTTATTCCATATCTCTGTCAAATCAACACATAATTACCCAAGTGTACGTAGTCCACAGTACTTTTCGAGTGCAGTATTTGTTTAGTAGGTAGGTAAAAACTGGCCCTCGCAAAAATATCTTTCTACCTAACTGAGAATTGCCTTCATGGTGATGTAAGAAAAGTAGATATAGAAAAAGCTCTTTTCCAGCAGAATTTTATTTATTTTTTATTTTTATTTTTATTGGATCATTAAACTAGTAACAATCTATATAAAAACAACAAAAATGATTTCAGAAGAACAAACACGAGATAGTGACTTTCTAGAAATGACCACAGCATGCAACCTTAAAATTAACCTTACATCTGAATAATTCAATTTATACCTTTAATGCAGTAATAAATTAAAGATAGAAGAGAAGTTAACATACAATTCCACAGCATTTGTTGAGCAACAAATAAGCGCCGCGATCAACGTCGGTTGATTGCGGCGAGTCGAATCAGGTCAACGGGGATTAACATAGCGATTGACTCGTCCGTCTAGTTAATTTAGCACTATTGTGGGTTTGTTTAGATAACATACATTAGATGTCAACAGATTACAAAGACAGACAGACAGACAGATTAAAAAGCGGTGATAGCCCAGCGGTTAGGGCATCAGCCTCCTAATCAGAGCTCGGTGGTTCGAATCCGGGCACACACCTCTAACTTTTCGGAGTTATGTGCGTTTTAAAAAAAAAAATATCACTTGCTTCAACGGTGAAGGAAAACATCGTGAGGAAACCTGCACGCTTGAGAGTTCTCCATGATATTCTCAAAGGTTTGTGAAGTCTGCCAATCCAAACCCTTCTTATATTGAGAGGAGACCTGTGCTCTTTAGTGAGCCGGTAATAGGTTGATCATGATGATGACATTAGATGACACTTAAAATTTATGCACTATAATATAATAATAATTTGTATGCTACGACTTCGATTATTAATTTAATTTCAAATATTTAATAGTGTTAGAAAAATCGTTCTAACTAAATTATTATTTATTTAATAACGTAATTCATCGCCGTACAACGTTATCTAGGACATTAAAATTACATGAATTAAATCCACACAACTATCTAATAGGTACTTGCTATCAATACCAGTTGATTGCGGCGAGTAGATTCAGGTCAACAGGGATTAACCTAGCTATTGACTCGTCGCGTTAATTTATTTAGCTCCGTTACTGGTTTGTTCTGATATTTCAAAACTTAAATATTTAAAGCATTTTTTTAAAATAGATACTGATGCCTCAAGCTGATAAAAAGTTAGTCATGCGACTATCCGAATCCAAATATCCCTATGCAATATTTATGCGCATAAGAAGGGCAATTCAACAAACACTTTGCATATTTTCAAAAGAAACAAGTATAGATAGTATTATTTAAAGCAATGCTATCAACTTAAACGTATAACAGCGACAGCATGGGTCACTAACGACGGTTGATCGTTGTTAGTAACGTCGGTTGATTGCGGCGAGTCGATTCAGGTCAACTTAGCTTACTTAGCTGTTGCAAGTTGCAAGTTGGATTAGATTTTGTGTTGTTTGTTTAGACCGATTCCTTGTTTTTAATCCGTTCCGCTAAGATCTGGAATGACCTTCCGGAATCTGTTTACTCCACCATTTACAATGTGAGTAGCTTGAAATCAAGAGTGAATGTGTATCTTCCAGGCCCTTAGGCTGAATGATCACTTAACATCTAACACTAATCATACGATTACAGTCATCCATATATTTAATTTTTTTGTATGTAATAGTTTTATTATTATTATGAATCCCTGAGACCGGGCACCCAACTAAAGATATACCTATATATATAAGAGAGAGTAAAGTTGCAGAGTGAAATACGATCGCAGAAAAATAAATATACCACGGAACGCCTCAGAACTCTCCGTAACAAAGTTTTTCAGCGCACTCCCCCGTTCGTGGCAGTAGCCCGTGTTTCGGCCGCCATTTATATTGTAATGCCCCAGGCGTCTGGTGGCCGGCGCGGTAATACCCCGCTTTCGAATTTAATCCCTGTTCTCAAACATCTGTTTTGGGAATTTTAAACTCTGTCTCGGATCAGTTGAATCCCAACCCAGTAGGTTAGAGCCTGCCTCGTTGGTGTAGCGATTAGTTTGCTCGAGATTCGGATCACTACGTAATGACATTACGTACGGGAAATGACAATGGGGATGATGGGGAATGGGCGGAAGCGGCAAAGTGGATTTGCAGCGCGTGTAAAGGTGGTTAAAATCATCCGGATGGTTTTTACAGACTTTGGAAAGTATGAACGTTTGAGTGCGTTAAGTTTGACGACTTCCGTGGCGCAGCGCGCGCGCTGTCTCATAAAGTCAGAGGTCCTGGGTTCGATTCCCGGCTAGAGTCTAGAGTCTTGTCTAGTGGGCTTTGGTCGTTAATAATTAATTACCACTCTACCGAGAAAGACGTGTAACGTGTGACGTGTAGAAACCAAATAGGAGTATGGGTTTACCATAACCCTAATAGGTTAGCCTGCTAGCATCCTAGACTGCATCATTACTTACCACCAGGTGAGATGCCGCCAAGGTCTAACTTGTAGTGTATAAAAAAGAAGTAATTACTTCCGTCTTTCAACCTCAAGGATTTTCATATACATATATATTACAAACGACAAAGACGTGTCGCTAAGCGTTTTAGCGTTCCGGCACGATGTCGCGTAGAATTCTACCAATTAGGTGTATGGGTTCACCGTACCCCTATCAGGTTAGCCCGCTACCATCCTAGACTGCATCATCACCACCAGGCGAGATAGCCGTCAAGGGCTAACTTGTAGTGCATAAAAAAGAAGTAATTACTTCCGTCTTTCAACCTCAAAGATTCTCATATACATATTAACAATAGTATGTGCGGTACGCTAAATCACAATAGCAGTCTAAAATTGTCTACCTTAATTTTAAAAACTTATTATTGCATCCCCACAAAGGATTTCTGTACTGTGTCTATGTTGAATTTTAATTGTCGCGTTATTATACAGAGCCGTTAATACTCCACAATATATTCTAAGTCCGTTGATTAAAACTAAAATAAGTATACACCACATGAAACAAATATGAAACAATTCTTTTGTATATGAAATGAAAAATTACTACACTACACGTCTCAAACACGCCCGTCTCATACAAACCACATACAACCTAAATTCGTTGATTAAAACGAAAGTAAAGATATACGTAGCAAGAACGAACCTTTTGTACGAAATGGAACATTAATATACTCTACGTAATACAGACAGACACACACAATCACAACTCACATCAGCCAACACAACGTGAATGGGCGCAAAATAGAAATGATGAGCTCGTAAATTATTTAGAACATTAAGCACTTTCGGATAAGTTCGGTTTATTTCGGGTAGCTTCGGTGTTTCGGTCATGCTTGTATTAAATACTTTTGTGATATCATTGTTTTATAAAAGTTGTGAGTACCTTCCGTTTGAAATTTTAACTTTAGCTATCTACGATATATCAATCAATCAATCAATCAATCAGCCTAGAGACGCCGACAGCTGGACATAGGCCTTTCCGAGAGCGCGCCACCACACGCGGTCCTCCGCCTTCCTCATCCACCCGCCACCAGCGATTCTTTTTAGGTCGTCAGTGGCGGGTGCGAGCAGGTGGTCGTCCTACGCTGCGCTTACCGGTAAAAAAAGAAAAAAAAATCAAAGATAAATCAATTTAAGCCTTGATTATCTATATTCGAGTGAAACAGCATAATTGATTAGTATATCAACAGCAATTACATATAAAATTTTATTATATGGAATTAGCATACCTTGGAAAGGAAACAAAGTCATTTATTCGGTTAGTTATTGTTTAACAGACAATCTACAAAAAAAATGGTTAGAAAATGATCTTCAAGAAGGATCGTCGGTAATTATAAGATTTTTTTATTCGCTTCAAGTTAGCCTTTAACAGCAATTCCACTCGGTGGTAACTTGATGACTTGGTACCAGAATGCTAAATCGATTGGTGGCACGTTCTTGTCGGTGTCCAGACCAGAGATGATACAGTCCAATTTGAATAATCCCTGTCGGACTTCGAACCCGGAACCTTCTACCTGTATCACATCATTCAATACAGATGTCAAGATTCGTCGATAATTTGATAAAAAAAAAAACATAACAATTAAACCAGAAATATTTAAACCGATAAACCAAACGAACAATGTTTATTCTAACCTGGATTTCTAACCCAGAACCTCGTTATCTATCGATGAAAATTATCATCATCATCATCATCATCTTCATCTTCAGTATATAACGTCTGTAAGACATCATCCTCTTTCTTCTCTCATAGGGTTAGTTTTGAGAACAAAAACCCATACCCATAACGAGTAGGTAGTAGGTATATACTCGTAGCTATAACTCTCACAGTTCACTTCAAAGGTAGCCCCAATAAACAAAGCCCGTTGAAAATGTTTACACGATGCCCGGACCAAACTCCGAAGCCTCGCGCCGACGGCATAGTGATGAATGGTGGCCGCCATTAACTTCTGTGTGAATTAATAGAGCAAGAACCGCTGCAGTCGCACAGTGGAATTTTAGTTCACACCTGGATATGCTCATAATGTAGCTAAACTTAGGATATTGGGGCAACTAGAAACGTGTGGTTGACGGTTGAATATTTAGTTTATCTGGTAACATCAGTACGTTTTTCCACTTTTTGTGTGTTCGGTTATGGTACCATATCACCTATTTTGACGACCTCCGTGGCGCAGTGCGTGCGCTGTCACATTATAAAGTTGGATGTCCTGGGTTCGATTCCAGACTGAGTCTGGTCTGGTGGGAGGCTTCGGCCGTGGCTAGTTACCACCCTATCGACAAAGACGTGTCACCAAGCGATTTAGCATTCCGGCACGATGTCGCGTAGAAACCAATTAGGAGTGTGGGTTTACCATACTCCTAACGGGTTAGCCCGCTACCATCCTAGACAGCAGCATCACTTACCGCCAGGTGAGATAGCCGTCAAGGGCTAACTTGTAGTGTATAAAAAAATCATAGTGTAGATTTTAACATTCTAATATTACATTCTGACAATACAGATTATTTAGTCTATGTCTGACCGTTTTCAGGGTATTACTATAGGTACCATTGAAAGACGGCATTAATGGTAAAATTTTGAAAAAAAAAAAAAACAGCTGTGTATGTCTGTCTATACGATGTGATCACTTAAATGAGAAAGAAAGCTTACAGAATGTTTCATACTTATATTCATCTATTCCTACAAAGTTATACAGTGAAATCACTATGTCAGTGATGAAGTATGCAAAACTATAAAATATGTGAGATATAAATTAACCAATTATAGCTGAGTTTTTTTACTAATAAGAATAAAAAAAGCCTCACTACCTTACTTTATCAATGGTGATGTATATTTTAAAAACTGGACTAACAGAATGCTGGATAACGGAGTACAGAAATATATAAAAATACATATATTAATATACGTAGTACTAGCTGTTGCCCACGACTTCGTCTGCGTAGAAGTGCTGATTTCCCTTTGAGGTGATTGAGGTTACCCGTGCGGCCAATGCCCTGCTTCAGAAAGGAAGCTACAGGCAAATGTCAAATTGCCGATTTTCGTGTCGCAATATTTTAAAACATAGGACTTTCATACAAACTTCAAACCCCTATTCCCCCCCCCCCTTCGGGCTAGATTTGGATGAAAAAAAATTCTAACCTTATACTTACGCCCTAAAAGAAACCTATTTTCAAAATTTCAAGCTTGTAGACTTCATAATAAAAAAATGTCTCTAACTCTAAAAACAAAGTTAATTCATACAAACTTCCAACCTCCCTTTTACCCTCTTAGGGGTAGAATTTCCAAATATCCTTTCTTAGCTGACATCTCTTAACTATCAACTACTTACTTGCTAAATTATAGCTTTATACGTACAATAGTTTTTGAGATCTCGTGTTAATCAGTAAGTATGTAATTAAGTGACCTTTCGCTTTTATGTATATAGATACCTTAAACTAGTCATACATAACAGAGATAGTGCTTTAAGTCATTTCGGTATATGTTGACCGAAAATATCCTCCCTCACAAATGAGATAAACTATAGAGCTAAATACCCACCACATTGTACCAATACAGGCCAGCGGGCTTCAAAAACGTATCACAAATCTTAGTTAAAGCGACAATGAATTAATCACATATGACATGGAAATTTCAATAACATTGGGATGTCTAACGGAGCGTTCGCATATCATAATAGACGTGTTTGTTCCGGGTATTTCAACAAACACATTTGCCAGTGGATTGATATTCACCCATCCGTCATGCTGACCAATATGTGTCGATATTTCGAGCGATATCTTCTGTCGACGTAATCAGTATCTACTGGGATGGCATTTTTATATTAAAAAAAAAACCATTTTTAAATTCAAATAGATTCAAGAAGAATATAAGATGGTTTTATGATTTTACGATGATTATTGTGACATGATTTTCAAATGTTTTAGATTTTAATGTCTTTTAATTTACATACATATAATAACTTATACATTAAATGAGAATTGCAGATATTTTTTATATTTGTTCCACTACAAGTTAGTCCGCGACGGGAATCTCACCTGATAGTAAGTGATGCTGAGATAATAACGGGCTAACCTGTTAGGGGTATAGTGAACTCATACTCCTAATTGGTTTCTACACGACATCGTGACGGAACGCTTAATTTGCTTGACACGTCTCTGTCGGTAGGGTGGTAACTAGCTGCGGACCAATACTTGCTTATAACTTACCACCAGACCAGACACGAGTCGGTAATCGAACCCAGGATCTGAACAACTGCCTTATTACTGAGGATCGTGTTGCTTAATCAATCAATCTCTTTCACAGATTCTCTCAAATTTTGTTACAGTAGAATTAATTTCGGAATGGATATTCAAAAAAAAAAAAAATGATCTTATAAAGGATCTGAAAATGGTTTATTAACATGTCACAAATCCCTCAGTCAAACGCCCCAAGCATTTTTATATTAACACAATCTGATGCCTGCTGTTTTTAGAAATTACTGTGGAATGAGTAACGTTTGTATTTGAAGATTATCCTATTCCTTATTCCTTTACCCGTTCCCGTTTTCACACCCCATTCCAGGACCAGGAAATCAGTTTTTCACAACTCCTGCGAAAACCGTTAAGAGTATCCTCCTCCTCCGGCATAAAGAGTAGCATAAGTGGTAATCCAGGGTACGATCTATTTTCATTGTAAATTTCAGCCAAATTGATTCTGTAATTCCAGCGTGAATGGGTAAAAAAACTTTCGCCTTTATTGTACGCAATGGTAAGTCCAAAGTAGGCAGATTCCGACAAATCCTTGAAACAATTTTACCCTCGCAAAATACATAGCAACAGCATGGTTAATATGCCGCCCCATTAGCATAGTTAGGTCAAACCATAAATTATGTTTTTAATGACCCTAGGCCGGTCATTCACGGCACACTATTTATCAAAAGTAGGGTAAGTACACGTCTGCTCTCTCCTGGAATGTTCTCGGAGCAGGTTTCGTTTCGTTAAAAACTCACGCTTTAAACTCAAAATATCAACATTCATTCAACATTGTATTTAATGTACATACACACACACTCACCAACACGCACACTCTCTCTCTCTCTCATCTCTTGATTACAAATAAATAAAAAAAAAACATTTTTGGGCGCCGACTATAAATTATCACAAGAACTTCCAAATAAGTTCGATCATTATTACACCAGTTGTTTCATTAGAATATAAGCAAAGAAATATAACTTCAGTGATATGATAGAGAGTTTCATCAAGATCAAACGAGTATCATACGATTTTTTCAAATCAATCGGTATTTTAAGGTATGTGGATAATGACAACTCCCAATTCTGGTCAGGGGGTTTCAAACAGTAGCTTAAAGCAGTACTATTTTAAAATCATAGTTTCATAGCACTTACCCCGAAGACATTTCAAAAATATGGATTGTAACACAAGAGCGTCAACTCTATTAATTTAATGGCTCAGTTACAAACCAGGGCTCAGTTTGTAGTGAAACATCCTTAATATAAAAAAAATATTGGGTAAACGTGACAATAATTAGCCCGAACCAACCTTACACGACAGTTATCACCATAAACTCACTACTAAGTAAGTTGACGCATCAAAAGTGCCTTTTAAAGGATTATTTGAATAAAGTTTACGATTGATCTGTTGATTATCTTGCCCAATTCTTACTGGAGCACGCTACTAAACAAGACAATAAAACTACTTAAATAAAAAACTTACCATGCAATTTTATTTTTAATTTAGTCCTAATTTCACCATTTTAAACAAGGCGACCCTCAAGTAGGGTGAAAAATGAGGCACTGTCAATTCTGAATACGAAATTGGTTTCAGAAGGGACTTCAGTACGTTATTATTGTGTACTTAGGAAATGTTGCTTTTGGACGGACATTGAATGGAAAAGTGTTTGTGTTTTTCGTTATTCTAGGCACTTTATTTATATTAAATTTGTATTTATATGACAACAAACAGAACATGTTAATTAAAAAAAAATATCGAGTGTTCCACCACCAAGGCTTTTCTGGCTCGTTGGTGAACCACCTTGGGTGAAAAATTCATAGTATTGCTATAAATTCGAACTTGGTTTTGCTTTTCTACCGCCTGTTTCCCTCGAGATAATGGTCGATTAATAAATAAATTAATTGATAAATTTTATCGATCTCGATATGGCCCGCCAAACCGTATCTTCTATAGATACGATTCCATTCTATTGTTTTGTAATTTTTGTATAATACACAATTCAGTTAAATGATGACGATAGAAGAAAAGGTGGCATCGCACTGTCGAGGTATCAGGAGCTCTGCACAGTTCCTGAGTGACCAAAGCGAAGACTGTTCGGCCAAACTGATCTCTGGACCTTTAGAATTATAAGCTATAACATAGAATAGAAGAGAATTACAAGTTGTGTACAATATATATATTCATTCATCACTACATAAGTGCCTTTTATAAGTCTATTTAAATAATGGAATTAATGAATTATTGATTGAACTACATAGTTTACTACTAATACAGGCTAGTATGTGCGTTTAAGATCATATGTACGAGTATATAATGAAAAAGGCACGATACTAAGTAATATACGGCAAAAACTCAAACAAAAAGCAACAGAAACGGAAAAACTCTCTACCTTTTCATAACGTAGCTGCACGTAGCTACGATCGATACTGTACGGCCTACGATGCTACGCGTAGCAAAGCTACGGCTATCCTCATTCACCGTAGACTTAGGAAATAAAGACATGATAAATATAAAAAAAATAAACATACGAACAATGTTACTAGAAGGTAGCTTAAACACATGAAAACGATGATCCTTCATAAGTATAATATTATTAGAAGACATCATTATAACACAAAGCAAATAATAACGTTTATGTGAATATTAACATAAGCCATCAACCTTAGACCATATATGTCGATTATTATGAGCATTTGTAACTATACGTTTGTTATATAAGCTTGTTCATACACTGCCTTATTGGTCTCTAGACCAACGAATGACTGACTTACGACATTTTTGAATGTTCGTTGTCCGTAGACAACGAGTTCGAGATTTTGACTACGCCAAGAATTGTTAGGTAGTCTTAATTTGATATAATCTCGTGAAACAGGCCAACATGTACGATGTGATTTATAATTTCTTCAGATCTTATTAAACGCGCTCTCAGCGGACAGTTTGCTTCCATACCGAAGCATCCTCAGGAGATGTGACTTCGCAATGCATGATTGCTTAAAACTTATCTATCGTACGAAAAAAAAAACCAGTACGTTGTGACGCACCTCCAGATTATGCTTTGGCATCAACACCAAACGTGCGTTCAGAGCCTATCCCAGAAATGCCCTACCAGCATTTCACTCCACTGCACCACTCCACCACATCACTACACCACTCCATATCGTACCACTGTCAAATTTCTTATAATCCTTATTTCAACGGGTCTTTAATATGTGCTTTTAATGCGTACACAAATTTATACATTGTAGTGAAAAGATGATTTTAACTACATTTGTAAACTTAAAATGAACGAATACAGCATTTTGCAAACGCTCTCAGTTCTAAGAAAACCACAACAAACATAGCCCGGTATTATTTGTGTAATCATCATCTCACATTGTCACTTACAACGTTTTGAAAACAACCTAGTTAGAACAATAAAGTTATACCCAAGCATATTTATCCTTTTACTTTATCCACTACAAGTTAGCCCTTGCCGGCAATCTCCCCTGATGATAAGTGATGATGCAGTCTAACCTGTTAGGGGTATAGTAAACCCACACTCCTAATTGGTTTCTAGGCGACATCGTGCCGGAACGCTTAATCGCTTGGCACGTTGCGTCAGACGTCTTCGTCAGTAGGGTAGGTAGTAACTAGCCACGGTCAAAGCCTCCCATCAGATATTTATTGAGAGAGAGTGTGCCATCTAGTGGACGGACGCGTTACCACTGTAGTCCTCGTGGTGAGAGGCACATTTCCTACGTCTACGGCGCTCATGTAGCCCTAGAGACGTGGAGGATGTAATTATGGCGGCGATTAAAGGCCTGGCGTGAAATTTTAATACAACCTTTTTTAATTTAGCGCGCAGGTACCGCGGGTTTAACGTTTATTACTTTGATGAGGGAATATTTTCATCAGCGGCCTGGCCCTGCTTATTTGATATTAGATTACCACTTTAGAGTTGCATGCGAAATTATTAATATCATATACAAAAAAATATTTTGGGATCAATATGTTTTTTAATGTATTCACCTTTAGTTTCGCCGCGTCGAGGGTAAAGGAATGTATAAAGAGTCAAGATCGGTTTGAAACAAATCGAGCATACCCGGATCAAGATTAATGTTTTGAGTAAATAATTCCGCGGTTTTGCTCGCATTAAACTCTTGTGTACTACTACAGAATAGACCTTATCTATACCATAAACAATGATTGGTTGAAAATATGTTTTTAAATCCCGGGGAATCTTTAATTTCCGCAGGAGCAATATTATTCTTGGCCCGCCTTTCCGACATCAAGCGATCCCGTCAAGCACAGCGGTTGAACTAAGTACTGATAACAAATAAGCCAACAGACTATATTTTAGATTTTTTTTAACCACTACAAGTTAGCCCTTGACGACAATCTCACCTGATGGTAAGTGATGATGCAGTCTGAGATGGTAGCGGGCTAACCTTTTAGGGGTATGGTAAATCCATTCTCCTAATTAGTTTCTATGTGACATCGTGCCGGAACGCTAAATCACTTGGCCACACGTCTTTGTCGGTAACAAGCCACGGCCGAAGCCTCACAACAGATAAAGATTTTTTTTTCATTGTTCATAAAAGTTGTTTGAATTGTTCATATCTTATTAATCTTATAAAGTATTGTTCTTACTAACTTTCTGATTTTCCAGCTCACTAATTACACGTTCTGACTGAAATTTTTCATAAAGATACTAAAAGAGCATGAGGGACTGAAAAGAAAACAATTTGTATGAAGGTTTGTCAGTTTTAAAGATAAAGAACTAAAAGAGAACGAGGAACTTACCCTGGGCTACACCAGGGGCAGAATCTAGTTTACAACTTTGGATCATATTGTTATATACTCAGTGGGAAATTCTTGAAACGACGAAGTGATCTACTCAACCTGCCGTTGAAACTTAATAGTTAACTTAACCATCAAATTCGTGTCTCTATTAGTTCAGCTAAACTACTGAGCGTCGGAACTTTGGAGATGTTCAAAGTTCAAGACCAGAATATTGTATGGTCACGCAACTAGACCTGCAATCTGCATTAGTTAGCGAAGTTTCAAACTATACTCCACACTTGGCTTGAAAGCCATTCGGCAAAGTTGAAACGACACGAGTGTTATGAGAAATTGACGATACCCATGTAGACTAAAATAGCTCATTACAAAATATAGTTGGCAATACCACTTTACAATATCTGTCTTAGCACTTTTATAATACGGCAACCCAGAAAGATGTTTCGATGTTTAAATATCCAAATGTTATTTTATTTAATCATTTATGATCGTCATGATCAACCCATTGCTGGCTCACTACAGAGCACGGGTCTCCTCTTAATGTGAGAAGGGTTTGGCCGCAGTCCACCACGCTGGCCATGTGCGGATTGGCAGACTTCACACGCCTTCGAGAACATTATGGAGAACTCTCAGGCGTGCAGGTTTCCTTACGATGTTTTTCTTCGCCGTTGAAGCAATTGATATCTTAATTGCTTAAAAACGCACTTAACTCCGAAAAGTTAGAGGAGCGTGCCCGGTTCTTGTCTCTTTTTTTTTGTCTCGTAAGTAATTATTTTATACATTTCGACAGATTCAGTCCGCGCGTATATTTCCGAAAAAATATTATGATATGATACTAATATGAGTTTGTTTCTTCTAGTAAAATAAGCATAATAATAGCAAATAGACAATCGGCTAATAGTAGGCTGTAGGCGCTTTTGACGAGAAATCTATATATTAATATTAATACGTGAAGAGAAAACCTCGTAACGGTTTCAAAGCTCGTGTGAGATTTTGCATAGTTAAAGTTTATATGGAGTGGTGTTCTGCAGGGTAAACTTTGTGTTGTAATATATTACAAAATTTACCTTTCGACCACATGCCGGTCACATCTCACATAAAAATTAAGCAAGCCGGTTCGAAGTTGTTTTTATTCATAAATTTTTATAAATATAAAAAGATCAGTTCCTCAATCAATTTATATAAAAGTCATGTAATGAGGGAAGAAAGTAATGTCACCAAAAGAATGTTATATCCTCATATGTATATGAAAGGGCAAAGAAGTAGAGGAAGACCAAAGAAGAGATTGATGGTTTGTGTAAAAGAGGATATGCGTGTAAAAGGTGTGGGTTGAAATGAAAATACAATTTATTGTACACCATACAAAAGAATAAATACAAGACAGTAAAGAAACACACAGAAAAGTTTGAAGTGACTGCTGATAGAACTGAATGGAAGAATTATACGTGTTGATCTCGTGGAAAAGGACAAAAAAGTAGAAGATCTTCTTATACTTTATATCTTATAAAGTTAAGAAGACAAAGAATTTAGTACAGTATAATAGAGAGAAAAACTTTTTAGTGTCGGTAGTTTTAAATTGTTATTCCGAGCAGCAGTTGACAAATGACCGAGTCACGGCAGCGAGCGACTGGGACAAATCGTATCTACAAAGTCGACGACCGTGACTATACATAATTGATTGACTTCTGGACAATTTCAAGGAAACTCCTGTAATTCTCTTTTTCAGGTTCACAAACAGAATCAACTAACTACACACACATTTTACGGAGCTGTTAGCGTGTGAAATGTTAGCTGAACAGCTTATTGTGAGCTTAGACAACTTTTATTTTTAATCGAGTCTGTTAAAATTTGGTAGTGACATAGCGGTCCTCGAAACAGATGTTTACACTGAAAGTTAGCCCTTGACGGCAATCTCACCTGATCGTTTGTGATGAGGCAGTCTAAGAAAAATTTGACTGATGCAATATAATATTATAATATATATTATTAGTATATCTACATCTATATAAATATATTGAAGTTTGTTGTTCCCACAAAAGCTCGGGCCGGCTGGACCGATTAAGCTAACTTTGGTTGTTGTAAAATGTTTGCAAACGTCCAACGCAGGTTTATAACGTAAGAAAATATATGAAAATTGCAAATATAACTGACTTCATTTAAATTGTGTAGCATTCGCCTGTACATCTTATTGCAGAATAAATAACTAACTTGTCCGAGTTAAGACAACTTTAGTAAGCGGTACGAAGATCAGCTAGTTATATAAATTATCGGCATATTTATATAATGAATTAAAAATAAATAATTAATTTATATGACAATCATATTATTATTAGTAAAAGTAGTTTTAAGAATTCAAAATATATTACCGTATAATTTCGATAATCCTTTCCCTACAGCTTAACTTTGTAGTCAGTTAAGTCTAATTTAAATTTGGTGACTCAATATACTAATGCGAAGTACTCGCAATCCGTCGAATAGTTTAATAAGCAGTAAACTTAGCTAAACTACAGTTTAAGACATACAAAACTTTCTATACAATCAGCTGTACTGATCAAACTCGTCTAAAATATATATTTATATCTATAGGTATATATTATATTTGCGAGAGTTATGAAGTGGTGTGTGTGTGTGTGTGTGTGTGTGTGTTGGTGTGCGTGTGTGTGTCCTCACGGCGGAATCACATAACCAATTTGAGTGAAATTTTACAAGGGGATATATCCCGTAGCATTTATAAAAAACTGAATTCCACGTTGACGAGCAACAGCTGCAATAATTTACCTAAGGAAATTTACTGGATATTAGATATTTTATACGTTGGAAAGAGAAACGTTTAAAAAGAAACAGTAATAAATCATGGGATAATTTTCAATATTTCACGGGTATTTTTTAACTCCTTAATCTTCGCGCACGAAGTAACGAGAATAAGGTAGTCGATATATAAATAACTTAAGAGAAAACTTCGTCCCCCTTTTTAGGCTTTCTGCTTAAACGAAGGTATTGAGAATCGACATAGTTAAAATTCATATAGAAGAGGGGGGTGACGAGTTGAATTTTGTTACGTAATTATGAGGCAAACACTAGTTGGTGTACTAAGTAATGGGTACAACATAAATTCCAAAGAAACTATCCTTCCTGTATAACCTTATCAAGTCCAAATCGCTGATAAGATTTCAATGAAGTATGTCACTAATACAAATTGCATCTCGAGACGGATCCCATATGCGTTTCACTCACTTTTTCATCATCATGATCAACCCATTACCGGCTCACTACAGAGCACGGGTCTCCTCTCAATACGAGAGGGGTTTGGCCATAGTCCACTACGCTGGCCATGTGCGGATTGGCAGACTTCACACGCCTTTGAGAACATTATGGAGAACTCTAAGCCGTGCAGGTTTCCTCGCGATGTTTTCCTTCACCGTTGAAGCAAGTGATATTTTAATTGTTTTAAAAACGCACATAACTCCGAAAAGCTAGAGGTGCGTGCCCTTTTTATTACGGTTAAAAATAGCAGGCACAAACTAGTAATTCAAATCTTTAAAACTATTGGTCAGATTAGAAATAAATATTTTCGTACTGTGATTAATTTTCAAATTAATTCGAAATTTATATTATCATATTTTATTTCATACTTCTCGATATTGTTTGACGAAACCGCGGGGCGAAGCGAGACATTTATATAACGAGTCACTTTCGAGTTACACCGTGTTTAAATATAAGGGTTCTTCATTATAATTTCAAGAGGCTGATTAAATTTTGAGTACCCACCACTCAGATTGTCGTCGTGGTAAATTGAAGAGAGGCGTATAATTTTGCTGAAACCAACTGGGATTTTCACCGCATCAAAGGTCAACGGTGCCTTAATTAAGTTTAATTTAAGTCGAGTTCTGTGGGTTAACCCGCGGAATGGATAGCCATTCTAATATTTTATTGGTGTTAATTTTTGCATCGCGAGTCTAACGATCACCCAGCCGTTACAAATGCTATGTTTAGTGGGTTAGTTACTAGGCTAACGACAAAGACGTGCCGCCAAGCGATTTGTCGTTTAATATAACAGCAATAACTTTTAAGGGTTAGCCCGCTGCCATCTTAGTCTGCATCATAAATAACCACCAATTTATAAAATTTCCGAAACGTTAAAGTATAATAGAAATTATTATTATTCTTGCACTTTATTTGTACACCACAAGTAAAGAAAGAATACAATAAAACAGAAACGTGAAGAATGAAGTAGAATACAAAAATACCTTACTAGTGATCTCTGCCAGTCGAACTTAGGATTAGAAAAACACAAGAATAACCGACTGCGGGTATATAAAGTATATAAAAAATTAAAATAAAACATATACATACGAATAACTACATGCTAATTCATAAGTAATAAACGGATATATACTACATAGTTTAAATTAAATTAAATGAGAGTATTATAAAGTCTTCTTAATTATCATGCTCAACCCATTCATGGCTCACTACAGAGCACGGGTCTCCCCTCATTATGAGAAGGGTTTGCCCAGAGTCCACCACGCTGGCCATGTGCGGATGGCAGACTTCACATGCCTTTGAGAACATTATGGAGAACTCTCAGGCGTGCAGGTTTCCTCGCGATGTTTTCCTTCACAGTTGAAGCAAGTGATATTTTAATTGCTTAAAAACGCACATAACTCCGTAAAGTATAGGAAGGCGTGTCCGGATTCGAACCCCCGACCTCTGATTAGGAGGCTGACGTCCTGACCACTAGGCTATCACAGGTAACTTCTTAATTATAATTCTGGGTAATTGCGACTTGAAAGAAGGACTTGAAAATCAAATTCACTATCACTTTCGTAAAATACGAGTAAGTATAACATTACTAATATTATCGTTATATATTTATTTATTTATTTACACACTTTTATTGTACACCACGAAAAAGGAAAAATAAAACAAAAAAAGACAAAAAATAACAGACACAGTAGTATACAATTTGGCGGCCTTATCGCTACATAGCGATCTGTTCCAGGCAACCAAATATGTAGAAGATATAGAGATACGGAAAGAGGAAGGTGGTGCAAAATATAAACATAAATATATACCTTGATATAAACAAATATATATACATACCAATAATAAAAATAATATATATCTTAAAATATATAAATGTAATAAATAAATATATATAGGAGGTAATATGCTAAAATAATATATATAGGAGGTAGTATGCTAAATCTAATATTAACGGAATGTACGCGAATATTGATATAACTCGTACATCAATCGCGCTAATATGTTTACGCTCGATGAATATTCTGTACGTATTAAGCGGATAAATCTACTTATTATAATATTTGCTAGTTTTAGTTTAGGCACAGCGCTCCGTAATATCCGCCCGTCGGTTTATTAGTTATCGTTGTCGATATTATTCTATTAATATTTTGTTAATAACTCTATTCGTGTAAATCTATTACAGGCATCTATGAATCGTTCATATATTATATATCAAATTTTCCATTATTTCTATTCGTGAAGTGATGGTGATAACTACACTTGCCAACTTAAAAATAAAGCTAAGAGGATTCCAATCGCGTTCAGGTCTTGGTTCTTGGCTGCATTCTCATCTAGTGGGCTAGACTTTTTTACTATTAAGTAACGAATAATGTAAAGCGGTCATATAACATGGACGAAAAGTAGTGATTTTGTTTTGCAAATTCCACACTAATAATAATGATTTTTCACTTAAACTTACCTTGGGAGTACAAAATTATTTAATCATTGATTGTGCATATAGCACACGATAATAGTTAAAATTTTAAGATTTAGTGGCGCTGCGCATACGCATAGCAAATGTTCCAAAGTCCGGCGTTGTTTTTCCGGCTCGAGTCTGGTCTGATAGTAGGCTTCGGCCGTGGCACCACCCTGCCTAGCTATTAAGCCTTCTGGCAGTAAGTTAATAAGTTGAGGCAGTTGATAGGTTGCTACAACATGCAAAAAGAGATAGTATGGTTACATAGTATGAAACAAAAACAACATTGGTTAAAAATAATCATACTAGAGTGTCTCCAGATAGAAATATCTAGTTTTATAAGTACGAATCAGTTTCATTTATAAGCTATGCTTCTATGTTAGGCTAAGAATGCTGTAGTTGATTCGCTTTCACTCCCATCATGTCATAGTCTGCATTTTCTATGATCCTTTAGTAGAGTCAAGTTAATTAGAGAAACATAGCCGATTTTGTTGCATAGTGTAGATATTTTCACAAAGGTACAATTGTATAATATTGGCCTTAGAATATTATTTTAAGAGAATTTAAACTGTTATAATATTTATGTTATATTAACTGTTATTAGATATTTTTTTACGACCTCCGTGGCGCAGTGCGTACGCTGTCGCTTTAGAAAGTTGGAGGTCCTGCGTTCTTTTTACGGCTCGAGTCTGGTCTGGTGGGAGGTTTCGGTCGTGGCTAGTTACCCTACCGACAAAGTCGTGTATAAAAAAAAGTTTGTGACGCGATTTTCTATAATTATTAAAGATATTGGCTGAAGACAGGGTAAATATCACGGAACAACTTAACTGCTAAAAACGGCAATGCGTATACGCACAGATTACAGACACATAATATCACAATGATAAGCCAAATAAACCCTACAAGACAAGCCATAAGCAATTAAATCAAATACAAGGGGGGTACTCGCTGCAACAGGACCATTTCTAAGAAGAACAGTAATCCGTTACCAATCAATACTGATTGGGAGCAGCCAGCTCCCAATCAGTATTGATTGGTAACGGCGTAACGGTGTTGCAGCGAGTACCCCCCTTGTATTTGATTTAATTGCTTATGGCTTGTCTTGTAGGGTTTATTTGGCTTATCATTGTGATATTATGTGTCTGTAATCTGTGCGTATACGCATTGCCGTTTTTAGCAGTTAAGTTGTTCCGTGATATTTACCCTGTCTTCAGCCAATATCTTTAATAATTATAGAAAATCGCGTCACAAACTTTTTTTTATACACGTCTTTGTCGGTAGGGTAACTAGCCACGACCGAAACCTCCCACCAGACCAGACTCGAGCCGTAAATCGAAACCAGGACCTCCAACTTACTAATGCGACAGCGCACGCACTGCGCCACGGAGGTCGTCAAAAAATATCGAATAACAGTTAATATAACATAAATATTGTAACAGTTTAAATGCTCTTAAAATACTATTCTAAAGCCAATATGTACGTATTATACAATTGTACCTTTGTGAAAATATCTAGACTATGCAACAAAATTAGCTATGTTTCTCTAATTAACTTGACTCTACTAAAGAATCATAGAAAATGCAGACTATGACATGATGGGAGTGAAAGCGAATCGACTACAGCATTCTTAGCCTAACATAGTAGCAAAGCTTACAAATGAAACTGATTCGTACTTATGAAATTAGATATTTCTATCTGGAGACACTCTAGTATGATTATTTTTAACCAATATTGTTTTTTGTTTCATACTTTGTAACCATACTATCTCTTTTTGCATGTTGTAGCAACCTATCAGCTGCCTTAACTTATCTGCAAGAACGCTTAATCGCTTGGCGGCACATCTTTATAGATAGAGTGGTAACTTGCCACGGCCGAAGCCTACTATCAGACCAGACTCGATTCGCGAATCCAACGCAGGACTTTGAAACATTTGTAATGCGCACGCGCTCGCCACATAATCTTAAAAAAGTTAAATATTATCGTGTGCTACATATAAAAACAATGATTAAATAATTCTGGAATCCCAAGGTAAGTTTAAGTTCACAAAGTGATGAAAAATCATTATCATTAGTATGGAATTTTCAAAACAAAATCAATACTTGTCTTCCATATAATATGACCGCTTTACATTATTCGTTACTTAAAATTAATAAAGTGTAGGCCCCTAGATGAGAATGCAGCCAAGAACCATTAAAAATATAGATTTAAGTATAAAGAAATTGTTCTTCTTAGACCTGGGCGCGATTAACTATTGATCAAAATTCACATATCAAAATTAATTTGTTTCAAGTAGTCCAAATTCAAATTCAAATAATCTTTATTCAAATAGTCCTTTATAAGGCACTTTTCACGCGTGAATAATTTACATAGCAGTGATTTGATGGTGATAACTACATTCGTTAACTTAAAACTGAAGCTACGAGGGGGCCCCGGTCTAAGAAGAAGTCCATAACAAATTTAGCCAGGTAAATTATCACCATCTCGCATGCCACTCAAAATTATGTTAAGAGCTTCTTATTAGAACAATATTTCATACCCATGCTTGTTTATCATTTAAATAATCCTTTATACTATAGTAGGACTTGTATACAAGATTACGTTTGATATAAACCTTTAACACGGTTTTTTTTTCGGACTGTCTATTAGCTGTACTAACCCTATTGGTTGCCACAGCGTAACCAGGCTGTTTGGCGAGCTTCCAAAAAAGAAGCTCTGCTAGAAGAAATTTTGAGCCCTAGGGCTCGAAGAAACTAAGCCGAAAATGTCGCCTAAGCCGAGGTTCGGCTTAGGCGACATTTTCGGCTGACGGAGGGGTCGGACTGTTATGAAACTGTCCTAATGTATAAGCACTAAAACATAGTGTCTATTTGTAGTAACTTTACAACGGGTTCGGAAGACGGATTCTACCCAGACGAAGTCGGCAAATAATACTGCAATTGCTCTTTGTCAACATCAAGAACCATTTTACATTTTACACTCGGGAGATGAAAGCGGAGCTGGCTGCTCCCAATCAGTATTGATTGGTAACGGATTACTGTTCTTCTTGGAAATGGTCCTGTTGCAGCGGGTTCCCTTGTATTTGAATTAAATTTAATTGCAAATAAACGCTTTGTAATTTTGATGAGTGCTTATGGTTTGTCTTGTAGGGTTTATTTCGCTTATCATCGTGACGTTATGTGCCTGTAATCTGTGCGTCTACGCATTGCCGTTTTTGACAGTTTAGTTGTCATGTACACTCCACCCTGAACGAGCCAATATTGATGTCTTTAATAATTATTGAAAATCGAGTCACAAACTTTTTTTATACATTACAAATTAGCCCTTGATGGCTTTTTCTTTGTGGTAAGTGATGATGCAGTCTAGGATGGTAGCGGGCTAACCTGTTAGGGGTATGGTAAACCCACACTCCTTATTGGTTTCTACGAGAAAACGTGCCGGAAGGCTAAATCGCTTGGCGACACGTCTTTGTCGGTAGGGTGGTAACTAGCCACGGCCGAAGCCTCCCACTAAACAAAACAACTACATTATAACAAAATCGAGTTAGAAAAACTAGGTAATTTTTAACAAGGTAATCATCGCCATCTCACATGCCACTTAAAATTATTTAAGAGCTATCTTATTATCGTTTTAATAAGATAGCTCTTAAATAATAATAATTAAAGCATAACTATATTATATTTAGTGAGACCAAACCGACGGTCTAGTAAACTTCTTAAGTTTATGTAGATTAAATCATAGTGTTGAGATTAGACGGTGATAAACACAAACATCGCAAAAAGCGATCGGTCGAACTGTACGCGATATTTTTTCAAGTCCACGCTTTATAGTGTCTATCACCATTTAAACACAAAGAGTGTGTAGTGATGTAAAAAAGAAACACAGAATGAGCAAAGTTCAAAGACATCTTATATTCGAAATCGCGTGACTTGATACCTTTAAGCGGATATATCAGAAAACCTTTTGATTGGGTGTCAATATACAAGAACTGAGCGTTAAATTATTTTTTTGACAGCACAAGTTAGCCCTCAGATGGTAATGGGGTGGAGGGGGGGGGGGGGGGCTTTGTATTCTAAGCTTGGCGACATGTACGGCCGAAGCCTCCCATCAGACCAGACTCGAGCCGGGAATTTAAACCAGGACCTCCAACTTTTAAAATGGAACAGCGCACGTGCTGCGCCAGAGGTCGTCTTAATTATAAGGAAGCTTATCTTATATGCTCTTTTTTAACGTTAGTAGATGTAAGGAAATACAGTTTTAAGAACATTGTCACTGTAAATGTAGCTCTGCTATAATTTGACGTCGCATAGACGTCAACAGGCGCGTGCTAGGATATATTATGGCGTAGAATGTATGTGAATCGTATAAAAATTATCTTGTATTCTTTTCATAGCAATCCAACCTCTATAAGCAGCGTGGGTAAAAAAAAAAAAAAAAATTATCTGCTATGATAGACGAGGATCAGCTATTTGATGATAATAGACTGAGGAAAATGATGATCATAATATTGACGAATGTCATATAACATAGAACGTCTTTTAATCAATCATATTTAAAAATAATTTTAAAGATACTCAAGGATAAAGGCGGACTTTAACTACTCGTAAAGTAACTAACGACATTATGTACTAGTAACTAACGACTAAGTACTAAAGTTATGATGGTGAGACTTTTTTTTTAACTTCTCACAAATTAAATGATTTATTGAGGTTGGAAATTTTCAATCTTAGCTAAAGAAAAGGCTAACATTCATTTAACTACATATAATATGTAATCTTAACTTTGCAATTCTTTTTAAAATAAAAACAGAGCCCCTATGACATTGTTATTACCTGGTATGTGTGTTGTGAGCTTCTTCTTAGATCGGAGCACTTTTTGATTCCTCGTAGCTTTAGTTTTAAGTTTACAAATGTACCATCAACTTACAAAAATTATAAGAGGATTTGAATAAATGTTTTCATCGATTGATTGATTGTTAAAAATGGAAAGTTAACAAGTAAAAACGCTTCAGAATATGGCTTGAGGCACACTACGAAAGTCGTGATGGTCGCTCATTAAGTTCAAAAGGAGGCAATTCTGACATCCGATACGAGTAATTTGGCGATTCAAGTACTTAATTCGAGACCATCGTTTAATGGAATGAAGGAAAAGAGCCTGAAAAATAGCTTTCTGCGTACCCACCTTAAAGGCAAATATAAATAGACAGATAAAATTTATTGTTATTCGAGGGTACTTGTGATTAATAATGTGGTAAATAGTTATAGCGGTGATAGCCTAGTGAAGTGGTGATAGCCTAGTGGTTAGGGCGTCAGCCACCTAATCAGAGGTCTGCGGTTCGAATCCGGGCTCGCACCTCTAACTTTTCGGAGTTATGTGCGTTAAAAAAAAAATATCACTTGCTTCATCGGTGAAGGAAAACATCGTGGGGAAACCTGCACGCCTGGGAGTTCTCCATAATGTTCTCAAAGGCGTGTGAAGTCTGCCAATCCGCACATGGCCAGCGTGGTGGACTATGGCTGAATCCTTCTCATATTGAGAGGAGACCCGTGCTCTGTAGTGAGCCGGTAATGGGTTGATCATGATGATCATGAAAGAGTTAAAATATGGCGGTAGTGGAAATATATTAGAAAGAATGTCTTTGCTTATTTGTTGAAAACCCTTGGCTTAACCACTACACCGATCTTGTACAGTTTTGGAGGTAATCCCGGAGGTATGAGTATATGGACATAGCATACATTTTTAATCTGGAAAAGCCACCTTTTCCGAAGCATAACCGTTATTGATAAAACTTCAAACAAAGATAACATGTATTCCAGAGACAGTCATCTAATAATTCCTATACCGATTATTAACGTCCCACAGTGGGATAAAAAGCTCGTCTTCATATAGAGAGTAGGAAGTACGCTCTTTCGATGCGGGGTTACGGGTGGATGTCATTTCTGAGGTTTTTTTTTATTTTTATTTACTACAAGTTAGCCCTTACCGGCTATCTTACCTGGTGGTAAGTGATGATGCAGTCTAGGATGGAAACGGGCTAACCTGTTAGGGGTATGGTTAACCCACACTTTTAATTGGTTTCTATGCGACATCGTGCCGGAACGCTAAATCGATTGGCGACACGTCTTTGCCGGTAGGGTGGTAACTAGCCACGGCCGAAGCCTCCCACCAGACCAGACTCGAGCTGGGAATCGAACCCAGGACCTCCAAGTTTATAATCCAACAGCGCGCGCGCTGCGCCACGGAGGTCGTCAAAAGTCGGAGGATTATGATTGGACATCGCCACTTACTTAACTCCTCGCTGGTACTGAGAATTAACCCAATAATTCTTATGGAGATCCGGGTATCGAACTCAGAAACTCATGATCCGTAGTCAAACATGCTAATCATGGCACCAACGAGACAATTACTGACACAACAACTTAGCATCTTCAATATTTTTGTGAAATATATTACATAGGTAATATTATTTCTACTCAAATAATAACTAAACAGAGATCCTCCATTTATTCCTCTATTTATTTATTGCATGTTCGCAATCAGAAATCTGTAAACTCCTTATAAAATTTTCCACACCACGCTATATTTTAACCTTAACATACAAACGAGAAACTTTACGACTAATAAATAATTTACTGTGCAGTAAAAATAAAAAGCAAATCTCTAACGTAATGCTTGTTAATAAAAAAAAGAACAAAAAAAAAAGCAACGAATGTTACCATAAAATATATTCATTGAACAATATTAGATCTTTAACGCGCGAAAGATTTAGCGCCCTATTAAAAATGTGTAATGTCATGAGCACGGAGCGTGAATGGAGCAACAAAGCGTTTTTAAGTGTAGCAAGCCTTGAATTTCATTCAGTCATGTTTGAATAATCGATGCATGCACATGTTGTGGTAGCTACTTAAAATCTCGAAGAACAATTTTTAATAACCAGCTGTTGACCGCCATTTCGTTTAAATATTTTTCTTAATATGCACATCCTTATGCTAAATTTAATCGTAATTGGTTTTGCTGTTAAGGCTAGACGATACGTCTTTTTGCCAAGTTTCTCAAAACCAAAAAAAAAAAAACAAAACAACGTAACAAATAGACACAGACCGCCATTTCGTTTAAATATTTTTCTAGACAAGAAAGTATCTATGATTGTTTAAAGATGCAAATCATTAAGCAGAATTTTATCACAATTGGTTTTGCTGTTAAGGCTAGACGATACGTCTTTTTGCTAAGTTTCTAAAAAACAAAACAACGGAACAAATAGTCACAGACCACCATTTCGTTTAAATATTTTTCAAAAAGTATCTATGACTGTTTTAAGATGCAGATCCTTATCCTGAATTTAATCACAATTGGTTTTGCTGTTAAGGCTAGTCTTTTTGCCAAGTTTCTCAAAAGCAAAAAAAAAACAAAACAACGTAACAAATATACACAGACCGCCATTTCGTTTCAATATTTTTCTAGATACTTTATCTATGACTGTTTTAAGATGCAGATTCTTATGCTGAATTTAATCGTGATTAGTTTTGCTGTTAAGGTTAGAGGATACGTCTTTTAGCCAAGTTTCTCAAAAGCAAAAAAAAAAAACGTAACAAATGAGACACACTTTGTCATCTATAATATTGTTATAGATTATTATATTTTCGTGCATATTCTGCGTATTCGGTACGAGATAAAGTCTGATTTTTTATTCTAAACCTTAACTTGATATGCAATATGGTTCTAATTTATAGCGAATGCAATACAAACAAGGGCTGAGGAGATCGAATTTCTCTTATATCGCGTAAACAAAAAAGGTCATTCCACCTTCATCCCAAGAACCTTGAAATGTGTAATTGAACTGGGTTGTATATACGCCCCCGCGTTTCCTTTCGCCCAGTAAAGTATTTCGGAACTCATCACGTGCTGGCTAAACGATGAATACCTTCTTGGAATCTTATTACAGAAATAGCCGTAATATTCCCGCTAGGTAACAAGGGATATCTACTAACACTCTGCTGTCTGTCCATTTCAGTCTTGCGTGTGTTTGTACATAATTTGACATAAGACCAAGTAAAGGCAACCCACTCGGCATCAGCTGCAGCAACCCGCAACGCTGGTTTTCAGTGGGAGTCTGGTATGTTGGTACGATCAGTTTTGTAGGTATCATCATCATCATGATCAACCCATCGCCGGCTCACTACAGAGCACGGGTCTCCTCTCAATATGAGAAGGGTTTTAGCCATAGTCCCCCACGCTGGCCATGTGCGAATTGGCAGACTTCACACGCTTTTTGAGAACATTATGTAGAACTCTCAGGCATGCAGGTTTCCTCACGATGTTTTCCTTCACCGTTGAAGCGAGTGATATTATGATTTTTTTTTAAAACGCACATAACTCCGAAAAGTTAGAGGTGCGTGCCCGGATTAGAATTTTGTAGGTATATTTATCCAAAAATCTATCCCAAGGGAATCGGGAGCTACCTATGCGCTTTCCAGATTAAACTTTCGCTTTTATCATTTATATTAAGCTAACCCGTCAAGAACAGTCAGCGGTTGAACTACGTATTGATAACAAATAAGCAAACAGACTATATTTTAGATTTTTTTTTAATCCACATCAAGTTAGCCCTTGACGGCAATCTCACCTGATGGTAAGTGATGATGTAGTCTAAGATGGTAAGCGGGCTAACCTGTTAGGGGTATGGTAAACCCATACTCCTAATTGGTTTCTACGCGACATCGTGCCGGAACGCTAAATCGCTTGGCGACACGTCTTTGTCGGCAGTGTGGTAACAGGCCACGGCCGTCGCCTCCCACTAGATAAAACAACTAGATTATAGCAAAATCGAGTTAGATTAAGGCATTATAGCCGCATACGTTGCGACGTCGTCGATGGAAAATGGTGTCACGTTAATGTCTTTGTCTAAATCAGAAGCGAATAAAGGAACAGACATACAAACAATCACGTAACAAGAAGCTGACCTATCGGTTTGGACAGCTGCCAGGAATTCCAATTAATGGCTATGGGTGCGTTTTAAAATTCACCAGGTAGCAAACGCGTTTCGTCTGACATTAAATGGCAACAAATTAATCGTATTCTGCTTAGGTAATAATAAATTGTGCTAATTTAATTCTCATATCATTGTGTATTGAAGCTGTGATAGCCTAGTGGTTATGGCGTCAGCCTCCTAATCAGAGGTCAGCGGTTCGAATCCGGGCACGCACCTCTAACTTTTCGGAGTTAAGTGCGTTTTTAAACAATTAAAATATTACTTCCTTCAACGGTGAAGGAAAACACCGTGAGGAAACCTGCATGCCTGAGAGTTCTCCATAATGTTCTCAAAGGCGTGTGAAGTCTGCCAATCCGCACATGGTCAGCGTGATGGACTATGGCCAAACCCTTCTCATATTGAGAGGAGACCCGTGCTCTGTAGTGAGCCTGTAATGGGTTGATCATGATGATGATGATGTCAATAAACGTCATGGACCGCCTAACCACATTGTAACAGCCGGGCTTACGCTTTAAACCGAACCAAAAGTCGACGGACTGACGAAAATGTTGTAAAGTATCTAAATTTATGTATATATATATATATACATAAATTTTCTTCTAAGTCGATAAGTTCTTGACAGAGCGGTCGTGTTCGTCACTTGAGTGTTGTGGCACGCTTTACTATACGCCTCCATTCCTCCCTAACAGCTGCCTTCCTTGTGCACTTATGAAATGGGACATCTACCGCAGCCTTCACCTGGTCTGTCCATCTCATAGGCGATCTGCCACGCGCTCTTGTGCCCTTCTACACTTCCCTGGACCACTATTGACGTTCAATCGAGATATCATTACGTCTATATATCAACATACACATTAATTAGTTATGCTATTTATTTAATTATTTTAAATTAAAACAAAATAAAACCTGATACAACTTTGTAGACAGACGCAATAAAAAACATATAAAACGTCATAATATAGAAGCAATATAACGTGCGGTCACAAACGTTGCACGCACGGAAAGTAGGTTGTGAGGTCCAAGAGAGGCAAGGTCAGAGCCGACGAGTGTTAACAGCGAGTATAAGGTTTAAGCTCACGCGAGAGGCTATGAACTCTGACCTAGTTTACGAATATGTGAACTTCAGGAGCAACGAGTATATGTCGATCAGTCAATACGCGGTTTTATGCATAGAGTTATATCTATAGTTTAATACCAGTTAATACATTATTTATCCCAATAAAACGCATCCTTTTTTTTATACCACAAATTAGCCCTTGACGGCATCTGACCTGATGGTTAGTGATGATGCGGGCTAACTTTTTAGGGGTATGGTAAACCCGTACTCCTAATTGGTTTCTACACCATATCGTCTTGGAACGCTTAATCGCTTGGCGAAACGTTTTTGTCGGTAGGGTGGTAAGTAGCCACGGCCGAAGCCTCCCACCAGACCAGACTCAAACCAGGAATCGAACCCAGGAACTTCAGCTTTATAGGAAAGCGTTTAAATGCAATTTTGGTATCACTTATCATAACATTATTAGTGGGTTAGTACAGTACATTCGAGTGTACAAAATAAGCGTAGCCGCGGGCATATCTAGTATAGTGGATATTTTTGTAACTGAGAATCGCTTTTGCCTGTAACATAAGGCCAACGCAAATGTTTTACGATTTACGAGAACTCACCATATAAGGAACAATATGATATTAAGCGAAATCGTTGACTTTGCGGCGAGCTTTCCGACAGGCATAAACATCCTAAAAGTGCTTCAATATTGAAGAAAAAATTATAAATACATTTCACCTTCTAAAAAACGGTGAAATATTTATTTTGGGTTACGCCTGTATAGAAGGTTGTCCTGGAGAAATCTGTACATATAAAGGCTAAAAGACACCACCAAGCTAACTGGATGTTCTGAGAGCTAAATTGGCTAATAGCGAGAAACACCTCATTAAGCCTCGAAAATCATAACCTTGATTTATAAATGTGTCATCAAACCTTTGTGGTGAAAAGTTATTTAACGGTTACTTACAGACGATGTACCTACTGTCATTCATATAAACCTATTACAGGCATCTATGAATATATATATAGTGATGGTGATAACTACACTCGCAAACTTAAAACTAAAGCTAAGAGGGTTCAAATCGCGCCCAGATCTAAGAAGAAACCCACAACATACTTATTTTTTTTACAATCAAGGACTAAGGCTAGATTTGAAATGATGTCTTTTAATAGCAGCCTACTTGATCCGATATCGTTATCATTATCAGCTCTTTTATTTTTTATTCACTACAAGTTAGCCCTTGTCGGTAATCTCACCTGATGGTAAGTAATGATGCAGTCTAAGATGGTAGCGGGCTAACCTGTTAGGGGTAAACCGACACTGTTCATTGGTTTGTACGCGACATCGTGCCGGAACGCTAAATTGCTTCATTAAGGTGGTAACTAGCCACAGCAGAAGCCTCCCACCAGACCAGACTCGAACCGAGAACCCAGGCCCTCCAGCTTTATAATGCGACAGCGTACGCACTGCGCCACGGAGGTCGTCATATTTGTTTTATGTATATTGTAAGTGGATTAATAAATTAAAAACAAAATAATCCTTGTCAAGTTTAGTTTCTTCAACTGTAACACAGCATCGAACAAAAGGCAATAAATTCAAATAATAAAACCCAAGAATCACTTTTTACGTTTAACCAAGAATGTGAACGCGTAAAAAATTAAAACGAAATCTTTTAGTTTACGACAGGGCCCATTCCGCGTTCGTGGTTATCGGAACCCGATTGGTTTCTTTTATGAGTACACTTATTGTTCATGGCTTTGATCGTAAAGAAGAACTAATTTTGTCTAGGATTAAATTGGCCAGCTCGTTAAGATAAATACGGTTACATTGCTTATACCCATGTTGGCAGGTTTTTTGTTTCTCCACTGCAAGTTAGTCTTCGAAGTTAATCTCACCTGTGGTAAGACATGACAGTCAGATATGGTAGCGGTCTAACCTGTTAGATGTATATCTAAATAACATCGTTTCGGAACGCTAAATCGCTTGGCTTTGTCAAGAAATAAATAAATAAAGAAAATAATGGACTGTAACGCACTGAACATTAGAAGTAAAAGTAAACTTGTAGCAGCGTTTAGTAGGCTGCACAAAATAAGTAACTCATTCAAAGGAAATTGTATTCTATTTTAAATATAATAAATTACCTTTTGATCTTGGAGATGTCTATCAACAGATAAGTTCAAAGTTTTTATAAAACGAAATCTTATAGAAAAATCCTATTACGTAATTAAGGATTATATAAACAATAAATAAACTTAGGTGTGAATTGCTCTAACTACATAGCTAAATATAACTTATTATTGATTATGTGAGATGGTGATAACAAAAAAAAACCCTGGCTAAGTTTGTTGTGGGCTTCTTCCTAGACCTGGGCGTTGTTGGGACCATCTTAGCTTTAGTTTTAAGTTGGCGAGTGTAATTATCACCATCACTTCACGAATACAAATAATGGAAAATGAGATATATATGCAAGATTCATATATGCCTGTAATAGGTTTACACGAATAAAGCTATTTTGATTTGATTTAATTTGCTAAAGCGCTTGGCGACAAGTCTTTGTCGGTACGGTAACTAGCCATAGTCGAAACCTCCAACGAGATCAGAATCGAGTCAGGAACCGAACCCAGGTCTTCCAATTTAATAAGGCGATAGTACACGCGTTGCGCCACGGAGATCGCCGACATGTTTAAGAAAGCAGTCGATAATTATCTACATTGTGAAAACTGCCACTAAATGCCCTGCAAATTCAGCGGCGGAAGGCCGAAAACCTTTTGACAAAGCCGCGGGCAAAAAGTCAAAGACAAAAGAGCGGGACCACCGATAAGAAAATATTCGAAACCAAAGATATACAGTTGTCTCGAGATAACTACGTCGTCGTACTGGATATAGAGTGAAGACAGACATTACTTGTCTATATCACATATATCTTTCATCACATAAATATCTTTCATTCCACTTAAATACATATTAATATTAAGTACAGAAACAATCCAATAAGACATTATTCATTTCATTTTGACATCTGCTATGTGATAGTGGTAACTATACTTGTTGACATAAAACTAAAGCATTCTGAGACCCGATCTGAAACTATTATAGATATAAAATAAAGCTCTTAAATGAATTTAACTGGCAAGTGGGATGGTGATAACACATTGAAAAGTTTATTTATTTCATATGATACACAATCGATACACTGTATTAGCATTAAAAATATTACAATATAATGATTGTTTAAGCCGAAAACAGTTAGCATTGCAGATATATACAGTATTCTAATTGCTTCAGTTAAAAATTTGAAAAGTTACCCGGCTAACTTTGCTGTGGGCTTCTTCTTAGACCAGGGCGCGTTTGGAACCCTCATAGCTTCAATATTAAGTTAAACTCATCAACTCACTATTATGCAATTGACGCATCCAAAGCGCCTTTTAAAGAATCATTTGAATAAAGTTTATCGTTTATTGATTGATTGATTGATGGATTGATATATACTCACGAAGATTAGAGTGTATCTTTGGATTCATGTATCGGGGGGGGTGTATAAAAAAAAAATATTCGCCGAAAAGAGCGACGGGACGCGGAATACGATCGACAAAAGGTAAACGACGATTCCGCTAACGAAGGCCGCCGAAAAAAGGGCAACAATGCTAAACTGCGACGGTGACGCCAATGAAAATAAAAGCGGACGGTGGACGCTTCGCCATTCACAATGGGGTATGAAATATTTCCGAGAAATTAGATACACGTACATGTATCACGCATGAGTACAATTAATCACCAGTAAGTATGCGATATTTATTGATATGGAAACTGAACAAAACTGTGCACTTTTAATTTTTGCCCATTTTCCCATCTTGTATAATCCGCACTCCGCTCTCAAAACTCTAAGCAAAACATGCAGTACAAAAAACTGCCGCTAGGTAATTAATAAAAATATATAATGATATAGCGTAAATGAAAATTGTTTATCAAGGCATTCAAGAACTTGGATGAAGTACCTTTAAGATTCCAGAACCTTGCACACTCCTATGTAAGGTTCGACCCGGCTGGAGTCTGGTCTGGCCGTCTCACTGCCAATGTAGCAATGTTCAAGCGTCTCCAAGATTAGATAGGATATTTCCACCACACGCGTATTTCACCAGCCAGGATGTATTGTTAAACCGCCATGTCTGTCGGAACTTTTGCCGAGAAAGGAGCTGGGCTGAGCTAAATACTAAACATGCTATATAAATTGATTTTCTTTACATCTTTTGGTGACATCACTTTCTTTCCCTCGCATTATATGACCATACCATGCTAGCCTGTTACTCCTCATCTTTCTGTTACTAATGCAAATAAGATATTTACCTATCTCTTACTTTATATTTAGTAATAAATCATCATCATCATCATGAACAACCCATTAACGGCTCACTACAGAGCACGGATCTCCTCTCAGTATGAGAAGGGTTTGGCCATAGTCCACCACGCTGGCCATGTGCGGATTGGCAGACTTCACACGTCTTTGAGAACATTATGGAGAACTCTCAGGCGTGCAGGTTTCCTCACGATGTTTTCCTTCACCGTTGTAGCAAGTGATATTTTAATTTTTAAAAACGCACATAACTCCGAAAAGTTTGAGGTGCGTGCCCGGATTCGAACCGCCGACCTCTGATTAGGAGGCTGACGCCCTAACCACTAGGCTATCACCGCTTCTTAGTAATAAATAAACAGTCTTAAACCCGATAACATAATATAAGGCGCCAATTAACAAATATCGTAATGGAAGCACGTCGTGTAAGAGAATTCCTCTCTTACAATGCACCATTACACTTCCTTTATTACTGAACAACAGCGGTGCATTCAAAAATAATACTAAAAACGTATGTTTCCTGTTCTATTGGATGTAGCGACGCATTTAAATAAGAATCTTATTTTAGATATAGGATATTTTGGATACATACATACATTTTCAATGAAGATTATATTATTATATAAAAATAATTTTCCAAGAAGATGATTTTTATATAATGATGTCATCAATGTCAGACTAATAACGTCCTACACCTGGACTATCCCACCTAACTCAAAGGCTAGCTGACCCATAAATATCAAAACAATATACAACATATTACGTTACGCAGTCCGAATTTTGATCATCATCATCATGATCAACCCATTACCGGCTCATTACAGAGCACGGGTTTCCTCTCAATATGTGAAGGGTTTGGCCATAGTCCACCACGCTGGCCATGTGCGGATTGGCAGACTTCACACGCCTTTGAGAACATTATGGAGAACTCTCAGGCGTGCAGGTTTCCTCACGATGTTTTCCTTCACCGTTAAAGCAAGTGATATTTTAAAATTGAATTTTGTTAATGATTAATAATAAAAAAGAGCCTGCTTGGAGATGGTAACTGTGTATCGATATAAAACACATATGAAATCAGCCCAGATGTTTTTCTTTAAAATGAATAAAGATAAGAAAGGTTTATTACCTAGAAAAAATAAAAATACAAAATTAAGTACAGTTCATCCTAGAGAGTTGCTTTATGGTAGATAAATAGAAGTGATATAAAAAGCATAACGCAAAAAGCCGCAACAGAAATGGTCATTCCATTTGAGCATGAAGATGACACAGACGTAGTAAGTATAAGGTAAAGACAGATAAAAATTCATCATTTTTACTAACCATACGTTTTGCACCGAGATTTTAATATTAGGAGTGTCAATCAAGTGATTTAAGTACGCAAAACGTTAATAATACGTAATTGTTCAAAATAACGTTAATTGTAATCATGTTAATGAAGCTTATGAAATAATGACGCAACATCATTTTTCCATATATCTTACTTACTGTTGGAATAAATAAATCAAAAATGTATAATAGCAGGAATATGGCCTTTCTGCTTAGTTGCAATTTAACGTGCTTTATCTACAGCCTGGCGAGGTAATGTTTGAAAGACAATTAATAAATGAAAAACCATACAATCGTTATAGAGGGTAAATTATTATTAAAAATAAAAAGAATAATTTTAATTAAAAATAAAAAGAAAATCCAAATTACTCATAAGAATGAAAGTTTTTAGCACGTTGTTTCATTATTACACCTACGTTTTAAGTTTATTTTGCTATAAACATTCATAAAAATGTTGCAAGTTTAAAACCAATCTACCGCTAAGCCATTTTGATTTTGTTATTATATTTGTTAGTTTACGATAATGCACCGCATGGGTATTTGTTGAAATTAAACTACCGAAACTTCGTAAAACGAAAACTAACCAGCAAACCAGCGACCAAACAAGTTGCAAAGTACACTTTTCATCAAAGGGAAACTACCTCGAATTCCCGCCAACTTTTTGCGGCGGCCATTTTCTGTGTAGGTACGCACAAAAAGATGGCCGTTGCCGTGGCGTTATTGAAATTCGTGGTCCAATGTTTTGACTTTAGTAAAAAAAAGGGAATGCTTTTTGAATGGCGTTTCAACCATCAAGAGACACGAGTAGTTGATACAGCGTAATCCCGTGACACAAAATATTCAAGCATATACCCTCTTACGTTGTATGGCGATTGCATGGTGATAATGTTTTATCTTCTTCAGTTCCATGGTTAGTTATCGACGACAGATAAAGAGAAAACGGTGTGTTAAGGTTTGATCACTTCTGTGGAGTTCAGATACAATTCTTCAACTCGAGTCTGGTGTCATGAAAAGTTACGGCCGAGGCTCGTTACTTTGCTACTGGTTACAATGACATCGCCAAGCACAACGATCCTTTATGATGCCGCCTAGAAACAGGCGGGGTTAGGCTGAGTCAAGCCAAAAAAAGCTCAGCGGGTCGCTCTTCTAGTGCATGTTTTTTATGAGCGACGGTAATCACTTGACATCAGGTGATTCGACTGCTCGTACAACGTATATTATCAAGAATGAATCCCAGCATCATCATAACCCGAAGCCTAAGCATCACGACCCGCAACTTGGCAAAGAGTGCGTCATACTATCGGAGGGATTAATTCAGATGTAGAACCCTTCACGCTGCTCCAATGTGAGTTGGTAGGCTTTAGCGATTTTTCAACCATGACCAATTTATAAAGATATTGTGTGAATTGACCAAAATATGACGATAAGTGTCAAGTAAGTAAACAAAGTCTACCATCTGCGTGATCATTTTAATGTCATAATGTTAGTTTTTTTTTACGCCACACTGATATAAGCAACTCGAAATGCTAATCCTGCTCAAACGAAGTCGCGGGCACAAGCTAGTATAAAATAAAAACCTTATAATTTTGTATTTTAATAGCGCGACCCATTGGTCCAGTATTTCGGCAGAAGGGAATGTTGCCTATACATTCTCACACTCAAGGGTCACTTTATGGTTTGACCCTTATCAAAGGGTGCCGAATCGTCGCGTCGCTGGATAGTTGAAGGTTATTATAAATAGATAGATATTTTGATAAAAAGCTTTATTGTCATCGCCGATGAATCGACAGTTATTTTCTTTGGATGTAAGCGAGAGTCAATAAATGCTATTGTAATTTTGTAAGCAATAGTGTTAGTTACCTATACAGTTCTATATTTTTCTGACTGTCCAGATATTTTATAGACGGGTGAGCATTTTAAACACTCAAGAAGGCTTCAAAATACTCGACCCGGATACTTGGTTATGTTTCTTAATTATTTTGTAGTAGGTTTTTGGATAACGAAAAAAATATCTTTCTTTTAATACACTAGTATCCTACTTCTATTATATACACTTAGAATTTAACCCTTAACGGCACCTGATGGTAAGTGATGATGCAGTCTAAGATGGTAACGGGCTAACCTGTTAGGGAGTATGGTTAATTCCTAATTGGTTACTACGCGACATCGTGCCTGAACGCTAAATCGTTTGGCGACACATCTTTGTAACTAGCCGCAGCCGAAGCCTCCTAAAAGACCAGACCATCATACCGGGAATCGAACCCAGGACCTCCAACTTTACAATGCGATAAAGTCACACACTGCGCCACGGAGGTCGTAAAACATCTTTCTTTATTTCAGTAATTCTTGCTCCTCATCTTTTGGTTCACAAATAACTGTTTAAATAAATTAAATCAGTTAACTAATTTCCATACTCTAATTAATCATCTCTATAATTCATTGGTTTTTCACTTCTGTTCCGTTGTGAAACCTTAACTAACTCCAGACTTTTATCGGCTACATAATAACACACTAGGCCACTTAATTAAAGCGGGTGAAACTGTTAAGCACAGCTAGTAGTGTTTTTATGACTATTCCCGACGCTTTACGCAACAATGTAGCTCGATTAATTACTCTTCAATCACTTTGAAGATTAAAAACGTATTCAGTAGACAATTAGATTGATTGGTTTTATATACGAGTCTAGCTTCAATAGTCATATAATTAATTAGAATACTGGGGAAGTTTTATTTTTTTATACACTACACTTTAGCCCTTGACGACTATCACACCTGTGTAATTGGTTTCTACACGAAATCATAAATCGCTTGGCGATAGGTCTATGTCGGTAGGGTGGTAACTAGCCACAGCCAAAACCTCCAAACAAACCGGGATCCGACTCAAGCCGGGAATCAAACCCAGAATCTCCAACTTTATAATGCGCCAGCGCACGTTATGCGCCACGAAGGTCGTCAGGTGTATATAAATATATGTTTAAATTAGGATGAGTATTGGGTTCTTCGTTCATCGATTTATTTGTACTGTCTTGCCTTATCGTCGTTAGTAAGTAACATCATAAATTATCTACATCATAAATTTTTACCTATTAAAAGCCCGCCATATAAGAAAAGCAAAAAGGAGCTAAGGAGAACTCAGAAGTGGGATTTAAATGAAATTATGGATGATAAATATGAAATTTTTATTAATTATTAATTTTAACAATTAAGACATAAATCGCCCATAAAATTAACATTGGTCATAATGACCGTGTCATATTTTGAACGAGTATTTCAATAAATTTTCCTTGTTCTTAGGCCTAAAACAAAAAATATATATCGATTCACTCGTGAATCATACTGTTCGCGAATGTACAATTATCGATTTGATATCGACACGTTATTCCAGTCACGTGGTGTGTGCACCGAGCCGGGTAACGTGGAACGTTTGACACGTACGGAGATGCACATCGCCTGCCTACCTTGTTAATAAATATAACCTACTGTAACATTCATTGCCTAACGCGTAAGCATTATAATTGCCAATCAGAATTCAGTGAGCTGTCTATAGAAATTAGACTGCGTAGTGTTTAGCTAAGATTAACCTTGCGTATATTGAAATAGAGTCGGTATTCGGTTGCAGAAATAAATATAATGTAACAGGATGCTTACCGCATTCAAAATAGCCGAACCCTTATTACGAAGGCAAGTAGGTTTGTAGGGAAGTGAGTGATTGAATATTGTGAAAGACTTCGTCATTTTGATATTCATATTTGTAGGTCAAGGGCCTTGAATAGTAGGTATTGAATTTTGTATACAATTTTTTTTTAATTTCAATACTAGTTCGCCGTCAAGGACAGCACTTTTACGTGTTGGTAAGTGATGATGTAATTTAAGATTATAATAGCGGACTAACCAGTTAGGTTAGGTGATAATCTGTTTCTACGTTACATCGTGCCGGAACGAATAATCACTAGGAGCTAAGGTTGGTAACTAGCCACGGTCAAAGCCGAGTATCGAACCCAGGACCTCCAACTTTATAATGCGTAAGCACACGCGTTGCGCCACGGAGGACTTATTTATCATTTATTTGTACACCACATATAAATAGAAATAATAAGAAAAACAAGAAGAAACAGGATACAAAAGGCGGCCTTATCCTTAGGTCGTCCGGTGTATATAAATATGTGTTTAAATTAGGATGAGTATTGGGTTCTACGTTCACCGATTTATATGTACTGTCTTAACTTATCGAGCACCAGAAGGAAGGAATCTAAAGTGCTTTAAAAAAATTTATCACAATGAACATTACACTTCTTAACTCTGCATTATTTTGCGTACAATGTGCAATTTTGCGATGTAAGGTCATGTTCCAGCATTCGAGTGAAATATCTTGGTAGAACGTGTGGTCTTGAGTTTCAATGAAGAACGAAATATCAAAGACCACTGCACTATATGGGACGTAATCGCTCATTATTCATGTATAAACAATCTATATGCAAGCGTCGAAGAAATATTTCATGCAAAAAGCACTAAAATCGTGTTTACATTTTTTATAGGTTACATACATCCATATAAATTCCCGACAAGTGTTGGTTTCAGATCAGTTCAAGTTCACTTCTAAGCGGATCGTCTATCAATCAATACAGACGCTCCCGACCACCTGATGCGATAAAAGGCTCACCAGAATGACTCCGCTGGCATATAGCCAACCTGTTCCATATTCATACAGCCTCACTCATATTTCAGTACAAAAATCGAATTTTGTTTCATACAAGCATAAATGTCGCTTTTTTTTTGGTTTCCTGATTATTATCTTCAGTATATTAAGGTCTATGTTAGAGAAATGCATCATCAATCTCATAAAAGAAAGTAAATCAGAACCTCCGAGTGACTCAAATCTGGGTTAAAGATTTCAATGAAATGCTAGCTATATTATCTAAGAGATGAAGTTTTAAAAATTAGGATAATTAAATTCTAGTTACAAACTACGTATGCTGTTCTTCTAACGTAGATTCTTTAAACAAACGAAACAAAAGCTATGAAATAAATTTGTATGGACGGATCACAAAACTCGTTCCTATATAACCGTTTGAACTTTTTTACATAATCCATACTCGTATATTTGGACAAAGAAAAATGTATGTGAAAGGGCAAAGGAATATAGGAAGACCAAAGAACTGATGGATGGAGTGTGTAAAAGAGAGGGTAGTAAAGTGACGGCTGATAGAAGTGAGTGGAAGACGAAAACATGTTGTGCCAATCCCACATAGCGTGGTATAAGACCAAGAAGAAGAAGAAGAAAAAAATAGACACAAGATACAACTCCAAGAAACGAAGTAAAGCAAAATTAGGATCTTTAATTTTCAGTTATTAACTATGTTTCCTGATCAACCCATTACCGGCTCACTACAGAGCACGGGTCTCCTCTCAATATGAGAAGGGTTTGGCCATAGTCCACCACGCTGGCCATGTGCGGATTGGCAGACTTCACACGCCTTTGAGAACATTATGGAGACCTCTCAGGCGTGCAGGTTTCCTCACGATGTTTTCCTTCACCGTTGAAGCAAATGATATTATAATTTTTAAAAACGCACATAACTCCGAAAAGTTAGAGGTGCGTGCCCGGATTCGAACCGCCGACCTCTGATTAGGAGGCTGACGCCCTAACCACTAGGCTATCACCGCTTCATTAACTATGTATGCTGTTTTATTAACGTAGATACTTAGAGCAAACTAAATACACGCTTCGAATCACAAAAATTGTTCCCATAATATGACCGTTCGAAATTTTTCTTGCTCACATATTCCGACAGAGTGTTAGTTTCAGTTCAGTTCAAGTTTACTTCTAAGCAGAGTATCCATCAATTTGAGATGCGATAAGACTAGCGCCAACCGACCAGACTCCGCTGGCACCTAGCCAACCTGTTCAATATTCATACAGCCTCACTCACTCAGCAATCAGGATTTTCTTTTATATCAGACTGAACGAAAGACGGATCCGAAAGAAGGCTCAGAGTCACTCAGCGAGCAATCGACTGAGCTATGCTAAAAGTATCTCTACGTGATCGAATCAGAAACGAAGAGATCCGTAGAAGGACCAGAGTTACCGACATAGCTCAGCGAGTAGCGAAGTCGAAGTGGCAATGAGCAGGACACATAGCTCGGAGAACCGATGGACGTTGGGGTCCCAAGGTGCTGGAATGGCGACCCTGCACCGGTAAACGTAGCGTTGGTCGACCCCCAACAAGGTGTACAGACGTCATCAAACGAGTCGCAGGGAGCCGCTGGATACAAGCATGCGGCCCAAGACCGTGGCCATTGAAACACCCCACAAAAGACCTATGTCCAGCTGTGGACATCTAGCGGTTGAAATGACGATGATGATGATGATGATGAACGAAAGACGGCTTGGTTAAGGTTCCAATCACCCACACGTAACAGGTCACCCCACTACCATATTTGACTGCATCATGTCTTAGAACCAGAGGTGAGTTTCAAGGGCTAACTTATAATGGATTAAAAAAAAAGACAACTGAGCGTAAACATTACCCTTTGTATATCATTAGAAGATGTAGCCTAATGCAGCTTTAAGGACCAGTTTTCCACTAACCTACGTTGAATCTGTCGTCGCATGTCTGTTATTACCGTGTCCCACTCACCTGCCATATCTTCCGCTGGCTTCGTGCCAATATGCAAATGATTCGTACAGCCTCCGTCATATTTTAGACTGAGTACACACTGTTTTGGACATTTACCATGTTTGCCGTGGCCGCTGAAATACAATTAGTTTTGAAGAGCACTCATAAAATCTAAATTGTAATGGATATAATGGTTGTGATTCCTGCGAACCATTCCTCGTCGGAAATTATTTTATTTATGAAATTTGGTACGGCTAAGAAAACATTTTTGAAAATTCATCCCCTAAAGGGGCCGAAAACAATGAACTTAGTATTGGCATTGAAAAGGCAAACTATTAGAAAAGCAACTTTTGAAGAGTTTGCATTTATTATGGTATTATGTTGTTATTCATTTTTTCTCTTTTTTTCATTTTTTGAAGCTGTGATAGCCTAGTTGTAAGCACGTCTGCCTCCTAATCAGAGATCGGGGGTTAGATCCCGGGCACACACCTCTTACTTTTTATGTACGTTTTTAAGCAAATAAAATATCACTTGCTTCAACGGTCAAGGAAAAGACCATGGGAAAACCTGCACGCGTGACAGTTCTCCATAACGTTCTCAAAGGCGTGTGACGTCTCCCAATCCGTATATGGCCAGCGTAGTGGACTATGGCCAAACCCTTCTCATATTGAGGGTAGACCCGTGCTCTGTAGTGAGCCGGCAATGGGTTGATTATTATGATGATGATGATGACTACTCTCTCACTAACAATATCTTATATCTCATCTCTTACAAAAGTTCAAGGTTTATTATGGGATGTTTTATAGAGAAACAACAATGAATTGCTACAAGTTGACTGTGTGGCTCGCTTTTTTCCATCGACAGGCTCTATTTTATTTTTAACTATTGTATGTATGTGATTTCAAAATGTATATTCTGACCAAACAGAATAGTACAATTTAAACGGGGTAATAATTCGTGCATTGTGTTCACGCATCACCAGTGGTTCAATAAATTTTAATACACCCAAACTTCCATTGAAAACTGTCACCGGCAAGACACACCTTTCTGTGTATCTATATTTTTTAATCTGCTGTGTGATTTCCAACCTTGTCGACGCAGTTATAGGATTGGCTTTAGGTTGGAATCGCGTTGCCCTCTAAGTGATCGCAGCGTAGATACAAATCATTGGAAGCGTTCACTGTGCTTGGAAACCAATTTCCGATTCCTGTTCATATTGAAATGTAAACGGTGACACACAATCATGACAAATTGCACCAGGTACCTATTATATCGGTGGGATTTAGAGAATTTACTCAAAGAATTTCATAGATCTGGATTTGAAGTTGGCAAGGTGTGTGAACTCGCCGTGTAAACAGGTGTCCATCGTCACCTGCATCTCAACATCAGCTCTGCATGCTATTTTATGAGCTAAAGCTTTTTAAAAGATCTAACTGATGTTATTTGAGCAATTAAGTTCAATGTTAAAGCCTCTGGGTAATATTTGTTTTTTTCTAAGATATTGTAATGTATGGCAACATTTATGAATAACGACATTTTCTTTTCTCTTTTCTATTCTTGTGAGGCGATAGAGATAGGCCTACATTGCATAACTAAAGCAACGAAGGTTCCAGAAGAAGTGAGTATTCTAGAAGAAGAAGCCTACAACATACATAGTACGGAATTCCTTTGTTTGTCACCACTTTCGACTGCCGGGCATCTCGTTTGATTAGTGGTTAATATGCAGATTATGGAACACCAGGTTCTTGGTTCGAGTTGCAACTAAATTTTGTTTTTTTATTACCATACCTTGTTAGGCATTTGGGTTTTCGGGCAAGACCTTCGCAGGGTTATCCTGGGGTTATAAAAATGGAGTTGTGACCACCACCATTTGATATTATCACTAGCATATGATGATGGAGTAGCGTGGAGGTTAGATGAAGATCTGAATCTCTAAGAATTGACAACAATACCTTAAAGTCCGTGAAGTTCGACGACTCAATAGATATCGATCAATGAATTCAACAACGTATCCAACTTTGTAAAGAATGAAACTCTAGACGAGCTTAAAACGATAAAAAATAACTAGGTGACTACTTGCAGACAGTTTTTTCAAAAAACAAGAACTATTAATAAAATTCAACGCAACCAATCATTGGTTAACGTTGGAGCCGAGTCTTATTTGCTGTTAAATAGCCTCACCATTAACACTCAAATTCGAACATTATTCGTGATAGCACAGAGTTCAGAATCGAATTAAGACGATGCAGAAAAATATAAAGACAAAAAAATACGGCGATGCTGTGAGAATATCATCACGATAGTTATTGGAACCTGTATCACACTCGATGACATGCCCATATAAGGTAACGGGCTTAACGCATTACTGTCACATTAATTTAAAGTGGTCCAAATTATTACATCCCTTTAAACGCCTTATTATGTTTCGTAGAATTTGAGATGCTCATTGATTCTAGTTGCTGCGAATCTGTACGAGTGAGACATGGAGAGGTTTAACTTCGTCGCCATCATTTTGGATTTTATTTAGATTCTTCAGTTGCGTAGTCCTTTTTTTTAAGCAATATTTTTTTTATATACTCTACAAGTTAGCCCTTGACGGCTATCTCACCTGGTGGTAAGTGATGATGCTGTCTAGGATGGTAGCGGAATAACCTGTTAGGAGTATCGTAAACCCACGCTCCTAAATGGTTTCTACGCGACATCGTGCCGGAACGCTAAATCGCTTGGCACGTCTTTGTCGGTAGGGTAGTAACTAGCCACGGCCGAAACCTCCCACCAGACCAGACTAGAGCTAGGACCTCCAACTTTATATTACGACAGCGCACGCACTGCGCCACGGAAATTGTCAAAATCGACATGCTCTTGACCACAATCTAATCTGATGGAAAGTGTAGATGTGGCCATGATGGGGCTTGTTATAAAATATGCCTATTCACTCTTGCTTTATAAGTGTTAGGAAACAACATATTCGGAACGTTCTTTCTAAGACTTAGTAGCGTATAAAAAAAGAAGACCCTAAATGGGATTTCTTTGGATATTTACGACATAGGAATGAAGAACCGTCCATCTGGAAATCTTTGGTCACCATCTGTTGTATAGAATGCGCTCCTCTCCAATGTCATTATTTCTGTTTTTTTTTTATGACCTGTTAATACGGAGTCTTATGAAAATGGCGGTGGATCAAATCACTTTATTTCGCTCTGTCTAAAAGAATTAAAAATGGAGGGTGATTCGTAGGGTGCCTGCGGACTCGTGCGTTAATACGTAAAAAAAGACCTTGCTTGACAAGTTTGTTTTCTCTTCTTCCCAGAAATAGAACTTACTAAACTTTTCTGGTGGGAGGCTTCGGCCGTGGCTGGTTACCCTACCGACAAAGACGTGTCGCCAAGCGATTTAGCGTTCCGGCACGATGTCGCGTAGAAACCGATTAGGAGTAAGGGTTTACCATACCCCTAACAGGCTAGCCCGCTAACATCTTAGACTGCATCATTACTTACCATCAGGCGAGATTTCCGCCAAGGGCTAACTTGTTGTGGATAAAAAAAAAACTAAAGATATTCAAACTTAATGTGCGTTGAACTACAAGAAAAATATCGTTCTGCAATTTTAGATTGAAAAAGGACAAGCGTACTTTGCATTTTATAAATACATCTAAAGGCTATAAGTAAATAGATAGCTTCTAAAAAAAAGGTTTATCGCAAACTCCGGACATAGCTACGAAAGCGGAGATCGGTGGAATTCCTCAATCGCAATAGAATTTGTGCTAATTAGGAATGAGCGCCTATCTAAATAATTTAAATGTATTTATTATTTACACAAACACTTTTATATGAAATGATTGTATAGTAATTACGAGAATTTTAGCCTCAATCTATCTTGGTATATTACGAGTATATAGAGTGTATTTAATTATACCTTGTTTTACACCTTTTCACTACATAGATAGCTCAAAAGGTATAGTAATATAATGAAACACAGACATGGGATAATCTTTATTCACAAACGTTGGTTATTCCACGGGGATTTTAAAACCCCCACTCTTCACACCACACCTTCGCATTTAAAGCATAAAATTCAAAATTCAATAGCTTTCATATGTTTAATTCATTTCATATTTATAATAGGAGAAATTCATCCTCTACAAGGAAAAAAAACAAGATTGTCTAACAAGTGTGAATTTCACTTGTCCTATTCCAATAAGAAAGTCATGGTACCGAAAAACCATACATGTTAGTAGCGATCAAATCAAATAGTCTATGAAAGCTAAGTCATCATCATCATGTTCAACCCATTACCGGCTCAATACAGAGCACGGATCTCCTCTCAATATGAGAAGGGTTCGGCCATACTCCACCACGCTGGCCATGTGCGGATTGTCAGACTTCACACGCCTTTGAGAACATCATGGAGAACTCTCAGGCGTGCAGGTTTCCTCACGATGTTTTCCTTCACCGTTGAAGGAAGTGATATTTTTATTTTTTTAAACGCACATAACTCCGAAAATTTAGAGGTGCGTGTCCGGACGCTAACTAAAAAAAAAATATTTTTGTCAGGTTAGTTCACGGCTTTGATGTGAACTCTTAAGAGATCATTAAATGATCCCACGAGAAAGGCAGGGGAGGCCAAAATTGCTGTCGAGGATGACACATTAATGGAAACTGACGATCTCCGTGGCGCAGTGCGTGCTCTGTCGCGTTATAAAGTTGGAGGTCCTGGGTTCGATTCCCGGCTCGAGTCTGGTCTGGAGGGAGGCTTCGGCTGTGGCTAGTTACCACCCTACCGACAAAGACGTGTCGCCAAGCGATTTAGCGTTCTTGCACGATGTCCCGTGAAATACAATTAGGGGAGTGGGTTTACCATACTCCTAAAAGGTTAGCCCACTATCATCCTAGACAGCATCCCTTACCACCAGATGATATAGCAGTCAAGGGCTAACTTGTAGTGTGTAAAAAAAACTGAAATGATGTAGCAATAGCGGACTATTTTCGAAACTGTGGTTTATTACAATGCCTGAAAAAAGTTGCCTTAACTTAAATCCAGCTTCATTTAATTCACGCGCGATCTTCACATTCATGCATTCATTCAAAATCGTTCATTTTATTGCATTTCAGCCCTTAAGTTCAAACAATTAAGATTCTTAAATACCTCCATCATATAAAGGCTGCGTCCAGTTTAAGCAAGTATTCGGCAATAAAACGCATGTAGCACTAATTTGCGGGAAAGTTATAGGCTAAGAGACCGTCTTAAAAGTTGAGCTCAAGTGCATACACGACGCAAAAGTGATCTTGTGACTATGCATACCAATATTATGAAAGCAATATTAGGTTTTTTTTTTAATTTAACCTACTTTTATTAATTGACATTACACGTAGTTTATGAGTCGAATAATAAAACACAATTTTTATTTCGAAACCTTGGTTCCTAAATAATATACAGAAATATAAATATTTACCCAAAAACGGAATAAAAGTATTAATGCAAAAGCGGATTTGTTGGTCTGGTAATTAATGTTAAAGTAATTAATTCGGTGCACATAATAAAACTTATACGCATGCTAAGTCACTGTCATGTTAGTTTAAATTAGCGAGCATTAGCGACATATATTTTAAAGAGGTATAGATAAACATATTTCTAATGTATTGAGTCACTAGTGTAGTAAACTAAACACTGCCAAAACATCCTGTACATTTATAATTTCTGAAGTTTCTCTGTTTTGGTCTAGTCGGAGGCCTTGTCTACTAACCATAAAGACGTGCCGCCAAGCGACTAAACGTTCCGGTACGATGTCGCGTTGAAATCGATGGTAAATAAAACTGCTATAATCCCTTTCCCTGCCCTCAACAGGCCCTATAGAACTAAACTAGGTAAATATTCTCCCTTACCAAGAATATCTTACTTATATACTGTGTAAAAAAAAACAAAAAGAAATAGTTTTATTTCATAACAAATATATTGATCTTATTATGGTACTAATTGTCAATTTTGTAAATGAAATTTTGGACTTGAATGTTTTAACTTTATTTTATCATGTCATTAGTTTTTGATTCTTTCTTTTGTAGTTTTTGTAGTTAGATTATATTGCGGATTTTTTGTGCGGTATTTGTGAACGTTGTAAAAACGTGTAAAAAGCTAAACATTGACATTAACTCCCAACGTTAAGAAATGGTCATGGAAAAATTGTATTAGCTGTTGCTTTTCAGGTTAGTTTAACAGGTTAGCCCGCTACTATATTTACCGCTAGAGCTAACTTAAAATCCCGAAGAAACCTTGTTTAAAACAAAACAGCATAATAAAAATGCCACTGTCCAATTGACAATATAATTGAAATTGTCTCTATTCCCTCCTCTCCGAGACGCGAACGAAACCAAAAATAGAACCAACGCCGACCTTGAACCAATTTCTTTATTGGCACGGAGTATAACGAAATGATAAAATACCGTTTCTTTCTTGACGTCGAATCACGCGGTTTAACAAATTAGATTCACTCTAATGAAAGAAAACCAGACTGTAGCAAATAATATAATATATTTAGACTATCTCGTTGGCCTAGTGGTTAGAATACCCGATAGCGGATTCGGAATGAGTTTTTTAGTCTTTGGGTTTTTCTAAGTGGTGCTATACGAGGGTGGACCGCACCAATTTTCTCATGGTTGTTTAAACTACAATTTATTTATTACAACTGGTAGCGATGGTTTAGTTTCCTCTCGACTTTGGTTTGATTAAAATATTTTCAGATTGATATATTTTTAGAATGTTGAATATCATGAATGGTACGATACCGCGTAGAAATCGATTAGGGTTTTATCTAATTACTATACCCCTTACAGCTTAGTCCGCTACCTAGATTGCGTCATCACTCACCACCAGATGTGAATAAAATAAATGGCTCAATTGTAGAAAAAATCTCTAAATCTATGTTTATCTATATATAGATAGGGTGTTGATATCAAATGTTATTGTCGCATACGTGATAAAACGACCGTCTCCCAGTCTATTAGCAAAGGATCTTAAACGCTGCATCTCGGCAATTACAATGTGATTTATAACTTAAATACTACTATTAAAGTGGGACGGAGAGCAGACATTGATTAAGGGACATGTTAATTTTAGACGGATTAATTTTAAACCGCGTGCCCACCAACAAGGCTGGGCTGAAGACAAAAAGATAGCAATTCAAACGTTGATACACAAAAACTAAGATATTGGACATGTTGCGGTCGTGTACGCGGGTGTTCCCGTGACCCAGCCCCCAGGCGATGCGTAGGAGCATCGCTGGATTTTAGTGGGTAGTCTGGTCGCCAGTCTGGCAGCTGGCGAGTCCTACATACCCCGTTGGAAGCGACGCAGTCATGTCTGCGCCGCTTCCGGAGGGGATGTGTAAACGCATTTCCCAGCGAAAAAAAAATATTGGGCATAATTTTCAAAAGTGCACACGTTTCAACGTCGTGTAAATATGCATTGGCTCACTGATTTTTCGGTTCAGTTCATTGACAACCCATTACCGGTCTATTACACGGCGCAATTTTTTAGTTTAATCACAATACATATTCATTATATAATGTTAGCGATCCTAGGTACAAAGAAAACGTTTATATTGAGCATGGTGGTGAATGATTTCATCTCAGCAGCAGAAGGTTGCATGTTGTGATGCAAATTTTCACGATATGTTTACTTCGCCTTTAAATTGAGTGATATATAATTGAAAATTGCCAACATGAAATAAAAAAGTAATAATAAATCCGAAATGTTGGAGGTTCGTCTCTCGGAACTCAGTCCCCACCTAAAGGTAGACAGAAGTTTAGGAACCACTCCTTACACGCATTATTACCATCACGCAAATGTAAATGACCCCCTGTAATTTATACAGCGTACTTTGACTTTGCACATCCAAAGTTAGTGTTAAAACGAGAAAGACTTATCCCGGACAGATAACTCTGTCTCGTTTTAACTGTATATTAAGTCGATAATTTTACGTGTGTATCTTTGTTATTCAATATCAACGTTTTCAATAAAACAAACGGGCGGGTCCGACGTTTTTACAATAGACGCTAACATATTTATTAAGCATTAAATTAGCCGTTAAAGATATCATTAGCTTAGTATTTATTTTCCATTCGGTTTGTTAGAGTTTTTAAGAATAACCTTTGGCTTTAAATTGATGGCTTCACTAACAGTTTTTTTGTAGCTTTAAGTGCCTTTGCCTATCTGTTATATATATAAACTAAACTCTGCTATTACTAATCAACATCTGTTATATTATGTACTAATTATTAAATTAGGCTGAAGATGTGATAGCCTAGTGGTTAGGACGTCCACCTCTTAATCAGAGGTCAGGGGTTCGAACCCGGGCACGTCACGTCTCACTTACACCTATAACTTTTCAAAGTTATGTGCATTTTTAAGCAATTAAAATATCACTTGCTTCAACGGTGAAGGAAAACTACAACATGTCTGAGAGTTCTCCATAATGTTCTCAAAGGTGTTTGAAATCTGCCAATCCGCACATGGCTAGCGTGGTGGACTATGGCCAAACCCTTCTCATTTTGAGAGGAGACCTGTGCTCTGTAGTGAGCCGAGAATGGGTTGGTCATGATGATGATGATGATGACAGACATACCTACTGACTATTAAGTAGTGAATGTTTATTATATATTCATTAAAAGTAATGGACGGGCAAGAAAAATTATGGTATTAACTTACTTTACAGTAAATGTACATACCTTTTTGTTTGCTCTTGCTTCAAAACAATGTGATAGTATGAAAATGCACATGTTATCACTCAGAAATTATGAAAGGTTATCGGTTATTTCCATATTTTTGAAACTAGCCAAATATTTCTTCATCGTTGGGTATATTTCTTCACTCGTTCAAACATACGTCACGTTTGATGGAGTGAAGAAATATAAACGAACATCATGAACACCACCATTACATGGTAATTGAAGGGGCATTTTGGCACAATTGAAGAAATTGATCAAAAAATCATCATCATCATCATCATGATCAACCCATTATCGGCTCACTACAGAGCACGGGTCAATCTCAATCTCAATATGAGAAGGGTTTGGCCATAGTCCACCACGCTGGCCATGTGCGGATTGGCAGACTTCACACGCCTTTGACAGTATTATAGAGAACTCTCAGGCAGGCAGGTTTCCTCACGATGTTTTCCTACACCGTTGAAGCAACCGTTTTCTTTAAGCAATAATAACATCGCTTGCTTCAATGGTGAAGGATCAAAAAATAGTCAATACCAATTCTAAGACAAACTTACATTTGTAGTTAATTTCTTACGCCCTAAATTATTCGCATAAACAAGTTTGTATGTAACTGAGCAGATGTGATAATCGCGCACTGAATAGTTAGCTACCTACTAAATTAGTCCGATGTCAAGATTATATCCCGCAGCAAATTACGCGGTATTAAATTTGTCTGTCAGACGATATTTATTATCTGTTGTATCGACATTGTTTCTATGCATCTAAAGCAATTTGTACACGAGCGAGAACGCAGTAAATTAAAAAAAAAATTGTCATAACTCGCCGAGTCACTCAGCGAGCAATGGAGAGAGCTATGCTAGGAGTATCTCTACGTGATCAAATCAGAAATGAAGAGATCCGTAGAAGGACCAGAGTTACCGACATAGCTCAGCGAGTTGCGAAGTTGAAGTGGCAATGGGCGGGGCACATAGCTCGGAGAACCGATGGACGTGGGGGTCCCAAGGTGTTGGAATGGCGACCCCGCACCAGTAAACGTAGCGTTGGTCGACCCCCAATAAGGTGGACAGACGACATCAAACGAGTCGCAGGGAGCCGCTGGATACAAGCGGCCCAGGACCGTGGCCATTGGAACTCCCTACAAAAGACCTATGTCCAGCAGTGGACGTCTATAGGTTGAAATGATGATGATGATGACTGTCGTAAAAAATGTGCGACATTTTTTTCCGGTAGTCTCAGAAAGCAATCGTTAAAGCTTATATAAGAAATGAAATGAAATGAAAATTTATTTGTTAACATATTACAGTGTCCGATAATAGGTGTCCGATAATAGGCTGAGAACTTCTGTTAAGTATAAAACCTGTGTCAGAAGGACTCGGGTTTTATTTTACTTAACAGATTAAAAAAAAAAAATCCTTGCCGCAAAAATGTGTGACATTGTGAAAAGCAATCGTTAACAATTGCTCTTTCTCTATCTCTATACGATAGAGAAAGAGAGAGTTCTTTATAAGAAAGAAATAATGACCTCCTGCCCGTTGGACCGATGACCTTACAAGGATAGGTGGCAGAAGGTGGATGAGGAAGGCGGAGGAGTGTGTATGTTTGCATGCTCTCGGAAAGCCCTATGTCCAGCAGTGGACGGCTGTAGGCTGATTAAGTAAGAAAGAAACAACAGTTCTTTCTCCTTGCTGATTATAGCTTAAATAGACAACAAACAAGTGTGCTGTGGAAATTACAGAAATATAACGAATCTGAAATTTAATTTTACCAGTATAAACAAAATGTAAAATAACTTTCGATTTTAACTTATCTATTAGTTCGAAAGACACTTTCGAAAGACAATGTTCAATGCTGTTATTCTAAAATTTCATATATTAAAAAATCCACTTAAAGTCTTTAAAAAATTCCAATCCGACCAACTAGGTAATAGAATACATACCTTAATAAATTATTTCATATTTGATTGAGGGATGAATCGTGATTTTATCAAAGAAACCGAGTCAAAAATGTGTCATCAACACATTGTCGCCTGTGTATAAGATGCCCAAGTTTCATTCATTACATAGATAACGAGACTTGCGGGGCATGTTGAGCGCTGAATATTTATCCTTTGAGAGGTATAAGGGAGACGGACGACAAGGGTCCAGGGGCCATTACCGACAACGGCCCACGTGTACACACTAATCAAATTATGGATTAAATGTACGCGCTGATTAGATTATGCTAGATTAGTTTAATTCAGTTTGAGTTTCTAACATGTTAAAAGTGGACTGAAATTAAGCGCATGGCGTCCTAGAACCATTTAGCATTGTAACTAAAAATCAACGTCAAAGCAATTACATTTACATAGTTATAAGCAATACCTTTTTGACGACCTCCGTGGCGCAGTGTGCCCTCTGTCGCGTTATAAAGTTGGAGGTTCTGGGTTCGATTCCCGGCTCGAGTCTGGTCTGATGGGAGGCTTCGGGCGTGGCTAGTTACCACCCTTACAACAAAGACGTGTCGACAAGCTATTAAGCGTTCCGGCACGATGTCGCGTGGAAACCAATTAGGGGAGTGGGTTTACCATACTCCTAACAGGTTAGCCCGCTACCATCCTAGACAGCATCACTTACCACCAGGTGATATAGCAGTCAAGGGCTAGGTTTGCAAATACGAGTTATTACATTGCAGTGATATGATGGTGATAACTGATGAACACATTCGTTAACTTAAAATTATAAAATTAAAGTTTCGAGGTCCTGGACTTACGGTTAGGTGAAGGTCAAATGTGTACTTACAAAATCGGTAACATACTATCAAATTAAAAAAATGGGTATAACTTGTTTAAGCGGGACAATCAAACATAACTACCCTTATGACTTAGTTTCGATAAATTATTTTGTACTATATTGAACGGTGCGAGGTCATGACTTCTAAACTAAATCGATAACTTTAAGGTAGCCGGTAGAAACGGTTCATTTTACGTCGCTAAAGAAGCTGAAAGAGAAATTACAAGTGAGAGATTAGCTAGCGACCGTATACCGGAAAACGTATCCTTCGTAGACTCTAGTGAATATACGAGGTCAGGTTGCTTCGTAATCAGGGGCTAGGCAGTGGAGTGTTGAAATCTCAACAAGAGAACGTTGTTCAAATGGACAGTATTTGATAATGACACTATCTAATCCTGACCAGAAGCTGTGATAGCCTAGTGGTTAGGGCGTCAGCCTCTTAATCAGAGGTCGGCGGTTCGAACCCGGGCACGCACCTCTAGCTTTTCGGAGTTATGTGCGTTTTAAACAATTAAAATATCACTTGCTTCAACGGTGAAGGAAAACATCGTGCACGCCTGCACGCCTGAGAGTTCTCCATAATGTTCTCAAGGCGTGTGAAGTCTGCCAATCCGCACATGGCCAGCGTGGTGGACTATGGCCAAAACCCTTCTTATATTGGGAGGAGACCCGTGCTCTGTAGTGAGCCAGTAATGGGTTTATCATGATGAATCCTGACCACGGACCTCTACATGGACCTAGGACATTTTTGCATTTATATATCACACTTTAAAGCACTGTGATGTCTAAATGGTACGTAAAAGTGTAATTTGTCCTCGGGGAATCATTACGAAACGTTTCTTCTTATCATTGAACTTTGCTTCGGTCTTTCTACGTTATTTTTGTTACGGCCTAATATCGAGTGGCCGCATCATTTTAAATTCAAATTCAAATAATCTTTATTCAAATAGTCCTTTAAAAGGCGCTTTTGAAGCGTCAATAATTTACATAGTAGTGATTTGTTTTTTTTTATCCACTACAAGTTAGCCCTTGACGGCAATCTCACCTGATGGTAAGTGATGATGCAGTCTAGGATGGTAGCGGGCTAACCTATTTGGGGTATGGTAAACCCATACTCCTAATTGGTTTCTACGCGACATCGTGCCGGAACACTAAATTGCTTGGCGATACGTCTTTTTCGGTAAGGTGGTAATTAGCTGCAGCCGAAGCCTCCCACCAGACCAGACTCGAGCCGGGAATCGAACCCAGGACCTCCAAATTTATAATACGACAGCGCACGCGTTGCGCCACGGAGGTCGTCAAAATGGTGATAACTACGTTCGTAAACCTAAAACTAAAACTATGAGGGTTCCAAACGCGCCACGGTCTAAGAAGAAGGCCACAACAAACTTAGCCGGGGATTTTTTGTTTCGTTATCTCACATAATCAATAATAAATTATAGTACCTATGGTAAAGATACTGATAATACATTTTTTAAGTATTGACTACATAAGTAGATATGAAGCCATTGTTAGAACGCTCTTGAATAGAACGCGACACAACTAAAACGTCATACATGTTTAGGCTAATCAAATAACCGATCAGTTGAATGAATGAGCTGATTTGATTAGTTTGAATAGTTAACGTGTATTCCGTACGCTCTAAATGCTTGAAATATAGTGCTTCTTTGACCTAGCGTTTTCCTAGTACTAGTCAGGGTCGGCTTAATTATTTCAGCCGAGATTTGTTAGACTATTAGTCTATATTGATTTATTGTGACCTTTTTCAATAGCGGTATACAGTTCAAGAATCGGTGATAGCCTAGTGGTTAGGGCGTCAGCCACCTAATCAGAGGTCGGCGGTTCGAATCCGGGCACGCACCTCTAAGTTTTCGAAGTTATGTGCGTTTTTAAACTATTAAAATATCACTTGCTTCAACGGTAAAGGAAAACATCGTGAGGAAACCGGCACGCCTGAGAATTCTCCATAATGTTCTCAAAGGCGTATGAAGTCTACCAATCCGCACATGGCCAGCGTGGTGGACTATGGCCAAATCGTCCTCATATTGAGAGGAGACCCGTGCTCTGTAATGAGCCGGTAATGGGTTGATCATGATGATGATGATGATGATGATGATACAATTCAAGCACTCTTAAAAGTTTTACTAGCAATATCCTTAAGCGCAAAACGGAATAAACTATTACAGATTAAAACGATTACACACACCAATTTAAAGCAGATCATAAAACAAACATTTATGCGCCAAGCGCATATTTACATCACGGGCAAATGCGCAGACGCATCACCTGATGTTAAGTGATTACCTTATCAGCACCAACACCTTATCACCAGAGAAGCCACCGAAGCTTTGCCGGCTGTACCTAACCTCCTATCCTAATCGGTTTCTTCTCTGCAATACTAATATAACTATGAATACAGGTAAAATTCTTTTTATACATCTACTTTTTGAGAACAGAATTTGTGGGAGGTTTTTTTTTTCGAATTGACTATTAGCTGTGCGAAACCTATTGGTTGCGACAGCGTAACGGGGCTGACGCTCTGACAGAAGAAATTTAGAGCCCTAGGTCTCGAAGAAACTAGGGAAACGTCTGCCTAAGGGCGCCTCCTGTGAGGCCAAACCTCGGCTTAGGCGACGTTTGGGATAACGGGGGCGTCGGACGGTAAGTGGACAGCAGGTGCGTGCTTGAGTTATTTCTAAATTCCTTTTACCCTTGCTAAAATGCAAAATGTTCGACATATCGTGTCGAATTCAACTTAATGATTGAAGACTGAACTAAACTAAAATAAACATGTGATCAAATATACCACTGTATTAACGTCACTGACTCGAAAATGGCCGCAAAAAACTAGACGTCTTAAACAAACATCGCATTACGCGATGTCTTGGAAATATGCTATGGATAATGAGATTTTACCATTTAAAGGTAGCGGGACAGCAGGTGTTTGCGATCGCTGTTACGCGTGGAAAATAAAATTGCATTCGTAATAGTGACAATTCTGAGCAGATTTAAAAATAGAGTGCAAAATTGCAGAACTTGCACATATCAAAGAATCGCAATCATAATATATATATATTTATACAATAGTGTGTGATTAATGGAGGCGGGTAGATATTTTGCATTAATACAAATGCTTTGACGTATACAGTTGATCCCATTTTCATACGTCATCCGGATATAGTCGTGGTCTCGGTCTATAGGAAAATTAAGTGTCCCTAACACATTTTTTTTTATACACTACAAGTTAGCCCTTGACGGCAATCTCACCTGGTGGTAAGTGATGTTGCTGTCTAGGATGGCAGCGGGCTAACCTGTTAGGAGTATGGTAAACCCATACTCCGAATTGGTTTCTACGCGACATCGTGCGGAACGCTAAATTGCTTGGCGTCACGTCTTTAACTCTACTTTAACGTAGTAACTAGCCACGGCCGAAGCCTCCCACCAGACCAGACTCGAGCCGCGAAGCGAACCCAGGACCTCCAACTTTATAATGCGACAGCGCGCGCGCTGTGTCAAGGAGGTCGTCAATTCCATTTAAAACTATATCTAGGCTTTTTGATATGAAGTAAGTTATATAGGATCACATAAAATTACCAACTTCTTATACAAGCATATTAAAACTAAGGCAATGATGAAAACAAAGCCGCGTTTTCTCGTCATCAGATAGGATATTGCGTAAGACCTGAATGGAAGGAAACTGTCTACATCCATAAAATAGTAACACGATTTAGGTTTTATAAGCTGGGAAATATTTTAACCCTCATCAAGTTGTGTATTACTTTGTATTATTCTATTAGCTCGTGACAGAGGCCGAATTGTTTTCCCATTTTATTTTGGCACAGTTTTACTTTTATTACGAGAACTTGCAATTCGATTGTGATCAAATCTTTTTTATTATTAATATTACAGGGTTGTTTCCACCGTTATCCAATGTAAGATATATAAGATAAGGAGGATAGCTACATTCGTAAACTAAAGATACGTGGTATGCTTACGCGCCCTATGACAAATGAATTTACTTTAATGGAATTTTAAAATGTATTTAAAAATAAAGAACCGGTTTGATTTAAACTCTTATCTTTCCGGCAATCGCGTTCTGAATGCTCAACGAATTAGGCAACCGTCCTCGTTGAAATTGAAAAAAATGCTGAAATTATTAAATGCCTTATTATCAGCCCATAGTAACTGTTAGCGCCATCTATTGGCATACATTGCAGTTTCGTTCTACTGTTCAAAGGCCATATTACAATGAGACACTTTAAACGCGAAGTGACACATTGCTTTAGTATCTCATAATGATCAACCCATTGCCGGATCTCTACAGAGCACGGGTCTCCTTTCAATATGAGAAGGGTTTGGCCATAGTCCACCACGCTGACCATGTTTGGATTGGCAGACTTCACATGCCTTTGAGAACATTATGGAGATCTCTCAGGCATGCAGGTTTCCTCACGATGTTTTCCTTCGCCGTTGAAGCCAGTGTTATTTTAATTTCATATTTTATTTTATAAATATGTAGAGATATCGGTGTGACCAATGCTGAAATAATTAAATGCCTAATACCAGCTTATTGTAACTGTCAGCGCCATCTAGTGCTAGTTGGTTCAAGTTGGTCTACTCTTGAAAGGCCCATATAACAATGAGGTACTTCATTGCATTTATATGTTGCGTTCCATTGGGTGCTTACCTTTCTCCCGGACTGCGATTGGTGCGGTAAGGGTGGCGCGATCAGCCGCAACGGCGGTGGTGCCGGCGGCAACGCGGCCAGCATGGGCGGCACGAGCGGCACAACACCCCCCATGGGCAGTGCCACCGCGAACTTCTGCACCCCCATAGTCCACGGCACGAACCAGCCGCCGCCCGCCTGCATCGCCCCCCCACCCCCGTACCACGCCAGCTCGATCACCTTCCGACCAGCCACATCAACACCAACACTGCACTATCGACACTGCCACATTTGAGCCTAGTATATCACATTCACATGTACCTGCGGACAATGGAAGAAAAACAATTAGTACATAAAATTATTATAAAATAACTAGCGGCTGCCCGCGACTTCAGCCGCCGATTTTAGGTATAAGTCGATTTTTGAGGAAGTTTGCTACAGCATTCTGAAGCTGTAATTATAGATCATCGACGTGAAATTATCCAAATGGCTTTTATGATAATTGGCTCCTCCTTACTCCTCCTTTGGCTTACTCCTTGAGTATTTTTGGAACTCCAAAGGTTAAACAAGGGGTTAAACAAATGTATCTTCTAGGCTAGACTGATGTTTTGATTGATACATTTTTCAGGAAAAAAGTATCCTATGTCCTTCCCTTGGTTGAAGCTATCTCCCCACCAATTTTCAGACAAATCGGTGCAGTCGTTCTTGAGTTATAAACAGTGTGACTAACACGACTTTCTTTAATATTATGGTTTAATATGGTAAAATGTTTACATAACATATAACTTTACGTAACGGTTTATTTAGTTCCTTTTTTTTAACTTGGCTGAAAATCAGTGCCATGTATTATATTACAAATGCTGAGTCATTCTTAATGGCGATATAGATAGACATCATGTTTCTGCATTAAAATAACGTGTACCGTTTGTATAACTAAACAAGAAAAAATGCATTTTGTTACTTTCCTTCTATATTAGTGGTCCACAGATCTTCCTATTAAGAAGAAGACGTGCCAACAGTTATCAAGTAATCACAATCACACTTGAAGCGAAGCGCAAACCATGCTATCAATTATCACAGAGAATTTCACACTAACGATTTGTGTCTAATCATAGCAATCGTAACACGCGAGACGAGTGAACTAACGCGCCGTAGCACATGACTCGTCAATGGAAAATTGGCGTGGAAATTACACGTTTCAGAATGTAGACAGGCGACGTCCTTGGTGTCATTTGATGATGACATGTTTCAAAATAAATGAGGGTGTTAGTTAAACGGAAAGCTGCCGGAAAAATGTTCGACGGCTGCACCCATCGTCTGGAAGCATTCCAGTATTTTTTTATATTGAATCTATTAATGATTTTCGCTGAGACGGGGACATTGTTGAAGCGTAATCTTTTCCACATTAAATTAATCCCATCAATTATTTCGATGATAGTTTATATAGTGAAATGTAGAACCCTGGCCAATGAATTCTTTAATTCACACATTTTAGTTAAATATTTCGTTGACCAGATTCAGTTTTTTGTTTGTTCTTGTTGTTTCTCCTTATTGTTACTATTGTTTTCCCCTTACTATTTTTTTTCTTCCCATATGAGTTTTTCTTGTTTTATTATTATTATTTCTATTTGTTAAAACTTGTAATTTGCTATAATTTTCTTCTGTTCTTATCTATTTACTTTTTCTATTAGCTGTAAGTTTTCCTTGTAAAATAAAATAAAATAATAAAGGGGATATTATTACTAGGGATTCGAAATTATCCATTATAGGGTCTTAAGCATCAGCAGTTGAAGGGGTAGTGAGTTTTTGTGGATATTGCTATTAAATAAATGCAGCCAACGAATGTCGCTGTTTAGAGGCTGAGCATGTTGGACTAACGATCTCGTATTAAGATGGTAGTGTAAGGAAAGAAATGAGCACTGACGTATGTTAAAATTATATATTTAAAATGCACAAAAAAAGGGGTGGGATATGATCCCACATTTTTCTGTCATTTGCGGCCAGTCTTTTGCCAATTGAGCAAATATCCACATACCACCGACGCCGAAATTCATGTTTGCCTTACACCAGTCTTATAGCGACTGTAGCGTCATCTAGTAGGAATCATTACTTTAAATCCACTATTCAAAGGTACCTCTCACTATGAGGCACCATTGAACGAGAGATACATTACTTTCCTATATATTTTTCCCGTGGGTTCCTAAAATTAGCTTTTTTATATAATATTTTTATATTAAAGTGTTAGTGTAAGTAGTTAGCGTTTATTATTTGAAAGAAATATGGAATTCATAAATATAAATGCAATTTTTATATAAATGTGCCATGAAAATTTTGTTTACATTTTAAATTTATAAATTTGATATTTCCTCAAAGTGTAGGTAAAAACACTAATGGAAAATATCCATCATTCGCAATAAAATATATATTTTATTGCAAATGAACGCTATAATATACGCCATTTTACATTTACTAACACTGTAATGTAAGCTGACATTTATTTACATCCTGTAACATTATGTTAGAATGAATTGAAAATGTCAAAGAATAACATGACTGTAATCATTTGCTAATATTTTTACTTGTGGCACAATACTAACAAATGTTTTTTTTTTAAACAAAAACCTGATGTTAAGTAATTTCCGTTGCCCATGAACATCTAAACCCCTAGGTTACACCCCTAGGTTACCTACATCTAGGTTTCGGCCTTATCGAAGTATACTTGGCATCATACCGGAACGCTAAATCGCTTGACGGTATGTTTTTGGGTGGTAAGTAGCCGCTAACATGTGTTGGCTAACATTTTGTAACAGCAACGAAACAGTTCTATTACATCTCAATCTCTTAACCAACGAGAGTGGTTCTACGAAGTGCTGATCTGCAAGTTATTTATAACGAACACAACAACAACTCGCGAAAATAGGTAGTAACATTTCCAAGTATCAGATTTACGCGATTTACACAAATGCTGATTTCTCGGCACACATAATTAATGTATTTGTCGAGCAATACTTCCCGATTGCAACATGTGGATCATTATCTAACAGATCAAAGGAATTCCGCATAAAATCCGCTTTTATCGGAGTGGAGAGCCAAGCAAAATTGTCAGTTACACGCTTTCTGTTGTGTTAGGGAACATACCCTGAGGAAGCGCCAAATAAAAAAGAAATATTCATGCTCAAACAATTTAATTCTTCATCTTTTCTATATATCTTTTATATATAACTTGAGCTTTAAACTAAGACTCCTATATATATCCGATATCTTAAACGAGAGATCTGGTGTTTTTCTCCTCCGTGCGAAGAAGGTCTGCAAATAGAAAGAAAACCCTAGAATGCCAGAATTTATATTACGTACAAAGATAGTGTGTAGTTTGCTGTCAAAGTCAGTTTAGTGTTTTATTTAGTTAATCACATCCCACATCGTCTCTATTTTAACATTTCATTTTCAAATGTAGTTTGACGACCTCCGTGGCGCAGCGCGTGCGCTGTTGCATTTTAAAGTTGGAGGTCCTGGGTTCGATTCCCGGCTCGAGTCTGGTCTGGTGGGAGGCTGCGGCCGTGGCTAGTTACCACCCTACCGACAAAGACGTGTCGCCAAGCGATTTAGCGTTCCGGCTCGATGTCGCGTAGAAACTCATTAGGAGTGTGGGTTTACCATGCCCCTAACAGGTTAGCCCGCTACCATCTAACATCGCATCATCACTTACCATCAGGTGAGATTGCCGTCAATGGCTTACTTGTAGTGGATAAAACAAAACAGTTTATTCAACCTATTGTCACTCATATCAAACCTGTTTAATATTTACCTGTTTTCATTTCCCTATCTACCGTCATTTCTTTACGCAAAATAATTTACGAAAAATGACGCTTCTATCGCGAAGTGCCTATGTCACGTCTGGCATCCTACTTTGAACGAATATCTAAGGCGAGAGGCTTAGCTTCGGCAAAACATAGCTTTGTGATCAAAAGAACGTTAATTTTCATAAGAGGCTAAGATTATATCAGCGACGATGTTTTATTGAACGCGGAAAAAGGAATCCTAATAGATTTATGACTTAACGATCTATTGCGCATATTACGCTTTTATTCGGTTCGTGGTTCTTTTTGTTTTACTTAAAAACTGACACTTTTGTACTTATTAAGAAAATATATTTTGCCTACTCGATGAATAGATGAATAAGACAATAATATTTTCAAACTTTTTAGCGGCAACCTAGGTTCAGGCCTATCCGCACTGTGTTTAGAGCTATGCGCTGGTAGATCAGTCAGTACTTTACTATAGTATCAAACGATGGATGATCAGAGATCATCTCATGGTTGATAGAGATCTGACTTTAGAAAAATATAAAACTCTTTATCTTTATTATTTAAAAGGCGTTGCAGCAAAAAGCAAGAAAATCAAATCGGTTTTTGTATTTTGTGCGATACGCACGTTAGTAACACATTATATAATATTTATATATATGATCATTTTATAATTACCCATGAACGCGAGACTTGTGGAGATTCTTTTGGTATTCTAGCTGTAAACCTGACAAGCTAGTAAATAAAGTTCAATTTATTTATCAACCGATATTCTAAAGAATCTATATTATTTCCTTTCCTTTTTAAAAATATAGCAAATAGTCCCTATGAAGTTATTTCGAAAAGTAAGTAATAAATAAATGCTCTTCTTGTAAAGTAAATAAATTACTACCCGCTCAGCAAAGGTTTCTTAATTGAGCGCTTAGAGGTCAGTCCACCAGACTGCTCTATTGGGAATTGAACTTCTATTTTTCACAATTTCTCTTTAGATTTATAAAGCTTTTCTGACGGCAATTTATGTCTTCGAACAAGATGAGAGAGAGAAATATTAAGTTTACTTAAAATTAATTGAACAATGGAAATAATTATACTGTATTTATTTACATCGCGGCTATACGAGCAGACAGGTAACCTGATGTTATAGTAAAAGTAAACTTGTACCGTTTAGTAGGCTGCACAAAATTTGTAACTCATTAAAAGGAAATTGTATTTTATTTTATAATAAATTACCTATTGATATCTTGGAGATGTCTATCAATAAGTTCAAAGTTTTTTATAAAACGAAGGCTTATAGAAAAATCATATTACAATATTAAGGATTATATAAACGATAAAAAAGCTTGGGTGTAATTTGCTCTATTTCCATAGGTACTATAATTTATAATTGATTGTATGAAATGGTGATAGCAAAAAAAAACAAACCCGGCTAAGTTTCTTGTGGGCTGGGCTGTGGCTCTTAGACCAGGGTGCGTTTGGAACCCTCATAGCTTTAGTTTAAAGTTTACGAATGTAGTTATCATCATCAAATCACTACTATTAAAATTAATGACGCGTCAAAAGTGCTTTTTAAATAGTCCTTCTATTTGAGTAAAGTTTATTTGAATTTTGTTTTTTTTTTGTTAAATATTTACCATCGCCCATGAACATTTTTTTGTATGCAGGTTTTTTGTTTATATTACGCCACCTACTTTCTTCTTCTTAAACTTTCCTAATCCTGAGTTTGCCTGGCAGAGATCGCTACTAAGCGATAAGGCCGCCTTTTGTATCCTACTTCTTCTTTATTTTGTTTTCTTGTTATTTCCATTTTTGTTGTGGTGTACATTTAAAGAATAAATAAATAAATAAAACATTTGCAGCACCAGCGTTGCCACAAATGCGCTGCGATCTGAACCCATCCTCCTCAACGTTTTCTACTGGGCATCATACCGATACACTAAATTACTTGACGATATGTCTTTGCAACTAGAGTGGCAACTAGCCGCGACCGATACTTCCCAAAAAGCCGGGAATCGAACTCAGGTCCTCCCGCTTTATAATGCGACAATGCACACGCTGCGCCCCGGAGGTCGTCAAACTCTAAAAATATTTTCTTGATACCAAGCTGTAATTGTAATTACTGGAACGATAAATGTATTCAGTGACTGAGTGCTGAATCGGCAGACAATCCGCCCGAGGAAAGAATTCTGATAGATTTCATTCCAATATTAAAACGTTCATTTTAGACTTTAGTGTCTTATATCGGTAATCAGGATCCAAAATGTCGCTGTGCAAAATGTCGTGAACGTCGTTTTAGCTGCCGTTGCATCGGTAACAAAGGTTAATTTTGGATACCGTAGCTGAAGGGGACCAATGGTTGCCTACCCGCTCCTCTCCGAAAGAGGAGACCTAAACATATCCTTCAGAACCCTGACGATCAGATGACTATTGACAACATACTCGTACCACTTATCACACAATCATACCATAAACTGTATTAGGTAGAGCTGAATTTTCAGACAGTGTATTTCTATTGGAAAAATTAAAAAAAAAGTTGGCGTTTTGCTCGATCTATACAATGCCAATTTTATGTAGTGTTTCAGATTGTAACCCAGTTTAATATTTGTTAAATTAGATTGTCTCACGGCTACATCTAACTAAACTATAAAAACACGAAGTCTTGAGCTCAATCCAAGATTAAACAAAGAAAATTACGCTGTCCGATGTAAGGTCACGCTCGCCTTATTATTAAGATGGTCCACGAAGCTAACCCTGGTGAGTTATGATGCATGGCTTACACTGAACAAACAATACTCGGGAATTGTATCAGGCTCGATGGGTGTTATGGAATATTATGTAAAAGTTTAAGCTGTGACAGCCTAGTGTTTAGGACGTCAGCCTCCTAATCAGAGGTCGGGGTTTCGAATCTTATAACTTTTCGGAGTTATGTGCGTTTTTTAGCAATTAAAATATGAATTGGTTCAATGGTGAAGGAATGGGTTGATCATGATGTTGATGATGATGATGATGTAAAAGTTTGATGGTTTACTTTAGGTCTTTCGTTATCAGTCTTTATCTAGATCATTATGCCCAGTATACTGTTTATTAATTCACTAACCGCGAATGTTTATGTCACGTAATACAGGTATTTTAGATTAATGTAGGCACGGTTTGATATAAAATCCAAAAACAGAACACAGCGTCTTCGCTGGTGAAGACGAGCTTCGTGATTCCTGACGCCATCCGGGCGTTGGTCTGATCCATCGACATTCCATTATTTTAATTCGAGAGGAGATAGATACATTTGTTAACTTGAATCTAAATCTAGGATAGATCTAAACGCGCATAGTTCTAAGAAAAGTCCACAACAAATTTATTATTTAGGTTTTTTTTTTATTATTTCCATTAAGGTGAAATATTTTATTATCACGTCAAATTACGTTTACCCAATAAAGTCATAATTACGTTGTCAATCCGTCAATCCAGACTATTCTTTTTTTTTATTAGTTCGCAAAACTGTCAACAATTGCATAGTCATAATTGATTTCAATACAAAAATGACTTAAAATTAACCCAGATGATAAATTAACAAAAGAGAAATAACATTACTACAAAAACTAATTGCAGTTACTTAATTTATTCTTAATACTAGAGATGCTATCACCAGTGGGATTGTACTTCACCCATTTCATAGCATGCAGATTAAGTCGCATCCTGTGAGACTGGAATCAGCTTCGAGACGCAAACGGGTACCGCAAACGTTGTTTCGACCGTTGGCGAAATTTTTGCGTTACCGCATCAGGGATCATGTTTAGGGAAAGCCAGGAGATTTCCTCGGATATCGTATACCACATTATAAGACGAACGAACAGGGAATAAGTAAACACGGGCATCTACGTCGGTATAAATCGCTGCTGATTTGCGTTTGCCCGGGTACGGAAGTTTCTTGACACCTACACTTCTTTATCTGGAAACGTCTTAGAGGCTACGTGTTCAATATGTAAATTCACAAGAGAAATATAGAACCCCGAGGCACTGTTTATTCTACCTTTAGCGTTATTTTTATTTTTCTTATCTCAAGCTCATTATTATACTGTTTTAATGTTCGTACTGTATTTTTAATTCCTGAGACGGTACGCGTCAGTGACCATGACTCGGTCCGCGCAACTTTGTACCGTGAAGATGATAACCTTGCATCAAACATTGCTGTAATCTGTTGAAGTAACACGTACAGACATTAGTAAGTCTTGTGATTTTTCAGTAAATGCAGCACTAAATCATTGTCTAAAGAAAATTATGTAGCGTTGATGAAATACATGAAGTCTTATTATATAGCCCATTTAGTTTAAGTTGATAGATCTGTTTTGATAACAGAACGATGTGATTAGACGTGCTACGTGTTTTGTCGTTTGAGAAACAGTATTTACACACTTAGCACATGTATAGAAAGTTGACCAATGTATCTAGTAGTAAATATAGCTATGAAAGAAGTCGCTTTTGTAAATGCGTCGTGATTTTGGCATTCGAAAGTATCAATGGAGAAGAAAGCTCCTTAGGATGATATGATATGGAACGCGAATATTAGATTCCAGTAATTTTGACAAATACAGATATTATACAGGTTCAAAGATAAAATCACCACTATAATTCATTGATCAACCCATTACCGGCTCACTACAGAGCACGGGTCTCCTCTCAATATGAGAAGGGTTTGGCCATAGTCAACCGCGGCCATGTGCGGATTGGCAGACTTCACACGCCTTTAGAACATTACGCAGAACTATCAGGCGTGCTAGTTTCTTCACGATGTTTTCCTTCACCGTTGAAGCAAGTGATATTTTAATATTTTAAAAAACGCACATAACTCCGAAAATACAGAGGGGCCCGGATTCGAACCGCCGACCTCTGATTAGGAGGCTGATGCCCTAACTTCTATAATTAGTAGATATTTATAGCTGGTTACGAATGAGATAATCTTACGAACAGGATATAAAAGGAAATCTATCAGAACGATAGCTAATAAACGATTTATGGGACGGATGTGCAAACTGTCATGGTGTAAAATTACTTGTATCTGTTCGATTATAAACGTGTAATAAACTAATGGCAGTTGGCAATTTGTCCGTGTAGGGTATATTAATATTTTCATGCTAAAAATGATTACGGGCCAATCAAAGTTTTCTACGTACATATAAAAGTCCCATCAAAAAATGTTTACCTTTTAGGTAACATTTAGGTTTTCGAGCTAACAAGATATACCTACCGGCGTACAATGTCAACAACATTGTTTTTCATAGATCTAGATTATCTGAACTGAATCTACGAAAAGATAGTTACTTTAAAAAAACTTTCATTTGAAAACTCTATAAGCAGTCGATGGATCGTTTTGAAATTCTTTGTCATTGTTACATTTCCATGAAATAGTTCTTTTTTGTTCTTTTATTCCCAAATTTTAACGTTAATGCAAATTTGTATCTCATTTAGCGGAATAAAGCTCGTATTAACAATAATAAAAGACCACCAAACAGTATTTGGAGCAACATATATTTTTATCGCCCGCTTCGAATTCCGGGACCGGATACATTTAAATATTACGTAAACATAACAGACATCATGACAACAAACTATTTGTTATAACGTAGACAAAAGAAGTGACATAGACAAGACAAGGCTCCGTGTTTGTATTTTAAAATTAATATTTATCAAGATAAATCATATAGATGTCAAAATAAAATAGAATATTAATAAAATAGGTTTTTTCCCCAAATTGTGTATGTATAAGTGTATTAGCATATTAGCATGATCTCTTAGAATCTTGTTATGACTTCCATGCCGGGTTGGAAATTAAATGGATTCTAGAATTAACGAAAGAAAAAATCGCACTTATTCATTTGTCAATTCATTTTGTTGTACTTCCCAGAGAATAAATACAACAGTGCATATATTATAGAGTAGATAAGTAGAAAATATATTCTATAAGATAAGAAATTTAGGTAAGATATGGATTGTTTGTCAAGAAAAATTCAATACCAGCTCGAAGTATAAGTAAATTATCCACCTTAAGCCCTTAATGACAAAGTTGCATGTAGCCGCCACTGTACTATTATTAATCTATGGTAGAAATAAATAGAAATTTAATCAATTGTTAAATTAGGTATGTTGGAAACGAGCGACTTCTATATCACCATACAAATAATTGATACAATCAATTAGGTACTTGAAATAAATTAATTTTTAATTTTTAATTTAGTATGCAGTTTTTCACAAAAAAAGTCGTAAAAGCTTCCGGCTTCCGGCTCATAAGTAGCGTAGATCAATTGTAAAATTGGGTGTTTGGAAACGAGCGATCTCTATATCACCGTTGGTAGAGTCAATTAGGTACTTGAAATAAATTAATTTTGAATTAGAATTTTGGATGTTGTTTTCCACATCGTGAAAGTCTCTAAAGCTCAGAAGCAGCGTAGAGTAACAAAGACAAACATGCGTAGCCAAGTGGCCACCCTAACAAAAGAAAAAATTAGCTTTGCTACCATTACCATTTAACGTAACATCATGATCAACCCATTGCCGGCTCACTACAGAGCATGAGTCTCCTCTCAATATGAGAAGGATTTGGCCATAGGCTACCACGCTGGCCATGTGCGGATTGGCAGACTTCACACGACTTTGAGAACATTATGGAGAACTCTCAGGCGTGCAGGTTTCCTCACGATTTTTTCCTTTACCGTTGAAGTAAGTGATATTTTAATTTTTTCAAAACGCACATAGCTCCGAAAAGTTAGAGGTGCGCAGATTCGAACCGCCGAACTCTGACTAGGAGGCTGACACCCAAACCACTAGGCTATCACCGCTTCCTAACGTAACATACGAGTGTACAACGTCGTTAACAATAACATCGTCTGCCTTTCGAACACCGTCAAAAGTGACCATGACGTCATCGTCTCTCATTATCACTCTAGTGGAATAAATAACCACCGTCTTCGACTGTTACACGTTAAACCATTGTGATTTATCCAAGGTTACAACCCATTAATATTAAATTTATCCGTAATAGTTTTAATTTGTTAAAACTGTGTTGTGGAGTGTGGAGTGTTGTTATGTCAACATTGACACGCGCCACTATCAAATGAGTGAGCTCACTCGCTACGTGGTGGGCACATTTCGCCGAGTTATCGCCAAGTTTTATCTCCCTAAATTGTTGACATGGAAAATGTTTCGAATCAGCGTATGAAGGACTCCATAAAATATGTTTTACACCTGTTTTATTATTTTTTTTCATTCCAGTGACCCTCGTAAACAGGACTAAGCGATGTTTATTGCTCTTTTATTGGGTTTAGATAACTATCGAAGAAAACATTTACTTTATTTTATTTCGGGGAAAAGTACACCATTTCGATTATCCTAATTAGATTCGCCAGGATTAATTAATTTCTTTCCGCATCCTTTGCATGCGAGTAAGAGAGACAGAGCTAGTGCGCGAACTACGCATGCGTGCAGTAGCGTGTTTTTTTAGTTTTTTAAACTATTATTTTATTTTATTTAATGTGTATTGTATATTTACTAAGTACAAGAAGTCATATGCGGATATAGTAGCTACTAGTAGTCTCCGATACATCATCATCATCGACCTATTGATAGTTCCAGTGCTGGGCACAGTCTTTCAAAAAATAATCTCGGACAGTATCGTCACTTACCATCATTGGCGTGAATTTCATATGTACGTGAGGGCCAAAAACATCAGTAATTTTGATAAGCATTGTAATGATTTGTCCATATTTTATCTCGCGTCACCCGAAACCCGGTGCGCATACTTGTAGACCAATGCCCATTTGAGCAACGCGGTGGGTCTTTGTTTTAAACCCCTATCTTCAGTGAGATTGGAGTTCTGTGCTCAGAAGTGGGATAATGATAGGCTGAGGATGATGGCTAACTTTTAATATTAATATTTAGAAATATAACATATAAGACAATACACAAATCATTCTGATAGCATTATATGGACAGAACCAAGAATATTTAAAGCATGCAGCAGTGACGGATAGAAGTAGACGACAAACGCAAACATAGTCTATTTAAATAAACCGATTGGATACTCTTCACATGTGAGAAAATGGCTTACACAAAACTTATACAGTAACCATTAGTGAATTCGCTTTGAAAATATCGAGCGTTCTTATATTGTATAAATAAGTAAAAATAAAATAAGAAACATAGTAATAAAAATATACTTAATCTATTGTGGAGTTTATAGTTTGTTCCCGGTCTGTTGAAAGGCTCACTTACTAGAATCAAACAGAACGGATTTTATTTGGGTCAGTAATGTTCACCTGATTCTATTATTGTTTGTGGAACGGGGATTTCTATTGTTCCCCCGTATTGCAAATGAGCCACGTAATCGAAATGTAATCGCTTTTATGTGGTGCGACAGGTTCCACATAATGGCGACTAATTTAACAGAATAGCTGACTATAGCTTAAATATTTAGTTGTTTGTGTTGCCAATTGATAAATAAAAAATAAACAGAATAAATCGTTTTTTTTTAATTCATCCATAAAATCCGTGAACAACGTAAAGTGAGTATTGAAATACATCCCAGTTATACCACGTAATAAATGTTTTTGAATAGCTACGTCTAATCCAAACAATAAACCGTCCGATAGATTTATAAATAAAAGAAAGTCCGCCTTAATCACCTCGAATGTGATTGAAAATTTATTATAGACACACGTACACACATGATACGTAGACATGTAACAATAATGTTGGGTGGAGTGATTATTCGACCGGAATTTATGGCTTCCCGACCAATCCCACCCATATTAACAATAGGCGTCATTTGGTGAATGCTGTGTCAGTATTAAATGACGTGGGAATAAAAATCATTAGTACACTCATACTATGATCATTGTTAAAAGATTTAAATGTAACATTTTTGATATTGATTAATGTTAATTCCAGGGTATGATATTGAGTCGATACACACACACAGCGATGACTGTTAATTAGCTATGTCGGTATTGAAACATCTCATTGGTTAGATCGATGCACTTACGTAGGTTCAAGTATAGGTACAAACTGTAATTTTATGACAATTACACATTTATTTGATAAGTAAACGAGCCTTCTAATTTAAATAGATATGTTAACTTGGAAAATACACTAGAGGCTCCAGTCTAGTGGGTGGCTTTAAAAATCATAGTTTCCCAATTCTAATTAAATACAAACATAGATTAAAAGACAAGCCATAGCAATTTTTTTAGTCATGTTTAAAATTGTCATTCTTTCTATTTGTTCCCCTTTCTACTGTCTGTGGCATTGGTTTAATGTGGAATGATACATTTGTTTTTATTTATTTATTATTATTTTTTTTCTTAAAAATTTTATAATCTGTAATTTATTTACTTTATGTAAGTCACAATTTATTTGTCTGTCATCCGAGCGTCAAGCGTAAACTTAATTTGTTAATATCGGCGAATTGGGCCCCACGACACAGGATTACCTAGTGTGGATCCCAATGGATGTGCTAAGCTTTGGAAATTGTTTTTTTTTGGCAAATAAATATTTTTTTATTTTTTCATTTTTATTTTCATTTACTTCTTTTACTAACTTTTCACCTGTAACTTAGCGTGAAGTGAGATTTTTATCTACAATCTCTCGCCTTTAAATTTGCCATTTTTTTTACGCCAACCGCTGAGCTTTAAACTTATAAAGACGCTCTGTCCTTTAGCTAAATACCTTTGGTGACTGTAGACACTAAAAAGTTAGCGTTAAACTTTAGAAACTAGTAACTAAATATTATATGCCCACTCAGAACTTGTTATTTTTTTTCGGAGATTACTCTTTAAGAATCTATTTTCATATATGGCCCCAGGTATGAAAAAAAAATGAGCAGTCAAATATACTGAATGAATGACGAACGTTTTTTTGCGCATCTTATACTGCGCACCTGTCGTCTTCAGGCGTGTGTATCAAGACGTACATAGATTGACGGATTGACAACACAACTGACAGACACTATTTAGGTATTTTCATTAATTCCTTTATTTACCGTATGATATGGTATTAAACCTTTTATTACCTGAGGCTAATAAGCCTTTTTTGGGCTTTCTTAGACAGTAGATCTGAAAGAGTAAACTCACTCGTGCGTCGGAGTTGACACGCATACTTTTTTTTTTTAATGATATTATTTATCCGGCTATAACTAAAGTTAATCTGAACCAATTGAGCTAATCGTAATCCAATAACTTTTATCCATAATCGTCTTAACAATGAGCATATAAATAAGATCCAACTTAACCCGCCGAAACCTCTCCCCAGACCTTATTAGGCGTCTAATGTAAGAAACGAAAAGGGCTAATAAAGGAATAAATAAAAAATGTTGATCGTAAATCGAAAGAAGTCAAGCATAATGTTTGCAAATTGGGACCGTGTTACCGCAGTTTAGTATGCGTACAGTTCAGAGCCCCTAGTGTTAGTTTTCAAGTCAACAAATGGATCAGTGATTTAGCGTTTGTTTAAAAAATTGCAGTATTTATGCCGTCGGCATTGATAAGAAAAGTAGTGCATCCTTAATTCCGTTGTCATCCTTTTATATTCGCATCGATTAAAAAAAGAAATTAAACTAAACGAAACCTATAATGTATTTAAAGCTAAACGAATTGACACACCCTCGGGATTGTTGTAATCACTCTAGAACTGTATGCTTGCTAAATTGTGGTATAACCAACGGCCCATCGACTTCTTCCACCAAACTCGTACGTATGCAATAAATTACAGCGAGAGAGTGAAATAAATTGTGTGGTTTTGACATTTTACTTTTCGGGTTAGATCGAAATGGTCTCGATAACACTCCCAAACATATAAAGAATGCAGAGGTCCAGTTTCGTGGTAAAAGTTCCGAACGCAGGTCCCGACGCGTGCTTTTCACTCACGAAATCCAAAAAGTTTTTTACTTTTTTAGTGTAATGTTTAACTTTTTTAGTGTAAAATAAATTCAGGTTTATTTAACATGGTAACATTGAACAGCCTTGTTGATCTGGTAATTAGTACATCTGTATTAAGTCCTGGCCTAGGTCTGACCCTCGATTCAGGCCAAAAATTAGTACCTATTTATTGAGCATTGATTTTAATGTATTTGTCTAATTGTAAATAGGCACCCACGATATAGGAATACCTAATGTAATTACCGAAAGATAAATGATAATATTTGTTTTGTTACGTATATATATATATACATATATATAAGCCTACTTAAAGTTTAATAGAATCAGTGTAGGACAATGAAAGTTCTGAACGGACACCAACAGTTGGTTATTCCACGCAATAATTATATTATATTTGTATGAAAGACTAGTTGGAAACTTATTGGTTGTGATAGATTTTATATACATTTTACCAACATATAAACTTTAAGTTTACTGTATCTTAAAATATTCTTGACACACAGAACCCTCGAACATTACTAGGTATATTAAATTGGAGTCTTCCGATACAGACACAAAATAAAAAAGGATTTATTAAATATTCCCAATGGACATAAGCTTTGTATAAAATGAAGCGGTTTTTGTCGACCAAATATGATCACGACTTTATATTTTTGTCCTTAAATGATAAGAATAAAAGAAAGAAAAAGATTTTTATATCGAGAACAGAAGTCACATTAAAAAATGAACGTTTTTAAAATTCTCATTTCCCAATATATCGAAGTAGTCAAGGAGACGGTTGTCGTAAATCATTAATTATTCCACAACGGTTAAAATTTGTTGATTAACCAAGAAGGCGTACTAACGAATATTAAAAGAATAACTAATCAAAAGTATAGCGAAATACTTAACTTACAACTTGACACGTTTTTTCAAGGAAACCTTCTGATGTTTAATTTGTAAGTGAATTCGTATAATCTGCCTGAGAAAGTTCCGTCAAAACGTCATAGTAATTGTAAAGATTAACCTTGGTATACACAAACATGGACAGAAAATATTTAAAAAGGTTTATTGTTATTATTAAAGGGTACATAATAATGTGCGCTTGGAGGAAACATCAATACAAAAGTTTATTAGGTTAATTCCACAGGTTCTGTAATTTAAGAATTGTATTTCAAATTTTAAAGTTTTATGACAGTCTGTTGGGGTTCTGTTAATACCGTCATTTGAATAAAAAATAATTGTTTTGATAATACAGATAATATTTATTTTTATTAAATTACCCTCAATACGCTTTGGTATGCCAAGACTCCGTATTCACACACACACACTTACATTGCGAGTCGTGGGGGGAAGAAAAAATCACTGCATTGTTAATTTCAGGGTTTTCACTACTAAAAAAACGGAAGCTGATTTGTTATATATTTCATCATCATGATCAACCCATTGCCAGCTCACTACAGAGCACGGGTCTCCTCTCACGGGTCTCAGGCGTGCAGGTTTCCTCACGATGTTTTCCTTCACCGTTGAAGCAAGTGATATTTTAATTGCTTAAAAACGCACATAACTCAGAAAAGTTAGAGGTGTGTGCGTGAAGCGGTAATAACCTCGTGGTTAGGGCGTCAGCCTTCTAATCAGAGGTCGGCGGTTCGGTATATGATGATGATGAATGATAAAATCATAACCTCGTTAAATAGCCACCACCTCTTAGGCTATGGACTTTCGTTCGCTAATGATATTCTGGTTAGATTACCATAAATTTCGCTTCGGTCAGATCTCGATCCCAAACACGCTGGTTTACGATTCTTTTTGAGAAAGGGTTCGATGGGGATATAGATTGGTCGTTCTTTTTTATTCAAAACGTTGAATATTCAGTAACGTGACTGGCGCGTTAGTCTCGTTCGCAGGGTTCCGTACCCGGAGTGCGCAAACGAGACCCTATTGCCCAGACTCCGCTGCCTGTTCGTCCGTCTGTCTGTCATCGGTATTTATCTCATGAACTGTAATAGAGTTGTAATCATAACAGAAATATTATTAGAGATTACAAACGAATCTCTAACGTTCCCGTGACCCAGCCACCAGGCGACGCGAAGGAGCATCGCTGTGTTTAAGTTGGGTATTCTGGTCGCCACCATGGCCGCGGGCGGGTACCATATCCCCCCCTAGAAGCGGCGCAGTTCCTGAGGATACGCGTAAAAGATTTTCTTTTATACCAGTTGTACAAGCAATATTAAAAAAATCACGTACGTGTCTGTCACCGACATAATAACAATTTGACGTCGTTGAATGGGAGTGCAAATGTCACTGCCATTGGAAATTGATACGTCATAACGAAATGTCATTTCGTAGGAAAACTTATTTGCTCCATTTGAGACGTCACGACGCTAACGTCATCCGCAATATTTCACCGGCAGATGTTTCATCTGACTTGCGATTTTTCGAATTATATATTGAGTGAAAAGTCTTCCAGATTACCTTCATATCAGATAGAACATACAATTGTCTTCCAGCGCAAACGTTCTGTGTGATTTAAAAGCTATCATACAATATATAAAATGTTTTGGGCCTTAGAAGTTGCCAACGATGAAGATTAACTTGCCGATTGGTCTTTATATGCTTATGCAATGTGCGGCACAATTTTCAACCTAACCCCAAGAAACGATTCATATATTGCAAATTAAAGATTAAATACTGCAAGTCGCTTTTAGTTCTACAAAATTCTTAGTATTCTGTCATGGAATTTCTAATTCACTAGAATATTTGAGTGCACCCATCTTGTCGACTAGATTTATAAACTATAATTTTTCGTATATTTTTTCTATATTCAGGCATCGGTGTGTTAAGAAAATATACGTCCAAATGAACAAAACATATACCAACTATAAGTAAAAAGTCAAAAAAAGAAAGATGGCGGCCGCTCTTCTTTTAAGTACATGGTATAAGAAAACGTGGCCCGCCATTTTTATAATATGGCATCCATTGTAATAATCGCTAAATGAGATGCCGGTATTGTGCGAAAAATTTAACACCAGCAAAAAATATAGAAGATTGTTGAAGGACCGAACGCGCAAAAAATAGGCAGGATTTTTAAACCATTAAACGTTTTCGATTATTTGAGAGGCCATTAAATATAATTATGTATGTATGGGTCCAACGTACAAGTATATTCAATTAGAGTTGACAAGGTCCCTGTAAAGAGACATCGGACACGTCCCATGACATCACTAAAGATAACCGCGTATACTGCCTTTACTCATGCGCCAAAACTTCTTGTTTTGATAATAAAATACAGTTAATACGAGTATGCCAGCATGAAAAAAAAAACACTTGTATTACATCCGAGGTTTAGAATCAATTTGGTAACGCTGTCCTTATCAACACGGAAGAGTAGGAAAAGAATAGCACTACTATGTTCAATCTGTTATCTGTAGATTATGGATTAGATTGATTATTCATAACAGCCTGAAGAATTTTATACTAGCTGGTGCCCGCGACTTCGTCTGCGGAGGATTAGTAATTCGAGTAGCTTATATTAGCGTGGCTTAGAAAAGAACTAACATTATGACATAAAAAATCATCACGCAGATGGTAGATTTTTTCCTGCTTACTTGACACTTATTTTCCTATTTTGGACAATTCACACAATATGATCTATATAAATTGTAGCCTATGCGTTCTGATGTATAAGCTATATTATTATGAAGTTTCATTAAAATCCATTCAGTAGTTTTTACGTGAAATATTAACAAACATCCATCCAACCATACTTACAAACTTTCGCGTTTATTATATTAGTAGGATTTGATTTTTCAAAGACCTAACCTCTGGGCTATTACACTAGTTTTTTTTTTATATTGTAATACCAACTTAAATCTGATTTAGTGATTGACCACCGAGCAATGACCGCGTTTCCCGCACTTTCCCTTTGACCAATCAGAACGTTTCCCGCTTAGACGAATGAATTGTAAAAAAAAAAAAGATAAATTTTCATTATTCTTTAAGGAACTGAGTGGTTGGATAACTAAAAAGCGCTATAAAGAAGTAAATTATTGTGCTAAGATTTAAGAAGTGTAGACAGCATCATCACCAACCACCATGTGTGATAGCCGTCAAGGGCTAACTTGTAGTGTATAAAAAAATATTATAGGTTAGTGTGGTACTGTATGTGTACTATATAATATAACTGGAACGCTCACAAAATGCCTTATAATCAGGTGAGATTGCAGTCAAAAGCTTAGTTGTACCGGATTCATCATCATCATGATGAACCCATTGCCGGCTTACTACAGAGCGCGGGTCTGCTCTCAATATGAGAAAGGTTTGGCCATAGTCCACCACGCTGGCCATGTGCGGATTGGCAGACGTCACTCGCCTGAGAACATTGTGGAGAACTCTCAGGCGTGCAGGTTGCCTCACGATGTTTTCCTTCACCGTTGAAGCAAGTGAAATTTTAATTTGTTAAAAACACACATAACTCCGAAAAGTTAGAGGTGCGTGCCCGGATTCGAACCGCCGACCTCTGATTAGGAGGCTGACGCCCTAACCACTAGGCTATCACCACTTTACTTAAATATAACTTAAATATATAATATTATGATGCACCCACAGCAAAACTATAAAATATACAATATGGATAAGAAAACAAGTATTGAAGCTTGTAGTAAGTATCCTCAAATCGTTGAAACATTTATGGTTATGCAATATTTTCTTTATAGCGAATATTGTTGAGGTTCAGATTTCATGACTTAGCTCCAGCAAAATAATGTTTATTTTCAAGGCATTAAGGACTCTGAGACTAGGATTTTATACTTCGTGATTATGAATTTTACTATCACTTGCATACTTTCATTTACGAGTATATAGAAACTTATAAACTGCATGGTATATTCAAAAAGAGTTTATCCGCACTTATGATATCAGTTTAAAATAATATGATTGTTAAATTGCAGTATAACCAGAGATATCTAAGTTTTTGTTGTGCCATAAAGATTTCTATGGTCAGCCTTTGACAGTAAAACGATGTAGGTTACCTGTCATGCTATGTAAAATTACCACAAATCGGCATAGACCCTATTATATTCATAGCTTAGAAACGCGTTCATTGAAGCTATGTTTTTTGTATAGTGATGTTTGCTTAGCTGTGATATCCTAGTGTTTAGGACGTCCGCCTTTTTTTCAGAGGTCGGGGGTTCGAATCCGGGCACGCACCTATAACTTTTCGGATTTACGTGCGTTTTTAATCAATTAAAATATCCCTTGCTTCAACGGTGAAGGAAACATCAGCAAACCTAAGAGTTCTCTATAATGTTCTTAAAGGCGTGTGAAGTCTACCAATCCGCACATGGCCCATGGCCAAACCCTTCTTATATTCAGAGGAGACCCGTGCTCTGTATTGACCCAAGAATGGGTTGATCATGATGATGATTATGATGATGTTTGCTAAGAATGAGACCTACCATCGAGAGAAAAGTATTTGAGCAAAGGATGTATGAGTAGTTCATATACTTACAATACATATAGTTATAATAAATAAATCGATCAATTATAATCTTTATACAAATCATCCATTAAAAGGCACTTTTGACGCGTCAATAATTCATATAGTAGTGAGTGTGATAACTAAATTAGTAAACTTAATACTAAAGCTATGAGGGTTCCAAACGCGTAGCACTTATAGCAAGCATAAAAATCTATTTAGGAGCTCCGGGTGATGGATGAGAGGTATCCTCACCCGTCGAGCCTAATCTTCTGGTCGTAAGGCGCGCCCAATGTTCCTGGCGCGCCTCAAATAGAGTTAGGGGGCCTCGATCATACGGCTCCGGTGGAGGGTCTGTCTCGGCGGACGCCGCTGGTTGGGTTGCGGTCGAGTGCGCGGGTGTTGCCGTGACCCAGCCACCAGGCGACGCGTAGGAGCATCGCTGGGTTTTAGTGGGTATTCTAGTCGCCAATCCGGCCGCCGGGGGGTCCCACATACCCGGAGGGGATACGTAAACGCATTTCCCAGCGGGGGAAAAAAAGCATAAAAATCTACGCATAAATAATTTCCTTAAAATCGCTTACAATGTTGCTGACATCACATACGGGCCAAAAACCTTGTGTCTCGGTTAAAAAATAAAAGAAAACGTGCGATATCTCGAATTCGACAGTTCCACATTTATTCAAATTTAATTATCAATTTGTGGGCCTCCATTACGGAGGTCCTTGGCTTCAACAAAAGCTTCGGAGTGAAATAAAAAGTAATTAACTAAACATCGCTTTTATCTTAATACCGGTACCGAGACCAATCTCGAATACATTCTGTGGAGTGTGGAACGCTTTTAAAATATAAAATAGGCCAAGTGCGAGTCGGACTCGTTCATGTACGGTTCAGTACCACCCGACAATATATGCATAAAATAAAGTATAGAGGCTATGACAGCAAGCTTTAATATGTAATATATTTTTTTTACCCTTGGCAATGACCGACACATGTCTTGAACAAGATTCAATAAGAATTATTGAAACATATGCAAAAATGCTAATGAATCTAAGTATCTGACACACGTCATGTAATCAAAAGTTTTATCACTACGAAAAATACTGTACACTGAATTATGTAAGAGAGTATATTCCTAAATGTGATTAATTAAAAATAATATGATTATTTTAAATACTTAAGTTTTCTACGGCACAGCTACCCTCTAACGACTGGAGCTCTCTCTATCTCTGTCACAAACGGACATACCTACAGAGTCACAAATTAGGCTTAGTAAGTGGAGCCAGCTTAACCGCTTTTGAGTAAGGTACCCTAGAATTATAGGGATACAATACGAAAAATCGAAACGAATTTTTAATAAATGGTTCTTTGGTAAAATGCATGACAAAAAGTATCAGATTATAGTGAGACAGAATATTTTAGTGATAATCACCGAGAAAATCAAGTGTTATAAATATTTTGTTTTGTTATGTTTTTCTGGTAACGGTATTGAAATCGGCGAGTCTAAACTCGAGAGAGAGAGACAGAGAGAACTTTTTTTTATGTCGTGGTGGATAAGCTACTAAGGCTACCTCCTCCTCTGTCTCTTTGGCAGGACGAGGTTATGTTAGACTCTCACCCCCGTAGGGGGGTATCATCATCATCATCATCATGATCAACCCATTGCCGGCTCACTACAGAGCACGGGTCTCCTCACAATATTAGAAGGGTTACCATGTGCGAATTGGCAGACTTCAGACGCCTTTGAGAACATTATGAAGAACTCTCAGAACGTGCAGGTTTCCTCACGATGTTTTCCTTTACCGTTGAAGCAAGTGATATTTTAATTGCTTAAAAACGCACTTAACTCCAAGAAGTGCAATCTGGTGGATTTCGGCCCCGATTATTTACCACAATATGGCATATCACCTATATATTACAAAAATACACAGGTAAAACTTACCTTTTCATTCCCATTACAGAAAGTAGCGTAAATAAAACATCGATAACATCGCAAGTTTAATAGCGTTTTATGCAAATCCAAGCCTGTTTAGCAATCGGTAAACAATTAAACATTCGCCTGGTAATCGATCATTATACGGCACAGCCTGCACATGTTGATTAGTGATTACAGACCGACAACCGTTTGGCGCGTAATCCAACACGCGCCCGTCACGATTTTAAACATTATCAAGTATTACCAATCAGCCGATAACGGCGTGACAATTTACTGCACTAACATTTATTTCAGCTAATAATAAATTTATAGGATGACTACGAGGCGGGTGCGTGTCTTCGTCGGTAATTAGTAGACGTGGGTAGTTTCGGGCAAAGAGACCAGATACCCTTGGTAGAACACTATCACAATTATGGTAATTTATAAGGAGCAGACTTTACGCTCCACCAAGTACGCATGCACTACCGCAGCTCAACCACCGGTCCGACCCGACCGAATGCAATCAATGCAATGCGCCGTCCCGCGCCGTTGAGTCTTATAAGAACATGCATACGTCACTTAGTGTTGCGTAAAGAGAGGGGGCGATGCCACTCTTTTGTCTGTCGTACATGATTCCAAAACTAGATGGCGCTGCTCTCTGATTGCCGTCAAATTTAACCTAAAGTGCATAAAGAAACAGAAATACAATATCAATATTTAAATAACACTGCTTTGAACGACGGCAGTAACTACCCTGTTCAGTGCTAGCAAAGCAGGGAATGCAGAAAAGAAAGTTAATAAGTAATTAGAGACAAAGAAAATGAGAATAAAGATAAAGCAACAATAAGTCTCCAGTTAAACCTAAGAAATTTAAGAAATTAAAGAGACCGAAGATCGTAATTAGAAACTAAAGAAAGTAGGACATTAGGTACTCTAAGAGTGACTTCCTAAAAGAAACTGTACGATTAGCTGAAAGGGAATCTACAAGTTAACTCTTAATACCGATTAGGTACGCTGATGTTTCCTCCCACTATAGATTTTGCTATGTTTCACCTGTACTTTAAAATGGGATTTGCACGCTTGCAATAGTGGATTGTTATTCAAGTATCAACTGACTGTCTCATTGAAATAAACTAGACTTTATATCCTTGTTGTAAAGTCCAAATTTCTTTACTACACATTTTAATTTCAAAATAATCCACTCAGAACACTGCCCGTAAGAGTGTGGGTGAACCTAACAAATCTGGTAAGTCCAGAGTTTAGAAATTGCAATGTCTACCCCCTTGCCTGGGAGAACATGTTAAGCGACTGGTCCCTGCTAGTATCACCTAATAGAACCTATGCTCTGAATCTCTGTCTACTATGTGACAAGAGGCCTTATGGTGGCAATGTTTTAATATTCATTATTTCTATATACTCTTTCGTCTAGACCTACAAAACTTTAATGAGCGATCTACTAATTTTCCAGATTGTTCAAGGTGTAACACGCCAATACGTGCTCAATTTCCGTTGTAACCCGGCATGCCTTAATGGGAACTGAACTTAATGAGAAATCTTTCATTTAACGATAACCCAGCATTTTGAACAAAAACACAGGTGCGTTGACCTGAATGAACCGAACTTTTCCACGGGCTTCATCAAAATCCAGACATATACAGATAGGCGTTAAAAACCAACCTAGTTCTCGGCGATTCGAGTAAAAATGTTCACTGAAGTGTGAAAATGTATATATGAAGGGAAAACTTTTGCAAACTCTCTAGTTCGACAGCAACCGCTAATGCGATGGGATGGAACTTTTTTTACTCTGCCCAGTTTTCTGCATTTGGCTCGCTACATTACAGAAACGCTTGGATAAGCCTCTACAAATAGGCAGTTGAAGGAAATAGTCCCCATATATTAGATCGTATGTTTTGGAGAGAAGAAAATTTCGATGTCGAAGTTAATAGTTAGTTAGAGTTCAAACTACTTAACATTCAACTGCCAGATATTTTATATGTATTTAAATTTTAGCAAAATGTAATAATAGTTATTAAAACCTTTGAAGGAAACAATTAAATTCATAATACTATTAAGATTCCAATAGAATGACGGCGAGTTTTGTCGGCTAATTTTGACATTAGTCGCAGGAAAGTATTTCGCTTAAATATTGAATGGGTAATGAATGAATATATCATAATAGAAATACATTTTTTTTTAATTATCATCATCATCATCATCATCATCACCAACATCATTTCAACCGTTTGACGTCTACTGCTAGACATAAGTCTTTTATAGGGAGTTCCAATGTAGTGTCAGACCGCTTAACTAGACACGGCCGAAGCCTCCCATTAGACCAACCAAAGAAAATTTTGCAATGATAAATGTTTATACTGTGTCTGCCACGGATCAAACCCGGGAACCTTCTGCGCTCAAGGCCCCAGCGCTCTACACAGCGCCAGAGAGGTCTTCCTACCAACTACTAGTTAATTGAAGATATTCTTCCGTTACCATAATCATTGCCAGAGTCAGGACTAGCAGAATCATCGGGCCTCGATGCGGGCTATAGTTTTAATTTTTCTCCCAATGGAATTGCAAAGTAATGACTAAGCATGGGTTTTTCTACCCAGGGCTATACTGCCTGTGGATCTGTGCTATCGGTTCAGTCTAGCCAATCCGAAATGCGGGCACGTCGGCAATCCCCAGCGCGTTTGGTTAAAAATTAAAAAAAAAATCTTAATTATTTATTTTGCCAAATTAACATTACAGACAGGTCTTTGTTTAATCCAACGGTAATTACCACTAGGTATTCATAGGTGCACATTTCATTGTTAAAAAAAACGGTGCCTATTTACAATTTAACAGTGAAGTTATATGAAAAGACATAGAAAACAGAAATTGAACTCTTACAATATACAGTTATCTTCTCAATGTGGTATTTCCATCAGTGAATATGACAGCAAACGCACAAAAACAAATTAATACCACCATTTGTTTACCTTTGCTTAATTAATGTTTGTAATTATGGCATAGAACGCCATTTTGAAAATGATTACCAAATATTTCGTGCCGATCATAACTAAACTTTAATATACAGCTTCATCATCATCATGGTCAACCCATTCTCGGCTCACTACAGAGCACGGGTCTCCTCTCAATATGAGAAGGGTTTGGCCATAGTCCACCACGCTGGCCATGTGCGGATTGGCAGACTTCACACGCCTTTGAGAACATTATGGAGAACTCTCAGGCGTGCAGGTTTCCTCACGATGTTTTCCTTCACCGTTGAAGCAAGTGATATTTTAATTGCTTAAAAACGCACATAACTCCGAAAAGTTATAGGTGCGTGCCCGGGTTAGAACCCCCGACCTTTATTTGGACGTAATTATGCAATATGCATCAAATTCTCAAAAACATGAAAACTGAGTTTTGGCTACAGGAGTAAGAAGATACTTTGGGTCAGCGAAATTATTTCAGAGATATAAAGGCTATAATCAAGTAAATACCACCAAAATATTACACTTAACTTATCTTTCTTAATGTGGGTTAGGTTAGGTATTTTGAATAAATACGCCCATTTAACATGCGCCAGTAAGGAGTAATGTTTATGATGTAATACTAAGATAATAATAAACGAGTTACACGAATATAATGCGAACGAACTATGTATAATAACATTGTATTAAAATAAAAGGTAAGTTATATGACTTTTTATTGCAGCAATTAGGTAAAGTAGCTTTATTTTGAAAATAATTAGAGAGAATAAAATTTTTTACATAGGCTAGCGCTTGCCGAATCTTAAATCTGATAGTAAGCAATGATGCAACTACTTGATGACTTGTACATGATATTCGCTTTAGATCCAAAGTACTCATTTTATAGTAGGTTGGTAAAAGTTAAGTAACAGTTAGAAGCGGTGATAGCCTAGCGGTTAGGGCGTCAGCCTCCTAATCAGAGGTCGGCGGTTCAAATCCGGGCACGCACCTCTAACTTTTCAGAGTTATGTGCGTTTTTAAAACAATTAAAATATCACTTGCTTCACCGGTGAAGGAAAACATCGTGATGAAACCTGCACGCCTGAGATTTCTCCATAATGTTCTCAAAGGCGTGTGAAGTCTGCCAATCCGCACATGACCAGCGTGGTGGACTATGGCCAAACCCTTCTCATATTGAGAGGAGGTCCGTGCTCTGTAGTGAGTTGGTAATGGGTTGATCATGAAGTAACAGTTTACGGTGATTATAATAAGAAAGAGTTAAACATACTATATTAAAATTAATATAGTATGGATAACCGTCTCCTATTATGAATAATGAATAGAAGCAGGCGTTACTTTGCGGAAGTCCATGACAAACAATAAACAGAAAGTATAATTTGCTATATTCCGCCGAGAACCGGGAGATTAGTATAGTATAACACCACACAAAATCCTCCACTAGAATCTCTACGCACGTTTCGACCCGACACCGGATCATCCTCAGGAGATGTTGACTTCACAAGCGCGAAAGGCAAAGTTGACTTTGTTTTTCCTATTATGAAAACAAATGATATTTATAAAACCGAAACAAATGCTGGCGAAGACGCGAACATCAGCCAGCCACCTATTACATTATAAAAACGGTAATGTCGCTATTATACGCTTACAAGCGTACACATCGATGCTCGTCGAAAGTATAACAAATGATGCCCACACCGACAAGGCGGCGACAGCGGCCATACAAGGAGTAAGCAATAATCTATGTCTAAGACATTTTACAGGTTGCGATCCACTGTGGGAACGGTATTCATACATTATCAATGATATCATCGAGGATTCCAACAACGATACGCGGACATCGCATATCGATACCTAGGTGCGCTGTTTTTACGCGAGCTTTATTCTTTATTTTCGTACCGTGTCCAATGCTTTATGAATGTGAATTTCATATTTATGACGCGAATTTATTTTCGGGTTTTTTTTTTATTATTCACCACAAGTTAGCCCTTGACTGCATCTCACCTGATGGCAAGTGATGATGCAGTCTAAGATGGTAGCGGGCTAACCTGTTAGGGGTATGGTAAACCCACGCCCCTAATTGGTTTCTACGCGACATCGTGCCGGAACGCTAAACCGCTTGGCGACACGTCTTTATCGGTAGGGTGGTAACTAGCCACGGCCGTAGCCTCCCACCAGACCAGACTCGAGCCGGGAATCGAACCCGGGACCTCCAACTTTAAAATGCGACAGCGCGCGCGCTGCGCCACGGAGGTCGCCAAAAGTACCTATTCATTTACTATCAGATAACATAGATCCAGTAATTTAGTTAATAGTGAAATCTTAATGGATTGAATGTTTTATACGAGTTTACATAGCAGAAGACCATTCACCCTATCTACTATCAAGGTCAAGATGTGTGTGCTGCTTCTCCGAATTCTAGTCAGTAATGACGCAGTCATAGGTATACAAAAAAAAAAATGAAGAAGTTTTATTTCCCTTACTAAGTCTATACTTTAGTAGCTAGTACAGTGTAATTGATAGGCTGCTCAAATGTTTTATTGCAAGTGATTTATGCCTTAAAAAGTAATAACCTACATTTACAGTGTACGAGTAATTAATTACATAAACATACAAATGTCAAGGAGTACAACATACGAGTACATATTTAGTAAACTTAAATTACGACCGGCAAAAACATTTGGGACAATCTCTTTATAGGGAGGTTCCTGATAAAATCTCATGACCAATAGAGCTAAGATGCGAACCGCGAGATAATTATTTCTATACATTTTCTCGTGTATAGTAAATGATAGACGTCATTATCTCGTGACGCGTAGCTTAACCCTATAGGTGGTTGTTGTGGGAATTAGATTTATACTGGTATAACTAGAAAGCAATGGTAACAATATATAAATATGCATTAAATCCGAAATACAACAAGTTTGTAGTGCAAAAACAATAACAATTCAAAATCTTAAGTTTTATAAAACAAACAACAAACTTATAAAAGCAATTAAACTTAATAAATATAGCTAAAATATGTGATAGTATAGACGAACTTAAGGAGGAGAGGGATATTTGTATAAAAAACTCCCTTCACTGACTGATTGATATTAGTTTAAGTTTATTTCATATTGTCTTGTGAATTTAATGAATTAAATTAAATTAGGTGAACTAGTTTTACCAGCACCAACTAACTCACCATCAAACTGTTGTCCAGTTTAGCGAGGAATAAATTTTTGAAGGTCATTTGTGCTTGTTTCAATGAATAAAAAAAAGTAATGCAATGAAGGTAAATTTCGCAGAATACATGCCATAATAACGAAGGCTGAACCTATCAATAATATAAACCAAGGCACCGTCTCTGATGTCATCTGTAGACGTAATGTATAAACATAGCCCCGCGACTGTTTACACTTTACTGCAAACTCTAATGCTCAACTCATGTTTACAATACCGCCACGCCGTTATACAGGCCGTGATGATTCAGCGGACACTCACATCACGAATCTAATCTGCACATAGGACTTGTTAAATCATATGTTAATTGGTGCATTGGAAAAACTGCAGAATAATAATCAAGACAAAGTCTTTTCATGGTAATTCATGAAAGATTTGGTTTACTCATGCAAAAAATATCCAAAACGTCATCACCATCATTTTCAACCGATTGACGTCCACTTCTGGAGTAGGTCTTATGTAGGGAGTTCCAATGGCCACGGTCTTGGGCTTGTATCCAGCGGATTCTTGCAACTCTTCTGACCACCTAGTTGGGGGTCGACCAACGCTACGTTTATCGTTGCGGGGCCGCCATTCCAGCAATTTGGGACTTCAAAGTCCATCGGTTCTCCGAGCTATGTGCTCCGCCCATTGCCACTTCAACTTCGCAACTCGCTGAGCTATGTCGGTAACTCTGGTCCTTCTACGGATCTCTTCATTTCAGATTTGATCACGTAGAGATACTTCTAGCAAAACATTCATTTCAATAATTGAGTCATCACCTCAGCCTTGTAGAATGGATGAAAAATATCATACGAAATTTGATTTCGACTTTTGTGTTTGGACAGTCGGCTGCCAAAAATCAATGCAATCTGTGCACTATTTCCCAAGAGGAGAAAAAAATATATATTTTTCTGCGTTATACTAAAAATGGATTTGCTGAAGTATTTTCTATGTACGTCAGAATAACAATATTTAATCGTCCCCTAGGCTGTTTAATTTGTATGTGAACCAGCTGATTGAGAGGCTCGGTGGAGCTGGTGTCGGGTGTTCAATAGATGGCATACGCATGAATAACCTTAGCTACGCCGACGACATGGTTCTACTGAGCCCCTCAGTTGGGGGTCTTAAAAGGTTGCTGCAACTCTGTGAGGAGTATGCCGGGATGAATGGACTCAGTTACAACGCCAAAAAAAGCGAGTTCCTTGTTTTCAGGGGAAAGAACAAACTATCCAGCTTTAAACCAAAGATACAATTATGTGGTAATCCCCTGAAGCAAGTAACTGAGTTCAAGTATCTCGGTCATGTAGTAACCGACAGCCTGAGGGATGATAGTGACATGGAACGAGAGCGCCGGGCTCTGTCGGTCCGAGGCAATATGTTAGCCCGCAGATTTGCGCGCTGTACTGGGCAAGTAAAGCTGACCTTATTCAGGGCTTACTGCCAGTCATTTTACACGTGCAGTCTGTGGACGGACTACAGGCAGCGGACCTATAGTGCCTTGCGTGTTCAATATAACAATGTGCTGAGAGCGGTGTTGAGGAAGCCTCGACACTGCAGTGCGTCGGCAATGTTTGCGGATGCTCGCGTGGATGATTTCTACGCGATCATGCGCAAGCGTGCCGCGTCCATGATGCGCAGGCTAATGAGTAGTACCAACACTCTTCTCAGCGCATTGGCCAGGAAACTAGATAGTCCTCTCTGGAGGTGCTGGGGGGGTGCGCACATAGGCGCCAAGAGGCTCCCTCGGGTTTTTTAGTTATAGTTTTTAGTTATAGAATTAGTTGTTAAGCTAGAAATAAGTACCTACTAACATAGTTTAAGTTATTTGTCATACTAACACAGTTATGGGTCTAATGGCCTGAAATAAAAGTTTATTTATTTATTTTATTTTATTTAATCAGTTAATGGTGTTGCAGTTCGGTCTAGTAGTCACTTAGTAATAAGAAAAATGTTACAATATACATATTAGATACACACACACACATTAAGTTGATTGAAAAGCTCAAAAGTTATAAATGGTGTACAAACAATTCAAGTAAGAATGAAAGACTAGGTCAACCTAGTCTTTCATTCCTAAACATTACTCCAACGTGTACTAGAGTAAACCTTAATATCTAATAAAGTTCGAAAGAAAAAGCAGTAAATGATGCAAACAACCGAAGATTTACTGCAAGACTGGCGGAAAAATAAAGCGGATTGAAAAATGTCCTCTTGATTAATGGTATACAAACAATTCAAGTACTTGTTGAACTAGTACTAGCATAGCTACAAAAGGTTGCTTTAACCCATACAGCAGTAACCTTAATATTTAACTGATATACTAATGAAAGGTAACAATGAATATTGCCTGATTTTTGTATAATATGATCTGATCGGTCAAAAAGAATCGGACAGAATTTTGACAGATGACATGATGTCGGTTGGGGTTCAAGGACTTCACGGGAAATATTGTTATTGTGATAAATTCCAGGAAAAGTTATTAAAATTATTTTAACAACACGAAGTCTTTCTACTTGGGTACCTGACTACAGGCGAAAGCTTACACTCAAGAAATGTGAAGCAGCAAACGAAACGAAAAAAGCACCGAAGATTAACTGTGAGGTCGGTGGAATAAACTGAGTGGAGGCGTGAGTGTCCTCTTGATTAAGGGTATAAAAACACTCGTGAAAATTTCCCTTAATTTAAGTGCTTGGAGTCTGGACACATTTTTGAGCATGCACTCGTGTTCCGGTACTTGACTCATCGGCAGTTGGGACATTTAAATAGAAGGCTTTATTAAAATGTTTCGAAATGTTCTCTTATTTTATTTCATCGATGATTGGTTTCGCGTTTGCACTACTTTTTTAACAGATTTTTCATGACAACTTCATTCGTATTCCAGAGCACGTTTAAATCAAATAAAAAAAACATCTATCTTATTCCATTTAAATAGATGTCAAAGAAAGTTTATTTTGATTACATTTTACGTTTGATTTTAATTTTAATAAAAGTGATTATTTATGTTTAATAGAATAGGCTCATAGTTTATGAATCAAATATTTCAAATTTGATGCTATTTATTGCAAGTTAACATCTGCTACATTTATCACATTTCATAAGGCATAAAACTTACCACCAAGTAAAATATTCGAAAGTAAAACATAACTTCAAAAGCAACATCGACTCCGCATTTGCAATGTGGTATCGCGTGGTACCATGGCAATGGCCCAGTTACCATATTGATCTTTTACTAATTCACACTCGTTCGCGTGAATTGTTACATAATGTTTTCAACGGTGTCTTTGTTAGGTGTTGAAGGAAACTTTTGTTTGTCTTTTTGAAAAATGAAGGATATTATAACGTTCTAGTAATATTGAGGTTATTTTATTGGATTTAGGGAGAAAGATGTAAGGAACTCCGTTAAGGAACTTCGAAGAGGACGGTTCATTTCTAGTTCACCCAGCTAAATTTGTTGTGGGCTTCTTCTTAGACCTGGGCGCGATTGAAACCCTCTTAGCTTTAGTTTTAGTTGGCGAGTGTAGTTATAACCATCACTTCCCGAATAAAAATAATGGAGAATGTGTTAAATATGAACGATTCATGGAAAGCATTGGTTCATGCATGGTTACAAGAATGATTGCTATTTTGATAATGAAAAAAAAATGTCTATACTATTAAAGTCTTTCATATTGTACCTTAGTGCGGGACCCTTCAACTGTGCGTCCAACTCTAACTTATCTAATTTTTCTTGCCAATCTCCTTGAAGCGAGTACATTTTTAGGCTGTCATTAAATCATTAAGTTGTCAAACACGGCAACGTCTATCATATACCGCCAATTTAACGCTAATAATGATTACGATAAAAAGCCGATAGTGTAACGTGAATTACCATCATTAAAATAATAATGATATCAAGGCATTATGATGCAATTGCTAATGGGGCGATTGAATAAATTATTGTAGTTTTTCTTCTTTTATACCTCAGCAAGTAAGCCCTTGACTTTAATCTCACCTTTTGGTAAATGTTGATGCAGTATTAGATGGCAGCGAGGTAACCTGTTAGGATTAAGCCAGTTTTTTTAAATTCAAATTCCAATTCAAAATAGCTTTATTCATGGTGACATCGTACTCGTACACTCGCCTACCTAAAACTACACCTAAGGAGGTTCCAATCGCGCTTAGGTCCATGAAGAAGCCCAGAACAAACTTAGTCGTGTTTTTTTTTTGTTATCACCATCCCACGTAGTCAATAATAAATTATTAGTAGCTATGAAGTTAGAGCAATTCACACCCAAGGTTTTATGTCGTTTATATAATCCATAATTTACTTATTGTAAATTAATTTAATTTAATGATATTGGATAGACGAAGAGGATAATTTGTATGTGTCGGAATGAACATGTATTTTGCTTAGTCCAGCTTACTTTGCCCGTGTCTAATTTGTAGCCGCTTTTTTTCAGAGCTATATTAATAGAGTCCTATAAGCTGTGCTAACACAGAGGTCACAAAAACGAGCGAATGTTTGTTAAAACATGCACTCTTTCGTATTTATAATATTATTATGGATAGTAATTAGATAACTTTGTTGAAGGTTTCTTCTTAGACCAGTACGTGTTTAGCTTCAATTTAAGGTTAAAGTATATTTATCACCATCGCTTCACCGTAATGGAAACAATATGATGATTACCACGTTTCATAGATGCCTATACTAGGATAACATGAATAAATAGTTTATTTTTATTTTTTATTATAGGTATTTATATCAACTCTTAGTGTCTGAAGCCGTATTTTGTGATAGCTGTTAGTATACCGATTTAAGATTCGTTTAATTACCCAAAAAACTGCAAGTACCCAACGGGGAACAAGTATCATTCTTCACGGAATCAAATTATTCCCGATACGATCTCATAATGTGAAATGAAATCCGTCAGATATTCGACAAAAAACATACACGAATTCGGCTGAGATGTAAGCAAATATGGTCATTACATGCACAGAATTCGGGATATAATTGCGTGCTTCATTAGTAGTTTTTTAAGCAGATAATGACACACAAGTTTCGATCTCGCATTAAAATAATTAATGTCTATAAAAAGTTGAACACATTACATGTTCACTAGTGTGGCATTACTTAGTGTTCTTTTTTAATCATAATATTCAAGGTATCGTACGCGGACGACGCAGTTCTAATCAAAACAGCGTCCAATGAGGTGGAACTGCAGACAGTTGACCGTGTCAATAACTGCAGTGAAGAGGCTGGTCTAGCTATAAACATCACTAAAGCAAACGTCTTCATTGGTCGCGTTGTGACCGTTTTTTTTTATCGTGGGTAAATCCCCATGGATACCTCTGCGCCACGGGGAAGCACAGAGGTTATGTCAGACTCCTACTGACTAAAACCCCTATGTTTTCCTACTCACCGCTGTATGGTGGAGCCACGGGAAAGCTTTCGCATACAACCGCAACTCCACCAGCGGGTGTCCGCCGCAGCAGACCCTCTTTGGGCACAACGTGCCCAGTTTCGCCGGTTAGAGGTGTGCCGGAACAACAGCACACCAGCCAACTTGAGGACCGTACTGTGAGTGATGGACGGCCCCGCTTCCATCGCCCACAAGTCCTCCTAAGGAGCAAGAGGGGTGGAAGAGGAACTCTCTCGCACCCGGCCTTTAGATATGATTCTATCAAATATTTCTTACCCAACATATTTATTTATTTCATAAACATAAGGTATCATACGGTATCCCATTTAGAATTGAGCTAATTTTAATTGCTTAAACTGTAAAGTGACAACACATCGTGAGGAAATCTGCATGATTTATATCCATCCCAGACCCGCACACTATTTTGGGTTATTAATGTTGTAAATTAAATGCAGTTGCGAAATTATGAATGAATTACTTCATGTACAAGTTTTAACTGCCATAACTAACAGGTTAGTCCGCTATCTTCTTGCGTCATCACTTACCACGAGGTGAGATTGCACTCAAGGGCGAATAAAATAAATAAATCAAAAGAACGGTAGAAGGCCAATTAGCGGCCATAACGTTTATTATTAATATATAGTATGGCAGTATAAAAACCTTTTCCCCGCATCTGTTTTGAAGATATGATGGTTTATATGACAAAGCTTATGGAAAAATAAAAAATATATATATTAAGGAATGAAAGAAAAACTTAGCGTGAATAATTATTGACTACGTGAGATAGTAATAACAAAAATAAAATTTTAACGCTGGGCAGCGACGCATTCAAAATTCGCTAAATATATTTTAAAAGATACGGATATAAATAATTATACAGGTATTATATAGATATACAGAAATCTCACATTGTATCGCATTCTTATTTTATGAGCATATTATATTATGTATGACTTTGTCTAAGTCTAGTTAATTGCTGATGTTAAATGTCAAAGTAGTAATGTAGATAATAAATGGTAGCCTATAAATAATAATATTTTTTTTTGTGTACCTACTATACAATTGTAAACCTAACTTTGCCTAACTATGCACTACGCTGATTTCAGAAAGTGGTGTTGGGAATTTTATTTTGTTTTAATCAAACAAAACACAAATCCGCGTAGTTATGACAGAATCATTCATCAATAATCATGATATAACCTTAGCCATTAAAATATCCTCATCATTATCATCATCATCATTATCAGCCTATTAACCATCTAAGATAGTGTCCGCTGCTGTAGGAACAAGGGCATAAAGGTAGACCCTCAACGCAGCAGCAAGGTTTTTTTTTATACCATACAAGTTAGCCCTTGACGGCTATCTCACCTGGTGGTAAGTGATGATGCTGTCTAGGATGGTAGCGGGCGGTAGGGTGGTAACTAGCCACGGCCGAAGCCTCCCACCAGACCAGACTCGAGCCGGGAATCGAATCCAGGACCTCCAACTTTATAATGCGACAGCGCACGCACTGCGCCACGGAGGTCGACAAAAACTTTAATAGTTCAATAATTTAATCGTTCAATAGTTATTGTCAGACTTTAGTGTTAGTTCGGAACGTGGCCTTGACGTACTCTCCGAATAATACAATGGACACCGCTAATATCCCAACTCCGGCCACAATGATTTTTAATAGAAAAACCCAATGCCCATAAAAAGTCGGCACGATCCGGGAATAAGACCGCTAACTCAACGAGGCGGTTGATAATAAACTACTTTTAAACAATCCTAGGCTCCTATAACTTAACGTGTGAAATTCCAAACATAAAAGTTAAAATTAACGTGTTCATGGCGGGAGTCGATAACTTTGAAGTTTTATCAGAAACGATAATTTTATAGAAATTTATGGCCCCAATCGAAGCAAAGTCATGGGCGTACCACTAGTTAAAAGATAATCGTTAAACTAAGCTCTTGATATTTTTTATGATCCATTGTTCATCAAGATTGTGAACTAATAGGTATTAAAATTAGGGTTGTCTACAACGAACGATAATTACGAACTTTTTGTATTAAGAATCATCATCATCATCATCATCATGATCAACCCATTCTCGGCTCACTACAGAGCACGGGTCTCCTCTCAATATGAAAGGATTTGGCCATATTCCACCATGCTGGCCATATGCGGATTGGCAGAGTTCACACGCTTTTGTGAACATTATTAACTCTCGGGTTTCCTCACGATGTTTTCCGTCACCGTTGAAGCAAGTGATATTTTAATTTTTTTTAAAACACACATAACTCCGAAAGGTTATAGGTGTGTGCCCGGATTCGAACCGCCGACCTCTGATTAGGAGGCTAACGCCCTAACCACTAGGCTATCACCGCTTCACTAGGCTATCACCGCTTCACTAGGCTATCACCGCTTCGTATTAAGAATGACAGTATGTAAAGTTATTTGCATAATAAAGCCGCCAATCCGCCGCCACAGCCCGGCGGCTTTGATGTCGGCGGCATTTCATCTCGTTTTGAGATGGCAAACTTTGTCGGCGGTCAGAATCCTCCGAAATAACTAAACGAGTTCATAACGGAGCGGTGGCTTGTTGGTGACATGTATTTGGGAAATATTCACGGACGCCGACAAAATTATTTCCAATTAAATCGCCGACACCATGCCACAGGCCGGTCTAAGGCGCAAAGAAAAACTTTTAACTGTTTCTGTTATCACTTAATATCAAACGCCCTCCTACTCCGTAGTGTTCCATAACAACAATTGTCATAGTAACACTGTAATATAAGAACAATCTTCTCTCTCCCTCTCTATGTTAACCCGGCTAAGTTTGTTGTGGGCTTCTTCTTAGACCGGGGCGCGTTTGGAACCCTCGTAGCTTTAGTTTTAAGTTTACGAATGTTGTTATCACCATCAAATCACTACTATGTAAATTATTGACGCGTCAAAAGTGCCTTTTAAAGGACTATTTGAATAAAGATTATTTTGAATTTTGAATTTTTTGAAATTTTATGTTAATGCTATCCAAGAGTTAAATATAAATTTTATTATTACATAATCTTCTTTGCAGTGCAGTTCAGTACAGTTTAATATCTGTTGAGATTTTAACTTTTTTGCTTCAAGATAATATCGAAAAGACCAATACTTGATTCGGGTTGAATTGTTTTACATTTCAAGTTATTAAGGTTTATTTCAATAACTTTAATTGCAACGTGTACTAGCCAGATTGTTATGTCAACAATCCTGTGAATAACTGCGTACGAAATATATTTCTGCGAACTATTTTGCATAACTTCACAAGAAATTTCAAGAAAGGAGAATCCCCTGATATTATTATTACTCGAGTTTCATTCTCAATATTCAGCCAGCCCTATACAGACCCGACACAACAAAAGAACGCATCAAAATAAAATGTTGGTACGTGAATATCGTTACATAACTATCATCATATGGTATATATATAGAGCTAGCAGATGCCCGCGACTTCGGCCACGTGGAGTTTTCGATGAATCCCACAAATAAGATATACTTTCCCAGTCTGGGTGAGAACGAACCCCAGTGACTTCAACCGTTTTTTTTTTGTTAAAAATATTACAAGTCTTCCATCAGGTTGGAAGCAACCCGAAGTCAAAACTGGTGTACTGATTAAAATTATCTAAAATAAAGATTATTCCAGCCACCGGCTTTTCTAGGATTCTAAAAGGGTTCCATAATAGCTAAGCTCCAATACACCATTCACGATCATGTCCCGAATTCCGGCAGGATCAATTGCTGTGCCGTATATATGTCACCAACAAGAGACCCAACAGTCGTACCCCTTAAGGCTTTATTTACATTAAAATTGTAATCCGGTATGTTATAAGTAACTGTAACTTGCGTTCCATGATTATTCAAAACCCAATTTATTATGCACTTTTTTAACTCTTAAAAAGTAAATGTCCCCATCCATCCAACATCTTTTATGAGAAAAATGAGGTCGCTTTATCTGTCAGTGTGTCAGGAAACTTCTACGTGTTGCGCCTTGTAAGGTTCGCGGATATTTTTTATTCATTGCCATGAGGAGCGTGGAACGAATTTAGTACAAGACGGTCATTAACGATTTCGTAATTGAAAATAGATTCGAATGAATAGATTCTTTTTTAAGTCTGTTGTAGATTAACTTTAATAAAAACTATAGATAAAGAAGTAATAATAAGAAGTTCAAAGATCTTTAATTATTTCTCAGATATAGGTACAAATTCTGAATAAAATAATGACTTGTAAGTGATAATTTTGGGTTATTTCTAACACCAAAAAATGCATCATATACGGTTTCAAAAAAATCACCTTTTTTCGATGTTCGAACAAGTATCGTGTGGTCTTACGTTGGATTTTTTAATCAGACTACAAGTTGTTAGGTATGACATTTAGGTTTTTGAAGATCTCGCGAAATGGGAGTTGCCTTGCCCCAATCTCTCCTAGTGCCGCAGCATATATCGGGTCCCATAACTAGGACTAGCAAGTGGGTCTTAATTCTTTAATAATCTCCATTTTAGCACACTGACGGAGAGGGGAGAAGGGTAAACTCAAAATTAACATGGCATATATTGGTCCCAGTATTGGGACGTCACTATGCCATATGATGATGATAACTTGGCAAAAATAATATGAGAATATATATTGGCGAATGGCATTCGTATTTATATGAGCGATATAAGTGAAAAAAAATGTATTCAATCTAATAAATTTCAACATATTCCGTTATAAAATTTTCAAGTGGTTGAGGAACGTTTTTATGCACGCGCGTTAAAGTAATTATCGAACTTTTTATCCCACCATACAGGTTTAATCGCCTCTGCTATATATCTGTGTTATTTCTCACTGTTTTACACGCTTTTTGATTTTTATACGAGAGTGAGTATCATTTATATTTTTAGTAATATTGATGGTGCTAATTCTAATGAAAGTAGACAACTCTAGAAACTTAACAAAATTGACAGGACTTAAAGTAGTGACAACGTTTTCCAGAAAGACTACACTGTAAATAATAGCACAAAATGGGACTCACGTATAAAAAAAAATAATAAGTATGAAATCAAAAATAAAACGAAATCAACCTAAGGCGTTGTATTTAACTTCTCAAATAAGCCTGTAAGCAAATGTTCAGCATATAATACTTAAAAGAAGAATGTGTTCAGTATTTCGTGGGACATCCGTTGAAAATACTAAATGATCCTGTTTAAGTAAATAAAATGCGTTTTTAGTAATCAAATAAGCAAGTGATCCAAAAACAAACATTTATGATCACACGTAAAGAGAAAACAGTAGATGTAAAGGAAATATAACTAATTGCTGCTGAAAACTTAAGAGATGAAATTACAGCAAAAAGCAATACTAAAGAATACATTAAATAAATAAAAGTACATAAAAAGTCTTTCTATCAGAGATGAGTATTACATTGTCGGTTGGCAAGAATCTGAACTTGGTAAAGAATCTTAGTTAAGCAAATAAAATGTATGCAATATAATTTTTGCTACAAATCCGACGCATAAAGTGGATAATCAATCAGCTAGTGGTAGATAAGGACTACACCGTGTACTTGCTCAGGATAATCTAATCCATTTCAGTCTTATGGATAGGAACAGCGATTATTCAAAGCGGTGGATCGTCTAAGGTATCACGTATCAATAAAATTACCACTCGCGATATGCGAAATGTTGTACTATAGAATTTTCATATTTGCTCTACTGGTTCGACGTATTAAGAACTCGCTTTATCCCTTAACTAGATAGTGAATACTTAGTAATGAGAAAAATAATTGATATATCATATTATTATTGAGTTACTTCTAGTTCCATTGTTGAAATAGGAGTATATTGAATTTTTGGATGATTTGCTGATGCCTGAAAAATATCTTGTTATTTATTTCACGACAGTATATTACATACAATTTTTTCTACAAGAGTGGAGTAGTACTAAGATAAGGTTTTTGAAATCCATCTACGGGTGGATGTATTTGTAAAAAAGTATTCCAATGGGATGGGAGAGAAACGCTACTAGTAATCTCCGTAAGAGATCGCTTCCAGCCACCTTAAGATGTGAGTATTACTATTCTATACAGTGGAACACGTCAAAAAGGGGTTATCTATACAATAACAAGCAATGGATTCTTAAACAATTTATAATAAATTATAAATTTTATGAACTAAGCGGTGATAGCCTAGTGGTTAGGGCGTCAGCCTCCTAATCAGAGGTTGGCGGTTCGAATCCGGGCACGCACCTCCTGAGACCTGAGAGTTCTCCATAATGTTCTCAAAGGCGTGTCAAGGCTGCCAATCCGCACATGGCCAGCGTGGTGGACTATGGCCAAACCCTTCTCATATTGAGAGGGAACTCGTGCTCTGTATTGAGTTGGATCATGATGATGATTATGAACTAAACTAAAGACGAATATAGTATTAAGATGCAAATAATTAGTACTGTTTCTTCTTCCCTTGACCCTTCTCTTGACCTTGAAAGTGTGAACCGACTGGCTGTCACTAATATACGTTTCATAACGTTTCGTATTTGACAAACATTCAATTAATAACTAGGTACCCCTTTTGATAATAGCACCATTGAACTACTGAAGCCACTGGTAGCTTTTTTTGAAAGGCAAAAATATTTTAGGTCACTAACTAAAGAAATGCGTGTGATTAATTCTTTATATTTATCGACGAGGTTAAGCGTTCAAGTACGATAAAACATAAATAAACTGATGGGCTTATTACATTCACTAGGTATAGGCCGCTTCCTTCTTAGGCAGCATTTTTACTAACCACCTGGTGGAATTGCAGTCAAGAACTAACTTGTAGTGGAGAAAAAAATATTAAAAGGTACAACAGGTGCATTTCAAACAAAACAGCGTGGTCTCACCAAGTTACTACTTACTGGTAACCGCTCGAACATCAAATAAATAAAGCTTAAACAAAACTATGTCTTCAAAGTTTTTCTTGAAGAGTTGTTAATGTAAAGACAGCGTCGCACTTATCATACGCTGGCCATGCATAACGCTTATTGCTTTTAATTAAATAGTATTTCGATGTTTATTTAGTATTTTTACATCATGATTTAAACAAAAAACTAAAATGTTATTTGACTTATTTGTGTAATTTACGAACGGTTAAATACTTTGGTGTATAATAATAAAGCATTGGCAGTCGAACGAAAAATAAACACTATCAATTCATCAACACCAAATGTTATATTATACTAATCTCCCGGTTGTCGGCGGAATATAGCAAATTATACTCTCTGTTTATTGTTTAAATATTAATAAAATAGTTCTAAGATATAACTATATATTGTATAACGGTTAACTATTATATGATCTTCTGTATTATCTGATTTATTTATTGCTCAATTTATTGTTGATTTTCCGTTTCGTGATCACAAAATCACTAATCACAAAAGTCATCGTGAGTAGTGCTGCCTGCCCACAGCTGGGCATAAACGTTCTCAGAGGTAAGAAATACAGCACAGAGCAAAGACCCACCACACTATTCCCAAGCGAGTGAGCGGGTTTAGATAACTAACTCTGACTGTCAGGCACGTTAATAAGTAAGTTATAATGTTAAGTAATAAATGAGTCAGAAAAACATTAAAGTACCCGGCCCATGTTTGTTTTGCGAATTAATTTATTTTACAAGACCACTTAAAAAGAGATACCAGTGAACTTAATCAAATAATGACGACAAAGCCAACCATCAAAGAATGCGATGTTTGTCGACTGACTTTATTTGATTAGTTTTACTGCACACGACAATAACTTTGCCTTCGCAAAAAGTATATCATTATAAATCAGTAAAACTTATCATACCAGTCCGCTATAAAAAGGTATAAATAAATTATTAATTAGACTGGATTTAGTTGCATACGGTACATGCATTGTTTCTTTTAGTTCATCATGATCAACCCATCACTACAGAGCACGGGTCTCCTCTCAATATGAGAAGTGTTTGGCCAAAGTCCACCACGCTGGCCATGTGCGGATTTGCAGACTTCACACGCCTTTGAGAACATTATGGAGAACTCTCAGGCGTGCAGGTTTCCTCGCGATGTTTTCCTTCACCGTTGAAGCAAGTGATATTATAATTATTTAAAAACGCAGATAACTCCGAAAAGTCAGAGGTGCGTGCTCGGATTCGCACCGCCGACCTCTGATTAGGAGGCTGACGCCGTAACCACTAGGCTATCACCACTTCTTTTAGTTGTGTCAAGTTAATTAAGGGCATGTATTAATAAGTACTAGTAATATTAGAAAAAAATAAAGAAATATATAGGTTAGTTGTGTTCAGTGGATATTTTTAAAGGGTCTATCGTCATAGTGCAACTGTGCAGAATTTATACAGTTATTGCTTTTACGATTTAAGTAACACATAGGATGTAGTGATTTTATACAGCGTAGGACGTCATCCTCCTAATAAGAGGTCGGCGGTTCGAATCCGGGCACGCACCTCTAACTTTGCGGAGTTATGTGCGTTTAATAAAAATATATATATTACTTGCTTCAACGGTGAAGGAAAACATCGTGAGGAAACCTGCACGCCTGAGAGGTCTCCATATTGTTCTCGAAGGCGTGTGAAGTCTTGCGTGTGCGTGGTGGACTACGGCCAAACCCTTCTCATATTGAGAGGAGACCCGTGCTCTGTAGTCAGCCGGTAATGGGTTGATCATTATGAAATTAAATTTATGCTTCACTGTACTGTTCATTATCAGGCATCTTCGTATATTTGCAATTAAGTATTTACGCTTAAGGATAATAAAAAAAATAACGATGGCATGAGCGATAACAATGGTTTACGTCCACGGTTTATGAGTTCAAATTATAATTTCAAATGTGTTTGTTCTAACCTTGCGCCCATTGATATACCTACACTCATAAAAGTACATTTTTTTAAATATTTATAGCGAGCAAACGAGCAGGCGGGTCACCTGATGGTAAGTGATTACCGCTGCCCATGAACATTTGCAGCAACAGAGGAACCGCCAATGCGTTGCTGGCTTTTGAGTAATTTGTCTATCCGCCCTTTGAAGATCCCCATATTATAAACATTAGGGAACACAGAAGGCGGAAGCTGGTTCCACAATTTGCAGGTACGTGGCAGTGGAATAGCGGGTGGTGGAAGAGGACCAGGCATCCAGGTGGTGAGGATGAAATTTGTTTCTGCGACGAAAAGTGCGACTGGAGAACACGGAAGGTACTTTTAAATCTCACTGTGCTATAAATGAGCACTAATCATATAATAATAATAAACGTTTTATGTAGGGGTTTATTTGATGTCATTTGTTCGATCTTAATAAATTCCATCTCACATAATCAATATTTGATTATGTGAGATGGTGATAGCAAAAAAATAACTAAGTTTGTTGTGGGCTTCTTCTTAACATTTGGAACCTTTCTAGGTTTAGCTTTAAGATGTCGAGTGTAGTTATCGCCATAACCTTACGAATTAAAGTAATGAATAATATATTACATTATATACTAACACTTCATAGATGCCTGTAACAGGATTAAATGAATAAAGCTATAATTTTTTTAATTTAAATTTGAATGAATAAGATAATTCCATAAAAAAATTATGTAATAATTTTTATACAATGCATTTTTTTAAATAATTTCATTTAAATTATAATAAGTAGTAGTAATACAAAGTAAATTTTAAAAAATGTAAATACGTATTAACGAAAACTACATAGTAAACGATTTCGACGAGATATTCAATAAGTGTTAATGTACAATTATAAAAGTAATGTAGATAAATAAACAAATTATTAATTGATGATCACACTACGTTCGAATATCGCACTACTTTTGCGTTATCTTACGCAAAAAGCGAAACCAACGCAACAACATGTACTTAAAAGTTACATTAATTATAAGGAACTGTGTCTATCTTCGTTTTTTTTTGCTTTCTATATCAATGTTAGCGCTATGAAAATGTACGTCTTGGTCGTGTTTTCGCTTGATATCTCCCGCATGCATCGTAATATATTCAGTGGTCCCACTGATATGTATTTATGTTTGACTCTATCTAATTCAGGCCTCCTCCTGTTTTAATGTTTTCTTTTGTTACTGATTTTCCATTATTTATACGCGATAGCTCTGGAACATTCTTTGGTGATTTGTACGGAACTGTAACCACACATATTAAGAATGACCCACTGGTATTTAATAAAAGAGATGTATTAAGAGTTTACATCCGATCCAATACGGTTTGAATTAACGACAATTTGTAACATGTTAATGAAATAACAGGGACTAGCGGCTTTTTGTTAAGTAAGTTTAAATCAACATACATAACAAAATGAGTTAATCATTGTACTGTCAATAAATCTGGTGGGAGGCTTCGGCTGCGGCTAGTTACCACCCTACCGACAAAGATGTGTCGCCAAGCGATTTAGCGTAGAAACCAATTACGTAGAAACCAATAAGTATGGGTTTACCATACCCCTAACAGGTTAGCCCGCTACCATCTCAGACTACATTATAACTTACCATCAGGTGAGATTGCCGTCAAGGGCTAACTTGTAGTGGAAAAAATAAAATAAAAAACAGGCACCAAATCCAAGTCTCAATGGGGAAGCACGGATCTCCTCTCAATATAAGAAGGGTTCGGCCATAATCCACCACGCATAGTTGAAGTAATTGATATTTTAATGTTTTTTAAAAACGCACATAACTCCGAAAAGGGGTGCGTGCCCGGATTCGAACCGCCGACCTCTGATTAGGAGGCTGACGCCCTAACCACAGCTGTTGAACAAAAAATATTTCACCGATACTTAATTCAAGAATAAACGTTCTACACAACAACGTTAGAAAATGTTAAGGCGATAAAACTCAACTCCTTATAGCTGATTTAACGTCTGAACTCGGGTGCTCCGTTAAATAAGTTGCAACTAACATACTCGTAAGTAAAGAAACTCATTAGACGGCACAATTGATACGCACAACAGAAACACGCTGGCCCGCGTTCCATACTATTTATCATCGGATCTTATAATGAGTTCTCCAGTTAGCACTCGTACTTTGTAAGTAGCAAGGATGCAATTACTGCTGGGAAATTAGTCGGTTGAATCCTCGGAGTAATTTTTGTCCGTACAAATGTGTTATGCACCTGATTAACGGTCATTATATAGTGGTTTCTCTCGCCATTATCAATGTCTGACAGCCAGCAGCGTGTAAAAAGTATGGCTTAATTTGTAATTCGTAATAACTTGTGAGAAATGTAGCGGCCATTTTCTCTTTTATATCATTCCATTGTACGAGTGACTCGTATTAATTAGCGGAACACCGGCCCGGGGCGGATTATAAATGGTTATATTTATAATACAGGGACTAAAACATCTTTTGAAAATTTCCTCGGAGAACAAAACTCAGGTTTAATGAGAGTTGATAAATTGTATCGCTATTCAGTTGCAAAAGATTTTTCACTGAATTATTAATGTATTTCTGTAACCGACTTCATAATCAACCCATTACTGGCACACTTCAAAGCACGGGTCTCCTCCCAATATGAGAAGGGTTTTGGCCATAGTCCACCACGCTGGCCATGTGCGGATTTGCAGACTTCACACGCCTTTGAGAACATTATGGAGAACTCTCAGGCGTGCAAGTTTCCTCACGATGTTTTCTTCAACCGTTGAAGCAAGTGATATTTTAATTGTTTAAAAACGCACATAATTCCGAAAAGTTAGAGGTGCGTGCCCGGATTCGAACCGCCGACCTCAGATTAAGAGGCTGACGCCCTAACCACTACGTTATCACACACTTCGTAACCGACTTAGCAGCTAATAACTACATTTAAAGTAAGTTTTTTTTTTTTAATTTATTGTTCAGTTAATGATAATAATATAGATAAGGAACCCTTCGTGTACTGAGCCGGTTATTTTATCATGAAAACATTGTGCCATACAAGCGCCGAAAACCTTATATGATTTAGCATTGCCTCACGTCATCGATATGCAACGTACTACCGTTGCGTAACAACACAACGACCGGACGGACAAGTTCTATAATAATTTATTATTATGCCCACTTGGATGTTACATTGAGTAACTAACAGGGGCATACGTGTTCGATGATTTCTGTGTATTTTTAACCGCCTTAAAAAAAAGGAGGAGGTTATATGACTTTTTAAGCTTGTATGATTGTTATATGTTGTATGTCGCGTAGAAATCAATTAGGAGAGTGGGTTTACCAAACCCCTAACAGGTTAGCCCGCTACCACCTAGACTGCATCATCACTTACCACCAGGTGAGATAATCGTCAAGGGCTAACTTGTAGTATAATCATAGAACCCCGGCCCGCACCTCTAATTTTTTGGAGTTCTCTATAACGTTCTAAAAAGGCGTGTAAAAGCACATGGCCGGCGTGATGGACCAAACCCTTCTCATATTGAGAGGAGACCTTGCTCTTTAGTGAGCCGGTAATGGGTTCATCATGATAATGATGATGACTATATGTATCACAAGTGCACTTCATGTATATATCACTTGCTTCAACGGTGAAGGAAAACATCGTGAAGAAACCTGCATGAATGAGAGTTCTCCATAATGTTCTCAAAGGCGTGTGAAGTCTGCACATCCGCACATGGCCAGCGTGGCGGACTATGGCCAAACCCTCCTCATATTGATAGGAGAACCGTGCTCTGTAGTGAGCCGGTAATGGGTTGAACATGATGATTGAAATATAGTGGCTTAGGTAATTTCAATACCAATGGATAGTATGTGGTTCCATCATTCAATCCATCTTTCAACAATGTGTTCATGCAAAGAACATACAATTTATCGAGACCGAAGAAGATTAAGAATTAATATCCCTGATAAGAGTATAAAAAAAAATAAAGTTTATCAATACAAAACTCGTTGCTAATCAATAAAAAAAACCGCTATCACACGTTAAACCTACATCGGGGATATAAAAGCGAGGCAATAAAACCTTTGCCCGGCCAAACGTGAAGATAGCACCGCATTATCTAGTTAATGTGCCGTATGTTGTGCATCAGAGGCATTTTCTTTTTGCCTTTTTCCTCAACAAACAATGGACATGAATACAAGAAGGACGAAATGATAAAGCGATATGAAAACAAAGCTATTGCTCTTAACAATGCGAAATTAATCCGTCTTATCGATGGAGGAGGACAAAAAGAACATTTCACTCGGACTGCAGCAGACCTGGAGTAGACTAAAGATTTTTTAATGGCTCTAATAACAATAGAGGTAATAGTTTTTAATTGGAAAGAAGATAAAAGCTCGTTTATTTAGTAAGCGTTAACACACCGCCCTATTATCTACGACAAAAAAATTACAGTAAAATACAGTTCTAAACATTTTTAAAAGTCCTCCGAGGCGCAGCCCGTGCTTTATCGCATTATTAAAGTTGGAGGTCCTGGGTTCGATTCCCGGCTCGAGTCTGGTCCCATGGGTGGCTTCGGCTGTAGGTAGTTACGACACTACCCAAAAAAAAACGCTAAGCGATTTATAGGTCCAGCACGATTGCGCGTACAAACCAATTAGGATAGTATGGGTTTACTATACCGCTAATAAATTAGCCTGCTAACATCTTAAACTGCATCATCACTTACCACCAGGTGAGATTGCCGTCAAGGGCTTACTTATAGTGTAATACAAAAAAAAAACTTCCACCAGTTGAGATTGCCGTCAAGGGCTTACGTATAGTACACAAAAAACTTAATAAGATGCATAATAAAATATATGCATACCTAATTGTAAACTATATAATATATTTAAAATTGTTACTCGAATTAATCATATATTTAATGCCACATAATTGACCGAAACGACTCAATGAGCACGATATAAACTTTATGAGAACTGAAATAAAGGGAATGAGAATTAAACTGACAAAGAATTACATGATAATACAGTTTCTATTGCTTTTTAAGCCATTGTCTAGTTCAAATTCAAATTCAAATTCAAAATAATCTTTATTCAAATAGTCCTCAAAAAGGCACTTTTGACGCGTCAATAATTTACATAGTAGTTATTTGATGGTGATAACTACATTCGTAAACTTAAAACTAAAGCTTTGAAGGTTCCAAACGCGCCCCGGTCTAAGAACAAGTCCACAACAAACTTAGCCGGGTTAGTTAGTCAAAGAAATGGTTGTTGTAATTTGTTCTTCATCTCTCTAGCTATGGTACTCCCCGCTGATTTTTACTTATTTGGAGTAGTGAATAAGCGCGCCCTTGAAGACATTTGTTATTGCTTATTAAGGCTTCCATTGCGGGAACAGTGCTCCACGTTTGGTAGAATTAATTTGCTATAATTTGTAAGTGCAACATTATTTTACGTTTACAAATATGTATAAGTATAGTGTTTTTCCTTATATAAATCCGCTTATTTTGTAATTATACAGTTCTTTAGAAACGTAATGTTAATTAATGACTTTGAGTAGAAATACTATGCTCTATTGTCTATATTGCAGTGGTAAATAACATTTAAGTCTTTGACTAACTTCTTATTATTATATTTCATTATTTAGGATCACTTCATTTTTGCGATTAATTAACATTTTAACAAATTTTTTATCATATATGAAACATATAAAGTCGATCATAAAAAGCTACAGGTATTAATGGATTTAATGCGACCATACCAATCAAAATAATCCTTTTAACACAATTATTATTATAAGCGTCTATGTTAACTTTATATGTTCTATTAAAAATTGTCACCTCGAGCCGTTTGGAGGTTCGACGAATATTTTTGTTAAAAAATGTATCAACTTGGTTTAGTACTGTCTTTACAATGTTTTTATCACATTTTTCAAAAGATGTTTTTTAGATATCTTAATTACTATTAAATGGATAAAAGTAATATAAATTTATTTAGGTTTACCAACAGCTTAAGACATTGTAATCGGACTAAAATAATTTATACATAATAAGGTATTAAAGCTAAATGCTAAGCTAATTATAGGTTAACACCGCATGCAAAAAGTGTATTACATTAAAGTCAGAAAACTAATTTATTAATAAAAAGAGTTAAATTTAATTAATACCAATGTAGAAAGTGTTTGTATACTCATTACCTATAAAGTGTATGATATTGCTAATTTGTCTGTGTTTCTATAGGTGTAGGAATGAAGTGAGAGTAAAAGTTATATCTCTCTTCACTAAAGATCCAACGAGGTACTGCAATCCTATTCCTACAATCGAAGTGGCAACAACTTTAGTAAAAATTATTATCTCAATTCGTTTTTGTATTTCTTTTAAAAATTAAAAAGTTACATACCTACGATAGTTTAACATATTATTAATAAGACTAGATTATGTCAGCAAGACCACGTAGTTATTGAATTTTTAATCGTAGATTTATATTCCTAGATAATGAATTTTTTAAATTTCCTGTCAAATAAGTTCAACATTTTTGTTGTAATTGATGTAATTTATGTGTGAAATAATTGATTTATGTTGTAAATGATGTAAAACTGTTCGCGTTTCCGTTTCCGCTACGCTTGTAACTAGCGGCGGCCGAAGCCTCCCCCCAGACCAGGCTCGAGCCGGAAATCGAACCCAGGACTTCCCACTATACAACACTACAGCGCACACTGCACCACAGTTAATCAGATTTAATATTGTAGCATTTATAATATTAGTGTGAAATATTATTTCCTCCAGCATTTTATATTCTAATAGGTTTTCGACGCGGCTGAGCAAACGCGTCGAGTTCGTCGACCTCATGTTTCTGCCTTCAAAATTGATCGGCGTTTATTATACAAATTTCAAACCCCCTAATTTGCCCCATTTTCAAACCCCTGTTTATGTTATTAGGGGATGAATTTTTAAATATCATTCTTTTGTTTATGCTGGATTCCATGCCCGTGATATTGATCATTAAATAAATTTCCTTTTTTTTTTTTTTGAGGTAGTTTATTTTAGGGATATTTATAACACTTACACGAACAGACGGATCACCTGATTATAAGGGATCAGTTGAACGTCGCTGATGTAAATCTGTACCGATGCGTTGTCGGCTCAACCCATCCATATTAGGCGCTAACCGTTGGAACTTTTGTTTTGTATAAAATAATGTGTCTCGGAAATGAGGGCCTGTTAACTGCAACTCAGTTTTTACTGATGCAGTTAACAAGGTTATTTTTCATATAGATACTGTATTTTTATGTATTTTGTTCTCAAAAAAAAAAATATATAAAAAAAAATCCTCTTAATCGGTTTTTACTCGGCATCATTCAAAAAATAATGAATGAAATCGGAGTACTCGTTAATGAATTACAACTAAATACACAGTTTGACTTTCATCCTATCTCCTTAGGGAACCGTGCTGAATTCCGAGATAAAAACTATCCTATATGTTGGACTGGAGTATCAGCTACTCCTATACCAAATTTAAATCAAATCTTTATTGAAGTTTCGGCGTGATGCGCGACCAAGATACAGACAGACAGACAGGCAGAAAGACAAAAAAATAAACAAAACTTGTTTTGGGCTCAGTATCGATAGTAAAGCATCCTTCAGTTTAAATTTTATATTTAATGTACAGAATTCGTCTTGTTACAGTTTTATTATAATATTATAGATTATTATAAGATAGAATTGAAATTATAATTAATGAATGAATGAATGAACACACTTTTATTGCACAACACAAAATTGGAAATAAACAAAACAACAGACACAGTAGTATACAATTTTGCGGACTTATCGCTACATAGCGATTTATTCCAGTCCTTCATTTCTAATCCTTCATTTATAATAGAAACTGGTGGTAAATAATTTTATGTAGATATAACTTTTTTGACTAGTTACTTTCAAAACATCGATTGCTTATGACCTCAATAATAGGACCACAAGGGCTTCATTGTCTGTGACGAGTACGACACAATCGTTGGACGAACAGATGCGATCGAGCAGCATGAAGTCAACTAGATTGACATCAATTGAGATTCATACGAGAGCAATATCAACGTGGAATCGTACTGTAATGGAATACATGATTCTTTTCAAATCAATACGCTCTTGACAACGTAACAGTAGATGAACTGATGTTATTAAATTGAAATGTTCAATGTTTTACTAGTAGTGTCTAGTACAGTCATGTTAGGATGCCCGCCTCCTAATCAGAGGTCGGGGGTTCGAACCCGAATCTATAACCATTCGGAGTTAGTGCGTTTTTAAACCATTAAAAGATCACTTGTTTCAACGGTGAAGGAAACCTGCATGCCTGAGAGTTCTCCGTAATGTTCTCAAAGGAGTGTGTAGTCTCCAAATCCGCACATGGCCCTACCCTGCTCATATTGAGAGGAGACCCGTGTTCTGTAGTGAGCCGGCAATGGGTTGACCATGATGATGATGATTATCTACCACCGTAACGCTACATTTCTTAACGGTATATCTTGCGATGGTACCTAGTTACGACCGACCACAAATATTTCTGCCGGGGTTCGAACCCGGTACCTAAAAATTATGATTCCAGAGTACTCACCATAGCGCCAGGGAAGTCGTCAAATCCGGTATACATTCCAAATTGATTGAAGTGATTAGTAAGTATATAATATATCAAAGATATAGTAAAAAGTTATCAGTTCAACCCACGATGAAGATCTCTCTGCATTATGTATGGTAATTATATATGACGTGAAGGCGACGAAAGGCGTCTTACGTGGGAACGGTTTAATGCAACATCATAAACGCGTCTTCGTACCGGAACGCTAAATCACTTTGCTGTACAGCTTTCTGTAATGTTTAGTCTTTTATAAATGACGATATAAAATTGAAATACTTTAATGGACGTGTAACCTGTGACAGGCGTGATGGAGTACGCAATAAAGACATCCGCGTTGAGTTCAGTGTCCGTTGACATTGCAGACATATTCCTAGCATCCGGCCTAGGTGGTATGTTCCCAAGATTCAACATACCGTGAGGTGACAGGTATATGACAAAATAATTACAAAATAATATAAATTTATTTTCAAACGTGATTTTAACGCTGGCTTTATTTTACCCACCGAAATTTGTAGGAGAACTAGTCCCAGCGCGAACTTGGTGGGCAGGTATATTTGAACAATACCGGATATCCTTATGAAGTCAGATAAGTACCTACGATATATATTGCCATGTATGCGAAACTATACAGGTATACTGAATTTTTTGTCGACCTCAGTGCGCAGTGCGTGCGCTGTCGCATTATAAAGTTATAGGGGTTCGATTACCAGCTTGAGTGTGGTCCGGTGGAAGGCTTCGGCCGTGGCTAGTTACCAACCTACCGACAAAGATGTGTCGCCAAGCGATTAAGCGTTCCGGCGCGATGTCGCGTAGAAACCAAATAGGAGTGTGGGTTTACCATACCCCTAACAGGTTAGCCCGCTACCATCTTAGACTGCATTATCACTTACCATCAGGTGAGATTGCTGTCAAGGGCTAACTTGTAGTGGATAAAAAAAAAATACTGGTATGCCGAATTTTTTGACGACCTCCGTGGCGCAGTGAGTGTGTCTGGTCCGGTGGTCCGGTGGTATGGACATACCCTTCTCATATTAAGATCAGACCCGTGTTCTGTAGTGAGGTTGATCATGATGATGACTATGATAAAGAGAACCAGAAATGCATCATAGATCCAGGCTTAATGCTTCCCATCCCGCAACAATACCAACGCAATTAACTAACACAAATCCAAGTACTGATAATAGTAGTGAATACTATTTCACGTCTAAATAATAAGATAATTTTTTTTTTAACACTTCTGATATAAGACCACTTAGCCCTGAGAGTAGGTACATACGAGCACCTAAGTGATATTTAATTGTGACGAACAGAATAAAAACATAATGACTGGCCCATGACACCAGACAGGTCATTGCACCTTCATCTATTTTGTACTGATTGAATTTTGTTGTCTAATAAAAAAAAAAGCTGGCAACACTATAAGGTCGGGAGTTCATTTATGATCACACGTAAGCTCGGGGAGTAATTTATCATAATGACAAGGAAGAAGTGGGGTTGTTTAATGTGAGAAAGGAGTAAATCCACTTAACAATAAATTAATTAATATCACGATACCAAAAAAAAAACTAACTAAAGAATTGTATACACTACACGTCTGCCTTAAGTTAGTGTGTGTGAAAGTGTGTTTGTTTGTCTTTCAATCACGAAGCAATGGATTACTAAACCGATGACCTTGAAATAATTACAGCATAAACATTAAAGTAATTTTCTAACAAAAAAAAAAGAATGAGTGAAATACGCGTTATTGAATTATAACTAAATACATATTTAGACTTTTATCCCCTCTCCCAAGGAAACCGTGCTAAATGAATGAACCGTGAATTCTGGGCTAAAACTATCCTATATTATGTTGAACAGGAGTATCAGCTACTCCTATACCAAATTTCATTCAAATCCATCCAGTACTTTCGGCGTACCGTACAGATTTCGTCCGGTTTTAGTTTTATTATATTATAGATTTATGCGTTTCATTGTAGGGAGTCTGCTAGATGGAATCGTTTCATAATATACTCCTTACACACCATCTTACTTCTGATATCTTGGAGATGTCTATCAATAAATTCAAAGTTTTTATAAAACGAAAGCTTGTAGAAAAATCATATTACGATATTAAGGATTATATAAACGATATAAAAGCTTGGGTGCAAATTGCTCTATCTCCATAGGTACTATAATTTTTTATTCATTATGTGAGATGGTGATAACGAAAAAAAACCCAGCTAAGTTTGTTGTGGGCTTCTTCTTAAACCGGGGCGCGTTGGAACCCTCATAGCTTTAGTTTTAAGTTTACGAATATAGTATCACCATAAAATAACTACTATGTAAATTATTGACGCGTCAAAAGTGCCTTTTTAAGGACTATTTGAATAAAGATTATTTTGTGAATTTATTTATTTATTTAATAGGAAGCCAACGTTGTATACAATGTCTTACATTCAAAATAATTAAAATACGTAATCAAATCATTCTGTACCACGCTTACAGGCAAATTCAGTATGTACACATAAATTGAAGTAACAAATAGCAATAGGCTGAAAATTATGGTGATATCGAAGGAAGTTTCATTCATGATCAACCCATTGCCGGCTCACTACAGAGCTCGGGTCTCCTCTCAATATGAGAAGGGTTTGGCCATAGTCCACCACGCTGGCCTTGTGCGGATTGGCAGACTTCACACGCGTTTGAGAACATTATGGAGAACTCTCAGGCGTGCAGGTTTCCTCACGATGTTTTCCTTCACCGTTGAAGCAAGTGATATTTTAAATTTTAAAAACGCACATAACTCCGAAAAGTTAGAGGTGCGTGCCCGGATTCGAACCGCCGACCTCTGATCAGGAGGCTAGCGCCCTCACCACTAGGCTATCACCGCTTCCGGAAGTTTCATAATCAAAGTCATTATTGATACTTGAAACGTATTCCGTAGTTTTTCATCGTTTCAACGAGAGCAAGTGGGTTGTGCTAATTATCATAATCGCATGCAAGCTCTCGACGTTTCGAGAACCCTACACTCAAGCATGTTGTGAAGCATTCCCGATCCCTCCTATTATAATTGCGTACAAAAATAGTGAATATTGTACCAATGATATTAACATAGGGAAAACAGTTAATAATTCCTTTTCAGTACAACAGTACACTGTATGTGTGTTTCTCTGAGACAGTATTTGGTATGTGAGCGAATATTAGTATGTTGTTTTTGACGAACTCCGTGGCGCAGCATGTGACCCGGCACAAGTCTGGTCTAGTGGGAGGCTTCGGTGGTAGCCAGTTACCACCCTACCGACGAAGACGTGTCGCAAAGCTATTCAACGTTCCGGTACGATGCGGTTAGATACCAATTAGTAGTATGGATTTACCATCCCCCTAACAGGTTAGCCCGCTACCATCTCAGAATGCATCATCACTTACCATCAGGTGAGATTGCCGTCAAGGGCTAACTTGTAAATATATATATAAACTACTGGGGGCTTACTGCAACCACTTTAAGCAGTTTTATTTTAAAACACACTTTTAGGTAATTCTCCTTGAAGTCCTGTTAATAAGGCATATAGCTCTGTCCTATTGTCACAAAACTGTCGCAGTTACAAAATAGATAATCTTCTACATGCATCTCAAGGAAGGAACTCATACTCATAAATTTAGTTTTTTTTCGGACTGTCTATTAGCTGTACTAAACCTATTGGTTGCCACAGCGAAACCGGGCTGTTTGGCGAGCTTCGGAAAGAAGCTCTGCCAGAAGAAGCTCTCTTCTTCTGGCAGACAGAGAAAATTTCTTCTGCCCTTAGGCAGACGTTTCCTTAGTTGCTTCGAGAAGCAACTAAGGAAACGTCTGCCTAAGGGCGCCTCCTTTGAGGCCGAACCTCGGCTTAGGCGACATTTGGGATAACGGGGGGGTCGGACGGTGAGTGGTGCGTACCTCTCCGAGGCCGTAGATGAAGCCCACGTCCGGATGACGAATAATAGCGGGGACCTCGTCTTCGCCTTCGTCTTCTTCTTAGGCGAAGACGGAATGTAGCGTATGATTGTGTGGTAGGTGGTACGAGTATTTTGTCAGCAGTCATCTGATCGTCAGGGTCATGAGAGCTTTAAGGGTAGTCTTATCACACCACAATATGTCTTCAACATTGAAGACTTGTTGTTTTGGTTTTGGCACATTTTTACGACCGTCAGCCTGGAGCCGGTCCTCTTTGTGGAATTAATCATTGTTTATCGATTGCTAACTGTTTATATTCGCTAGTAATTGACGAGTACGATCGCATAAGCTACCTATAAAACAATTATACGCAAACACGATAAAATAATACACGTTTTTATGTCGGTAACCAAAGTCACTGTACCAGCGGAGTCGAGTTGAAAATGCAAATCAGTCTTCACAACGGATGTACACGGCTCTGATACTATATTTTTAGCAAATTATACGCTCAGAGGGTTTTTTATTACCTCAAAATGCATTTGCATAGTGATTTACTGCCGGAGCTCGTCTGCGCCTCCCCGACCAGCCTTGCCAAAATAATTACGTGTACGGTGACCATCATTGTCTTCATCCTCCATCTATTCAAGAACTAACACTCCATCATAACAATTTCAAAAATAAAATAATAAAAACACTAGCCCAGTTAGATTTTGAGTGCGTATGAAAAATGAAAATGAAAATGAAAATATTTTTATTTGCCAAAAAAAAAACAACTTTCCAAAGCTTAGCACATCCGTTGGGACCCACACTAGGTAATCCTGTGTCGTGGGGCCCAAATATATCCCTATATGGGTATATTCCTATATATATTCCTTATTCGTTATTATAAACACGAGATTACTTTTCTGTTCTATTGTAATAAGTTCTTTTTTGTGTTTTTTTTTTTGTTATTTGCTGTTTGTTAATCTAAAAATTTTGCATATTATATTATTAGCGACATATTAGCGTCTCTGTACAATTAACGTACAGACTCTGTACAATAAACGTACAGACTGGGATGCATTCAGGAACTACATTGAATCTAACCTGTCCCTTAAAGTTGCATTAAAAACCGATGATGATATTGATGAGGCAGCCATCACCATAACAAATGTTATACAAACTGCAGCTTGGATCTCCACACCAGAACGATGCCATACCCCAGGTAGCAAAAATATACCAAAGGATATAAGAGACAAAGTGCTTGAAAAAAGAAGGCTTAGGAGAGTTTGGCATAGCAGTCGCCATCCCTCGGACAAAAAAGCTCTTAATCGTGCTATCGTAGAGCTAAGATCCTATTTAAAAGAGATCGATGACGAGACCTTGCAAAATAAATTGGAGAATTTGTCTGCGTCAACAAAAAACGAGTACTCACTTTATAGGGTAGTGAAATCCAATAAAGCCGCACCCATACCAACACAGCATCCTTTAAAACTAGGCAACGGCACCTGGGCCAGGAAAGATAATGAACGTGCAAAAGCTTTTGGCCAGTTTCTAAGCGAAGTATTTACCTCTAACAATGGCGATCCAGATACGGATAAAGAAGTTAAAGAGTTCTTAGCTACCGATTTACAATTAAGCCCACCGCTAAAAAGTTGCTCTCCTAAAGAAGTCTATAGAGTAATAAAAGAAATGGACTTGAACAAAGCTCCAGGGTTTTGCTTAATAACAGCTGAGGTCTTACAGCAGCTACCAAGAAAAGGAATTGTCTTTTTAACGTTACTCTTCAATAGTATTCTGAGAATGTCGCACTACCCAAGTATTTGGAAAATATCAGAGATAATAATGATCCCCAAACCCGGCAAACCACCGCACTTGGTATCGTCCTATAGACCAATCAGTCTACTGCCCACATTATCTAAAGTGTTTGAAAGGATAACTTTGTACAGACTCAAATGCATTCTTAACGAAAAAGACATTATCCCTCAACATCAATTTGGGTTCAGGAGTGGTCATTCAACAATAGAACAAGTGCACCGAGTGGTAAGTAAAATAAGAAATGCCCTAGAAAATAAAGAATATTGTTCGGCTGTATTCCTGGATGTCCAACAGGCTTTCGACAAAGTCTGGCACAGTGGATTGCTCTTCAAGGCAAAGAATCATCTTCCTCATAATCTCTATATGCTTTTGAAATCTTACCTGCAACAGAGAATATTTCGAGTTAGAATTAATGATGCCTACTCAGAATTCCATACCATTGAATCAGGAGTACCTCAAGGCTCTGTTTTGGGGCCAACATTGTATCTCCTTTACACTGCTGACATTCCCACATCAGAAAATGTACTCACTGCTACTTTTGCTGATGATACTGCAGTATTGTGCAACAATAAAGATTCAACGTTGGCATCAGACATATTGCAAAACCATCTGAACAAGATACAGAAATGGATGACCAAATGGCGTATAAAAGCCAGTTCAAATAAGTCAACACATGTAACTTTTACTCTCCGCAAAGACATATGCACCCCTGTCAAACTTGGACTAAATATCATACCTCATAGTGTGACTGCAAAATATCTCGGAATGCACATAGACAAAAAACAAACATGGAAACCCCACATAATGAAAAAACGCGATGAGCTTAATCAAATATTCAGAAATCTTAATTGGCTTATAGGACGGCATTCCCGAGTGTCCCTGAGTAACAAGCTACTTATCTATAAGACCATAATAAAACCAGTGTGGACCTATGGCATTGAGCTTTGGGGCACAGCTAAGAACTCAAATTTAGAAATACTACAAAGATTTCAAAACAAAGTCCTTAAAAACATAGCAAATGCTCCATGGTTTACTAAGATGTCGGAACTGCACGAGCATCTTAACATAAGAACAGTAAAAGAAGAAGTCGAACACAGAGCAAATACCTATAAACAACGATTAAACTATCATCAAAACAATTTGGCTACAGCACTCAGTTTCCCAATGGAATTTAGAAGGCTCAAACGCGCTTCCATATGGGACTTCACAGATTGAGCGAAACAATTAGCTAAGAGGCAGATCCGTCACTGGATGGACAGCCTCACATGTCAAGGAATTCTGAAAAAATCTGCTTATAGCTGTTCTAGCTGATCGCATGATAGAAAATTCAAATAAAAAAAAAAAAAAAATATTAGCGTCAACTTAAGTTATTATATTAGGCATGCTGTAGTTACCTCTAAATTGATTTATATGTATATCCTAGCACTTAAGGTTTTTAAAATGTTTATTGTTTTACATATAATTATGTTGGTGGCGCTTTGAATTAAAAAATAAATCTGTTACAGAATAGCTGTTCCTCTCTCACAGCAGAGCGGGTTTTACAGCATAGATATCTAGCTCCACAGTACAGTTTACAGTAATGTTAAACAAATAATATCAGTAACATTTTATATAAATCTTCAATAAAGTTCGCGATGTTTCAAGCCTTTTATAAGGATAGTCTTCAGTTGAATCTTTAACATATTGCAAAAAAAATGGTTTATTTACCCAGCGTTTTCTTTAATACTATAGACACTTTATCTATTTCGTGAAGATCGAAATTTTACAGCACATAATTAAAATGTATGTATTGTCTTATGAGGTATTTTCAACAATACTATCAATAATTATTTTTTATATTGTTAGCTTCTTAAAAATGTAAACGTAAATTATTGCATATTTTCTAGATGTGATTGGCTTAGTGTTACTAAAAGTGATTGATAAATTTAAGATTTATCAATAGGTTTCATTAAATTAGAAAATAGTGTCAAGACATGTTTACTTTATTTTATATAAGTTTTAAGTAAACTAAACTAGATAATTCTAAGATTTTTAAATTGTTAAAATATCCGTAGCTCAATGTTGACTTCCGGTAGTTCTGACGAAATTGCATATAATAGTCAATAAGAGTACTTCTTGACTCAACATTTTTAATCGGCCAGAACGGACTGGCAGTCTACGTCGACCTACGAAGCCAGGTGGCTATTGATATTGGAGTTTCAAAGGCAATAAAGTAAATATTATAAAGTGAGTGGTTATATAATTTAGTAAAGTTTACAAATTCAGAAGCAGGGATAACACTAAGGAGTTCTGGTAAGGTGTTACCGCCTTGGTGTAAACATATGCCCACAAGACGGTATGTTCAAAATTAATTTAATTGTTCAGTGTGATAAAAAGTTTTAATTTCTTTTTATGTAACTACGGTAAAAAATTATAACTGGTTTTTCTAGTTGCAATTTAGTGGATACAAAGAAAAGTTGGGATAAATCGTAATTTTAAGCTACGTGTTGGTAATATTTTAATAAAATACTTGTTTGTCGAGATGTTCTTTTTGGTTTTTTATATGCACAATTTTTATGTACCTACCTACTTTTAGTTCAATGTTTTAATTAATAGTTTACGTTGTATGAAGAAGATACTCGTTGTTTTGCATATTTTAGATCATTGTACATTTTATGCACTGTACAATCGTGTGAAGATGCCTAGTGACCTGTCCGAAAGTAGACGGAGAGGCACAGAGGAGCCACCATCTCGTGCTGGCGGCTCGAGGCGCAGCCTATCCTGCCCTCGTGCTCGCAGCTTGAGGCGCAGCGGATCCTGCGCTCGTGCTCGCAGCTTGAGGCGCAGTGGATCCTGCGCTCGTGCTCGTGGCTCGAGGCGCAGTGGATCCTGCGCTTATGCTGGCGGCACGAGGCGCAGCGGATCCTGCGCTCGTGCTCGTGGCTCGAGGCGCAGTGGATCCTGCGCTTGTGCTCGCAGCCTGAGGCGCAGTGGATCCTGCGCTCGTGCTCGCAGCTTGAGGCGCAGCGGATCCTGCGCTTATGCTGGCGGCACGAGGCGCAGCGGATCCTGCGCTCGTGCTCGTGGCTCGAGGCGCAGTGGATCCTGCGCTTATGCTGGCGGCACGAGGCGCAGCGGATCCTGCGCTCGTGCTCGTGGCTCGAGGCGCAGTGGATCCTGCGCTTATGCTGGCGGCACGAGGCGCAGCGGATTCTGCGCTCGTGCTCGTGGCTCGAAGCGCAGTGGATCCTGCGCTTGTGCTGGCGGCACGAGGCGCAGTGGATCCTGCGCTTGTGCTGGCGGCACGAGGCGCAGTGGATCCTGCGCTTGTGCTGGCGGCACGAGGCGCAGTGGATCCTGCGCTTGTGCTGGCGGCACGAGGCGCAGCGGATCCTGCGCTCGTGCTCGCAGCTTGAGGCGCAGCGGATCCTGCGCTCGTGCTCGTGGCTCGAGGCACAGTGGATCCTGCGCTTGTGCTCGCAGCCTGAGGCGCAGTGGATCCTGCGCTCGTGCTCGCAGCTTGAGGCGCAGCGGATCCTGCGCTTATGCTGGCGGCACGAGGCGCAGCGGATCCTGCGCTCGTGCTCGTGGCTCGAGGCGCAGTGGATCCTGCGCTTGTGCTCGCAGCCTGAGGCGCAGTGGATCCTGCGCTCGTGCTCGCAGCTTGAGGCGCAGCGGATCCTGCGCTTATGCTGGCGGCACGAGGCGCAGCGGATCCTGCGCTCGTGCTCGTGGCTCGAGGCGCAGTGGATCCTGCGCTTATGCTGGCGGCACGAGGCGCAGCGGATCCTGCGCTCGTGCTCGTGGCTCAAGGCGCAGTGGATCCTGCGCTTATGCTGGCGGCACGAGGCGCAGCGGATCCTGCGCTCGTGCTCGCAGCTTAAGGCGCAGTGGATCCTGCGCTCGTGCTCGCAGCTTGAGGCGCAGCGGATCCTGCGCTCGTGCTCGCAGCTTGAGGCGCAGTGGATCCTGCGCTCGTGCTCGCAGCTTGAGGCGCAGTGGATCCTGCGCTTATGCTGGCGGCACGAGGCGCAGCGGATCCTGCGCTCGTGCTCGCGGGTCGAGGCGCACGGGATCCTGCGCTCGTGCGCGTGGCTCGAGGCGCAGTGGATCCTGCGCTTGTGCTGGCGACTCGAGGCGCAGCGGATCCTGCGCTTGTGCTGGCGGCACGAGGCGCAGCGGATCCTGCGCTTGTGCTGGCGGCACGAGGCGCAGCGGATCCTGCGCTTGTGCTGGCGACACGAGGCGCAGCGGATCCTGCGCTTGTGCTGGCGGCACGAGGCGCAGCGGATCCTGCGCTTGTGCTGGCGACTCGAGGCGCAGCGAATCCTGCGCTTGTGCTGGCGGCACGAGGCGCAGCGGATCCTGCGCTCGTGCTCGCGGCTCGAGGCGCAGCGGATCCTGCGCTTATGCTGGCGGCACGAGGCGCAGCGGATCCTGCGCTTGTGCTGGCGGCACGAGGCGCAGCGGATCCTGCGCTTGTGCTGGCGGCACGAGGCGCAGCGGATCCTGCGCTTGTGCTGGCGACTCGAGGCGCAGCGAATCCTGCGCTTATGCTGGCGGCACGAGGCGCAGCGGATCCTGCGCTCGTGCTCGCGGGTCGAGGCGCACGGGATCCTGCGCTCGTGCGCGTGGCTCGAGGCGCAGTGGATCCTGCGCTTGTGCTGGCGACTCGAGGCGCAGCGGATCCTGCGCTTGTGCTGGCGGCACGAGGCGCAGCGGATCCTGCGCTTGTGCTGGCGGCACGAGGCGCAGCGGATCCTGCGCTTGTGCTGGCGACTCGAGGCGCAGCGGATCCTGCGCTTGTGCTGGCGACACGAGGCGCAGCGGATCCTGCGCTTGTGCTGGCGGCACGAGGCGCAGCGGATCCTGCGCTTGTGCTGGCGACTCGAGGCGCAGCGAATCCTGCGCTTGTGCTGGCGGCACGAGGCGCAGCGGATCCTGCGCTCGTGCTCGCGGCTCGAGGCGCAGCGGATCCTGCGCTTATGCTGGCGGCACGAGGCGCAGCGGATCCTGCGCTTGTGCTGGCGGCACGAGGCGCAGCGGATCCTGCGCTTGTGCTGGCGGCACGAAGGCGCAGCGGATCCTGCGCTTGTGCTGGCGACTCGAGGCGCAGCGAATCCTGCGCTTATGCTGGCGGCACGAGGCGCAGCGGATCCTGCGCTCGTGCTCGCGGCTCGAGGCGCACGGGATCCTGCGCTCGTGCTCGTGGCTCGTGGCGCAGTGGATCCTGCGCTTATGCTGGTGGCACGAGGCGCAGCGGATCCTGCGCTTGTGCTGGCGGCACGAGGCGCAGCGGATCCTGCGCTCGTGCTCGCGGCTCGAGGCGCACGGGATCCTGCGCTCGTGCTCGTGGCTCGTGGCGCAGTGGATCCTGCGCTTATGCTGGCGGCACGAGGCGCAGCGGATCCTGCGCTTGTGCTGGCGGCACGAGGCGCAGCGGATCCTGCGCTCGTGCTCGCGGCTCGAGGCGCACGGGATCCTGCGCTTGTGCTGGCGGCACAAGGCGCAGCGGATCCTTCGCTTGTGCTGGCGACTCGAAGCGCAGCGGATCCTGCAGCGCAGGATGAGCAGCGCAGTACATCTCAAAGGGTTGAGTCGCATGCAAGAAGTCAAAGCAGGTCAGTCGTAATACCTTTTTTACAGCTACGTGAAAATCGAGAGATGTTAACCTACACTGCTATGAGCGTGTATGTAAACGATTACCTGAAGTGCAAAGTGCACAAATTGTAAACTTACACTGCTATGAGCGTGTAGGTAAACGATTACCTGAAGTGCAAAGTGCACAAATTGTAAACTTACACTGCTATGAGCGTGTATGTAAACGACTACCTGAAGTGCAAAGTGCACAAATTGTAAACTTACACTGCTATGAGCGTGTATGTAAACGATTACCTGAAGTGCAAAGTGCACAAATTGTAAACTTACACTGCTATGAGCGTGTATGTAAACGATTACCTGAAGTGCAAAGTGCACAAATTGTAAACTTACACTGCTATGAGCGTGTATGTAAACGATTACCTGAAGTGCAAAGTGCACAAATTGTAAACTTACACTGCTATGAGCGTGTAGGTAAACGATTACCTGAAGTGCAAAGTGCACAAATTGTAAACTTACACTGCTATGAGCGTGTATGTAAACGACTACCTGAAGTGCAAAGTGCACAAATTGTAAACTTACACTGCTATGAGCGTGTATGTAAACGACTACCTGAAGTGCAAAGTGCACAAATTGTAAACTTACACTGCTATGAGCGTGTATGTAAACGATTACCTGAAGTGCAAAGTGCACAAATTGTAAACTTACACTGCTATGAGCGTGTATGTAAGCGATTACCTGAAGTGCAAAGTGCACAAATTGTAAACTTACACTGCTATGAGCGTGTATGTAAACGACTACCTGAAGTGCAAAGTGCACAAATTGTAAACCTACACTGCTATGAGCGTGTATGTAAATGACTACCTGAAGTGCAAAGTGCACAAATTGTAAAATCTACACTGCTATGAGCGAATATGTAGACGACTGCCTGAAGTGCGAAGTGCACAAATTGTAAACCCACGCTGCTATGAGCGTGTATGTAAATGACTACTGAGTTGCAAAGTGGCGTAGGTGTATATTATATTCTCGTTGTACAACTTGCAAATTCCAAAATAAGCCGCTATGAGCGGAACATTTGAAGTACAGAGTGAGCCATCATAACTGCACGCATATTAACTAAAAGTATAATGTGTTAAAGATATTTGTGTTATTTCCGTTATATGATTATAATAATCTATACTAGTATTTGTAGCAAGTGCAGTTATTGTTATCTAAAAATTTTTGTGATTATTGCCTTGTATTAAATTATTTCCTAAATTTGTTATATTCGCGGGGACGCGAACCCTATCAGGATGGACGAATTGTTAGCTTCTTAAAAATGTAAACGTAAATTATTGCATATTTTCTAGATGTGATTGGCTTAGTGTTACTAAAAGTGATTGATAAATTTAAGATTTATCAATAGGTTTCATTAAATTAGAAAATAGTGTCAAGACATGTTTACTTTATTTTATATAAGTTTTAAGTAAACTAAACTAGATAATTCTAAGATTTTTAAATTGTTAAAATATCCGTAGCTCAATGTTGACTTCCGGTAGTTCTGACGAAATTGCATATAATAGTCAATAAGAGTACTTCTTGACTCAACATTTTTAATCGGCCAGAACGGACTGGCAGTCTACGTCGACCTACGAAGCCAGGTGGCTATTGATATTGGAGTTTCAAAGGCAATAAAGTAAATATTATAAAGTGAGTGGTTATATAATTTAGTAAAGTTTACAATATTTTAATTTATTTTTGAGTAGTTTTGTTTGTTCTTTGATTTTGCATGATAAACTTTATTATTTTATTTTTCTCTCTCTTCTAGGTTTCTTGGTTTTCCGACTCGCGCAGAATTTTCATTCACCCGGCGGCGGTGGGAGAAATATTTCTTTATTTTTTCCAAATTTCATTGTGTCCCTACAATTATGACGCATACATCCGTTTGTAACGAATGTCTATATTATATCGCTTCATTTAATTTAATTCATACTATCAATAAAACCTCTCAAAAGGATAGTTATCATTTGATTCTTTAACATGTTACAAAAAGAAAAAAAATTTCTATACCCAGAATTTTTAATTATACTTACAGTACACTAATTATTAAATAATACTATAATAGATACGTTGTGCATTTCATGTAGATCGAAATTGCTTTTTACAGCAAATGATTAAAGTGCGAAGCGGTGATAGCCTAGTAGTTAGGGCGTCAGCCTCCTAATCAGAGGTCGGCGGTTCGAATCCGGTCACGCACCTCTAACTTTTCGGAGTTATGTGCGTTTTAAGGAAAACATCGTGAGGAAACCTACACGCCTGAGAGTTCTCCATAATGTGCTCAAAGGCGTGTGAAGTCTGCCAATCCGCACATGGCCAGCGTGGTGAACTATGGCCAAACCCTTCTCATATTGAGAGGAGACTCGTGCTCTGTAGTGAGCCGGTAATGGGTTGATCATGATGATGATGATGATTAAAGTGTATATCTCATGAGGTATCAGAGAATTAAAATGCGTGAGCGGAACGACCGTAAGTCCGTCCCGAAAGCTTGGATGGATGGATGTCTGTAACTTAATCACGCCAGGACTGCTGAATGGATCTCGATGAAATTGTGCACAGATATAGTTCATAGTTTGGAATATCACATAGCCTAATATTATACCGGAAAAATTAACGGTGCCCATCGGATAGAATTTTGATGAAGCCTCAACAGTTTTTACACATACGGACGAAGTCGCGGGCAAAAGCTAGTCTGGTAATGGTTAGTATCAATATCATAGCGGGTCTATACTATAGCCCTGTCCTGTGAGAATGAGCCCTGTGCCCAACTGTGAGACATAATAATGAATCAATGGGTTAAGAATTATGTAATTTTTTAATCAGGTAGGTATAACATTGTTTTATAAGCTTATATTTATGACATTAGTTACATTAACGTCGGACTTATAAAAACAATTTGGCTGAAATTGAGAATGGTAATAGATTAACCATGGATTAGATTATACAGGGTAACCTATACTCTTTATTACTGGGCTACTTTTTGTCGCGGAAAAATCCTTGGTCCCAGCGTTAAAAACAAAAAGTTGAATCGAGCAAGATACCATTTGTGTCATTATAATGCCATTTCAACGTCACAATTATGATATTCCAAAATGATTATTTTTACTTGTCAAATTTTAATAATTTTTACTTAAATCGCCGGTAACATGTTTGATTTACAATTACTATAATTTTCTTATCGGAATCAAACATTAAATACTTACTAAAGTGCAATTCTTATTTCCCAGACATCCTTTTTTACGTGTAATTCATATAGCATGATAATAAACGAGGTCATTACTAATGTACCTACCCGTTTAATTGAAAAGCAAGCAATGAATTTGCTCCTTGGAACGCAATGACGATACAAATTAGCTGGCAAGGTCGCAGAGTCTTTGAATAAGTACGTACCCGTGTTTTTTATAATACCTTTTGTAATGTAGCTAATACGCGCGGTAAAGTGGTATGTACCTATTGAATTGCGCAAATGTGTATATGAAAAAATTTCCGACACTTCTTCATATACAACAGACCGTGGCCGTGATGTAACTCGAGGTATTTAAATATTATTCATAAACGTATCCATAACAACATCGCTTCTTTATACCTCTAGAAATATATAATGATTATATATGCTACTGTAACGTAATGATGGTCATTACATATCTGTTCATTGATCGAAGCTAGTTGAGCATTAAAAAAGCATTAATAGTTTGCATGCAAGACTTTAAAAGATCAAAAAAGAAAAAAAAATATAAAAAAAGAGGATATTTTCGATCCTTTACAACAAAACTTATGAACCCCAGTACATAAGTTAAAATTGCAATCAATATTATATAGTCTAACAATGTAGCATAACAATATTGTTATGCTACAAAAATGCAATAGGCGTTTAATTAATATAAAACTGCATGAAGAGGTTACAGATCTGCAGTTTATAACTATGCCTGTAGAAGAATATATTAATATTTAAAGAATTACAAAAACGTTAAAAAAAGTATGAACGTGAATAAAACAAATAATTAAGCAACAGGGTTAACTTGTGGTGATGTAAGAAAAAAAACGTCACAATACTTAGCATCATCAAGAGAGGTTAACCATATGATGTTTTTGAAGTGAAAACTTCTTTAGCGGCGTTGAGCACTTTTTCTGTAATGGGTATAAAATCTTAAACTCGCGTCAGGACACGTGACCTGATCGAAAAAGCGTAAGACGGATGGAGAGTAGACAGCTATCCCCTCTCTACGGCGCGGCGAAAATGTATGCCTGGGCCTACTGTTTCGTTTAGGCAGCGCAGGGCGCTTGCGCGAATGTTCGTGTATGTTACAGCGTGCCACGCGCATCCATGGATGGTGACAGCTGATGGCTCGACCGTCTGTGTAGTGATCACATTGTTGTGTATTCGTAAAATTCGTGAATGTAAAGTGCTTAAAATATGGAAATTGATATAGATAAACTTTTTAATGTAAAATAATTGTAATAGTTTTAAAGTGTTAAATTTTTAATGTAATATAAATTGTCATGTTTGTGTACGATAGCGCAATAAATGAATATTGTATTCTACCACATAAATGATAGTACTTTTATACTGATAAAGCAATTGGTGCAAAATTATTCCCTAACCATTCCAAAATATCAAACATGCTCAACGTTAATAATCAAGTTTTCACTTCTGCCGGCACTCCCGGAGTGCAACCCGTCTTTTTTTTTTTTATCTGTTCTCGTTTAGTCTTCTAGCGTTTTATCTTCGGAGGTTTAGTCTTTTGATATACAGTCTTGCAAAAATAAAAATTACTTGTGCACGCGCGCGTTAACAGTTCATTTTCAACCTCACAGTAGATCGAAGGCAGGCGTAACGTGGACTAATGTGAAATCATAAGGGAAAATTTAGCCCAGCCAATGATATTGCGTACAAGTCGGCATTTTCTATTTTATCTATCTATCTAGCTGTAGTCCATGGTGATTATCACAAACACAAGATATTAATAGTGCATAATATGGGTGTTGACGTCATTTTTAATTCCGACAATCCCTATGCTTGAGTATTCATAATATTTTCACTGTCATAAACGCTGGGCGTAACAAAGATTTTTTTCGGTTATTTTCCAAGTAGCCTAAAATATGGCTATGTTATATAAATTTCAAGTCAAGTGCTTTTTTTTTGATTGGCAATGACGATATTATAGAGATGTCATGTTATTTATATAATAGTCTGTCATTAAAGTCTGTTTGCTCTGTTTTTAAATGGTGCATCTCCTCGACATTATTTTTAAATGCTTATTATGTTAAAATATGATAATATTATAATAATATTGTTAACTTCTCACACCTTAACGACTGAATATAATAGAGATAGATTCAATTCAGGGTACAAGCATAGGATAGTTTTTAGTCCAATAAAACAGTCTGCAGTCGAAGGGCTGCCAAATCGCGGTTCCTTCACGTATACATACTTGCTTACGTATACAGGTCGAATTGGGAACCTGCTTTCTTATCGAATTCGGTCATAAATAAAAAAAATGTTTTTTAACGATGTCCGTTTAAAAACGTTGTGTTTTTTTTTCCGAACGTCAGACTATAAAGATGCATCTAAATTGTGTTCAATTATCGAATTTTATAGTACTTATGATCTTTAACCAGTGCCCTGTAATCACGGCCGAGCGCGAATTTTTCAACAATTTAACGTATCTCCAAAACGGCCATTACCCGTAATTTCGTCTCAGAATCTCAAGGCTGAGTGTGTACAAGTAAACGCTTGTAACCTGCCAGCTTCGAACCTTGGAATGTTTAGGACGTGTGCATACAAGATGATAACAATAATTATTATAAAGGCACGATTTTCATTGACCTCAATACAAAGGATGTTATCTCAGAACTACGAGTATTAATAATCCTACATACAACGAAATCTTCAACGTTAAAACCAACGGCATTGGAGGAATAATCAGCAATTTTTAATACAAGCTCATATTGTAATTATCCTCAGCCTTTTAAAGTCTCACACTGGATCTTACTTGAGTAAGATAAGGTTAAGGTCCTAAACCTTAGATCATCATTGCTGGCTTTAAATATTATAATCATTTTAACGCCGACAGCTTAAGGTGCCCCTTGACGCAAGAAGCTATGCGTATTTCTGACCCCATTTTTTTTTCTCGTGGTGGAAATGCTTTACGGCTACCTCCATCCGTTGGGCAAGACGGAGGTTATGTGGAACTCCCCCTCCCCCCCTATCGTTGAGGAATACCCGAACTAAAAACCACCACAGCATGTCCAATTCGCTGGATTTGCTGAACACCTGGGCAACCCATTGTATTCTTCCCGGACGTATTTCTAACCCCTGGTTGGTTACTGAGAATTACTCTAAAGAAAATCTAATACCTAAAATGTTTGGGATATTTTTGGGGTATACGAATTCACATAAGGCCCTATGCACGTCAACAACTCATCATAACATGTAGGATTTTTTTTAATGCTATCAAATCAAATTTCATGAAATCTTCAAATAATATGAGATATTTGATTCACATATCAATACAAAGAAGAGGAGTTAAAGAACTGCATTTTAGGGATATATATTTAACCACAAATCGCACTTCAACTGATTGGGGAAAGACAGACTGATTGATGCTTAGCCAAAAGCAAACAGAATCCCCTATAAGAGGAGTAGCGGTTAACTTAATTTTCCCTTTGACAAAGTAAAGTCTATTGAGACTTGGGGAAAAAAAATAACCATGCATCATTGAAAAAGCAACGGAGTTTATTTCATTAGTGTGGGTTGAACAGAGGAAATCCGTGGGGGAACCATCGCGTACCGACATTGCTCAAATGATTAGTACTCTGTATATGTGTACACGGATATACGTATTATATTATATCGTTTTAAGTTTTCGAGTGTAGTTATCAGCATCAATCCAAGAATAAAAATAATGGTAATGTTATAAGAACGATTCATATAATAAGTTTACATGAATTTATGTTGTTTTTTTGATTTGATTTGATTGTTTGTTTTGCACATTTCATTAAGTTCTTTGACATATTCTCTATATTGATTTCGCTTGAAGATCGCTTGGAAAAATTGCAAATCTCTCAACTTGTAGTATAACAATTTTACTTGTTTATTGTTATGGTTTTCTTAGTGTATAATCGAGTAGGTATAATTACCTTTGAATCTAAAGTGACAGCACAAAAGTTCTCCAGTTCAAAACAAAGCATGGGACATTCTCCATCCTTACAGACAGACCACTGACGAAGGAGAAGAAAAGGAAGAGGAATGAAGATGTAGACAAGAGGACAGTTATATTGATGATGCCAACTGAATTCCGAATTTCAAATCAACTTTTAGTAATGAACAACAATAAAATAATTAATAATTGTATAATTGTACGGTACTCACAGACGAGACGATAAGAAATAAAACAAAATTGACATTAAAGAAATATAAATTATTCCCTACTACCATTGATATTTCAAAGTGGTTATTCCCGAGATTTCGTGAAGAGTGATGCAGAAACTGTAGCCAGAGTTTTAAATTTAAATTAAATTAACACGATCTCCTTGTCTATACATACAATTTGGAAAATATATAACATGTCGTCACTTTGCTACGTTGCCAACTCTCACAATCAAGATTGGCTCCAAGGTCAGCAGACTATCCGGTCAATTGTTGCAATTTGTATATGTTATATCAATGAATAATAAATATATTTGCATTTTCACGCAGAGAAATTCCAATAACTACACACGTAAGAAAAAGTTTTGACACCGCATTGCACGCTCAGAATACTAAAACACTTAGAATGCATTATGATGATTGATGTATGCCGAAACTATATTGAATAAATTAATGAATGATACGAATAATATCATTGATTTAGTTATCCAACATAAAAATAAGGTTTCTATTTAGGTTAGTTGACGTTTGAAACAAATTCTAAATCTACTTTTCTTCGTGTACGTACGTCACTGATATTATAGTTATAAGTATGCCGAGAAGCTGTGATAGCCTAGTGGTTAGAGCGTCAGCCTCCTAATCAGAGGTCGGCGGTTCGAATCCGGGCACTCACCTCTAAATTTTCGGAGTTATGTGCGTTTTTAAACAATTAAAATATCACTCGCTTCAACGGTGAAGGAAAACAACGTGAGGAAACCTGCACGCCTGAGAGTTCTCCATAATGTTCTCAAAGGCGTGTGAAGTCTGCCAATCCGCACATGGCCAGCGTGGTGGACTATGGCCAAATCCCTCTCTTATTGAGAGGAGACCCGTGTTCTGTAGTGAGCCGGTAATGGGTTGATCATGATGATGATGAAGTTGACGTTTGAAACAAATTCTAAATCTACTTTTCTTCGTGTACGTACGTTACTGATATTATAGTTATAAGTATGCCAAATTTCTGCCCGATCCGCCCAGTGATTTGAGCGTTGCGTTGATAGATATGTCAGTTACTCAATAAATCACTCAGTCGGTGACTTTTTTATAGACAGGTGGGATAACCAAAAAATGTGTTATTCAGTCCATAATTTCCATTTCCTCTCAAATCATGAGTAGGTTTGCTTTATGAACTAGGTACGAAATAATGAAACGAATAGAAGTTTCAAATATTCAATATACCTCTAAGTCTATTGTAGAGATTGTAGGGTTAAAACATTTTTAAACTGACTGAATACGTGTATAAATTGTTTACGACGAATTGACGTCGCCCGCGACTTAGTCCGTATTTTAAAGATTTTTCTTTAATTCGCGCGGAAACTATTTTTTCGTGATGCTTTTAGCATCGAATGTCCAACTGTTGGATGCAAACTATGAATTTTCAAAACTTCAATTGAATAACTAAAACAAAAGCCTATGGGCCGTTTCTGAGGACTTGCCGCCGGCGAAGACGAAGTCCCCGCTATCTTACGTCATCCGGACGTGGGCTCCATCCACGGCCTCGTCAAAAAAATTTCTCGGCCAAAATATTTCTTCTGGCAGAGCTTCTTTTCGAAGCTCGCCAAACAGTCCGGTTACGCTGTGGCAACCAATAGGGTTAGTACAACTCATAGACAGTCCGAAAATAAAATGAGGACTTAATTTTTTCATAGGATAATTTTTGGCCCGTAAAGGAACGGTCCCCGCGTGCTTTGAAAATTACCAAACTAATGCACAAGAAGGGTAGAGCTTGTTTATAATAAAAATAAATATCTGATTGATTAGGACTGTGTAAAGATGTTAGTTAGCTAAAAAGTAGACACGCTGAGTGCCGTTGCCCTCAATTCTGGGAAAATGTTAAATTCTCATGGAAAAAAAGAAATTTTACGCGGGCAAAAGTCGCTGACGGAAATTATTTAGAAATTTATTATTTGAAAATGCGAGATACTCGTAAATTTGAATACAACAATTTTGATTTCGATCCCGTCTCGAAAAAAAAAAAACATTGCATGCAGTAAAATGGTACAGAAACCCACACATAAATAAAACACTGAATAACAAATGTTCTGAAAGACATCATAATATTTTTGGCAGACGGTCAAAAATAAATTAAAACTGCCTCATTTGTATGAATGGTTGAGCCACAAAATATATCTTTTTAAAAAACAATATAATATTGTGATTTGTTTTATGACTATAAATCTTTTCTTGTTATCCCCTTCACATCTGGTAAAATAGGGTCTCCTCTGCCAGTTGTTCTTATTGGTTCTACGGTTCGTATTGTGCCAACCAATCTAGCCTCCTATGATCCGGGCATCTTGAATATTAGCTGACAGAAAGGCCGAACTTGAAAATCTTGAAATATTGCGTATATTTCGAGAACAATAAACACACATATATAAAAATGAACCAACACGTTATCTGTAGAATAAATTTATTTTCTTACGATCTTAAAGAAGCTTATTCCGTCATATAATATGCCTCGCAATACCCTGGGCTTGAGAAGGAACATTTTGCTTTGGCACCTGGGAGTAAGAAACTTGGCTTACGTTTAAGCGGTGAAGAATTGTATTTTTAATTGAAGGGGTACTTTATCTATAAGGGATGAAAAAAGGGGACTACTTCACTTTAAGAGATCCGACAAGGATGGCCACTTCCAAGGTTCGCAGCGTGACGTTGATTCACCTTTAGCCTTCTTGAGTATCGATTATGGAAATTATAAAACTATTGAGAATTTCACTTGTAGTAAATCTCTGGTTTTGACGACCTCTGTGGCGCAGCGCGTGCTCCGTCGCATTAGAAAATAGGAGGTCCTGGGTTCGATTCCCGGCTCGAGTCTGGTCTGGTGGAAGGCACCGACAAAGACGTGGCGCCAAGCAATTTAGCATTCCAACACGATGTCGCCTAGAAACATATTTGGAGTATAGGTTTACTATAGCCCTAACAAGTTAGCCCGCTACTATTTTGGACTGCATCATCATTTACACCAGGTGAGATTGCCCTCAAGGGATAACTTGTAGTAGATAAAAAAATATATATTTTTTTAATTTTTTTATGCATTTACATTAATTACATATTTACAATGATGTATAACTTGCTACATGTTACACGTTTTTTCCAATTAAAAAAGGAATGGTCCATTAAAAATAAAGACTGCCTCCAACCGAAGCGTATTTGTTAGACTTATTAGTTTATTTTCAGAGTACCTACCTACTTAAGTGCCTTAATTATCTCCTCCATTATTAAAAACTCAACAAAAGATTTTTATCAACGAGAAGATCTTAATTAATTGACGCGGATATACCCATCAAGGATAAATTAGTAAAAATATTCGTACCAATCTAAAAACTGAAAATTACTGCGAGAAAATAAAATATTAAAAGAACGCGGAAAATATTAAATTTAACAGCATTTATTATGCTTCTTAAATTGAAACATGGTGCCTGCCAAAAAAAAAATTCTATTCCCACTGCCTGTTAACTTTATCGCCCATTATATTATATTATATTATACTGACGTAACTTAACATTTTTTTTTTGTTTAATTTTACTATGGTACTAAATTAATAAATCTATGTTAATAAAAACGAATCAATATGTGTTGCTAATGATAATACTCCAGAAACAATTTGCCTAATTTTTACTTTCAAATATTCGCAGTAGTCAAAGACGGACGAATTCGCAGGTCTCAGCTAGTAATGACGAGTATATATAATTGAGTGATCAGTGTTGAATAGTACAAATATATAAAAAAGCTTGGGTATGAATTGCTCTATCTCCATAGGTACTATAGTTTATTATTCATTTTATTCATTATGTGAGATGGTATAACGAAAAAACAGAAAAACCCCGGTTAAGTATGTTGTGGGCTTTTTCTTAGACCGGGGCGCGTTTGGAACCCTCGTAGCTTTAGTTTTAAGTTTACGAATATAGTTATCACAATGAAATAACTACTATGTAAATTATTGAAGCGTCAAAAGTCCCTTTTTAAGGACTATTTGAATAAAGATTATTTTGAATTTGAATTTGATTCATACCAGCCGGTAAATGTGGAAGAGCTTTAAACTTAGAAGTACTCTGGGTGGCTATATGTCAGCTGATAAGGTGAGATTGCAATATGTTTGAAGACTCCATTAATGTCTGCGATGGCAATTTACTTCATAAAGTATTCTTGCTTTGCCATTAATTATAGTCACTTTAAAAAAATGGAGTAGTTCAATAGCAGGTTTTTATTGGCAATGTAGATAAGGGACGAATATATAGATAGACTTCATTAAATTTCCAACGATTTCGAAATTCTTTTCCATTTGAAATACTGTTATAGTTATTGTCAAATATATTTATGAATAGGACAAAGGTTTTTTGAGATGGAGGAAATTCATTTACAAACAATTCCATAGATTTGAAGGCAGTAGACAATTCTATAGTTTTCAACCCATTGTCGGCTCACTACAGAACACGGGTCTCTTTCAATATGAGAAGGGTTTGGGCATAGTTCACCACGCTGGCCATGTGCGGATCGACAGACTTCACACGCCTGTGAGAACATTATGGAGAACTCTCAGGCATGCAGGTTTCCTCACGATGTTTTCCTTCACCACTAACCACTAACACAGCTTTTCTATATTATAATAATCACTAGTAATATAACATCTGTGAAATTATATCTCAGAGGTATATACAAATTATCACAATATCTAGGACAATCAAACTATACTACACTTTGGTAGATCAAGGTCACGTTTATCAGAAATTGGAAAGTAAAATAATAACAGTGTATAGTTTATTTTATGAAGAGTAGAATTACTTTAGACAAATAGCAGCAGAGTGAGACCATTCTGAATACACAAATAATATATATTTAAAATATATCTGCCGTTAAATTTTAAACGCTGAAAACATGTCGTTTGAATACCAAAGATGCTAATCTGTATGCGTTGCATATACGATTTAACTTTTAATTCGTACAGAGTCAACAGTGTCAAGTCGGTTGGCATAACTTTGCACAAAGTAGCTAACGAGTATATTAAATCAAGTCGGCAGGTGTGGAATCGCCTCAAAAGGCGAACGGCAGCTGACGGCTGGGATGCACTGACCGTATAGTCTGGGAGACAAACTAACGATTTTCGTCGCACCGAATACATAAACACTTCATTGCGACAAGATGGTTTATAAATATGTATTAGAGAATTCTTGTTGGCGAAGCTAGTGGGTATTCTTTAGTCGAGTTCGTAGATTATAATTCGAATCCAAATAAGGGTGATACTTTCAACAGAGTACAATAGTATAAAAGCAAATTGACTTTCTATATTTGGAAAGTAATGGTTTCGCCCTTATATTTTTTGAAGCGGCCAACGTTAGAGATTCGATGCATACACAATTGCATATAAAAATTGCCAAATTACATGTTAATTTTGATTTATTAATGCTAGCAATGGAATTATTTAAATAAAAAGTTTTGAGTATTGTTTAAAGACTTGAGTTAAAAAATATTCAGAGAAAAGAATTGGAATATTTGAAAAGGCAATACGTGACTTTTATTATGGTCCAGTATATTTGTAGAAGTATGTTACTGCTAATCTATAAGTTCACACAATTATTATAAACACGAAAGTGTGTTTGTTTATTATTAAGTTTTTTTTAACATATTATTAATGCAATTCTCTTTACGCATTAACTTAATTACGTTAAAATATTGTTTCACTCAACTGAGAGGGACATAAATCCCAAAAAACCAACAGAGAACCAATGTCTGTAGGATTTGGGAAGAATATTTTTTTTTAAATCTATGAACGGCTTAATAGCTGGATCGATCTAGTCTTAATTTTGAATACTCATAGTAATGTTCCAAGAAACGGAAACAAAATCTTTTTGCAGCCGGAAAACTAAAGAGTTGCCACAGTTGGTTTTGTCAGAGAACCTTGACGTAAGCAAAGTATTTATTTGTAACGTACAAGACGCAAAGACAATTAACCCACCGTCTCCCGATTCAATATGATTTATTGACACAATTAACCAAGCCAGGATCTTATGGGATTATTAAGCGCAGGGTACTATTCGCCGCTTAACGATTCGCCCATGGAGAGGAATTATTCATTTGAAGACCAATAATACATCAAAGTTGTAAGGATGGACTTACTGTGGGACAGCTGCGTATGGGCAAGTGTTTAGATTGATCGGGCGTCTGTTACCAACTTATTTACTACTTCAGACTCGATGTATATTCTATTCTATTGTAGCTTTGTATGGATAGTGTCACTTAGCATTGCTTTAACTAGATGGCATTTGGAATGGCCTTGGGATAATCAATTTAAAAAAAAACTAAATGTAGATTACAGGGTCTCAGAGGTAAAACACATTTGAGTATTTTAAAAAAGGCAAATCTAATATGGTATAGTCACTTTAAATTATAAGTTAATGGGAAATTTAATTAAAATTTTATATTATAAATTTATAATATAAAATTATAAATGTAACCCATGCCTCGGAGAGCAAATTAAGCCGTTGTTTTCGGTTATTGCCAAATAACAATTGAAGGTAGTCGTTAAATCCTGGTAATGCATATTTGGGCAGCGCGATGGTTCAATGCTCTAATTACTCTCTTCCACGCAAGAGGATCTCAGGCTTGCGATATAAAATGAGTTGTCAATGATGATTAATACATGTTTTACAGTACAGAAACTGATGAACAAGCGGAAATGAAAATAAAACCCAAAGCAAACAATTCAAAGAGGGCGGCTGTAATTAACGGTATCGACAAACCAAACTATTATAAGAGTTATTGCAACTTAACTGGACTTTGAAGATTCATGTGATCAGACCTGTTCGTAGCTATATAGAGCATGGAGATCGATCGCAGACGTCTGCACTCGCCAGTAATTGCGTAATGCACTTGCAATCAACATAGCTTTCCATTTGACGTGTCGACTTGAAATGAAACGTTTTAAATTTACCATCCATTGTGGCGTTTCGAAGTTCTCTTAATTACCAGCTTTACACTTAGATACGCGAAAACAAAAACATTTTCAGTTAATTGACGTATTTTTTAAATAATATTACGCTTCTCATGCTCATAAATATGAGTTATATAATTAGTTAGCAAAGAAAATGCAGATTGTTTTACTAAATTAAATTTGCATAAAACAATGTCAGACGTGGGATATGAGTTTATATCTAATTTCGATAAAGCACCAAAATTATTTTGTTCCAGGGGGATGCCAGTAACAGAATACACAAGTACTCGCAACTTGGGCTCAAAGTTTTGACAGTTCAACTCTTGAACGGCCCACTTGAAACCAACTCGAGAATTATTTAGACGTTTTCAAGTTTAACGGGCCCTTTTGATTTATAGATTCAAATGAATCATTTAGGGCTTGGTCCTGAATTCAGAAGGAGTAATATAATTAGGCAAATATCCATGAGTTTTGTTCGTCAATTTAAGGCACATTTCAACTTACAGGTAATAGATAAAGACAGAAGAACCACAAAGAACATTAAAACATTTCTGACGTCTAAAGTGACAGTTCGGGAATTTATAATTTTTGAAAGAACGGCAGAACAGTGAAAACTTCGGTTGTCAATGTAGGTATGGTAGTTTCTCCAAAATATTCTCAAGGGTATGCTAAGTCTGATCCATCAATTTTACGAATTGTGATACTGAATTTCCAAAAACTGGGGCATTTAATTTTATTGAGATATATATGTAAATCAATTAACAAAATAACAACGGAATTGAGTAATTTTTACGTATGTAGATTTACTAGTGAAATAGATTTTGTTAAAACTTCAAATATGGTATGATGTGTTGATCCGATCAGATCAGCACTGCATTTGGTACATCATTCCACGCCGCACTACATCATGCCGGAAACAGAACCATCTGCAGAAAGATCACACGTAAGAACGTGATCCATGCCAACGATCGCGACCCTAAGTAATGAGGATGATGATGCAGAGAGAGAGAAAACTTCAAATAGTGAAAGTAGGAAATCCTATGTCACTATAGTATCGAAAAGGCATGAATTTCTAAGGATTTTTGATTAACTCAAAAACAACGCGGATCTAGTTATCAATCAACTTTCAAGTCACAACCTGAAGTGTGTCCCATAATACAATTGAACGGTTTCTATAAGTACTACAAAATATGAAAACAAAAAATTGTAAACAAACTTGATCCATTAAACATGCAAAGTTTCGTAATAAAAAGAAATTAATGATGGCGACTGGATCAAATGATAACTATTTAGATAACCGCACACTGTTAGACCGCAATTATTTTGCAACTAATGAATAAAGATTAAAGTCGGATAAAAATCCAGCACTATAATCACATCCGACTGTGGTAGCTAGCGCAAGACATCAAAAGACATGATGGCGAAAAAAAAAGTAAGTAAAAATAATACTAGCAGGTACGTACGATCCTTGATACAAATATGATATTAGCTGCGAATTTTTCTATTCCCGGCCGCTGCAACAAGTTCTAGACTCGGCTTCTAGTCAGTGAACTTACCTGCAAATAAAAAAAAAAACGTGTGAGCATGTTTATCATTTGTACACGATAGAGATATATCGCCCTGAGGGAGAGATGTGAATTATAGAAGAGGCATAGGCGTAGGAATAATTTGTAGTTTTCAATTCTCAGCTACTTTGTATCTCAGTTAATGATGTGACACAATATCTTTATAGAGATATTACCGAAAACTATATTGCTTTAAAACTTTTCAGGGTTCTCTCTTAATGCTAGGTCAATGATGCTAATGAAATATTGCTCCAATAATCTCAAGAAATTTTAAGTGGCATGTGAGATGGTATTAACAAAAAAAGAATATTTATCTGGCTAAGTTTGTGGGCTACTTCTTACACAGGCATTTATAGTTTATAACCAATGGACGTTGATTCGTTCCCGGGTTTCGTCTGTGTTTGTCCTGTTTATTTCATAAACCCCCGGGAACCTTTTGTTGTCTTAGGTTAAACTATTTTTATTTAGCGGGTTTAATATATCGGTCCCGTAGTACGTTTCCGAAATAAAAAGTATCCTTAGTCAACCGAAGTGAAAACAAAAAGTCCCCCCGGCGAATAAAAAAACGGCATCAGAAAAAAACTTTTTTAAAAATTAATGTAGATAAAACTGAAGAGGAATCAAAAGTTGAATTCTAAAACACCTTCCGTAACAGATAACGTCTCGTAATGGGTTCTTGGATATGACCTATTTGGCTCAGCGAGAGAGGCTGCCTGCCAAGCGAAGGGGTTTGATTTTCCGCGGTAACTCAAGTATTTGTTTTAAATTCATTTATCTTTGTCCGAGCGATTCACGGTTGATTGTTTTTCAAATAAGTGTCACGTTATATATGTTTTTACTAACGAACACGTTGAGTCGGACTTTTTAATTAGATGCAGTGAAATAACGTTCCGTGTCACTAAAATACTGGACAGCGTGCATCGTTCAGATCAATAAATTAATATACACAAGAGCGATTTGTAGTTTAATATTACTCTACCGAAGGTGCTCATTAATTATAGTGAAAGATGGACGTGAATGTCGCGTACTAATGCATATCGTTAAAAAGGGCTAAAGGTTTACTTACCGGCACTGGCGATTAGAATAGTATAGCCATTTTAATGGTATTTTCTAGCAAATTAATGTTAAATTTACTGTGCAAATAAAGCTACAGATTAAAAAAATAAATCAAGACTTCACAAGTTTTAAGAGCTTTACGTGTTAGTTTAACGAGTAAGTTTCAATTAGCGACATAGCTCTTAAGGAAAGGTGGACTTATCCTTGGAAGTCCGAATTCCCGGATACCTGGTCACCCCGCATCGATACGTACAAAAGGAAGCCAGCGTCAATACTCCCATAACGAATTTATGGACGTTGTTTGCGCGACACAAATTTATTGCATTTGGAGACGGATTTTGTTATGCAGTGCATATTTTTTATGATTGACGATAAAAATGTTGTTATTTCTTTTCTTCTATTGCGACGTCTTTTTGTTACTTTGTATACGTTTGAAATATATCGATCTCCTCTTTAACATTTTATTTTTTTTACATTTTCACTGCTAAATTATTTTCGTATACTAAACTTAAATCTGTCAATCTTTTTCTTTCTTAGGGTTCTGTACTTGATGGGTGCCAACCCATCAAGTACAGAACCCTAAGAAAGAAAAAAATCTACAGGTACCTATTACCCAGAATACGCTGTCATCACCTTGCCTTGAAATGTTTACAGAATGTGTATTCTCTCTTAGGAATCTCTCCTAGATAACAGTGGTAAAGAGCATAGACCCATTTCGCTGCTAAATTCAAGTTAGCGGTTTAAAGATTTACTATCGCGAACCAACTTCTTAATAAACTCTCCAAATCAAATGCATTCTTTGGATAACGCCAAAGGTATGGTCAAATCACAGCGTCCAGCCGGCGTCCTTAGCGGCTTTTAAGTTGGCTTCCTGCGGGCGACCAATCATAGGCGCGCCTTAATCAAGTTTTGGGATTGGTCTGGTTCCCGCGCTAAAAGTCACTTAAAACTACGAGCAGAATTTGAAATAACACTATAGTATCTTTTCCATTAGCCGAGCTATATCGGATTTTTAGTTTCTATTAATATATATAATCGGAATTATAAAAGCGCTCATACATAAAAAATATCTTCATGTATATAATTATCATTAAAATGTACAATAATTGGGCATAGATTAATTATAAGCTTTCTCTTCATCTCTTCATTGAAGACCTGATAAAGAGCGGGTGTTTAAAAAAATAATAGTGCAATTATTTTAGCATAATTATTAATTCCACCATAAAAATGATCTTTCACTATACAAAAAAAAAAAAAACCAGCGAAAATTATATAAAACCAACTAAAGTTATGTAACACATTCTTCGCGGATCGTTTTAGTTAACGAATAAAATCGTTAAAGTATGTATGAATCCCATAAACAATTCCAATTAGCCGTTTGGCCGTACAGAGTTATATTAAAGCTTACAAATAAATAATTACTTTCTTCCATAATAATTAAAGACCTGCACTAATAAAGCTTAAGGAATGGTTTCCTTGAACGCACTTATCTGTGGAACTGCCATTCTATGATAGTTTAATTTTCGAGGAAGATTTTAAGCATTTTTTTGAAAGTCTAGCAATACCACTGTGTTGCAAAGAATGGGAAAGTCTACTGAGTTACTCAAAAGTGTAAAAAGGAGAAAAATTGAATATCTGGGCCACATAATGCGAAACTCTAAATATAACTTACACCAAATCATAATACAAGGCAAAATAAAGGGCAAACGAAGACCTGGCCGAAGAAGAACATCCTGGCTTAAGAATCTTCGCCAGTGGTTTAATATGAGCTCAAGATCACTGTTTAGGGCGGTAGTGAACAAGATCCAATTAGCCTTAATGATTGTCAACCTCCGGTAGGAGATGGCACTAAAAGAAGAAGAAGCAATGGCCGGGTTATGTTTATTTTTGTATGGGAAAAGACCAATCAGAAGTTGTACGCCAACGAAGTCGCACTGATTATAGTAGACACTATTATTTTTTGTAGTTTATTTTGTTGGCTACAAAGTTGAAGTCACAGCCAATTTGAGTTGTGCGACAAAGTTTTCCAACCCGTAGAGCATACCAAAGATCAAGTTCGACCAATAGTGTCGAGCCAATGCAACTAGTTATGGAGACTAACTCGACATAGTTAGTTGCTCTTGGCAAAAATTACTTCCGGCGCGTGAAAGATTTTTAGCTGTATTTCCCTCGATCGGACATCCGGGACAAGTCAGACCGGACATTTTTAGAAATGGCTTCCTGTTGCTTTCAAAATGTTCCAAGTACTATTGTAAAGATATTTTCAAATCCAGGTTCAATACGAATCCGAAAGTATCTATGTTTAAAGTTTTCAATTTAAATCAGCATCATTACATACTAATTATCAAAGACTTCGCATGAAAAGGTTTGCTCTTTGGAAAATATTTCGTTTTACAGACGAGACTACATTTGGTATAATTCATCCATCAAATGATATCAACTTTTAATACAATAACCATTATTTCACCCGTGTCACTTTATTTTAAATGCTTAGTATTTGTCTTCAAACTTTAGGAAATTTTCTACAGTTTTATCAACTGAAAGAGGATAGCGTTACACTGAATTGGCAATGTACTAATTTCTGTAGAGAAAGCAGAATTTCCCTTTCACATTTTCAAACCCTAAAACGCTTTACTTTGAAATATTATGAAACCTGTTTACACTAAACTGTGTAGGATAAACGACAATTTCTCCGTAATAAAACTAGTGGTCTGTCAAATATTGGGTTAGGATAATGAGTAGACTCCGGATAAATACCGGGCGAAATGTCTTTTCATTCATAAATAAACCTTACGGTGGCCCTGTGAGCATAGAAGCCTTTTAATAGATAAAGATTGATGTTTACGAGAAGCTGTGATAGCCTAGTAGGACGGCAGCCTCCTAATCAGAGGTCGGGGGTTCGAACCCGGGCACGCGAACTTATAACTTTTCGGAGTTGTTGTGCGTTTTAAGCAATTAAAATATCACTTGCTTCAACGGTGAAAGAAAACATCGTGAGCACACCTGCATGCCTGAGAGTTCTTCATAATATTTTCAAAGTCTGTCAATCCGCACATGGCCAGCGTGGTAGACTGTGGCCAAACCCTTATCATATTGAGAGGAGACCCGTGCTCAGTAGTGAGCCGGCAATGGGTTGATCATGAGGAATGTTTACGAGCAAGTCTACGGATTGTTTTGGTAACATCTTGGTATCAGATTAATGTCGCAGGTGGTGGTGTTTTGTTTATTATTATATTATTGTAATCAACCAGTTGGAGAACTAAAATACACCAGTTAAGGAAAGAACAGCTATAAATCAAACGTCTGAACCAATGGTATTAAATTTACATGGCTTAAACTACATGGATTAAACATTACATCGAAACAAAAGAAGTAGGAGAAGTGATATAAGAAGTCGGACAAATTTATAACCATATATCCCTCAGTTAAGGCCAAAAGATGATTATACACTTGAAGTGACCCCAAAGTAATGATTGGTTTACTTGGTTGTATTTGTAGTTTGATTTGGTTGTACTGCTTTATCGTGTGTATCTGAATTCTAATGCAGTTTTACGTAATGAAAGAATCAGTTCTGGGTCAATCGTTAGACATTTTTACGATTGTAGACCACAAAGGCGCAAAAAATAGCGTATTTGGACGAAATGGGTGGGTTTGTGACTGTAATAAATTGACTGAAAAATTTAGCAGATGCTTGAGAAAGTTTCTTCTAAAGCCCATCTTGCAACAGTTTTTCAATAAACAATAAACAGCAAGTATAATTTGCTATATTCCGCCGACGGGAGATTGTCTTGCATAACGCTGCGAATAGTCAGAGGTGCGCCCGGAATAGGAGGAAAGAATCTTAACCACGAAGCCAGCGCTTCAAAATAGCTGCTTAAATTGACAAAGCAACCATAACTGTAATGGCTGTAACGCCCAAGATAAATCGCATTTTATCCCGAGATGGATGGAATTCCTTGTGACGACGATGCCGGCAAATAGTTGAAAAACCTAGACGCTCACACGCTCCTACCTTTAATACAAAAAGTTGTTGAAGAATTCACGATTGACAGACTATTTAAATTGGCCAATCGCTGGCCGAGAATTGCAATAAGGGGGCCGACGAAGAGACTCATTTAAGGCGAATCATCCAAATAGATACATTATTTTGCAAAGGCTTTCAAAGTTTCATGTTTTTTTTAATCATTCGCAATCCATCCAAAGCATTGAACTGAAAACTTTTCAACTATTTCATCGATACCATTGTTATGATGCTGGATATAGCTATTGTAGAGATTTCCTAATATGTAGAATGCAGATGAAAATGCGTTTTCGTGTAGCGGTTACAAGGTAACGAATTTCAACCCCATACCGAAACGCGTCAACTTTTCGTTGCGGGGTTGCCATTCCAGCTTTAAGACCCGAACGTCCATCAGCAAGTCATTTTTGCATTTCATCTATTTAAAAATATATAGGTATAAAATTTCTCATGGAAATAAATGTTTCAACGGGCTTCAATTCAGTCCTCACTGATACGCCACTCATTTAGGTAAAATTTGGCTGTTTACCCTTGAATGAATATATACACATTATATTCCCCTGAATATCTACAGGATATATTAATTTCATATGCCTGACATCAATGGTCCATGGACCAAGATGGTTTTAGATTAAAATGTAACAGAACAATGGTTTCATCGTCCTCTAAGGGAAGACAAACTTACGACGAAATTTCAACCCTTGGTTTATCGATTACAAATAAACAAACCAATTATTACTCTTGTTGACTAAGTATATTAAGGATAGATATATAGATTATACTAAAGCATATTATATCAAAACATAACAGAACATCGATTTCATCGCCCTCTAAGGGAAGACAAACTTACATGAAGATTTTACCCTTGGTTTGTGGATTACAAATAAAGAAACAAATTATTACTCTCTTTGACTAGGTATGTTAAAGATAGATACAAATATTACAAAAATATGTTATTTATATCTGAAATTCCTATAGGAATACTCGGTGAATACATTCACCTTAAGTTAGCACTCCTTAAATAAACCTGAAACTTGTTCCTTTCATGTTTATAAAGTGACCAACGATTAATTGTCATCCCACATCTGGACATATCTGGATAAGTGAGTTTGAAACAACTAACACTTGATTACGGCTTTGTACAATGTAGATGCTAATATAACTACCATCGCTTAAAGAATATTCAAAATATACTGTATGTTTTTAATATTACTGACGCTGTTGTTTCTAAATTATAATCCTTATTTTAGGGACATCCGGGAAGCCGATCCTACTTCGCAATTGTGTCTGAATAGTCGATCAATTATAGTGAATAGAGCGCAAAATGAACAGACACCATGATACAGGCTTGACTAGTGCAGTGTACGAAAATAAAATTTATTTATTGTAAAAATTGTTTAGTAAATATATTTTTATTTCTATTTTTGCTTAATTGGTACAAATATGTATTCATTACGATAAAATGGTTATAACATACTTGGGTCCCAGGCATGTCCTAAAACAATGTCATTTTTAAATATTGCATTAAAAGATGATAGTAAGCGATGATGTAAAGGTGATGCAGATAAATAAAGATAAATAAAGAAAAATGTTGTAATAATAAAAATATATAAAGAATAAATTAAATTGAACAAAAACAATGACTTTACCGAAAACGATTACTAGGGTGCGTTTTAAGATCTTGCTTTATCGGTTAAGGAAAATGTCGTGAAGAGAACTGCATGCCTCTGAGAAATCAGAGGCATAATGATTTTTGATGAAGTTTATTAATCGAGGTTATACGGTTTAAAACCTTCTTTTCCTAGGGATAAGTCCGTGCCCGTGGTATAATGATGATAAAGATGATGATATAAAGAAAACCCTACTGTTACTGGAGCACAGGCCAACAGGAAATATTATAGAAGGATATAAGGATACCCGAATAGGATCTCGCCAAATATTAGCATAACTGAGTAATAACCGCATCAAAGCCTTAACCTAGTGTACTAAAATTTAATGGAAGGTAACTGCATAAATTAGCATACTCAGTAACCAACTTAGGACAACGTGGTCTAACTAAAGCACCGTTTGATAGCTCGAGGCAACCTGTAGTGTAGGTGTAGTCATCCCATCCACCCTCAATTGTAATTAGTATAATCGTATTAATTCGAAGCAAGCTCCTGCAAGAAAGTTTACTAGAGTTGCACAAAGGATATAGACGTCGGTCTTTCTTGTGATATTTTGTATTATTGGACTAGAAACTCAAAGACTACAATTACCTTCGATGATACGAACTACAAACAAGACTGGGCAGTTGATATAGCATCAACAACATGTACGCAATTAATAAAACTGAGAGTTTAATTGATCCAACAGCAAGAAGATACATTTAACACTGTAGAGCCACATTCAAAACGTAATTTCATTCAAAAATTCAAAGTTGTAATTTTTTTTAGCGGTCTTATAGATTCTCTCATATCTTGCGCATTTAAAGCCTGTTGATTTCAATTTTCATCTCTTGTGACAAAAAATATTAGTGAGTTACGTAATTGCACAAGACGTTTTTTTTATACACTACAAGTTAGCCCTTGACGGCAATTTCACCTGGTGGTAAGTGATGTTGCTGTCTAGAATGATAACGGTCTAACCTGTTAGGAGTATGGAAAAACCCAATCTTCCGTAAAAGAAAAAGCGCCATTAAATCAAAAAAGAAATGTTAATAAAGACATCGGAATAATATCGGACTAGAAATATTTATTTGTTACATGAATGTGCAATGCAACCAAAATTAAAATACACCGGGTGCTCTGTATAGTCCCGGATACGGGCCAGTATTACATTCAGGAGGCTTATAACATGACGGAATGGTGTATTTGCATGAAGTGGATTCGTTTCGGCTTTTTATGAGGGTCAAAGACTTATAAGGAATATAAACCTTCCCAACAAATATAAGGAATTATATTTTAATACTGAACGTGACTATTTTATTAAAACATAGGTTTTTTTTGGATGAAATCTCGTTAAATATCTTTGGTGCATCATGTTGGGCATATTTAAAAAGGTTAAGTACTAATCAAATTTAATGTTAACAATAATATAATAGATGATCTGTGAATGACCTAACTTGAAACGGTATAATGTTTTAAATGAACTGGATCCTTTCATTGCAGATGAAAGACAACCAAATGAGGCTACTAGTATAAATGCAATGACACACTTATAGAGCGAGAAATCTGAAAGACATTAATTAAAGTAACAATGCAGAAACGAAACTCAACGAAAATAAATCCAGAACTGATGCAATAAAGCGCAAATCCATTTAAGTAAATTATATGTAACAGTGATACTCTTAATTTAATTCAATATCTTAATCAGTAGCTTTCCGCGGCACTTAAACTAACTTGGACATTTAAACTTAAATTGCTGAAATAAGGAGCTGACCTTAATTAATGATAGTACAATAGAAATGGGGACTAAACTTGAAACAGCAATTCGTTTAAGTTATAAATTTTTTTATGGTACACTTTGACATCCTTAAAAAAGGATTATAATTCTGAAACAAGAACGTCAAACATCTTTTTTCTTTAAAAAAGTTGGAGAACTTTATAGAAAATGTAGTGTTCATGTATTCCGATACTTCCAAAAGAATATAGTATAAACATAATGAAAAAACAAAAACACTGTCCATAAAACACGTGACTTGTATGATTGCCTTCTATGTACTGGAAAACGAGAAATTGAAAATTTGTTATAGTTTGGTTAATATACTTGATATACCTATATGTTTTAAGTCTTCATTTACGAGTTGAGTTTCACCAAAACCAAATGTTGATTTGGCTCTGTTACTAAAGAATGAACTTCATTTAAACGCCTAGAAGAAATTTGAGAATAAAACTTAAAAAATAAATATAATTTCATTATTTCTTAGTTTAGAAAAAGAGTAGGATCTAACTAATAATGTATGATTGTCCACATACGCCCAACTCCACTGATTACCATATATTTTCGTTTAAACACGCAATTGTGTTTTTTATATCCCTCGCGTATATGAAGTTATTTTATATATACCGATGCCCCACATCCAATGTAAATATCGCAAAGAGACGCAAAACAAGTAATTGGATATAGGCATAAGTGCTCTCCATTACTGGATCGGAACTCTGAACTGTAATGCAATCAGAATAATTAGGACAAGGTATTGTATAATACATTAAAACAATCACAAACAACATCAAACGGATTGCACTGTTGACTGTGAGTAGTATGCACTAGTTATCCAAGCCAATGTAAACACTGCATTGGTTAGTGACGCAAAGCAAGTGATTGGTACCGGTAACGGGTAAGTGATCTAATTCTGTATACACGATGCAAAGATGGATTACCACGAATGAATGCGCTTCTGATTCTTGGCTATGCGCCTATCAGTGAGATATGAATGCATAAGTATTTATAAGTAACGATATTAAATAGTTGATCGAAAATATTTGCTTGTATTTCATAGTAATAAATACTAAATTTGTATATTTAAAATGCACAGATAAAAATATAATATTTCCATTCAGTGTTTCTGAATGCTTAGTGCAAGCTATTTTACAAAAAGATTAGAAATTCAAATCGTCATAGGAACTTATGATATACAAGTTATAACAAATTTCAATAACAAAACAAAACAGAAAGCCCTGGAGATTATTTTGATATTCTTAATGAATATCTAAAGTAATTGCGACAGAAGTTGTTATTTTTACCTTGCGTACATATAGCCGTTACTTTTTTACGATGGCTCTTTATGAAATTATAGTTTTACGGACAATCCAGACGAAATATGACGGAACTTAAATGTTTAGATAAATATTACAAAATTTTAACACGTGTCTCTCATTATAACATTTTGATATAACAGAACGTGATAACAGAAGGCACATAATCATGTTTTGTTTGGTACAAAGGATGACAGAAGAGGACGAGAAAAATGCTGTTACACTAAACAAACTCATGTAATCGGAAATCCGAAGCCACCTAAGACGTCGAATGTTCAAGATTCAATTGCAAAACAAACTTTACTGCAGACTTTAGATTCTTATGCGGTTAATTCTTGTTGAAGTACTCGAATATTTGAAAATTCTTACTAATATTGTAAGTGTGTTTGCTTTTTTGTTTGTTCACATCACATTTAGGGATTACATGAATTAAAAAAATATGGCAGTCAGCACTTGCTTAATACAACTACACCGGACGTAATCGAGCTTGATGGGCTATGTCCCCTCAACGCTTTTTTATTACGTGACGATTTGTACCTGTCCTACCGAAACTTTGAGCCAATATGATTAACTAAGAACATAAGTCAAGGTTAACAAATTGCAAATTAAAACGTAAATTATGTTATCGACATTAATTTTAGTTAAGAAGAAAATACATTAGTTTTTCCAGTAATGAAACCAAAATAGTTCCTAGGAGCAGCTATTATTATAAATCATACCGATGTTCTGCAGATGTGTACGCATAGCATAATGAATACGGTGATAATTTATGAATAATTGTTAGTATTGAATAGAATACAATTATGTTGAATCACGAACGAGGTTAAGTAGCTACATCTTGATGCTCACTTTGGTAATAATAAATTCATATTTATATTCAGCTAGCAAGTTGAACAAGGTCGTCTGGTTTGAATACAAGACGAGATGAAAGAAGTGTAAAGTCTTGCGGATAACCTTTTTTATGTTCATATTATTTTGACTATATTTATTTTTTTTATAATACGATTACGTTTCGTTTCTAACTTCTTTTAATGCCGTACAACTAGTAGATTAACTTTTTGTCTCCTTTTTCATTATTTTATTAAGCTATACATGGCATATGCTATTCTGAAGACTTCTAACCTTCAAAGTATTTTTAATAAAAAAAAAACTTGATCCTTTAAGTTCAACGTTTTGATCTATTAAGTATCGAAATTCATTAAACTTTATATTTCTAGAATTGTGAATCGTTTTTGAATCGTTTCTTGAATAAATGAATACTAATTACTAATAATAATACTAATATTACTAATTTAGGAGTAAAGAACATAAAATCGTGTTAGATACATGAATATTTAATGAACATTTGTCATCCGAAGATCGACATGTGTCCATAGATGAACTAAATCGATATGTTAAATCCAGACGTAATCACAGAGTGCTGAAAATCTGTCAACTGGCGATCACTACAACTTTTACATATATATGCCTATGAAGTAGATTGGCGCTAACAAACAAGAACTGATGCGTAATGTTTCCAAGCGCTCGGACAATGTAGTCTAACAACTAATCATGATAACGATTTCCACGCAGAGATTATAGGAACACATTTGCAACACCTCAACCCCAAAATCAGGCGTTTTGAATCAAATGGAATCATCTCTCAACACGAAATGAACTCCCCACCTGCATTCTTATTCATTAATTTTTCTGTAAGCTATTAACTGGTGATTATCTTCATATAATATTTGCGATTAGTATCCTTTTTTCCTTCTACTACTAAGGTAAGGTAATGGTGGACAGACGACATCAAACGAGTTGCAGGGAGCAGCTGGATACAAGCGGCCCATGACCGTGGCCATTGGAATTCCCTTCAAAAGACCTATGTCCAGCAGTGGACGTCTATAGGTTGAAATGATGATGATGATGATGACTAAGGTAAGATTAGGATTGCAGTCACGGGTAGCAATCCTATTTGCACCTAATGATAAGTGATGATGCACCCTAACCAGTGGGCTAACCTGTTAGGGTTATAGCAGTTAAATTAAACCCATACCCCATCGGTTTCTACGCGACATCGTACTGGAACGCTTAATCGATAAGCGGCAAGTCTTTGTCGGTAGAGTGGTAACGGCCATACCTGACGCCAGACCTGAGACAATCCAGATACTTATAAATTCTCAAATTGACCCAGCCAAGGATCAATCCCGGTTGCTTGTTGAAAATATTCATGGTGCATTTGGGATTGACACGACTTCCAGTCGTACTGGTCGACGTGACGAAAATGTGTATCTATCATTATACGTTCCTCATGATTTGTACTCCCCACGAACCCTCATGCAACGAATACAATCAACTTGGATATATTTGTCAAATTATGTGTGATTATGAGGAGATCCGTAAAAGAACCAGAGTTAGAGTGATGTGGCAAAGAGCGGAGCAAGTAGCTTGGGTTATCGAAGGTGATGAGGAACCCAAAATAGGGGTGCTGGAATGGGACGACCCTGCACTAGCAAAGCCGCATCCAAATTATGTTGACAGATGATATCAAAAGATACGCTGGCAGCCACTAGATATTATTGGATCGCGGAACTGTAAAGGATCTACGAGTATGTCTAGCAGTGGATCGCTTGATATGGTATCTCGTTCTTCGTTTTCTTCGCTCTTCGTTTTTCTACAAACTAAGGTTACAGTTTGGGGAACGACCAAGCAAATATCTCACATGTATGTGAGAGCATTCTTGCACCATGCCCTCGTGAAATGTTATTTTTGCAAGAGAAGCTTGACCCAACCGCTCTGAGTCGAACAAATATTCTGCTTTTACTTTATTATTTGCGAAATCGAATTGCCTTGAATCTTTTAATGCTTTAAATGTAATTGCACAATATATCTATGAACCTGTTAATACGTAAAGAAGAAACAGGGTGGATCTTAGATATCCCTAACCAACTTTTTCTAAAGAAACTACCATATTAAAGCCAAATCTGCTGTTGCAGATTATAATTATAAGTGATACTTATGTTTAAATCAAAAGGTGGAATAGTCCTCATATTATACAGATCACGAATGTGTTGATAGTAGATACGTGTACCTTAAAAATTATATAAGGGTTTTGATGAAAGGCGCTATAAATTTACTAGAATAAGATTTACCTTTTGCTGTGATTTGAATAGCCCAGATATTTTGCACAAAAAAAAAGGTTTATTAAACTTTCAGGTTAGCTCACTGACATACTTTAACTTATATGAAGAAAACTAAAATTTGCTCAAAGCGCAGAATTATAATAAAGATTATTCATTTATTAATTTTATAATGAACCCTAGCTAAATGGTCTAGTTGTTGGCATGTTCGACTACAGATCACGAGAGACCTATGGATCAATATATATATCAAATCCCGGATCGGGCTAGTGCTGGTTAGGATTTCATTAAATCTGTACATAAATTTTCAGTTAGGAAATAAGCGATATACACTTTCGTCTCTCATTACGATCAATAACTAGCAATAATAGTCATTATAGTCCGCCAACCCGCATTGGGGCAGCGTGAATCTAATTCGTGTCTATACGTGCCCGACCTCGAGTCCTCCTGATTAAAATCTGAAAACGGAGAAACTAATCACAGTGACACCAAATAACGGCGAGAAATTTACAAAGTTGCAAACAATAAAGAATGCAGTAGCACGAACTGTGATTATGTCACTCAATGAACCATAAGTATCGGCAACACGCAAAACGAATCGGCGTTTGACATATTTCCCTTAGCCTTCTGACTCATTGTGGCCTAGTGACATTGGCTTTTTCAAACACTTATTACGAATATCTTTGACCTAGTGCGGCAAAGTGGTTAGCCGCATACTTATACCATATGTAAGGCAAATTATCTCATAACGTTTTGATTTGACACATTGCTGTGGTTAAAATAAATACATTTAAGACACACTAACAAAACTCTTATAAATCAATTTGAATCTTCACCGCATCTAATTGACTCTCATTGAAAGGGTTATTTGACTAAAAATATTATACAATAAATTTTTTTCAAACTGAAAAAATCACGATTAAACCGATGTTTCTATAGTTTTTATAGTAGAAAATTAAAAAGTCAAATATCACACTTAAACTTTATTTTCACAAGAACTAGTAGTAGTATATATAAATATAAAAAATAAACCAGTAAAGATAATAGTTCGTGTCATACACCGATTACGTTACTGAAGTATGCATTCGTCCCACTTTTAATACAACCGTTCCGTACGCCGTTACAAGCGAAAGTGACGTCAGCTCAAGGTCACGCGTAGAAGCGAAGAAAGCGCTGCGTACGCGCAGACAGTTGCGTAATAGCTGACGTTGACACCGATTACCGTAAACGTAAACTAGCGAAGCTTAGCAGGCATAAAATAGGGAGTTTATTATTTATTAATAGCTACTGGCGTACTAATAATGCCGTACAGTTTATATGTTGAAGAAATCAATGGTCTCGTGATATCGACAATGTCATTCAAAGTCATACGTTAAGAAATCACAAAACAACTTCTATAAAAAAACAGTAAGTATACAGTAGTAAGTAGCTTTCGCTATATACAGAATACGAACGCGATACAAAGTGACAGACGTTAGTCAAGGTCAGATGAAGTAGCGTAAAACCTACGTACACCCAGACTGTTGCATTGACATCAACTACTACTTAAACATAGATATATAAATGGTTCAGTTTCAGTAGCATGTAAAATTAGTTTAAAAACAATAGATTAATTAAACGAACCCATTGCATCACACAAATTATGCACTTGATCCACTTTTATCAATAAAGCAGTTTTATTAACCTGATGCAAGCGAAAGTGACGTAATTACATAGTCAAACGGAGAATCGAAGAAAGCGTTTGGTACGCGCATATTATTCCGTAACGTAACGTTCCTAATAGCTGACATTGAAAACGATCATATAGCTTGTAAATTTGTATATTTAAGTTTAACGCAGACATCTCACTACATGGCATCGCTAAGAGCACTACTTTTGAAGAGTAGAATGCCCATTATTTTTTCCCCCTTGTGTTACAAAAAAAAAAGATAGCGGCAATGCTAGTGAGCATTGATTATAAAGACTGTACTTTATTACTAAACACTTTGAACCTAAAAGCGACAACTGGACAAAAACTGTAGCAAAACAAATAATGAGATTGAAATGCATAATAAGAGACGAAGAAAAATTCCGTAGAAATTGATTCTTCGCTCAGATTTGAGCAGATAGAAATAATATTATTGAGAACGTATTTGGACATTTAAGAAATTTAACATTGTTAAAATAGTTTTAAACTTACAGGTAAGCAACGTAACAGCAAAATTAGACGGTCAACGTCAGACATAGCGGCTGACGTTGACACCGATTATGACCGTCGCGAGTCGTAAAGTCGCAATGTTTAATGCAGTCATAGTTTGGCATGTGATTTAAGCATTCACACTTCAAACGGTTTCGCAGAGGCAATTTATTTGATTGATGGCAAGACAAACCAATACACCGTGCGAGTTCAATGTTTCAACGTATCTAAATATTTACATAGGTAAAGAGTAAAGACATACCTGTTATACGCTACCCAACATGCCACCGCTTGAAAAGTAATATCTTAACATAATAGATTTTAAGGAATCTTTGTCGTAAGTTTTTATTTTGTCTTAAAAAATTCTTTAATTTCTAAGCAGGTTTTACGACTCTTAGTTTCTATAATTAATACGTTCGTATTTTTTAAACATGTTATCTTGCTTAAAAATAATAAGGTTGATCTCGAAGAGGTATTTCGGAGCTGGAACTAATATACATTAAACTTTTGTATTTGGTGTAACGCGTGGTTCTATTTGTTAAGATCTGCTAGTTGAGAATAAATTATAAATCAGGATACATAAACGATATAGACGATACGAATCAAGACGAAGCCGTTATTACAATTTTTGAGATAAAAAGCCATTTTAAAGTGTTTAGTGATATAAACAATTCATCGTCATCAGCAGCCAATTAACGTCCCACAGCTGGGCACAAGTCTCCGCTCTCACAGAATTTAGAGCAAACAACAACACGCTGCTATAATTTGGGTCGGTGGGCTTTAACGACTATTATAAATTTCAATATGTAACTTATAATACTGCGCTCTTCAAGGCACACTTTTCTAAACAAGAATGGCAATGTGACGTCTAAAAGTAAAATCTAGTACCAAACATATTTTGACCTAACCCGGGATTCGAAGATGACCTAACGAGTCACTGTAAAACAAGCCAACCACTAGTTCACTTAATAGTTACCAATAAAATATAAAATTTATTGCATCCAGACATTATAAGCTGCAATTGGCAACTTCAAGTATCCACGTGGACTAATCACGAAGCAATCACATTCAATATGTTATTAGCCGGTGTATTTATATATAATGAACTCTCGTCGGCGCCAATTTCATCTATTGTTCCCCCCAACGATATCGCCTAGCCATCGCGCTGGTCCCCTGCCAAATGCCCGTTGTTCTATTCTCGGCTAACGTGTAACTATCGTCGCACAGTTTGGCTAACTAAAAACTTTGGGTTCTCAGAACCTCGGTAAGGAAGGCATAGGCATTTTCTTTTTAATGTTCGAACACAGACATTTGACTGCTTAATATTCCTCGACCCCGGACCCATCTCGTCAGTCTATTGATTAGCATGATTGATTAAAGAAAACGAGGTTTTGTGGGGCTCTTGTATGGTTTTCAGGACCTTCCTGGCGCAGAAGTGAGCGCTTTCTCTTAGAATTAAGATGTCCCCAACTGAGTAAATTTGAGAATTTCTAAGTCCTGAATTATCTTTGACTTTTCGATTAATCGATTAAGCGTTTTTATGCGAGATGGTATGGAAACCGATGATTGGTTTTATGCATTGCAAATACCCAGACCCCTAATGGTTGCTATGTAGCATGCTACTAACTTAGGGATTGCGATCAAGAACTAACTTAAGGTGGAGTAAAAAAAAGTTCGCCACGAGATAACAAAATATCTACTACAACTGTGTATACGCGTTCCGAAAAAACTGTACAACAGTTTTTTGGAATCAGTTCTCACAAAAGATTTATTGATTAAGCAAGAAGTAATTTTATTAGATATAATATGATAACTATTTCTCCTTATAAGTTTTTAGGAATAAATAAAAGATCTGAAAATTGTTCTTCGTTTACATATAATTATGAACAATAAGCATGCCTAAGCCTCTATTTAATAATCTTATTTGGAAAAATTCTGCCAACATATGATGTAGACACTTGTGCTTTGAAATGAAGCAGCAGAAAAGTCTACAACGGCCGATATTCCTAATCAACCTAATTTCAAATCTTTATATTGCAGATTTAATTTAGTAGTGCTGCCCTTTTCCTAATCTTCCCAGTTGATAGGGATGGCGCTATCAAATCTGCTAACCAAAGATTTTGGATCAGATTTTGAATCACGGGCGTAAATAAGCTGGAAACAAGAAGCTTTGGTGTCTAAATTAATTTAAAACGGCTAGACGAATCAGCCCTCCATGTCTCGTATGTGAGAGGAGCTCTGTGCCCAGCAGTGAGTCATTAAAAGGCGATAGAAGAGAAGATAAAGACGATGAATAGACAATGACAAGAATCTTCTCTCTGACTCTGTCCTACACAAATTAGTCCTTCATTAAACATGTCTAGCTTAAATAACCTTCACGAAAAAATATTGTACATTTATGACGCACGGCGAGGGACCTTGTGTTGTCCCTTACGATAAGACACGCAAGTAAATAATATACTTACCACCATAAACTTAGAACGTGCATAGTGTGCATAGGTAATGGACCCGACGAAATCAATGTGATTTTGCCTTATTTTGTTCAAAAGTTGGCATAAAGGGACTCAAGTTGATAATGGTGTTAACCGTATCAAAACAAGTCACACGATTTCAACGTATTTTAAAGTATTTTCTTATTTATTTATGGGTAACTTTGTACGTAGTACTTTGTACTTTGTTTGTAGTGAAGCGGTGATAGCCTAGTGGTTAGGGCGTCAGCCTCCTAATCAGAGGTCGGCGGTTCCGATCCGGGCACACACCTCTAACTTTTCGGAGTTATGTACGTTTAAAAAAAATATATCACTTACTTCAACGGCGAAGGAAAACATCGTGAGGAAATCTGCACGCCTGAGAGTTCTCCACAATGTTCTCAAAGGCGTGTGAAGTCTGCCAATCCACACATGGCCAGCGTGGTGGACTATGGCTAAACTCTTCTCATATTGAGAGGTACTCGTGCTCTGTAGTGAGCCGGTAACGGGTTGATCATGATGATGATGAACTTTGTACGGCGCAATAATTCCAACACATTCAACGTAGTGGAAAACACAACGTGGTCAATGTTAAGTAACGCTTCGTTACATTATTAAGAATAGAAGTATTTTGACCAGATGACATTATTTTTGACAAGTTTTAAATACCTTCACCAGTGTATAAAAATCTAAAACTATCTTTCAATGTAATTTATCCCTATCTTCTGGACTAGTTCAGAGCTCTTTTGTAATTTCAGGCAATCGTTCGGTGCGCCATACATTGACAAACATATCTATGCTCTTATGGCATTATATATGAGCCAGTGTCACTTCTAACATATTTTTTATAAATTAGTTAAGTTAAAAGTTGACATAGTTAAGTAAGAGTCAGAGACGGTATATTTTTATTCCTTTTGGGGTAAATGTATCATTGTGTATATACATACTACTTTTTGTAAACCTTTCCGAAGCATTCGGCTATCAAAAGCAAAAGAGATTTTTTGATAGTTATCAGAGATAGACAAGATAACAACACAAAACAAACACTTCGCTGCTTATTATATACTTCAATTTTACTTTGATTTTATGTTTCCATCTACCAACAAAAGTGCTTGCCAAACACAAACTAAGGGTAAGGCGAACTACCCGAACCATTTGCCGTTAAAAATATACCACCATCTGTAAAAGCGCGATGCTCCTCGACAATGCGCACGCGCATCTATTTACGTTCCTCGTAAAACGTCGGCTTGATTTGATCCGGCGCTTGTGCTATTATATGATATTTATTTCGTGCCTGTACTCCAAGAAGCAGATCGAGGTCGAACTAGTGGCATTAAACGAATCAGGCCATTACGGTCCAGCGGATGGATTACATCGCATTTGTTTTATTGAATTCCTTAATAATAATGGACAAGCTGCACAGTTTATCAGTAATGGAGCAGATTCAGCAGTTTCCGCGATTATTTCAACGTTACGATGCCCAGTAAGTAGCATAGAATAGTAGGATAGTAATAGTACCAACTGTGTATAGATGGTGCACCTCCATTGATCTGTAGGGAACGCCGCCGTTTAAATAACTAACAAAATTAGCAGAACACCGCGTTCAATCTAAACTACACCTTATCGTAAACAAACTAGAGCGTAATTTCTCCGCGTTCAGAGTTTTGCTAAACGTCCATGCGAGCGTCAGGGTTGTCAAGCAAAGTAAAATTGAATACCGATAAAATTATTTATGACTGTTATTGTATGCAATTTGTTAGAGTGCTGTAAATATATCCATTTTACAATCTCTGACATACGTTTAGTTAATCTTAACGGTTGCATAAATTCATAATTGCAAAAATAGTTTTAATATTACTACTGCACTACACTGGAAAATATGGTCTTAATAACATCTAATTTATCATGGATAGTAATGTTTAAGATAAGAAATGAATATATAAGGGGAAAGTCTAAAAGTAGCGTTAGTGACAGAAAAGATGAGGAGCAACAAGCTAGCATGGTATGGTCATATAATGCGGAGGAAAGAAAGTGATGTCACCAAAAGAATGTTATATATGAACGTGGAAGGGCAAAAGAGTAGAGGAAGACCAAAGGAGAGATGCATGGATTGTGCAAAAGAGGATATGCGGGTAAAAGGTGTGCTTAGTGAGGCGACGGCTGATAGAAGTGAGTGGAAGAAGAAGACGTGGGATAAGGGCAAGAAAAAGAAAGAAGTAATGTTTGTTTGATATTGAACTTTTGAAGAACCTTTTGAAGGAATCTCAAAAAGGATCTTTCAAAATAATTAGAAAAGATTACGATTCTACATTATTAATAACAAATTGCTCACTTCAGTTCGTTACATGTATTGGAACCGTAATACCGTTATTTAGAAATTAATATAGCTCATATGCAAACATTAAGAAAGAAAATAAAAGTATATAAGAGTATATAAGAGTTTCGATTTCGGAACCGTGACAATAGTGTAGCGTAGTATACCTTAACGAAAACCGTTTATCACTATTAAATTAACTATAAACGTTACTTATAACTGTCTGCAGCTTAAAGATAGATATAATATAATTGCTACTGTCTAAATCGATACCTTTATATTAAATCATAAAGCCCCAAATTTTGATTACATACCTACTGTATACCTAAATATTATGAAGTGGGTATCGCAAGAAAATAAACAAAGACGCTTCGATAAAGTTTTTGTTTGCATCCCTTGATAATAACAGACTTGTTAGATTAATCCTCAGTCATCGGTATTGGAATTTAAATATAAACAAAAAACGAATAATTATGATCCATGAACGAATAATTTTGGTAACACTATAGTAGCCTAGTAGAAGTGGTGATAGCCTAGTGGTTAGGGCGTCAGCCTCCTAATCAGAGGTGGGCGGTTCGAATCCGGGCACGCTCCTCTAACTTTTCGGAGTTATATTCGTTTTTAAAAATGAAAAAAGGAAAACATCGCGAGGAAACCTGCACGCCTAAAAGTTCTCCATAATGTTCTCAAAGGCATGTGAAGTCTGCCAATCCGCACATGGCCAGCGTGGTGGACTATGGCCAAACCCTTCTCATGTTGAGAGGAGACCCGTACTCTGTAGTGAGCCGGTAATGGGTTGATCATGATGATGATGATAGTAGGACTCTCTGGGTTACGGTCGAGTGTACGAGTGTTTCCAGCCACCAGGCGACGCGAAGGAACATCGCTGGGTTTAGTGGGTATTCTGGTCGCCAGTCAGGCCACCGGGGAGCCCCACATACCGGAGGGGATGCGTAAACGCATTTCCGAGCGGGAGAAAAAAGAACACAAGAAACAATTATGGAATCATTCAAAGTATACCTAAATGGCCTTAAAATAAATGCGGTATTTTGTCACATATCATCTTGAAACACCTTCAAATGTCATTCCAACGTTAGGCCACGTTGTTTTGTAAGGGCCTCAGTTAGCAAAATAATATTATTATAATGAGTTAAGTGAATGCCTCACCGTTAGGCTATATGTAAGATGACTTCTGTCATCGGATTGATGGATGGAGTGATTAGAGCAATCGCGCTACTCTATAATTTTGAACAAAATTTTAGATATAAAGACAAATCCCGTCGGCGTCACAAACCGGGACAAGAAAAATAAAGACAAAGTAAGCGCATTCGATATCATATCATATGTAGAATCGACACAATTTGCCAACAAAAAATCGTGCTCAATTTTATGTAGGTTTTCTTGTTTATAAAAACTCCTAATTTACGCGGACGAAGTCGTGGGCATTAGCTGGTATATAATACAATTAAATGAAGAGTACATTATTTCATTCTGTAATGACATGAAAGTTGGTGGAGATAGTCTTAATGGTAAAAGACTATCTAGATATAGACCAAAAGATAGTTAAACGGCCACAAATACACATTAGCATCATTAAAACGATCGTAAGGAAGGGGGGAAAACGGGACCTTCTGATGGACACTGCCTACTCTATATTCATATTAAAATAAAATAATATCATAAACCTAATTAACTACCTACCTGTGTATAAGTTATAACCAATCATCATCATCACCATGATCAACCCATTACCGGCTCACTACAGAGCACGGGTCTCCTCTCAATGTGAGAAGGGTTTGGCCATAGTCCACCACGCTGGCCATGTGCGGATTGGCAGACTTCACACGCCTTTGAGAACATTATGGAGAAATCTCAGGCATGCAGGTTTCCTCATGATGTGTTCCTTCACCGTTGAAGCAAGTGATGTTTTAATTGTTTTAAAAACGCACATAACTCTGAAAAGTTAGAGGTGCCTGGATTCGAACCGCGGACCTCTGATTAGGAGGCTGACGCCCTAACCACTAGGCTATCACAGCTTCACCAATAAGCTACTAAAATTAATGGCAGCCAGGTAGCTATCTCCTCTATTACGTTTATCGCCGATTTTCGTATCGACCTAAGTTTTCGCACGAATTAAGTTTCTAAAGTCACAATAATACTTTATTACAATACAAACTTACTCGTAAAGCAAGAAAATTATATTTTTAATATTAAAAAAGATAATTTTTAGTCGGCGACAAGATAGTAGAGGACGTTTCGGACTTAATTTTTTGATATCGTTCATTCTGTAACGGGTAGCTTTGGAGTCGGTGGCTTCTGAAGTCTTTTTGGGGGAAAAAATGGTTTGGTACTATGCAACATAAGTACGTGATAGCCTAGTAGTAAAATTTTCCTCAATTTCACAGGTCTAAATTCAATCCCTGCCGACCTGTAACTTTTTCGGAGTTATGGACATTTTTAAAATTAAATATAATTTGCTTCGACAGTGAAGGAAAACATCGTGTGGAAACACGCACGCCTAAGAGTTGTCCTGAATGTTGTACCAGGCGTGTGATGTCTACCAATCCGCAATTACTAGCGTGGTGGCCTCAAGCAGCCTCAAACCTCTTCATTCGGAGAGGAGACCCATTGCGGATAGCGGCCGGTAATGTATTTGATTATGATGATCGTGTATGCAAATAACTTTGTTCTCCCATAGTCGAACACAAAAACCTAAAACAATTTATCCAAAGAAATGTAACAAGTAACTATTCCTTTGCATAAATTATGGCGAGGTGGTTAAAAATCACTGAACCAAATTGAACGAAACTTTTGTTTGAAAGCAGATACAATCTGTAAAACTAATTAAAAAGAAAAACAGGTTTGGTGCGCGTTGTACTCGCCCACAAAGGGTTCCGTGATTATCATGAAACACTTTATTATATTACGGGCAAAACTCACTTAAAAATAAGTTCTTTCCATTTCATAAATATTTACTTTATTATAGATGTGTTGTTTATTTTTGTTACGGCAATAGAAACACTGAAAATATCGCATATCCAACTATAACGGTTCATGATATGAAGAACGCTGACAGACATTCGGACAGAAAATGCATATTTATTTGATTAATTAGCGATTGATAAACTCATATTGATGCAAATTGAACCCGTTAATCGGCAGTTACCGAATCTTCAATTTACGTTAACTGATTACAACAATTATGACGACCTCCGTGGCGCAGCGCGTGCGCTGTGGCATTATAAATTTGGAGGTCCTTGGTTCGATTCCTGGCTCGAGTCTGGTCTGGTGGGAGGCTTCGGCAGTGGCTACTCACCACCCTACCGACAGAGACGTGTCGCCAGACGATTTAGCGTTCCGGCACTATGTCGCGTAGAAATAAATTAGGAGTATGGTTTTACCATACCCCTAACAGGTTAGCTCGCTACCATCTTAGACTGCATTGCAACTTATCATCAACTGAGATATTGGTCAAGGGCTAACTTGTATTGTATAACAATAAAAAATATATAGATCATGTATCGGAAGATTACAGCTAATTTGATTACTGATCAGCATTGTAAATACTAGGGCTTATTCTGGCAGATGGCTCGTCAGTTCTAAAAATCAAAGAAGTATGTAATAGTCGTATTGGCTAGCCGAGTGCGGAACCCTCAAAACAAATCATAATTTCGCTTCGCTAATGACACGTTGGGTTACAGGTAATTGCCAAATTGCGTGCACGGGGCACAAAGGAAATTATTTGGTTACGTCAAAGTCAAAGTATCTAATTGGCGTTATCGGAAACGGAGTTAATAAAGACTAACTTTTGCCTGTGGGTTCGTTCATGTAACAATATCAACTAAACTGAATTATTAATTTTTTTTTTAGAATATTTGCTTTTTTTAGGTTCATCCTTAATCGCGCAGCAACGCTAATGCATCGCTATAACGTCAGTAGTGAAATAGCCATCACAATTTGCAAATGCACGACCACGAAGATCCGAGCGGCTAAAAATTAATTGCGGTTAGTATAAGTGGTCGTAGCTGTAGGCACTTCTAGCGCATTTATAATGGTCACAAATAAATATTGAAAAATCTAAATTTACCACAGAGATGACGTAGGTAAATTTAGTAAACCGACATAATGGGCACGCAAATTAACCCGAATATCTTTAATGAATAGAAGCAGGCGTTACTTTGCGGAAGTCCATGATAAACTATAAAAAGCAAGTATAATTTGCTATATTCAGCCGACAACCGGGAGATTTGTATAATATAACACCACACAAAATCTTCTACTAGAACCTCTAATCACGTTTCGACCCGACACCGGATCATCCTCAGGAGTAGTAGAGAATATCTTTATTGCGGGAAATAAAAAAAACAAACTTTGCTATATACCGATGTAACTTAATTGCGCAGCAATGCGTGCATCCTGGCGATGGACAAATGATACTATAACATCGGATAAAGTCGTGGGAAACAGCATGTATCGCTTATAAACGTTTCAAAAGTATCTAAATTCAATACCTAGTATTACAATACTAGGTATTGAATATATGCAATATATGTATTTATGCAATATGTAGGTATTGAATGTATTTGGTTAGACCACTGAAAAATAAAATTGCGTAAGATATCTCATCGTAAATTATACTGAGATATGATAGAAGTATATGTACGCATTTTACGTACAGTGGATTTACTCACAATTTATAATGTTACCAAATCACATAGCCCCAATGGGGTTTTTGTATAAAAAGAAATATATTGAAGCCATCAACAACAATTTATTACTTAAACATAGGAAAATGTAAAAAGTACGCTGAGCATATATTACGCAAGAATAAGCAAGAATAGAATATGTAACTTCCGCGGCATCAAATGCTAACAGAGAATTGGACACGTCTCTCGGAAGATCTATTTTCAGGAAACACTACATACGTACGTATGGAACGAGTGCTTTGAATGTATATCATAATGAAGCTATTATGCTTGCACAGTTTGTATACATTAATCTTAGCTCCAGCTTCAGAAAGGCTGATCAAATCAATGGTTTAATAGCGATTAATTTCGATCGGATTGCAGAAACGTCGATTCAGTTTATACTTCTGCAGGATCAGCGTTTTCATGTGTTTAAGCTTTGTATATATATAGGTTCCTAACAAAAATCTTTTATCTATCTTATTTTAAAATATTGAAAATGGTAAATGAAAAAACAAAAAGATTGGATTGCAGTCGGTTTCCGTGCAGAGCGATCTTATCCCCACTAACGGATGAAAAGCGATCCATTATGATCTGGGCCAGTTAATATGACCACACCCATTAATAATTGACAGATAAACCCAAATGTAAAATGGGTGCTATATCCAAATTACTGTGCGCTTCTTTCAGTCATAATAAAAAACGTTTTCTAAAATAATTCTATAATCCAGGATCGAAAATTGAATACGTTTCATATCATTATGGAAATGTCTAGTACTATTAGCACGCAGCAATTGAGTAGATTGACAAACTCAATTGAATACATTGATGCAAATTTAATCTGTTACTCGGTTGTTACTGAATCTAGATAGGAATTTTAATACGATAGGAAAATTAGAGTAATTATTGATCAGCGTTTTATATACCGGGGCTTATTCTGGCACATGATTCGTCAGTTCTGAAAAACAAAGAAGTAAGAAATGCGTTATAGTTAACTGGTATTAAGGGAAGAAACATTCATTGTAACTTTGTGTATTCACTTGTATGAAAAATGACAGCAAATTAATGTATCTGTATTATACTAGCTGTTGACTACGACTTCGTCCGCGTTTGTTTCGGTATTTATATTGTTATAAAAAGTCCTTCTGTGTCAATCTCTTCAACATAAACAATCCTTATGCAAAATGTTGGCAAGATTGATTTAGCTGTTATTTATATTTTTTCTTTTTTAAATAAATACCAAAGTTTTTTTTTAAATCGAGCAATAAAGTTTTCGGGGTGATGTTCCTAATCTATAGAGATAATTTATTTTAATTGCCAAATTTATCTCCGTGCCAAGCATCATCAAGGTCGGAGCAACGGTAGAGCCAAACGTAGATAGCAAAAAAACAAACAGACTGACAGACAGACATACAAATAAACATAAAGCATTTACGTTAGCTTTGCTCCCATGGCCGCAGCATACATATCCTTACTAATATTATGAACGTTTTTATGAGTAGATGTATGGATGTTTGATACCCATTCACGCAAAAACTACTGGACCAATTAGAATTAAATTTTTTATTGAGATAGATACACAGGCACCTTTAATCCCAGAAAAAAATATGGACTAAGCCAAGGAAAACAGCTGGTTAACCTATAATTTTTTTTTTCAAGATACCGGTGTGCCATCCCCATTTCCCACAATCAGTTCCAGCCGGCATATCAAAGCTGAACCAAAACCGAGGTCGTTACGCAATACCTCCTTAGATCTTTTTTATTTATATTTGGAACAATGAATAAATCATCTCGGACTATTCAAACAAAAATGACCTCATTCCATTAACACAAATACAAAATACCACAAAGAAGTCACCGGGAGATTCCCCGGCGTCGTCACCTCTGTTAAGCCTGGATCAGACGAGGCTAGTAACTAGTCCAGGGACGAGTAGTAAAGGCGCTGTGCAAACAAGAGATTCCTGTGTCTTGTGTCGGGATACAACCTGACTTTAAGTTTTTTATATTATTTTTATTAATCTTTATTGATTGTGTATGAATAAAAATCAGCAGAGAAGGACTCTATTGGTTTTCATTTGCTTTCACACAACACACAAAGAATGTTATTTGTGAGCAACCTTTGTAAGTATAATTCATTCGAATTAAGAAATTAGTGAGTTATTCCATCGGAACACAAATCTATAATTAATGTAATTATTTTAATTTTATCAAAATAAGCCGATCTAGTCTACAAAAAGTTAAATTTAAAAAATATATATTTTTACTCTTCTTATCTAGTTAAGAATGTGTGATGATTTACTATTTACTTAATATTACTATTACTAAACATCCCACTATTTCAGTCAAGAATGCCAGAGAGTTTTAGAACAATGTTTTTATTTTATTTTATAATAGTTTTGCAAGACGATTTTTGTTGATCAGACATATTTATTATTAGTTATTCGTTGTTATTACCTACTGAAATTACACGACACTGTACTGAACTACTAGCCTAATCCAAACTAAGCGTTACGGCGCTTTATTATAGGAAGTTTAAAAATATAACACGTTACGCCTACATCTTTACGCCCTGCGCCTAGATCGGCCCTTGAAGTTTCATTTATATCTTTTGACACTGGCGCTGCTGTTTTGAGGATTTCGAGGATATCTCATGGACATAATCAATCTACTCAAAATATTAATGCCTCACAATTGGACTTTTGTTTTAAAGTCCAGAAGGTTTTAAGAATTAGCTGAATGATGGACTTTAACAGTAATTATCTAGTGATTTTTTACGGACGCTCTAGATACTGAGAATTTCTTAACAGAAAAACCAATATCTAGCAATTAATGGTCTGATATGTAAACCCGCCCAGAATTTCCATTTAATTTTAGACAACCGAGGGTAAACTTGAAAAAAAAAAGAAACCCCTGTGAAAAGTAAGTTCTAAAACATTTCTCATAATTCCATGGCTTATTCTGTTAACTGTAAGTTCGTAGAATGTATGTGATAATTCAGTAAGAGACAGAGTAGAAGGGTTATCCCATATCTAAGGCTAACTTTTAATGGAATAAAAGAATAAAAAATAATTGTACCCGTGTCTTGTGATTCGTAATCCACTTCAGATTGCACACGTAAAACCGTACGTTACCGTTAGGTACTACGTTACGTAGAGAGTGCAAATCAATTGAGATTGCGCTCGCTGATCTTGTAGCCTAGCCATATTTCCCCATCGTTGACCCGAGCAAGTACCTAAATAATTCATTGGACTAAGTAATTACAACGATGTAGCTATGTTGTACCATGGAACATTTGAGTGAAGCGAAAAAAATGATGACTCATCCAACGTATTTTGAAGCACTCGAGCATAATTACATTTTCCATTAAATTACCGCAATAACGATAACGTTGAAAAGGGGTCCATTCCTATAGTGTTTACCATTACGATGCTTTTTTTGGTAACGAATCTACGAAATAGATGTGAATACAGCGAAGTCAGTCCCGAATTCAAATTGAGGAGGAATTGCTCATTAAGTAATCGGAAACCACTCTGAAATAAAATTCATGATGTATGCTTTAGAAAAAAAGAATTCTATAAAAGGTCAGACAATATTAAAATTGTAGTAGAAGTTTTTAACAAGAATTTATAAACAAGGGTATATTATCCCGACACACCTCCATTAGATAACCGTATATTGTCAAAGGACGAACCAGATGAAAATATTTTCAGATTCAGATATTTTCAAAGAGTATACCAACGTCAAATCTGCTTAACAACCCTTCTTTTTGGAAGCCAAGTTTCACAAGGTCACTATGGTTTATATGCTTTTGCAAATATACGCAGCGCTATCCGGAAACAGAAAATACTCGACGCCATTTTAAAGTAAGTACGGCTGTAGCGTTTCAGCAATCTACTTTTCGATCAGGTCGGCACACGCGGACAGTGATTAACGGCGCCCCAGATCGCAGACCACGCGACTGTGTGGAGATACGCGTGGATATTTTAATATCTACACTATCATTAATTAGAGTGCGATTACAAAAAAGTACAATATGATATTTATTTATTTAAAAGGAACACTAACAATATACATATCATACACTCGCCACTTTATTACACACACTGATACGTATCAACAATAAGTGTACGCAACATTCACAATGCGCCAAGTAAATATTATGTTACAACAGATTTAAGAACAACAAAAAAAAACAATAAATCTAATTAAATACAAATAAATGAAAACAACATTAAATTAATTAAAATAAGAAATAAAAAACCAAAAAGAAAGGTAATGTTCTAAACAAACAATTAAAATTGAAAGTAATAGGCAGAGTCGTGAAATATGTCGATGCCAGGTATCGTTTTAGATGACTCATGATAAAAATAAATTAAATGATGTTTAACAAACCAATTTAAAAGCAAAGTGTTTATTACTTAAGTTGTAACATACTCATAGCTTACAAATAATTTACCAGGCAGAACGAGGTCTTTCTAATAAATCGTCTGTCTATCCCTCAGGAAGTGCTCGTGAACTAATAAACTTTAAATATTTTACTTTTTTTAATATACACTATACTATTTGCGGTCTTGAGCGGAAAATAAAATAATAATAATTGAATTAGGGCCACAAGCGAAGAGGTGTAAATTCTAGTATCGTTGTAAAACACTTTTAACATAATTTAAAAATAGATTGAAAATACGCCGCCAGATATTTTACTAGGAACACAGGAGTTTGTCAAACTTGAACAAAAATATGGACCAATTTTTTTATGATTTTTTTTTGAATTTGATTAAAAAGATTTTAATTACTAGCAGACAATATATTAAGTGTTATATATTCATAGTTAAGTTCACTTAAATCTCAAGAATTCCTGAAATTACAAGTAACGACAAAAGAACGTTGAAAGTTACACTAATTAAACAGAATATTTATAATTCAACATGTATGCCAAAGATATCGTCTGTTCCATTGCCAACATATAAAATGTAATCGTTAGAGAGACATCACACCGAGGCAGTGACACACGAGAGCGTTAATATTCCAAGTGAAACAACAATTTGTTTACGAGGAGTATCCATTTTTATTATTTTGGTACCAGATCTGTGATAACAAACACTTGTATAGCAAAAATAAGGTAAGTCAGAAGGAAAGCCACAGAACAGAGCCAAACTTCTAGTGCGCCCTGAACTTGATATGCACCAAAAGTGTTAGGGGAGAGAAATTAATGGAGAGTGGAAAATGGATGGAATGAAATCCAAGGTAGTGATTTACTGGTTAAACTTATTTAATTTGTCGATCGCTTGTAAGTCAATGTAGAAATAATAATTGAAATAGAGCATAAAAGAAACAACAATAATAACTCGAACAAATTAAAACGTTCCAAATAAGGTTAAAAGGAACCAAGTTACCAATTTTTGGCAAAAGGATTACTTCAATTGTCATTTAAAGTGCCCCAGATGCTATTGTTAGTGTACAAGACTTTCCAATTAGAGGACCAGCCGTGCTCTGACAACAGCAAAGAAGGATTTGGCACTATAGATAAATAGTGGATTTATAAGAATGCCAAAGGGTTGTCGTACTGGACGCTAAGCATGTTGTAGCTTCGCTTCATAAACTTGATAAAGGTAAACAGCTCACAACCATAACAATGCCAGATCACAAATGCATTGATGATAAAATCGCGGCCCACCAGCGAAAAAATCATTATATATGGCGGCATTTTGGCGTTATGTTCCTACTGAATCGCTGTGAACCCCGAAAGAACGCTGCAATACTTCTTTGGAAGCTAGACATATGGAGTTAAATGAAGTAGAAACACATCTGAGCATTGATTAAAAAGTAAAAATGTTGTTTAGCAAAATAAAGAAGCACATTTTTGTGCACACGTTCGCGAACTGCCCATGAAGTTTGAACATCAAACCCTCATTGTCACTCACTTTACACGCGCGACGCTGCTGACACCATTTAACCTAAACATGGCTATTAACCAGTAGTGCAAATAAGACACGATCGTTTGTTTTGAGGTCAAACTGTAAACAAGGCAAATATAAATATGCCAATCATAGGCATATGCTATTTATTCCTCTCTGATATGTGATTCTAGTTCCCATATTTATTTAATGATTATTACGGTCTTTCATTTATAATACTAAGATTCGTTAATGTGAAAGATACATTGGACTACGGAACGCCAAATGTCAAACTCCTCCACAGTATGATTTAGCACCAAAACAGTGGATTGAAACTGGCCTGGCCATGTTTTGTGCATCGAGATGCAACCAGCAACGTCATTAAAACATCATAATATATACAGAATGCTTATTTTATCTTAACGACTAAAATGATTGACGTATCCGGAGAGTATGCAAAATACGCAGTGCCAAAAGAAACGAAACCACAATGTCATACCAATGTAATTGCATGCATTTATATTACGCTAGTGGTTCCCCGCGAATTCATCGTTTGTAGCGTTGTACGTGCATACAATCTTTCATATGATATCCTAGACAGTATACCTCGACCCGCTGCAAAGCACCAACGTTTTACTTTTTGAAATGAAAAAAGTTCTATTTTGCACAATGTTCTTTCTGCATTTTTACTAATTGCTTGGCTCCTAATAGTTTTAAAGTGATGTTGTATAGTAACCAAACTCCTTCATTGGTTTAGTTAACAAATAAAAAATACTGCTCAAGTGCGACTGGTAGTATCCGAAATCCAAAAAGAAATTTACCAGATTTACTTTAATGTTACCCCATTTATAATCTATACATTCCTTGCCTGGATAAATAGATTGACAAGTACCCGATTTTTTTATACATATATTTCATAAAGGCACGCCTGTAAACGCAAAACATGTTTGGTTCCATATATGTATTTTATAACTACATCTGTTATCCCGTACCCATGTTTTATAGCAAATAAATGAATTTCTTATATATTATTAATATTATATAAATTTCTCTGTGTTTCAGTATTATGAGTAGTATAAAATATTTAGCTTTAAAATAAGCTAATCGAGTAAATATCATAATAAATATCATACCAAAGGAGTAAATTTATTTCATTAAAAACGCTGTAGACCTATGTTTAAATATATATGTCGCGATTGCCCAATAGTCACATTGAATCAAAACAGTGAATCTAAAGCTCTATAATACCTACGTCACTAATTAATTATAACAATAACTAATACAATGTCACAAGAATGGTACATACAGAATCTAGTGACGTAGAAAAAGGGCCATATACTTTCTACCAGACGGTGTTTGAATATTCATTAAAATTTTGAAATTAAATTATTCATTAACTGTCATGTATGCAGACAGCTAAATGCAATTGTCTATTGAAATATACACGCAGATTAATATATAGATTAAATAATTCAAGGATAAGAACTATTTAAAACACACCTTCCAGAAATGTCGGTAAGTATTTCAATTAATCCCACTTTGTGCGATGATGAGCCGCGAGTGACGTCACAATCCGCCATCGGAAAATAAGGAGACAATCAAACACACTCCCATCTCTGTTGTCAAGTTGTTTGATAAGCCCTTTGTCACATCTCCGAGACAATCCCTAGAGACGAAAGCGAACACACGCGGTGAGACCTCATCTTAGGGACAAAGCGTCAAATGCTGGTAGCGGATTAGAAGTCTTAGTAGAAAATGGACACTCAGCGTGAACTCATTTTAATTTGTTCTAAGCAATTTTAAAATCAATTTAAATTTCTTTAACGGTGTAGGAAAACGTCAACCCATACTCTTAAGCATCTAAATGACATAGCCGTAATGCTAAATCACTTGACGACACGTCTTTGTCGGTAGGGTAACTAGCTTCGGCCGAAGCCTCCCACAAAACCAGACTCGAACCTGAAATGCGTTTCCGCATCCCCTCCGGAAGTGACTACGCGGCTTCCGACGGGACTATAAGGGACTCCCCGGCGGCCAGACTGGCGTGTTCGCGTTGCCTGGTGGCTGGGTCACGGGAACACTTGTGCACTCGACCGCAAAACTTTTATTGGTCTCGCAATGGTCACCCTTTTAAAGTGTCATCATCATCATCATCATGTAAGCCTTTACATCTATTCTAGACGGTTCAAACATTGTCTCGGAGGCATTTTCTGCAGTGACTGTGGAGAGCAATCCATGAACGACACTTACTGCAGCAAAACCCAACGACCGTGTAAAAGTGAGTGACAAGACGCAGTCCCGCCGCTGGAACACCTTCTCGCACTCTTTTACGCATTCTACACCCCTCACCCACGCCTTTCCTCCAGCCGTTCCTGTCATCCGCCATTCATGTCATCTATCATTCAAAGTGTACAATTTGTGAAAACATTAACCCAAGCTGAATTATTAGTGCTTTGGAATAGAAGCCAAATTTCTCATTTACCTATTGACATCTAATGGATAAGCGATGACATGGGCTTGGCAAAGATGTTATCTACGAGAAATCCTATGTTTCAAGAAAAGCGACGAACAAAATATAACATAAACACTTTCCGCTTTTCTCAATCTAGTATAATCTAACCCAGACCCGGAGCTCACTTAATGGTAATTACTTGTAAAACGAAGGAGCGGCGGATGGTGGAACATGATAACGCTCCCGTATTACGTGTTTATTGTACACAAAAGATAATATACAATAGGACGTTATCTGCGACACTCGGCTAAATTAAAATCTTGAATACAACATGAAATAAATATGACGGCAGTCAGAGTACAGCGCCATCTAGTTTTAGAATCATGTACGGCAGACAAGAGAGTGGCATCGCCCCCTCTCTTTACGCAACACTAAGTGACGTATGCAGGTTCTTATAAGACTCACCGGCGCGGGACGGCGCATTGCATTCATTGCATTCGGTCGGTCCGGATCGTTGGTCGAGTCCCGGTTGTACATAGTCGTACTAGGTGGAGCGTATAGTCTGCTCCTTCTAAATTCCCATACTTAATAATTGTAATTCTGTTCTACCATGACTATCTGGTCTCTTTGCCCGAAACTATCCACGTCTACCCAAATTACCGATGAAGACACGCGCCCGCCCCATCATCATCATCATGATCAACCCACTGCCGGCTCACTACAGAGCACGGGTCTCCTCTCAATATGAGAAGGGTTTGGGCATAGTCCACCACGCTGGCCATGTGCGGATTGGCAGACTTCACACGCTTTTGAGAACATTATGGAGAACTCTCAGGCATGTAGGTTTCCTCACGATGTTTTCCTTCACCGTTGAAGCAAGTGATATTTTAATTGTTTAAAAACGCACATAACTCCGAAAAGTTAGAGGTGCGTGCCCGGATTCGAACCGCCGACCTCGATTAGGAGGCTGACGCCCTAACCACTAGGCTATCACCCCCCCCCCCCACCCTAGGTCCCGCCCCATAGTCATCCTATAAATAAGTAATACCAGAGCTAGCTGAAGAAATACAAACACATATCACACCAATAGACCGATAAATGCGCAACCAGTTTAAGATATCAATTTTCTAGCTCCCAGTTTTATAGTTGCATTCAGTTACGGTTATTAGTGTTTCAAGACGGCAATTAAAATAATGACGAGTAGGGTTTTCGAGCGTCCCATAAATAACGTCCTCTGTGGTTGTTGTCTGTATTCTATTATCATTATTTATAGTCGAAAGTCGCATTTGAGATATCGCCGTGCCACAAATCAATCTTCGTTTAATGACACCAGGGCGGCGCTGTATCTTGTGAGATTTCTATTGGTGCTGGACGAAATTATGCTATGACTTCTCGCTGGCACAGCTGTAAAAGCATAAATACAAACTCCAAACACTAAAGCTTGACTTCGGAGAAATCACCTATAAAAAGAATACATACATAAAAGAAATTAAACCATGATTTACGGCCAACTTACACAATTGCCAGTTTTTAAACCCTACGTTAACGAAAAAGTTCTCCACGATATAATTTCAATATTATTTACGTTTAATATTTTTCAAGTGTAACTTACACTCTGATTACGTATGTATGGTTTAGTTTAAAGGATTTATTCACTTTGTGCTTTAATGTATTCGTGTGATCTATTTAATGTATTAGAAGTTATTCCAATGTAGCTTAATTATATTATTATACCACCATGTCAAATGTTTTCTAATCTTGAGGATTTCGTAAGCCCAGAATGGATTGCTCCTAAGCCCTAAGGCCGATATTTTGTATTAACGTCTTTGGTTGGTCGTTGTTTTTTTTGTAGCTCCTATTCTTATTGTGGTGTTAGAATATGCATAATAAATAATTATAAAAAAGAAATAATTTGGTCAAAAATGATGGGTGTAGTTACTTTTTTAACTAGAAAATATAGAACATGAGCGTCAGTAAGGTGATTATAGTCAGGGCTATGAAAGTTTAACTTAAAAAATTTAAGACGTGAATTTTTATTTTAATCATAAAGCCAATGATCTTAATTAAGACGATATAATGAATTGAGTTAATATACGTTTCGTAGCCACCACCGAGATTGAATCGACTAAATCAATTATATATAATGTACGCAAACAAATCTGTTAGCGTCAATAATCTCGAAGCCCTTGTAAGTTACCCACTGGCAGAGTTGATTATAATATTCATAAAGGGAGCTTAAATTATGTGACGTCCGCCCTCCGAATTTCATGGAGTGGGCAATAAAGAAAATTATCTTAAATGTTTGTTTGAGACGACGACGACGTACGCGTACGAACACTTAAGTTAAAATTCATTATTTATTATTCATTTCGCGCTTCTGAATAAATAAAACATTTTACAAAAAACATTAGGAAGAGATATCTTATAGTACGTTTAGATGTTTTCTTTGTTGCTTTACAACGGTTTAACTTTACAAAAGGAAGTTTATTTAAGCTTAGTTTATAAGTTTCCGCGTACATTTACCTTAACATCTACAGAAACCCATCCACCCACCGTGTACCTACAGAAATATCTATGTCAATATCATTTCAACTACATGTGAATCATTGGGGGTCGACCAACGCTGCGTTAACCAGCGCGTGGTCGCTACACCATGAACTGGGTACCCTAACTACCATCGGACCTCAGAGCTTTGGGCCCCGCCCATGGCCCCTTTAACTTCGTGACTCGTTAAGCATTGTGAGTAACTCTGGTTCTTATTTTATAGATCTATTGGACTCTTTGCTAATTTGATCACGCAGCTCTTTTCATCGCCCCTTCAGTGACTGAGCCTTCTTATGAGACTCATAGCAAGCCATCAGGTTTCCAGCCAAATCCAGTCGAAATCGGCCGTAACCGGTAAAATCTGTGTATACTCGATATTTTTATGATTTTTAAACGACTCGTTTCACTTGAATAATCGCAAAATCATTTATAAAGTTAGCGAGCCTACAGCACTTTTGCATTTATATTATTAGTATGAATAAATATTATAAAAAAAAAAAATCCTTTCCTGAGGTCATCGTTGCGTAAAAATCATTATTTATAATGGTTATTCGAAAGTTTTGATGACCTCCGTAGCGCAGCGTGAGTGCTGTCGCGTTATAAAATTGTAGATCCCGGGATCGATTCCCGACTCGAATCTGGTCTGGCGGGAGGGTTAGCCCGTAGATAGGTACGATAAACAGACTGACCAGGTATAAGAGTAATATTGAGAAACGCCATAAGTGTATCTTAGCTAAGTATAGATATGAATATTTATGAAGAGGCTCTTCTCGCATTTTTTCTTAAAATATATTACCTATAGTATAAAAATCCATTAAAGAAAAGAAAGTCACATTGCTCTAAAATAATCCAGGTCTACAATATTGTACTGGTATGGTTAATGAAAAGCATAAAGAAGAATTAGCATCGATGGGGTCTGGTGTATGACATTTAATATTAATTCACCAAATACATTTTTAGTTCCCAATTATATCAAACCAGAACTGACGACTCATCGGAGTCACCGATTATGACGACAAATGACTTCCTATTCAAATATCGTTATAAATAAAGTCTCCTAAAATAATTAAATTAAATATGCATTCCACCAAAATTTTATAACAATATTATTTTGTGGCATCAGTACAGAAATATAAATTCTAATAAAAACTAACTATCAAACATGCAACGTCTTAAAGTTTTTATGAGTTAATAAAATACGAAACCGTAAAATTGTTTAAGTGCTTTACTTAATTAAGTACAAATTCGAACTAATAAATTCATATTGGATACGATTTCAAGGGTATTATTACTTTCCAAAGAGTTTTAATACGAGCTATTAAGGCAGCGCTCCGTTGAGAATACAAATAATATTTCTAACAAATCTACATCTAGCACATTTTCATAAAATTATATATTATGATAGTCCGTGAAAGTGTCGCTTTTTTTAAAAGTCCCCTTGAAAACTCCTTGATTTATCGGGCTTAAATGTACTGCAATATCTATGCAGAATTTCATATACGAGTATATCAGGGTAGCTGTTAAGCCGCACATACGTAAGTAAGGTAAATTTCCGGGTTACTTTCTAGGTAAATGTGCAATAACCAAATTTTTTATGAACAAACATTTTCTCTTTTTTAATATTAGTTACAAGTATTGCTATTCAGACGAAAGCAAACTGCAAGGTTAAAATTTTGTTAAAAATACTCACTTCGATAACTACTTTAAAACGAAGATTTTTAGAACACTATACAATAGACTTTACAACTGCAGATTTGGTCATGAAATAACTTACAAGATAGTTTTGCAATATCCATCTTACAAAAAAAACTATATACATAGTTAGGTGTTTTCCTCAAGATTTTAATTACACTTAGTAATAGCCATATTATCGTCGTACCAACTAATAAAGTAAATAACAAGTAAAGTTAAAATAGAAAGAATTTTAATTTTAATATCAAAATATAATTTGTTATTAAATTAATCTTTATATTCCGATTTCATATGTTAATGGTTGCATGACTCGAAAAGCAGTTGATAACTTAAATTTATTGCACATAATATGTTGTTTAGCACTTTTATACGAGTGTTTCTTTATCGTTTTTAATTGTACATGCCATATAACAATATGATTACATAATCTACGTATTTGTTTTATACGCTTCACAAAACTTAACTTTTCGACCTCCCAATACCATCACGGTTGAAATTTATTAACTAATTAAATATATTTGCTACTGGAGATCCAATCTCATATTTCGTCTTCTGTACATTTCAAATTGGACTATCTAACCCAGCCTGTTGATCCTTTCAAATGCATTTTTTTCGCTTATATATTATATTAAAAACTTAGTTGCCAATTTTCATGTCATACAAACTTCCAACCCCCATTTCAACCCCTTAGGGGTGGATTTTCTCAAAACCATTTCTTAGCTGACATCTACTTGATAAAAGGAATCTATTTACCTTCCAAATTTAAAGTTCGTATGTTTTACAGTTCCAGAGATATCGTGATCATATGTCAGTCAGTCAGTCAGTCAGTCAGTCAGTCAGTCAGTGAGTGAGTGGTATTTCGCTTTTTTATATATAGATTGCACTTAACTGCCATCAGATATTGAGTGTAGAAAACACCTATTTAAACTTCAATTGCTGTATTTAACGTGTTTCAGCAAATAGAAGCCGGGGGAATAAATCGTTCTTGGGCACACTCGCCTAAATCTTCTTCTCTTCTCTTCTTGTAGAACACCGACGGAAAGTCAAGCGTGCGACAAAATTCAAATCAGGCAATCAATTCATGTCGTGTGATGGAATGGAATAACATACCAAAAAAATATACCTACAGCCGAAAGAAAGTAACCACATAGGTGAACCGCGGGAATTAAATATGAGATATGAGAATGATGAACATTCTCATATCTCATATTTAATTCCCGCGGTAGCTCCTTAACCGGGCACTTTAGCGTTGCAGCGTGAACGATATTTACTGTAACAGCATCGGAAGCTCGTTCATCATAAATTCACTGGTCAAGTGGTACTTGGAAGTGCACCAACTATTAGAAGCGCTTACAATCAAGTTATTGTAATATAAAATGCGGAAAATTGGCCTCAACTACTAGACACTTCAAAGTGGTACTAAACTTGAAAACTAGTTCGAGATATTGTAATAGATCTTCCCCTTTTTCTTCTCTTGTATATTATAAAAATAATTGTTTGATTATTAGTAAGTAATCTATGGAACTACTCAAATCACGAAGGACAAATGTAATCAGAATAACATATACTGAACAAACAAAAAGCATAATCTTACAAACGCAGATTAAGAGTCTAGCAAAAAACAAATAGTGAACCAACAGGAAATTAAAAACTTGATTCAAAAACAAAAAAAAAATCGAAACAAGAAAGAAATAATTATTAAAGAAGCAAAGATAAGCGCCCGTATGCACTTTAAATATAATGAAAACGGAAGTACGGGTGCTTAAGGGTCACACTTGAGTGAAGCGACGTTGAGGGGAGCGGAATGGGGTAAATTCACTCCAAGTCAAAATTCATCGAGTAGTTATTATGTACTAGTGCTACAGTTCAAGTGGGGCCCAAGGTGCTGGACATATTTTTATCCAAAATAAGAGCAAAGAGCAAAGTCTCGGAATAGTGCATGTTGCCAAATACTTTTACAGATCAAAGCAAAGAAACAATAAAAAATAAATTAATTAAATTATCTATAATATAATAATACTGTAACTGGACTACTAATTATGTATATTAAAAATATTTTTAAAATTTTAATTGGAAGATGCTTTACTATCGATACTGAGCTCAAAACACACACACACACACACACACACACACTCAAACACACACACACACTCAAACACACACACACACATACACACACACACACACAGACACACACACTGTTGTAATATCATAACAAATTATTATGTTGTAAATTTTCAAAGGTTGCTAAATATTGTTTGTTATTTTCTTTTATACAAATTGTAATCTTGTGTGTATTTAGTTATAATTCATTAACGCGTACTCCGATTTCATTCATTCTTTTTTTTTGTTAGAAAGGAGATACTTTACAGATTATCTTGTAATTATTTCAAGGTCGTCGGTTTAGTAACCCATTGCTTCTTGGAGACAAACAAACACACTTTCACACACACTAACTCAACGCAGACTAAGTCGCAGGCATCAGCTGGTTCTCCAATAAACTACATTAGTTTAATTTTTTATTGTTTTTTTTGCTCGATCTTAATATTGAAGAATACTCATACTATATAGAGTTTAATATTGAATGGATTTTCATATACATCTAGGGGAAACTATGTTAATTGATTATTGCTGCCCATGAACAAATGTAGCACCAGCGATGCCAGCCGAACTATCCATGCTGCATCATACCGGAACGCTAGATCTCTTAGCGTTATATTTATGCCAGAAGTGTAGTAACCAGCCGCGGCACCAGACCAGACTCGAGCCGGGTATCAAACCGGTGACCTTTTAATATATATAATACTGAAGCGAACATATTGCGCCACGGAGGACGTGGTACGGAACTCTTCGTGAAAGAGTCAACTTTCATTTAGCCGATTTTTTATATTTATTACATTAACATCGAAACGTACAGCGAAACGTGGGCGAGTTAAGTCAGGAGCCCGCAACGTGACTCTAAATTAAAAAAGTCTAGAAGTCTAGACGCGGTGACTAAATAGTTTAAAATCTAGTAATTTCTTTAGCGTTAATATTAAAACTTTAGATTGAAAATGTTGAATGAGATAGAGCAGCGATTCATTTCATCCATGTTAGCTTTATTATGTTACACCCAGAAACTATAAGCAAGGGTTTGCTTAGTGCAAATGAAAATCAAGACTCTGACAAAAAAGGTTTGGTTTTTAAGGTTGAATTGTCGAGGTTATCTTACTTACTCATAGACGGCAGAGACATTACTCTTGATAATAATGATAATAAACAAACTACTAAAAGCAAAGATTCTTGAACGTTGAAAATAATAAGTCACAGTTTTAAGGTAATGTAATAGTATCTGTTACTCTTAGATTTCATATTTCAAGCATGATTAGATTCTGGATAAAACAAAATTCCGCTTCGCATATGTTTAGTGTCATCTTACTTAGTACCGCAAGGCTGTTTAGGAAAAAATACGGCGAATTTCAAGCTGTCAGGATGGAAAATAAACTGTTTTCCTTCGACATAAGGTATTGGATTTGAAATAGAATTGCCTTCTTTATGGAGCACAATGAGTAAAACGTACATTCCGAGAATCTGTGAGATTTTTAAAAACACGTACAAACGGCATGTGGAAAATAACATAACATTTTTATTATTTTGTATATGTTAGGCGTAATATTTGTTTCAAAGCCAAATACCTACTTACAGCTAACAAATAGATCGTGCTCATTCTAGATTAAAAAAAAAACGTATTAGAGGTGAAATTAGCTTACGGAGATTCGTCTTCAGTGAGCTTTTAGCAATTGAGTATCCGATATGATATATGGTCATTTAACAGTGTTCGTAAAGTTCGCCCTTTTAGTGGTTCCTTACAAATTAAAAATTGACAGAACTCCATACCAATTCCAAACACCTATTGAATTTCACCAGTTAATTAAATTCTAATGCTTTAAATTCAATTGAACACTACAACGAACTGACTTTCGCATTAATAAAAAAAAGTGAGTTTTTTTATAAATAATATTCTGATCATTGTTTCTAGATCCAAGGTACTTCAACATCAAATCTTATCTAAGTCCAATCAGCCATTTTCGCGTCGAGATATTTAAACATCTAATGTATTACAGTCCACAAACTCTGAATGCAAATAAACCTGTCAATATCTGTGTTTTTTCCAAGATACAAAAATCACGAGACACAATAAATAATAAATATATAATAATAAAATTATAATTCAGTAGAATTATAATATTAGGAATTATTATTATAGAGTACAATCCCTATAAAATATTTACATAGTTTATTTGCAGTAACACATTGAAATCGATAAAGAAACTCACGCAGACAATATAGCGGGCGAAGATCGTTATACGTACGCGAAATATTAAACTCATAATCTCTAGCATATTATAGTCATAACATTAAAGCCATATAATAGTGGAAATTTACGATTACACATAACATCTGAGATGGAACGATCTGACAAGACCTTCGTTTGCCTGGCGTGATGTTTTAGACTGCCGATATAAACAGCCCGGTGTTTACAGAAGCGATTATGAGGTGGCTTAAAAAAATAATTCCAGATGCTTTTACGCTCGCTTCATATAAACTTTATTTTAAAATGTTATGTCTATAATAAGAAAACTATGAGAGAACCTAATCTGCATAGTTGAAACGATTGTGATCCTTCGATAACGTTACAACATGTAAATACTTTCAACAGAATTCTTTTATCCTTTATTTTAGAGATGATGATAATAATAAAATTTACCATTTAAAGATTTCCTAAGTCTCAAGGTGTTGGGATGTCGACCTCGCACCAGTAAACGTGTTGATAGACCACCGACTCGATGGACAGACGATATCAAAAGAAAGGGAACTTTTTGAACTGATGCAGCACGAGACGCTGAAATTTGGAACTCCATATAAAAAACTTTTCAAGCAAAGAACGTCAATCGGTTTATATGATAATGATAATGCTAATGCTGCTGATATGTAAAAGTATGCTGTAATGATTATCTAAGGATTTTTAACTTAGCAAAGTCATTTCAAAAATATTAGTATGTATGATTTTATATTCCTATTATATTCCTAAACGCATTTCCCAGTATTGAAAAAAAAAACCATGCGACGCATGAGTGTAATAAAATATTTTAGTCATAATAAACGTACATTATCATTACATGCTATTATGTTATTAGTCAAACGCTTGTCCATAAACTAAAAATAATACAATTAAAATTGACAAAACGCCACCTAGCCGCCATTTATTCGGTAGACAATATTATAAAGCTGTTTATATCTAAAATATCGATCTATTAAAAAGTCTTGGCACGCGGACTCAGTTAAAAATTCTCCGTCCGTTCTTGCTCATCAAATATTTTAATTATTAAAATACTCTTTTCGAAGAATTCGAAGAGAAGTTTCGGATAGCGAAACCCCGTCTTTCAGTATCTATTTTCGGTACTTAATCCCCGGGAATCGATGAGAATCGTTTGAAACTCGTTAAATTTAACTCGCTTAACGGTCACTGGACGAATGACGCAATGGCGAGAGTATTGACAAACGTTTATATTTCAAAATCAAAAAGTATATTATCATACATTTCAATATCTTTTTCTAACAAGTTACTATGAATGTTTTCGTCATAAACTGTTACCTATTAAAGATTAGTCTAAGAAGAAGAAGAAATTCACATAGAATTTGGTAAATATCTGGAAAATGATCTGTCATTGTAATATTCTATTAGAAATAATCAAATTTTTTTTCGCATTATCTCCCTATTGGATGAACTATCCAATAGGGAGATAATGCGGAAAAGATTACTAATCACGCAAATCTACCTACGCATTTACATTCGGAACCTCTTTATGTTATAGTTGGTTAAAACATGTAATCCAGCGATAAAGCCGTTAACAATACGACAAAATTGCCACATAATCCATTTACGTAAAGCGAATTAGTCGAGTTGTTAATGAGATAAAACACAATAATGAAACAGGTCGCAGCTGCTGTGCGCGTAAATCTTCCTAGAGCACCATTCCGAATATGAAAATCGGCGTCTGTTGGCAGTGGGAACGCAGATTTTAAAAGCCCGTCCGACATCGAAACAAAAGGTGCTAGTGGAGAAAGAATGTCTTTTTAAAAATAAAATACGGAAAGTTCGCCGTTCGCCAACAATCTGTCGCAGTTCACTGTAGACGTGTACTGAAATAGCCACTGTTGCTACCATCCAGTTCGACTGCTACGGACAGACAATACAACTGTTGGTTAGACGCGAGTCTATTTCCAGTGGAAGGTTCATTTATCCTTGCTACATTTCGTAGATTGCGGCTGGTCGTCGGGCTATCTATGAATAACTAATATGCCTCTAGTGCTTCGATTCCTGAATCGTGATCGAGCCAAAGATTGTGCAGGCACACATTCTAAGCACAAAGTCCCCTGTACTGCGAGAAGTGGTCTATAACCAACAGTAGAACAATAATAGGCCCAGTAAGATGCTTGATGAAAGACATGCCCTTGCCTTCATTTTACATTGGCGAGGATACTACGTACTGTGTGAAATGCGTGAGCTCACTCATTAGTGCGTTCTATAAAAATATATGAGGACATTGGTCGAAAAAGAAATGAACAAGAAAGCACAGATAATACAGTTATTAAGTCCAAGCATGACAAGGATTAAATCTTTATGGATTTAAATCCTCATATTTGCAAAAACTTTCCAATTAATTTTTGTAGAGATTTCATTAAAAATCTGGTGCTTCATAATTCGAAAGAAGACATTACGAGTGACGGCAGACATGGTTTTAGCTATTATTTTCAGTGGGACGTTCTTTCAATTTATGCTTGCTTGAATTTGAAGGGTGCGTTTTCAACTTGATCTATCTACGTATTACTGAAATAAAATTGACTTATGGAAAGGTGGATAAATCATTGCTTGCTTATCTATATTTTCGAGAAGTTCAATGGGCAGTTGATGATTCCAACTGATATCTCTGGTTTTCAAACCAGAGATAATTGGTATCTATTATTGGCATTGCAAAGTATCATACACAATATAACTTTGTCAGTCATTAACTGTATATCCAGTACCATTTGAGAAAGATTTCAACTTATCATAAACTTATTATAATCTACATAAACTTTAGGGTGATTTAAAAAATTATAAATATCATCATGCCCAAATAATAATTGGAAATCTATTCTTAAAAACTAATTCGTAAAAGTTTCCTATTGAATCTTTCAACGGATTTTTCGTAATTTTATTCTAGCGTAAAAATGTGTACGTATGACGTCATAACGGTCGCTCAGCTGACAGGCAAGTGAAACATGAATTAGCGTTATGGCGATGCGTATATACACACTGATAGAGCCGCGTGGGTCTAGTGGAAGTACGTAACATTAGGTCATTGGTTCCATTCCCGGGTCTGGAAATAAAATGGCTTTCTTCTTTTTTGACACCTAAAAACTTTCTTTACTTTTCGCGCTTGTGAAGTCAACATCTCCTGAGGATGATCCGGTCTCGGGTCGAAACGTGCGTAGAGGTTCTAGTGGAAGATTTTGTGTGGTGTTATATTATACAAATCTCCCGGTTGTCGGCGGAATATAGCAAATTATACTTGCTGTTTATTGTTTATCATCGACTTCCGCAAGGTAACGCCTGCTTCTATTCATTACTATAGCGGTGACTAATGTTATTACAGAGGTTTAAGGTTCAATGCAATTTAAATATGAACTGAACAATCCTGTTGTTACATACCTCCAAGATTGATCAAGATTTATTCTCTCACGAATCAAGTGTTAGACCCATGTCCCACGAAACCTTTAAGAGATGGGTATGAAACCCATGGAATGAAACGATAACTTGATAACCGAAACTAAATACAAACATATTTAATTAGCAACAGGATGTAGGCGATAAGAATAAAATGGTAAATGAATACACAAATATTTACGTTTTAATCCACAATCTAAAACAGTACTGATCAAAATAATTCATAAATTATTTTTTTTAGACTTACCGATATTTAATTTTTTTTTTCTGAGAATAATTGTAATTACTATAGAATAATTGTAATACTCAATTGGGTTTATTACTTAAACTGTATTTCAAATAACAACAATTTGCTTTAATAACTTTTAAAAACTGTGTCTAAACTCATCTAGGCTAGAGGTCTAAACGTGTTCCGCACTCAAAATAAAGCACTACGGCATGACAGGATTCGAACCCGCATCTCCCAACAATTGCGACCTGAGTGCTTTGTATATTAAGCAATTAAGTAGCTACTGAAGCTGAAATTATTATATAACCTACACCAATCTATAAGGACTATTAGCGCCATCTAGTTGCAACAAAAGAAAAATCTGTTTCAATTTAGTATTCAAATGTAATGTAATGTCTCATTGTAACATGGACCACAATAAGACAAAAGTGTTTATTTACACTGGATTTTTAGTATTTTTGTATGTGTTCATGTTGTACGGGGTTATAAGGTGAGATATTCTACTTATTCGATCGAGTGAAAGTTAACCTCAATTTATTTTGAATCTAAAAAGCGCCATCTATGGTATAATAGATCAATCTCACGCTAGGCAGTCAGATTGTTAATACTGACTTTTCTATACAAATCGATGGTAGACCTAGCGTGTCTAACAGAGAGACTAGCCTTTCTAAAAGTTTAAGTAAGCCTGCCTGAAATATTGATTAATTGATACTTGATCTTGTATTTGTATCCCTTGAGCCAACATTACCTCAATTATTGAAACCTAAGCCATCGGAAGTAGGTTAAACTCCACTTAAATAATATTTAACTAGCCGTAAACTCGAACTGTTGTAGGATAATAATTCTATTTTATAAATTTGCTGTTATCGTGTGTTCATGCACGCGTAATTAATCGGTTCATTATAAATTTGAGGTTAATAATAACAATTAACACAAATAGCAAACGAATGCAGATAAAAATACTCGTTTTTTATGGTTGTGTATGAATTAATGAACACATTCTTTTTTCACCATAGAAAATGGGATCAATAAACATGTCTTGATACATTTAAATTATGTTAAACTTTCAGATATAATACTTTAGTCTAACTATTTATTACTGCATACTTGGAAAAAACTGACCCCCAAGATACGGGCTATACTAGTTTTGGGGCCAGGGTCATGATCAACCCATTACCGGCTCACTACAGAACACGGGTCTCTTCTCAATATGAGAAGGGTTAGGCCATAGTCCACCACGCTGGCCATGTGCGGATTACTAACAACAAATATAATGTGCATCTAAAGCACTAATTATTTTAAAAAATAAGGTAGTCATTATAAATTGTAGGTAATAACAGTTTTGATATCTATATATATATATATATAAATACGAAATATTATAATTTATATCAGGAACTGATCAATGATGTTAAAACTCAAAACTAAACAAGACACAAAAATGTATTAAATAATGTGAATTAATTAGTAATAAAATTTTATTTTAAAGGAAATGAGAAATCCTTGAAAAAAACGGTGAGAGGCATAATGGTCATATTACTACTAAAATCCATTTATATATACGAGATATATATATGAGAAGCAATTCGCCTTTATTAACGTAGCCTTGGAAAGGTGTTATGGATGCATAAATAATTTTTTTTACATTGTATTGAGTCTTGATTCTGACTACATTCGCAAAACTTTATACCGATGCTATAAAGGCTCCAAACGTTTCTTGATTTAAGACAACAACTTAAATTCTCAGATCCCGTTGACCCAAGTATGTAAAGACCTCCGTGGCGCAGCGCGCGCGCTGTTACATTATAAAGTTGGAGGTCCTGGGTTAGATTCCCGGCTCGAGTCTGGTCTGGTGGGAGGCTGCGGCCGTGGCTAGTTACCACCCTACCGACAAAGGCGTGTCGCCAAGCGATTTAGCGTTCCGGCACGATGTCGTGTAGAAACCAATAAGGAGTATGGCTTTACCATACCCCTAACAGGTTAGCCCGCTACCATCTTAGACTGCATCATCACTTACCATCAGGTGAGATTGCCGTCAAGGGCTAACTTGTAGTGGATAAAAAAAAAAAGAAAAATGTGCGTAAAAATGTAGATACATCGCGGAAATAATGGAAAATTTTTGAGCGTAACTTATTTAACCGTACAAAATAATCGAGCTAAAGATCTTACAGTGAATAAATATTTAAACGTGTAATAATAATCATCATGATTAGTCTGTGTCGGGGACACCTTGAAGCTATAGTAAGTTAGTAACGTCTCTAACCGAGATGTTTTTAACATGAAAATTTATCCTTTATCCAAAAAAATGCTTAAAGGCAAAATAAAGAACTTTCATACAAATTGTATCATCTATTCCAACCCTTTGTGGATCGAACTGTCAAAGTGTGAAATATCTGTTTCGTTATATTTAAAAGAAAAGAAATACCAAGTTGCATATATAAAAGCTGAGGCTGTGATAGCCTAGTGGTTAGGACTTCCGCCTCCTAATCAGAGGTCGGAGGTCCCGCACCTCTAACTTTTCGGAGTTATGTGCGTTTCTAAGCAATTAAAATATCACATGCTTCAACGGTGAACGAAAACATCGTGAGGAAACCTGCACGCCTGAGAGTTCTCCGTAATGTTCTCGAAGGCGTGTGAAGTCTGCCAATCCGTACATGGCCAGCGTGGTGGACTATGGCCGAACCCTTCTCACATTGAGAGAAGACTCGTGCTCTGTAGTGAGCCGATAATGGGTTATACATGATGATGATGATGATGATGATGAGATATAAAATTTAAAAAACTACGGACTTCTAAAACCTACGAAAAATAATCTTAGTGTTTACACAGTTATTCAGGCTGTGCATTAAAGAGATGAGTCAGTCAGTTATCTATGAGCAAAATTTGATATTCACATTCATCAAAAGCTTTTCGTGGAAGGAAAACATCTTTACGAAACTTGAGTTCTAAAAGTTATCTTTAGCGAAGCTCTGGAACAATTTTAAGTAACTTGCTTATCCGAAATGAAACAGACAGGTGAACTTAAGCTTCTTACAACTCATCTCAAAGCGAGATGAGATCTTTTGTACTGCATTGGGATGTGTTTCACGGACTTTACCTTACATTATAACTTTTCACGTTAATATTAAAGTAAGCAACATTATTTGGATACCTACAAGAAAAATAAACTATGTAAATGTAATATATTAAAATAAGCCTCATAATATCTTGGTGGAACGCCGCTATAATAATATCTAGTATGTTGATTTATGTTACTTTAATTGTCTTCAAAATGAGTACGCGTTTTAAGGATCATAGAAAAGGTTTTCGAAGCTTAATAACTACTCTATTTAGGAGGCATTAATTTTTTTTTTATTTATACACTTCAAGTTAGCCCTTGACGGCTATCTCACCTGATGGTAAGTGATGATACAGTCTATGATGGTAGCGGGCTAACCTGTTAGGGGTATGGTAAACCCACACTCCTAAATGGTTTCTACGCGACATCGTGCCGGAACGCTAAATCGCTTGGCGACACGTCTTTGTCGGTAGGGTGGTAACTAGCCACGGCCGAAGCCTCCCACCAGACCGGACTCGAGCCGGGAATCGAACCCGGGACCTCCAACTTTATAATTCGACAGCGCACGCACTGCGCCACGGAGGTCGTCAAAATTATTTTGTAAGATATAAGTTTACCTCATGTATATAAATGCGTCAAAACTTTTTATTCAAGTTGTTTTTTCGAAACAAAATAACTGGTTTGTATACCACAAATTCGATAGTAAAAATTTGATAGTCATCTATAAATAACTAAACCATGCCTATAACATCTTAAAGTCATTGAAAAAATTAAATAAATTCTTACTCCAATAACACTTTCTATAAATATTAATAAAGATTTCAAGCTCTTCGCGTATCAATAAAGATGCGCGTTAAGGAAGATGCCCGACAGGTTTCTGATGTTGCAAAAAACTAAACACGTCCAGTCAAGCAATGTTTTCTTGATCAATAACTCCGCATAAAAACTGCTTCGGATCGTTACATGTACCGTCTAAGGATAAGAGCAGTTAACGATACAATTTAAGCAGTAAATGTTTTTGTCAGTACATTCCCAACGATTAATGATCAAGTGTATGAAGGACATACATTAACTTTAAATAACAAACAATGTATCTACTCTCGATAAGTAAATATTAAAACAAGTTTCTTTTTCTTGTTCTTGCTACTTATAAAAATACAATAGATTAATATAAATTATTTTTAAGCCTAACTCACATTTTTGTTAAAAGTGCAAGTTGTTTAAAACAGCTTTTAGGATTGTTTTGCAATATTTTATTTGCATTATTGAACACTGGAGTAGGTACGTGTTCCTTTTTTATGTTTAACCAGAGGGGAACAGAAGACCCCAGGCTGCGAAACAATTTCAATTTAACTTTTTCTAACAAGATGTTTTTAGGATTTAAGGATTCGAATCGTGTGATATGAAGGCCTAAAATTTGCAATATTCTAAATATACTTATCAAGAATCTTTAGTTGGAAAATTTTCTTTTACCCGATTATTGTAGCTTTCAAATTTTAATTATAACTATAAATGAGATATCGTTGTATGTAGGTCTATAATTCTCTTTTCTATCCATACGGAGGATATGAAAGTTTTATATGTTATATATTTAATGAAATATATAATTTAGTCAAAACAGTAATACTATCTGATAGAAATACGAAACTAAGCATTAGAATTTTATATCATGATCAACCCATTACCAGCTCACTACAGAGCACGGGTCTCCTCTCAATATGAGAAAGGTTTGGCCATAGTCCACCACGTTGGCCATGTGCGGATTGGCAGCCTTTGAGAACATTATGGAGAACTCTTAGTCGTGCAGGTTTCCTCACGATGTTTTCCTTCACCGTTGAAGCAAGTGATATTTTGTTTAAAAAACGCACATAACTCCGAAAAGTTAGAGGTGCGTGCCCAGATTCGAAAAGCCGACCTCTGATTAGAGGCTGACGCCCTAACCACTGGGCTATCACCGCTTCCTTAACTTAATAAAAAACTAGCTAGTAGCTAGAATTTTATATAAAGCTTTTTAAATAAAGTTATCTTTTAAAATAATGTGCGTGTGAATATCATTCATTTCTAATCTTCTGAATTTCGATTGGAATTGAAATTGGGAAGATTAACGCCGGAACTCGAAGTTGATTTAATCGCTCAGCTGTTTTATTAGCTTTGATATTAAATTAAGCCTTGTTTAATACACTAATTTAATCAGTTGAACTGTTTTCATTTTGTATTCAATCTTGTTTTTGGCTATTCTAGTCCATTAATTTAATCAAGAGGCATCTTCAACAATAACGTAAACAATAGTTTGATTCCAGTACCCGTTTAAGCTTCTAGGGATTAATACAATTCAATAAATGGTACTATACTTTTCTTTCCAGAAGTGTAGTACATTAAAGAAGGAGTTACTTTTAATTATTTAAATAAAAATTAGTTTTTAATAGAATAGATTTCAACTAATTTACTATTTGGTCCATTATATATTTAAATCCAAGGCCCGAGTAATCATTAGCACTAATTTTGTTTTATTTTAATGAAGTAATCAGAATAGTTTTTATCTTCATATCATGGTTGAATTATTACTATATATTTTATTAGGTAAAAATTTGGAAGGCATACGAAGGGCATAATTTCTTCAACACATTCTTCTTGAAATTGAGGAATTTCAATGTTATAATCAGTCAGTAACAACACAATCTGTTTCAAATAAGTATAATCTTTTTTTACCAACTGAAAGAAGGAAAGTTCTCTGTTTTTAATTTAGTTTACTTTTAGATATTAAAACCTTTAGTATTTCAATTATTTTTAAATTTCAAATATTAATTTGGAAGTGGTTTAGTACATACACAAAGGGTGTGGAAAATCTTAAATTAAATAAATACTGATGCCGATTTCAATTAATATCCCACAAATGGAATTATTAAAGAAAAAGCTCTTCGATAAATCAAACTAAACAGATGTGTTCACGAATTTGGAACTTCGAATACCTGATTTTTTTAAAAGTAAACTTTTCGGATGATCAATGAATATTATATTATTTACGAACTGAATAAAAAGTTGAAAAACTTTAAACACTATTCCCATAACTAAAATCTATACTAGGAAATCATAAAACACTCACAGTTTATTGGAGAGTCGATGAAAAATCCGAAAAACCACCCAGCCTTATCGATTCAGTACAATAAATAAAAACACTGTAGAGATTTCAGGGAACACGCCCAAAAAATATACATACACATCAAAGTCACACATTAACATAAAATACTATGATAGGGAAAACGTTTTGTCCTCTCGGCGAAATAATGGAATGAAAAACGGAGGTTGTCCCGTCAAATGGATACGTAAATTTTCGCGGGAAACGTGGCACGCTGTAACACGTCCTGCCTACGACGCTGCCAGAGAGCAACTAAAGACCAAAACGCGGATTCACCTGCAATGCGTGCGCTGATCGGTTCTGTCCGAAAGGGACGGCGGTATCTATTTACATTGATGCGCGAAAGAGAACAAAATAGACACACGTGCTCGAACCCCCCCTCGGGGGTAAAGCCGGTTTCAGGAAAGGGGCGCTTTATTGTAAAGCCGCGAATAAAATGTGCGTACACTGTATTGCAACTTTAGTCGACACTTTTTCAGTATTTTAAGTACAGTTTTAAAGCTCTTAGCTTTATTTATTTATTTCACATGATACACCATCGATATTACTGTATTAGCATTAAAAATATTGCAATATAATGTTTGTCTAGTTTCTAGTTCTTTCTAGTTCATTCTAGTTTCTCCGGTTAAAATTTGCTTTACAGTACATACCAGTTATTAGTAACATTGATGTTAAACAATATAAAAAAAACTATGAAATTAATTAATTATGAAATAGCTTTATCACGATCTGTGTATTAATTTTTTGCTATTCAAGTAAACGGTATGTGACAATGATACATAATACTATGTTTATCAGTATTGGTAGAGTAAATAGAGTTAGTAAATTGGCTAAACTATATTTTTTTAAATAAAGGATTTTATGTGCGATTTTTTAACACCCTTTCTATATATATTTACCCTTACTAACTATTACCTTTTCTAACTATTTTTTCGTGACAATAGTAAGCTAAGTGATATCTATGCCTTTAGGTTTTGAAGCGTGTTAGGTTATATCACGACCTCCGTGGCGCAGCGCGTGCGTTGTTGCATTTTAAAGTCGGAGGTCCTGGGTTCGACTCCCGGCTCGAGTCTGGTCTGGTGGGAGGCTTCGGCCGTGGCTGGTTACCACCCTACCGACAAAGACGTGTCGCCAAGCGATTTAGCGTTCCGGCACGATATCGTATAGAAACCAATTAGGAGTATGAATTTACCATACCACTAACAGGTTAGCCCGCTACCATCTTAGACCGCATCATCATTTACCATCAGGTGAGATGCAGTCAAGGGCTAACTTGTGGTGAATAAAAAAATATATATATATATAAATATTGATTGTGATAATTCTACTATATCATCCTAAATCCGGAGCGGTCACGTTTTATTTGCTCACTTAATCTTCATTCATTAGCTTATAATATTACATCACTAAATATCAACATAATCATAAATTAAGTAATAATAATCAACGATCTTTCTTAACGTCTGTTTTCAAAAACTTTTCATAGTTTTAAATAATGTACACTTTGAATGCAACGCAGTGTTTCGTGTTATGAGGCGACGGACTATGGGCTTAGTGTATGAATGCTGGGGACGTTAAAATTTGTCGAGCCGTTTAACCGCTGTCCTTTATCATTAATGAGTCGGGTAAAGTATGTCATCATAATGAAATGTGTGCTTGAGGAAAAAAATCACGGGTTTATATGATTCATCCAACTGAACCTCATTGGGACAGCGATGAAGTCGATGCTCCAAAGCAGTGATTCTCTACCACTGTGCCGCAGCACTTTTGTGTGCTGCCTAATTTCAAAAGTGTGCCGCCAAATTTTGCAAATATATAATACTGAATAATTAATCCCTTAATAATCGTTTAGTTATTATTGTAGTATATATTAATTTATTTCGTATATTGAAAATTTTTGTCAGAAACTATTTATGCAGTGTGTTGTAGTAAGTAAATAATTTTTATGTTTTTCTTTGTGTGCAAAATTTGAAATCGTTAAATATGTGCCGCAACAAAAAATTGGTTGAGAATCACTGCACAAATATTCATACCTTGAAGTGGATAGCCGATTACTTCCAATTAAATTGGGAGGAAATTCCTAGAAGGTCTACAATTCAATACCGGCGTCTCATTTGAACATTTGTTTAACAAGAAATGTAGTTAGAAAACACGAAAAGGTTTTAGAAGAAACAAGCAAAAGAAACAAATGTAAGTTTCGTAAAAAACGGTTATTTCTTGGGATTTAAACGACTAGAATCTAGAGCCGTAAAATCGGTTATAACTATTTTGTAACGGGGCATAAAATCAATGCAGTTTTAGTCCGCTAATACAGACTTGTAGCATAGAAGACAGAAAATGTTTTTATTTAATTCAGTTTTATTTTCCTTTCAACACTTGTTTTTTTACTAATCTGCAATCATAAATTACTCTTACTCTGTAAGACAAGGGAGAAAAGACTTGCTCTGTTGCACTCGCACAAGTGTTCCGAATCACGGCATAATATGAAACACTACTATTGGCCATGAGTATCAGATAAAATAAAATAAGTTACTACTATGGAGACTTTTGTTTTTGTCATTTATTATTATTATTTAGGCAATAGACATGGACACAGTAAAAAATATATATTTTCTTATTCACTACAAGTTAGCCCTTGACGGAAATCTCGCCTGGTGTAAGTGATGATGCATTCTAAGGTGATAGTGGGCTAACCTGTGAGGAGTACGGTAAACCCATACACCTAATTGGTTTCCACGCGACATCGTGCCGGAACGATAAACCACTTGGCGCCATGTCTTTGTCGGTCCGACTTTAAAATTTGACATGCGCACGCGCTGCGCCACGCAGGTCGTCAAACTATGGTTTATGAGGTACCACTGACAGACATTCGGAGAGCGTAGGCTTAGATACAATGTCCCGTTGTAGTGTAAATTCGCGAAAATTAATCATCATGATGCACCCATTACCGGCTCACTACAGAGCACGGGTCTCCTCTCAATATGAGAAGAGTTTGGCCATAGTCCACCACGCTTGCCAAGTACAGATTGGCAGAGTTCAGCCGCCTATGAGAACATTATATAGAACTCTAAGGCATGCAGGTTTCCTCACGATGTTTTCCGTCACCGTTGAAGCTAGTGATATTTTAATTGCTTAAAAAATGCACTAACTCCGAAAAGTTAGAGGTGCGTGCTCGTGCTGATTAGATGGCGGACGTCCTAACCACAAGGCTATCAGAGCTTGTACCTGATACTATTAATATCTAGGTACTCATGCTGTGTACAGTCTCACTGAGCTGTAAAGGAAATAATCTCATCCTAAGCAATTATTTTACTGTTGATGTCATCGCCTATTGCAGCTGCAACACGGAAGAATTAAAATGAAATGTAGATAAAACGTTGTAATAACAATATTAATAATTGCAGCATTATTAATTAAATTTAATTATATTAACAATTTGCTATCAACTTGCTGTTGGCCGCTTGAAATTTCCAATTTATGTCACAGGAATTATTAATTCAAATTCAAATAATCTCTATTCAAATATTCCTTTAAAAGGACAGTTTGACGCGTCAATAATTTACATAGTAGTGATTTGTTGGTGATAACTACATTCGTAAACTTAAAGCTAAAGCTACGAGAGGGTTCCAAACGCGCCTCGGTCTAAGAAGAAGCCCACGACAAACTTGCATGCCACTTAAAATTATGTAAATTTTGCCGAGATACAAAATTTTAGATGTATACATGCATAAATTCACTTCTATCCGTTGCAACGTAGTAGAACGCCGTCATAGTAAGTAATAAAAGAACCAACGCACTTTCCAATCCTTGGGCACTCGGTAAAGCCATGCAGTATATTACAGCAGAAAAACATTTAAGAATATAATGTTTTGGTTTTTTTTTACGTTAGCGTAGATGAAGGTTTTAAAAATTATGTGTAAATAAGCAACGTTGACTCAAGTTAGTTAATAAATTGGTGACCAACTTTTGAGATATCAAGAAGAATTGCGCATCCAACGTCCACAGTTCCTATCATTAACTAATTGTGACGTATGTAGGTTCTATATGTTTCATATGTCTTTTGTTGGTATGTCATCTATGTCAGTCAGGTGTTCAATATAGTTTTACACTGAAGCCAACGTCTCTTATTAAGGAATCCCTAATCCTGGCATTCCCGCGGGTCTAAACATCACACTAATAGTAACCTTCATATTTAACTAGTTTAACCAAGGAACCTTCTATCATTTTCATAATTATGAGTAATAATTTGTATCGTTAAGTCTGATAAAAATGTTTCTGCTGTCTACTAAGGAGTTATTTTCTATATATCCACTAATATTCACCAAAAAAATTGTCAAAAAATTATATTATGTATGGAAAAAAAACCTTTCTCAAAACAAAGTCAACATCAGTACAAATTTAATGGAGTAAAATTGACAAAAATGTGTATCACAAAGAAACTCTCGTATACAAAGAGATAGATGATAAAAAATTTAATAAAAATCTATATTAAGTTTCATATCGATATTACAGCTTCACAGGGACAAAAATTCCAGTTACAGTTTTATTAAAAGTATGGCTATAATATAATAATGATAACCTTATATATTCATATAAGGTTATCATTATTATTTGCAGTCTTATTGATGTGCCACTGATGGGATGATGGCTGTCTCTCTTAACGTCTAAGAGCTTAGACCCACAATGTTATTTGGAATGTTAACCGAATTCTATAAATACTTTGAAATATATAGAAGCTCTGATAGCCTAGTGGTTAGGACGTCCGCCTCCTAATCAGAGGTCGGGGGTTCGAACCCGGGCACGCACTTCTAACTTTTCGGAGTTACGTGCGTTTTTAAGCAATTAAAACATCACTTGCTTCAACAGTGAAGGAAAACATCGTGAGGAAACCTGCACGCCTGAGAGTTCTCCATAATGTTCTCAAAGGCGTGTGAAGTCTGCCAATCCGCACACGGCCAGCGTGGTGGACTATGGCCAAACCCTTCTCATATTGAGAGGAGACCCGTGCTCTGTAGTGAGCCGATAATGGGTTGATAATGATGGTGATATTGATAAAAACTAAATGATTTACAAATCCGAATGGTTTCTTAATTATTAGGACTCAAGCGCCGCAAATCTAAAGTTAAATTTAGAGTTAAATGAATGATAACAGCAGTTTTTCTTACTTATAGCAACATTACAGAACCATGTACTTAAATAATCACTAAATCTGATCTCGTGCAATATGTAGGTACTACGTTTAAGAGACAAACAAATTAATCATTATAACTCCGGCAATGGCGTCATAAAAGCTGATTAGCATCGTCACGAAATCAATTGTTTGAGATCTTTTATACACGATTTTTCCTATAGCTATAATTCTATACAAGTGCCACTATGGACCTGGTCCTGGGTTCAGTTTACGGTAAAGACCAAAATTAATTCAAATTTGAATTTTTCCTTTCCAAATTTTCAGTACAAGACCGGTTTTTACCACAAAAATAACTGTTTACAACCCACACCATACCATCTTGTTACAGCACCAACAAAGGCATACCGCCAAGCGATTTATTCATCCGGTATGATGAAAAGTGGAATCCGATTTGAAGGTGGTAGCTTCTCTGTTGCTGCAAGTGTTCATGGGTGAAGGTAATCACTAATTATTACTTTTTCCGTCCACTCGTTTGCCCGCGATGTAATATAAAAATAAAACATGCGCTTACAAAAATATACAATTATTAATAAGAAGACGTCATTAATTAACCGGGCACGTTTTCTTATTTACAAGCATGAATTAATACACGGCGACCCGACAAATGGTGTGAAAAATATAAAGGTCAAAGAAAATTAAGAGGGGAAAAATTAAACCTTTAACTTACACGGAAATTAACATATAAAAGTAGAGAGCGATAGGGAAAACATTCCGAACATTTTTGGTTAAAACCCAGAGAATCAGGCGACCTAGTATTGATATTGTCAAGATGCTGATGGTTCAACCATTTACCCAAAACGCAATCGAAGATGAAACTATGCAAATGGCTCCGTGCTTCAATTGAAAGCCGTGAAGGCTGCGTGTAAAATAAAAAATCCCACACGAATTTGCTAGTGATAAAGTAAATCAACTCGTGCTTAGCTGCCACATAGCAATAAAGGAGACGAAATATCCTATTTTACGTAAGGAATTACATTTATTGAGTAATATTTTTCAATATTAAAAACAAAAAACAAACTATAGATCGAATCGATACAGCTTGAGTAGGAGGAACGTAAAACGCAAAGAAGATACCTCCCATAAAACATTTTACTAATGCCCTATTTGGAGAAATTGTTATTTTTTGAAATAAATATGATTTGTATATTTCAATTCTCGTGTAGGTATATGTAAACAAAATGAACAAAATTATCAACCAATATCTAGGGCTTTAACCTTTTTTCGTTGCCATAATTCTCTGTGACCCCTATTGATCTGACAGCTGATGTATGGGTGTCACAGCATATTTTTCTAAATGAAAACTTATTTCAGTTAATCTTGTATACGTAGTGATCTTAGTAAAAAATTGTAGAACACCAGATTTTCACTATCGTGAAATACCCCACTGGCATAGAGCCACTTTTCAAACTAGCCTTGTGCAAGCCGTTTTGAACTTTAACAAATCACACAATTTTATCAGCGTGACATGCAAACTGTATTGCAAACAAAATAGTAGATACTTGTAAGCAACGCAGTTTGCAATACATGTTTCTAATGCTAGTAACTTGCAAGCAAATGTGACTTCGTACCTGCATGTTAGAACTTGCACTTGTAAATTCATAACAAACAAATATTAATTTACTATTATTACATTACAAGTTGTTTATCTTAAACGTTTTCCTTTAACGATAATGCATATGAGTTCGTACTAAACATTATAAGCTGGAGTTGCAGTTATAAATAATGGCTTATTATAATGGGATGACGTCATTAAATTATAAGAACAGTATGCACATCAGTTTAACTAATGATCCTGTTTAGATACGGCTTATAAAGCATATGTTACCTCGTAATGTATATCTATATATATAAAAGCGAAAGGTCACTTACATCCTTACATACTGACTTACTTACATACTGATTAAACACGAGATCTCAAAAACTATTGTACGTATAAAGCTATAATTTAGCAAGTAGGTAGTTGATAGTTAAGAGATGTCAGTTAAGAAAGGATATTTGGAAATTCCACACTTAAGAGGGTAAAAGGGGGGTTGGAAGTTGAAAAAAAAATTTCATACAAACTTTTGTATGAAATTTCTTTGTTTTTAGAGTTACAGACACAAAAATTTGCATTAAGATTAATAATAATGAATAAAAAACATGTACATAATTTTTTTTTAAATATTACCTGTCAAGGGTGGTAAAATAGGGGATGATAGTTTTTGCTTCTTTTTTTATTATGAAGTCTTCAAGCTTGAAATTTTGAAAATAGGTTTCTTTTAGGGCGTAAGTATAAGGATAGAATTTTTTTTCATCCAAATCTACCTCGAAGGGGGTAAAATAGGGGTTGGAAGTTTGTATGAAATTTCTTTGTTTTTTAATTTAGAGATACTAAAATCGGCAATTTGACATTTGCCTGTAGCTTACTTTCTCAAGCAGAGCGTTGGCCGCATGGGTAACCTCAATCTCAAGTAAAATCAACAATTCTACGCAGACGAAGTCGCGGGCAACAGCTAGTAGCCTACGACATAGCACATATTTCGTGTTACAGAAAATTATATTCCTGTTAAACCACACATATTACTAGAGATAAAGTGAAAACGAATAAAACAAACTTAGTAAAAATAATCACCTGGGAATATCACTATGTAAATTTAACAAAATATTATGTTGATGCCGATATGTTATTTTTAATGTTAAGTGGTAAAATAGGTGATAAATTCATCTGTATTGCAGGAAACAAAGTGCTTGAATGTTCCGCTGTTAATTTTACTTGATAGTGACTTTTTGTCAAAAAAATTTGTTTGTTAGCACGTCACATTTAGTTGTCTGCCATCTGTTGTCCCCAAAATTCAAGACCTATGGGCTCTAAATATGCCGCTTTGGGACGAAAATATTGAGGCTTCCTCCGCGTTTGTTAGGATTTCTTTTAATTCTGTTTGGGTCTTTTGTTTCCTCGCGATGCTGAAAACAATGCCTCAATATTGGTTTTGCTGTTAAAACGCTAATAGCTGTAACAAATTCTGTTTATTTCGTTCTTTTTTTGATGATGATGTGCAAATTTATTATGTAAGTAAAATACCTAAGAACGAGATCTATATAGCAAGCAAAGCCTCTGTAATCCTCTGTATAAGTATCTCTGACTTAAGAAATAGGCTAAAGCGTGACATCGTTTTTTCTTCAACATAGGTCTGTTACGTTTTGACACTAACTTGGGTAAACTAAGTCAAAGTACGCCCTATTTATTTTTTATCCACTACAAGTTAGCCCTTGACGGCAATCTCACCTGGTGTAACTTATGATGCAGCCTAAAATGGAAACGGGCTAACCTGTTCGGAGTATGGTAAAACCATACACCTAATGGGTTTCTACGCGACATCGTGCCGGAACGCTAAACCGCTTTGTGACACGTTTTTGATGGCGGTCGTCAAAAGTTTTAGATCCCAACTTAATGCAAGCATTAAGGTGGTGAAAAATAAAAATATGTTTTTAAAACGGTACGTGTTAATTTATTCTGCCTACCACACAACTTGCTCATACTCATCGACGACCTCCGTCGCGCAGCGCGCGCGCTGTCGGATTATAAACTTGGAGGTCCTGGGTTCGATTCCCGGCTCGAGTCTGGTCTGGTCGAGGCTAGTTACCACCCTACCGACAAAGACGTTTCGCCAAGCGATTTAGCGTTCCGGCACGATGTCGCGTAGAAACCAATTAGGAGTGTGGATTTACCATACCCCTAACAGGTTAGCCTGCTACCATCTTAGACTGCATCATCACTTATCATCAGGTGGGATTGCAGTCAAAGGCTAACTTGTAGTGGATAAAAAAAAAAAACCTTCTGGATTCAACACTTTAAATAACACAGCTACCTCATTTTGTCAGGAAATTGGTGTTATATTTACATTTAAGCATTTGCCTGGGATATTGCTCCACACGCTCAAGTTTGCTCTGGACGCGCTTATTCGCTATGAAATTGAAAATTTATCGCGCTTGAAACATCTAGTATAGAACAGCCATTACTCTTATGGTGAGTGGGTAAACACAGTGCCAATGGACATGTATTGCGTTGGACTTCGGCGATACATCTTTATCCTGAGCTTATTAAAGTCCCACTGCCGGGCTTCTCCGTAATAGGTGAGCATATAGAGCTTAGACCCGCCACGATGTCGAAGATGAAGTATAGAATAATAATCTCTCGTTGATACCAACCAACCATCACGTGCTAGGCAAATATAATGTTGCAAAGAACCATAGTAATAATAATCTTTATTTATTTATAAAACTCAACTCAATGGAATCCTGACCCCTAAACTAGGAAAACCCGTATCATAATAATGTTAGAGACTTAAAGATCATAATCGTCCGTCAAAAGACAAGCACGCGTTAAACGTTTTTGGTATAAACAAATGAATTCATAGAAAATGCTGGAATCCTAATCATTTTGAAACTTTCCCTTTGTTTATGATTCCGAGTAAAGAACGTTCTAGAATTAAAATAAGAAGTAAAAATGTCTGTTTTCGTCGCAGAGACAGTCAGTCTATTCGGAGAACGCAGCGAAGCAACAACTCCACGCAATTAGTCATCAAGAGTCCTTTTTCAAAACTCTCGACCCCAGCAATAATATAGCCCAACTGTATACATCTCATTAACTGTGCTTATAATTATTGCACAAGCCGTTGATGATGCAACATAAATGGTTCATTATATTGATGACCTAATAAAGTGTTACGCGGGTAATATCACGTTTACTATTCCTATGATGATGACTCTAAATCATTCTCTGCAAGGCATGAGCCATTCAGTAGGCAATTGAGAAGGCAATAATTTATCGAGTCGTCGATTTTAACTAGTTACTTATCAACATCAATATTTTACTCGTACATATAAAGTGTTATGTTTATTTTTTTATATTCCTGTTCGTTTTTCTGGAACTTATGTTCGGCTCAACCAGTGTCAACAGATTTTGGTTTTAGACCAAAATAAACAGTTTGCATCCTGAAGGTCACGGAACCGTTTTTGATTGCAGAACGTAACTATTTAAAAACAGCAATTATTACTAATGCACGACGTTAAAGCTAATCCGTTTGCGGAAAAATTCTGGATACGGATGTAAGATCACTGGCAACAATCTCAACAACTAGTGACTACAAATAAGTTTTTATGGATCGATCTTTGTTACCCAGTCACGCCACAATGACACATTATAATCTGAAACACCTAAGAACATCACCAATGTACAGTTTTCATTGGATAGCATTTTCAATAACTTCGAAAATAGGCAGTTAATTTAACATTTAGTTATGTTTAGAAAGGAAAACTTTTTTTAATAAAACAAAATAAAATATATCAAACATCACAGACATTCAAATTTGAACCCTTAATATACAATTTTTTGCATTACTGTGAAGCAAAAAGGATGCATTTGATGCACTTAAAATTTAAACTATGGAGATATCTGGGTACTATGAAAAGAGTAACCCTCTTATAACGTGCTGATAGTGAACTAGAAGATATAGCGGATCATCGAGCGATCCAAGTCTAAGAACTAGTGCTTAATAGTGAAACAGTAATACGAATCTTTCGTAGTAGATATTCCTTTGAGACGGATGAACGTGGTTTTTGAAGGCCACTCCTGCGGTCGCTTTGAGCGCCAATTAATGGGAGCACATTAACCTCGATTAAATTAATATCCGTTTAGAGATGTTTACATTACGTGTTATATTGCATGTATTAGATAGCGATTACTTTTTAAGTGGTGGACGTCTACGGGTTGTAATACATCTTTCTTAGAGATCTTCACAAATCATAATCTCATGCTATTTGATACTTGAGAGTCTTTAGTTGGCGGTCTATTTAGTTGAGATATTACATAAATGAGACTGTTAGTGCGACATCCGTCAACCATCTATCATTCTTCTGGTATGGTTTGGTGGCTATGGCCGCGGCTACCGACAAACTCCGATAAACACGATGTCGCGTGGAAACCAATTAAGAGTATGGGGTAACAGGTGAGCCTACTTCATTATCACACTACCAAGTGGGATGTTGTGACGGCAAGTGTTGATTTGTAGTAGAGTAAAAAAGCATCACTATTCCTGACCCTTGAAACTGCTAGAGTTATTTAGCTAACTCTGTTTCATCGACAAATATACTCACTGATGACCGCGTACGAGTTACTGCAAGATCTGAGCTTCGCGATTTTGTTGTCGACGACCTCCGTGGCGCAGCGTGCGCGCTGTTGGAGTTGGAGGTCCTGGGTTCGATTCCCGTAGCTAGTTACCACTACGATACCGATAAAGACGTAAAGCAAAGCGATTTAGCGTTCCGGCACTACGTCGCGTGGAAACCAATTAGGAGTGTAGGATTACTATATCCCTAACAGGTTAGCCCGCTACCACCCTTGACTGCATCATCACTTACCACCACGTGAGATAGCCGTCAATGGATTGATTACTGCTGACTGATTTATCAATTTTATATTATTTACCTAACCAAGTCAAGTCAAAACTCCCACACAGTATCTGAGCGCAAGTAATAAAGTCTAAGAAGGAAACGCTCCAATTTGGTCTAATATTCAATAACGCCTGACAGACGACACTAGTGGCCTGCCTGATCATAAAAAAAAATAATGAGTATACAAATGTCGCTGCCAAATCATCTGTCAGCCTTTGTTATTGTTGGCTACTCAATCGTGCTGCGGAAAGGTTTTAAGCAAACAAACTACCTAAAGGCACATGATCTTGAAGCTGATGTTCGTCTTTAAGGTTGCATTTCCATGTGCTTACAATATGTGCTTTGCTGCGTGAGCTATGGATGTGTATCCACCAATGATCTCTTGTATTTATTGTGCTGCATGCTTAGTTTTAGTAGAAAGCGGTTCATGAAAGCAAATATATGAAATTCAAGCGATTTTATTGAGGGTTTTCACGCAAGTCCATAGTTAAGCAACGTAACACATCTCTGGTGGAAAGGAAGTCTAAGATCTTGTAGAAAAAACGAAGTAACGCTGTTAGCGTATCTCATCTTTCTTCATCATCATCATCATCATGAACAACCCATTACCGGCTCACTACAGAGCACGGGTAGCCTCTCAATATGAGAAGGGTTTGGCCATAGTCCACCACGCTGACCATGCGCGGATTGGCAGACTTCACACGCCTTTTAGAACATTATGGAGAATTCTGAGGCGTGCAGGTTTCCTCCCGATGTTTTCCTTCACCGTTGAAGCAAGTGATATTTTTTTTCAAAAACGCACATAACTCCAAATAGTTAGAGGTGCGTGCCCGGATTCGGACCGCCGACCTCTGATTAGGAGGCTGACGCTCTAACTACTAGGCTATCATCGCTTTTTTTATCTCATCTTTACGGATACAATTTGTTAACTATTTATAACTGCGCAGGTAAGGTTCAAGGACGGTCTACCATTGTTCTCAATTCTCAGACCGCATGACGCGACTTTTTCACTAAATTCGGTGAGTCAAGGTCCTGATCGTCATAAAATATTGGCTGAATATCACGATTCAGTTAACATTTTATCTGGTGTTTAGCTTGAATGAGAAAATCCTGCTATAAGATAACCGCAGTACTGGTATTGGTTTGTGTCGAAAGTGATAGTTACTTTGACTTTGTCTTTACGCATTTGGTCATATGAAACTATATTATTTCTTTTTCTTTTCTGTTTACTGTAGGATATATAATAATGAATAGATAATTCACTGCGTTTATACGTAAACAGCGATTTTTCGAACATATTTATTAGTGTCATAAATAATCCCGCTTTATCAGATTTAACATTATACTATTATTTTGTTATCATATTAGATAGTTGGGGGATGGAGGAGACATCGTTCGTTTTTATTCCCAAACAATACGCGTAATGGTGAATCTATATATATAAAAGCGAAAGGTCAGTTACATACTGACTTACTTACATACTGATTAAACACGAGATCTCAAAAACTATTGTACGTATAAAGCTATAATTTAGCAAGTAGGTAGTTGATAGTTAAGAGATGTCAGCTAAGAAAGGATATTTGGAAATTCCACCCCTAAGAGGGTAAAAGGTTTGTATGAAATTTCTTTGTTTTTATAGTTAGAGACACAAAAATTTGCATTAAGATTAATAATAATAAATAAAAAACATTAACATCAATTTTTTTAAAATATTACCTGTCAAGGGTGGTAAAATAGGGGATGATAGTTTTTACTTATTTTTTATTATAAAGTCTACAAGCTTGAAATTTTGAAAATAGGTTTCTTTTAGGGCGTAAGTATAAGGTTAGAATTTGTTTCCATCCAAATCTACCCCGAAGGGGGTAAAATAGGGGTTTGAAGTTTGTATGAAAGTCTATGTTTTTTAATTTAGAAACACGAAATTCGGCAATTTGACATTTGCCTGTAGCTTATTTTCTGAAGCAGGGCAATCACAGGAAATCAGCAATTCTACGCAGACGAATTCGCGGGCAACAGCTAGATTTATTATAAAAGTTACAAATTACGAGTGTTTCCATTTATGATATGCTTATTGAAGTAAAATATACAAAAGATACTGGCTACATTTATTATTGTGAATGCAAAATTTTGTTTGCCCTCCTTTCTCGCAGCGATAGAGCAAAGGTTCGACATTATTTGATTCGCGTAAAGATTATCAAAGAGCTGTAAATTTGGCTACATTTTATATCGGGAGATGAGAACCGTTTTATAGGGTTCCGTACCCGAGGGACGCCAACTGGGCCCTTCTACTAAGATTCCGACTATCCGTCCGTCTAAACATTCTTAGACGGTGGTTGATGAAGACATTTCGTATTTTTATTGCAGCTGTGACATTAAAATGTAGGTTAAAAAAAAATAGTTGACGATTTAAAGGTGTTATTTATTGCTCCATCTTAATAGTGTTTATATTTTGTGTTATATGTCACATTGGTACGAAACATTTGCGGAAATTAAAAAAAAAACCTTGATCTGGGTTGTTGATGATGCTGGGATGCTTGGTTTGGGTGGGTTGTTACGATTTAAATTTAAATTTAATACAATAAACAGGAGCGATGGCTCAATGTGCTCTCAGAGATATGGGGGTGGACAACATATTTCAACAATATTTTATATTATTTGATAGCGTCTTAATGAAGTTAAAAAACGTTACGTTAGAATTGTCAAACGATACCGACAGTTCTGCGTAGCACACACACATGAACACACGAAAATATAAAACACACCCACACAAAAGCGGTCTTAACAAAGCTAACTTAACGCTTACACACTGAAACAAATACACGCTGCCTATATTGCTTACATTGAATCAATGCAGAACAAATAGCAATCAAATATGCAAACATTTCTTACAAAGTGGGTCAAAACCAAATAAACTGCAATAAAAAACGGTACCACCTGCCACTATTATAGCGATATATTTTTTTCGAGCCGCTGCACCATTAACAATGCAAGGCTCCGTAATTGCTAGAACAATGCCGATTCAATATCGCTGACGAGAATAATATTCCTGTAAATGGACATTGATACAAGAAACCCATAGAATCACTGCCCCATTTGCATCGCCAACATAGATTTATTATATAACTGCGAACGCGATGCAATATCGCTGATGAGAATAATATTCCTGTAAATGGACATTGATACAAGAAACCCATAGAATCACTGCCCCATTTGTATCGCCAACATAGATTTATTATATAACTGCGATCGCCAACCATCGTTGAAGTAAAACGCTTCGAGGTTACAGCTGTTTGGCTCGAATAGAATTTAGGTAATTCTTGTTATTACAATTTTTATTGCTTTTAATAGTTCTTTTAAAATAGGTTATTTACAACTAATACCGTCGAACGAATTGTGACCAAGTTATAACGGGGGAACCTAAGTCGCAATTTTTCAGTATTCTAATTTGCTAACTAAAGAACAGGACTACGATCTTTGCCATCATTATTAAAATAAAGTACTTGTAACATACTATTTGTGCAAAACGTGGTAATGTATGTAATGTTAACGAAGTGAAAGGTAATCTTAAGGCTGTTAAATCCATTTACGAATGGAAATTTCAGTTTCAGAAATGCGTTTTATTTATATCACACCACTTTTCGATAGAAGATCTACATCTGTGTCTGTGTCTAGTAATTGATACCCAAATTGCAAATTTCACATCAATTGGGGGGTTTATTGTTTCACTCATTATTTGTCGGTATCTTATATGGAATTTGGAACGTGGTGTAAAGTCAGTCTCTTTGAAAAAAACTGGAATCATTTGAACTTCTTCAGCATCTACGAGTACAATGAGACGGGAGTTCCTGGAGTGACAAACATGCTAATTAAATAATTAGGATGTTTGTCAATAAAATATTTTTTCTAATTTTTTGATATTTATTATATTTATATTTCTATATTTATCTACAAAAATATCAATTACTCGTATCTTGGTTTGTGTGTATCAATGAATACTGAACAGAAAAATGGGTTTAATAAAAAGATTAGATCTAATTGCGTCGGCCTTCTAATTCAAGATGCTAAGTGACCTTAGCGTGAGATTAGATTTAATAGTTTCAAAATGTTGATTTTAATCAACGAACTTTAAGATAAGACTTTAGTTGAATATTGAGCCATACAAGTACGAGTAATTTGCAAACAAGTTTGTCTGCGATTTGAAGATGAAGGTGGGTTTGCATAATTACATTTAATGGTAAGTGTATGATTGACAGATAGCGATATTAATATATTAAAATCAGTAAGCTAACCTACATATATAAATAGTAAAAAATTACAGGTACTTCTTACTTCACTACTAAATATGTTTATGCAGACGCTATATTTATTTTAGTGTAAGTTCATTCATAAGCTAGCCTATTACTCCTCATCTGCTCACCGTCCGACCCCCTCCGTTATCCCAAACGTCGCCTAAGCCGAGGTTCGGCCTCAAAGGAGGCGCCCTTAGGCAGACGTTCCCTTAGTTTGTTCGAGCCCTAGGGCTCAAAATTTCTTCTGGCAGGGCTTCTTTCCGAAGCTAGCCAAACAGCCCGGTAAAGCTGTGGCAACAAATAGGGTTAGCACAGCTAATAGACAGTCCGGAAAAAAAACTCACCAACTCATCTTTCGATAAAGTGTATGGCTGTAAAACAACTGCCATACATAATATTACTGGTGATTTCTGTTAAATTTATGTTAGAGTAGGATGTATGAGCCACATGAGTGAGGTCCTCATATATATGCGGTATTGAATGTATGTTGATTGCCAGGACAAGTAAATAAATTGATATTTCATCAGTTTAAGCATAAGAAGAGCACTAATGAATGAACATAATCCTAAAATGTAATTAGTATGAGTGTTAGCTTTAATTGCTACACCAACAGCGTTATCATCTTACCCACGCCAATCAGAGGATAGCCTGAATCATAGGCGAAAGCGGTTCATTTATTTGTATTGTAATTAATCTCGGGCATTGTAAAACCATTTTATGCATTAATTTGTATTCATAGTAAATAATATAACAATCAACAAATAGTTATATTTTATTTTATTTCACCCGTTCTTTGTCACTTTGTCATCTCAATTCTAAAGATAGGGTAGATAGATAAGGCAATTGATATTAGTGTATAGTATGATTTTTAGCTGTATCAATGCACCTACAACGTCATCCATATCCTAGAGAATAGTGGCGCAAAATTATTATAACACCAGAATAATTGCGACCAATCGCAAATCAGTCAATTTACTTTAATTTCAAGAAAGATGATTTAAAAAAACAAAACAGAAAGTATCCAATAAAAATCATGTGAAGTCGTTAGTTATTCAGTCAATACCTGATTCTCCACGATCTCTAAGTGCTAAAGTTTTCTGCCTAGGCTCGACTAAGTAAGCCGCTGCAATGAGAAAGATGACCAGCAATACTTAATTTGATGAACGTATAACCAAGGCTGACCTAAAAGCAAATAAAGCGATTGTCAAAAATATATGTAATAATTAATATATACAGCATATACATCATATTGAAAATAAATTTGAAACTACTTACATATGATATTTCTCATGAATAATAATAATCGCAGACTTTTGGGTGAATTAAGATGACCAGCAATACTTCAATTGATGAACGTATCACAAAGGCTGACCAAAAAGAAAATTAAGCAATTGTCTAACAAAATATGTAATAATAATACATGATGATCAACCCATTACCAGCTCACTACAGAGCACGGGTCTCCTCTCAATATGAGAAGGGGGTTTGGCCATAATTCACCACGCTGGCCATGTGCGGATTGGCAGACTTCACACGCCTTTGAGAACATTGTGGAGTACTCTCAGGCGTGCAGGTTTCCTCACGATGTTTTCCTTCACCGTTGAAGCAAATGATATTTTAATTTTTAAAAAAGCACATAACTCCGAAAAGTTAGAGGTGCGTGCCCGGATTCTAACCGCCGACCTCTGATTAGGAGGCTGACGCCCTAACCACTAGGCTATCACCGCTTCACTAGGCTATCACCGCTTCTAATAATACATACTTACATCGTATACATCATATGAGAAAATAACATTAAAACCACTTACAGAATGATATTTCTCATGAATAATACGCAGACTTTTGGGTGAATTAATTCGCATTATCCTTTAACTTAATGCACACAAGATCTGAGTATAATTATTAAAGAAGTTTCTCCTATCGACGTGAAAGGTAACTGGATTCAATTAAAAGTTGAACACGCCCGTCGTGTAGTTCTGTTTGATCTGGAATCTCAATAATAAACTTCTGGAATCCAAAGTTGTAAGTATTTAAATTTTTGTCCGTTCGCGCTTCACATCGATATTTAAAGAGGTAAATTCACAAAAACAATATCTTTTTATTGTTTTGGGGAGTTGTCTGAAAAGTTTTTTTTTTGCCAAAAACGAGCCTTGTATTTTTTAAGCGTTATCTTTGAGAAGAAAAATTTGCGGTAAGAACCATTGAATGTAATGCACAGATCCCATACCGACGTTGTTGGTAGCTGTTTTAAAATGGAATGGCCATGGGTTTTTTGTTTGCGCGGTCACATCGTTTGTGAATACAAACCCGATGTGACAAAGATCACTGAGAGACGACCTCCGTGGCGCAGTGCGTGCGCTGTCGCATTTTAAAGTTGCAGGTCCTGGGTTCGATTCCCGGCTTGAGTCTGGTCTGGTGGGAGGCTAGTTACCGACAAAGACGTGTCTTGCTTGCTCTGCCAAGCGATTTAGCGTTCCGGCACGATGTCGCGTAGAAACCAACTAGGTGCGTGGGTTTACCATACTTCTAACAGGTTAGCCCGCTACAATCCTAGACAACATCATCACTTACCACCAGGTGAGATAGCCATCAAGGGCTGACTTGTAGTGTGTAAAAAAAAAAGAATCTACATTATTTTAAAAAGAGACTTATTTATATCTTACATATTTAAATAGATATATTTATGAATATTTTTTTAACAAACGTTTGGTAGCAGTACTTCCTGCACATTTTAAATTTTACTTTAGACCCGTATGCTTACTATATACCTATTGAGTTTAAAACAAAGGCATTCAAAAATCATAAGCAAAATGTTGCGTACAACAAGTGAAACATTTTGTTTTTGATTTAATATAACTGGTCCCGCTCACTCCTGTATTGGGTTATTCCACATTTCATGAGACTCCCGAATCTGCTATAGTCCGAACTTTGTCTAGAACCTTCGGGAAAAATACGTGAACAGCCTAGTTAGCGATTACACGTACATTTTCGGGCTATTATCACCACATCATAGTAATCTTACGAGGTGTATTAACCCAAATCCTCTTATAGCAAACCCAACGATCTGTGAAGGGGCACAAGGAAGCGACATCATGATCAAAATACAGGGTTGACGATTCGAGTATAAGAACATAAATATTTTTAAAATAACACTCACTAAAATCTTTACACTCGCTCTTTTTATTTATCCGGTACAAGTTAGCCCTTGACGGCAATCTCATCTCATGGTAAGGGATGATGCAGTCTAAGATGGTAGCGGGCTAACCTGTTAGGGTTATGGTAAAGCCTCCTTTCCTTCCTTTTAAGGACTATTTGAATAAAGATTATTTTGAATTTGAATAATTGGAACGCTAAATCGCTTGGCGACACGCCTTTGTCGGTAGGGTGGTAACTAGCCACGGCTGCAGCCTCCCACCAGACCAGACTCGAGCCGGGAATCGAACCCAAGACCTCCAACTTTATAATGCAACAGCGCGCGCGCTGCGCCACGGAGGTCGTCAAATTTCTATTAATAAATGCCTGTTAAATTTTATTCACAATTTATGCCTTCTCATGTTATAAATACGAATGCGAGTTTGTTTGTTTGTTGCTTTGACACCTACACCACTGAACCGATTTGAATTATTCTTACACCAATGAAAAGCTACATAATCGGCGAATAACAAAGGCTATATTTAATCCCCGTATTCCCACTGGTACGGGAACTAGGCGGGTGAAAACGCGAGCCGTCGTTAGTATACCATTCATTAATTAGTTGAATTACCTACAATACTATCGTTCGATCAATCTAAAATCATCCATAAAGTGTTTGTAGATATTTTATATTAACTACTGAAGCTTTATTTATTCTTTAGATATATAGAGCTCTAGTTGAACGTATGGTTTCCTACAATTAGAACCAACAGTTATTGTTATAACAACTAATAACTATTAACAATAATAATGTAATTGTATTAAGTATAGTGCACTACAATAAGTATGGATATCATCAAACTAATAAATAACCAAAATACCAGTAAGTAAATTAAATATTAATAATTGACATTGATTAATTATAAATGGTCATTCCCAGCTTATACTGAAATATTTTTTATTCTTCAGTTATCAAAATATATTAATTTCAACACTAGGCTAGCCTTATAATGTTACTGATGATTAGAGATTACACAAACAATTACTAATTCGAGAGGAACCGACAAAAACGTGTCGCCAAACGATTAAACGTTCCGGAACGATGTCGCGTAGAAACCAATCAGGTTAGCCCGCTACCATCTTAGATTGCATCATCACTTACCATCAGGTGAGATTGCCGTCAAGGGCTAACTTGTAGTAGAAAAAAAAGAAGATTAATTAGAGATAATTTGCCTGAGTAAACAACGGTACCTTAGTAAGATTATAATACTTTATATTTGATTTGATACATTAGGGTAACGCATGCTGTCATGATTTCCATTCTTTATACTACTGTGGACTTTTCCAGGTTGTCGGCAATTACTCACCAGTCTGCGAAGGCTATAAACAAACATTTTCACACACGAAAACTTGCAAGAAGAATGACTGTGAAATAAACCGAAAAATACCGCATTTCCAGGATTTCCGTGACCTAGTTAAGTTTATTCAAAAGCTGCAACCCTATCTAAATTGTAAACATAATGTGATAGAGTGAGTCGGCGATAACAGGTACGTTGATGTGAAAGGGACAGCAACTGTTTCTTGAACAAATATATTTATGCTAAAACAGTCGATTTATTGTGTAAACTCGGCTGGTTATGGAAATTCCCATAGTTTGAGGAGCCCGCTTTATCGTAAACTCCAATTTATATCATGCAGGTTTACCTGTTCTAGGATTGAAGTTGGCAAGAATATATTGAATATAAGCAGTTACCGGGACTTTGCCCACGCGCGTCGTGCCTGTAATTTTTTATTGTCCCCGTGACAAATCACCGGATTGCAAATTATACGAAATTTTGTCAAGATCGATTTGACTACTAATCTGTACAAATGTTACAAATTTTTAATAACCCCGCTAGAGCGGTCCCGTAATGCCTGCTTGCCTTTCCTTGATTAAAAACCTTTTGTCCGAAAATACATGCAAGCTATATCTGTGGCCAAACGCCCAGATCGCTTCATTGGTAGAGTTGAATTTAGGCAGCAAACAAACACTTTCGCACTTGTAATCTATCTAATCTAAATATATCTTAGTAAGTATGTTAAATCCTTACTAAGTATGTTACTAACTAAAGCAACCTGACGATATAGAATCAGAAATATATTAGTAACATTCCATTATAACTGGCGACACGCTACTCACGTTGAGTTTTTTTTTTTTTTTTTTGGTCTGTCTATTAGCTGTACAAACCCTATTGGTTGCCACAGCGTGACCGGGCTGTTTGGCGAGCTTCGGAAAGAAGCTCTGCCAGAAGAAATTTTGAGCCCTAGGGCTCGAAGAAACTAAGGGAACGACTGCCTAAGGGCGCCTCCTTTGAGGCCGAACCTCGGCTTAGGCGATGTTTGGGATAACGGGGGGGTCGGACGGTGAGTGGTCCGTACGTCTCCGAGGCCGTGGATGGAGACCACGTCCGGATGACGTAAGATAGCGGGGACGTCGTCTTCGCCGGCGAACACGTGGTAGGTGGCACGAGTATGTTGTCAGTAGTCATCTGATCGTCAGGGTCATGAAGGATATGTTTAGGTCTCCTCTTTCGGAGAGGAGCGCTTAGGTCGGGGAGTAAAAGCAAGCCGCAACTACGAGAGGGTTGGGGTGTCGGATTGAAGCGAATCAAATGAGAGTATATTATAAATGGAAGCTATTTATAATATACTCCACTTTGATTCGATTTTATGCGATTTTATTTATTTACGTTAGCTGTATAAAATTACAGCTTATTTATTGCATTCCAGATGGCTCAGCCGACTTTATGGAGCGTGTAATAATTATATTATTCAAATTACACACTTTGTTTGTAATAGTGGATTAACATTCAAATAGGCTAGCAGTACAGTGATATAAACCAGCGGTCAATAACTACTTGAACTGTGTAAAAATAGTTTACATTTCAGTACACTTTACCGAATCGTAACTGGGTACTTCGTCCTTGCCAGAACTTGAATAGCGTGAGTTAAAGCCGCATACATAGCCCCTTATTATGAGAAAAGCCCCGTTTAAAAAGACCCCTGCGATAAAAAGATAATAGTAGTAGGTTCAAAAATAAAGTTAAATCCGTCGTGATTTGAAACTTGATCAATAAATCAATCAATTTATCAATCGTTATTCAAATAATTCTTTAAAAGGCACTTTTGATGTGTCAATAATTTACATAGCAGTGAGTTAATAGTGATAAATACATTCGTAAACTTAAAACTAAAGCTATGAGGATTCCAAACGCACTCCAGTCTAAGAAGAAGCCCACAACAAACTTAGCCAGTTAAATTTTCTTTTTGTTATGACCATCTCACATGCCACTTAAAATTATTTAAGAGCAATCTTATTTAGGGCAATATTTCATATATACATGAAGAAAAGGAATATCGATAATAAAACAGATTCAAATGGTTTGTAGTACAGACACGATATATTTTGGTAACCATAGAAAAATAAATAAATACAATACTTTTTCTGCCTTTAAGAATAAAATACTACCTAATAGTCATTAGACTTCTGCGAATAATGTTATGTGATTATTATAAAGGTCAGTCTGTCAGTTAAGCGTGAACCACCAATATACACTGCGGGTGTACTGCACTGGCTGAGACTTTGAAGAAGCCGCTCTCTGTTGGCTTTTCTTCGAGCCCTAGGGCTAAAAATTTCTTCTGGCAGAGCTTCTTTCCGCAGCTGCCCGGTTCCGCTGTGGCAACCAATAGGGTTAGTACAGCTAATAGACAGTCCGAAAAAATAAAAAACTGTCGGCTTAACAAAGCGTGCAATTATTTGAGCAAACGTATGATACAAACTAATCTCGTACTGATTGTATGTTGTTTTCAGTGTCACAAAGTTTACTATCGTAAACCAAGATAAATACGCCAGTTAAATTGAAATCACCACTAAATCACTAAAATTATTATAGCACTGTCCTCGTGGCGCCTCGCTATTGCTTTTTGGCGTTGACCAATCACTTGCCACCGTTTTTGGCGGACCCAATAGCGTGGCGGCACGACATGATAACAACCAATTAAATTAATAATAGTAAATACTATATTTATTTGTAACATTTTAACCCTTACTAAACAACTTGTAAAATATGTGTTTAAATTAATATCATATGTATATATGTAGCTTCTTAGAATCGCGGCGATAATTATTCATCATCAATCCATTACTGGCTCACTACAGAGCACGGGTCTCCTCTCAATATGAGAAGGGTTTTGGCCATAGTCCACCACACTGGCCATGTGCGAATTGGCAGACTTCACATGCCTTTGTTACTAACTAAAGCAACCTGACGATATAAAATAGAAATATATTAGTAACATTCCATTATAACCCACGACACGCGACTCACGTTGAGTCAAATCGAATCAAAGTAGGTATATTATGTATGAAGCTATTATTCTAATTTTTTTTTTATTTATTTACGTTAGCTGTAAAAATATACAGCTAATTTATTGCCTTCCAGATGGCACAGCCGACTTTATGGAGCGAATTAATCCATTACTGGTTCACTACAGAGCACGGGTCTCCTCTCAATATGAGAAGGGTTTTGGCCACAGTCCACTACGCTGGCCATGTGCGGATTAGCAGACTTCACACGCCTTTGAGGACAATAAATTATTGTGATGAAATAACTTCTTTCGAGTGTGAATTCGCACTCGCACGGAATTATTTTATAAAATGGTATAAGCGAAGTTCCTTCCTTCACCTTAACCCGGGCGTCTTATGAACCCTCGTAGCTTTAGTTTAAGTTGACGAATGTATTTATCGCCGTCACCTTACAAACTAAAATAACAGGTTAAAATATGTATGAACGCTTTATAGGTGCCTGTACTAGGTTTACCTGGATATAACATTGTTGAATTTGAATTGGAATTTGCATGGAGCACGTCGCAGCCCTACGCTCTCATATACTGTGTACTGCATAGCTCGAGTAATAAAATTACAACTGACGTATTAGGTTCCAGATGGCTGACATCACTGGAACATGTAATTATATTATTCAGCCCGCACAGTTCGAGTACAACGCAGTTCTGTTTACATCCAGATCAACCCGCTGCCGGCTCATTACAGAGCACGGGTCTCCTCTCAATATGTATTTTATTTTATAATAAATTACCTATTGATATCTTGGAGATGTCTATCAATAAGTTCAAAGTTTTTATGAAACGAAAGCTTGTAGAAAAATCATATTACGAAATTAAGGATTATATAAACGATAAAAAAGCTTGGATTGCTCTATCTACATAGGTACTATAATTTATTATTGATTATGTGAGATGGTGATAACGAAAAAACCCGGCTAAGTTTGTTGCGGGCTTCTTCTTAGACCGGGGCGCATTTGGAACCCTCATAGCTTTAGTTTTAAGTTTACCAATGTTGTTATCACCATCAAATCACTACTATGCAAATTATTGACGCATCAAAAGTGCCTTTTAAAAGACTATTTGAATAAAGATTATTTGAATTTGAATATGAGAAGGGTTTGGCCATAGTCCACCACGCTGGCCATGTGCGAAATGGCAGACTTCACACGCCTTTGAGAATATTATAAACTCTCAGGCTTGCAGTATTCCTCACAATGGTTTCCTTCACCATTGAAGCAAGTGATATTTTAATTGCTTTAAAACGCACATAACTTTGAAAAGTTAGAGGTGCGTGCCCGGATTCGCACTACCGACCTCTGATTAGGAGGCGGACGCCCAAACCACTGGGCCATCACAGCTTCATACACAGCTGTTTACATGCCAATAAAAATTCAAGATACCGATCCAGCGGTGGTTATTAACTAGAAAACACAGATATCATATTAACATAGGCAGTTTTTATTATATGTTTTATGGGTGTTTAATCCATAACATGGTTTAGTATTATAAATAAGAAAATTTGTATGTTTGTTTTGTTATTCGTGCGGCCTATTTCCGGTTCTACCACAGCAACTTTCTTGACGAAATTCGACATATATTAAAATAAAGGCATAAGATACGAAATATATATTTTTTCATTTTTTGAAACAGCCTAATGGTTAGGATGTCCACCTATTAATCAGAGATCGGGGGTTAGATCCCGGGTCTAACTTTCCCGGACCTCTAACTTTCGGAGTTAAGCAATTACAACTTCACTTGCTTCAACGGTGATGGATAACATCATGAGGAAACCTGCACGCCTGAAAGTTCTCCATAATATTCTGAAAGTCGTGTGAAGTCTGACAATCCTCACATAGCCAGCATGGTGGACTATGGCGGAACCCTTCTCATATTTAGAGAAGACCCGTGCTCTGTTTGCCGACAATGGTTTGATGATGATCGTCCATTTATTCTTTTCGAAACAACTGTCCCAAGGTAAATCCTATACCGAGTAACTCTTAGCCTAAGCGTTCGAAAAGCGAGCGCCGTGTTCACTGTAATACAAGCTAATATCAATACATTTATTGCCCACAACAGCGATTACACTTAAAACACACGAAAAAATCTTCGTACAAAAGAATTTTAGAATTAACATAACAAACGCTATCTTCCGCCCGTGACGTAGCGCGTCATTCCAATCTAAAAAATCCAACACAAAACGCGACGGTAAATTCGTCAGCCATGCCTAAGTCGCGTGATTTGTTCGTGAGGCGGTCGTGAAAAAAAATATTCGCGATTGGATGACGCTCACTGTGCAGTAAGGGCGGCCATACTTGCTAGACGAAAAAGCTTTGTATCTTGGCAAACCAATACATTTTTGTGTAACACACACACACACACACATTTGTACTTTAAAGACGACCTCTGTGTCTCAACGCGTTAGCTATTTTATTATAAAGGAGGTTCTGGGTTAGGGTTCAATTCTGGTCTGTTGGGAGGTTTTGGCCGCAGCTTGTTAAGGCCCTACTGGTAAAGACGTACTGCCAAGCAACTTAGCGTACTGGATTGATGGCGAATAGAAACCGAGTGTGACTCCTCTGCTGATGTAGCTTCGTGGGCCAAAGATGTTCAATACTTAACATCAGATATTTAATTAGAATATTTAAAAAAAATGTTTTAGATATCACCACATTGAATGAGATTAAAGAGAAAGATATAGCCAAAGAAATATGGATTCGTATATCGTCAGTTCCAAAATTGTAAATACCTATTTATATTTTAAAGAGTTAGAAATGTATATATTCAAAAACTATAGGCTTTTTTAAACTCTTATGAATGATGACTATAAAAAAATTATCATATAAAAAAAAACAAAATTGTTGCTGACAGTTACGTGGCTTTTTATGTGCAAAAATTCCGCGTGATACGTCTAGTGGTAGGAATATTCGTTGATATGGATCAATCACTTTGAGTCACTTTTCCCGAATATATTTATAGACAAAGCTTTCTAGACATATGGATTACATACATTGAGTTTTTGATTGATTTTACTTAGGTTTTAAACTGAAGATTTCTAGAACAGAATAGTGAGTTGAGGGATCGAGTCGAGGGATGAATCATGCCTGAAAAGTGTGTTCGGCCTTAACTTTTTAAATATCATAAATCATGACGTGTGACGTCAACACTTCATTCAGCATCGTTCAACAATACTACAGCGTGATCGTATTCATTTAAAAATAGATGATATTATGATATAGCTTGTTGTTTTAAGGTTTGTTGTTTGCGACCTCCGTGGAGCAGCGCACGCTGTTGCATTATAAACTTGGAGTTCCTGGGTTCGTATCTCGGCTTGAGTCTGGTCTAGTGGGAGGCTTCGGCCGTGGCTAGTTACCACCTGTTTCGTCACCGCACTTTAAATCTCGCGCCGCTGGATGATCGATGTTCGACGGTTGCAATGTGCAACGGCAACACAGCCTCCTCCGGCTGTAATGCACGTCGTACTAGTCGGGAGTTGGAGCTAACGCACGAGGTGGGACACCAGCGGTCGGCCAGTTAAAAACGGGCCGTTGGAAGGAACGCCGCGCGCGCACACTACTCGCGAACCTTAACCTATTTTGTCTATCTTAACCTATTTTGTAATCCCTGGATCTGGTGGAGGATCATCGAGTGCAGTTAGCAGTCCAAGGTACGTACGTGCATTGTATTGTTATTGCGCATTTCAACAGTTTAACATCGATAACGTCATACCCGCGGTGCGGGAGTGAATTCCCAGTGTAGCACGGGCCACCACGTGCGGGATGCTACATTAATTGGTGCCGAAACCAGGGAAATTCCACCTTTATCTAACGATCAATTTGTGTATGGTATTCTGGATTAATGTAGCATCCCGCACGTGGTGGCCCGTGCTACACTGGGAATTCACTCCCGCACCGCGGGTATGACGTTATCGATGTTAAACTGTTGAAATGCGCAATAACAATACAATGCACGTACGTACCTTGGACTGCTAACTGCACTCGATGATCCTCCACCAGATCCAGGGATTACAAAATAGGTTAAGATAGACAAAATAGGTTAAGGTTCGCGAGTAGTGTGCGCGCGCGGCGTTCCTTCCAACGGCCCGTTTTTAACTGGCCGACCGCTGGTGTCCCACCTCGTGCGTTAGCTCCAACTCCCGACTAGTACGACGTGCATTACAGCCGGAGGAGGCTGTGTTGCCGTTGCACATTGCAACCGTCGAACATCGATCATCCAGCGGCGCGAGATTTAAAGTGCGGTGACGAAACATCCCGCCCACCAAAATGCCTATGGTATTTTCTGGTTATAACGCGATAAAAATAAAAAAAAAAAAAATATAAAAATAAAAAAGAATATATACTTAGCTACACCAAAGAAAGTAACGATGTTAATGGACTAAAAACTAACTAATTCTAATTGACGATTGAAATAATTAACTTAGACTTCAACGGGTAAAGGACATAATTTGACTAACGGTCGTTGAAGTTGATTACTCGTTGCGGTTCTTAGAATTGCAATCCGAGCCACTCCATCAGCACCAGAAATAAGGTCAGTAACCCGGCCGAGAGGCCAGTGCAACGGAGAGCGATTTTCGTCCTTGATGATCACCATTGACCCAATTTTTAATGACAAAGACTACCGACAAAGACGTGTCGCCAAGCGATTTTGCGGTCCGGCACGATGTCGCGTAGAATTCAATTAGGAGTATAGGTTTACCATACCCATAGCAGGTTAGCCCGCTACCATCTTAGACTGCATCACCATTTACCATCAGGTGAGAGCTAACTTGTAGTGGATGAAAAAAAAAACTTTTTTTGTTATATTATCTGGGGATCTGTAAATTTGGTTGAAATAACTTTTTCATCAAATCATATATCAAATAACGATGTATGGATGTCTACTTTCAATACCTCGATCGTCTAGTAACGGTTATGAGCAGTGAACTCATCCGGCTCGTATTATATCGTCAGTCCACAAACTTGTGTACACACCATACACAGACGAGTTTACGAATACTCCTTAAAATGTAACAAAATGCTATATGCCAAAAAAACGGAACCAAAGCCTTACATTTTCATGAAAAATTAAAAAGCCCCCCACAAAAACAGCCAGCCATGTCCTTCCGCAGGTTTTTTTATTTTATTTATTTTATACGCACCTCATTTAATACTCCTCTAGGAACGTTTTCACTAGACTTAATCTCACAGCTCTGGAATGATAAACGCAATACTGTGTCATTACAGTGTCTCGTATTTTATCGACTTTCCTCGCACAAAAACGTCTGCATCTTGTTAGTCAAAATGGTTATTTTTTATAGACCGTTGACGTATAACCGGTGTCGACAAGGCGCAACATCATGGAAATTATTGTTCGCGTGGGCGCGGGAAAAACTATAGTTCGCTGGGTACAAGCCGGCGTTACTTTGCAAAAGACCGTTAATTACGATGGTTATTAAGCTCACTTTGCAATAATCCACGAAAAACAGGCAAATCTAATAAATAGATTTCCTAGTGATATGAATTGTTGTTTATTACGCTCTCACGCCTAAACCGCTGAACCGATTGCAAGAGATTCTTTGCCTTTGCCAACAGAAAGCTACATTATTAGCGCGTAGCAAATGCTCTATTTTTTTTCCCCGTACTCAATGAGAAAAGGAACTATGCGGGTGAATCAATGAATACAATATACAATTTAGCCCTTGACGGCAATTTCACCTGATGGCAAGTGATGATGCGGTCTAAGATGGTAGCGGGCTAATCTGCTAAGATGGTAGGGGTATGGTAAACCCACACTCCTAATTTGTTTCTACGCAACATCGTGCCGGAACGCTAAATCGCTTTGCGACACGTCATTGTCGGTAGGGTGGTAACTAGTCACGACCGAAGCCTCTTACCACCCTACCGACAAAGATTCGGAATTAGCGTTCCGGCATGATGTCGCGTAGAAACCAATTAGGAGTGTGTGTTTACCATACCCCCTATCCGCTACCATCTTAGACTGCATCATCACTTACCATCAGGTGAGATTGCTGTCAAGGGCTTACTTGTAGTGGTTAAAAAAAAAGGTCTCCTCTCTCGTAGGAGAGATGGGAATAAGAGTAAGAAATACAGAGATAAGGTCATTAGGCTAGTGATAATAAGCGAGACAATCGCTTAGCTTAACGGCGTAGTTCGGATATTTTCGTCGAAGTAGTGAAATCTATCATTTTCCGATATAAAGTTCACTATACAATGGTTTCTTTTCTATCGAGTTGGTGTTTAGTCCATGAGATGTGACAGTTTTTACGCAATTATTAAAATTAAATGCCACAACAGATTTTGTTTGGCTGTGGGACCCATAAATATTACAAAAAAAACAGAACAAACTGAAGACAAATCTATCGATAGTTGAAAATCTTCAGAACCTGTGGTTTCCTCAAACAAATTTCACGGCAGATAACTCTGAATAGGATACAAGTTTCAATATAGATTGCGCTTCAAAAACCTAATACTTAGAACTATAGTCGCGGAGACGTATGTAATCTCACATTTAGGAATGATGATTGGTTAGTGGCGTGCGTTTCAAACATGCAGTATTTGCACCTGCAAATTGTGGAACCAGCTTCCATCTTCTGTGTTCCCTAATGGTTATAATATGGGGATCTTCAAAGGGCGGATTAACAAATTTCTCAAGAGCCAGCAACGCATTGGCGGTTCCTCTGGTGCTGCAAATGTTCATGGGCGGCGGTAATCACTTACCATCAGGTGACCCGCCTGCTCGTTTGCTCGCTATGTATATAAAAAAAAAACATGCATAAAAGCATTGCATACCCGAGGAGCCTCCTGAGAACAGACAATTTAATTATTTGGAAGTAGTTTGTATGCGAAACTGAAGTTAATCCATGAAATTCACATTATTATGGCGAATAAGAAGTATGAACACTGTCGTTTGGAGTCAAATAACTTCATGTGACGAGCTCCGTGGCGCAGTGCGTGCGCTATCGCATTATAAAAATGGAGGTCCTGGGTTCGATTCCCGGTTCGAGTCTAGTCTGGTGGGTGGCTTCGGCCGTGGCTAGGTACCACCCTACCGGCAAAAACGTGTCGCCAAGCGATTTAGCGTTCCGGCGCAATGTCGCGGAGAAACCAATTAAAAGCGTGGGTTTACCATACTCACAACAGGTTAGCCCGTCCACCATCCTAGACAGCATCATCACTTACCACGGGGTGAGATAGCCGTCAAGGGCTAACTTCGAGTGTATAAAAAAAAGTGTCTGCCAACAGGTTACCCTAGCGTAAGTTCTTAATTTGATAAACGTCACATCCGCGTTAGCGTAACTCCATCCCGTTGGATAACTAAACTATAAAATAGGGATTTCATGATAGATTACCATTACTTCGGCGCCATGTTTACTGACTTAAAAATACTAGGGGAGCAGAAAATACATTTTAATTGATAAACAACATCACACGACAAAATCACGTACCTAACCAATATATATACGTGTGTAATGAGCAATGATCCAAATATTGGTTCAGCTCTTTGTCTAGATCAAAAGACCCGAAAATAGTGAAAGACACATCTCATAAAAGCTGTTTATTTGAAAAGGGTCTTTGCGAGACCTTTGTGAACGAAATCTCGGTTTAATATCTTAAAAGGGACGCTGAAACCTTGACGGGTATTTGTCGATGCTCAGTCGATGCAGGGGAAATTTTGGTGGAAGGGTGCGTGATTCGTCAGTATTAATAACCGTGGTGAATTATTACAGATCAAGAGGTTTTAAGTTCGATTCCCAGTTAGATGCTAAAACAAGTTACACGTTCAGATATTAGCTAACTCTAGTATTTTATTTTATTCATTTATTTGTAATCAACAGCGTTTAAAACAATTTATTTACATTTCAGACTTAATGATAAAATAAGGCCAAATAGGATTACAATTTATATAAAAGAAAATACCAAACAATAAGTCCTTGAAATTTAGCAACATAAAATGTTATGTAATTACAAAAGTGTGTGTGTGTGTGTGTGTGTGTGTATATATATAATAGATAGCATAGCTATAGTCTATCGGTCTTTTATCAGATATATTTTGGAGAGTGCGCTCAAGAACTTGAGAAGCGGTGATAGCCTAGTGGTTAGGGCGTCAGCCTCCTAATCAGAGGTCGGCGGTTCGAATCTGGGCACGCACCTCTAACTTTTCGGAGTTATGTGCGTTTTTAAAACAATTAAAATATCACTTGCTTCAACGGTGAAGGAAAACATCGTGAGGAAACCTGCACGCCTGAGAGTTCTCCATAATGTTCTCAAAGGCGTGTGAAGTCTGCCAATCCGCATATGGCCAGCGTGGTGGGCTATGCCTATATTGAGAGGAAAACCGTGCTCTGTAGTGGGTTGATCATGATGTGCTCAAGAACTTTACAACCTCGTGCCCCCTCGTTCAACGTTTTACCACAGAACTTCGAGAAACCGTGAGCGCTGGCATCCTTACGTGGTTAAAATCCAACCTACTCGGACGAAACGATTTGGATCAACGTTTCTGAATCGAACCGCTAAGGTGTGGAACGCACTTCCAGCATCTGTGTTTCCAGCCACGTATAACCTTAGTACCTTCAAGGGAAGGGTGAATAGACATTTTCTAGGCAAGCGCGCTCCAACTAAGACCTCATCAGTGCTTTCTGGTAGATACTGATTGTCGTCAAGCACGAACCCATCTCAAAAAAAAAGGCTTGGTTAACTTTGCTTAACCAGCGCACTAATATACCGTTAAACTGAGTCAAGCCTCAGTAGTCTTGCGGCTATCATTTTTAAATATGTATCGAAAAATTGGCGCCAAATATCGTAATAAGATTTTTCTATAAGCTTACGAGATGATAAAAAATATATATAAACACGTTCACCCACGTTTATAATTGTGTCACTCAAAAATGCGTTATGTTGATGAATATATAGGTAGCATGAATAGCGAGCAGTTTTTTCGGTTCAGATTTTGTAGCGAATTTTCAAAAAAAGGATTTCACGGATGAATCCGCATAAATTATTAAAAAACTACCGTGACTCGCCGTACGGAATTTATTTTCCGCGCCTAAAAGCGGAGCCGTCGACTCGACGTTCGAAATTTAAAAGTCGGTTCCATTTTCGTGCACAGTTTGCGGGGTACAATGGCGAACGCATCAGTATGCAATTTGCATGTGGCCGTGTTAAGGCGCACTCATATAGGATACCGTGCAACCTGTTAACATACGTGCCAACTTGATCGGTGCCGACCGTGGCCAATTTGGTGTTATTAATTCTACTGGCGGTGAAGCGGTGATAGCATAGTGGTTAAGGCGTCAGCCTCCTAATCAGAGGTCGGCGGTTCGAGTCCGGGAACGCACCTCTAACTTTTCGGAGTTATGTGCGTTAAAAAAACATTAAAATATCACTTGCTTCAACGGTGAAGGAAAACATCGTTAGGAAACCTGCACACCTGAGAGTTCTCCATAATGTTCTCAAAGGCGTGTGAAGTCTGTGAATCCGCACATGGCCAGCGTGGTGGACTATGGCGAAACCCTTCTCATTTTGAGAGGAAAACCGTACTCTGTAGTGAGCCTGTAATGGGTTGATCATGATGATGATGATGATGAATTCTACTGGCGCCGCGATGGGACGGTTTGTCGGCCATCGCTATCTGTGTGGTATGGCCGAGATTGTCCACAGCATGTGCCAAGCGTTCAAACACCTCTGCGTTTCCCACCCCGTTGTTGCATTTAGCGTTCCTTTAGCGTTCCTGTTGTAATTTGAAATATTCTGCCTATAAACATGGCGTGCAGAGTCAAAAGCAACCTCTACTACGCTTCGTAACAACGTAGAATTCGATAATAAATTTCGATACTAGTAGTATTAACAGATCTGATGAGAAATACAGATTTCCTGGAAGAGGTGGCTAAGGTAGACTTTATAATAATACCTTGGTACTGTTATGAGTACAATTAACGTTAAAACGTTAAAACAACAATAACAATTACCTGATCCGAGAGCTTAAAGCGCTTTGCAAGGTGATCAAAGAAATCCTAATTCCCTGCTGATACTGGGTAATTTTTGACATAAATACCCAATTCAACATCTTTGTCTCGACCTGAAGATCCATAGTCTCCTTCAACCACAAGACCGATAAGCGCAGTTGGCTTAGCTAAACAGTACATTTGTGTGCTGGTAAAGAAAACTTAGCTAGATTTCATCAATCAACCTACTTTGGGGAAATCCGCTTTCATCGTTATCTACTACAAAACCTAACATTTGGTAATCCCCGCAGCTGCAATAAATGATAGTGGACCTAGAATATGGGCACATTATTTGACAGATATTGTAACAAACCTGTGAGATAATATACGAGTAAGTTGTAACACATAATCTTTTGTGAATTTGTATTGGTTTTATCCTGTCAGAAGCATTTTTTTCTTTGTACACTACAAATTAGCTCTTGACTGCATCTCACCTGATGGTAAGTGATGATGCAGTCTAAGATGGTAGCGGGCTAACCTGTTAGGCGTATGGTAAACCCACACTCCTAATTGGTTTCTACGCGACATAGTGCACGAACGCTAAATCGCTTGGCGACACGTCTTTGTTGGTAGGGTGGTAACGGCCGACGCCTCTCACCAGACCAGACTCGAGCCGGGAATCGAACCCAGGAACTCCAAGTTTATAATGCGACGGCGTGCGCTGCGCCACGGAGGTTGCAAACAACAATCCTTAAAACAACAAGCTATATCATAATATGATCTATTTTTAAATGAATACGATCACGCTGTAGTATTGTTACTTAGTGTAGTTAGTTATTGTTGTGTAGGCCGAAGCCTCCCACCAAACCAGACTCAAGCCGGGAATCAAACCCAGGACCTTGGAGCGCTACGGAGGTCGTCAAAATGGCGGTAACGTAGCAACTTGTTGTTAAATTAATTTGTATGAGTACATCTGGCAGGCAAGGGCGCCAAAGCCAACCGAGTTGGCACGTCTAGTGCCAGCCGTATGTGATATAACGTGTAAGTACCTGTTGCGCCGTTGATTTATCACGCTCCGCTCGATAAATCAAAATATTCAGGCTCGATGATCGAAACAATATTGCGAAAGAATTACACGGACTTAAAGCTCCATCGCTTTATTACTATTACTTATATGATATAAGAGGTAGCTGTGAAAGCCCACTGTAACCACTACGTCCGCCTCCTAATAATCAGAGCTCGGGGGTCGATCGCGAGTACGCGCACCTCTAACTTTTCGTAGTCATATGCATTTTTAAGCAATTAAAATATCACTTGCTTCAACGGTGAAGGAAAACGTCGTAAGGAGAAACACATTGGCAGACTTCACACGCCTTTGAGAACATTATGAAGAACTCTCAGCCGTGCAGGTTTCCTCACGATGTTTTCCTTCACCGTTGAAGCAAGTGATATTTTAATGTTTTAAAAAAAAAACGCACATAACTCCGAAAAGTTAGAGGTGCGTGCCCGGATTCGAACCGCCGACCTCTGATTAGGAGGATATTACATTATAGACCTCTAATACAAATCAAACTAGTATTGCAATTCCAAGTGTTCCTTTGTTATTCGTGATCAGATTGCCTGGTGTTTATTTATCTTCGCAGTAAAAATACACGGCCAGCCGTTCCCTTAAATAAACCTAACCTAACTGTAACAATTAAACTCGTTCGACATTAAAAATGTTGAGTTATATCCAGCCTATATAGTCATTAAGAAGTCTGTTCGCCTCAAAGAGATTTTATGGATCGTTTAGCGGTGGGCTTAGCATTAAATGATTTATTTTGAGACAAGGAGGTCGTTTGAAGTGTTCCATAGTTTATTGTAATGAGGCGTAGCGGCGGATTTTATTTATGTAAGGGCACCTCTGGCACTCGCCTTGCCAAAAACTATTACACTTGGTGGTGAGTGATAGTGACTGCCTTAGGAGAGCCATGGAAGTGGCTGAGATAGCCATAATAATCTGTTAAGCGTTCATCTATAATATATTTTTCATTAATTTATTTTTTAATTGTTGTGATATAGTGATAAGTACACTCGCCTACGTAAAACTAAAGTTGAGACGGTTCCAATCTCGGCCAGTTCTAAGAAACCCACAACAAACATAGCCAGTGTTTTTTTTTATGTTAACACCCTCTCACATAGTCAATAACAAATTATAATTAGCTATGGAGTTAGAGCAATTCACACCCAATTTTTTTATCGCGTATATAATTCTTAATATAGTAATAGGATTTTTCTATATGCTTACGTTATTTATAGACATTTCCAAGATTTTAATAGGTAATTTGTTTTAAAATAATAAATTCAAATTCAAATTCAAAATAATCTTTATTCAAATAGTCCTTAAAAAGGCACTTTTGACGCGTCAATAATTTACATAGTAGTTATTTCATGGTGATAACTATATTCGTAAACTTAAAACTAAAGCTATGAGGGTTCCAAACGCGCCCCGGTCTAAGAAGAAGCCCACAACAAACTTAGCCGGGGTTTTTCTTTTTTTCGTTATCACCATCTCACATAATGCATAACAAACTATAGTACCTATGGAGATAGAGCAATTCACACCCAAGCTTTTTTATCGTTTATATAATCCTTAATATCGTAATATGATTTTTCTACAAGCTTTCGTTTTATAAAAACTTTGAACTTATTGATAGACATCTCCAAGATATCAATAGGTAATTTATTATAAAATAAAATACAATTTCCTTTGAATGAGTTACTAATTTTGTGCAGGCTACTAAATGGTACTACAAGTTTACTTTTACTTCTGATGTTCAGTGCGTTACAGTCCATTTTTTTCTTGAATTTATCAATATTTTTATGAACATACATTAAATTTTCATATATATATTGGCTATGCACTGTCATTATTTTATAATCTTTAAATTTATCTCTTAATGACTCTCTGGGACCTAATTTATATATCGCACGAACAGCCCTCTTCTGCAAAACGAATATAGTGTCAATATCAGCAGCATTACCCCATAATAAAATACCATATGACATAATGCTGTGAAAGTAGCTAAAATATACAAGTCTGGCAGTCTCTATATCCGTCAAATAACGAATCTTTTTTACCGCGTAAGCAGCAGAGCTAAGTCTGTGCGATAAATTATTTATATGTGGGCCCCATTGAAGTTTAGCGTCTAACGTTATGCCTAGGAATGTAGCCGTATTTACCAGATCCAATTCCTCATTATTAAGTAGTACACTGGTTTTCACCTGTTTAACATTGGGCAACGTGAATTTAATACACTTTGTTTTCTTCCCATTAAGTGCTAAGTTATTAGCCTCAAACCAATGTACTACTTTCGCGAGAGAGTTGTTTACATCGTCAACATTTGTTTCGCGTCTTTTAATTTTAAAAACGAGTGATGTATCATCAGCAAACAATACTATCCCGCTATTGTCCTTAGTAAGGTAAGGAAGGTCATTTATGTAAATGAGGAACAGAAAAGGTCCTAATATTGATCCCTGAGGAACCCCTATTTTCACAAATGACCCGTTAGACCGTTTCCCGTTTACGTCTACTTGTTGAACTCTGTCACGTAAATACGAGATCATTAAATCTAGAGTTACCCCCCGAAGTCCATAATGGTGTAGTTTTCTGACTAATGTTTCATGTTCAACACAATCGAAAGCCTTGGACAAATCACAAAAAACACCAAGTGCGTCACGTGACTCCTCCCAGGCTTTAAATATATTGTGTATTAACTCAACACCAGCGTCGGTTGTTGAGCGACCCCGTGTAAAACCAAATTGTTTGGCGTGTAATAAATTGTTACTATTAAAATGATTAATTAATTGCGTTAATAGGTGGCGCTCTTTCGATTCTAAACAAATCGAAGTTAACTTTCATACCATCGAATGAGTTAAAAATCCCTCGGCACTCAAAACACGTGAAATCCGTAGGCATTTATTGAAGAGATGGGGATGGTAGAACAACTTGAATAATTTCAGTCGTGGTTTATGGGAGCAAATTTTTACCTTGATGTATTCATTTCGCACCGTCTGTTAGGTTAACTTGATTTGGTTGATACATGCTAATTATATTATTGATCGATCGGTGCATAATGCTAGTGTAATAGACGATTTTATTATTAACTTCTATTGTAAATATGAATGTTTTTTTAGCATAATCTATTATACAATCAACCCATTGCCGGCTCACTACAGAGCGCGGGTCTCCTCCCAATATGAGAAGGGTTTGGCCATAGTCCACCACGCTGGCCATGTGCGGATTGGCAGACTTCACACGCCTTTGAGAATATTATGGAGAACTCTCAGGCGTGCAGGTTTCCTCCTCATGTTTTCCTTCACCGTTGAAGCAAGTGATATTCAAATTAATTAAAAACGCACATTACTCCGAAAGTTAGAGTTGCGTGCCAGGATTCGAACGCCCGACCTCTGTATAATCTATTAATAATAGTAAAAGAAAAAAAAAATACGAAAACGTTCAGGTACTAACGAAATCGCTCTTAGTTGAGCGTAAATTCAACAAAGGCTATTGTAAAGGCTTCTAAAGTAAACTTCAGCCGATCTAACCCATGTCTTTGTTCCACGCGGTAAGCGGTATGTACAACCGCCGAGTTGCGAGGATATTCTACTAGAGAAATAGACCTCAACAAGGTCAAAGAACTGTCATTATTATACCAAATATGAAACATTGTTTTGGTATAATAAATGTCTGCAGAACATTTTGCCTTGAGATAGCCTCTTATGGCTATAGGAGAAATGAGTGTGTAGATTAAAGCACACTATTCGGACCATTATTACAAAGTACCAACGTTCGATTACCGACTAGAGTCTGGTTTGGTAGGAGACTTCGTCCGCGGCTTGTAACACTCTACAACGGTAAAGAAAACTCCAAGCAATTTAGCGTAGCGATATTATACAGAGTAGAAAACAACATCATACCGAGATATTAGAAAGATAGTTTCAGCCGGAAACACATTGCAAAACTTTTTTTTATACAGTACAAGTTAGCGCATGACGGCAATCTCACCTGATGGTAAGTGATGATGCAGTCTAAGATGGTAGCGGGCTAACCTGTTATGGAGAACCCACACTCCTAATTAGTTTCTACGCGACATCGTGCCGGAACGCTAAATCGCTTGGCGACACGTCTTCGTCGGTAGGGTGGTAACTAACTAACTAACTGCCGAAGCCTCCAGCCAGACCGGACTCGAGCCGGGAATCGAACCAAGGACCTCCAACTTTATAATGCCACAGCGCACGTGCTGCGCCACGGAGGTCGTCTACCGTGTGACCCACACCTGATGTTAAGTGATTTCCCGTTAATTTGTACCAAATAGCATTTCCAGATACACAAACATTTTCGAAGTCGTAGATGCTCCCGGACACTCCATGAGTTAACAGCTACGGAACTTTTAAAGTGTTTTCCAAGGCACGTAAAAGAAGTTAAGTCTCTGGTCAAACAATTGTTCAACAACTAATAAAAAAACTCATTAAATTAACACGTTTATATCTCACCTAACTGCTTACAAAGAATTACTTAAATTGTGTTATGTAGAAAGGGCGCAGTGACTTGCAATATATAAACATTGCGACTCACGGTTTTCTTCGCTCAGGCAAATTTGAAACTGCAAGTATTATGTATATATGTCGTGGGATAATTGGACAAATAGTGTCTTGTAAAAAGCCTAGAATGATTTCAATCAAAAATTAGTATGTATATGTATGTATGTATGTAGTAGTAATGTTATATGGTACACCTCAAAAGTTAAGAAAAGAAAAGCTGAAAAATTTATATAAAATAATAAACGATTTGGCTTTCTTATCACCACATAGCGATCTCTTCCAGGCACCAAAATAGTTAAAGTTAGTTAAGTTAGGGGTTAAAGCCACAGATACGGAAAAGGAGAAGTTTATTATTATTTATGACGCATTATATGTTTGAATTGAAATGATGAAAATAAACTTATTGTACACACAACACAAGAAATACAAATTAGCAAAGAAACATCAATGAAAAAGATAAGACAGGTACAATAACACATACAAGGGATCACTAACAGGTAATCTAGCATGTTATAATAAAAAATACATAATAATACTTACAATATATTAACATATACATATATATAAATAAATAAACTGATTTGAACTAATTCAATTCAATTCGCTGCGAATTAGCTGCGATAGCCTTGTGGTTAGGACGTCAGCCTCCTAATTAGAGATCGGGGGTTGAACCCGGGCACGCACCTACAACTTTTCAGAGTTATGTGCGTTTTTTTAAGGAATTAAAATATCACTTGCTTCAACGGTGAAGGAAAACATCGTGAGGAAAACTGCATGCGTGAGAGTTCTCCATAATGTCCTCAAAGGCGTGTGAAGTATGCCAAACCGCACAAGGCCACTATGGTGGACTATAGCCAAATCCTTCTTATACTGAAAGGAGACCCGTGCTCTGTAGTGAGCCGAAAATGGGTTAATCATGATGATGATGATGATGGGATAATCATGATTAGTTCATCTAATACAAATAAGAATATAAATTTCGAATTCAGTTAATAATATATTCTTTGCCTTGTCCTGTAATACTATATAGTCCTAGAGGCTGACTGGAGTATGCTCGAGCTTTCAAGTCCAGCGGACTGCATTCTTAAAGAGTATTTTTCTTAACAAATAAACGCACGGCCGGTTCCATTTCCGAGGACCTTTGTTATATTGTTGCGGTCGTGGTATTAACTAAATGGCTCTGAGTTAGTCGTCCAGGCTAACGCAGCCACTTCTACGCTCGTAAACTTGTGTTTATACGCCCTTTGTTTTGCCAAACGCCTGACACAACTGCTGATCGTTCTGCGGACGATTCTCCTGTACCGACTTTTATTTTATAGCGGCTACGAAATGTAAATGTTAAAAATTTGTACGCACAGTGACTTAGGTAGGTTTCAGGGCACGTGATATGTACCCATGTTATAACTTGCGCTGCATAAACCCCTTTTATTTCAATTTACATTACATTCTTTTGGTACGAAATTTTCTGTTGTGCAGTTTATAGCCACAGCCAAACAGACCAGAACAAAAAAATTGGTGTCTGCCTGAGATCGAACCCGACATTTTCGCTTTCGCTTTCATTTTCGCCCGACGCTTTGAAGACAAGACCACAACGCTCAACACTGCATCAAGGGGGTCTTCGAAACTGGTGGTAAGTGATGGTGCATTCTGCGATGGTAAAGGTTTAATAAGCCGGGCAGAACTCCTTAGCGGGTACCAGCAAACCGATCTTTTCAGACTTAACGATACTTAATACATACATCCACCTGTCACGTGAGTTAGGATGTGAACGGTACGGTAGAAAGTTGCTTCACCTTCTGCACAAAGTTTAACTAAAAACTCGACATAGAACTTAGTTTAAAGATTATTACTTTTCGTTGTTAGGAACTGATCCAGAAGGCAATGTTATATATATAAGATATTTCGTACGATAGATGATGTATGAATAAGCAATTTTTGTCAATTTTGCGAACTAATAAATAAAAATTAAAAATGTGAACTTGTGTCAACGCTTATTTACACGAGATTTTTTTTAAAAGCCTTAATTTAGTTTATATAGACGAAGTCCATGCAATAATAAGCAAAATAATTTTATGTCATTGTTTCGCATACATCTTTCACTACACGTGCTCGCGTACAAACTTGATGCAAAGTCAACTTCCAGACTGGTTCGCCGTCTTGGGCGCCGTTTTAATGCATAATATTTATTTTTCAATGACTAGTAAAAAGATTTCATATAAAAAGATACATTCGAAACTACGACTTTTTACATTCGATGTAATACGTATGAGTGAAACATTTGTCATAATATTATAGACAAGTACTAATATCGAGTTTCAGCTGATAATCAGCGACGTGTTTTATAATTTGGCAATAATGCACGGCATATGCTGATAGATTTTTTTTCATACAAATCTACCCCGAAGGGGATAAAATAGGGGTTTGAAGTTTGTATGAAAGTCCTATGTTTTTTAATTTAGAGACACGAAAATCGGCAATTTGACATTTGCCTGTAGCTTTCTTTCTGAAGCAGGGCAAACCTCAATCTCACGGGAAATCAGCCATTCTACGCAAACCAAGTCGCGGGCAACAGCTAGTAGTATAATATTCTTGTACTGTAAATATGTGTAGGTTTTTTATATACATGTATATATTATCATCATCATTCTACATTAAAATACCTTGCGCACAACTTACTTTGTTACTTTGTTTCTAAATAAATAAATATTTAGTTCAATATATTGTTTTTACATCAGTATTGATCATTTATCATAAAAAATATATCGTATCGATGTTTGTTTTACCCTTAAATGACTTGCCATACTCCCAAAGATGGATGCAACGCAGGATGTCCGCCAAGCGTAATTGTATTTTTGGAAGTTCTCCAACATTTGTTAGCGAAATATAATGGATACGTTTAATAAATTGAAAGGAGAACTAGGGAAAACATAATTATTAATGGATTTTCAGCGTAAACAACGCGATTTAGGGAATACGAAACTGGCCATAACTTGAAATGATTTTAATAGTTGCGAATAGCAAACTCATTCCGATTAATGTTCTAAGTTACCTCCCACTGTAAGAACTTCATATTATAGCCCTTTACCGATACTGAAGCTGTGATAGCGTAGTGGTTAGGACATCCGCCTCCTAATCAGAGGTCGGATGTTCGAATCCGAGCACGCACCTCTAACTTTTCGGAGTTATGTGCGATTTTTAAGTAATTAAAATATCACTGGAGGAAAACATCGTGAGGAAACCTGCACGCCTAAGAGTTCCCGATAATGTTCTCAAAGGCGTGTGAAGTCTGCCAATCCGCACATGGCCAGCGTGGTGGACTATGGCCAAACCCTTCTCATATTGAGAGGAGACCCGTGCTCTGTAGTGAACCGGCATTGGGTTGATCATGATGAATACTAACTTCGTATATTAAGAACATAACAAAGGTTACAATTAAATCTAAAATGATTGCTTGAAACCACTTTTGACACGAAAATTAGGCAAGTTGTTTTGTCCGATGTCTTTACAAAAACTACGTTTGAATAATTGTTTCCAGCTATTCGTGTATCACTTCGTAGCATATGTATCTTACATCGACCAAAGGGCTTACGTCAATAATATACGGGATAGGGCGAAATAATTAAAAGATATCCACCTCGCTGACTACAAAAGTGGGGTAGTGCTCAAATGAAAATTGTATCTGACGCGAGTTAAAACTCTGAAAATGTATGCCTGTACATGGTGTAGAGGCTCTTCACATATTCGCTGCTCCATATTTGGAGGATGCTTAAAATTAGCTCCAACGATTTGCAATATTTCATTGGAAATCAATCAGTCATGCAATTCAAAATCAAAGCATGAATTTGTGTGCATTCTATATTTTATATTTATATATCTTATGATTGATAGACTCACTACAGATAAGGGTCTTTTAATAGAGCACATACATATAGCGTATATAATAGCTCAGATCATATACAAATGTATAAAGAAATCGTGAAGCCGCGCATGTATCAGGCAATACACAATTTCATTTCTGATTTTATGCAAAAATTTGCTCAAATATGAATAAATCCTGTTCTTAGTAACCGTGGGAATAGTGCCAGTACTTTAGATTTTTCCGGGAGAAAAGTACGTGTCTATCCAGATCAATCTCCATTCAAATAACATACATACATACATGCATACATACAATCATACACACTTAAAAACAGACTCAAACGCTTATGACAGTAGTGTGATATAGCGATGATCCTGAATTCCAATATCTCCTTCGTCCTTCACAGTATCACCACTGATAGTACCACTACCATCATCATGGGGATGCCATCCAATGCACTGTCATGAAAAAAATATTTATAAACTTTTCTAGCACAAACTGCTTAAATAAGCAACACCCATTTAGCTTTGAGTTTCGGTTCTGTCTGATTTAACTGGTGTCATCAAGACAAGAGCAGATTTTAAAATTTCGTATATCTGACGTATCACTTTAACTAATTAATATTATTGATAAACTTATCATTACACTAACATCTGAATATATAAAAGAAAAATATTATTGACTGACTGATATAAGAGCGCACGGCGTAGACCACATTTGACATAATATAAAAAGCTTCAACAATGCTGCCACTCAAAAATCTATTACGTTACGTCACCTAAAGCAAAATAAGGGTATGAAAAATGTATTAAAGTCCTCTTCTGATTTCAAGTTAAAAATACGAAAAGTGACGAACTTTACACCAACGAAACTGTCTGAAAAAGTTACTGTCTAATGAGAATCAAGAAAGAAGATAAAAGGAAGTAGAACGATTTATGAGTATAGAAAGAATAACACACAAGTGGACAGTGGTAATCCCTATCAAGAACTGTCTGATATTACAAAAATGAATAAATCAATGACCGAATTCAAGATAAAAACATATCGTCACATATAACATGCAGTAAGTGATTGACTTAAACGTTGGGTTTAATACAAGCATTGTGGACTTTCGATATCTCCTCTACATCCTGCCTTCGGTAAAGAAGTTGGTTCGGCGTTCGGAAAAAAAAGTGGTCCTTTTTCTTTTTATTTTCGCCTTTATTAAAATTCATATTGTCTTCATTGTCAGACACTTCGCCAGCTTTATTTTGTTTTATTTGACGAGCACTCTCGGCGGCGGGCGTTTCGTTAAGGCTTGGGTTTTTTATTTAACGTTTGTCACCGAGAACACTGCGCCGACTTTATTTTAGATTTTGTGAAGAGAATCATAAATCTAATTAAATAATTCTTTTCTTTCTTTTTTATTCTACTAATTTATTTATTCATCAATCTTTATATTATGTAAAATCTACGGACGATGGGCAGTACAATGTGTACTGTATATTGTAGACTTCCGTAAAACAAAGCCTGTATTCTATTCAATATTCTTCGCTTGTGATATAACTGACTGTCCCTTATTCTTCTAATTAGTTGTAGAAAGAAAAATAATATGAAGTAATTAATCGCATAATGCAATGCTTTTAACATCTTTTTTAGCTTCTCTAGTATTTCTTCTACTTACCATGGGTCATCAACATGACATCTATCAAATACTCGTAAATATAAGTAAAGTACTCGTTACCAACAAGAGTTTTATTTATTTAAAATCATAAAACTAAATTCATTAGATATATTATATCTATTTTCAAATTCATTACCTTAATCGGAGGGTTAAAACACAAATTCGGCTTCAATAAACTATTTCAATTAAATTTCAGCAGATTCCCGTGTAAAAGTAACTTTTACAAGTGTCGCGTTCAAGTAATGGAATGTCACAGGTTTTCGTACTTAGAAATTTAAGTCATAAGCTGTAGGCGATCAATAATCTTTTGAGAGGACTTATATGTATTATAAAATTGCTCAGAATGACTGACAAACTTGTAAACACCTTTCCGACTCCATCATCAAACTAGCTCTAAATATAGTAAATATTGTCATTCCATAGAGTTAACGTGCACAAAGATTTAAAAATTGCATTTACGAGTAAATATAAAAAAAAAACTTGCAAGATATGACTTACGAGTATGTGCACCAACAAACAAGAATAGTTATATCATAAGCAAAACGTGACAAAATGTTTTTATAGATGAAAGGTTTGGAAGCTTAAAATATGTTCGTTAATAATTTTAGTTTATAATATTGTTTTTTGATTTTTCGAAATATCTTTATGATAAGGCTTCCAGTTAAATTCAAAATTCAAATTCAAAATAATCTTTATTCAAATAGTCCTTAAAAAAGGCACTTTTGACGCGTCAATAATTTACATAGTAGTTATTTCATGCTGATAACTATATTCGTAAACTTAAAACTAAAGCTATGAGGGTTCCAAACGCGCCCCGGTCTAAGAAGAAGCCTACAATAAACTTAGCCGGGGTTAAACATTCACATTAGAAAGTTGATGCTTGAACAAAACTTGCTTGCTGTATGCCGTTGAAATTAAAATGTTTTCGCAACATTCGAAATGTAATTTGTCTGGGTTCTTCAATTGTATTCAGAAAATGTTCTCGTAAATATTTTTATACGCGCAGTGAATGTATAATAAATCTTTATTCAGATGCACTGGCGTTGGATAAATAAGGCTTGCGAACTTCACATGCGAAATGGGACTCGTCAATAAAGCGACGCCGTGTGGAAACACGTGCGCTGCATCTTAATTATTTATCGGTAGCTGGAGCTCGCGGCTTCTCTGCTTTAATCTTTTTCTTTTTTATTATCAATATCTTATCAACCGTCAGAAATGATCTGTGGGGTTGAAATAATGAACAGAAGCGAAGCAGGCGTTACTTTGCGGAAGTCCATGATAAACAATTAACAGCGAGTATAATTTGCTATATTCCGCCGACAACCGGGAGATTAGTATAGTATCATCACTTACCATCAGGTGAGATGCAGTCAAGGGCTAACTTGTGGTGAATTAAAAAAAAAAAAAAAAGAATTGTAACATATGGGTGTTGAAAAAGAACCACTGCAGAGTTTATTCCAGCTTCCTGGTGAAAAGGGCACTACAAATAGACAGACGACGTTTCGAAAGTGCTAAAGTAAGCCTTCTTGAACTTAAGGCACACAGCATTAATGTAAAAAATCACTATATGTATATTCAACCAATAATTTGAACACCAAGTTACTCTATTTTACATTATCCAACTCGTAACCTTTAAACTGAAAACTCTGAAAGTAGACCACATTAATATCTACTTTCTAAATTTTGAGTTCCAGTTTTTACATTATTTTTAAAAGCATTACTTTAATAACATGTGAAATGCAATTATTTTTTTTGTAAGATACAGATAACGTTGCAGAGGTTGAGTTCATTTTCACACATCATTGCGCAATTTAAAATAAAAGTCAATTATAGTCAGATTACTGAATAACTGGGCGGGATTATTTGAAGCCGCCTGGCTACTGTGTATTAATTTTCAGATGAACCCCAGTTCAGGAAAAAAATAACAGTTTACCTACCTACCTACCTATATACCTACTTTTATTTTACTTAAATTTTTTATCTTAAACAGGCAGAAAATTTAGTTGCTTTTTTAAATGTTTGTTGCTTAAAAATCCGTCATTTATATACTGATTTATAGTATTTATTCGAAAGGTTATAACTTCACAGGTTGTCCCATGATCTAAAAATTATGATCTTTATATGGGATTCTGAATAAATCGGGTGAATATAAGCACACCTTTTGCGATGCAGGTATATTCTTTAGCACCATTTGGTCTTACCAATGTTAAACGGATGATGAAAACCACAGATGGATAACAGAAAGCCTCAATAATGAGTATTTTATGTTTTGCGATTCGATTATCTTAATATTGTTGGAGGAGTTTATGAGGAGCATAAATTGCTTAGCAACAATATTAGGATAGGTACTCATTTAGGAATTCATAGCAAACGTTCCTGAAGTTGGTTTTGGTTTTTGTAAAATGCTTTATTTTGTTAATTTTATCACGATTATAGCTTAGGTTAGATCTTTAAAAAGATCACTGTTAGTAATTAAAGTAGAAATAAAAGTAAGTAAGTGCAAAGCCTCCGCTTTTTTCACTCCGCCACTGCCGTCGCTCACACTATTTGCTTTATTTTAATTTTAAATGGTTCTATTGGTTTGTTGCATTAAAATTATTCTATCAATCTAGACTGTATACGTTTTAAAATGTGTTTATACGATATTAATAAAAAAGTGCCTTTATTCAGCCTACATAAGAGATATCAGATAATAATTCCAGGGTTTCCAGAAACAAAAAAAAACAATAATAACATCTATATATATATTTCCCTTGGACTCCGGGAGCCCAGGCACCGACCTAAAGATCTATAACTTATATGTCTAGAAGTTGGCTGAACCGGAAGTTGTCTCAGCTTGATGCTGCGTCAAAGTAGACTTCAGCGTTGATTTTCAGGCAAAACCCGTGATGGCATTCCGGAGCGATTGTTTAAGCGTTATTTGAGTGTCTGTGCGCGTTTTTCTGTGTGCATGTGTGTGTGTTTATAAGTCTTTGCATGAATGGTTTTTAGCTCCACGAGATGATGTTGAGGTTACTATATGTTTACTTTTATACCATACACGTCGAAATTATTTGCACTGATATACAAGACAAATGCTAATGGGTCTACAAGACTCCCTCGTTATACACCTGCCCAATAAGGCGCAGGATTATCGGTTTGAATAATTACGTTACCTACATCTGTATTACGGAGCTTCTCGGAACTTCTACGGTAATCTTTGCAACGTTTGTTTATAAAGTATTTCTAAAGAAATACGCCAAAAAACAAAGATTCTTGCTTTCAAGTAAAAATACGGAAATAGACGAGAAGTACTCAAAAACCAAAATCGTTCCGGAAAATGAAAATAAGCACCAAATAAGTCTAGTACATTAAGTATAAGTATCAAAACGATATCATTACTTATTATCGCTTACATGCACAAACCACTTCTAACTAAATGACCTAAAAGTATGTTTGTTTTCAATCTAAATTTATTTACCCGAATATCGAGTCATTGTGGGCAGAAATGATGGAGCACCGCCAGAATTCGGGCCAGCAAAAAATATATGGCTGAAATCAAAGATGAAGAAACTTTTTATTAGTGACAGACCGGCAATGGTTATAAACCGAAAATAAGTTACCAATCGGTTGCTTTATGCAGTTTTGTCATCTACTATCAAATCGGTTTTGAATTTAAAATATATAGACGAGCGAGCGTTCGACTACAATCACACCATATGGTAAGTGATGCTCCAGCCTATATATAAATCGCGATTGCCTAGTGACTCTTAATTTGAACCACCCGTATTATAAAATCTATTTATCTGTTTAGATATAAATGTAGTAATATATAAAAATGTATACTTTCTGGAATATATGTACGGATTTATTGCTGAGCATGAGATAATGTTGAAATAAAGTCGGTGGTCCTGGGTTCGATTTCAGGGTTGGGTCTGGTCTGGTAGGAGGCTTCAGCCGTTGCAAATTACCACCCTACCGACAAAGACTTAACGTGCCAAGCGATTTAGCGTTTTAGCGCGTTGTTGCGTACATATCAATTAAGAGTATAGGTTTACCATACCTAACAGGTAAGCGCGCTAACATCTTAAACTGAAGATAATTGATTTGTTATCACAACCACATTATAAAACAACAGGCAATAATCTTTCTTTATGAAAAGCTGCTGCATTTGGAAATCTAGCTCTTTCCAATTTCAATAATATAACAAAGAACAAGTAAATAATTTACTAAAACTACTCTATTGTTTAGAAAGTCTCCTCGTCTGACGCTAATGGAATATTCCGCGCTAAATGATTTTTCAATTGGAGTTGGTACGTCAGTGGGAGTTATCTAGTGTTAGGTAGTAAGGCACGAGTTATTTGTGGCTGACGTAACAATGCACAAGTTAATTGCGAATCTACTATATTTGACAAATTGAAAATGTATATCGAAAATGGATGTACGCGATCTTGAATTTGCACGGATATATCGGGCGAAATTGGATTATTTCTAGAAAATTCACAATTCACGACAACGGCTACAAATAAACAAGCTTAATAAATTGCGAAGCTAGAGTGGTAATAGGAGAAAAAAGAAACTCGAACGAACGAACGGATGGGCGTTATTGTTCTGGTATTTTTGAGCGCTGTGATCTTATAATTGGATGTTCAAAGTCCGATTTCGAATCTGGTAGTTCACAATTTCTGAATTTTAAATTAACTAGCGACGGCCCAAGCCCCAGGGCTAGTTAATTTAGTTAGTTAGTCAAGGATACGTCTTTCGTCCGAACTGTCACCGTTAACTATGACGACACATTACACAGTGAAGGACGTGTATCTATAAAGAAGATGATGCCGATGAATGAATCAGTACAGTGAATGTTTAGGGCATCGAAAATCCAAGGATTAATTAATCGAGCTCCTCCGACTTCCTTTTAATACCAAACCGCTACGAATAGGGGTCCGATCGTTATTTAATTGAAATTCTATTGAAACGTACAAAACGATTCATTCCCACATTGCTTAAATCAGATAAATCCTTTTGACTACCACTTCCTATAAGTACCATATACAATCTCTTATACGGCTTGGTCTATAAAGTGACTCTGTAGCTCTTGTGCATCTACAACTACCTCAAATACTTATCTAATCTACGCTTACCGAGAGTTGTATTAAAAATATCATAAGCATAATATAAATTCAGCAAAATTCTTATATTGAAACTCGCTGCGAGCACCCTCCATAAAAATTAAGTAAACATCTTACCCTACATCACTCTCAGAAAAATTCGGAGAGGATATCATTCTTAAAGTAAACACTAAAAAAAATTGATGACATAAAAATTTTGTTATTAACTATTAAATATTTCCATAGAACATAAAGTACTCGGTTACTAGATATAAAGCTTTTGTCACTAATTTTACCACCTAGCATAGCAAAATTAAGCTAGTTATCATTTGTGGTAATGCATGAAAGCCTCGCTGTGATACTTTTGAATTTATAAATTGATATTCAAAATTATTATTTTGACTAAGCATATTCTTATCATTTTGACCGCTAGTAACATTTATGGTTTATTAGTTTTTATCAGTTTATACAATGTTATTATTAGATTCAAAGATGAAACACTTAATCAAGCGATTTTCTCACTTTAAAAGTAACAGTTTGTAAGTCACGCATAAATAACCATTTAAAGGTTATTACACTCCACATATACAGCCTTATAATATATCATCGCGTGTCATTGCATTTATATATAAAGTAAACAAACAACTCAACACAGTAAGAAAATTTCAATTAACCCACAGCTTAGCAACATAATAAAACTCCACATAGTAGCAGAAATAGCGAGAGTTCGAAAGTGCAAAAGGATATTAACTTTCAAAGGCCATGCACCGACCACAGTCCATTTAAAGCAACAAGTCAACTTGCATGGACTCACTTTTATTTGCCAATTGTATAACAAGTCGCAAGACTAGAGGCATGCACGAAGTTTTTGACCGGGTTATTCAGGCGGATCATTCCATATGGAGAAATAAATGTCTTATATATTTTGGTAAATAGTGGTTTCGAGCACGTACAAAGTGCGCGCTTATGTCTCTAAGTACGTTTTCCAAAAGCAAACCAAAATGACGACCTCAACTCTACTGGTAAAGACATAACGCCAAGGTATTTGGCGTTCAGCTGGCAATGCATCGGCATTTGGTGCTGCAAATTTTCATGAGCGATATTAGTCACTTAACTCCAAGAAAAAAAACATAGATTCTCATTTCCATTTCTAACGAATGCTCCTGGGGTAGGTTATGTACTGCTTTTATGCATATTCTAAGCGCACGCTACGTAACATTTTATTAAATACTGGCAGTTACTCGCGACTTAATTCGAGAAGATTTCTGATTTTTCGCTTTCCGCTTTGTAAGCCTTATATTACAGTAAAACTAACCGTGAAATATCATATTTATAAATGTTATATCGAAATTATCTATTCGGACTACCTAGCTGTGACTGGCTTCCATAAATTTTCCTACTACCCTCATATAGAACATAATAGTGCCGCGGAAGTTCGCAGTTCGCCACTACGTAGCATCTGTCACAAAGGTTACAGAATACGGGTTATGGTCTATGTCGTACGAGTTGGTAACGTTAACGAATGAACCAGTAGACTGAGTATCGTATCTTGATATTTCTAAGACGTTTTACTTAGATTTAGTGATGACATATTTTTAGTGATGCATCACCCACCATAGTGGGTTTTTTAGTTTCCAAACCAGAAGTATGCCAACAGGATCGTATTACTAATCATCTGCTGTCCGTTAGTATTACCATCCATCCATCTGTCAATTAGCAGACTGTTGCCAGATTGTGTATTTCTTTAGCATCTATAACAGCATATTATATGGAATAATTAAATTGGGTCACATAGTTGAAAGTTGCTTGAAAATCTTTATACTGTATTTTGTTTGTGTTGCGTTAATATATTGGATTTTCTCTCAATTCCAAAATTTTACCAAGCAAGCAAGCAGTCATAAAATTCATCCCATAGACGAGTTTTCCACTGACCGCGGTTTAACCTTGCTCGTAAAAGTTACAACAGCATGTCTTAAGAGGGTCGTATAGTCGCCACTGTGATATTGATTTAGCGTTGTACATATATCTTCTTATAAGTGTTTTAATTGGATAATAAAAATCAGATGGTTTTATATATTTATCTGAAAGGACACAATAACTCATGAATGATCCTTCATTACGCTAATACGCTACGTTCCTACGTAGCGTAGGATAGTTTCAAAGGCCGCCTGAAGATGTTAATCATCATCATAATATCCCACAGCTGGGCATATGCATCTTCTCTCATAAGAGAATGGAGTGAAGCTTATACCTAAAGTTTAAACGTTACTTGGCATATTAAAAACAGGTCATTTTTTTCAAACTAATTATTTGGACAGCAAAGCTTTCATCGAAAATTCGGATACCGGACCCAAAAAGGTGATAATCCAGCGTTCCTAAATAATAAATCTAATTAAAGAAGTGTTAAATTTTTTCAAATCAACGAAGCCTGACAATTATAGATCAGAAACAAAGACATATAACCCCGGCTAAGTTTGTTGTGGGCTTCTTCTTAGACCGGGGCGCGTTTGGAACCCTCATAGCTTTAGTTTTAAGTTTACGAATATAGTTATCACCATGACATAACTACTTTGTAAATTATTGACGCGTCAAAAGTGCCTTTTTAAGGACTATTTGAATAAAGATTATTTTGAATTTAAAAAAAGAATTTAATACACACCTACACTTACATAATATTACGGATATAAAAGTGTAGGTGTTGTAACCTGGATATATGTGACGGATAAAATCCGGCTTCCCACTAAACTTTAACACTTGTCCCCTATTAAATGCGACCGCTGCAACAATTATTCAGCAGCGAGTCCTCGGCACTGCCAACCGCAAACAGATCGAGTCGGGGCGACGGTGTATTTGTCTAACAGCGTGTTATCGGGCTGGTGTATAAATAACCGGGAGTCACTCGATCGGCATCGCCAGGCCACAATAGATTCCTGAGATGCGCTCGCCATTGACGTCCAATCGACTATCTTCAGTACAACAACGAGTTTAAGACTTCCAGGACACTTTCCTGTTATGTAATTGTTTTGCTGTTGCTTACAAATTAATGAAATTACACTTTATTGTACACCATACAAAAGACGAGAAATCATCATTATATTTATTACATTTACAAGAAATCAATGCAGAAATGTTCAATTGAAATGATCCATAAGTCAATAACCGCAATCTTACGAAGGAATTGAAATATAGAAGTATAAGATTTTTTTTTTATCCACTACAAGTTAGCCCTTGACGACAATCTCACCTGGTAGTGATGATGCAGTCTAAGATGGCAGTGGACTAATGAAAGTGGGGTATGGTAAACCCACGCTCCTAATTGGTTGCTACGCGGCATCGTGCCAGATCGCTAAATCGCTTGGCGACACGTATTTGTCGGTAGGGTAACTAGCCACGGCCGAAGACTCCCAACAGATCTGGCTCAAGCCGGGAATCGAACACAGGACCTGCCTGTTCTGGGGTGATTAATAAAGATTAAATTAATTGTTTATTGATTGACGCCATCGTCAACCATCAATAATTGGTTAAATTCCAATAATTATGGTCATCCTAGTATCGAACAACGCTAACAATTCTTGACCTGAAATCTCTGCAAGAATTCGTCTCCGCAGACGTAAGCGTGGAGGATATGCTACTGGAAAACATAGTTTATCATTAGTCAGGCATATCAACACGCAAGTTAAGAATTAACTTCCAAATTAATAAAAGTACGAAACCATATTTGTTGACGTCAGGATGAATTTGAGTAAAAATCTTTTTTTAAAGGAATTCTAAGTTCTAAGTTCATAAGTTAAGATCAGTTAGGTGGTTTGAGCTGTGGGTAGATAGATCAGTTTGTCGTCACCTTTTCCATCTAAATATTGCACGGAAGATGAAATCATCTCCAGCCGCAGATATATTAATAATCGTAGGTGTAATAATGAATCATTAGTTCGCCGATAATATTTTCCTTATACTCGAACATACCTGAAACAAATGAAAATACGTAAATTATTATACAAATAGAGACATGACAAGTGGAATAGTACCTATACAAATAGATAATCTATGTTAAAGCTCTGGTGTTGTGTCTATGCTAAAGTTTTGTTTGTTTCCAAGTTTGAAAGCTTCGATATATATCATGATGAATGCAACGTCATTTGGATTTTTTTCTATTATTACAGTCGAGCCTATAGTAACAGTGATAAGGCGTTAGTGGTTAGGGCGTCAGCCTCCTAATCAGAGGTCGGCGGTTCGAATCCGGGCACGCACTTTTAACTTTTCGGAGCTATGTCCGTTTTAAAAAAAAATTGAAATATCACTTGCTTCAACGGTGAAGGAAAACATCGTGAGGAAACCTGCACGCCTGAGAGTTCACCATAATGTTCTCAAAGGCGTGTGAAGTGTGCCAATCCGCACATGGACCGCGTGGTAGACTATGGCCAAACCCTTCTCATATTGAGAGGAGACCCGTGCTCTGTAGTGAGCCGGTAACGGGTTGATCATGATGATTACAGTCGAGAAGCAAGCTATTCTGCATAAATCGTTTGCAGATTAACATGCATCAACAAACTCCGGGATTTCTTTATCGTGACTGTAGCCACCGCCACACGCGCGTGCGTTTCATGTGGCAATGCGCAATAAGCTCTAGCATTTACATTTAGATTTTACGAGCGAGCCGCAATCATTCTAACCCACTTAGTGTATGTAAACGTTTTAAAGCGTATAGGATGTGTCAATATTAGATCGTAAATCAATATGGCGGACGCTTGGGTGGTATATTATGCCAAGTGCTTATAATATATCACTTGGCCATAATTAGATTGTTTTCAGATGCATAAATTAGTGAAACTACATGCGTCAGCTGATTGTGGAGTGAAACATCTGATGGTTCAGTTTTTTTAAACCAAAACGTGTACCTATTATCAGCAGAATTTTAGTGTTTCTCTGCGTTTTGAATTTTGTCTTTCTTAGCGTTCTTAATTCCCTTTTCTTAAGAGAGAGTTAAGAAAAATGGAATTAAGAAAGGTTATCGGCAGTGGCGTGCAATGGTTTTTTAACCAGATGATTCAACATCGATAAATCTTCTCTAAAATGTGTCTTACATTCGATTATACAGATTATTACACTATAGAGAGTGCTTATGTGTGTTGATAGGTTTCTAACAACACAAATTCAATATCTCTTATGAATATTGCTTAAGAACGCTGTCGTGCATTTTTCCGAGTGGTTAACGAGTTTTACATACAGCTTAAAGTGGTTTCCTTATTCCACGCTGCTGCTGAACCTTTCTTGGCAGAGTATTCCCTTGAAAACCTTGTCGAGTAATGGAGTATTTTTCACGCAGGGAGATGTGTCCAAAAAGGCATCATTGCCGTAATGAAAAATTACAGGATAATAATAAAATGAGATGATCTTATTTCGGTTTTGTATTATATACAAGCTGATTGAATGCAAAGAAAAATGATTGGAAACAGTTTTAATAAGCACGGTTATATGCTTATTTAAAATATGCTCAAGGAAGGCAGTTAGAAACTGAAATTAATAAAATATAATAGTTCAAAAAGTTCAGTTCGCTTTTGTAGATGACCGAGCTAAAAAGTAGAAAAGTGTCTCCGGATATTAAAACAAAAAAAGTGAATTACTGAATAATCCGATCCGCACAATGGGACCAACCATTTTAATAATTGCACTGGCATCGATTTTTGATAACTATGCAAAGTTTCAAAATTGAGATGTTATATTAACTCAGATTATATACAAATAGATAAAGCCAACACGTGGCCGCACATGAAATAGCAATATATACGACTTCATTTTTGTTAACATACAAAATTTTCCTCAAATGTGACTTGAAAACAAAAAAAACTTTTGATGACCTCCGTGGCGCAGCGCGTGCCATGTTGCATTTTAAAGTTGGAGGTCCTGGTCTGGTGGAAGGCTTCGGCCGTGGCTAGTTACCACCCTACCGACAAAGACGTGTCGCCAATTAGGAGTATGGGTTTACCATACTCCTATTTGGCGACACGTCATACATCCGCTACCATCTTAGACCGCATCATCACTTACCATCAGGTGAGATGCCGTCAAGGGCTAACTAGTGATGTATAAAGAGATAAAAAAAACAATACGGAATATTGAAAGCTTTAAATTAAAAATAACGTGCTCACGAGGGAATAGTGCCAGAACTTAGTTTGGCTAGCTTTTAAAGTTAGCCAAACAAAATAAGATAGAATATATATCGCTCGATTTTCTAACATAATCCAGATATCCGCTTCTCACTTCAATATAACTGAATGTTTCATGGCTTCATCTACTAAATCTGAACATTATTAATCGGTGAAGTTTCATAAAGGTTACGGTACATGTCGGAACGCTTCCTGTAAGTGTCAATATACTCTCGTAAATCAAGATGGCCGCCGCTTGAGTGTACCACGCCATGTGTTCCCACAATATATCACGTAGAAGCGTTTGTTTAATTAATAGTGAATTGGATGTCTTGTCATAGCGTGCAATGTTAAAGTTATGATTAAGTCTGAACCATAGGTATAATATTGGAATTAAGTAATCCCTTATTAATTTCTAGAAGGGCCGTAATTCACCCACCAAGTGACTTCATTGGGGATTTACTAACACAATATTTCCGATAGTAAAAAGGCCCCGTCGCAACAATTAATAGTATGATTCTAACTCAGGCACCATTATCAGATCATCTCCAAGATACCAAACATAGTATTGGCATTCGAACAAGATTAACATTTTCTTTATTGGCAACCTCCCCTGGTGCAATGGTCTTATAAATTAATAGGTGCCCATGGGGGGCTACATGGGATTTTTTTATTTCTGGACTGCTGTGGTGGGAGATCTCGGTCGTGGCTTGTTGGACAGCTCTGCCGACAAAGAAGTGCAACTAAAAGATCTAAGAAGGTACAATGCATTAACTGATAGGTTTAATATAACTTTTATACCCGTTGCCGTAACAGTTGCCTGCTACCATGCCTGCTGCATTATCACTTGATTTCTGGCAGAGCTTCTTTCCAAAGCTCGCCAAACAGCCCGGTTACGCTGTGGCAACCAATAGAGTTTGTACAGCTAATAGACAGTCCGAAAAAAAAAAATTATCACTTGCCGCCAGGAGAGACTGTAGTCAAGAGCTAACTTGTAGTTAGTGAAAAGCATGCAAATTTTCGATACGACGATTACAGTAGTTTAAAATTGGCTTCCAAGATTTTATTATATTAAGAATTTTAAGTTAAAAGTTATGCTAATAAAAGCGATTGAATACATAGAAACGCGTCAATTAAAAACCTACCCACTAACTGTTGACCGCGAATTCGACCGAGATTGTTTTTGTTTTTAAAAATCCCATAGGTTTTTTTTCCGAGATCAAAAGCATTCTTTCGTCAGTTTTGTTCAGGATTCAATAACTTCTATGGATATTTTTTTCATGATTGGTTTAGCTTTGACGCGTTATAAAAAAATGTCGCATTATAAAGTTGGAGGTCCTGGGTTCGATTCCCGGCTCGAGTCTGGTCTGGTGGGAGGCTTCGGCCGTGGCTAGTTACCACCCTACCGACAAAGACGTGTCGCCAAGCGATTTTAGCGTTCCGGCATGATGTCGCGTAGAAACCAATTAGGAGCGTGGGATATTACCATACTCCTAACAGGTTAGCCCGCTACCATCCTAGACTGCATCATCACTTACCACCAGGTGAGATAGCCGTCAAGGGCTAACTTGTAATGTATAAAAAAAAAATGCCTATATAACTTTCCGAACCATAGATTATTTGCTAAAACTAACGGCGACGTTGATGACGGCATGATGCGGGACAAACCAACGAACAAAATTTCGACATATATAGTCGCGATAGAAGGGATGATGACAACAGAAATAAAGATACCAATTTACCCGAACCCGGCATCACTTAAAGGAAACGAACGTAAGAATAATATATTGCCTACTTTATTTTTCCCCGTGGTATTCTTAATGTTCCAATCAATCTTTTGCGATAAGATTTCGGTACCTAAACGGTAATCAGTAATAGCAAAGTATAATCGTTAATATAATTTGTGTTTGCCCATGACTCATAGCTATAACTGAAAACTCTTTTTGCATCAGCTTTATTCTATATGCTTACTCAGTTCCTCTAGTTTTAAGCTGTTAAGTTACAGATTAGCACCGAGGACAAACCTCTTTGGTTTTTCGGTGCATTTCATCATCATCATCATCATGGTCAACCCATTACCGGCTCACTACAGAGCACGGGTCTCCTCTCAAAATGAGAGGGGTTTGGCCATAGTCCACCACGCTGGCCATGTGCGGATTGGCAGACTTCACACGCCTTTGAGAACATTATGGAGAACTCTCAGGCGTGCAGGTTTCCTCACGATGTTTTCCTTCACCGCTGAAGCAAGTGATATTTTAATTGCTTAAAAACGCACATAACACCGAAAAGTTAGAGGTGCGTGCCCGGATTCGAACCGCCGACCTCTGATTAGGTGGCTGACGCCTTAACCACTAGGCTATCACCGCTTAACTTATTCCAAATCAATCAATGAAATATTTCATTCAAATTATTATTTTTTGAATAAAGAGCGCCTATCGTCTATATTTTTCGATTCTATACAAATTCAAGTTAACTTTTCCGCGATCGGATAACTAAAAAGTCTCGTACTCAGCGCTCTGATACGAACCGCTATCGTGTGGAAAGCTCTTGTACAACTTCAGTAAGTACATTCAAGGGAAGAGTGAATAGGCATTTTCGTGAAGATTGCATGATCGTCAAGCGCAAGTCCATTCAAGCTACTTTATTAACGAGTAACAAATACTATATTTTATTCCAGTATTCCCACAGGAACGGGAACTATGCGGATGAAACTGCTGTTAGTCTTGTATTATATGTTAACAAAAAATGTTTCCACCTATACCCATCATAAACTATGAAATCATCCAAGCGATGCTCACAAAGAAAGAAATAGGTAATAATAAACAGGTTTTATTTTAAAGCTTAATCTAAGTAGGCATGTAGGTGAAGCTGTGGCCTAATGGTTACAACAACGTCGAGGGTTCGAACCCGGGAACACACCTCGTAACTTCTCGGAGCTATGTGCCTTTTTAAAGCAATTACAATATCACTTGCTTCAATGATGAAGGAAAACATCGTGAGGAAACCTGCATGCCCGAGCGTTCTCCATAATGTTCGCAAAGGCGTGTGAAGTCTGCCAATCCGCACATGGCCAGCGTGGTGGACTATGGCCAAACCCTTCTCATATTGAGAGGAGACCCTGCTCTGTAGTGAGCCGAGAATGGGTTAATCATGATGATGAAGTAGGCATAGCTTATAAAATTAAGCCTTAGAATCGGTTATCGTATGTCGCGTACTAGACGCGTTGGCTGCAAATGATGGATGTTAAGTAACTCAATTACGCGCAGTGACATTTGCACCAGCGCATATTTCACTGATGCTCAGTCAACGTAAATACGCCTTGCTGACAGCACACGCGATACATGTTTCAGAAGGTACAGTGACCATATCGACTGAGTATAATACAATTTTACTATGTGTGTTTTTCACTAATACGTATACACCTCGGATATTATTATACGAGCACATTGTCGATACGATTTTATATAAGAGCACCTTAATATATATATATATATATATATATAATAAGACATATTGAGTTATTGAACATCAATCAATCAATCAATCATAAAATTTATTCAAATAGTCCTTTAAAAGGCACTTTAGACGCGTCAATAATTTACACAGCAGTGAGTTGATGTTGATAACTACATTCGTAAACTTAAAACTAAAGCTATGCGGGTTCCAAATGCGCCCAAGTCTAAGAAGAAACCCACAATAAACTTAGCTAGGTAAATTTTCTTTTGTTATCACCATCTCGCATGCCATAGAGCAATATTTCACACACATGTTTGTTTATTACATAATCCTCATTTACATAATCCTTTACACTATAGTAGAGTACTTTTCTACAAGCATAGATCTATCATGCATGGATGCATCATCTGCAGCACCAGAGGATCTACCGATGCTTTGCTCCTGCAACCCATCGTCCTAATCTGTTTCTACGTAGCATCATATTATCTGAACGCAAATCGCCTGGTGGTATATCTTTGCCACTAGGGTGGTAACTAGCCGCAGTCAAAGCCTCCCACCAGGCTTAACTTGAGACGGGAATCAACCCAAGCCTTCCCACGATATATTATACGAAACTGTATTTAATAACGAGAATACCATAATCCACGCGGACCTAATCGCAGGGATCAGTTTAATTAGTAAGAAAAATAATAAGTACAACGACAAAAAACATACTATTTAAACCGAACTTAAGAGTTGAAATTTGTCATCGGTCCTTGACAGATGAGCAAAGTATCAAATTATTTTATCCAATTTACATACATAATATATATGTAAATACCAAGCTAATATAAAAGCGTATAGCATAATCATCTGCCTTTGACAGGTGTACAAAATTTCAAATTAATCCGTCGTTTCGAAGTCGGTGAAAATCACATTTGTAAGATTTAGTTTCATCCTTACATGCCAAACTAATAAAAGCATGTCAATAAAAATATGTAAATAACAGTGAATTACCTACTTAAAATAGTCTTTAAGCGGCTAAAGTATGAAAATGAACAACAAAAACGTCCCCGGCCACACGGATTAATGGTGATCCTATTTATGGGTCAACGTTAACTAGCAATAAATCATTTTCAATTTCGGCCGAATACCCCAGCCGTATATCACCACGTATTTACATCACACGCGTAATTTTCTTGAGCAATGTTTTCTGCATATGAAACACTTACTTTATGAAATAACATTAATCTATACTAAAACTATTCGACGCTTGCGACTTCATCCGCCTGGAATTTCTAATTTCCCGTGCAACGGAGATATCCCCGTCTAAAGTAGCTGACGTCTCTCCCCAGTAAACTACCGGATGAATTCTAACAAAATCATCAAAGTAAAAATTTATTTTTCACAAAACTATCTCTTTTGGGTATTAATAGTTTGAACTGTATTCTATATTGTTTACTTTATTGGTTACTTGAATATATATAAGTACATATTATTCATAGTTTTTATATTAATGTGAATTATTATGTTTATGAGCATCTATTTACCAGCATTCTCATAGTACATATTTACTCACATTCTGAAAGAAATAATTGTAGATAATTGTTAACTCAGTAATTGACCTGTAATTTTTGTTTAGTATTAGGTTAATAAATAAAATAACGTAACCAAACCCAATTTTACGTTTTTAGGGTAAAAAATATGCAATCGAAAGATTAGCTATACCCGTTGCATTTTTATATCCTTGCTCAAATGTAATGTATCACTTTTTAGTAGATTAGGCTTAGCTTGTCTGTTAGTTAGTCACGATACTATTTTATGATTAGTAGAAGTATAAACCAACGTTTCAAATGATCGCAAGTTAAATTCCTAGTTATCATTGGCCACTTCAAAAAAAAAATAACTTATGAAACAACAACTCAAGACAGTCTTGAGTCGGCGCGAAGTCTCAGCCACGATTCTGGCTCCTTCAGGAGGTCTACATACTAAAACTCTCAGGAGACGCTCTTGGTGGGAAGCTCTCTGGATGTCATCAATGCTAGGTTCTCTAATCCTGGCGGAGCTTTGCGCTCAGAACTGACCTATATGGTCTGTTATCTGTTACATACAATCTGTTAGTAATTATAATTTCGTTTATGAAACTTTAATAAAAATTCATCCCCAAAAGTCGCAATATTGAGGTTTGATAGTCTATCAGTTCAGCAGAAAGTCAATTCAACGTGGGTGAATCGTGTCACAAGCTACATATGACATAACGTGTAATTCTATCTAGTACCTATACCTACAGTGATTTTTTAAGCCACTAAAGACAGGTGTGATTCACATAGTGGGCCACAAGGAGATTATTTTGACAAAGCTCCTATAATAACACGTGCCCCTAAGATGTTACTCCAGGATTATCCCATCTCAATTGGAGCGTTATAAAGCTAATCACACATTAGCTATACTCGGCGGTTTTGAATAGAAGCAGATGTTACATAATAGCAGTTAACGCTTAATATATAATCTTCGAAAACCAGTTTACAATATTTGCACAGTGCAATTTAATATTTCTTCTATCTTTATACATCCCTCCATAAAGATCTTCTAAAGCGCTTTAAACGCAAGAATCACTCCGGCACCGAGGAATCCTTAGAAAATGTTCTCTACAAAACGCGTTTTCTTATATTGAAATACGTATCGTATAAACAAACGGTTTCTGCATACAGTAGTATTACTAATTTCTGTACAGTAAAGATACATGCGGCTAGATTACCATTCAAAGTATAAACACAACTTCAGAAAAAAAAACTAAAAAATAAACGACTGCAAATGATGCTTTGATTCTAGTAAAAGAATCATGAATATAATACATTTGATTTGAATACGTTCAATATGTTTTTTTTTTCTTCAGCGGTGAAAGAAAACATCGTGAGGAAGCCTGCACGACTGAGAGTTCTCCATAATGTTCTCAAAGGCGTGTGAAATCTGCCAATGCGCACATGGCCAGCGTGGTGGACTATGGCTAAACCCTTCTCATATTGAGAGGAGACCCGTGCTCTGTAGTGAGCCGGTAATGGGTTGATCATGATGACGTACAATATACAATTGTATCTGTACAATGCATATACATACTTAAAAGATTAGATGTTCCTTAATTTGCATGGATTTTATAATCCAGTTTACATCCAATGAAGTTTATACTCCATTAGATCCTGACTGATATCAATAGAACCACCTGTCAAAAATCAATAAAGGATTTTCAGAATCTGTAAGCGATTAAAGTAGAAATCGGTTAAGAGAAATACAAAGAAAATACATAGAAGCTTCCCTTTTTCGAAGTCTGTCCAAAATGCTATTTTTTTCGTAATATGAAATCGTCTCAAGGCGGCAATAAAAAGCAAAATTACAAGTCGCTGGGGACTGTCCTATGCAAACAGGAGGAATCCATCTTCATTTAAACCGCTGCCATATTGAATTCGTAATAAATTTTGAGGTTATTTTAACAGCCACCTCGAGTTGCGGTAAATTTGTGGAAATCAATTCAACAGAAGAAAAAAATGTTTCTTCTGATTGTGAATTGACTTTCTAAACGGAATGTAATTTTGTTGAATAATAAAAAACTGCCGCGTTGATCTCTTGATCACGTGGTCCTGGATTACGCCAAATGTTTTTATTGTTATGTTTTTAATGTAATGCAATTCTCAGAACTAGACAGAAAGAGTACCTGGAGTTAGAATCTCGGTGTTGTTCCCTCCCGTGCCTCAGTAAGTATCAATTATGTGTGATTAAAAAATCGTCGTTAAATCGCGCAAGAATAGTGATATTTCGTATGTTTATCACATAGCGTTTAGCGATCCCACACCCGTAATCGCAGCGTTGTTAGAACGCGAAGAAATGGACTGACGTCATCAAACTAGTAAAAGGAACCGGCTGGACACAATGGACGAGACCTCGGACTTTGTGACCGATTATCGTCCAGCAGTGACAATTGATATGATGATGATGATCGGAAATGTTCATTACCTTTTTATTATATGAGTAAATACTTGCTTCAGCGGTGAAGGAAAACCTCGTGAGGAAACCTGCTCGCCTGAGAGTTATCCATAATGTTCTCAAAGGCGTGTGAAGTCTGCCAATCCGCACATGGCCAGCGTGGTGGACTATGGCCAAACCCTTCTCATATTGAGAGGAGACCCGTGCTCTGTAGTGAGCCGGTAATGGGTTATCCATGATGATGATGATGAGTAAATATCAGGTGAAACAAACCGCAATGATGTGCGCAGAGCTTTGTAATTCTGATTACTGAAGAGTTAAGTCTTTCATCTGAAGTCCGTCTAAGCTGGCACAAAAATAGAAAAGTCCTAACAGTCTAGACGGTTTTAAGCACAAGAAACACTAGTACGATGAAAATTTTGATAAATAGCTGAACTCACTGGAATTTATGTTATGTACGATAAAGATATGACTAAAATTATTATATAATTACATTTTAATAGAAATCAATTACTTATAAAGTATAAAATGCGGAACTGTTCGTACCCATTTTGGTGTTAGTAAAAGTTGGGGTAAATACGGGATATGACCTTGCATCTTAAAGATATGACCAAATAAACCGCGGTTCCTTACCCGTCAAGATAACTTCAATACTTGGTTAATATTAATAATTAGAAATTTACGTGGCTTTCCCCGGTTTTACTATTTTCATGTATTGAATTCACCAACAATACAAAACCGTATATGCTTGAAACGGGTGTAACCGAATTATACTTTAGATATATCCCATAGGATCTGTGTTAGTTTTCGGGATAATGTAACCATCAAAGTTGGTTAAATGGTCTGGGAGTGCACCTCATGCCACGTTAATCGATGTTCTGTTGCTGCCTCATAGAAAGAATCCATAATTATGCATTTATATCGTGTTAAGCGATGATAGCCTAGTGGTTAGGGCGTCAGCCTCCTAATCAGAGGTCGGCGGTTCGAATCCGGGCACGCACCTCTAACTTTTCGGAGTTATGTGCGTTTTTAAAAATTAAAATATCACTGCTTCAACGGTGAAGGAAAACATCGTGAGGAAACCTGCACGCCTGAAAGTTCTGCATAATGTTCTCAAAGGCGTGTGAAGTCTGCTAATCCGCACATGACCAGCGTGGTGGACTACTCGTATGACCAAACCCTTCTCATGTTGAGAGGAGACCCGTGCTCTGTAGTGAGCCGGTAATGGGTTGATCATGATGATGATGATGAACATGTTAAGCAATGCTTATAAATCATTAACGTTAGCCATACAAACGCATATGATGATTTAATATAACGTCCCTTATATACCAGAACGAGGACTAAGGAGACGGCAAAAAAGAAAATTGAAAATCGTTTACGAGGGACCTATGCAAACAGGGCACTAGCGATCGTTTTCATTTTCGTTCGTAACACCCTTATTGGATTAATAACGTTTGGGTCCATTTTGGTGTTCGCCTATATATGCAGATGGCTTTATCAAAATGTTAAAGGTGGTTCAAATATGACGTTTCATCATCTTTTATCAACCTATTATCGGTGAACTCCACGATACGGGTCTCCTCTCAGCTTGAGATGACTTTTGGACGCTAGTGGTTTGCTGCTGTACGTAAAACCACTCCGATCACGCTACCAGTATCATAATCAAAAAAGTGTGTCTGATTAAACAAAGCGAGGCAAAGTTGTACCAAACAAAATAAGAGGCAATTGAAACATCTGTCTCAGTGACCATTACTGATTCTTAATAATCTAGAACATTTGCAATTAACACTTTTGTGTTTTATATTAATTTTTTTGGTCAAAAAAATTTAGTGTTACTTCAAGGTCACATAAGGTCACTTAAGGGACATTTAATTACATGTGAAAGAAATAATATATATTGTAGAGAGAAGAAGAAAGACTATGCAAATGATGTTTCAAATCTGCTGTGCGTTCATCTATTGTTCTCTTAGAACATTCAAGTACCAGTAACTACTAGTGTTTTATTTTGGTAATCTATAAACGAAACTATTTTGATATACAGTAAGGCACTCGAGCTCAAGTAGACTTATTGTGATCGATTGCTTGAGAATGAAACGTATCTGTATGTAAACTGTTGTGATAAACCTGAAGCTTTTATGTGTGAACGCACTAATCTCTGGAAGTAACAAGTCGGATTTGAAAACTGTAAAGTGCTTAATACTTTTTGCTTTAGACAACCGAATTGCATTGACTATTTGCGACCTCTCTTCTATGGTAATATATTGATATTTCTATCGCACAGTTTTCGAATTATTTTTTACTTCAAAAGTTGTTTTTTTTGCTTATTTTGAAATTAAAATTTGGTGCAGGGATCACGATACACCACTAACGGAAATTTGCTTCTGAAGCAGCAGTTATTTGCACCTATATCATGTATGGGAATTCCCAAATCAGAAGTTATACGTGGATGAATTCATGAGAAAACTTTGTATCTGTGAACCATATTTTTTATATTAAACATTGCGGGCAAACGAGCAGCGGGACACCTGATGTTCAATGATTACTTTTGTCGACAAACATCTGCAGCACCAATTCGTTGCCGGCCTAATCGGTTCATCTTCAAAATCAATTCTTGAGGCGATAAGCAGTTGAAACCAACAGGTGGCAATTTGATTAGGAATGTTTTTTATTTATCATGGAAAGTTCACCACAGCGATAGCAGACTTAAGAAAAGGCAACCTTACAGCACGAGATTTTTTTTAGTTCAATGAGAAAAACGAGCATGCAGTATTAAAAATATTAAATGTTTTACATATTCACTCACAAAAATAGAAAGAAAAAAACTAGATTTATTAGTTAAAACCTTAAAACTAGAAACAGAAAATGATCGTCAAAAATATTAAACATGAACTAACATACAACTAATGTTTTGACCCATTGCAACCAAATGTCACAGACAAAATATAATCACAATTCAGCATATTGCTCTGGTTTTAAATTAACTGAACTTCGGTGCTCTGCCAAAGCGAATAGCTCAATAGAATTACAAGAGTTCAAAAATATTACCATTCGAATTTCCACATTACTTACTCACCCTAAAACAATTTGCTGGAACAATGACACTAAGAGGAGGCAAAGTGTCATCATACCTGCGCTCAGCTTCCGGTTCTGATTTACGACCACATCTATCCGCCAGTGGGGGAAAGGTAAACGGTTATAGGGGGACATAACTGAAAAGAATTGCTCTTTAAATGTTTGGAACCAACCTATCTTCACTAATGTTACAAAAAGGATAGACTTGTTTGATTATTTATATACTTGTAAGCAATAAACTCCGAATCGAGCTGATCGATTATAATCACTCTTGTGTAGTAGACAATATCATCATCATCATCATGATCAACACATTGCCGGCTCACTAAAGAGCACGGGTCTCTTCTCAATATGAGAAGGGTTTGGCCATAGTACACCACGCTGGCCATGTGCGGATTGGCAGACTTCACACGCCTTTGTGAACATTACGGAGAACTCTCAGGCATGCAGGTTTCCTCACAATGTTTTCCTTCACCGTTGAAGCAAGTGATATTTTAATTGCTTAAAAACGCATATACTCCAAAAAGTTAGAGGTTGGAGGCATCTTACTAGGCTATCACAGCTAATTAGTAGACAACATATTATAACAGTAACTAATAATTTCAGTAATAATGGTATTTGAAGTCCTAAGTAAAAAATGAAGGGCTGTTTTTTTACACACAATATTAATCAGTAAGACTTTATTTGATAAGATAAGAAACATTTGTTAAGTAACAGAAAACTTTTCCGACGGAAAAGAAAGGACTCCCCCCTCTTCTTCACTTGTTTAATTTCGGAATTATGTTTCACTCTGATTTCATATCAAACAAACTTTAACTTTGTGAACTTTGTAGACACAATTTGAGAAACAATATAAGTGACTGAGTAAAGTGTCATCACTCCAAGTCCGTTCTGGATTTACGATCGCATATCCTTTTTGCCGTACACGAAACGGTTTACGGTTATGAGGCGGTTAAAACATCCATTACGGCGAACGAACGACACAATTCGACTGAGGAACATGTTCTGCTGCCAGAATAACTGACAGGTATATACAGTGATGAGTATTATATGCAAGAACATACTTTGTATAATATAAGTATTAAAGTAAATATAAAAAAAGAATTACCGGGCCTTAGTACGGAGGAGATTCCTTATATTAGAAATCCTCTGCACAACTATCATTAGAACGAAATCGTTAAAAATTTTAATTATGTTGCTTTTGTATGGAAAACCGCTAAAAAACGGGGATTTTAAAATATTTTTCCTTTTAAAATCACTGTTATGTTTAAGGTTATACCCACGGGATTTGAATTATTGAAACGAGGATACCAATTTTGCACTATAAAAACTATAAATTTAGATGCGTAAAATATCGCAGTGAATTTAATATAAAATAAGATGATAATCTACATTATTCGATTGCTTGCAATTATCTTAAACCAAATCTTTAAACTGAAACAATCACTTTTAGGTAACACCACGTGACACGTTATAAACAAAAGCAGCAACGGTGGCCCAAATAACTCTCCTTGCAAGAATTGTTTAAATATTAAAATGGAAAAAAACAGCTAAATAAACAAGAATAAGAAACAAATAGTAACATAGAGATTGCACAACAAGAACAATGCGAGTGAACGATAATAAAAACTTGATAACAATACAACCAATTCCGTGCTCACTGCAAGGCATGGACACAAATCACGTTGCCTTATATTCTTGGTGCTTGTAATATTTTGTAAAGGATTACGAGAAAAATACTGCAATCTTCTTACTAATAACAAAAGCTAGGGAAATGTCGACAACTGTCTGGTAGACCCACCGCAATAAATACAAGGGCCAAGGGATCTGTTTGTAGTCTTCGTAACCAAGTTTATTAGGATGGGTACATAAACTGCTTTTTATAGGGTTCTTCATTCTAGAACTTAGATCTAAGAATATTAGAGTTATAGAATTGAATAGCTTTTTTTATTTATCGTAACCACACATAAATACGTTGCACGCCTGAGAGTTCTACATAATGTTCTCAAAGGCGTGTGAAGTCTGCCAATCCGCACATGGCCAGCGTGGTGGACTATGGCCAAACCCTTCTCATATTGTCAGGAGGCCCGTGCTCTGTAGTGGCCAGTAATGGGTTGACATGATGATGATGACACATAAAGACGTATAATAAGTAACTCTTTGGAACTTGTACTAATAATAATTTTATTTTTTTCTGTGGTAAATGCGTTTACGCATCCCATCCGGAAGCGACGCAGGCAAGACTGCGCCGCTTCCGACGGGGTATGTGGGACTCCCCGGCGGCCAGACTGGCGACCAGAATACCCACTAAAACCCAGCGATGCTCCTTCGCGTCGCCTGGTGGCTGGGTCACGGGAACACTTGTGCACTCGACCGCAACCCAGCCAGCGGCGTCCGCTGAGGCAGACCCTCCACGGGGGGATGAAACTACTGTTATAATACTTAATGATAACAAACTGACAAATAACAACAACAATAAAAGTAGACAAATGTATTGCACAGTAATGTACCACAACACTAGTGTATTCTGTCAAAGCCATGCTGAAGAAAGTGTTGTTATATAATAATAGAAAAAAAATGAATGTTACCATAGAGAATGGAAAGTTATATCACAATAAACTAAAAATCACCAAAAAACATGTGAGTCTATTTAGCAAACGCTCAAAAGATTATATAAGTCACATAAAATATTTAAATATTACATACACAGATATTATATTACGCTTCTAACAGAGAATAAACATTTTATAGCCCTCAGGCTGTTATTTGAATTTGAAATGTTCAAATATGCTTTTATAAGCTTTTTAAATATTCTAAATGAAACAAATTTGTACCATCTATACGAAATAATTTCTCCAAAAAGGTTTTAATAAAACAATTGCCGTTATTCCAGCATTTTAGAGTTCGTTGATTTGAGAATTCAAACTAATTTATTTGTGCACGATGCTATATTCGAAAGCGGTATCGGAATATCAAGAAAATGTAGGCATTGGGTTTGTCTTTTTTTTTATCCTATACAAGTTAGCCCTTGACGGCAATCCCACCTGATGGTAAGTGATGATGCAGTCTAAGATGGTAGCGGGCTAACCTGTTAGGGGTATGGTAAACCCACACTCCTAATTGGTTTCTACGCGACATCCTGCCGGAACGCTAAATCGCTTGGCGACACGTCTTTGTCGGTAGGGTTTTTGACGACCTCCGTGGCGCAGCGCGCGCGCTGTTGCATTATAAAGTTAGAGGTCCTGGGTTCGATTCCCGGCTCGAGTCTGGTCTGGTGGGAGGCTGCGGCCGTGGCTAGTTACCACCCTACCGACAAAGGCGTGTCGCCAAGCGATTTAGCGTTCCGGCACGATGTCGTGTAGAAACCAATTAGGAGTATGGCTTTACCATACCCCTAACAGGTTAGCCCGCTACCATCTTAGACTGCATCATCACTTAACATCAGGTGAGATTGCCGTCAAGGGCTAACTTGTAGTGGATAAAAAAAAAAAAAAAGGGTGGTAACTAGCCACGGCCGAAGCCTCCACCAGACCAGACTCGAGCCGGGAATCGAACCCAGGACCTCCAAGTTTATAATCCGACAGCGCGCGCGCTGCGCCACGGAGGTCGTCAAAAACATGTCTCTTAGGTAACCAACACGGAGCTAGGCAACTAAGACGTTACCTACCCGCAGATACGTTCTGATTACACGTTAAGATCACAATGGAACAGGAGGAGAGAGGTTTTTAGAGCGTACACCCACATTCGGACTTAAACTATAATCATCACATTAAAATGAAGAATAAACGCTATTTCTGGGATAGGGATGGCACTCAGTATATCTAAAGAGAAAACCCAATACCTAAAAAGCCGGAAACCAAAGTCAGGATTGAAAGTAAAATAAATATATATTTATATAATTATATATAATATGTTTGGCGACGCAATCATGAGATGAATATTTCTGCCACGCACCTGCAAATTGTGGAACCAGCTTCCATCTTCTGTGTTCTCTAATGGTTATAATATGGGGATCTTCAAAGGGCGGATTAACCAATTGCTCAAGGGCCAGCAACGCATTGGCGGTTCCTCTGGTGCTGCAAATGTTCATGGGCGGCGGTAATCACTTACCATCAGGTGACCCGCCTGCTCGTTTGCTCGCTATGCATATAAAAAAAAAAGAATAAGAGCAGCATTACTGATGAGCAGAATCCGAGGTAGTTCCAACGGTATTTTGAAGACCTTGTCTGATAAACTAGATAATACTACTACACACTAGAGACACTGGATAGGTTTTCACATGCACTCTTAGTGAGTTACTAGTCATAAGAAGTATATAACAAATAAATCAACCTTCTTACTAACATACACATATTAAATGTATTATGTTATTATAAACAAAATGAATGTAATATTTGAACTAAGATGATTTCTTTATACGAGTAAACGCGTGGTATCCCTGTATTCGTATTTCGCTAATTAATATACAAGACAGTTTATTGCTGTTAAGCCTCTTTAAACGATTTAAACAGATTGGATTTATAAGTAAGCAAAAGTTCATTTCGAAACAATTTCGCTAAGTAATCAATTAAAAGGATTTTATAGCAAAATTGTACAGTATATTGTGACATTTCTCTAAAATGCTGGGGATTACATTACGTGCCATTCGTGCTTAATAACTCTTTTTTAATACAGTATTTCAAAAAGCTCGCTATAAACTACTTCGAGACAGCAGCCCGACACCCCAACCCTCTAGTGGTTGAGGCTTGCGATTACACCCCCGACCCAAACGCCCCTCTCATAAAGAGACACCCTAAAAACGTCATAATCGACCCGGACGACGAACTGACGTTAGACAACGCTTCGCAGGTAGGTCATACTACACAAAACACAACACAGCGTCTTCGCCGGCGAAGACGAGGTCCCCGCTATCTGACGTCATCCGTACGTGGATTCTATCCACGGGCACGGCGGCGCTCGGACTGACACACCAGTCCAATAAACCCACCAAATCCCAACGTCACCCTAACTCGAGGTCCGAGTCTCAAAGGAGACGCCCTTAGGGGGACGTTCCCTCAGAAGTCGTCGAGCCCAGGTGCTCCACTCTCAGGCTGAGCTTCATGCTCGCCAAAAATCTCCGGTGACGCAGTAGTAACTATTCTGGTTATCTGCAATTGTCAATTCGAAAAATATTTTTTTTTTAATAATGACACGCTTTGATTATAAGAAAGGATAACTCTTACGTTTTTATCTCATTAAATCAGATTTATTTATCTCAAGTAGGTACTGGTAAATTACTTAAAACATAATAATAGATAAGGGTTTATTTATTGTGAAAGCTGTGAGATAGCCTAGTGGTTAGGACGTCTACATCCTAATCAGTGGTCTGGGGTTCACAGTTATGTGCGTTTTTAAGTAATTAAAATATCACTTGTTTTGTTGGTGAACGAAACCATCGTGGGGAAACCTGTATGACTGAGAGTTCTCCATAATGTTCTCAAAGGTGTTTAAAGTCTGCCAACCCTCACATTTCCAGCGTGGTGGACTATGACCACACCCTTCCATATTGAGAGGAGACCCGTTTTCTATCACTACTGACCACGATGATGATGATGATGATTGGAAATCATTTACATTGGTTACCAGCAACAGAATTTTTATAGGAATATTAACAGAATTTACAGCTTAGAAAGTTATAGGATCATCATCAAGATCAACCCATTACCGGCTCACTACAGAGCACGAGTCTCCGCTCAATATGAGAAGGGTTTGACCATAGTCCACCACGCTGGCCATGTGCGGATTGGCAGACTTCACACGCCTTTAAGAACATTATGGAGAATTAGACGTCTAGGTTTCCCCACGATGTTTTCCTTCACCGTTGAAGCAAGTGATATTTTAATTTTTTTTAAACGCACATAACTCCGAAACTAAGAGATGCGTTCCCGGATTCGAACCGCCGACCTCTGTTTAGGAGGCTGACGCCCTAACCACTAGGCTATCACCGTTTCTCCGCTATCTTGCTATCCGCAAAACTTAGAAAGTTATAGGATAAGCACATTAAAGTATCTGTGTCGACTATCTATTCATTGGTACTCATTTAATTCCCCCAACCAACATTTAGGAAAGGGGGCTTCTATGCTCATAGAAGCCCCCTTTGGCCCTTATGGCCCTTGTCCAGTTAAGGTGTATTAATAGGTGACTTAGAAGATGCAAGTTATCCTTGTGTACGCTTTTCAAAATATTTTAAATTTTATTTTACTAAAATATTCCGCCGTCAAAATTATTCCGTGCCCAGCAGTATTCGTTATTTTAATGTCAATCACTCCTTTTATCACGAGCTATTGGTTTTGCGAGCGGAAGTTTATCGAGTAAGTTATTGCTTGCAAAAAAAAAAAGAGATGTTAAGTCAATATTTGGACAAGTTTTCACGTTAACGATTCGACATGTGTTCGAATAGTCTTCTTCGACATACTACCTACTGTATTTTTATTTAATATCATGTATTACGACTACAGGAGATGGTCAGTCAAAATAATATGCTATCGATCTTCACAACAAACACACCTTTTTATTCTCATAAGACCGGAAGTTAACAAAACAGTGTCAGTAACAAGTTCATGATTACATAACTATTTTCATTATTTAAATATATAAGTGCTAATAAAACGTAAACAAAATGATATTCATATTCTGTGCATGATACAATCAAATGTCTTTATATAATTATGTGTAGTTCATTTTGTTATTAATTTAAAAGGACAACATTTATTTGAATAAAAATAAAAGTAAGAATGTATTAATTATTAAGGAAATGTAATGTATTAATGGAACATCTAGTTGAAGGTTGGTAGTGAGTAAAAATAATATTAGTAGATATCTACATATCTAGAACATTATTAATCTTTGTGTATATCACTAAAAAACGTAGATAATTTCGCGGTTATAAGCTAGTTTGAATAATAAACCTCAGTTTAACTGGAGCAAAATAAGCTCGTTAACATAAAATAACATTGCTTTATTATTTAGATTCTCTTTCTATGCGGTAATTAAAAGTTAGTTAAGCCATTAGGTTGGTTTTAATCGTTGTGTAGAAACTAGAAATTTTACTACCGGCTGTGTACTCGTATTATTAGCGAATATTATATTAATAGCTTTATTAAACGTTGTGCGATTTCAGTTTAGAAACTTAAATATAGAGCGGAAATGAAGCAGGCCCTATTTAGTTTAAGTTGGGTTGCTCTTGTGTTGAGTAATACTTTTTTTTTCGAACTGTCTATTAGCTTTGCTAACCCTATTGGTTGCCACAGCGTAACCGGGCTGTTTGAAATGTTTGTCAGAAGAAATTTTGAGCCCTAGGGCTCGAAACTAAGAGAACGTCTGCCTAAGGGCGCCTCCTTTGAGGCCGAACCTCGGCTTAGGCGACGTTTGGGATAACCGGGAGGTCGAACGGTGAGAGTCACACTCTACTCTCGACTGCTCTTGGTGGTCTTAGCGCATCCGCTATAGGTCAACATCATACGTCTCGCCTACCTCGCTCACAATATCAAGTCCTGGGCGCCTCAGCGGCGAGTTCACCAGGCGCGGACGGCGAGTGAACTACACGGTGACAACCCGTGGTCTCTCACTCGCACACTCGTTTTTCAAATGAACACGTTTACTGTTTGATAACGCGGCGTCCACCCGTGCACAACGAATAGACACCGAGCGATCAGGTCGTGACCGGAGCCGGGTGGGTCTAATTAGCTGTGAGCTTTATGGTTGCTTAACAAATTAACACCGTATCAGCGCCGATTCTACACCGATTTGCCAAATTTTTACGAGACAATTGACCCAGCCTACCGTAGTCTATCTCGAGGCGTCAACGAGTGGACATTCCGTCGACAAATAGTTAATAGTTTGGCATGGCAGTTTGGCATCTGGTATGGAATATATAGAATAGTCCGATGGGAGGCTTCTGCTGTGACAAGTCACCACCCTACCGAAAAAGATGATTAGCCAAGCGATTTAACGTTGCAACACGATGTCGCGTATAAATCAATTAAGCGTAAGAGGTTTACCATTCCTCTAACAGGTTAGCCCGCTTCCATCTTAAACTGCATTATAACTAACCATCAGGTGAGATTACCGTCAAGGGCTAACTAGTAGTGTATAAAAAACCTCTTTAGTTAACTCTTTAATGGTTAACAAATTTAAACTTGAATCTAAGCAGATGGCAAGTTACAGGCATTTGCTAGTCTATATAATGTGTGTGTATTATTACATTATATAGATTATTCATATGTATGAATTATAGATATATAGTTTTAGTATCTATAATTCATATTAAAATTAAGCAACATTTGTTCATTTATATATTTATAATGAAAAAACTAAACTATGAGTATTAACTAAACATTTTATGATTCATTCACAGTCTATATATTAGGACCTTCATTTTATATATACATAGCAAGCAAACGAGCAGGCGGGTCACCTGATGGTAAGTGATTACCGCCGCCCATGAACATTTGCAGCACCATAGGAAACGCCAATGCTTTGCTGGCCCTTGAGCAATTTGTGGTTGGACCTGATGTGGCTTTAAACATTTTATCAGTTATCCAGTGAACAAACTAAACTTTATTCAATAAAGCTCCCTAAAAAAGAAAGAATATATCGTACACAATATAGCTACGCAAGACGTATATATAATACGTAAGTTAACCTAAATATTTGTCCGTACCGCGAATCCTGGGACACAATACAAATATATGGCCCTGTAGGGGGATGCCAAATTATTTATTACTTTGGCTTCGGGATATCTCTCTAAATGTTATGATATGTATCTCGATATCGGGTGACTTTGAAAATTAGGAATCACAGGGACACTGTTGTATTATAAACATATTTTATCATCATGATCAACCCATTCTCGGCTCACTACAGAGCACGGGTCTCCTCTCAATATGAGAAGGGTTTGGCCATAGTCCACCACGCTGGCCAAGTGCGAATTGGCAGACTTCACATGCCTGTGAGACCATTATGGAGGTTTCCTCAGGATGTTTTCCTTCACCGTTGAAGCAAGTGATATTTTAATTGCTTAAAAACGCAAATAACTCCGAAAAGTTACAGGTACGTGTCGGGGTTCGAACCCCCGATTTCTGATTAGGAGGCTGACGTACTAATTACTAGGCTATCACAACTTCAAACATTATATAAACGTTATAAATTGTTTGTTGGCAAGTTGTTACATAAAGTGTGTTTGCGAAATCTGAATGTATAAAATTCAAGGTCTGGACTAAATGATTGTCCTATATATGTTGATATATAGGTCAATAGCAAGGCACAACGTAAACCGATGGTCCAATAGACATGAAATTAGTATGGTGTGATATTTGTAACGGAAGTTAGTATCCACTAAGAATCCTTTCCAAAATTATACCCCTAAGTGGGTTAAACGAGGTTTAATAGTTTATATATAAATGTTTTATGGTTAGAAGTTATAACTATATATATGCTGAGACAGCGGTCTATCAGAACGTGAGTTCATATCCTTCGTATCACCTGAATGCATATCGTGGGGCAAAAGACAGACAGTATTAAATACTTTTATTTTGTTTTTATACACACTTTTTAAACAACGAGGCGTTATTACAGTCCCTACTCAAGTGTACTCCGTGCGAACAGCGGACGTAGGCGAACAAAACTTATAAAGTGGTTTTTGATGGTCCCGGAGTTTGATTCCCGACTTGAGTTGGGTCTGGCCGGCTACGGCTGGTTAGCACCTTACAAAACATACCGCCCAGCGCTCTAGCGTTCCGGTATGATGCCGCGTAGAGGCTTCGACCGTAGCTAGTTACCACCCTACAGGCAAAAGACGTGTTGCCAAGCGATTTAGCGTTCGGACACGATGTTGCGTAGAAACCAATTAGCAGCGTGGGTTTACCATACTCCTAATAGATTAGCCCGTTACCATCCTAGACAACATTTTCACTTACCACCAGGTGAGATAGCCGTCAAGGGCTAACTTGTAGTGTATAAAAAACTGGGGTCACTTAACACCAAGTTAACCGCCTGCCCACGCTGCTGCAAATCAAATCAAAAATAGCTTTATTCATATAAATCTATTACAGGCATCTATGAATCGTTCATATATATCACATTTTTCATTATTTCTATTAGTGATGGTGATAACTACACCCGCCAACTTAAAACTAAGGCTAAGGGGGTTCAAATCGCGCCCAGGTCTAAGAAGAACCCCACAACAAACTTAGCCGGGTTCTTTTTGTTATCACCATCTCACATAATCAATAATAAATATGATAAGTACCTATGGAGATAGATTCACACCCCCGCTTTTTTACTGTTTTAGATAATCGTTAATATCGTAAAATGATTTTTCTATAAAACTTTAAACACAAAACAATATGAAAGCGAACTGAAAGCACTCGAGTCTATTGCCAGACATCTGGAGTGTCATTGGGGCTGCCAAAATTGCTGCGATAAAAAATCGCTACATTGCAATCAAGCTAAATGCAGACGTAAACGCGTTACGACACTATGCGATGGATCCTTTTTACTCCCCGCTTTGATGTCTGACGCGCCTCTCATGCTTTTAGAGTGGTGGTTTTATTACGACGAATTCGACGGTAATGCGTACGGCGTCCCCGCCGTAGATACATTTTGTTTTGAATGTCGTAATCGCTTTTAGTCATCATGATCAACTCATTGTCGGCTCACTACAGAGCACGGGTCTCCTCACAATATGAGAAGGGTTTGGACGTAGTCCACCACGCTGGCCAGTGTGGATTGGCAGACTTCACATGCCTTTGAGAACATTATGCACTCTCAGGCGTGCAGGTTTCCTCACGATGTTTTCCTTCACCGTTGAAGCAAGTGATATTTGAATAGCTTAAAAGGTTCTAGGTTGAAAATTGTATAGAGAGCACACTTATAGCTTGCACGTCATGAAATCATACGCAGAAGACGTAAAATATTTCACATAAACGCCCGCTTTCCTATCAGGATGACAAATGTCGAGTTTATACAAGTTGCCACGTCAACGAAGTAGGCCACTTTGTACCATAACCATTGAATGTACGTACACACTGCCAGATCATTCGTACAATGTATTTTATAGCGGTGTACGAAATGTTAACTAATAGGTCGGGAGCTAGTGGCACGTTTCCCTGACCCTTTTTTATATTTACATCGCGGGCAAACGAGCAAAGCGGGTCGCCTGTTTTCCACTCAAAATTAGTGGTAAGCGATGATATAGTCTATAGTGAAAGCGAGCTTACCATTTAAGCGTATAGTAAACGTCGTCATGGAAATATTTATTCTAGATCTGCCTAATTTTAAATAAAAATAAAAAAATCATTATAATAATTCAAAACTTAGACCTATTAAAATATTATTATTCCAAATGATTGTATAGCGCCGATAGGTTGCCAAATATTAGCAGCTGACAAGATACTAACCGAAAACTATTCGGTACAAAGTAACCTATCGGGTAGTTTGTTGAATTGATTCAAAAGGCATTTGTTTCTAGTAAAAAGAATTTACAATCATAGTACCTGATGTATCAGCAAAATGTTAGAGCTTGCTTCTCTTGAAGATTCCTTTTCCCTTTAATTAACTTTTATTTATTCCATTGAAGGATGCAAACAATACATAATTTTGCCTGCATGAATCGGCCGTGGCTAGTTACCCTACCGGCAAAAACATGCCGCCAAGCGATTAAGCGTTCCAGTATGATATCGCGTAAAAACCAATTAAGAGTATGGGTTTACCATACCACCTACCTTGTTAGATTGCATGATTAAGGGATAACTTGTAAATTAATAATAAAATAAAACATAAAATAAAACTTAAATATCGGACTCGGACTTACTAATCCCTCGTTTAGTAACTAATGATTCAAACATTTCTGCCGATAGCTCACAAACTATAAACAATATTGTTCGACAAACTTCCGGCACACTTTGGCAAGATTATTGGGGATATATTGAAATAGTTGTTTGTAATAAATCACATGTGCTAAAGACATGTTGCGGTAAATATTTGCGAGCCTTTAGCGCGCTCGGAGCAATAATTCGAGTCTTAAGGTTTTGCCGTGTTTGATGAATGGTCGTGATGTATTTATTTGAGTAAATAAAGCATACTTGAGCTAATCATACAATCACCTATCACAATAACTTGTTACAACACATAATAGAATAATTTTCAAGGTTTAGAATCACGATCTAATTGTTTCGCAATAATTGGAATTGCTTTCAATAATAAATAATTTATTTTATCGGGAAGAGATCGGTGTTTAGTGATAAGGCTGACTGTCTGTTGCCAATTGTACAACTGTATTGTATTCATTGTATCTTGACATAGGATGTATCTCGGTGTACAACCATTTGTTAATGCAATAGTTGCAGTAGGCCAAGTTTGTTGTGGGCTTCTTCTTAGACCAGGGCGCGTTTGGAACTCTCATAGCTTTAGTTTTAAATTTACGAATGTAGTTATCACCAACGAATCACTACTATGTAAATTATTGATGCGTCAAAAGTGCCTTTTAAAGGACTAATTGAATAAAGATTATTTTAATTTGAAGGGTATTGTAGGTCTAGCATATACGAATCCACGAATCCATAAAACTACACTATTTACGAATCCAAAATCAAATTTAAAATTCAAAGTAAGTTTGACCCCATTTGACACTCATCGTCATGTATAGAATTATTATTATCATTATAAGCAGCAATACACAGATCCAAACATATAAGCTTAACGCCCATAAATAAAAAACTAACATTTACGTAAAGAGAAAACTGGGTAAATTATGATAACTGGCGTAGTTAAAGTTGTTTCGACTAACCAAGTACCCCTACTTTATTTCTATCTGCAATACTTTATTCGACCTCTTAAGAACGTCTCAACCCACATCTGAATCCATTGATGGATTCCATTTGCCTGTAACAAGATAAGTCAAGAAACGCGGAAAATACCTCAACATCTGTTAATATGAAAAAGGTCGACGTTGAAATTATAATAAAATTGAATGTAATAAATCAACGTCAATAAGTGGATCTACCTTTATCCCTTTTGATTTGGTCATGATAAATGCAAAGGTTTTAGGGAAGGTAGGACGGTATGTATTAAATACTATGACCGGAAAGGCGCTCTAAAAGAAAAGTCTAGCGATGTGAAGCTGGGGTATACATAGCTGCAAGTATATTTTCGTTACTATTCCCATCTATAATTTTACTTTAATAGTACATACTAAATGTTACTTTGTCAAGTGGTCCAGAGGCAAGTCTGCGGCAAGCGTTATATTTTGACCGAGTTAGCTCCGACAATACCATAAAATTCATATTTCAAAATAGTTAATCGTTAGTATATAATAATTTATTTTTAATTATTTCATGAGATGATAGTGATAACTACACGTGACAACTTACAAATCGATTTTTCCTGATCTGACATAGTCAATAATAAATTATAATTAGTTTAATTAAATAATTATATAATTATATAATATTATTAATGATATTATATAGACACCACTGATTTATCAAATTGAGACGTTATTCTACTCTAGACGAGACGTTGTTCTTCAAACTTCAAATGGGTACATAATTTTTCTTCCATTGTATTCAGCTAATATGATAACAAACAGAGTTTGTAAGTTTAAACTCCCACGTAGCTTTCAAACGCGCCCTAAAAGCATATAAAAACATACCCGGGTGAAACCTCATATCAAAATATTTGTGTGCATAAAAAAAGTTCACTTTTTATTTGTTTATTGATTTCAACCAATAAACAGATCGATTTCATACAAAAAAAGAAATCTGTGTAAATAAATGATTACAATAACACAGTAATAAAAAGTCGTTAAAACTTCATCATAAACATCGCGAATGTAAACTCATACAGATTTGTACAAATGAGGAGTGTGAATTTGGAATTCACGAGGATATCGTTCCGGAATTAAATTAAACTTCTAATTGCTAATAAATTGCCGAACGAAACATGGTAATATCTTTAAATAAGCTCAAAGTTTTCATAAAACGTAAACTCATAGAAAAATCTTATTAATATATAAAAGACAACATAAACGATGAAAAATCTTAGGTATGAATGGACTGTGAAATGGTGGAAAGTTTGTTGTAGGCTTCTTTTTAGACTTAAGTTTTTGGAATGCTACGAGGGTTAGTTCTAAAGAAAAACAAATGTATAGTTATCATTATTAAAACATAAAAACGTAATAATTAATATATAGGAAAGCGGGGAAACGCCAACCTTAATGAATACCATTTGATTTGATTTGATTTGAGCTGAGGATCTTAATAACGTCTTTTCACATTGTAGCTGAGAACTCACTCATAAAATGTCAATATAAACGTAACAAGTTTACCATACAAGCAAGAATACGAATCCATTAAGCTGATCTCCGCTCCCGCCAGAATGATACAATATGTATACGCTCAACCAGATTATGGAATCGGCACGCGAATATAATAGCGGGAGTCGAAGCTTCGTGACTGCAAATAAATTATTCACATTTCCTGTGAAGGTGAAAGATTGTTTCTCACTCACCTCATGAGCTCGCCCGTCGGTACGCGTGCTTGCGTCCAACGGAGACAATTTTTCAAGTCACCAGTTTTTTTATCATTGCTAACTTCGAATAACATCAGTGGAGATAAAATACATGATATCTCCGCTCTGGATATATAATCTTTCTATCTGCCTATTTATATGGTATCCGCGTTATGGGACCAATATTTGCAAAGGCTTTAAATTCACTATTCCCAAAACAATTTAACTATGAAACCACAAGCCATATTAATGACGATAATCAGATGCATTTTCCTGCACAGAATTTTTCATTAAAACTGATCATGAAAAATACGCTAATTTTACTACAGCTGCATCGGCCATCACAAAAATTCCAAAGACAAATCTTTTTTTTTTTAAATTATTGACAAGACATAATTCATAATTGCCAGTGCAAAAAAATATATATTCCCTAATTTTGTTCTTACTGCTTAATCGGTAGAAAATATTGGTGGTAAAAATAGCCCCTCTGCCCTATAAAGGGTTAAATATTTAATAAGCAAGATAGGTTTATGTAGAATTACCTCAAACATTACGGGTTATAAAAACTCTTCAGGAAGGCAGTTCTTTATTGAGTACACGTCAATTTAAATGTTGTTTTGCTGATACCGTCAGTTGTTTTACGGAAAATCGACATGCTTTGAACTGTTATGGCATATTCTCTAACGCTTGGCATCAAGTCTAATTGCACGGGTCGTCTTTCATCCCGTATCTGATATTAGCTCTACGGTATAGAATTTCTTTCAGATCTGACACGTACTACTAAAGTTACTTTAATCAAGCAATGCCTTAATTTTATTACTTCAGTGAATGACTTAAGTAAATAAGGTATGCAACTATTTGTCCTATTCATAAACAACCCAATGCTGTCCCATAGTCCAAATGTAAATTTATTTTAAAGTAGCTAAGCTAGTACAATAGATTCAACAGATATACAAAGTACCCATTTCTACCAATTAAAATGTTCTAATTGGCTTCAATCGTTTTCTTGTGAAAAATTATATACACACTATATATCTTTAGAAAGAAAAAAGAACTTTAGCTTTAACATTTAATTTGAATATTGCATGCAACTTTTGATAAATATCTTTAAGTACCTTTTTAATAGAGAAGAGAAGTAATTGACCAAGCGTTTTTGCTTCGTGTCCGGCCAAAATTGGTTTCTTGTGTCAGTTCTGGACGAAACTTGGTATACAGGTTTCATGACTTTATAGAGTTTTTCTTTTGGTGGGGTTTTTAACTGGACGTGTACTTCCTTTTAAGGACCACTGGATATCTCCCCGCCTTTTGAGATATGATTTCGATGTTTTTCTTTATTCGAAAGGTGCATTTCAAATTGATATCATAAAACAATTGTGAAGACCTGCTGAGGATCTTCAGCGTGATGAGTAAACAAAAAGTTGTAAATATCTTGTTTTAACTAACTTCAGTGGTATATTAATTATGGCAAAAAAATTTTTTCGTGATACTGTTCGTAGATCTACTAGTTTTCTAATTCCGGAGCAGAACGTGACCACTGACCACGGTTAGAAACTTTTTAATTTCCCATTTAACCATTAAGAATCAAAGTGTTAAATTTATTAATGTTTGAAAACAAAATAAAGTTTTCTTTAAATTTGACTGTCTAACTTTATTTTTGTTATTATTCATTATTATTTTTGCCTTAATTATTGATTTGTGCATCAAATAATATGAGTGTTGCCTGATATAAAGATCATTAATGTTTAATTGTGTTTACGGGTTGTAGCCAAATAAATTATAATTATTGTTAAAAGGAGGGTGAACAAATGACACTTAAATAATGAATAAAAGCAGGCGTTACTTTGCGGAAGTCCATGATAAACAATAAACAGCAAGTATAATTTGCTATATTCCGCCGACAACCGGGAGATTTGTATAATATAACACCACACAAAATCTTCCACTAGAACCTCTACGCACGTTTCGACCCGACACCGGATCATCCTCAGGAGATGTTAACTTCGCAAGCGCGAAAAGTAAAATACTTGCTGTTTATTGTTTAAATGACACTTATGCACAGCAGTGGGACATTAAAAAGCCTGATGATTCTTATTATTCAACAGATTTATAGCGAGTGAGTATTATACTAAGCACCTATTACCAAATGGAAAATATGAAAAATATCAAGCAATCTTTTGAATTTCACTAAGCAGATTTCTGGGACAGGAAATACGCATGAAATATTCGAGGAGCTCGTTAACTTAAATCTTCAAAACATGTAAATCACAAAATACAGGTTGCCAATTTATTTATGCGAATGAAATCATTGAAATTTGTTAATACTGAGTTTTGTTTGATTGTTACTCACCAATTTAACTTAAGCAATGTTATGAAAAGATTGTTAAATATGTATATAAAAGCAAAGAAGTAGAGGAAGACCATGAATGTGTTATAAAAGAAGTGAATGGAAAAAGAAGACATGTTGTGACTCTAAGATGAGGACAAGAAGAATATGATTCAACTTGTCAGGAACTCATTAATTGGTTACTAAGAAAATACCTAACGTTTGCAAAAAAAACTTATGGCTGATATAGTTTTCTCGACATTCCCGGCTCCTCAGTCTGGTGGGTGGCTTTGATCGGTTACCACCCAACCGACAAAGACGTGTCGCCAAGCGATTAACCGTTTCGGCACAATATCGCGCAGATACCAATAAGGAGTTTGGGTTTACTACTACTATCTTAGCATCATGACTTCCTACCAGGTGGGAAAGCTGTTAATAAGTTTTTTTTTTACAACAAATTAGTAAAGGGCTAATTTGTTGTAAAAAAAACCAAATTAAAACTTGAAATAAATGGCAAAAATTTTCTGACTCTGCTGTTACTAAGAATTCACTAACAGAAAAATACGAAATTATATACTATTGACTCAGCGCAATAGTCAGACCGAGGACCTCGTGTTAACCATTAATCCAATGAGACAGATTTGCAAAAACACTGCTCTGATTAACAAATCTAAGTGGAATTTAATTTGTTAGGAAGTGTATAAAATACTGTAACTTAATCCATTTAAACTTAATGTTTAATACTCTATCTAAAACTCGTACATTGAATAACACGGTGGTTCGTAAATAAAATCGATATTAACGGTCGGTTTCGTCTTTATACCCTCGTAAAAATGTTAGTGCAGCACCTCCAGCGAACTAACTATTGAAAATAAAATGACTTGCACGCCGCCGGCGCGGTTCCGGGAACTTGCCGCTCAACAAAGCGACAGTTGCTGAAATACTTGCAATGACCCGAGCTTAATAATTACATCTCCGGTCTATTGAAAATGTATTGGTGCGGCTTGATTAAACAACTAACCCTACTGGAAATGACGTCAGGTGCTCGTTAGCCTGCGATGACACGGAAAAAGGCATGCCATAGGGACTGTAGCATTTGGAAAACAATTTAATTCCTCGGTAGAACGCATTAAAAATGATGAAGAATCTATTATTGCCAAAGGCTGCTAACTCGCATTAGAACAGCTTGACTTTTAATTCATCTCCCCTAACCGTTGACGGTGATCTTACTTTGTGTTATTGATGATGTACTGATGTTGTAGATGGTAACGGGCTAAGATGGTAAGTCTAAGATGGTACCTGTTAGAGGTATAGAAAAGCCCATACTCCTGTATGGTTACGAAACGCTAAATTGCTTGGCGATACCTCTTTGACGGCATAACCAGACCCGAGCCGGGAATCGACCCCAGGAATTCTAACTTTATAAATCGTCGAGGTCGTCCAAATTGAATACAAGAGATAACCTCACTGATATTCTCATGATGTTGAAGACATACTAAGAATATTTGATTTTAACGTTTCGAGACATCAATGGAATAAGGACTAAAAATTTAATCAGAGTTTCATTTAAGATACAGAGACATTTTAATGTTACGCTGAATTCGTGCACTAAACTGAAATACAAGAAAAAAAAATAACAATAGACGAAAGTGCAATAATTTACGAAGAGGAAAAGCGTTTAAATATAATTTTTGAAAATTTTCCACGCGGCTGGAACAAAGCTAACATCTTTAATAACTGTTGACGTACAAAAGTGCCAAGTTTTTGTTTAAAATTCGCCCCTAATTGTATCAAAGGCACATTCACGAACTTTGCTTCATTAAAACACTTGCTCTTTGGAAAAGAGGATTTTTTGGTGTGGCTTATATTATTAGAGGTTGCGTTTGTCGTAGGTAAACTTTAAACTATATTCATATACAAAAGCGGTTGAATCATAGCGTGAAATGCATTGGTTATAAAACCAAGACTAACATTTGCAATAATACTCATCTCACTACATGTAAACGTCTTTTTTTTTTTTTATTTATTTGGTTCGCCAACAGCCAAAACATTTTACAAGTTTCAGTACCTTGCACTGAGGTACAGCACAAAAATGTTTAGCCACTTACAGGCAAACACCGCATGCAATTAAAGGTAATGTAAATTAACTTATCCTAGTTATACTAAGGTATCTAACAATAAAACAATAACAGAAAATGAATAAAACCAAACTAAACGCACTTAAACTACTAACTACAACTATCATGCACTTAAAGCTAAATCAATTGCCCTCCGGAATTTTGCCAGCGATCCACTGTGTATGTCCACTACATTATTAACATTATTATATAGTTGACACATTCTCTTATTAAATAAATAATTAAAAAGAAGGTTGTTAATTGTGGCTTTCATAAGAGAACTCAGGGTTTGTTACGAGTGATTAAAGAAACAGTTTAATGGTAAACAAGTGACGACCAGAAATACAAGAATTAATCATAATTTTAGAGTAGAGTAACCGACATACTGTCTCAACGAATTGCGATGCCAACGTACCAACCGGTAGAACAAGCAGCACGAACATCCGATGGCGGTTGCGGTCTAAATGCTTTTAATACTTGAAAATACAAGATTTGGGAGAATCCACACTAAGGACTTCCAGATGTAATCAAGGAGCAAGACACAAGCCACCAACCAACATTGGACGTACATCGGTTTAGACAGAACGAAGATAAGTCTAGTTGCCCTCTGTCTCTTACACATTACTCCACAACCTGAAAACCCATTCAACAGCCGTTAGGCACGCTTCAGCGCTACTAGTTAACAAGCATGATTTTCTTTCCACCATCGCCATCCATTCCATTGACTGGCATAGATGTAGAGGGGTTGTTTTGTTTAAAGAATTGAATAGAACAACTTTTATTATTGGATTGTTCTGATATCGCATCTGCGTGCGTAGTACGTTTAACTCTAGTTACAATGTTCTATCAAGTAAATGTATATATTTGTTAATACATATCTTGTATTACGGTGATAATAACGACGCTTGGTCGTCCATTAAAGTTTTAAACTAAAGTCACCATCATCATGATCAACCCATTACCGGCTCACTACAGAGCACGGGTCTCCTTTCAATATGAGAAGGGTTTGGCCATAGTCCACCACGCTGGTCATGTGCGGATTGGCTGACTTCACACGCCTTTGAGAACATTATGGAGAACTCTCAGGCGTGCAGGTTTCCTCACGATGTTTTTCTTCACCGTTCACATAACTCCAAAAAGTTTGAGGTGCGTGCCCGGGTTCGAACCGCCAACCTCTGATTAAGAGGCTGACGACCTAACCACTAGGCCATCACCGCTTCTAAATTGATTTAACTAAAGTGGTGATGTTTTATACATAAAAACTGTGTTTTTCATGTGATATAACCCAACTACCCGTATTGGGCCATGGAGTGGTGATGTCTTTGTCTTATACATGAAAACTGTGTCTTTCATGTGACATAACCAAACTACTACCCGCATTGGGCCAGTGAGGTCTTATGAGCCCTTCTCACTTATGAGAGGTAAGGCATGTGCCTAGAGAGCGAGAAATTATCGAGTGATGATGAAAACTGTTCTCGAATACTAAGCCGGTACCTTCTTTCCATGTCTACGATTCTGTAGCACTATGCGTCTACCCGTAGTCGTACGTAGCGTTTTAATGGATAAACCAATTTAAATTTGGTTTTTGTATTACACGTCTACGTATCCCTAGGTTGGTTGGTAAGGTTAGGTATGATGCTTTGTTATTCTTTCACGCTGTCAGATAGATTGCTGTGCCTAAAATTTAGTATTAAATAAAGATTTTTTTTATACACTACAAGTTAGCCCTTGACGGCAATCTCACCTGATGGTAAGTGATGATGCAGTCTAAGATGGTACTGGGCTAACCTGTTAGGTAAACCCACACTCCTCATTTGTTTCTACTCGACATCGTGCCGGAACGCTTAATCGCTTGGCGACACGTCCTTGTCGGTAGGGTGGTAACTAGCCACGGCTGAAGCCTCCCACCAGACCAGACTCGAGCTGGGAATCGAACCCAGGACCTCCAACTTTATAATGCGACAGCGCACGCACTGCGCCACGGAGGTCGTCAAAAGATTCAATATGTACTTGTTAGAAATGTTATGTATTCAAATGTGTCAAAATATCATACCCATGCTCTTGAGAAAGTGTTAACATATTTTAACGTGAACACGAACTAAGAAGTCTCGAGAATTCCGCAATTCGCCGGTGTGGCAACACTTTCGTGGCCCGTTTTCTTTTCAAGAGGTCTCCACACAGCTTGTCCTCATACGTGGGTTAATGAGCGCTGCGCGGTTGCAGTTGCGCCTCTTCTAAAGAAAAATGTCGTATCTCTGGTATATACAGACTGTGAAGTCCCAGCTATGCGCAAAATATATATGCCCTTCTTACATTTCTATGAAATACACTTTACATTTTACAGTTGAAGAAATACATTCATGTATACATAAAGTGTTAGGTCCCGAGTACGTTTTCTGACTTCAGTCCAGTCTGGGGGTTTTTTGCCGCGGCTAGTAACCACCTAAATGGCACAGACATGCCACCTAGGAATTTAACGTTCAGGTTTAATGCCGCGTGGAACCGATGAGGCCGGGTTCAGCCGGTAACGTATCGGTGACTCCTCTGGTGCGGTTTCTGGTGGAATGTTCATGTATAATAAAATATATATGTATAAACAACAAGAGTAATCATATTATTAGCCACATAATGAATCACGCAGCCTCTTTAGCAAGATACTAAACAAGGTCAAATTTCATGGTTAGGTAATTTTTTCTGTTAAGGAGTTCAAATAAGAAAATAGGGGAATTTAATCCCTGGGAGAGAACGTCAAACCATCAGTTCTGGTTGTGTTCGCTAATATATGACCAAAACCCCGTCAATGCTACCGAGTGCAGCGCTATGAGTCAGTGTCTTAAATCTCTCTCTCTCTAAGATGAATGAGTAAGTAATGAGATTTTAATTTGATAACAATGAAGGGGCCATAGATTAATTTCGGACCGTTAATGTTTATTAATTTTTGAATGTAACATCACCTTACTGACAATAAACAATCACTCTTAATTGGGATTAAAGATGTTAAATCAATCAATTCTGGTTTAAAGTTTGTGAAGTGATCATTATTTCAAGGTCCCTAGTAATTTGACAGTAAGGAAATAAAAGTTCATAAATTTTCGAATTTTTCCCATTTTTTTCATCAAACATCTTCCCTTTATAAACAGTCTATACGTGGTATTTCGCTGATTTTAGAGGACTTTTTGCGTAATCCGTATTGCTGATGTATATTATGATAGCATATGAAGATGGGTGATACATGGTCAATACACAATGATCTGATACGGCCCTGACTTCAGCAGCTTAGCTTGGGAGACGCCCGCCAATGCAAGGCAAGTCTCCATTCTGTCTTAGGGGGGATCAAGCTGTTCTGATCCGCCCCCCTTTAGCACGACAGGCTCGGCGATAGGCTGGGGCGGCTGGTAGACGCTCAGGAAGTATAAAACGGGTCCCCCGGATGTCCAGTACAACCAGTGAGAAGTACATGCCCTGGTGGTTTTTAGTTAAAAATTAATTAGCTGAAAGTAATAATTCCGCGATTCCCGTATAAAGCCGTCTAGTGTAGTAATATTTTCGCGGCGCGCGCTCCATTCGAGTGATCTTAACTGCTCACATGAGGGTGAGCGGGTTAATGAATGCTACACCATTTTACTTGGTCCTCAACAGTTCTTGCTTTCTCTTTACATTCATTTCCGCGGCGGATACGCTGGTATAATACACGTAGACGTAGCAATTAATTATTGCAGACTTTTCGTTATGTTATGTATTTTTAATAAAGTAAACAACATAGCAGTGATATCCTAGTGGTTAGCACGTAGGCGCGCCCAATGTTCCCGGTGTGCCTTGAATGGAGTTAGGGGGCCTCGATCATAGGCCCCCGGTGGAGGGTCTGCCTCGGCAAACGCCGCTGGTTGGCTTGCGGTCGAGTGCGCGGGTGTTCCCGTGACCCAGCCACCAGGTAACGCGTAGGAGCATCGCTGGGTTTTAGTGGGTATTCTGGTCGCCAGTCCGGCCGCCGGCGAGTCCCACATGCGCTTCCGGAGGGGATGCATAAACGCATTTCCCAGCGAAAAAAAAAACGTGGTTAAGACGCTGCCTCCTAATGAGACGTCGGGGGTTCGAACCCGGGCACGCACCTATAACTTTTCGGAGTTATGTGCGTTTTTAAGCATTAAAATATCACTCACTTCAACGGTGAAGGAAAACATCGTGACGAAACCTGCACACCTGAGAGTTCTCCATAATCTTCTCAAAGCAGTGTGAAGTCTACCAATCCGCACATGGCCAGCGTGGTGGATTATGGCCAAAACCCTTCTCATATTGGGAGGAGACCCGTACTCTGTAGTGAGCCGGCAATGATTTGTTCATGATGAAGGTAAAACAAAAGGGATTTGTATATTTATTTATATGATTTAACATTGAGTTTGTTAAGACTGTTTTATTTGTTTTCTTATTTCATAGTGTGCTTATTCATACAAAACTTTAGTTGACTCATCTTCAACATTAAATAGCACATAATATTATCATTGTATCAAAATTACACAGCTGTGCATATGACGTTGCATAGGACAAAAGGTCCTTTGCAAATAGCGATAGAGCAAGCGAGTTTGTTCCCAAAATAACTTCACGCAATTCTCCGCGTTAAAAGTAAATTTGAAGTCAAGAGCACGTGAGAATATTGTAGATACTCGTATATATATGGAAGGTCTTCGTTGTAAGATAATGCTTAAAACTTTTTTTACTGTAAACGTGACGTTTGTCTATAATTTTTTTTTTTTCAATATAATATGGAATACTACGAAACATTTTAAATTCTTTCTCTTTACCATTTTAGGAATACTCTATTTTGACGACTTTCGTGGCGCAGCGCGTGCGCTGTTGCATTTTAAGCGTTGGAGGTCCTGGGTTCGATTCCCAGCTCGAGTCTGGTGTGGTGGGAGGCTTCGGCCGTGGCTCGTTACCACACTACTGACAAAGACGTGTCGCCAAGCAATTTAGCGTTCCGGCACGATGTCGTGTAGAAACCAATTAGGAGTATGGGTTCCATACCCCTAACAGGTTAGTCAGCTACCATCTTAGACCGCATCATCACTTACCATCAGGTGAGATGCCGTCAAGGGCTAACTTATGGTGTATAAAAAAAATACTCGGTATATTTTAATTGGAGAGTTAACTGCAGCATTTTTCTTAAACACTACCTTGTAAGTGTATGTCGAAGAGGTGGAATATTGCATGCCATATTACTGGCAATACATCGTACATAAGAAATGTCTACGATCCCTTAACACGTGCCGTGAAAGTCTCCCATGCGCGGATTCAAGTGATCTCGACTATCTACTTGCAACTGCTAGTCCTCCGAGGCGAGATAATGAGCAGTGCACTCTTTGCCTTGGAAAGTTTTTTTTTCTCAACAAAACATTCACAACGCTTCGGCATCGAGGGATTAGTCTGTAGTAGTTCGGTACATATTGTTGTTCTTTTCGAGTTTAAAAAAAGGACTAACAGTTCAGAATAGGAAATTCTCGCTCTAATAATACGTATTTTAATCTTAATAAATCTTATATATTCTTTTTAATATTTATCTTTGTTAATAAATTTTAAGAAAGGAAAGTTACTGATTTCACTGGTATTGTTCTCAGATTAACTAGATGAAGCGATGAAGCAATGGGGTATTTGGAATTAAGGAGCGTATATACGGATTATTTAAGAAGATCGGGACCAGCCTAATGCAACGTGCCGGTTTTTCACGAGGCGAACTTAAAAAGTTCGCCAGACAAAGCACTATCCACTGTACTGTGAACTTGATTTCTATCAATCATCTTTACGAGTTTCAGCATACCGCATTTTTTATTTTTCTGTTACATTTAGGAAATATCTTGCATAACAACACAAATGAAGTATATTGAATGCTGTTTCATGAGCGACACGGTGGCTTTATCTAAGAAATTGACTTCCGTATAACATCTTAATAGTTGAATATACTGGCAAAGTCATTGTTATAAGGATTGATTGGCAGTTGTCCAAGGATTTTAGTAATACATTTCTAAAAACCTCAATCAGTTCCGAATTATATTTAAATAAAAGTACTCTTTTAATGAAATCAATCTATAATAACCATTTCAGATTTGACAAACCCAACAAAATTTTAGGTGTATCACACAACGAAATTATATAATTTATTATGATGTGAGATGACAAAAAAAAGTCGGCTAAGTTTGTTGTAGGCTTCTTCTTAGATCGAGGCGGCTTTAGTTATAAATTGGCGAGTATAGTTATCTTCACGAATAAAAATTATTAAAAATGTGTCATATATAGACGATTCATAGATACCTGTAATAGATTAACATGAATAAAGCTATTTTGATTTGATTTGATTTGAAAAACTACCCATACTTTCAGATTAAGAAGTTGGGAGAGATTTCCGAAAGCGAAACAAATTACATAAGTAACATTGTAGAAGGCAACGCAGTAATTAGCAATAATTCGAGAAAGTTCCTCCCTGTTCAAACTGAGATAAAGTCGTGTGTGTACATACAAATACGTAGTCTTTTTAACACATGGGATTAAGGACGCTGGTTTACGTGGAAATACAGAGTTTTGCTCTGTAGGTACAAGAAGTTGGACTATGTCTAAATAGATTTTATTCAAAGTTACCTACTGATAATACAATTGTTAAAAATATTTAGATATGTTAATAGGATATAACATACATTTATTAAGGTGAATATTGAAACACTTCACCAAACAAAGAAGGTTGGAAATTACGCACCAAAGTATCGAAAACGGGCGGTCTTTCAACCCAGTCAATGCTCCACCACGAACGAGTAAGGTTAAGATGTGCGACGAGATAATTATGTCTACCCATTTTCTCGTCTTATCTCGATGGATCTTGCCCTACGGGAAATTGCTCTTGAATCGGCTAGTGATTTTGTACCCTGATACAGGCAGAATTTGAAATTCACGATTTAGAATGAAAATTCAGACTTAATTTTTATTAACTTAACTTAAAACAGATATGTCTTTACATCACTATAAAAATGTAATCAATACTTATGGTTTTTTAATGACTATTGTTATTTTTTAAGTCAAGCTCGCTCAAGGATAAAACTCCCACCGATTTTCAGTCAAATCGGTTCAGCCTTCTCTAGTTATAAATAGTGTAACTAACACGACTTTCTTTTATATATACCTATATAGATTAGTTCCATTTAAACGTAAATTACTGAAATCAATATACTCCTCAGTGGGAGATATCAGGCCCTAGTTATATGTAAATTTGTTTTTTCTTGTTTGTTGTATTAGCCAATTCTCACTTCAATTTATGTTGTTATTTTATATTATTTATTTTATTGTATCAATATTAGACTCTTTATGTAAATTTTTATCTTAATGTTTAGTTTATTAGTATATTTATTGCACGACTGCTTTGTCTCAATATGCACGATATATCTGCATATAATTGAGGTTTTAAATGTACTTCGAACCTGAGGCACATTTTTTGTAACATATATATAATTCTGTTGGCGGTTCGTAGTAAATAAATAAATAAGTAAAATATAAAGTTATTGAGATTGGCTTTCTTTTCGTTCGTTTTATTTCTACAATTTACTGCATCGATATAATCAAAACTTTGCGGTCCCAGCAAATTTCTTATATTAACTTGTAATCACTGGGAAAATTTCCGCTACATTTATGAAACATTAACCACTATAACTGGTATTACAAACTCGGAGCGAGGCCGCACAATAGTTTGTGTGGAACAAAGTACGCCGAGCGTAATGTGACGTAAGAAAAGCGAAAACCGTCCATTTTCCTGTGACCTCCTTCGATGACCCAATATTGCGGACTTGTTATACTCCCCACTGAGGACGTTGGTCCTTATTATGATGGGGAGGGCAACATTTTGTTGTATAAAGGTAATGAACTAATTTGTCGCAGTCATAATGGTCTCCTCCAATCTGGCCTCCAAGCCAAACGACCCTACCATAAACATAATGACGTTAATTCATAATAGGGGCAGACTTTTTTAAGAGGCACTTTGTTGACCTGGTGGTGAAGATAGCTGCCATTATAACGATTAGCATCTTTTGCGTAACAATTTTCGTATTTTGGTATTAATTTTATTAGATTTTTAAATTCAATAATAAATTATTTATCCTTCTTCGGATGGCAAGCGTAAAGAGAATTGTGTGAAAGTGAAAATGAAGAGAACGATAAAAAGCAATATTTTGAAAAGGTTGGATATCGTAAAAAGGAAAAAAAAAAAATTGTCGATACATACCATTAATAATTAATGTTTTACTTGACTTAAAATATTGCACGCACGGGTCTCCTCTCAATATGAGAAAGGTTTGGCCATAGTCCACCACGCTGGCCATATGCGGATTGGCAGACTTCACATGCCTTTGAAAACATTATGGAGAACTGTCAGGCGTGCAGGTTTCCTTACGATGTTTTCCTTCACCGTTGAAGTTAATATATAAATATATTTTTTAAACGCACATAACTCCGAAAAGTTAGAGGTGCGTGCCCGGATTCGCACCGCCGACCTCTGATTAGGTGGCTGACGCCCTAACCACTAGGCTATTACCGCTTCTTAAGTATCTATCATTGTTAGAGAAATACTCAAGAGTCGTTAGACGTATATTGTTTTGTACCTAAGTATAACTATTTAGTTACGTTTAGGTACGTGTAACACGTAATCTATCAAAACACGAGTTGCAAGTTAGTTGGAAATTGAATATCGAACTGGAAGACCAAACAGTGTTAGACAAGTCGCTTTAGTTGTATCGGTTTTACCAGTGTTACAATTCGTGTCGCGTAAAAAGAGTGCCGATCTGCACGATTTTTACAATCTTCTCTTACTCTACAAACAAATCCCTCCAAACTCACAACTCACACCTTGTGTGTGAGTTGTGAGTTTGGAGCTTGGTGTGGTCTCATGAGAGTCGCTCAGCTAAGCTAAAGTACTATATCGCCTATGTGTTTATTTTATACCCCAAGCAGCCTGTTACCATCAGATCGCCTCATCAGTTACTACCACGGGAGATAACAGTCAAGGTCAAAAAGTACAATATGTTCATCGGCATAAACCGTGTTTTTGAATGATGAATCTAGATATAAAAATATAAAATAAAATAAAATAGAATAGTAGGGTACAAGGAAAAGAGTTTCTCTATAATAAAGATCTGGTTTTTAGAGTACGATATTCTTTCTACCAAGCTAACACAGATTTCTAACCGCTGCTACTAATGTATGAATTAAGTGCATACATAAAAGCAGTGCATACCTCAGGAGCAAGTGTTCCATCGCTGCAGCGGTTGAAAAAGGTGGTACAAAACAACAGCTACTGATTCATAAGTTAAACGACTAAAGGCACCAAGAACTCGCCTGTTGAGTTATGATATGAAACTCAAGTGTACTTTTTAAATAACCGTATTTATACAGCCTAGCCACATACTCGTATAAGAAGCTGTATAGTTATCAAAACTTTTATTATTAACCAAATTTACTTTAACAAAAGGTAAGTTCCTTTCATAACGTAATGTGCTACGCTATTTCTGTAACATGATATAACGAGATATTTTATCCGTTTCATTAATGAACACTCATTAAAACTTATATAAGTATTATAAAAAAAACAGTTGCTTATTAATAACAGCCACTTTTACATGCACACTCATTTTTTTACTACATATGAATGAGTGAATATATCATAATGAGTGTAATAAATATATGCATGCCTGAGAGCAATACCCTTCTCATACTGAGAGAAGACCCGTGTCCTGCAATGGACCACTTTTGCAATAATGATGAACTTCCGACGTTAATTCGATGTAAAGCTTCATCATGATTAACCCATTGCTGGCTCACTACAGAACACGGGTCTCCTCTCAATATGAGAAGGGTTTGGCCATAGTTCACCACGCTGGCCATGTGCAGATTGGCAGACTTCACACGCCTTTCAGAACATTATGCACTCTCAGGCATGCAGGTTTCCTCACAATGTCTTCCTTCACCAAGTTGAAGCAAGTGATATTTTAATTGCTTAAAAACGCACATAACTTCGAAAAGCTAGAGGTGCGTGCGGGTTCGAACCCCGACCTCTGATTAGGAAACGGACGTCCTAACCACTAGGCTATCACAGCTTCTAAGGTGAGAGCTTCTCGATGTAAAGCATGATATACTATTTTAAGGATATAAACGATAAAAAAGCTTGGGTGTGAATTGCTCTATCTCCATAGGTACTATAGTTTATTATTCATTTTATTCATTATGTGAGATGGTGATAACGAAAAAAAAGAAAAAGCCCGGCTAAGTATGTTGTGGGCTTCTTCTTAGACCGGGGCGCGTTTGGAACTCTCATAGCTTTAGTTTTAAGTTTACGAATATAGTTATCACCATGAAATAACTACTATGTAAATTATTGACGCGTCAAAAGTGCCTTTTTAAGGACTATTTGAATAAAGATTATTTTGAATTTGAATTTATAATCAACGATACTGACAAATTTTTATATCCAAAGAGTTAGCTAGTTAATCGATGTTAGGCATACGATCGGACGTAAAAAATATTCGCATACCAAAACGACATGTCTTCAACTTTAAATAAAGTTAAGAAATTATGTGACGTAAGTTGGTTTTAAGTTCTTTTCGATTTTACAGCATAAAATATAGTCTTTGTTAGACTATATTTCATGATATACGAGTGTCTCTCTAGTCGTTCCTTCATTACTGAAGATCGTGATCCGGCCTTGTAACCTCGTGCGGATAATTGGTTTCCACCGGCTTCTATCGGACGCTAGTCTCGCCATTGTGTGGAATTTTCACTTAGCAGAGTCCCTCAGCTGGTCTACCCATCTGGTTGCTGAGCGGCCTCTCGATCTTTTGCCGTCTGTATTGCCCGTCACAATTAGCTTTTGCAGGCTAATGCCCCCCCGCCGCATGATGTGTCCGAAATAGGAGAGCAGGCGTTGGTAACAAATGGAGGAAAGTCGCGTTTTTATTCCTGGCTGAGTAAGAATGGACGCGTTTGTGCGCTTAGCAGTCTATAGAATCCATGGAAGATGCATGTCTCCAGAACCACATCTCGAACGCGTCTATCCTTTGTCTTTCCCTCGCCTTGATGGCCCATGTTTCTATTCCGCACATAAATATAGGGAATATTAAGGCACGGACCAGACGGCTCTTGGTGTTGTTACTTAAACCACGAAATAAGAGTGGATAAAATATATGTGACCGGTAAGTCTTTACGAGGCTCTAAAATGACCTCATTTCGTTTCGTGATTGAAAGTGTTCCCTCAACAAGTTCGTTCAGTCATATTTGTACACGGTACTTGTAGCGGGGATTGTTCGCGAAGTTACACGTATGTTTACACTTGCTCGAGACACGTCTTGTCTCTGTACATTCTTAATGGCATCAAACGTCGAGTTCCAAACTTTCCTGCATGCAATTTAATGTTCACCCCGTTGTTCTGTAACTAATCGAGCAACGCATCGCGGGGAAGACATGGGACTATATTAAGAGTTACAACCGTTATAAACTAGGTATGACTCAAATCACAATTTACAAGTACAATGCGTCCTGCAATATTTCAAAAAAAAAAATATTTTTTTACAGACTACAAGTTATCCCTTGACGGCTATCTTACCTGGTGGTAAGTGATGATGCAGTCTAGGATGGAAACGGGCTAATCTGTTAGAGGTCTAGTAAACCCACACTCCTAACTGGTGTCTACGCGACATCGTGCCGGAACGCTTCATCGCTTGGCGACACGTCTTTGTCGGTAGGTTGGTAACTAGCCACGGCCCAAGCCTCCCACCAGTCAGACTCGTGCCGGGAATCGAACCCTCGGACCTCGGACTTTATAATGCGACAGCGCGCGCTCTGCGCCACGCAGCTCGTCGATTTGGATTTCCTAGCCACATTCGCTAATATTTAACCGGCATTAGTCTGGTCCGACTTTGACGAATGCCTCAAAGAGGCAATCACACATATCACTGAAATAAATCTTTAGTGTTTTATATTACCGAAATTATACACTTTTCTATAGCTATTAATTCCTGGAAAGATATCAATGTAGCGATAAGGCCACCAAATTGTAAACGCTGTTTTGCGTTTTTCTACAGTACTTTACAAAATTAAAAGTGAATTTAGTCATTCCTTCATTCACCTCATTGTGCAATCGGATATGATGGTGAGTTATATGTTATTTCAAATGTCTCACATACACATCACGAGATCATTTTCCAGTTGGTATGTTTTAAGTATACTAGATTCCTTATAGACGTTACTTTGCCAAAAGTATTTGTTGTAAACAATAATACTCGATACATGACTTGAATAATACGATATCAACATAGATAATATGAATTGTTTAGCTAAGTTACTCTAACAATGTTACTGTGGTCATGGTTTATACAATTCCAACCAAGAGCTTTTTATAGGAGTTAGTATGACTGCATTTCCGCGAATTGACCTCAGTGGCGCAGCGCGTGTGCTGTTGAATATTAAGAGTTGGAGGTCCTAGGTTCGATTCCCCGCTCAAGTCTGGTCTGGTGGGAGGCTTCGGCCGTGGCTAGTTACCACCCTACCGACAAAAACGTGTCGCCAAGCGATTTAGCGTTCCGGCACGATGTCGTGTAGAAACCATTTAGGAGTATACCTATACTATACCCTAACAGGTTAGCCCGCTACCATCTAAGACCGTATTTACCATCAGGTAAGATGCAGTCAAGTGCTGACTTGTGGTGTATAAAAAAAAATCTATGAGCGAAACAGCTTTGTAACATAAATATTTTTTTAATATACCTCAACTACACGGCAAGTATTGATTGAGTTGCGTGCTTTATGTTTTTCATGAAATATCATAATATCAATACTATATTAAGAATTCATTGTTCATATTTTTAATTGAGCTGTTGCGATAAAATTATATCTACTTTTTTTGACCCTGTGGTCCAGTACTTTGGCACAGAGAAAAATTGAGAATAACAATAAATGAAAGAGGTTGAACCGAGCTGCTCTTTGAAATTATCCTCTTCAATTTAATTTACTATGTCAATCAAATGCGGTGCGTCATTTGTATTGTCTGCGAACATCTAACAGGGGAAAGGGCGACACAAGGACGTTGAGAATGAAATTGAGTTCGTATCATTTTCTGTATAACATAACCAGTCTTAGTAACATCAGTAAACAGAAATAGACATTGTAAGACGATGTTTGTGCGTAAAATATGTAGGTTTTTAATAGGTACAAAATAACCTGAAAAGGATCGCTGATAGCAGGTGGATGAGGAAGACGGAGGACCGTGTGTGGTGGCGCGCTCTCAGAAAGGCCTATGTCTAGCAGTGCGTCTATAGGCTGATTAAGTTAAGTATTACTCATCTTACCTTAAAAAAACCCTGAAAGTGCGAGACGCCTTGACACGAAAATCTTCTTGTGCATGCTTAACCCGCGCAAAGTCTTTTCTTTAACGATCTTAATTAAATTTTACAGTATAGTAAAACGGGTAGAAGAAGACCGAAGAAGAGAAAAGAGGATATGCGTGTAAAAGGAGTGGATAGTGAGGTGACAGCTGATAGAAGTGAGTGGAAGAAGAAGATGTGTTGTGGCGAACCCACATAACGTGAGATATGCCAGATTGCTATTTAGTTTTTACTTACTTGTGGAGGCAATCGAGTTCATTGTACGGAGATATTGGCTTTAAAGGGCACAATTGTAAAGTTAAATTTTAAATTAATTAGTAGGCTGCAATTAAACCTCAGACAGAGGACAATTATATACAATGTACAAACCCACTCAGGTAAATTGGAAAACTTCACTTCACTCGATCAATATAACAAATTAACAATGAAATTAATTTTTTTCTATTTATTTATGGTACGAGTGTTAATTATAAACGAGTTGCGTCGAGGATGCAGTTCAGAACAACAGTTGGCGCTGTTGTTCATTAACGTCTGAGATGGGCCCGAGCGTCGGACGGTTACGTCGTAATTTAACTTCGTCCCTCTGGTGGCCAGCACACTTAATATTTAAGCGTAGTTCGCGAACGGTTCACAAGCAACCTACACTTCCTACCAAGCATTTTATGTCATCCTGGTGTATCAATGTTAAGAATTAACATTTAATATTTTTTTTTGCTGGAACATGTAAATTATGAAACCAGCGAATTTAGAATGATAAAGCCACCGTATATATAATGCGAGTGAGACGGGGCACACCGGCCCGCACCACCTAAAATACGTCTTGTTCGTCATTTTGCTCTTACTCCACACTATATGATGAAACACTACTAAAACACACTATGTGGACTTCACCTATTTTATTTGGAAACCTATCTATTTAATCTTGAAGTTATTTTGTTTTAGGTTGGCATTTTTTAAGGTCTGCAATTGTCAAACACAAAGGTCACCTTTTAAGGCCCGAATGAATAATCTATCTAATCTCAAATTTTCAAGCAATTTTTTTTTAGCACCTTGAATTTAGTAAAGCTATAATTTTATAAGGATGAAACAACATAATTATGTAACGTAAAAGATCAATGGTCGTAAAGTAATGCGTTTTGTTTTTTACTGCACTAAAGTTAGCTCTTGATTAAAATCCCATCTGGTGGTAATGCAGCTTTAGAAAGTAGCCGGCTTACCTGTTATTATAAACGAATACCTCATCGGTTTCTACGCGACATTGTACAGTAACGCTTATTAATAACGGCCATAATTCGTAAAAAAATGGGTAACGTACCTTCAACTTAAAATATCACAGCGCCAGGGAGCTCGTCAAGGTTAATTTCGCTATGGTTAATCACCATGTTTGATGAGAAAAGAGGTTTTTATAGATAATACATACCTATATATTTATGCAAACGAATAAACAGAAAAAAATCTACTAGCAACTATCGTAAACCGAGTTGGAATTAACAAGGAAATTATATAGAAAATGCAATTCACAACAACAGTTAGCGCTGTTGTTCATTAATGTCTGAGATGGGCCCGCGCGTCGGACGGTTACGTCGCAATTTAACTTCGTCTCCCTGGTGGCCGGCGCACTTAATATTATAGGGCAGTTTGTTAACGGTTCGCTAGCAATCTACACTTTTGATTGCGTACCTAGCATTTCTGTTGTCCTGGTAGATCTACACAAATAATTACATAAACTTTATAAATTAATATTACTTAAACTGGAATCATCAAGCTGTGATAGCTTTATTATGGTTAAGACGTTCGCCTCCTTATCAGAGGTCGGGGGTTCGATCCCGGGCACGCACCTTTAACTTTTTGGAGTTACGTGCGTTTTTAAGCAATTAAAATATATCTTGCTTCAACGGTAAAGGAAAACATCGTGAGGAAACCTGCACGCCTGAGAGTTCTCCATTGTGCTCTCAGAGGCGTGTGAAATCTGCCAATCCGTACAATGGCCAGCGTGGTGGACTAAGGCCAAACCCTTCTCATATTGAGAGGAGACCCGCGCTCTGTTGCCTGCAATGGGTTGATCATGAATCATGAATTATTAAAAACCCCTCGGGGGCTTGAAGATCGTAATTTTGCGTAAGTATTGATAATAAGCGTGATAGTACGACTGCGCGAAAGTTACATGTTTATGTTTCGATAAACCAATCCAGTGATCGAATCTAGGATCCCACTTCCAGCCAAATCAAACCTCGCTGCTTAATAGAGGTCTTCAAAAAATACGCTATATTATCACAGAAAATATCTTCCAAGATTCCGTGCAACCTATTTTTCCATTGTCTACCGCCAGTACGCTATCTAGAATTCACAATGAATGTTGTATGAAGTGAAGCCATTGAAGAAATAAATCCGTCGACTCAACAAGTGTATAAAGATAGTTGGGGGATACTACAATGGCGTTCCGTTGCGAATAGGGATATAGCAAACAAAAATATGTTTAGCTGATGCTTGTGATGTTATCCTTTGATTGATGATGGTGATGATGAAGCCACATTAACTTTAGTCAATAAATGGACGGGTGACATACTTTAGGTCTGAAACCATTATCGCATTCTTGCCTTTCTAATTAATCCGGTTTGAGAATATATGCTTGCATGGTTATAAAGTTTATAATGGTCAAAGGTAGACACAATTTCTGTGTTTATATATAATAGAAGCACTCAGTTTTTTATGATTCTTGAAGTACATAAATAGTAAAGAGTTAGTAAAATCGGTAGATCACTTTTTGACTAAAAACACAGCAGGGACAATACAGGACACACGCTTTCCCCTGAACAAAGTAACATTTTCATTTTTATTTTATATATACTACAAGTTAGCCCTTAACGGCAATCTCACCCGGTGTAAGTGATGATGCAATCTAGACGGTAGATATACCTATCAGGAGTATAGAAAAACCCATACTCCTAATAGGTTTCTACGAGTACATAACATCGTTCACACTCCTATTTGGTTTTAAGTTGAAGTTAAATCGTGCCGCAACGCTAAATCGCTTGGCGACACATCCGTAGTTACCACCTCCTACCAGACCAGACTCTAACTGGGAATCGAACCCAGGACCTCCAACTTTATAATGTAACAGCGCACGCACTGCGCCACGGAGGTCGTCAAATATATAGTATAATATATAGAGATTTAGGAACGTTTATTATTGCAACTTGCAAAGAGAGTCGTCTAAATTCATACTCAGTTAAGTAAATGACCGTGAAGTCAACAAGTGAGCGGAAAACGGGAGACTCCGCCGGATAGACTCAACAATGAGTCTTCAGAGCGAACAAGGGGAGGCAAAAACGCGTTTCTATCAACATGGCGCAAATGTCCCGGCTGTGACAAAGCACCGCACAATGGGATTGATACTTTTGTTCTGAGAGCGGATGAAAAGATGCGTTCTGTGGAAGAAAATGGGTTACACGTGAACCTGGGACCGCCTTTGTCAGCTTTACGATATACCTACTCGTAGATAGAGAGAACGATAGTGAGATGCTGCGAGAAAGATCTATTACAGAAGCAAGTTTGATGTGCGGGTGGTTACAGTACTTTGTTACAGCAAAATTGGAAATCCTCATTACACCAGTACAATTCTTCTAGAATGCCCTCTCAAGGCACGTTCCTCAGGAGTCATTGACTTCGCGACGTTCAATGAATTAGAGAATAATTCATTTCTAGTATGAATTTTTGCCATGTAACCGGACAGTTTGGCGAGCTTTAGAAAGAAGCTCTGTCAGAAGACTTTGAGCCCTAGGACTTGAAGAAACAACGGAACGTTTGCTCAAAGGCAGAACTATGAGACAGAAACTCGCTTTAGGCGACGTTTAGGGTGACAGGGAGGTAAGACGGTGAGTACGACTCCGAGGTCGTGGCATATCCACGTACGTGATGACCCTAAGAAAACAGGAACCTCGACTTCGCCGGCGAAAGTGTTCAACAGTGCTCTAACTTCATAGTGAGATGTTATCAATAATTTGTGACAGAAAAACGCTACTAAATTTGTCGTGAGCTTCTTCTTATATCTAGGCGCGTTTGGAACCCTTCTAGCTTCAGTTTTAAGTTAACAAACGCAGTTCCGTGTACCGTCACCATCACCACACGAATAAGAATCTTCTTCTTCTTTGTCCTCGCCGTATCCCGTTATGCAGGATCGGCTTTGCTTAACATACGGCGCCACGTCGATCGTAATTTCACATCCTCATCATTGATACCGAGGCATACCTTACAAATTAGAATAACGGAAAATATATTACATCAAAGTAGATGTCTGTATTAGATTTACACGAATAGAGCTATTTTGATCTACCCATTACCAGCTCACTACAGAGCACGGGTCTCCTCTCAATATAAGAAGGGTTTGGCCATAGTCCACCACGCTGGCCATGTGCGGATTGGCAGACTTCACACGCCTTTGAGAACATTATGGAGAACTCTCAAGCGTGCAGATTTCCTCACGATGTTTTCCTTCACCGTTGAAGCAAGTGATTTTTAAATTTTTTTAAAACGTACATAACTCCGAAAAGTTAGAGGTGCGTGCCCGGATTCGAACCGCCGACCTCTGATTAGGAGGCTGACGCCCTAACCACTATCACCGCTTCTAATTATTATTTGATATACAGGTTACAAATTACGACTTTCTCCAACATTGTTCTTGGTATAGAGCTATGTATGATGACAACTGGAAGCATAAAACAAATGTATCCAAATGACGTTTACGAGCCACTGTCCTATTACAAACATCGTGGCAATGCGCCAATGGAGTGATCTGCTTTCTTTTCCGCAGCTGAAATTCGATTTGAAATCGATATAAATATATGTCAAGGTGAGACTAAAACTTAGCTGAATATATTAGACGATATAAAAAAATCAGTCTTTGTGGCTGTGGCTTTGTGGCTTACGTTTATTCTTCAATATCTACTGTTAAAATAATTAATCTACACATTCTTGTTTTAGTTTTACTTATTTATTTAATATAAAAAGAACAGTTACATCAAACGAGTAACATCTCGCTTACGCCATATTGAAGAGAAAGAAAGCACAGAGAATAAAAAAAGTGTTGCCAATATAAATGTACACAATTACCAACATCTACACCACACCATACATTATAAACGCCCCTAAAACGAAGCTCCTTAGAAAATTGTGGATTCACAACCTTCAATAAGCCCTTAGCAGTTTGTACAAGTAGTTGCTCAGTTGCGTTGTACGAAGAGAGCGCTGTGTCGACTCAAGATCAGTGTTATACACCTTTTTGTCTATAATATCCAAGTAATTTACCGAATCGTTCTTGTGATTAATTTAGCGGGCCTCTCACACATCAGCATCTACTATTGGACCATAAAGAAAACTAAATTGGCGTGTGTATTATTTTACGTCTGCGCGTACAGACGTGGCGGAAACGGGGTGACGTACGCCAAACGCTTCTAAATTTACTGCTGACCTGCATTAACGAGCGTATCATTGTCATTTGCCATGACTTCGTATTTTAACCATCGTCTTAACTCTTGGAAATAGGTCGAGAAAGAAACTTTAGGGAATTATCGGTACACCGTACATTATAACTAAATGACGAACCAATATGTAATCACGATTCTACATATCCTATCTACGAGTATATTTAAAAAAAAAACTGCCTGTTTTACAAACTGAGTTTTTTTTTATCCACTACAAGTTAGCCCTTGACGGCAATCTCACCTGATGGTAAGTGATGATGCAGTCAAAGATGGTAGCGGGCCAACCTGTTAGGGGTATGGTAAGGCCATACTCCTAATTGGTTTCTACGTGACATCGCGCCGGAACGCTAAATCGCTTGGCGACACGCCTTTGTCGGTAGTATGGCAACTAGCCACGGCCGCAGCCTCCCACCAGACCAGACTCGAGCCGGGAATCGAACCCAGGACCTCCAACTTTATAATGCAACAGCGTGCGCGCTGCGCCACGGAGGTCTGATCTATCAATGCACAACTCAAACCACTTGACGGAGTGGCAAAATTTAACATGTTCAGATAGCTATTACAGCATTAGCGTCCTCTAAAGGTAAATAGTGTAAGAGGGTAGCTGGAAGAGATCTCGTATAGTGATAAACTTTCCTTTGAATACCTCTTATATAGGGGTTTGTTATCACAAATTTCGTACAAAATATGAAAAATAAATAAATAAAATTTGGATTTTTTACGTGAAGGTTTTTCTGAAAAAGCTTTATCGTGGACATAACCTAACACACATAACCTAACACACAGTACGGTCCTCAAGTTGGCTGGTGTGCTGTTGTTCTGGCAGGCACGTCGTGCCCAAGGAGGGTCTGCTGCGGCGGACACCCGCTGGTGGAGTTGCGGTTGTATGCGAAAGCTTTCCCGTGACTCCACCATACAGTGGCTAGTAGGAACACGTGGGGGTTTTAGTCAGTAGGAGTCTGACATAACCTCTGCGCCTCTGTGATTTACCCACGATAAAAAAAAAAAAGAAAACACGGCTAGATTTATAGCTAGTACAGTTAAATATATTTATGAATTGTTAATGCTATAGAATAAGTCGTCGTTCGTTCTCTTGAGGTCGGTTTCATGAATCTAGTAATTTGATCCAGATCTTCAATCAAGTGCCACTGCAACGATATTTGACCAATGTAAACACTTTTCAATCCAGTCCAGCGCTCAGTCTCAAACGCTGGATTTCAATAAAGCAGTCGCTTTTTTACAAACTACTGACCGTACTGACACTGAACTTTTGTACGTTCAGAAAAAACAAATTTTTTTGCAAGCTATAATTTTTTCCAGTATAGTAACTGTAATTTACAAAAGATTTAATTACTAAAGACTTTTTATAGCTAAAGCCTGCATTTGCTGGTTGCGATGATTAGCTTCAGAAACTATAATATGTTCCATAAACTTACTTCATGTAAGTGCATGATAGTTTCGGTAATTGTTTAAGTGCCTTTAATTTAGTTTAATATACTTACTGTCATTATTGTATTATAATAATAAGCGTAAAAAGCGGTGATAGCCTAGTGGTTAGGGCGTCAGCCTCCTAATCAGAGGTCGGCGGTTCGAATCCGGGCAAGCACCTCTAACTTTTCGGAGTTATGTGCGTTTTGAAACAATTAAAATATCACTTGCTTCAACGGTGAAGGAAAACATCGTGAGGAAACCTGCACACCTGAGAGTTCTCCATAACGTTCTCAAAGGCGTGTGAAGTCTGCCAATCCGCACATGGCCAGCGTAGTGGACTATGGCCAAACCCTACTCATATCGAGAGGAGACCCGTGCTCTGTAGTGAGCCGGTAATGGGTTGATCATGATGATGATGATGAATAAGCTTATTTACACTATTTGCATGCGGTGTTTGCCTGTAAGTGGCTATGCATTTTTGTACTGTCAGTGCAAGGTACAGAATCTTGTAATACGAAATGTTTTGACAGTTCGAACCAAGAAAATAAATAAAGAGGTCTCTAAAATAAATGAACGTACGTATGTACGTACGTTTATTTAATGAATGAATGTACTCGTAAAATACAGTCACTACACTGCAATAAAAAAATGATAGCTGGCAACAAAATTTTGTTACTCTCTTTCAAATAAAATATTTGCATTGGGGAACATAAAGCAACTTGTTTCCAGTAATAAAGCTAACTTTATCACAGTTTTTACCACTTGACGTAATCAAATTAAGCATGCTAACATTTCTGTCAGTGTAATGCCATGTCAGCCTTACCGTGATTTACATAGTGGCATTCCATAATAATTACTTTCACTATTAATATTTTCTTATTGGAAGATAACATATAGTCCTTAAGTACAAGTGAATTTTAAAAATTGTAAGATGTAGTTTATTTTATTTCAGTGTAGTTCAATTGAATGTATGTACGTCGTAATGGGACTTCTCAGAGTACTTTGCTTCGTTTCTGCTGCTAACGATTATTGCACGACTGCAAACATTTTTTCTTTTCAAATCGCAAAAGATTTATAAAATTGAAAAATATACAGAACAAAGATTAAAAAAATTGATAAAAATATAGAACAAAAAACTAAAATACCTCATGTTCTATGGGATGTTTTTGTATGCATTTAGAAAATCGTCTACCAGATGAGCCATGTTATGAAAATGCTACTAGTGAATCAATGCGTTTAGTTTTATACTAGCTGAGTGCAAGCGACCTCGTTTGCACATTAATAGTATTTCGAGTAGCTTATATCAGCGTGGCGGAGAAAAGAACATTGACATTAAGATTATCACGCTGATGGTAAATTTTTCCTACTTACTTGACACTTATCGTCATATTTTGTAAATACCGCACAATATCTTTATAGGTTCTAGTCTATGTGTTATTCTGATGTATATGCTATATTATTGTAAAGTTTCATTAAAATCCATTTAGTACTTTTAACGTGAAAGAGTAACAAACATCCATCCATCCATCCATACTTGCAAACTTTCGCGTTTATAATATTAGTTGGATTATTGGATAATGGATACATACAACGGAAATGGAGTGATGTACAGCAAATGCTTCTGAATTTACTGCCGACCTCCATAGCGTTTATATCATTGTCATTCGGAATTGCGGCGAAATATATTTATAGATACACATGCGTTTCAATTTGACAGCTACACCGCTGAAATACTGTTCATAATATTGATTTATCATATATTTAAAATATAAAAAGATTCTGATAAATAGATACACAAACAAACAGTAGAAAAAGTAGTTTTTCTTTGAATTTTTTTTTTAATTTACATAGCGGGCCAGCGAGCGAACATGTCACTAGATGTTAAGTGATTACCATCGCCCATGAACATCTAAGAAGCACCGATGCGCTGCCGGCTGAACCCTGCATCCTGCAAACCGGAACGCTAATCCTTTGGCGATATGCCTTTGCCACCTGGTTAGGCTCGAGCTGGGTATCGAAACCAGACCTCCAGGGGGTCTTCATGTTAAATAAGCATGCTAAGACTACCTCTTATGTTGTAAGTAAAATTTACGCAAGTCTACTAAACTAGTAAACTAGCCACGGTCGCAGCCGACCAGACCAGACTTGAAGCCGGAAATTTCGACACATAAACGCTTTATTGTAGTTTATTTGTATAGGAGATAGGCATATGCTCCTGCAGAGTTTTATTAAGCGTCAAGGAACTGTATTTTCTTCTCAGTACAAATACGTAATCCAGTAAAAGGTAATCGTAGCATTTAGTCAGCGGCGCGCCGGTATAACTTGCTTCATCAAGCTTCTTTGAAATTACCATTATTTCTGGCTGAAATCGTTGTACTACTGAAATCAAATGTAGCCTTTATTACTTATATGTAAAATAGCTTTCTAATAAAACAAGAAAATCCAGTTGTTTCGAAGTTTACTGAGTACAAATAAACAAACATTTCCTCTTCAAAATATTAGTAAAGGAGTAAGGATAATCTCTTACGGACAACATGTTTTGACAACTATTCAAACATTATTGGTAAAAACCGATTTTTGTGTGTGTTTTATATATTAAGCTGAAAGTATACAGATGCAACAGATCTATCTAAATTATAAAAACTAAGCGGGAGACTTTTTATTACAAAAGCCATAAGAGAGTAACATTATAAAATTAATATCTCCCTTCTTTATTTTACAGGGTTGTTTTACAAAATTATCCTAGGCACAGTGGTTTCATTTTTTTCCATTAAAAAGTCTGGAACCCTAAGCACCTTTATAATGGTTTAATTCCCTCAGTTGTATGCTAATATTCTATTACACACAGACATTTTGTTTTATTTCTCTCTCAAAATGGCAGCATGCCAAATAATCGATGCGTTTTGGCTCCGAGCCAAGCCCATCTGACGGCGGAACAAAAAAATGTAAATGAAAAAAAAAAAAAACTAAAAATATTATGAACATTATACATTAATAAATGTCAAAAACCTCATTACACTGTTAGGTTAAATTGTTCATCATAAACATTTTCCGGCGCGAGTGTTCCCATGACCCAGCCCAGGCGCTGGGTTTTCCCACATATCCCGACGCAATTCTGCCTGCGTCGCTTCCAGAAGAGATGCGTTAAGGCATTTCCCAGCGTCAAAAAAAAATCATTCTCTGACGAACATGCCTCACCAGTACACAGTCCTAGCATGTGGATTTATTGTTATATAAATTAGAAAAACCGAAACTAACGGCTTGACGGCTCGTCCCCTCGTATAAGGTTGAGGTGGTCCTGGGTTCGATTCCCGGATCGAGTCCCGTCTGGTGGGAGGCCAAGCGATTAGGCGTTCTGGCGTCGCGTGGAAACTAATTAGGAGTGTGGGTTTACAAATCCTTCCTAACAGGTTAGCCCGCTACCATTTTAGTCAGCATCATCACTTACCATTAGGTGAAATTGCCTTCAATGGCTAACTTGTAGTGTATAAAAAAACAAGTTAGTTAAAATACATGTTATTCTTCTAACCATTCATCAAGGATTTAATTTCGCCCGTAGGTACTTCTGGTTTAATTAACGGCTGCTGATTGAATGATACAAAAGGAACGCGAAAACGGAAAGCGAATTGTTTCAAACTGACTATAGAGTGCCATCTATTGAACAATAGCTGGCGTTTATTATTTTCTATACAAATTTAAGTTAACTTTCACGCGAACGAATAAGTAGACAATCTCGCACTAGGAATTCTGTACGCGTTGTATGAACGTTACAACTACTCGTATAATGTGTAGGGAACGCAGTCAGTCATGAACTATTTGCTTGAGGGTTATCAAGTTTTGAAGGGGTTTTATTATCTTAAACTGCTTTAGGTGAGAAAAATCCTAATCCCAACAAAAAGCTTTCAAATTCACGCAATTAATTGCGTAGCGAAAACGTTAATGCACGAGCCAATTACTTAGGAGGAACACTGGATCTAGGTTTCCCAAATGGATATTTTGTAAAATGTTTTAAAAAATATTTTAGAATAAAATAGTTCCATATATTAGTATTGGTTCCTTGATATTATTATCGATCATTAATTTCAATCACCGATGACGAAAAAAACTTAATTACCTAATTAAACAAGGGACACAGTTAGTAGTTTATAAAGTCAGACGGACAAGTTGACACACTGACTACGTACTAATTTCATCATTTGAATAAATTAGAGTTGAGAATAAATAAAGCATGTCTCGAAAAAGCCGTTTTCATATTTTCTTGTGTATCAAGAGATGCAATCTCACGCATCGTCTATTGCTCTATGGTGCGGTAAATAACATCTGAAATGGAACACCTTTTATCCGATTATGTTATTTTATTTGCATTGACTTTTATTAGATTTTATATGGGGAAAAAATACGTACAAAAATGTTTACCATGTTGTGTATTCCACCATCGTATATACGAACGTCCACTGCTGGACAAAATACTATGTACTCTACTATGTCATTTTTGACGACCTCCTGGCGCAGCGCGTGCGCTGTTGCATTTTAAAATTGGAGGTCCTTGGTTCGATTCCCGGCACGAGTCTGGTCTGGTGGTAGGCTTCGGCCGTGGCTAGTTACCACCCTACCGACAAAGACGTGTCGCCAAGCGATTTAACGTTCCGGCATGATGTCGCGTAGAAACCAATTAGGAGTGTGGGTTTTCCATACGCTTTAATAGCTTAGCCCGCTACCATCTTAGACTGCATCATCACTTACCATCAGGTGAGATTGCCGTCAAGGGTTAACATGTAGTGGATAAAAAAAATGTCATATGAACAGATGATGGAGAACGCGAAATCGTCCTTGATTAATATTATAAACGCGAAAGTTTGTATGTATGGATGTTTGTTATTCTTTCACGCAAAACTACAGGACCAATTTGACTGAAATTTGGAACGGATATAGATTATACTCTGGGTTAACACCTAGGCTACTTTTATCCTGGGAAAATGTATGGTTCCTGCGGGAATTCAGCAAAACCAATAAAACGTGGAGCCACTAACAAATAAGTTAGATAAATATAACCGCACAAAGTCCGTAAGTGCGGTCATAGATTGGCTTTGGAGAGACAAAAATAGCACGGAATATACAGGCCGATAGGTACACGTGCGCGTCTGGTGTCAGGCGCAATGACAGTAAAGAAGCGAGCCGACTTCCAGCTGTCTGCGGCGTCTGTGCCAAAGGTTCCGGGTTGGTGACGCTCAACAATGCGACCGTCTACCGGAGTATTTAGAACAATACCCAAGTAATATAACTCATTGTTTTTTTTTTATGTATGTACAAAACACTCTTGTTACATTATGCTCACCTGGTACCACTAACCTTTTTTTTTTTTTTTTTTTATTGTAGGAGGAAATCCTCATGGATGTCACTTGGCTTCAACCAACTGACATGCCCGACTTCACGAAGAGTACAAGGAAGCCTCTTAGTGCCCTACGGACTAAAACCTCCTACATTCACTGGCCGTCCTTCCCGGAACCGCAATACGCATGACTTCAGGAAGGGGGCTGTCTGCTCAGGCTTCGTTCACTCTTTGCCGATCCCATTCATCCTTTACGCGTCTTTTCATTATGGTTTGGAGCAGTGTTGCACCCCTTGTCCACCCCTCTTTGCTCTTCAACATCTGAGGCACCAAAATTCCCTTTGTCAAACGCTCTCCGTTTTCGCAAGCTTTGCTTCTCTCTTCTTCAAACTCCATGCACTCGAAAATCGCATGGTTAGGCGTATCCTCCTCACCACAATAAGGGCAGTTTTCACTGGCTGCTTTACCTATTGCGTGCAGGTAGGTATTGAAAACTCCATGCCCACTCAATGCCTGTGTTATTAGTCTATCCACCTCGCCATGCTTCCTGTCAAGCCATTTTTCAAGGTCTGGTATAAGGTCCCTTGTCCATTGCCCCTTTCCCTTTTCCTTCCACTCCTTTCCCCATTCTTGTATCGTCTTTTGCCGCTGTTCTTTTGGGGTTCCGTGATCAAGTTTTTTATTAAGCCTTGTTCGCTCTTTTACTAACCTATCTATAGGAATTAAACCTGCTATTACCAAAACAGCTTCTTTAGATACTGTTCGGTATGCACCACAGATTCGAATAGCCAAACGCCGCTGTATTCTGCCCAGCATATTATTATATTTAGCTATTTGGAGCGCTTGGCCCCAAACTGGAGCACCATACAGCATGACAGAGTGAGCAACTGATGCTAAGACTCTTCTTTTACTGGCTTTTGGCCCTCCTTTCCTAGGCATTAGCTGACTAAGGGCTGTTGTTAATTTTTCCACCTTTTCACAAGTTTGCACCACATGTTTATCAAACTTTAGGCTTTTATCTAGCCAGACTCCAAGATATTTTACTTTGTCAGTTGGTTTTATTTCTATGCCTTCAATGTTGAAGATTATTGAGCCATGCCTTTTCCTGCCACTTAGCATTATTGCTTCGGTCTTTTCCGGTGCCAGTTTCAGTTTTTTTGTGGCCATCCACTCATTAATTATTTTTAAGGCGCAGTTGGTTTTTTCCATAAGTAGTTGGTCTGTTCTGGCAGCTACTACTAAGGCCAGATCATCCGCGAACCCTATGAGGTGTGCCCCTTCACCAAGTTTTAATTTGAACACTCCATCATACAGTATGTTCCATAAGGTTGGGCCAAGAATAGAGCCTTGTGGAACTCCACTAGTCACCCTAACTGTCTCTGTTAACCCCGCAGCATCTTTTAATATTATGCTTCTCATATCTAAGTAGCTGCTAATGAGATTGCAGATGTACTTTGGGAATTTGCGCTCCTCAAACTCTTTAAGGATTTGGTTCCATGATGCAGTATTGAAAGCATTCCGGACATCTATGGCGACAAGGGCACAAAGCTTTCTGGTACGCTGTGTTCCTTGTTTGGCTTCTGCTGCTATATTTTTAACTCTTTCGATGGCATCTAGTGTTGATCTTCCACTTCTGAATCCGTACTGTTCGTCTGCCAATCCTCCGTGGTCTGGAAGTAATCCCTCTATTCGATTGAGAAGCAAGCGCTCCAAGAGTTTGCCATAGCAGTCTAAGAGGCAAAGAGGTCTGTAACCTAAAGGATCGTCTGCTGGTTTGTTATTTTTTCGCAGAAGTATCAACCTCGCAGTTTTCCATATAGCCGGAAACTCACCATTTTGAAAGATATTGCTCATGACCTCTATTATTCTGTCTGGAATTACATCGACAGCAAGCTTGACTATCTCTGGTGCTATTTCGTCTGGCCCTGGCGCTTTTCTTGATTTAATACGTTTGCAAGCGTTCTTCAGTTCGTCTCCTGTAACCTTTGGAACCTGATCAGATTTTACTATGGTCCTCGCGAAGTTCCCATGATCAGGGAAAAGGACTGACACAATGTCACGTATTTTATGCAGACTTATAGGGGCAGGCGGCAATCTACGGAGCTTTTTTGTTACAATTTTGTAACCCAAACCCCAGACGTCTTCGTCAACTTCGTCGCTTACTTTTTGCCAGTTCTCTCCTTTTGATTTTAAAATAAGGGTTTGTAGGTTCAATTTCGCAATCTTGTACCTTTCTTTGGCTTCTTCACTAACTTTGGCTTGATTCAATCTTTCCTCTTCAGACTGTAGCTTCTTTTTTTTTGAGTTAGCTCTAGTGTATGCTCTTCTGCGTTCAAGGCACTGTGATCGGGCTGAGGCAATGTCGCTATTCCACCAGTAGACCGGTTTTTTCCGTTTTGCTGTCTTTTTTGGCATAGCTCTGTTACAGGCTTTGGTTGTTGCGGTTACCAACTCAGATGGTGTTCGTATGAACTCACCTTTGAGTGTTTCTTCTAACCTCTCTTTGTTAATCTGGTTGAGATTCCAACCAATTAGTGGTGGTTCGAACTTCGGTGTTTTTTCACTTATGTTGAAGACGATATATTTATGGCCGCTCATGGATTCCTCATCCAAGACTCTCCAATCTGTAATCATACCAGCAAGGTTTGAGTTCACCATAGTTATATCTGGTCTGGATGCTCGGTTGCCTCTCTCAAATGTTGGTGCTTGCCCAGTATTAGCGACAGTCAAGTCCAGATCAGCAAGTATATCCATCAAATGTTGTCCTCTTTTGTTCGTGTGTTTGCTTCCCCACATGGTTGATGCAGCGTTAAAGTCACCGGCCACCAATACCTTTCCTCGCTGGAGATGTACGCTTTCACTAAGTTCTTCGAGGTCTTTTTTGTACTCATCGATGGTACAGTTGGGGGAGATGTAACAGCTATACACCGTAAATTGTGTGAGTCTTAGGCCAATGAAACCATTTCCTCTCATTGTAGCTTCAACTGTAAGTGCTTTGTTGCATATAATAACTGCCGCGTCCCCTCTTTGATCTCTCTCCCAGCCCGCAGCATCAGCATATTTTTGGTTTGGTTCTGCTAGAATTACAAGATCTATGCCGTGCTTCATAACTGTTACTGGGAGGAGATCGTGAGCTAAGCGGATCCGATCTGCGTTTATTTGTAGGACTTTAATGTCCATTAAATGATTTATTTTTGATTGTCCTTGACCGATCATGTTTGCGTGGTTGATCGGCTGCATCTATAGCACTTCTGAATTTTGGACATCCAGTTGTAGCCGCTCTATGCCCTGGGGCTACGCACAGGGGGCAGAATGATTCAGCAGTACAGGTGTCTGCTTTATGGCCGACTCCACTGCAGCGTCTGCAGCAATTGGATCTGTCTGCTCCTTCGCATTGAGTGGCTCTGTGCCCTGTTACCCAGCATCTATAGCATTTTTCGATATGTACTCGTTTCCTAAGCCGACACCTGGTCCACCCGATATTTACCATAGTTACATTTGGCAGATTTATGGCAGAGTGTGGGCTCATAGATATGGTGGCTGTTTGGCTCCCGTATTGTGTCGGTCGTATTGACTTGACTTGCACCAGCACTTTTAGTTTGGTCTCTAATGCTGCCTTAAGCTCTTCAACGGATACATCTTCTTCTATTCCTGTGACATGGAATATTGCTTCTTTACCCAGTCGAACTTCCGTGTTTTCTAGGACATTAAGTAGCTTGTCTTTGAGTGCTTCTGCATCTCCTGTCAATTTCATCATCACCTTGCCTTCTTTGGACTTTCTAACCGATTTTACTGTGACTCCAAGCTGTTCTAATTCAGGCATCGTAACATTGGTTTTAATATTTTTTAGAATGTCAGCATAAGTGCCCTGCCCTTTGACTAGTAGTGTTTCTGTGCGTTTCTCTTTCTCCTTTATCCGTTCATCCTTATTAATGGCACTTTCCTCTACAAGTAACTTTACTTTAACCCCGAATTCTCCTAGGAGTTTTTCTAGAATCTTCCTCAGGTACACCTTGTTAATTTCCTTTTCAGCTGCTATAGCTATATTTTTCCTTCTTCCATTTGCTTTAAAGATTTGAGCGAGTTCTTGGATTTGGCTGTAAAGTATTTCGACCTGGTTTAGTCCTTCGTAGTCATTTATATACGGGAGCGTGTAGACCCATCTTTCTCTTTCCCCGAAACCCTTTCTTGAACTTTTGCTGGTTTGGATTGTATATTCTACTGTACAGACTTCACTATTATCCAATAACTCCAGCGCTTCTGGGTATGCCTTTTTGAGAATTTTTCTAATGCCTTTTGGTTTATCGTTCCCATTTTGGCAAGGTTTTGCAAAGACTGCGATATCCCAGTCTTTATCCATAAAGAATGGGTTCCCTTTGTCGACCTTTACCGTATTAAAAATTTCTTCTGGCCATTCTTGATCAATTATCTCTATTAGTCCATTTATGTCATTACAATTCTGAATATTTTCCTTGAGAATAGATTGACTGGGTTGTCTTTCACTATCTATTTCTTCAGTTTGTGTTCCCATTTCTTTTGTGGGTTTGATTTCGTTCTCCGTATGAAGTCTTTTTTCACCTACATGTTTCTCTGTTTGAATTCCAATATCTTGAGTATGCTTGGAAACTGCTCTTGTTTTGCTAGGTTTTCGAGGGAAATCTTCCCAATCCTTCGTCATCTTATTCAGGTGCTCTATATTACCTTTAAGATCCCTTACGCCTGTTTTTATCTCTATCTTGGTGTTAGCATTTTCTCCTACGATCTTTACTAGGCCAGCTGTTATTTTTGTAAGTCTAGCAATCGCATTCATAATTTCACTCTGTATATCATTGTCATCTTCATTTCTCAGTCTTTTGCCTGTTATTCCTATTTTAGTATTATAAGCAGCAAATAGGCCCTCAGCCGAGCCTAATGAACCTCTTCTCTCATGACTTTTTGGTAGCCGCGTTTTCCATGTGTCTGTGGCTAAGCGATCATGCTGACTTTCTGTCTTCTCTAGTTGCTCCAGTACTGTTGAATCAGTCCGGTCAACACTCTTAGTCGGCGGTGACCTCTGTACAATCCCTCCCCGAGTAAATGGATTCACTACATTATCGTCCAACGTTGCTGATTTCACCTTAGTTGAGATGTTTTCAACTGCAACCATCACCTCTGGAACACATGCGGCTGTTGCCGTTGAGGTGGCGGTATGTGTGCGTGTATTTTGTGTCTGCATGTTTGGCGAACCTTGGCCCCCCCCAGAATACGAGGGGCATCCTAAAGCCCTGATTATGGATGATGGCATATTCAGAGCTTTAGTGAGGGATTCTCCAGCACCGCCAGCAGTGCTGGTACCCTCCTGGGGTAGTCTATTTTTGGGATCCGCTTTATCCATGTTTATTTATTTAGTTTTTGTTTTATTCTTATTTTGGAGAACCTGTTCGTAAAGTTATTTTTTTTGTTTGTTTATTCCTCCGAAGTCCCTTAGTCGCCTCTTACGACACCCTCGGGATGAGAAGGGGTGGCAATATTCTGCTCTGCCGTTGCCACACGGCTGGTACCACTAACCTATAGATATGAATTTCGGAAATAGGAACTCTTAAATCAAAGAGTCGTCAAGATTTTAATTCATAAAAAAATTGCCTATATCGTTAATCCGGCGTTAAGAACAGATTATCCTTTGGAGGAAAAAAATGCGAATGTATACCTTAAATTCCCATTTTGTTGGTCAAATGATGAATTGTGATATGATTGATTTTATAGCGCGTAGATCAAGCGCCGCATCTACTACTACTGTGACGTCATGGCAACAATAGTTAATACTATTGTATCACCGGAGAGTACCAGGCATTCAGCAGCTTGCGAAAGTTATAATGTGTCACAGGTACCTCGATATACTTGAATTCAAAATTAATTTGAAGATCTACCATTGCGTGTTGACAAAAAGGTGAGTTCACTACTACCTAGTGATGGTGGTGGGGTGGGATGGGTGGTAGATGATGCTAAAAGTTCCCGATTCATGACATGCCACAGTGAAAATGTCAAAAGATGCATTAAGAACTTGTAGCAGTAAAGGTAAGTGTGGAACTAATGCAATACAATAATTCTAAAATTAGAAGCCTCTTAAACTTAAAGATCAGTGCAATAATTTCAAAGATCTGAAACTCTAAGTCATCCTAATCCTTCTTGTTTTGTGATTTAATCTAAAGAGCTTTAAAGTTGAAAAGTTTGTGAACTGAGGTTTAAAAGTACCAGGCACCAAGAAGCCTGTAAAGGTTGTTTTGTAATAACTACTTGGCAAACGTTAGCAGATGTTATTTGTCTGGAGGGCTACAGATCATGCGAGGCGATTATCCGAAATTAATATCATCATCATCATCATGATCAACCCATTACCGGCTCACTACAGAGCACAGGTCTCCTCTCAATATGAGAAGGGTTTGGCCATAGTCCACCACGCTGGCCAAGTGCGGATTGGCAGACTTCACACGCCTTTGAGAACATTATGGAGAACTCTCAGGCGTGCAGGTTTCCTCACGATGTTTTCCTTCACCGTTGAAGCAAGTGATATTTTAATTATTTAAAAACGCACATAACTTCGAAAAGTTAGAGGTGCGTGCCCGGATTCGAACCCGACCTCTGATTAGGAGGCTGACGCCCTAACCACTAGGCTATCACAGCTTTTTTTAAAAATTAATACATTAAAATATATTACATTTTATTGTTTATTTACTAACATTAGCGTACGCATAGTTTTCCTTTATTCGTTCGTTGGATAAATAGCATAGTTTACACACGAAACCCCAATTACAAGATAATGTTTTCGGCCAAACTCAGTTTGTATCGTTTGAGGTTAAGGCTACATTAGAAACCGAATCGAATGTCATCAAAGAAGCATTTGTGTAAATTGTCAATTTATTGGCTTACTGTACATATTTTAAAAAATCTGCAAATAACTATTTGCAGATTTAGAAGAAGAGTTTATTAAGAAAGTTTTTCTGTGGCAAAGAAACACTTTCTTCGCTGTTTGAAATATCCACGCTGTACTTACAGGGTTGTAAGATGAACTACAAGAACACGCAGTTTAGGAATGAATACACAATTTACTGTCGATCTGTTAAGTTTCCACAGGCACAGGCGTGTCTTCTCGTCGGAGAAATATCGAAGTAACAGGAATATGGTCTGTAGGATTTTGTGGTATTACTTATTGTTATGTTTTTTAGTAATGTGGCTTAATAAACGATATTTTATTTAATGAATAGAACAGGCAGGCGTTACTTTGCGGAAATCCATGATAAACAATAAACAGCAAGTATAATTTGCTATATTCCACCGACAACCGGGAGATTTGTATAATATAACACCACACAAAATCTTCCACTAGAACCTCTACGCACGTTTCGATCCGGCACCGGATCATCCTCAGGAGATGTTGACTTCACAAGCGCGAAAAGTAAACTTAAAGGTAGTAGAAACGTAGAGGTTCTAGTGGAAGATTTTGTGTGGTGTTACATTATACAAATCTGCCGGTTGTCGGCGGAATATAGCAAATTATACTTGCTGTTTATTGATATTTTATTTATTCAAATTGCGGGGTTATGTAGGCTCAGCTTATAAGGCTAAGCAGAAATGAGCCTCGTTCAACGCTTCTCCCTCAAATTAAACGGCGCTAAATTATTTAGGAAATTCTCGGACCGCTGTTACTTGTGCTAAAGTAAAACTACAATGTGGTAATTAAAATTTAGAAAGTACTATAAAGCTTTATGAAAATTTTATCTCAGGGTTGACTTTAATTTATTTAGTAGTATGTATATTTAGTTGACTTTTAGAGTTCATTACTATATTTCGACGACCTCCGTGGCGCAGCGCGTATGCTATCGCATTATAAAGTTGAAGGTCCTGGGTTCGATTCCTGGCTCGAGTCTGGTCTGCTGGAAGGTTTCGGCCGCGCTTAGTTACAACCGACAAAGACGTGTCAGCAAGCGATTTAGCGTTCCCGCATGATGTCGCGTAAAAACCAATAAGGAGAATTGGTTCACCAAATCCCTAACAGTATAGCCCGCTACCATCTTAGACTTCATCATGCAATCTATATATATATAAAAGCGACAGGTCATTGACGTACTTACTTACTTACTGATTAAACACGAGATCTCACAAACTATTGTACGCATAAAGCTATAATTTTGCCAGTAGGTAGTTGATAGATAGTTAAGAGATGTCAGCTAAGACTAGGATAAAGGATATCTGGAAATTCCACCCCTAAGGGGGTAAAATAGGAGTTTCAAGTTTGTATTGTCCTATGTCCTTGTTGTAATTTAGAGACACACAAACCGGCAATTTGATATTTGCCTGTAGCTAGCTTACTTTCTGAAGCAGGGCATTGGCCGCACAGGAAACCTCAATCTCACGGGAAATCAGCAATTCTACGCAGACGAAGTCGCGGACAGCAGCTAGTGTAGTGTGTATAAAAAAATCATCAAAATCAATTTAATACGAGGCCACTAATACAGGACAGGTAGGTCTTTTCTGATAACAATGAAGGTACCGGCCAAGTCCGGATAGGTAGACTACACACGCATCACATACAATTGCGAACTCTCTAAAGTTTGCAGGTTTACTCACGATGCTTTCATTCAATGAACCGTGCAGTGACCCGGTTATCCGTTGTATCTAGAGGTTGAATTAAAAATCATTCCAGTCTTTGCCTATTTACCTTTCGCGTACGGATTTAAATTATTCTCATAGTAGTACAATAGGAATATAGGTAGAGATTCTTGCTTTTATCTTATAAAGGGACTTTCTCATAACTATTTTTGTTTGTATCAGCATTACGTTGGAGCGATGCCAATGAGTAGGTAATAAATTTCGTAAATAGCTAACAGTTTAATTGGTAAGAAAAGATTAAATGGATCGCTCTACAATTACACTGGACCACTGTGTTGTTGTAAAAATACAATAAAATTAAATTAAGTTTCACGCTCAAAAAGATTTTTTTTTACCCAAGACAAATTAGAAACTCTGACATATTGTGTAAACATTTGACATTTTGTGTAAAACTATGTGAGTGAAGCGGTGATAGCCTAATGGTTAGGGCGTCAGCATCCTAATCAAAGGTCAGCGGTTCGAATCCGGGAACGCACCTCTAACTTTTCAGAGTTATGTGCGTTTAAAAAAAATTAAAATATCACTTACTTCAACATAGTGAAGGAAAACATCGTGAGGAAACCTGCACGCCTGAGAGTTCTCCATAATGTTCTCAAAGGCGTGTGTGTGTGTGTGTGTCTGTATGTACGGGGTGGGTTTACGTAAAATAACCCTATAACAGAAGCGGTCTAAAACCCTACAGGGCTAAGGGTTATTTTATAATGGTTATGTAGCCTAGTGTATGATTTGCACACTCACAAACGTGGAGTCGCTTGCGATTATCGAAACAATGTAACGTCAAAGTAAAATGGATCTTGTGTTACGGAATTTAAGTCACGATTTCAGTATTGGTTGTCTATTTTATTTTTCAAACTTAGCTACCACACACGTACTAGTATTGGAGAATTTGTATTGGAATTTAAGTTCTAAAACCAGGTTGTTACGTTTCAAGTTACTATGACGTTAGTGTTTCGACATCCGAAAACGACTTTTGAGTTTTTTGTTATCACCATCTCACATAGTCAACAATAAATTATCATTAGCTATTATATATATATTATTGACTATGTGAGATGGTGATAACAAAAAACCCGGCTGAGTTTTTTGTTGTCTTCTTCTTGGAACTGGGCGCGACTGGAACCCTCTTAGCTTGAGTTTTAAGTTAGCGAGTTTAGTAATCACCATCCTCAAGAACCATATCTGCCCATAATAGGTTTACGTGAATTACCTATTTTTAATAGACCTAATATGATAAAGTGACCGTGTTTGATTTATAAAAACACACTGCTGATCTTACCGGTTACATGTATATATATATATATATATATATATAAAATATATATATATATATATATATATATATTTTTTTTTTATTTAATTGAAAGAAGGACATAGATGTGTGTCGCGAATCCGCTATTCTGATTTAATTGTTTGATTTAAGTACTTAATTATTAATTGTGGTGTAATTATTCGTGTAGTGTGTCACAGCATTGTAAAAGTTGGATTAATAAAGTGTACGAAACTGTTGTTATTTTGTTAGTGCTTGCATTTAACCCTGTTGACGCCCACTGGAAACGTGTACGATAATAATTATGACAACAAAGATCGTCTTTCTCCGACATATACATATATATATATTATTTGCTTAAGTGTACGTGCACTTAAAGACGTGACAAATACAAAGCTGCGACAGTCGATTAAATTTAAACAAGCATAGGCAGCTGTCGAAAGGAATATATGTGGCGTTAAGATTCGTTTGTTAATCTCCCCACTGATTGACAATACAGCAAGCAGCAGTGTTGGGACAGCGTATTGTTCCAACTGGGTCGCAGCTGAACGCCATAACTTACTGTCGCGACTGTCGCCGAGGAATTAGCCGGCAAGCAGACGGTTTTAATTGTGAAAACATTTTATATTATAACGGGCGGTTTGAGAGTCGGTCATTCTGGGAATTGCGTTCTGTAAATCGAAACGCGGTTATGTCAAAATTACATTTATTTGATTGAAAACGGCAACTATGGTAGCTTGGTTGGCTGCGGATCACAAGGTCTCGGGTTAGACTTCCGATTCGGCCCAATTCAAACGTGTTAGGTGTTGGAATTTTTCTGAAATACCCCGAGTTTAAATTGCACACCCCCGTGCCTTGGAGAGACTTTATCAGACTTGGTAACTATCACTAAGTTACAATAAATTAGCACTAGAGCGTTGAAGGTGCACTATAAGAGTTGGTAGCCCGCGTTGTTGGATTGCAGTTTTTTGTAATAAATTTGCCCTCGACTGCAATCTCATCTGGTGGTAAATGACGATACATTCTAAAATAGTTTATTCATATAATCTAAATGGTAATGGCTGTAAATAAAACACATACTTCTAATCGTTTCTACGCTTAACAATATAAGCTCAACAAGAAGCAGTTATATCAACAACAACACTTTTTTACTTTTCGCGCTTGTGAAGTCAACATCTCCTGAGGATGATCCGGTGTCGGGTCGAAACGTGCGTAGAGGTTCTAGTGGAAGATTTTGTGTGGTATTATATTATACAAATCTCCCGGTTGTCGGTGGAATATAGCATATTATACTTGCTGTTAATTGTTTATCATGGATTTCCGCAAAGTAACGCCTGCTTCTATTCATTATATCTCAATCTAGCAGATGCCTACGACTTTGTCCGCGTTTAAAAAGAAATCCCGTGAAAATAAACAACGTTGACTCAAGTCAGTAAATGGATGGGTAACCAACCATTAGGTCTAAAATCATCTTCGCATTATTGATTATATTATATTTCTGATGAAATGGGCCTGAGGCTTTTGGGTGGAATATCAAAGTATTAAAATGACAAAGTAAATGTATCTACTTTTAATGTGCTAAAGATTTTGTAAGCATATAAAACTATATTATATTACAAAAGCTGGTGCCCGCGAATTAATATGCGCAGGACTAGTATTTCAAGTACTTTATATAAGCGTGGCGTAGAAAAGAACTAACGTTATGACATTAAAATTATCACGCAGATGGTAAATTTTTTTTCTGCTTACTTGACACTTTTCGTCATATTTTGGACAATACTCACAATATTTTTATAGATTCTGTGTCATTCTGACGTATAAGCTATATTATTGTAAATTTCATTAAAATCCATTCAGTAGTTTTTACGTGAAAGAGTAACAAACATCCATCCATCTAATACACTTACAAACTTTCGCGTTTATATTATTAGTAGGGTTTTATTAAATGTTTTCGCCGGCATTTAACACGGCCATTGTCTGAAATAGTTAGGGCAAGGGCGGTATGTTAATTGGACGAGCGACGAGCCAAACGGAACTAATCGGCGTTCATAGCAAAAGTAACATTGACTAACTGAATAATATCTGTCTGTACGCTAGAATGCGATGACGTTGACATTTTAAATGATTTTCAAGACAACATATCTAATGATTATTTTATATGTGTGTGTGTCTGTTTGTTACACTTGCACGCTTAAACTACTGATCCGATTTCAAATATGCTAGCACCAACGGAAAATTGCATTATCAACAAATAAAATAAGTTATTTTATTTCCGTTCTACCACGGCATCTGTAATACGACGTAATATGAAAAAACCCAAAAATAATATTTGTCTGGTGGGAGGCTTCGGTCATGGCTAGTTACCACCCTACCGACAAAGACGTGTCGCCAAGCGATTTAGCATTTCGGCACGATGTCGCGTAGAAACCAATTAGGAGCTTGAGATTACCATACTCCTAACAGGTTAGCCCGCTGCCTAGATAGAAAGCATCATCCCTTACCATCAGGTTAGATAGCCGTAAAGGGCTAACTTGAGTGTATAGAAAAAAAACTTTGAAAACATTGATCAGACTGTGATGAAAATTTAGTAGGGTGTTTTAGCGACACCCGCGATAGTTGTTGGCCTAAAAAATCTATACACTAATACTTTTTATTTACGTGGCATTCCAACGATTTTGGGTACTTCTAGTCAATCAAAAATTAACTTTATTCAAATAACTAATAATATGCACTTTTGATGCGCCAATAACTTACATTGCTTGTTGATTATAACTATACCTACTCAAATCTTAATCTATGAGGGTTCCAAACATGCACAGGTCTAAGTAGAAGCCTATAATAAACTTATGTATTATTTTTGATCTTGCCATCTCACATTGCCTTTTAAACAATTTAGGTAATCAAACAATCAACAATGAACAATCTCATAAGAACAGTAATTCATTTATGTTGTTTCTTCATCATTTACATAATGAAATCTACTTTAATACGACTTTTCTATAAGCTTACATTATATATAAACTTTATACATATATTGGGATACATCCCAATGTAATTTGGTCATTGGTTTTAAAATTGCATTCAGTTAGCTTTGAATTGTTTATCATTGATTATTCTAATTAAATATTTATCATTGAAACCAAGGTTCAATATATTGTATGCAATTACCTTTAAATTATTTCCTAATTTTGTGAAGTTTACCATAAGTTTATAATTTACATTTAATGTGAAGTTTGTTATAACCTAATTTCTTATTGAATTTTGATGTAGTTTTGTAGACATAGGAGTACTTTAAATAAAGCTAGAGATATATTATTATAGCTATGTACGTTTTGTTTAAAAACAATTAAAAATATTGAAAAGAAAATAAAATATCAAAAGGAGATAAAGTTATTCAAACGCCACCTAAGTAACTAGTTTTCCAAAGTCTTAAGATATAACTAACTATATTACGTAAAAATTTCTTACCAATAAAATTGAATTTCAAAACGAAAAACGTCCTTAAAATCCAGTAGGTACCTGCAAATAATAAACGGACTAATTAACAATTATAATAAATTGATTATTTTTAGAGCCCCGAACCGGCTCAGTGCGTTTTCCCATGACCCAGCCATCAGGCGACGCGAAGGAGCATCGCTGGGTTTTAGTGGGTATTCTGGTCGTTAGGGAGTCCCACATACCCCACCGGATTCGGCTCAGGTCTACCAATGTTGCTTCCGGAGGAGACGCGTAAAAGCATTAAAAAAAAAAGGTTTAGTGGTTAATAAAACAATAGCAAAATATGAAAATAGTACTCCCGACTATAATCCTTAATCCTTTTCAGTTCTATACTTTATTCCGTCTCGTCCGTTATACGAGAAAGAGTGAGAGAGAAGAAAAACAAAAGTTTTTAATCTATCCACGCCGAAGTTTGTCACCGTATGGAACCGTACAATACCCCAGAGAATCCGCTGCCTATCAAGAAATAATCTTCGATTGTGCCGCTCTTGAGACGGAAAAAAAGAAAAAACCGCATCTAGGGCAGTTGCAGCTTAATGTGAGACGTACTTATAATGCTCTAAGCCCTATTGACAACTGAGATGCCACTTTTTCTTTTTACATTATTTGAGGACGACTCTCGTCTAGCTACGACGAGTTTTACTACAAGTTAGCCCTTACTTTATCCACTACAAGTTAGCCCTTGACGGCAATCTCACCTGTAAGTGATGACGCAATCTAAGATGGCTAACTTATGGTCAACCCATACTGCTAATTGGTATCCACGCGACATCGTGCCGGAACACTAAACTGCTTGGCGACACGTCTTTGTAGGTTGCTGGTAAGCCTCCCACCAGACCATACTCAATCCGGAAATCGAACCTAGGACCGACAACTTTATAATGCGACAGCACACGCGCTGCACCACGGAGGTCGTCAAAATGGATGGTTTGTTTTTCTATTTCCAACGTCAATATGGAAATCATATCGAAAACAATTCTAGCAAATTTATTTACTACAAGTCTGACATAAAAATAAAAGGTATTAATCAATCAATCCTTTTAAGGCACTTTTGATGTGTCAATTACATAGTAGTGATTTGATGGTGATAACTTCATTCGTAAATAAAAATAGCATTTACATTATACTTTCCACCAGAATAGAACTTTCCTACAAGCTTACGTTTTTTATAAACTTTGAAGTTATTGATAGACATTCCAGAAATAGTAGGTAGCTATATTCTAGCTAAGAAATACTCGTCAAAACAGGTCCAGCACACAAAAGCAAGTCGAATTACTTTGAAATAATAATTGGAACTTAACAAGAGGCAATTATTTCGAAATAAGACATTTTAATCGTTAATATTTAATTGTAAGTACCAGTTACCGGTAAGTAATACCGAAAAACATTAACAGAGTAATTTTCATTGTTAACACTTTCTAGAGAAAATTGGCGTATTGTTTGAGAAGTTAGGCAGAACAAAACTACCATTATAACTTTATTCATAACATAAAAGATGTTAATTAGTTTATTAAGCGGTGATAGTCTGCTGATTAAAAGACTACAACCTACATTTCGGGAGGCCCGGGTTTCATTCCCGGTTGAAGTTCAGAATGAAATCTACCAATCCGCATTTGGCCAGCGTGGTGGTCGTGGTACGGTCGCAACCCTGCTCATGCTGAGAAGACCATGGCGCTGTAGTGTTGTTGTGGTTGATGATGATGATAATGATTCTAATGATAACTTTTATACTTAGAAATCAAAACTTTATGGACGCAAGACCCGATATTGAACTCTCTAGGTAGGTGAGGTCGGTTTTATGGCCAGCAGTAGGAACCTACCTATTTTGGGCAGCAAGAAGAATGACGTAAGTACTTCGAATGATAAGTGAGGTACTTCATTCTGGACTTAAGACTCTCTTGTTCGGAGATGAAAGATATGAATAATTTATCAGATTTTTATCAATGATTGTACCACTAAACATAATTAAATTAAGCAAGTTAACATTTGTCGAATATGATTAATTTTACTAAGCACACATTAATCATTTTGACTTTATCGCTTATAACCTGTATGGTTTATACAATAAATTCTTACACAACTAAGTTCTCACTTGTTTGACAGTTGTTTTTTTTTACAGTACTTGCTTTAAAAAAAAATTTTTCCCCACCATCTACGAAATGATATTCCAAAATGATTATTTTTAATTTTACCGTTAATAACCTGTACTATTATGGTATATGAGTACCTTAATTTTCGTCTAACTCAAAATACTTAACTAAACTTTTCAGTTGTTTTTATGTTTTCAGTGTATAAAGCAACCACTAACACGCGCTAAAGTTTAAGAACAGATCAGAAGCTTAAATAGGTAAAGTTTTCCCCACCGACTTCAAAATATTTACATCGAACGCAGATCCCGAGTGAACCGTTCGCCGATCCATCGCCACCGAGGCCGCTCGTTGAGGTGTCCGCAACAGGTGAGGCTGGACACACGCCAACCGTCTAGTCACCTACCAGTTAGTAGTTACGTGTACACGTGCACGAGGTAGTCTAGCCCGCGGAATGCATCGGAAGTAAGTGACATGTCGTTTAATCTACGTCCCGAGACGCCTATGACGAATTCTTGCTAATATTATAAATTCAAAAGCGTGCACTTGTTTAAGGCTATTCAGCGAATTTATGGGCTCCGGACCAATATTAATACTGGTAAAAGGAGGTTCTAAATTTTTTATTTTTGTTATTTCAGAACTGAATACCGACGTCCTAAGGAAATTGTAATTAATTAGTTATTGTATTAATTTTTTTTGTAGCTTTTTAGTTCTTGGTCGTTAATCAAAGGCAATTTTTTTTCATTTCAAAAGAATTAAATAAACTTGCCTTATTATAAATGTTTCCATTACTAATAAGTGTGAACAATTTTTTTTTTTTTCAAGAAAAACGATTAAACTTAGTTTAGATTTTATTTTTAAATTCGGTATTTTTGTGAAGTTGTCATATACTCATTTCATTCAGCTTTCGAGCAGTGTAAATAATAAATTACCTATTTATCGTAAAATAGACAATTCTAAAGCGCATTTCTGTTGTTATCGCTCTCAATCACCTCTTGCAATGAACTGAGATTGTAGGGATTTTGATGAAATTCGGTACTAAGTGATCTTAGATTTTGGGATAATGTACGTGGTGCTATATGTACCGATTATCGGATCGGATGTTCCTTCGTGAATGAAGTCAACGACCGGTAGTTGTTATGGTTTTCCCAGTTAGTTTAAATGAGACTTTTATAAATTCAAATTCAAATCACAGATATCTATGAAGCGAAGCGTAACGAAAAATATATTAGGTACATATAAATATATTTTTTGTTATTTTAATTCGTGAGGTGATGCTAATAACTACTCGCCTACTTAAAAAAGAATCTAGGAGGGTTCCAAACGCTAAAACGTTTTTATTTTTCGATATCGCCATCTCACATAAATAAATTAATAATAAATTATAATTAGCTACGAAGTTAGAGCAATTATCACCCAAGCTTTGTTATCGTTTACATAATCCTTAATATCGTAATGAGAGTTTTCTACAAACTTACGTTCTATAAAAACTTTTAACATATTAATAGGCATCTATGTCGGGGGTTCGAATCCGGGCATGCACCTCTAACTTACGAGTATGTACGTTTTTAAGCAATTAAAATATCACTTGCTTCAACGGTGAAGGAAAACTCCGGAGGAAACCTGCACGCCTGAGGTTTTCCATAATTCCATTCCTCAAAGGCGTGTGACATCTGCCAATCCGCATAGCCATTGGCCATAGCCCACCACGCTGTGGCCAGCGTAATGGACTATGGCCAAACCCTTCTCATAGTGAGAGGAGACCCGTGCTCTGTAGTGAGCCGAGAATGGGTTGATCATGATGACATATAGTATTAAATATATAATATATGTATTAAATAGATACAATCACTACAATCTAGTTCTTCTACGGATTTTATCATTTCTGTTTTGATGACGCTGAGGTACTCCATAGCCGAGTTGCGATGTTATAGTTCTGCGTCCGACAATATGGCAGATCGTACCCAACACGTGTCCGGTTTTCTTCATTAGCGAGCTCTGATTGTTGGGCTGCGAGTTTGGCGGCCTGCCACGGCGCTGGTGGGTGGGTTTTAACAAAAGTAGGCGGCGTATTGTCCGCTCGCCCAATCGAAGGCAATTGTGTAGAGGCGGGCGTAATTAGTTACACTGTTACAAATTGTGTGACGACAGCTTTGGCACTCCGCGGACGCGAACGATGTTGGCTCATAAGTGGGAGGATCTAGATTCGCATCCCGATGAGGTTTATTGTCACTGCCACACCTTTAATGCCACTGCTGCTGCAGAGCACTGGCCACCCTCACACAAAAGAGAGTAGGGATTCTCGATTTTGACGACCTCCGTGGCGCAGTGCGTGCGCTGTCACATTATATAGTTGGAGGTCCTGGGTTCGATTTCCGGCTCCAGTCTGGTCTGATGGGAAGCGTCGGCCGTGACTAGTTACCAACAAAGACGTGTCGCCAGGCGATTTAGCGTTCATGCACGATGTCGCGTAGAAACGAAGTAGGAGTATGGAATTACATACCTTTAACAGGTACCGGTATTAAGATAAAAGCGATGTTTAGTTAATTACTTTTTATTTCACTCCGAAGCTTTTGTTGAAGCCAAGGACCTCCGTAATGGAGGCCCACAAATTGATAATTAAATTTGAATAAATGTGGAACTGTCGAATTCGAGATATCGCACGTTTTCTTTTATGTTAGCCCGTACCATCTTACACTGTATCATCATTTACCATCTGGTGAGATTGCCAACAAGGGTTAACTTATATGTAGTATATAAAAAAATATATAATAAGAACCACGGTGAGGCTTACATGGCATTACATTAACGCAAATGATAATGATGAATGATATAATTTAATATATAATACTATGTTAATAGGTATATATAGGTACATTTATTCAGTGTAGACGAAAACATGTACTACCTACTGGCAAAGACGTAATGCCAAGCGATTTAGCGTTCCGGTATGATGACGAGTAGAAACCGGTTGGAGGGGTTGACAAGGCAACGCTCCAGTAGTGCTGCAGATGTTCCTGGGCGATGTTAATCACTAACCATCAGATTACCCGCGATGAAAAAAACTCCTAGGTAAACATGGCAAAATACAAATAGCGGTAACCATTTCTGAAATTTTGTGATCACTTTGAAATCTCTGATATGAGCGCTCCGTCCATACAAAAATGCGGGGCGTCCCGCCTCCGTAGATTTATGAGTTACGTGTGCGAACTCACCAAGGAGCCGGACAATACGTACCCGCAGAAACCACTCCTCATATCTGTCAGAAACAACGTCGTAATGGAATAATAGATTCCCATCATTTTCTGTTTTGTTTTATTACCTACTTCTGTACTGTTTTGGTAGGTGAAGAGTCCCACCTTATTAGACTGTGGATCAGGATACCTTCGGTTAGATTTACCATAGTCCACCACGCTGGCCGTGTGCGGATTGGCAGACTTCACACGCCTTTGAGAGCATAATGGAGAACTCTCAGGCGTGCAGGTTTCCTCACGATGTTTTCCTTCACCGTTGAAGTAAGTAATATTTTAACTGCTTTAAAAACGCACATAACTCCGAAAAGTTATAGGTTCGTGCCCGGGTTCGAGCCCCCGACTGGCTTACTTTATTAGGAGGCTGACGTCCTAACCACTAGGCTATCACAGCTTCACCATACTCATTGTGTCTATATGCATGTCACTATATGAATTCTAATTTAATTAACATAATAGTAGTATACTTAAATGAGCTTCAACTAGTTTTAGAATCCATGCATATAGAGGGGTTTAACATGCGCAGTTATAGCCAGGAGCAACTAAAATAAGCTGCCAATGAGATACGGAAAAACTACATGAAAAATTCGACACGTACAAAGGCTGTTTTGGTATCGAAATGTGACGTCACACCGTCGCTGCGTCAACGTTGAAAGTGGCTTTTGCAAATGAAACCGAATGGTATTGAAGCCAGGTAGCAAAAATGACCAAATCGAAAACCGTGGATTGAGAATTCTTTCGGCTTTGTTACTGAAATCAGCGGGCGTCGGCTGTATTGTTATTTTTGCATCCCTTTTAAATGGCATCCCGTTATTTCCATTGGAAATATTTGATAGGTATTTGCCTCGTTTGGCTACGGCAGCTATTATAACGTTACCTCAAATACAAACATAGGTGCATATAGATTGTAACACGATTACCTTATTATTTACGCTTACAATGTTGCCCGCATTACTAAGGTAAACCCTTATCATTGCATTGTTTGTAACGATCATGGATCTATATACATATTACATAATACATAGTACCGTATCTAGAAATGTTCTAAGTACTAAAAAGTTCTATAACCATAAATTTTATCTAAAATCGGATATTTAGATGAAGATTGAGACGTACTAAAGTTAAATCTATCGCTAATCCCAATATTAAACATTCCCGTCGAGTCCTTAACCCAGACCGCCATGTCATCTGTCCAACATTGGCGATGATTCTTTTTGACCACAGATCATATTATACAAAGTCAGGCAATATAAAATTATTACATTCAGAAAGTACTTTCATTAGGTTTCAAAATTAATTTGGTAAATTAATTTTTGAATAGCGGTTGTTGATAAGTATGAAAGGCTTTTAAAGTTAGGAACAAGAGAAAGTTAACGTTAGCGAAGCCGGCGAAAGCTGGCATCAAATAATACGTGTCCTTCCAAACTATGGGACGCTCTAAAACAATATCTGCAGCGTATGGAATAAATTTATTCGGGGCGGAATCTCGTTTCGAATTGCACCTGGGGATCCAACGCCTGTGTAAATTAAGCGACTTTTCAAATGGCCGATCAATCTCGAGTAACGAGATTCTTGAGTAAAATCTCTGTTACTTACTTATAATTATGAAGTCTTCCTCCTCATGGGAGGGATACTCACTAATCATTGTTAGGCCTTAACCCTCATGTGAGGGAGGTTCTTAGCGCATAGACCCATCACTTAGCCCCTATGCAAGTTGTTAGGATTTAAGTAGTATCATGTCCGACATTGCTCAGCGAGTTGCGAAGTTGAAGTGGCAATGGGCGGGGCACATAGCTCGGAGAACCGATGGACGTTGGGGTCCCAAGGTGCTGGAATGGCGACCCCGCACCGGTAAACGTAGCGTTGGTCGACCCCCAACAAGGTGGACAGACGACATCAAACGAGTCGCAGGGAGCCGCTGGATACAAGCGGCCCAAGACCGTGGCCATTGGAACTCCCTACAAAAGACCTATGTCCAACAGTGGACGTCTATCGGTTGAAATGATGATGATGATGATGTCAGTAAAAACCGGTAGGTACCTATACATTGGCGTACTATTTGCACAGGGATGGATACCGTCGAATTCCTAACTCCGTGCCGACCTATCCGGGAATTAAAACAAGGATCACTTGATCCATCATTAAACAACACACCACTAGACCAACGAAATAGTTCCTTAAATCGCTATATTCTATAGAAAAGAAGTCTTGAGTCGAGAAATCGGACAGTGGATTCAAATATTGGCGTTATTTAAGTGAAGTCGGACAGACAAAACGGTCGAAGTTATAAAGTTTCTTGTTTTTACACCGAACTCCTAAAACTTATGGATTTGGATATTACGAAAAATAAAAGAATTAAAAAAAAATGGATATCGACGTGTTTTGTATTATGAACGTAAAGTTTCATTAATGCATGTAAATATATAAATAACTAATCACGAAACATAACATTGCCTACTTAAGTGAAATGTACCTACTGAAGTGTAACCATTGAGGCGTTACTTTCATTATCTCCCAATTTCTTTACATATAATTATTCGTAAATTATGCATTTAAATCTAAAAGCGATTAATAAACGAGAAGAAAAAAATAAAAATAAAAAAGTTGTATCAGGGGACACCCGGGTTTGAACCGGGGACCTCTCGATCTGCAGTCGAATGCTCTACCACTGAGCTATATCCCCGATGCCTATTGTGTTTTAATTTTGTATCAGATTACCACAATATGAATAATATTATGACGCAATTGTTTATCAATTTCTGCTGCCTACGCTGTGTTATGGAGATATGAGTATTATGGGTAGGGCTATTGTAATACTCCACAATTCCACATATTACAATTGCCGACTCAATAACTACAATAACTGAGCAATGCCTAGTTGCGATAACGCAAATTAATATATTTTGTTGATGAAGCAAGATTGGATAGAAGTCGGTAGCTAGATACGTGTTAGAACTAATTTTGTAGTTCATTACTCATTTAGTATTTTTTTTTTCCTTCTATAAGTTAGCCCTTGACGGCAATCTCACCTGATGGTAAGTGATGATGCAGTCTAAGATGGTAGCGGGCTAACCTTGTAGGTATGGTAAACCCATACTCCTAATTGGTTTCTACGCGACAACGTGCCGGAACGCTAAATCGCTTGGCGACACGTCTTTGTCGGTAGGGTGGTAACTAGCCATGGCAGAAGCCTCCCACCAGACCAGACTCGAGCCGGGAATCGGACCCAGGACCTCCAACATTATAATGCAATAGCGCACGCGCTGCGCCACGGAGGTCGTCAAATTATGGGTCAGACAGCGTCGCGTCGCTCATAGACTCAAATTAAAACAGTTTTTAGTAATGATCTTATGTTACGTAAGCCCGCCTACCCACATAGCTGTAGCTTTGTCAATCTAGAGACCTCATTCATATCAGAGCATGAACGAGTTCCTAGCCCATGAAACTCGAATCAAATCGAAATATTGTCCTACAGATTTTCTCTGCGGCGGCACTCGCGTTAACTAAGAGTCAATGTTATGTTATTTCATAAAAATGCCGCGCGGTGCACGGTTACCTACACGTAAAATTCGCTACTAAATGATATTAAATTTTAATTTTGTATTAGTTAGTAAGTTAGTAGTTCAACTAATAGTCTAAGTCACACCAGGTGAACTTGCCGTCAAGGGTAATTCATAGTGCCGTTAAGGGTTACCAATGTGTAATTTTGTTGCCGCTAGGAAGGAATACTGCAAGGAATAATATTAAGTTGAAAATTAAGCGTTACCCATGCTAACAAACCTGTTTTGCTTGACATGTAACAATACTATGTATTGTTTTATATCGCACCTTTGTATAGAACTTACCCAGTTTGACTTAAGCCGGTTAAAGAAGGGGTGTTATACGTTAGAAAGCAAATATCTTGGCGATGGTTCTTAGATATGTTGAGTAAAAATTCGTGCAGCCATTTTCTACACATGGGGGATGAGAGAGAGTATGAAAATTCTGATATTTACAATAACTAATCAATAATAAACACAATAAAATAAAAGCGCATGATATGTACCTTATAATTATGCATGTTTTATCAAATCGGTTACGCCAAGGACGTGGGGGGAAAGTTGGAGGGACGGAGGTATCAAATGAAAGTGCATGATGTAATTATTACAATAATTATGTTTTATTTGAGCCGGTTTAAAAAAAATTAATTTAATTATGCCTGAGAGAGTTTAACCAAGTTCGCATCTGTATTCTGCGTTAACCATTAAAACTATTGAAGATAATACACAATCAATACTATAAAATCGATTCATTGATCTTTTACAAACACTTAATACCGTTAAGTGCTGGCTATATATATTTAAATGCATACGAATAAAACATTAGTCACGAATCGAAATACAATTGAAATTAATACGAAATTTCGATTATTATCTACACAAATAAATAAAATTGAATTGACTGCGTGTGATTTCAAAATAAACGCCTCCAGTTAAGTTTATTTTATGACGAATGAATAAATGAATAAATAACGACAGCCAAATATTACAAATCGATTCCCAATTTTTTATGTGTGTGTGTAACTGTTAACTGGTTTCGGGAATAGCAGCTCCACCGATATTATACAAACTCTATATTTTTGTAAAATACTCGTTAAAAGAACAGTTAAAAGGATTTCAATTGTTGTCCATAAGGAGATCCAAGGTAACTTATCACCACGACGAAGTTGCGAGCGGATACTGGTATATTTAAAAATAGTGATTATACTTTTCAATAACGTGATGGCATATGCTTATTATATTACTGCGCAAGCAACATGAATAAATAAAATATCAATAACACAGAAATTACTGTTTGGTGCTTATGTGTTAGTTAAAAGAGCACCAATAACTGTAGGTTGGTGGTCTTTTATATAACGATAGAAGCAATACCTAACCTAACGGCGTGTCTTTAAATAGCTTTAATAGCCTTATGCCGTTTTTTCTTCCACTACAGTTCAACTCTTGATGGCAATCTCGCTTGATGGTAAGTGATGAAGCAGTCTAAGCTAGTAGAGGGCTAACCTGTTAGGGGTTGTGGTAAACCCATACTCCTAATTGATTACTACCCGACATCGTGCCGGAACGCTTAATTGCTTGGCGACACGTCTTTGTCGGTAGGGTAGTAACTAGCCACGGCCGAAGGCTCCCACCAGACCAGACTCGAGCCCGGAGTCTAACAGGAACTCCAACTTCTGTTTTGTTTGTCATTTGTTTAATGACAAAAATGCGACTTTCATTCGACAGCTAGTTGTGTTTACGTTGTAACATAATGTTACTTATGAACCACAGCATACCGTAAATTATCCAGGTTTCACGCGATGCAAATTTAGGGCTCGCAGGTAAATTGTGTGCTTAGAGATACTGAGCCCCAGACTCCAGCGTAATGAAGTAATATGGTGGACCGCTATACATTTCATGAAGCCCTGGTAGCGCGGCGGTATAATGACATTTGTTTCTTTTACAAAATTAATTAATAGTTAATTAATTACTATTTAATTATACAGGAGTTTTCGCACTAATATTATAAGGACGATAGTATCATATGGAAGCGTGTATGTGTGTATGATTCTTACTCCTTCACGTCATAAAAAAATAACCAATTTGGCTAACATTTGGAATAGAGAAAGATTATTATTATTCCGGAAACAGGTTGGCTGCTATATGCGGTGGCAATTTAAATTAAAAAAGAAAAAAGTATATTTGCAATCAGCAGTGCATGCTTCTTTTTAAATAGGTTATTGTAAAAAAACAAAAGCTTTACATGCGAAAAGTAAACAACTCGATAAAGGCTTACCTAGTGCGAGTAGCAACGGAAATTTTATTAATTGATCAAAATATTTCAATCCTGAAAATTTTCAATAGCATTTGTATGTTCGTATTAATGTGCTTTAGTAATATAATATCATGGATTAGCTATTGAGACACAAAATGTGTATTAGGATCCCTCCTACCTAAACAAAAAACCAATTACATAACTTCACTCACTTGACTAAATCTAACATTGTTATCCTTTTCCAGATGGGATTTTTCTACACCAGATATATTTCCAATGTACCCTTATCATATCTGTATGTCTGCAAGTCAAGTATAATTCCAGAAGATATCTCCAGAAAATTGCAAGCAGTTTAACTAAGTTGAACAGGATTATAGAATATTACTATGAAGGGTATTGGTATACACCTACATAAGAATATTTAATTACAATTTATAATTCAATGCACTATTGGACATGAGGTCCACATTTTTGGTAATTTAAATCAATATTAAATTTCCATGTTAACGGAAATGTACCTACATGTGTTTAAAAAGTTATACCAGTAATCAGGTGTTACACTATGTCTTTTGATTCACTTAAACACACCATCTAGCACACTTACGGACACACAAACTACACAGATAAAGATTAATAGGTCAAAATAATTAACGTCTTTTGGGTTAAAACTGTGTAGAAGTGCAGCAGAAGCGCAAATATGTAATAATACCATTTAAGACTTGCCATCGCTACAAAATGAATATTTATTACTGAACATTTTCTGGCCATTACTCTCCGCTAACTCGGGAACAAATAGCTCCGTGAAAGCGTTCCACTTTATAATTTGATTAAAGATATTCCACGTCTTTTTAGTTTACCGTACAATCACTACCTATAGTTTTAACAATGTTCTTCGTTATGCCAGGGTCTTCATCTGCCTTATTTATATACCGGGTACTTTCTTCTTCCACTAATTAGAGGGGGATATTTAGGTTAGAAGCTGTGATAGTCTAGTGGTTAGGACGTCCGCCTCCTAACAAGAGGTCTTAGTTATGTGCGTTTTTAAGCAATTAAAATATCACTTGCTTCAACGGTGAAGGAAAACATCGTGAGGAAACCTGCACGTCTGCCAATCCGCACATGGCCGGCGTGGCGGACTACGGCCAAACCCTTCTCATATTGAGAGCAGACTCGTGCTCTGTAGTGAGCCGGCAATGGGTTTATCATGATGATGATGATGATTTAGATTAGGTCCACCGAATTGCTCTAAGGCTGGTTGGCAAAACTAGTCCAGCCACTTCCAATTTTAACTCTACGATGCATTATCAGCAACCAATTGCTTTCTTACTCGTAAGTTTAATTTTTACTACAAATATGGCCCGTATTTGAATATCCCTATTATTTATTTACGCTTATCAATACCAAAGTTTTAGTACTTTATTTGTCAATCTGTGTGTCCGCGCTTATCACCATACCGTTTTAGCGAATGCGCGATTTTGAGTTTTTTTTTCTGTATATAGTTTGCGTTTATACGTCACCAGAGGGCATTTAAATCGTGTTTTTAAATTTTTTAGTACAAGTAATAGAATTCTGGAAATCTTGAAAGATCCTAGTTTATTTTGATGCGAATTATTTTGTAATACTTTAATTATATGTAAAGGAACCGGTTTAGATTGTAGATCACCTCCTGATGATCTTTAATCTAATATGAAACGCAGAAACGATAGGTTTCTTTTTGGCAGAATGTCTTTTTTTAATTTCCAGTCTTGTTAAAACGCCCTCATTTCGTTTGCATGCAATCAGTGTCTAGTATTGTGTGTAAGGACAATCCGTCTTTTAGAGTGTAATTTGTATGTAAATTCAGTTTTACAACGTGCGGTGAACGTCGCTTTTAGGGTCGGGTTTATTTGCATTGTATGTGGCCAAGATTTGTTCTTTGCATTTCTGGACATTTGACAATGAATTGAAACTTCCGAGAGTTAAGTTGGCATAATTACTATCAGCCTATTAGAGAGAGATTTTAAATAGATCCAACAAACAGCTCCAATGAATTTTGATGGGCATTATTATACCTTATTGGTGTATTATTTAGGAGAACCGATGGACGTTGGGGTCCCAAGGTGTTGGAATGGCGACCCCGCGTCGGTAAACGTAGCGTTGGTCGACCCCCAACAAGGTGGACAGACGACATCAAACGAGTCGCATGGAGCCGCTGGATACAAGCGGCCCGAGACCGTGGCCATTGGACCTCCCTACAAAAGACCTATGTCCTAAACAGGTTGAAATAATGATGATGATGATGTGTATGAAACTCAATTGTTTGTTTGCATTGTTTGCATCGTGTAAAAAAAGGTTCTTTTTATCTATAATGATGCCGTCTAATGCAGATGGTAGTGGGCTAACCTGTAAGGGGTATGGTAAACCCATATCCCTTACAGGTTAGCCTCCTACCCAAGGCGAATATCGACCCAGCGCCAAGACTGCCGTAACGAACTTGAAAAGTTTTCGACTTCATTGTTACTGAGATGAAATTTAAAATACATGAAAACCATTATTATCGACGCTCATAGTTAGTCTACGAAACTATGATACGTAGCGCAACCGGAAGTTATTCGTCGACACTACCGTTTTCGCTGCTCGTTTCCGGTCCAGGAGTGATGGGCGAAAAACTTTGATGATTTATTTCTTTAACTCATTTCAAAGAATATTTTGGTAAGGCGGCTCTCTCTTTTATCTATTTTAATTCGGCATTATTCTTCCTGTCTCGTGACCTTCCCCTATATAATAAAACCGCGAACTGCGTCAGCAATCAACTGGTGCTTTCAGTAATTTTCCCGACAGATTCTAATCTCATCTTTATACATTAAAGAAATTTAAAAAAAAACCTTGCACTGAGATTTCCGGTTTCGAAATCAATGAAAAACTATAACTTTATCATTTTGAAACTAGTCAAAGTGTCACGTTGCAAGCCTTAGTAGTATATCCTAAGCTCGATGATCATACGCAAAATATATATATATGTTATAAAACATGAGATATTTGTATAGTATACTCTTACACAATATAGTTCTAAACGAATGCGTAACTAACATATTGCAGCAAATGCCGTGTAAATAGCTGGTAGATACTAAATACAAACATATCGATTTTAGTTTGAATTTTATAGGCTTCTGACATTAATTGTATTATAGTACGAATGTGTTATAGTTAATATGCGTAAATGTAAAAATCACACTTTCTCAAAATAATGATTTTATTGTCATCCATGAGTGGATTTTAGACAAAATTAAGGGAAAAATAAGCAGTTTCTAGTGCTTAGAAAATCTCACTAGAGACATGAGTTATATACAATGTATTTTGTAAAGAGATCCATAAAAATTTTTAACCACTAATTTGAGTGAGTGTCCTTAAAACATCCAACCAACATTACAATTTGATCATGGGTTTTATATAGAGGGCAAATAAACAGACATTGTTTTTTTATTTATATAGTCTACAAGGTATTAACAGTGGAGTGAAGACCTCAACTATATGACCATAATTCCCTACTGGTGCAGCGTTTGGGTCTTTGTTATAAATCCAGCTCTCCTGACTGATTTTGATTGGCTCATATTTTTTTTTTTAACCACTACAAGTTAGCTCTTGACGGAAACCTCACTGAAAGTGATGATGCAGTCTAAGACGGTAGCAGGCTAACCTATTAGGGGTATGGTAAACCCATACTCCTAATTGGTTTCTAACTATAAACTTTAAATATTCCAGGATAGTATGAAAGAAATTATTGTAATCATTAGAACTGAATACAAGGGGTTTTAATTGTATATTGAGGACTTGAATTCTTTCTGTCCTAAGATTCAAACTCCATAACTCCATATAGAGCGGATGAGTAAAATTTTAATATCAAATCATCAATTACTGAGCGAGCAAATAAACATTTGTACGGATTCAAAATATTTTTTTACTAAATAATATTTCAATTTGCATGAATGGTTGCAATCTCAGGCGGTCGGCCTATTCATTCTTATTGAAAAGAATACCAATACAGACGGCAGTAATGCAGGCCTTTGAATACAATCTTATACAATAGTGGCGGATTTCATGGAATCCTATATTTATTCAATAAATGCAGTTTAAAGAAAACTCGATAGTTTAATCCTACAATATCTTATTATGCATTAATAGGTGATGAAACTCATTATATTTACGTCTTTAAAATGGAAATTTCTCATCGTGTTCAATAGAGCATCGCGTCTAAAGCCTAGGCTTTTTTACTTAGAGAGACCAGTCTGAGTATTAAAAATGTGTGTTGGCTTACCACAATAGCGATACAAAGTTTTTACCAAATAATGAAAACAACTATTATAACTATATAAAAGACAAAAACATGTTATCAACAAATGTTGAATAAAAAAAAATCTAATTATATAATTTCTCATACAGAGTGCCAAAAATCACACTAAAATTATAAATGTGAAAGTATTTTGTAAGTTGTGTTTTTTACTCCTTTACGCCGGCAACTCCGAACCAATTAAGCTGAAATTATTAATTCGAATCAAGAAATCCATATTTACTGCGGGATATATGAAAAACTGAGTTCACGTCACGTCACGTTTACGATGACCTAAAACTTAAGCTACGGTTTGCAATACCATACATTTGAATTATATACTACATGTATATAATTACAATAGGTAAATGAGTTGTAACAGGACTAGGAATATGTATGACATATGGAATAATCTTCAATTACAAACGAAACTTATACCACAGGAAATTTAATATAATATATATAAATTTATTTATTTAATTTTATAAATCCCTGGCATCAGCTAATATATTTATAGTTTTACGCGTAATTTTTTTTATTACATGTAATCTCCGTAAGTAACAACGAACGATAGAACAAACAAACAGTCAACTGATATGTTTTTGCATTCATAATAATATAAACATGAAGTACTCCTAAGCGGCTGGATCGATTTTAGTGAAATGTTTTGTATATTTGGCAGACATGGCTAGGTTTTTTGATTTGATGCGACGGTTCGATCGGTTTTTGTGCAGTTTGTCTGGTAGAAGGCTCCGGCCGTGGTTAGTTACCACCCTACCGACAAAGACGTGTCGCCAAGCGATTTAGCGTTCCGGCACGATGTCGCGTAGACACCAATTAGGAGCGTGGGCTACCATCTTAGACAACATCATCACTTACCACCAGGTGAGATAGCCGTCAAGGGCTAACTTGTAGTGTGAAAAAAAAAGTGTTCATGGGTAAGAAATTATTTTTTATCGTTTAATCGTCATTATCTTCAAAAAATAAGAAAATGAACGGCAAGGAAGGATACATAACCAATTCATTAAATTCTCAGGCGTCTATAACATTTTCATATTCAAATTAAGTACGAAATCTCCTACCAGGACGCGACTAGGTAGGGTGGATGACGAGTACTTATACACACACTCGCCAAATTTAATTCCGGAACGAAATCCTCGTGAATTTGGAACGCTTCTCATTTGTACAAATCTGTATGAGTTTACATTCGCGATGTTTATGATGAAGTTTTAACGACTTCTTATCACTATGCATAAGTAGTCACTTATTTTACAAGCATTTCTTCTTTCTGTATCAAATCCATCCGTTTGTTGGTGTTCTTTTACTTCTTTATTTCTTGCATGCAAACTAAATGATATAAGGTTTTACATGAACACCGGGCTATGTTTTTTATGCTTTTACGGAGCATTTGGAAGCTAGGTTAAAACAGTATAATATCATATTAGCTGAATGCAATGGGAAAAAATTATGTATCCATCAGATTACAAACAAAGTTATTACTAACTATGGAATAGAATAACGTCTCAATTTGATATATCACTGGTGCGTTCAAAATTTTGTAGAAAACGAATATTGGCGGACTTTTGACGTTTGCCAAAGCGCTTACGATCACTGTAGCGGCTGTTGCCTCTGTGGTTTTTGCTGTTTTTGAACGCGAGCTGTCAAAAAATCAAAATGAACGTAGTTTTTAAACCTCTCTTGAAATGTTGGCATCCCAGCGTATTTTTTTATCTTAATTTCCAATCAAGTTGAATCTGATTCATCTATCTATATTGCTTAACGGAAATCAAACTTGCACTTCACACAACTTTCTCAATTATACACAATACTACTTTTTTTTTTTATATGCATAGCGAGCGAACTAGCAGGCGAGTCACCTGATGGTAAGTGATTACCGCCGCCCATGAACATTTGCAGCACCAGAGGAACCGCCAATGCGTTGCTGGCCCAATTTGTTAATCCGCCCTTTGAAGATCCCCATATTATAACCATTAGGAAACATTGAAGATGGAAGCTGGTTCCACATATTACACTACTGTTACAATGCACACTATCTATCACAACCTTACGTCTGGTCAAATCTATCTCTCGAGAATCTAAAGGGTCTAACAACCCTTCGTTATTTAACGAGGTCGCATCATGGCACTCCAATGTTCACTCCGGTCCTCCGAGTCAAGTGACCCGAGGTCCGAAAGATGTTTAGTTTAGCTAGATTCCGCGAATTACCTTTTTCTTGAAGTTGGACCTGCCTAATTGGGCCGTAGGACCCACTTGATACAGTCTAGATAATATTCGTATATCATATATTTCAGATATAAATTCGACTAACCTAAAACTAAATATCATCGCACTCTCATAAGTACTAGGACAGCATGAAATGCATAGCGGTTCACCGTATTACTCCATTACACTAGTCCCTGGGGTTTAGTGCCTAAGTCTAAAAGCACACAATTTACCTGCAAGCTCTAAATTTGCATGCGGGCACCATGTCATGATTTACGGAATGGATTGCATTATTTTAGTGATTTCTAAATAAAAAGTAGTTATTACTTTACTTTGTACTTCTAAACTATTATAAGTACGTTGTAAAGCAATCTGATTAAGTAGTTAAACTTGTAACTTGGAATCATAAAAAACAGTAGGTTTAAATATTAATAAGCATTATATTATAATAAGCATTTTACCAAATTTTAAGAAAATTGTTTTTGTGGATAACAGACAAAGCGAAGTTACTTTCAATTTTATATATAAGTATGGAGTACCCATATGGAAATGATTTATTAAATATACCAGTATTTTTTTTTATAAAATAAACCGATTACGCTTGAAGCTAGAAATTGGAGTTACGTTCTAGGCCACTCGGGGTCAATTTGAACCAATCTAACCGAATATGAATCAATCAAAACCAATTCGAACCAATATCACCCAATCTGACGCAATTCTATACAATCTGACACAACACAATCACTACGGACCCTTAATACAAAACTTCATATAATATCTTCTAATACAGGAAACTCTCCATCAAAAAATATGTTTATTTAAAGTGAAATGAAAAAAGGATCATTGAAAGTTTTTTTCAGAAAACTGAAACCGAATTATACCACACGTCCGGGCAAACTTCTCCTATTATAGGAGATAGAAAAACGTGTCAGAATTTTCTTCATCAAATAGCTATGGAGTAGAGATGTAATTTTTTTAAATTAATAATCTGACTATTACTGCACTGGTTGTCAATGGTCGTTCAATGACATTATTATATATATTTCGATTGATAGCAAAATGATTATTATGATTGACTAAAAAATAGCTGTAGCCAGAAGAGTTTTTTTTAGCTAATAATTAACGCTCCGAGATTTCTAAATGATTCAGAGAATGCATTTTTAACTGAGAGCCTCCACGTTGTTCTAATGCAAGGTTGACGGGCCATTGTCACATGTAAGATAACAACTTGGACCGAAGCCTTTCGTGTACGTGTAACTTGAGAAATACATAAGACACCGATACCCACATTTTTATTTGTCTGACCAGGTAGGAATCAGGATAGACGCATCCATCTCGCGTTCTAAAGTCAAATTCGCCAACGACCAGACCAACGAAACTGACATACAATACGTAACCATTATCAAGTACGGTGCGCGCATAGCCCCAGTATTGTCTTCACATAAATTTTTCAAGTTCTATGAACGTTTACAATCGCAGCCGGCCTATTCATCCCCGTTGAAAAGAAAACACAGCGCGGAATATCGCTAGCCCACTTTCATTCCAAACAAACAATGTAGGCGCCTTCGATCAATATACTAGATGACTAGATGTGTTGTATTTATAGTAATAAAGAAGTATTGATAGGAGGCAATTTACCAGTAATTAATACTTAGCCGGTAAAAGATCGAGAGGCCGCTCACCAACCAACCAGATGGGCAGAGGCAAAGTGCAAATTCCAGACAATTGCGAGTCTTCTATAGGAATAGAAACCGGTGGAAACAATTAATCCGCACAAGGTTGCAAGGACACCAGGACTACGATCTTCAGTAATGAAGGAACGACTGGAGAGAGAGATAATACTTAAGAGCTATTTTGAATACTGTGAACCTTTACGGAACAATGGATCTTTCCTCTGTAGCGACAAAAGAAGACTGAAATGGACTGCTCTGACGTAAATACCTCACTGGGCAAAAATAGTTGAAATTTTCAGTACTCGTTTCAGCCTGGAGAGCAAATTGGCAATATCTGCCCCCGTACTTCGAAGAGCACGTAAAGCCGTTCATTCTAGATGTTATCACTCAAATTTGATAATAATCATTAAAAGCAATTAGTCCATCAAAACTTTAAAACCTGTACAGAGTGGGAGTGTTGGGATTAGATCAGTGGGAGATAAATAGGCTAAGGTTGATGATTATGATGGTGATGATGATGTAGTATTCCCTCACACTCAGCGATTCTGACTCATTCATTTTTATGACAGTAGCATTGACATATTACCAGCGTTGTGTATACTTTACTATCCACAACATTTAGCTAATTCAGAACTGTTTTATTGGTGCGACACTGCAATAATATTTTAATTTTAAAATGTCGATAACATTAACAATTAGATTGTGAGTTACTCTGTATTTTTTTTTTATGTTGTATGTATATATGTCTTTGTGTTGCTCTAATGAACAAATATTTTGCATTCTATTCTATCAATTGTTTTATTACCTCCTCATACCACACTTTTATAAGATAAGTGGGGAAATAGCGATACAGTACATTCGGATCGAACGCTAGTAAGATCTTCAAGTTGGTAATACGTCTATATAAACTTAGATTATATGGTCATGTTGCATGGGCCAAAATATAACAGTATTGGAAACCTCAGCGTCGCCATTGCAGCTTAAACTCAAGGCCCTCTACAAAAGGGCTACCAAGTGATTGTGAACGCCTACTTCCGAGTCAATAGACTCGAATAATCGGATGCTCAAGACAGAGCAAAGGATGTTAGATTATTCCAGAAAGCGAGCCTCATCTAGCGGTACAACATTTACTCAAATTATTAGACGAGCAAAAGTTAATGAAAAATAAATTGCTTTGATAACACAGTTCAGTGAAGTTGCCTTAATATGTGCGCGAAATTTCAAGGAATGTCGTCAAATTTCAGCCCAAAATTGCTGGCAATCGTGTTTGCAAATTACAAGCTCGCATACATACGCGCTGACTGAATTTAATTTTGAAACTAAATCCCTGTGAAGTGGATACGCTTGCAGGCTCGGAACGTCGATGGTTGAGATTGTTTCTTATTAAGTACAACATTTTCAGCACAATTGTGGTTTATTATTGTCGGGTAGAAGTTGAGAGTTTCTGTAACATTCTAAAAGCTTGCCCTGATAAAATCGTTTACCAATAATGTCAAAAAATATTCCGCTTCATTATGCTACGGGTTCTGTTCTATTGTCGCTGCCACAGAATCCGTGTAATCGATCATCAGCCAACAACTGCTGGGCCCAGTACATTCATAGAGTGGTTAGTGGGCTTTTAGGAATACCCTATGTTAAGCTGGGCGTTTTCTGGAAGGCAAAAAGACGCCCAATTTCCCAATTGTTTTTTTTTAACAAAATACTTCTTGGACCGATCCGAAATCGAACTCCAGTATGTTATAAAGAAACATTTTCACTTCAATTACTGTCCAAATTTAATTATTAAATTAAAAGTTACACCAACAGTTTTATAGAAATTTCCAAACAGGGAGGACTATCATTTGAGACTGAATTTCCTTAAAAAAGCATTACTTTAATGTTTTGTTACGTATATAGAATAGTTCATACGAGTACGTATTCGTTTCTTTCATATTTCCCAAGAAATACGAGAAAAACGAGGTATGTGGAAGTTTCATTTTGATATTACGCTAGCATCACAAGAGGCAGACTAGACACCACTATCCGTAATGCCGCAAAGAGATGACCGACATGCAAAAGCGTTCCTTGAAAAGCATCAAAGACATCTCCATTGAAGAAACGGATGGAGATTCGTGAAAACATTCCTCGTTACTGAGCTATCTCATTAACTTGATTATGTTCTACCTTGAAATAGTGACTGAATCATAGAGACGTAGCCAGAAGGGTATGCGCGTACATGACCCACCTAAAGTATTCCAGAATTTGCTTTGATTACTAAACATCATTTCAATTGACATCCAATAGTCTCATGCGACGTTATGGCGGATATTGCTACTTTAAAACATATTGCCAACATTTGTTACAAAATGTTAGGTTTGTATCCAACATATACGAAACTGAGAATCCAGAAACGTCAGTACAACACCCATAAAAAAAAAATCTCATTAATCTCATAACAAAATAACTAGACCACTCTTAGGCTCGCTCAAAAACAAATCTCACTTCTGAAAATCCACCCACCTAATAATAAATAGCATGGCAACGTCAATGGCAATATCACTCAAAAATTCAAAGCTATGCATGGGAAATTCATCCCAGTCCAAAAGGGTTAGGAGCGCCATTCGTTTGAAAGGGCAGATCGTAATTTCGGTTGCCCTCAGTCTCCTTAAGAGGAGAAATTGCACAGCCAGTGACATTACGACCCTTTTGGACGGATCGTGATACTTTTTGGGTTTTTGTATACCGCTGATGTTACGGTCGAGTAATCAGTAAGGATTTTGTGCTCGATGTCCAGGGAATAAATTATGACACTATTGAAATTCATAGAGGACACTTGAAAGTAAAGACAGAAAAGCGTTTTTGATCGTTCGGCCTAATAAACTAATTCTGGTTCAGACAATATTGCTTATATATACGCACGTAACTCCGCGAAGTTAAAGGTGCGTGGGATCGAAACCCCGACCTCTTAGGTGAGAAACGTCCTAACCTCTAGGCTATCACAGCTAATGTATTATGTAATAACTACATATTACATATTATATATTATGTATAATTTAATATGTAGTTATTGTTGTGTATCTATTTAACTTTTGCAATATCCTTCCCATTGTTAGATCACTATTAGCGATAAGATAATAATAATTCTATTTAATTTTGCAATAAAGTTGTTTAAATATTAATTTCATTGAGTCATATTTTGGGGGCGCCTTATAATCTTGATCATAATAAACGGCGATCACGTTTAGTCAACTAGAAAGACTCTGGCCGAAAATGTTAGCACACCATTGGTCTATTTAATATATTGGCTAACGTGAAGATGAGCCTTAAGCGGAAAGAAAGGAAAAATAGGTCAAATAATTCCTAAGAACGTATTACAAAGCAAGTAAACCTGTGAAGTGAACTATGTTGGAACAGATCTTCGCACATTTATTGGACATAGGATATGAGACGTCATAAAACTCAATATGGCGGAAGATCAAATACGAAACATCTTCGGATTTCATTGCTATCTGATTGTATTCAGTATATAAAATTTAACAGGTAATTGAATAATCGTGACAAACTTTTAGACAATATAACTAAATTGTTATATTTTAAAATAGGGAAATAAAATAAATAGGAAACATTTGTTTGTATGTTTATTTGTAGTGGACCGATTTATACAATTTCTAAACCTATTTCATGTCGAAGTAACATTTTTTTTTATCCACTACCAGTTAGCTCTTGACGGCAATCTCACCTGATGGTAAGTGATGATGCAGTCTAAGAAGGTAGCGGGCTAACCTGTTAGGGGTATAGTAAACCCATACTCCTAATTGGTTTCTACAGGACATCGTGCCGGAACGCTAAATCGCTTGGCGACACGCCTTTGTCGGTAGGGTGGTAACTAGCCACGGCCGCAGCCTCCCACCAGACCAGACTCGAGCCGGAAATCGAACCCAGGACCTCCAACTTTATAATGCGACAGCGCGCGCGCTGCGCCACGGAGGTCGTCAAGTCATACCCTTATTTATGTCATATGTTTTTAGGATGTATACTTTACGAGATAGTAAAATAATTTTAATAATACGAAAGCGGAGTTTTCTCAAGAGTGTAAGCATAGGAATAAAATGTATATAAAGACAATGAGTGCTTTTGCATTCATATAACTTTATTAATTACGCGTAAGTAGATACCTAATTGAAATATAATAAACCACAAAAAGTAGCTTGAATCAAAAAACACATAAATATCTATTGATTCGGGTAATCCGAGTGCTGTCCCATAAAAAATATCAAAACTTATTTATTTTATACAAAAAAAAAACTCTTAACTTGAACCTTCACTTTTGTTCTTTTAAATTAAAAGATTAATATTTGACTGGCTTTTAACTCGCACTGGAGATGAATCATAAAAATGTAGCATATAGATCGTACACACATATTTGCCGACCTGCGTAGCGCAGCGCGCGCGCTATAAAGTTTTAATAATAAATTATAAAGTTGGAGGTTCTGGGTTCGATTCCTGGCTCGAGTCTAGTCTGGTGGGAGGCTTCGGCCGCGGCTAGTTACCACCCTACCGACATAGACGTGTCGCCAATCGATTAAGCGTTCCGGCACGATGTCCGTAGAAACCAATTAGGAGTATGGGTTTACCATACTCTACAGGTTAGCCCGCTACCATATTAAACTTTTCTTTGAGCTCCTTTCCGAAGCTCGCCAAACAGCCCGGTTACGCTGTGGCAACCAATAGGGTTAGTACAGCTACTAGATAGTCCGACAAAAAAAACTTACCATCAGGTGAGATTGCCGTCAAGGGCTAACTTATGGTGGATAAAAAACATGTCATACGCACACACACATTCACACTTACACGCGCATACCTACACATCCATAGATTACAGATTATTGAAATATTATATAATCTGTTATTGTTTACTTCAAAACTCAGGTTTTGAATACGTTCATAAATACTTATGCAGGATCATTGTTTTTACTGCCTCACACCTAATATTCTACATAAAATTGTTTGGTTATTATTATTCATAGACGCAATACTATATATTTTATGGGTTTGTATAAAATATACATTAAAGTCTACGGCCGCTGAAATTACCGATATTCATAATATTATCACCGATCTATTCCAATAAACAAAGGGTCCGTCCCGATTCGTGTCCAGTGAACGGAAACACATTCGTAATTGCAATAATATCTACCTCAGGTGTGTTCGTTGGTATTTTTTAAATAAAACAAAAAACAACGTTCATCTGTGTCTGTGATTACGAAATAACTGCCACATATAAAACATATGTATATATGATAATTATCTCAACGATGATATGATGACGTGAACAACATATCGCATTGCTCACATAAATTATTTACATCGACACAAAATAATAAATTATCTGTGACTCAGAAATGAAGAGATCCGTAGAAGGACCAGAGTTACCGACATAGCTCAGTGAGTTGCGAAGTTGAAGTGGCAATGGGCGGGGCACATAGCTCGGAGAACCTATGGACGTTGGGGTCCCAAGGTGCTGGAATGGCGACCTCGCACCGGTTAACGTAGCGTTGGTTGACCCCCAACAAGGTGGACAGACGACATCAAACGAGTCGCAGGGAGCCGCTGGATACAAGCGGCCCAAGACCGTGGCCATTGGAACTCCTTACAAAAGACCTGTGTCCAGCAGTGGACATCTATCGGTTGAAAAGATGATGATGGTGATGAAGACTGATCATTAAAACGTGCTGTTAAATTATGTTTTGTCTGTTTGTTTATGATATTGAAAAATATCCCTTTATCGATTTTATTTTATGAAAATAATAGGAGAATAAATAGCATAGGATAGGGGTTAAAAATTCTAAAGCTATTTTAGAATTGCGTTCTGACAAAACGGACAAAATGCAATAGAAGTGACACTCGAAAGTTTGCACGGTCAAAATTATCTCTTATTCTGAAATCAGAGGATCATATTAATAGGGGCGATAATCTTGTAAACCCCTATTGGTCTATATCCCCTCCTCCCGTGAGATCATCCCTATCCCCAGATCATCCCGTCAGTCATATGCCTAGGACGATGTTTTAAAACAGGAACGATGTTTTAAATCAGTGACGATGGTGATGATAAACAAAACAACTCGTATACATCAATTTATTTTATAAAGTAAAAATAAAATCTCAAAACCCTATACTGTATGTACGGTGAAAGGTTGTTCGTTAAACGCACGAACGTTTCATGAAAAGCTTTTATTATTGGAACAGGTTAAATCTGAAACTCTGTACTCGTTATAAAAGCTTTTAAAATTCAAATAAACAATGGATTACCTACTCCTGCACTAATACCTACTGACTCATAAGCTTTCATATGAAACGTAAAGTGATATATTTGTTATGAATAACGTCTACGCAGCTATAGCATATAGTTAATTGGCATACAGTAGATAGTGCATTTAATTTTTTCTATACAAACGACTATGATGAAATATGAATTCATTGGTCTACTTTCTAAACACACTTCAGGTGTTACTGATTCTCGAATATCATCATCATCATCATGATCAACCCATTACCGGCTCACTACAGAGCACGGGTCTCCTCTCAATATGAGAAGGGTTTGGCCATAGTCAACCACGCTGGCAATGTGCGGATTGGTAGACTTCACACGCCTTTGAGAACATTATGGAGAACTCTCAGGCGTGCAGGTTTTCTCGCGATTTATTCCTTCACCGTTGAAGCAAATGATATTATAAGCTTTCTTCTTTCTTTTTCTTGCCCTTATCACACATTATGTGGGATCGGCACAACACGTCTTTTTCTTCCACTCACTTCTATCAGCCGTCATCTCACTACCCACACCTTTTACCCGCATATCCTCTTTTACACAAACCATCCATCTCTTCTTTGGTCTTCCTCTACTCTTTTGCCTTTTTTCACGTTAATACCATAAGATAAGAGCATATTTTGTATACTGCATCTTTATGTACCTATCTATTTTCTTATTAATAACCTTAAATATCGTGGTGTACATATAAAGAGTAACTAAGAAAATATATGATATTAAAATTTTCGACAACGACAAAAAAAGGGTCAAGTACTGTTGTACCTACTTGGCAATTTTGGAGAAAGCGGCCTAAATAAGTAAAATAATTAACAGGGCAAACACAAAGATTTCAACCGGCTTCATAATACGTGTATCATTTGAATATGTTACATTCAAAACCCACTAACATAATTCAAAGCTCTGTAACAGCATACCCGTATTGCTAATAACATTAAAATGAACCATCTCCCGAACAGGCAGCGTGTGATCTACTAAATGATTATGATATTGCTCGGGGCATTAATTCTAACCGTACGGTGGATATACCTTGAATGGGATTAGGTATGGCCTAAGCTGTAAGCGATCTTCTTCTAACCTTTTTTACCACTTTTTTTTTACACACAACAAATCCCCTTTTTTTCTAGCTCTTGCCACAAATTTATATCACACTCTATACTTATAATAATCTACTAATATGTGTTTTGATCTTCCTCAATTCTTTTATGATTTTACTAAGGAAATCGTTAAGTAATGTTATCGACAAATATTAGTTCTCGAATTGTAAGTAAAATATCTAAGACCATTTTCATTAATGATTATATCATCCCGGCTTAGAACTTTTCATCTTGTGACAGACAAGCAATGTGAAAATATAATTTATTTATTTTCTTTTATAACCCAAGCCGTTCTTTTGATTAACTAAGCCATGCTCAGTCTCTTACGCAGTCTACAGACGACGTACTTGGATATCTTGCTTTTGGAGATCATAAAAGAGAGAAGAAAAATTATCAACAATTTGTGAATAACTAATAGCGTATAAAACAATCCCAATTACGTAAGTTCATTGAACAAACAAAGTTAAAAGAGCCTTGTGTTACAGTGCTATTGAACTAAATCCCAGACTTATCGTTAGATATTCTAAAGTTCCTACTATTCTTATTTAATGACAAACATTATAACTCTATATAAACGTTCGACTCAGTTCGTGTGAAGATTCTTCGCAAGGGTCGGTCGACATTCTCAATATGGGCCTCACACTGAACCTCGAGGCCTGTACCACGAATTGCTTTTTGGCGATTTGCTGCCCGGCTCTTTAATTGAAACCTAAAAGGTTTGGGTCCAGGTGAGAGATTTTATTGATGGAGATTGGTTTTACGAAGTTCATTCGTGATGATTAGTAGTATACGAATATTTTAAGAGATGGGGGTGTTTTATCGTATAAAAAATGTATCGTATAAAATCATTATCTTCTTATTGATATTTTTGATAAGAAACTATGACCAACTTATTCCTGATTGTTTTCTAAAAAATAAAAAACAAATCGTATATTTTATGTAATCATGAAGAAGCGATTTTTAATTTAATTTTATTGATATTCAATCAAAGTTTGGATAGGTTAGGTTACTTTACTGTTACTGTATCATTACTATTCATTAGTTTGGGCCTAACCTATTTAACATACAAACCATATCTATTATATAATTTAAAGGTATCGTTTTAGATTTAGACTCCCTATCATCAAATCTGAGTTTAAGTAACTCTTACTAAATAATCGAAAATTATAACCACATTGGTGTTTTATTCAGATAGTTTATTTGATTCAAATAGGTGTTCTTCCAACTTCTTTTAAACAATAATAATCTGCAATTTAATGTTACGATTGCACCAAACTGCTCCTGAGAAAGAGTTGTCTAAGTCCACCCTCAGGGTTAGGATTTGTGGCGGAAAAACTTTGCCCATTAAGACTGGGCCGGTCATTAGTTTCTCTCGTTTCTGTTTACTTGTTTTGTTAGCAGTTACTTAGTTACCATTACTTATTTTTAGTGTTTCTTCTGCGTCTTTATATAGTTTTTTTTTCGGGCTCTCTTTTAGCTGTGCTAACCCTATTGGTTGCCACAGCGTTACCGGGCTGTTTGGCGAGCTTCGCAAAGAAGCTCTGCCGAAAGAAATTTTGAGCCATGGGGCTCGAAGTAACTAAGGGAACGTCTGCCTAAGGGCGCTCCTGTGAGGCCGAACGTCGGTGTAGGCGACGTTTGGGATAACGGGGAGTGAGTCTTTATGTAGGATATGCTGGTGACTAATAAAAAATTGTTATTGATGATCAGACATGCTGGTCAAACGCCTATCATAGGACGGAGGAAATTAGAATTTAGGTGTGCACGCTGCACACACAGATAGCTTTTAACGATTATAATTGCATGTTAGTAATAATAACCGGGAACTGATCAAAGTGCTCGCTCAGGAAGAAAACGCCAATTACAAGCGGCGATAGCTTAGTTGGTTAGAACAAATATAATACAAATGGGGATCCAGTGATCCTCGTCAGACACCAAATTTAAATTCAAATAATCTTTATTCAAATAGTCCTTTAAAAGGCACTTTTGACGCATCATCAATTTACATGGTAGTGATTTGATGGTGACAACTACATTCGTAAACTTAAAACTAAAGCTATGAGGGTTCCAAACGCGCCCCGGTCTAACAAGAAGCCCACAACAAACTTAGCCAGGTATATTTTCTTTTTATTATCACCATCTCACATGCCACTTAAAATTATATTAAGAGCTATCTTATTAGAGCAATATTTCATACCCATGCTTGTTTATCATTTACACTATAGTAGCACTTTTCTACAAGCTTACGTTATATATAAACTTTAAACTTGATGAGAGACATCCCAGAAATTTCATTTGGTAATTTGTTATAAAATTGTAAACAATTACCTTTAAATAAAATGACACCTCTCTTCTGAGCCATGTAATAATGTATTTGTCATAGTTATTACGGTGAAGGTGAATACTGTGAAGAAACCTGAATGCTGCTAAAAGCGTGTAAAGTAATCTGCATTCGGCCAGAGTAATGAAATAAACCCTAATCAATTGTGAGTAGATCTGGGACCTGTAGCAGCCTGACATTGTAAGCTGTCATCAGCGTACAATGTCCCATAGCTAGGCACAAAAAGAGGCTTTTTTCATCGAGATTTGTAGTTTGTTTTTCTCTTCACGCTTCAAATTACTTCCTCAGATACTTGTGTTGTTAGTAAAGTGTGTTTTATCTCCACGCTTCTTAGTACTTTCTCTAATTTTTTGTATTTTGAAGTTATTGAAGAGCCTTAGTATTATTTACTTTGCATGAGTGCACCAGGCTTTCGACCCCCCGAGAAAAGTGGCGGATGCTCGTGGGGCGAATAAACTCTGTGCTCAAAGACATTGCTTCATGATGACGACGACCACTCTCATCATGATCAACCTATTACCAGCTCACTACAGAGCACGGGTCTCCTCTCAATATGAGAAGGGTTTGGCCATAGTCCACCACGCTGGCCATGTGCGGATTGGCAGACTTCACACGCCTTTGAGAACATTATGGAGAACTCTCAGGCGTGCAGGTTTCCTCACGATGTTTTCCTTCACCGTTGAAGCAAGTGATACATTTTTTTTTTAAACGCACATAAACGAAAAGTTAGAGCTGCGTGCCCGGATTCCGAAATCGCCGACCTCTGATTAGGAGGCTGACGCCCTAACCACTAGGCTATCACGACCACTCTGTCCAGAGTGTAACGATGAAGAAGAAGGAAGTATTATTTAATATTTAAGAGAAATGGACACAACAGTTAGCTTCTTCTAGTATTTGACCACGAGGCGACCCAGTTCAGGTGAATGCGTTATGATTTAAAAATAACTACACCTTCTGAACTGTGTCCTTTATCGAGAAAGTCTGCGAACAATGAACCCGCATGTAGGCTTCGAGCAAGCTGCCGAGTTAAGCAATATTGAACCGAACAAAATCAATCTTCTGCCCGCAACAATATTCTCTAATACATACTATTAAATGTAATAAACTGACTGTGTTTTGTGTACCTCTAATATTGCATCACTGTTTACTTATTCTTTTATAGAAAATGCATTAAATATGCAGTTATTTTCAGATTCAAATGTATTTTATGGACCCCCCGATAATAACTTCTGTAGCTCTGTTCATTGAAATCTGTTAATATCGCACAATTATCAGGACGTCAGTTTTCACACGTACCTACTTCGAATTTAGACCCGAATATAGTCGCGAACAACAGATCGTTAACTATTTTTTCTTATATAGAAAATGCAATAAATATTCTATGGACCCCTAGATAATAATCTCTGTAGCTCTGTTCTGATATCTGTTAATATAGCACAATTATCAGGACGTCAGTTCTAACACGTACCTACATCGAATTTCCGCAGGAACTTAGTTATGAGCAACAGATACTTTATTTTATTTTTTAATTATTTATTACGACATGTGTGGCGCAGCATTAAATTGGAGGTCCTAGATTCGATTCCCGGCTCGAATCAGGTACGGTAGGAGGCTGCGACCGTGCTAATTATCGTCCTACCGACAAAGGACAGCAATAAGGTTTACCTACAAGGCACCTAGTTAAAGGGTTACCGCTACCATCTTAGACTGCATCATCAATTCAGCCACTACCAGGTGAGACTACCGTCAAGGGTAATGTAGTGGAATAACAAAAAAGTCTAGTACGGTTGATCCCTTAATGAATTTTAAACCTACCTACTTGAAAAAACTCAATAACAGCTCAGCTCAGCAATCGAAAGTAAGACCTCTTGATCTATTGTTGACAATTCTAAAGACTACAGTTACGCGGCAGTCACTCAAAATTCGAGTTTAAAATTTACGAGAATCTACATGTGCTTAGAAAGTTACACTGTAAATGTTATTCAAGCAGCTAACCTAATTCTGTATTACTTATATAAACATACCTTTATTTGTGTAACAACAAGTAATTTCAGTATCTTCTATCTCTAGTGGCCTACTTACAAGTAAGTATAAAAGTGAACTCAAAATCATCCGCTCGCTTAACTGTATCCGTAACAAGAAAGATGAATTTGCTTGCCCAAGATGAAAAGATCGCATCAAAGTTTGAAAATTCTAAGCAGAATGTAATGAAAGCGAGACAACTTACAAACGAGTTCTTTTTTTTTTTCAAGAAACTTTGAAAAGCTTTCTGAAGTCAACTTATTTTTCTTTACCGCAATGGGTTCGGGGATTTCCACTCGTTCCAATAGTAATAGCGAAACACTGTTTACACTTATATTAACTCAGACGGCGTCACACTTCTTGAGTGAAAAAAACATGCGTGGACTAAATAAAGTTTTATTTAATTGATATATTTAGGTTGAATTTTAATAATACGTTATATTTCAGGTAGTTCTACATAATTTAAGACCTGAAAAGTTGTTCGAATATTGTATTGCCAAAGTTATAGACACCGAAATATACAGAAACTTTAGATCAAAAGAAGTTCTACCAAGAAAAATGGAAATACTGCTTTTGAGCAGAAAATGTAGCATTTTAAGTTTAAATTTAAAAGACGAAATGGCATAATTCAATCAAGAACACCTCAGGGTAAACCTAACGGTAAGGGCAATAAAATTCTTCCCAGTAATTTCTTGTATTTTAAGGCAAAAAATAAAATAAGCGGCCAATGTTAAAGCCGCCACCGACAGTTAGAAGGTAACATGGATATATGGTTTTTTATATAAAGGATTATCGCTAAAATATTCTGTTTAATAGCTGTAATATAGTGGTTAGGACGTCGGCCTCCTAATCTAAGGTCGCAATCACCTCTAACTTGATAATAATATCACATGTGAGTGATAAAGGGACTGACTTCGGCTTAAAAAGCTGTACAAGATATGCCACTAATTTCTAGATATAAAAACGGTCTCTAGTTCCAACTCACTCCGCACACGTCCAATATAAAATTTCCATACTTCAGATGCATTTCTTCATAAAGCCGTGTTTTCCCTCATAACGATAACATACGAGTACCATTTGATTTCACATTTTTCATCGGAAAAGATTTATACAGAAATCATTTCCAATGAAAGCAATATTGAAGAAAACTTTGTACCTACTATGATAAAAACAAACTAATTCATTGAATATGTGAATTTCAAACTTTTATTTATTTGTTTTATTCATGAGCTTTTGGAAATATTTAGATTACCAAACAGTTAAGGCTCCTAAGTTATTTCAGGTGTTCTTGACATGCGCACTCTTCACACGTGCTTGAAATAGCATATTTCCATTATTTAAATGGAATATCTGTTCACATAGTATGTTAACTTAAGAAACATTGAAGTTGTAAAGAGTTATATTGTGTAAAGCGAGTTTTGAAGTAAATTAGGAGGCTACGAAATTGAAACGAAAACTATGTTCATACTTACAAATTCAATTTTAACAACTACATACGTACAAAATTTCCAAGTTAACGTAATTTCTAGTGCAAATTCAAATTCAAAATAATCTTTATTCAAATAGTCCTTTAAAAGGCGCTTTTGACGCGTCAATAATTTACATAGAAGTGATTTGATGGTGATAACTAGATTCGTAAACTTAAAACTAAAGCTATGAGGGTTCCAAACGCGCCCCGGTCTAAGAAGAAGCCCACAACAAACTTAGCCAGGTAAACAACAAACTTAGCCAGGTAATCTAAGTAAGCAAAATTTTTAAGGATAAACATGGTAATTCTGCGTTCTTCTGCACAGGTTATACGACGTTCATTATCCTGCGCGTCTTGAAAAGAACGTTACATATCAGGCTAGGAATCGGAATACGTAACCTAACTTCATAAACCCAGATTAGTACAGCATGTTTTACCTATATTTCTCTTTTGAAATACATGTGCCCAACAGTGGGACGTTGACCAGGCTGCTTAATGCTCAAGAATAAGTGCAAATTAGTTGCTACTATTTCTCGAGCTTACAATAGTACAGTGAAACGATGACATTCGAACAATCACTAAGTAAGTAAGTGCGTTCAGTTTCGCAATCAATCATTTTCCCTCATGACGACAACAGATTGATCTATCCATCTGACTGGAACAAATGGAATAAGTAAAGGAAATGTAGGATTACATCATTTCCTTTATTTTGAATACGCCGTTCTGTTTGTGTCGCATTAGGAATTCTTTCTCGGTTTTCGGAATCATTGGTGATGAGGAGCTCAAAGTATCTAACAGCGACGTACGGTTTCCTCTCTATAGTATTATTTTACTGAATTTATTGCGGAGGCGTTCTTCGATCGATTTGATTCCGCCCTACTTATATATATTTAATGTATTCACATATATATTATGAATCTAAAGTATGTATTATATCCTGGGTTCGAGTCTCGGCACGACTCTGGTCTGGTGGGGGGGGCTTAGACCGCGGCTAGTTACCACTCTACCCATAAAGACGTGTTGTTAAACGATTAAGCGTTTCGTCAGTATGTCGCGTAGAAACCAATTAGGAGTACGGGTTTACCGAACCCCTAACAGGTTAGCCCTCTTTCTTTCGTTATCATCTTAGACTGCATCATAGCACCAGGAAAGTACGTATGTGTCGGTAGGGTTGTAACTAGATACGGGAGCTGAACCCAGGACCTCCAACTCCATAATGCAACAACGCACGCGCCACGGAGGTCGTCAAACTTTGCTATCATAGTGTAGACCAGACAGATGTACGCAGGGGTATTCTAGACGGACCACTAATGGTTCGTTGGGGCGTCCCAATAAATATGACATTGACCTTTTATCATTTTAATTTATCGTAGACTATGTCTAACCGTCTAGAGCCAACTAATTCAGTTAATGGAAATTTCGACGGTATTTGGTATGTACTATACCTCCTAAATTACCTATTTCAATAAATTTGTATTACTACAATACTAATCAATCTTTATTATACTATTAATTTTGATCAATACTGTGACTCGTATGGCATATTCTATTATCATCATCATCAGCTTATTAACGACCAACTGCTGGGCACGTAGTTAGGGGTTTCAGAAGATAGAACCTCGCTGCCCCAATTGGGGTTGCGGGTTACAAATCATAAGTGATAACAACCGATGCCTAAAACTGCTGGGCATAACCGAGGCATACAATTTGAGTCCTGCGTGGAACCAATCACAAGACAGCTTTTAAGTTAGTTTTCTGATTGGCCGAAAACAAGACGTATGCTTGAACGCAAGGTAGGCGCATGTTAGACGCATTTGCTTTTAGTGTAAATAAGACATGTATTACGGGCTGTTTTGTTGCATTAATTGTAATATATATATATATATATATTTTTTAAATTAAAATATCACTTGCTTCGACGGCGACGGAAAACATCGTGAAGAAACCTGTACGCCTGAGAGTTCTCCCATAATGTTCTCAAAGGCGTGTGAAGTCTGCCAATCCGCACATGGCCAGCGTGGTGGACTATGGCCAAACCCTTCTCATATTGAGAGGAGACCCGTACTCTGTAGTGAGCCGGTAATGGGTTGATCATGATGATGATGATATTGATATAGCCACAATACTCTCCCTTTTGAATACAGATTATACAGAGACAGAGACAGATATGCGGACGCTTAGCATTTTTTCTAACGCTGGGAAATATACGCATACGCTTAGGTTAGGATTACGTAAGGGAGGCAGAGATAAGTACCCTATAAAGTATTATGGAACACTCGAAGTAAATAAACATAGTTTACCTATGTATATGTTTTAGATATACTATTGAAAAACGCTGCTCTGTCAATAGCCACTTCGCTAACTCAATTGCTCGTTTCACTTTTCGTTAGGTAGGTTCACGCTCAATGCACATTTGGTCACATCAAGCACTATTATGTTGGTACATTTATTTATTTTATTTGAATCCCCAATGAAAGCGTAGCATTTTATAATATTAAAAGCACTCTCGTACAAAGTGTCCTCCGTTTTCAGCTTTGTCTGATCAAATTCGAACGTCAGTGTCCGATTTTATTTTAATGGGCATTTGGAAAAGCGGAAAAATATAAATGGGGATATTTGCTTCGCAAGAAATATATGTTTTACTGCCGTGCTGAACACCATGCAAAGCCAAAAACTGGTCTTAATTCTTAACAAGAGGTGATTTAAAGACTCCTATGAAAAATTTCTGCTCGTATGTAAAAAAAAATATTGCTGCTAACAAAACTTTTTTAGACAGTGTCAAGTAAAATGTTTGCATAGTAACAAAAAGCACCTTTTACAACTTAACATGTATAGTACAACAAAGCAAGCTATAATTTGCGTCAATGTAATGCCATTTCACCCTCACCAAGTACTGTACAAAATATTCCAAAATGATTCCGGAGTACATCGGTTACATTGCTAGAAGGGAAGGTGGCTACCAGGAGAGATCGGGTACGGAATCCGATGAGTTGGTCGGATCTAATTCGCACTGCTCTACACGTCGCAACCAACAGAGCAACATGGCGCGACATCGTCCTCAAGAAAGTCACGACTTTCTTGAGGACGAAGTGAAAGAGTGGAAGGGGTCACGACCCCCAGTATGAGGAATACGACGCAGAGAGAGAGAGAGAGAAAGATTCTAAAATGATTATTTTTACTAAGCATATTATCATATGTTTTTGGTTAATCACTACTTTCTTTTTGGAATCAAATATAAAATACTTCACGAAGTTAAACGCTCACTAGTTAGACAACCTTATTTCAGTGCGATAAGGGCGTCCTTTAAATGCACCCTAGATTACTACTTACAAAGTCGTGTCTGTGAAAGTCTAGCCATAACCGATTTAGCCATAGTTATTAGCCATTAACTAAGATTAAAAATAATGAAACTAGTTTTAATGTGTTCTACATGTACTATATGTCAAATAATTTATGAAGGTTTTAATGTGAAAATAAAATTAACTGTTTGCCAATCTATTACATTTAAAATATTAAAAGCTTATGTTTTAAGTAAATAAATATAAGTTAAAAATGCAAGAATGGTGTTTCGGTTGGTTTTTGTTAAAGTACAAAGAGGTCTCTTTAAAATTGCTTTCATTGGAATTGGTTTTTGTTGAACACTCTTCCAACAAAAATGTGAAATCAAAACGTAATAACACGGCTTTATGAAAAAATAAATACTTGTTGGAAATACGGTTCCGTTACAAAAATGGCCTGAATCTGCCTTTTCCATTAAATCTGTACCAGGTTTAATGGATAGCATGTCTGACGACAGATCAGGAGAGCCGGAGTTCAAATCTAAGGTCGGGCCAATGTCAGTTTCTTTAATATTGCTTTCATCAATTTCTTTAGAATTTGTTTCTTATGGAAACGCCAAAATCTCTTCTATGAAAAATGTGAAATTAAAAGCAAAAGACTCTTAATACAGTTGCTTAGATTTAAGAACTTATAAGCTCTGGTAAATTGAGCCCAGTCAGTGACTTATTGGGTACCAGACTGCAAAATACCAGAATGATTATTCGGTTCGTAATCTTTCCATTGTACGTGATAATCCAGATTTTGATGTCCACCGAACTAAAAAACTCACTTAAATATGCTATTTCTATTGGTCGCTATAATAGCAATGGCTGATAAATTTTCGATGTCATTATTGGTCGCAATAATAGCAATTGCTGATAAACTTTCGATGTCATTCCGTGTCTTTCATCGGGTGGTCGGTTTAATACGGCCAAATAAAATATTTTCATCCGAGCATTGCTCAGAAAACATTGTTAAGAATTATTAATTTTTACGACTTATATAAGTGCTTCTTTTTATGTAGACGTTTGACGCATTTAATCTATATATATAAAAGCGAAAGGTCACTTACATACTGACATACTGACTTACTGACATACTGATTAAACACGAGATCTCAAAAACTATTGTACGTATAAAGCTATAATTTAGCAAGTAGATAGTTGATAGTTAAGAGAGATAGCTAAGAAAAGATATTTGGAAATTCCACCCCTAAGAGGGTAAAGGGGGGGGGGGGGTTTGGAAGTTTGTATGAAATTTCTTTGTTTTTAGAGTTAGAGACACAAAAAATTGCATTAAGATTAATAATAATAAATAAAAAACATGTACATCAATTTTTTTTAAATATTACCTGTCAAGGGTGGTTAAAAGGGGATGACAGTTTTTGCTTATTTTTTATTATGAAGTCTACAAGCTTTAAATTTTAAAAATAGGTTTCTTTTAGGGCGTAAGTATAAGGTTAAAATTTTTTTTCATCCAAATCTATCCCGAAGGGGGTAAAATAGGGGTTTGAAGTTTGTATGAAAGTTCTATGTTTTTTAATTTAGAGATACGAAAATCGGCAATTTGACATTTGCCTGTAGCTTACTTTCTCAAGCAGGGCATTGGCCGCACGGGTAACCTCAATCTCAAGTATAATCAGCAATTCTACGCAGACGAAGTCGCGGGCAACAGCTAGCAATACTATAAGTTTGTTATCTGGTAACAAATTGTACATGTAATGATAAGGGTTTGGCCATAGTCTACCATTTGAGAACATTATGGAGAACTCTCAGGCGTGCAGGTTTCCTGACGATGTTTTACTTCACCTTTGAAGGAAGTTATATTTTTATTGCCAAAAAACGCACATAACTGTGAAAAGTTATAGGAGAGAGAGAGGCGTGCCCGGGTTCGAACCCTCGACCTCTGATTAAGAGGTGGACGTCCTAACCACTAGGCTATCACAGCTTTTAAATGCTAAGTTCAGTAGTAAGTATAATAATTAAGACTTCTGAAGTTAGTATGGCTGCAGCGAAAACAGCGAATATCTTTAAAATAGCGAGTTGTGAACACATTTTGGAGTTAAATTACCCACTGTAAATATTTCCATTTAACAGGAGCTTAAACACTGGGAACATTATAAGACAATTTTATTGTATCCTTGCGGGACTTTAAAATACCTATTTGTCTCCCATTATTAGGTTTCGGGGCTTATCCCTGGATGTTGCGGGGCGGCGGATGAATACAAAATTAGAATTGTGCTGCGAGCTTTCCACGTGGTTGTTTACTAGGAGACTTGACAAATTGCAAAGTAAGCTGTATATATTGAAGACGGCAGTGTCTTGTACTACAATTGTATATTGGAATTTAGATTACAGGTTGGAAATAGCGGAAGTATATTCCATTGCTATTTGCTTGTCTTATTATGCAAAAAATCTTTGAATTATTTTTAAAATCTCACCACTTTTTTTACGTATGCAATAAACATTTACGACCTATGTGGCGAAGCGAGTTGATTCCTGACCGAGTCTGGTCTGATGGGAGGCTTCGCCCGTGGCTAGTTGCCAGCCTACCAACAAAGACGTGTCACCAAAAGATTAAGCGTTTCGGTACGATGTCGCGTAAACACAAATTATGAGTTCGGAGAAAAGAAAGAGGAGGTTTACCATACTCTAAACAGGTTAGCCCGCTACCATCTTAGACTGTTCATCACTTATGTTAGCATTCACAATAATTGGATATTAAATTTTTAAAAGGATCAACACGGACTCAGAGTATATATTTTGTTATATTTTGGGTTGCTACGCGGGTAGTACAGAAACAAAAGATAAGACAGTCTTTTCTTTTCGGATTGGCATTCGGTGGTCTCTCATCAAGACGTCATGAGTAGCATTGACTATTTAAATAACTTAACCGTGCAGCGGTGATAGCCTAGTGGTTAGGGCGTCAGCCTCCTAATCAGAGGTCGGCGGTGCGAATCCGGGCAAGCACCTAAACTTTTCGAAGTTATGTGCGTTTTTAAATAATTAAAATATCACTTGCTTCAACGTTGAAGGAAAACATCGTGAGGAAAACTGCACGCCTGAGTGTTCTCCATAATGTTCTCAAAGGCGTGTGAAGTCTGTCAATCCGCACATGGCCAGCGTGGTGGACTATGGCCAAACCCTTCTCATATTGAGAGGAGACCCGTGCTCTGTAGTGAGCCGGCAATGGGTTGATCATGATGATGATGACCGTGAAAGGTAATTAAAGTGATTTAGCCGTAAAGTCTGTATAACACAAGGCTACTTGTAGCGGGAATAAAAGCTAGGATTTGACCAATATGTCTAACCCATCATCGTTCAATCATCGTTCATCATATCCGATTTGACATAATGTGTTAAAACCAAATTATCATATGCAAATGTGTTTACAAATTAAACAAAACGCAACGCTATCCATCAATACGTTACAAGGCGGCATATTTACGAACATGAGTTCCATCTTTTGTATGAAATCCTGGTAATAGTGTTAAAGTTTTGTATGGGAGGCTCCACCCACGTTAAGTGAGTGTAAAAACTTCAAAACTCCCAGGCTATAATACAGAAATAGAAGATGCATGTTCAAAAATACTTTCTTTTGCAGACGTTATACCTAGCTATAATATGCCAAACTTCAGTCCGATACGTCCAGTGGTTTGAACTGTGGTTCGAAAGAACATTCAAATTCAAAATAATCTTTATTCAAATAGTCCTTTAAAAGGCACTTTTGACGCGTCAATAATTTACATAGTAGTGATTTGATGGTGATAACTAGATTCGTAAACTTAAAACTAAAGCTATGAGGGTTCCAAACGCGTACTGGGCTAAGAAGAAGCCCACAACAAACTTAGCCAGGTAAATTTTCTTTTTGTTATAACATCTCACATGCCGCTTAAAATTATATTAAGAGTTATCTTATTAGAGCAATATTTCATACCCATGCTTGTTTATCATTAACATAATCCTTTACACTATAGCAGGGCTTTTCTACAAGCTTACGTTTTATATTAACTTTAAACTTATTGAGAGACATCACAGAAATTTTATTTGGTCATTTGTTATAAAATTGTATGCAATTTCTAATTATTGGTAGTCTAGTAGTATGCGTCAATAAATAAAATGAAACGTAAACTTTCAGCGCTAACAAAACCTAACGTTTCGTGTCCCGAATTTACTCTAATTACCATAACACTACACTAGATCATAAGCTAATATAGTTTCGGTGGTTACATAAATATGCAATTTCTCAGTATAAACATCATCAGATTTTGCTACAGTTACGAGTATAATGCAACTGGTGTAAACAACGGCACTAGACACAATATTTATTATTAGTAGACATTCATCATCACGATCAACCCATTACCGGCTCACTGCAGAGCACGGGTCTCCTCTCAATATGACAAAGGTTTGGCCACAGTCCACCACGCTAGCCATGTGGGGATTGGCAGACTTCACACGCCTTTGAGAACGTTATGGAGAACTCTCAGGCGTGCAGGTTTCCCCACGATGTTTTCCCTTCAATTGGTATCAAGAATAAAGTTAGGTTAAACTTTGGCAACTTCGGTCTGCAGATGAATAAATCTCCATTCCGTTGATAGACATCTTGAGCGACGGAATAGAGACTTGCCTCCCTAATTAGATTACTTACATCAATCAAAAATAACACTACAATATACATTTCTTACGACTCGCAATTGATAATTGCAGTAATTACAAATAAAACGATTGACTCACGTTACACGTTGCTTCTATAGCATGAAAGAGATTTAATAATTTATATTTAAACATATCAACATACCTATCCTTTTCAAAGATAGTAGTGCTGTTTAAACAGTTGCTTCAGTAAATATAATAGAATATTTTAGACACGTATATAATAGAAAACTTAGGTCCAATTGAAGTCCCACAGATAAGCAAGTTTTTGTTATGCTAAGTACCAGGTACCTCAAACAACGGTCAAGTCATTCGTTATTCCAAAAGACCCATATTTGCCAGTTTCCATATTATTCTACAGATGCAAACAGTGTTACTTACCTCAAATCAACATACACTTTTTAACGATAAGAACAGCTTTTAAAACAGTTATTCAAGTGACATTAAATCGAACAGACAAGTCACGTAGACAGCGCAGGTAACTTAGACAACTTTAGTCCACAGTTGGAGGGGCAGCGTAACAAACTCGGTGTCACGTCGTAGAACTAAAACAAGTGGTGTTCACGGTCGATACCAGCGTGCGTCGATGCCGGCGTCGGGACAGTGACTGCTAGGGCGGGCGGGGACGTGTTTACAGGACGAATTTTGGACGACCTCGGACCCAACGGTTCACTTGTATCCTTCAACGTTAGGTTCGATTCCCAACTCGGGTCTATGTGAAATTTTTATACAAAATAATCTTTTATTTTATATTTTATGAAATATGAAATAAAAGTCTTGAACTGTAAAATTAAAACGGGACTTCAAAAGTAACTTAAACATATAACTATACAAATAATGCCTGCGTGGAATTGTGTCATGAATATAGAATTTATTCGTATTGAACAATCACGTTGATCTTTTACCCAAAAAATGGGCCAGCTCCTCTGTAGCAAGATGAGGTAATCAACCGCGGTGTAGTCTCGTAAAAATTTGTTGGCACTTGACTCCATAATTCCATTGCCCTACGGCAAGCGGAATAATAATTTTAATGCTATAAGATATGCGTATCTTTAATATAGACTACTGTTGCCCGCGACTTCGTCTGCGTAGAATTGCTGGTTTCCCGTGCGGCCAATGCCCTGCTTCAGAAAGTAAGCTACTTAATGCGAAAAACTCAAGGAATTTCATACAAACTTCCAACCCCTATTTTACCCCCCTTAGGGGTGAAATTTCCAAATATCCTTTCTTGACTGACATCTCTTAACTATCAACTACTTACTTGCTAAATTATAGCTTTATACAAACAATAGTTTTTGAGATCTCGTGTTTAATCAGTATGTATATAAGTATGTAAGTGACCTTTCGCTTTTATATATATAGATATAGATTTCTTAACGTAGTTCCTTAACAGAGTTTACGTACTACTACTAAACTGGTAAACACCGTCACATAAGGAACACTCGATGCGAGTTGTTCTGTGCCGCCAGGAACTGTCCGTCGTAATTGATCGACTATTTTCCGATCAGAGACTAGTAGGTACAGAAATTATCTCCCGAATGGAATCGCCGCCCGCACACCGATTTTTATATACATATAAAATAAAAAAATATCTATTTTATTTTATTATAGCAGACGGGTCACCTGATATCAAGTGATTACCGTCGCCCATAAACATCTGCAGAACTAGAAGACGCGGAACTCGGGATGTGTGCTGGCTGAACCCAGCCTCCTAATCGGATTCTACTTGGCATTATACCGGAACACTAAATCGCTTGGCTGTATGTCTTGACCAGTAGAGTGGTAAACGCAGCCGAAGCCTCCCACTAGACCAGACTCGAGTCGGGATTTTTTTTTTTTTTGGACTGTCTATTAGCTGTACAAACCCTATTGGTTGCGTAACCGGGCTGTTCAGCGAGCTTCGGAAAGAAGCTCTGCCAGAGGAAATTTTGAGCCCTAGGGCTCAAAGAAACTAAGGGAACGACTGCCTAAGGGCGCCTCCTTTGAAGCCGAACCTCGGTTTAGGCGACGTTTGGGATAACGGGGGGGCGGACGGTGAGTGGTCCGTGCGTCTCCGAGGCCGTGGATGGAGCCCACGTCCTGATGACGTAAGATAGCGGGGACCTCGTCTTCGTCGGCGAAGACGGTGTGTAGCGTTCCGGGAATCAAATCTGTTTTATAATACTACAGCGCACGCGCCATGAGGGTCGTAAAAATTAAAGTTAACAATTAAAAGCATTATGTTTATTGACTTGTTTTAATTTTTGACTGCAGCACTGGTATCAAGATAATTAAAATTATCAGATTAATTGTCGAGTTATCGTAATTGCATCCTGCACATTAAACAATATTATGTTTGCAGTACCGGGTAGCGTTTATTAATTACGTTAATTGGTAAAATTTCTGTATTGCACGATACAATTTGCTTATTTTAACGTGCCTGATTGGCAATCGTCGGCACATCCACCAGCCAGTGTTGGTACAGCGTGGTGGGTTATTTTCTATTATGTTTCAGGGTGGTTGCAAGTTTCAGCACCTGACGTAAGGACCGACCTGAAACGTATGACTGCGTGACATCATTAAATCCTTACGTACATTTTTAAAATTAAAATATCACTTGCTTCAACGGTGAAGGAAAACATCGTGAGAAAACCTGCACGCCTGAGAGTTCTCCATAATGTTCTCAAAGGCGTGTGAAGTCTGCCAATCCGCACATGGCCAGCATGGTGGACTATGACCAAACCCTTCTCATATTGAGAGGAGACCCGTGCTCTGTAGTGAGCCGGTAATGAGTTGATCATGATGATCATGATGTACATTTTTGACGAACTCCATGGCGCGTGCATTGTCAAGTGGGTGGTCCTGGATTCCCGACCCAAGTCAGATCTGGTGTGAGACCTCAGCCAGAGCTAGCTAGCAACTGTGGCTCCACTGGTGCTCCAGATATTCTCGGGCGGCGGTGATCACTGATCACCCGTGTTCGACTACCTCTGTGGCACAGTGCGTACGCTGCCGCATTATAAAGTTGGAGGTCCTGGGTTCGATTTCCGGCACGAGTCTGGTCTGGTGGGGGGCTTCGACCGTGGTTACCACCCTACCGACAAAGACGTGTCGCCACGCGATTTAGCGTTCCGGCACGATGTCGCGTAGAAACCAATTAGGAGTGTGGGTTACTATACTCCTAACAGGTTAGCCCGCTACCATCCCATACTGGATCATCATTTACCACAAGGTGAGACGGCCGTCTAGGGCTAACTTGTAGTGTATTCAAAAAACTCGTTTTCCGCTAGTACTAACATATAATAAGAGAAAAAAAAGCAAAGACGATGCAAGCGTTTTGTTCGGATGTTATGTGTTATGGATGAAAACCGGTCCGCTGTCTTAAGCTGCATCGGCAAAGAGGACGAGATTGAATTGTTCCTGAAAATCCTCAACGCGAGTAACGAACCGCAATGCACAAATATATTTTTCGCAAATTGGCGTTCACTAATTATTTATTATTCGATGGGTAATCATTATTGATCACATTCGGCGCCGTGTTCTGCAGTCGCAGATCGTTCATTACGGAAATTGTGCATTTCACCGGCCGTCCGGCGCTTCAATGCGTTCCGATTGTTGGACATTAATTATACGCATCAGCTGTTAGCACATGCAAAGTGCCCGATAATTGTCAAGATCGCCCGGAATAACAACATGTCCTCAAACATTGCATACTTTGCAATAGTCCGTTATATACAATAACCTTGAAGCTTATCCTGTACCTTATCTGTCAATCAATCAAATAACCATAACATATTTGGGTGCAGCGACTTTTTCTGATTACGGCTTAGAGCGTTGCTGGTGAGTTACCCTGGAATTAGTTATTATATTTGAGTAGTTCAAGGAACCCAACAACATTAAAAAATCCTATATTCAAATTAAAAATAAATAAATCTGATATTTATGTTAATATAAATTTTTATCATATTGCTGACCAATGAGAGGCAATGGTAAGAATACCTTAATTTTTTTAAATTATAGGTACCCAAATGCGTCAAAAGATCATAATAAGCCAAAAACACACTCAATCGTTATCTTGAATCATCATCATCATCATCATGATCAACCCATTAACGGCTCACTACAGAGCACGGGTCTCCTCTGAATATGAGAAGGGTTTGGCCATAGTCCACCAAGCTGGCCATGTGCGGATTGGCAGACTTCACACGCCTTTGAGAACATTATGGAGAACTCTCAGGCGTGCAGGTTTCCTCACGATGTTTTCCTTCACCGTTGAGGCACGTGATATTTTTTTTTAAACGCACATAACTCCGAAAAGTTAGAGGTGCGTGCCCAGATTCGAACCGCCGACCTCTGATTAGAAGGCTGACGCCCTAACCACTAGGCTTCACCGCTTACTACTAGGCTATCGTCGCTTACTATTATTGTACTAGGCTATCACCGCTTACTATTATTATCTTGAATATTATATCGCAATTAGAATCACGAAGGGAGCCTCTCCAGCGGTGGTTAGTTAATTGCTTAGTTGACAATGCTACAAAATTAACTGGCTGAAATGAAAACTTATTAATTTGTAGATTAATCGCAAGCCACAGTATTTGCAGTCGCGTTCGAGTCATTACGGTAATTGCTTCTTCACTCATTATGGACCATCAACTCGATACGATGTGATTACTGACAAATTACTCAACAAAATTATGTCCAATGAAATTTCAGAACTGATTTTAAACCGGATATCCAATCGTAAAAAAATTGGTTATCTATGGAGGAAGGGTTGGTTTAAAGCGAAAAGAGCAAAGATGACCAAACTTGACGTTTATATTTGCTATATATATTCTTTGTGGACTTGAATGGAGAAGATATAGTATTATACGCCGGAACATCTAATAATACAGAATCTAAAAGGCTCTAGTTAAAAGGCTGGGTGCATAAATCAAGGTGCAAACCGACAAAGACGTGTTGCCAAGCGATTTAGCGTTCCGGCACGATGTCGCGTAGAAACCAATTAGAAGTGTGGGTTAACCATACCCCTAACAGATTAGCCCGCTACCATATTAGACTGCATCATCACTTGCCATCAGGTGAGATTTCCGTCAAGGGCTAACTTAAGTAAGTAAGGGTAGTGTATAAAAAAAAAAACAATCATAGTCAGTCAAATCATCACCAATTTGTGATGATAATCGTTAAATCCTAACATCCATTAGAAGAATTGCTGGGCTAAACGTAACGTATTTTGTTTATCCGTGTTTCCATGGGAAAAGGCTTTTAGGTGGATTTGTTACTAGACTCACACTAACGTAATCATCTTTGTAGATAAATTAATTATTTTAATTTATCGTCACTTGACTGTACAGATTATGATGGAATCAGTTCACTATTTAGCCCTGATAAAGCAGTCGCACAGAGCCTCATATATTTCAGGATTTAGGGACATAGCACTATTGTTAGTATGATGAAATGGTAACTAACTACGGTCAAAGCCAGCTACGGACAAGAACACATGTGACCCAATTTATTAAGGATCGTTTCTACAGAGATCGTCTTGACCGTAATTTAACCATGTTTACTGTATGAACCATGAACATGTCTTTAAATTTTCAACTAATGCAAACACAAATTCATTTCCTTTATTCAAATGGGTCTATTGGATAACACTACTAAATAGTACTTGCGCCATATAGTAAATGAAAAAACACTTTATTGTATACCACATAAACAGAAGAAATACAAGACAGTAAAGTACAAGATAAAAACACAAAGAATAGAAAGTACAATAGGCGGCCTTATCGCTAAAGAGCGATCTCTACCAGGCAACCTATAGACCACGATTAAATACATATATACAGCAGACTTAGGGTGTACAATTACAAAAATATAATATAATACAAACAATTGTAGTCACAAGGTCAAGTATTCCATTCCTACTAAGAGATAAACGACTATGGCCGTTACTGGTTACGCTGTATGTAAGACGAATTGCTACGAGATTGCTGCTTTTTATGCAAATGAAAAATAATCGGTTATTTAACCAAGGAGAAATTAGCGTGTGCCGAAGAATGGAACGCAATTAAATAAAACAAAAAGTATATGACAGTAACAAACGATAACACAGGTCAACTAACACAATACAAGGAGAAAATATCTAATCTTTTAAAAATGATATCATACCCACGTTAATACTGAAACGTTTCAAAACACATTAAGCTTTTATCCAATTCAATACAGTATTCATTTCACCGTAACCATTTCGGCTTGATACCATCTGAACACGCGAATCAGCAATGGAAATTGAAGGATAGGCTACAATTACGCGCCCGATGATCGTTCATTATTTTCCGACGTTAATTGAAAAGTCAACCGTTTGTTTTGTCATCAAAGTGAATTAGAATTAATCGTTACAGACAATTTCAATGGAGATTGAGATAAATGGTATACGACCAATATTCTTACATGGATGGTGTAGTTAGTTTCATGATATTTTGTTTATTTGTTTGTTTATTTAATTTATTTAGAACCAAAAGATATTATACTAACACTCCTCCAGCCCTCTAAGAGAACTCTCCAATTATTATCTCCAATAAAGAATAGGTAAAACAATAAATATAGGCTAAATAATATATAATAATGCTAAAGATCAAAACAAAAAGAACCTAGAAAAAAATCGTAAAAAAATGTTTGCTGTATATAAAAATATGTATGTACATGATTATGCAAAAATTAAAAGTAATCGTTAAGTTACATACAATACAGCTAGTAATTAGAGATATTTAATCGAGATAATCTTTCTTTGATATAAACTCTTCTCACAGTTCCGGTACTTAGAAAAAACGGTCGGTTTAGTAGAAAAGTTTCATAGTAAACAAATAGACATTATTCATCAAAGATCCATAAAGAGTCTGGTATTGAGATTTTAGAACTATATATAGCCAAATGGAGCAGATTACGCGCGAATATTCACATCAAAAGAAGATTGCTTCGTATTTCCACAATAGCCAAGATAAGGCACGAAGGCCTGTTAACATTGTGTGTATATAGTTTTTTTTTTTGGGTAAGTGTCAGGCATTGTGACTGGTTGGTTTATGTTGTTTTTTTTTTCGGAATGTTATTAAGTTAGCCAGAGAGACAAAAATAAGATTGAAAGTAAAATTGAGAAATTCAGTTTAAGGATTGTTGGAAGCATTTTAAAATAATTAATTCATGGTATAATGTTAAGAATTACAAAGGCATTAGGTTTAATATGTTTCTTCTTCTTCTCCTTCCCCTTATCCCACATTATGTGGGGTCGGCACAACACGTCTTCTTCTTCCACTCACTTCTATCAGCCGTCACCTCACTATCCACACCTTTTACCCGCATATCCTCTTTTACACAATCCATCCATCTCTTCTTTGGTCTTCCTTTACTCTTTTGCCCTTCCACGTTCATATATAACATTCTTTTGGTGACAGCACTTTCAATGTTTGTTGTAAGAAATAAGTACCAGACTATTACTAGCTAGTATAAGAGTACTACTGTGTGTAAAGATATTTTTTTAACCTTGACTAATAATAGTCACTATCGTCCTGTATCACATCTGAACAAACTCATTCTAGAATAGCTTTATCGATCGGCACAAATGTATCTAAACATTTCTGGTAACAAGCGAGGTTGTTACTTTCCAACATATCTATTATTTTATGCCTCTCCCGCAAATTCAATTTGCTCCACAATCGAGATAAAACAGTATATTAACTAGTTTATGATTGGTATATAATTGAAAGACTTCTTCGCAATACTTGAAATATATAAAATTAGATCTGGTTTCTTGTGTATACTGTTAGAATAAATATGCATTAAATTCCTCGTATGATGACTCTTTAAGTGTTAATTTATCTTTAAACTTTGACGACCTCCGTGGCGCGTGCGCTGTTGCATTTTAAAGTTGGTGGTCCTGGGATCGATTCCCGGCTCGAGTCTGGTCTGGTGGGATGCTTCAGCCGTGGCTAGTTACCACCCTACCTACAAAGACGTGTCGCCAAGCGATTAAGCGTTCCGGCACGATGTCGTGTAGAAACCAATTAGGAGTGTGGGTTTACCATGCCCCTAACAGGTAAGCCCGCTACCATCTAAGACTGCATCATCACTTACCATCAGGTGAGATTGCCGTCAAGGGCTTACTTGTAGTGGATAAAAAAAAAATACTTGTATACTTGATGGTGTACATAGACAAATAATAATATGAAGAGTCAAAGCTCGCCTTGATGGCCAGAATTGAAGCCAAAAAACAAGTAGGTTGAAGAAGTAAGCCCTGCATTAGAAAAACTAGGCCTCAAAAGAATTACAAGAAAAAAAATGGGTTTATTAGACAAAGCGAAAGGATAAAAAATAAACCCGCCATAACGATAAAAATATTTGTCGTAATGTTCACCTCCTCCAGATTAAATACGTCTGTCAAACTCTGGTGTCGATCAATAGAAATCGAATTAGTTTGGAATAGCAATCAGGGGTTGTTTCCATAAATAGTTCACTCATACAACTGTATTGTATGAGTGAACTATTTATGGAAACAACCCCGTTTCGTTTGTAGAGGCATATTATTGTAGGCAATAAGTGTTAATTTAGCTTCAAAATTAAGTTTTTCATTTGTCTTAGAAGTTACTCTGTGAACTTACCTTCATGGTAAATTTCATCATAAAAGTGGTCCAGGTATGTATTAAATTTATCCTCATAGTTAAGCTTAAATTGTTTCAACTAAAAAGTCTTTCTATAATCATTTTGGAGAATCAAAATATGCATTAAAGTAACTTTTCCTATGATTGAAAGGTGATGATCATAATTATATTAAATTACTTAACGCAAAGTGATCTGGTCAGCGAAGCACGCATGAAACTCAGCCAAGTATTAATTGAGACAAAAATCATAATCTGTTAACACTGGCTTAAAAGCTAGGCGCAACAGCATAATTTACCAAACTTATAAAATCCGATATCTCTAACTTGTAACTACAGAGCACACCAAATGCCGTAGTTAACGTCTAGTCTTCCCCCCAATGTCAAACTAGTTATGAACGTAACTTAGTAAGAACAAAACTTGATACTTCTAAAATATTTACTTGCCCGTATATTTACGATTCTCGCTGAAAATATTCAAACTAATAAGAGACTGAGCCAAACCTTTCCAAGATTCTTTTCGTGTCCGAGAATTCGAAATGAGAAAAAAGAAGTTGTTTTCGAAACTTGTTTGCAAAAGTTCCAGTAAAAGCGATTCTGATTTAAACATTCTCTGACGACACGGTTACCAAGCAACTCTTTCAAAAGTAAAGCTGTTAACACATTGTATTTATTGGAAGCTATTGATTGCCCAGTAATCTTGAAATTATAGTGAATTAAGAAGAACGTACATGCAGTATTCTATCTAAACCTATCTGAAACAAGTCTCAGTGATTTCAAAATAATTGCCTCTATTGAATATAACATTATGTGCTTATATTACAATATTTTTTTATATTGTAACACAAGCACACGGCGTTTTAAATCATTATATCTTACTGCCGACTTTCCAGGCTTATTAAGATGGGACTTTTGGGACAGAAATGAGGACTTTGCTAAAATTCATTTTGTGTACTTTTACCACGGCACGGAAAAATTACGTTTTAATTAGTGTTACTACACGTTAGAAAAGACCTGAAATATTGCGCGGGCGATGTGTTATGTAATAAAAATAACTGCATACATAAGCTGTTATATATTATTTTTATATAAACAGAAAAAAATCCTACTGCTATTAAAGTTTTGGAACAATTTAAACATTTTAAAATTATTCTGATAAGAATCTATCTTGATTGAATATTGTTTGAATAAACTGTAAAATTTTCGAACACTCAACAAAATATTTTAATCAAATACTAACTTACCCCGAAGCCCAAAGCAACTGCAAATCGCTTTAACTGAAATTGCCCTAATCCGTATCGGGTGCCAAAAAAACAAACAGCAATTTAATTTTACGGCGATCCATCGTGGCGGTTCGTTTTTGTTTGATAATCTCCAATTAGGAAGTTTGCGGATCTTTGATCTTGGAGCACCTAATTTGATGTGCCATTCCCAAGTTTCGGGGCAATGCAACGTTTTCATCCTTGCCCATTTTCTTAAGTGGCTTAGTCAATCTTTTGGATGGGAATTTTACTCTTGGAAAACAATCTTTACTTAATTTTCTTCAAAATTTAGAGCAAGCTTAGTGGACAAGTTTCGAAATTTAGTTAGCTAATATTGTTTTGTCCGTAGAAACATTTTAATACATACGAAACGTAAACTAAGCAGTTTTAGCATGTATCGCCTCTGCGTTAAAATTTAAGTTCACTTATCGTCCATTCAGCTACTGATCATTGTATGTTATTCCGAGGTATCCAAATACATGTTACTGAACTCCACCATAACCAAAAATTATGAAAAGCAAGTGTCTATTTAATGTACTTTAAGTACTATTAACTGATCCAAATTTCATTTAGGTCCTCACAAGTTTTAACTTGACTAGTCACACTCAATTAAAAATCAATTTTATTTCTTATGAGCTTTTGATGACCTACCAGTTTAGTATTGGTGACGCATACTCTGTCGCCCATTCACACTCCAGCTTCAAGCCGCATAAACATTATATTTAAGATTTCCGCTCTAATTGTTTTTCTATTTTAAACCAAAGTTTATTGTGAGTTTAGATGTCAAAGAAACGTTTTAAACAAGCACGCAATGTCTCTGTGCCTAATTTGTTGCTTTAGACATTTTATTTACATCCAAAGTTTTCATTATTTCATCTTAGTTTCATTACTTATCCAAATTTTTTATTATTCCGATTTTAATACATTGTAATACTACGAAAAGAGGAGTATAAATAAGGTCGTCGAGAAAGACTCCTAACTTTGCTGTTCATAATGGTATACGTCTCGCAGATGCAAGTTTTCCGCTAAAATATTAATTTTAAACCTCGCTGCTTCGTATTTATGTAGACACGGATTGCTTTTACATTTGTTTATACATTCTCTTAGTTTATGACAGCAATGAATTAACTTTACAAATTTGATTATCTTCATTATTAGTCTTATTTACGAGTGTGTCCCACTGCTGCGAGCAGTTTTCGGTAATATAAAAGACTGGATTCGAATCAGCGGGCTATGTGTAATGATTTCATCATGAACAACCCATTACCGGCTCACTACAGAGCACGGGTCTCCTCTCAATATCAGAAGGGTTTGGCCATAGTCCACCACGCTGGCCATGTTTGGCAGACTTCACACGCCTTCGAGAACATTATTTAGAACTCTCAGGCGTGCAAGTTTCCTCACAATGTTTTCCTTCACCGTTGAAGCAAATGCTATTTTATATTTTTAAAAACGCAAATAACTCCGAAAAGTTAGAGGTGCGTGCCCGGATTCGAACCGGAGGAACGAACCGAACGTAGGCTGTCGCCCTAACCACTAGGCTATTACCGCTCCAAATGTAATGATTTAATAGATTTAATTTATTGATACTTTTCAAAACCATTATCTTTGAGGTCATTTTTAATAGCTTTTTATAGATAACAAAACTGATATTATTTATAAAATATTTTAAACATTTAAATAAAACATAAGAATGATTGCTATCAACGTTTGGTGTCCCAAGGACGACTTAACTAAGCTCCTTTATTATCGAAGGAACTCATATTATACCAAAAGGAACGGCCGGGGAGAGTGCAATAGACGTTTATTGAAATTATAGCGTCGTATCTTCAAATAGATCTAGAGTGAACCCTTTTCAGAGGTAAATGAATAGATAAAGGAGTCCCATATCTGAATTTTGGAAGACTAGATGCGAATTTAACTAACTTTATAGTCATATTTCATTAGCTTTGCTCTTACAATTTGAAATAATATGTTTTCCTAGTTATATTTAAGTATTACTATCTTTATTATAACCATCATTGATTTCGATTCCAGGCTCGAGTATGGTTTGGTGGGAGGTTTCGGCGGTGGCTAGTTATCACTCTACCGACCTATGGGTTTACCATAACCCTAATAGGTTAGCCCACTACCTTTTTTGACTGCATCATCACTTAACATCGGGTGAGATTGCCGTCAAGGGCTAACTTGTAGTGTTTTAAATAAAAAAACGTTATCAGTCCTAGAAATGTCCCAATGAGGTACAGTACAAAAATGAGGAATGCATAAGTGACTATGCCACTTCAATGTGTCTTGGTTAGGCTAGAAATATAAAGGTTTAAGGATTGACCACGATTAAAAAAGAGAATTTGGAAATGCAATAGAAACAGACGGTCTCCAATCAATTGGTCAAAATATCGATCCAAAACGAACCTGAGCTGACCTGACTTGACCTTGAGATTAAAAATACAAAAAAGGTACGTAAAAAAATCAAAAAAGGTTCTAACTATTCAAAGACAAAATCATGCAGATAAACTAACATACAAGCCTTTGCACTTGACAATAGCCAATATGATTTCCAAGCATTTGAATAACGCTAATAACTAGACGAACGCATATCTAGATTATAACTAAATCGACTACAATATGTCTCTTATTTCTTACTTTTTATAGCACACTGTATGGTAAATGACTATGTTAGCAGGTTCAATCTATGGAAGTAGGTTCTGACGCGGTAAAAAATTACACTGTTTATCTTGGAGCTCTTATACTTATTTATGATTGATGATCCCTAAATATGTCACTTTTCAGCCAAATATTTTGGAAAGTAGGAGTCAACATTAGGAGGAAACATTACCTCGTTCTGTGATTATTGTTCTCAGCCTATTATTTTCCTTCTATTGAAACAATATACAGTCTGTTTAAAGAGCATTTCCGTTTTAACCTCTTCCTGTTAAAATGTAACCGACTTATCTACGAAAGCGGAGCTCAAACCGCTTATCAGACAATGCCAATAACTGCGCTGAAGTTTGGCACTTAGATAGCTATTCCAACGGAGGTGTCTGCTAGGAAAAGATTTTCTTTAAAAAATCAACCCTTAAGGCGGACAAAAAAGGAGTTCAAAATTTATATAAAGACAGAGTTTCAAGCTACATCACGAGAAACAAATTGAATGAACAAACTTACGAGAGCCAAGCTTGCCTTTGATTTTTGTCATAATGAAAAACCGACTATTATAATGGCTGGTTTATCTTCCTTTAATGCAGCTAAAGTCTCATTCATTAGATGAGTAGTACGGCTACGCTGCACTCAGGCGAGGTCGACGTCGCTAAGTTTTCATATCACATTAAAATTGTAGGAGGAATGAAATTTTCATTTACATGTGCACGAGTTATGTGTAATTTAGTCTGCGAACAAGGTAACAAATACTTATGCGAAAAGTAACGGACTAATTGTTTGAGATCCATTTGAGAGGTTAAATTTCACATCTGTCCGCGAGAGAGCTTTGCAAAGTCAAACACTACGTTGAAACATGTATATATTATGCATTATTGTTATAAATTGTGGTTATATTGGGCATTGTGTGTTGGGCAGACGCATGAACTACTTTGTGGAATTGGGGATAAACTTGCTTAACTTGCTTGATTTAGCTTATACCAACGCCAACCAACGCTTCGCTCCAACATCGAATTCCTGATGAGATGTTGGCCTCACAACTGCCTAGTCAACAGATTACAGAGAGCTAGAGCAGAGTAAGGCTTTATCTAGGTTGCCTCGATTACAGAGCATCATCATACCTATATGGCATTTAGGTAATGATGATGAAGATTAGGGGTGGGAAGGTCGTTCGCCGTAGTCCTCCACGCTGGCTATATATGACCTCGAAAGATAGGCCGAAGAAATACTCGGCTATGTTGGCTTTGAAGATCATAATTAAAAATATTAACTGTACTTAAAAGTATTTTATTACGTGGTTCGCAAACACTAAGGAGATAATATATATTATGAAGCGGTGATAGCATAGTGGTTAGGGTGTCAGCCTCCTAATCAGAGGTCGGCGGTTCGAATCCGGGGTACGGGGTACGGGTACCTCTAACTTTTCGAAGTTATGTGCATTTAAAAGAAAAAAAAAATAAAACATCACTTGCTTCAACGATGAAGGAAAACATCGTGAGGAAACCTGCACGCCTTAGAGTTCTCCATAATGTTCTCAAAGGCGTGTGAAGTCTGCCAATCCGCGCATGGCCAGCGTGGTCAAATCCTTCTCATATTGAGGGGAGACCCGTGCTCTGTGGGTTGATCATGATGATATATGTATGTCATGGGAAAAAAAGTAAATCATAAAAGGTCTATCAAATACCCATCCCGGCGTAGATAAAAATCAAGCATACAAGTAACATCCAGTGTGTGATCATTTAAATTATTTCAGTCAATTTACAGTATTACATATATACCTATAACTCCATTTAGATGCAAACTCGAATAATGAAATCTGAATTTTGGGTTGGTTACTTTGCAAGGAACTGGAGTAAAAAATATCCTCAAAGCCGTTTATAGCTTTGTTAGCTAGAATTTCGGCAGCACAAGTTCAAAAACACGACGATATTAAATTCCCTAACAATATTCGCGCACGCAAGCCCGGGTCCCGTACAATAGCTTTGTTTTTATTTTGGAGAAAAAACTGTGCAACGCTAGAACAGTTTGAAATTAGATTTTAGAATTTTACTATGAACAGTCGAGTCTGTAATTTACTATATGCGTATAAATCAATGAGAGATAGCATCGGTAAAAGTCATATTTTGACGACCTCCGTGGCGCAGTGCGTGCGTTGTCGCATTATAAAGTTGGAGGTCCTGGGTTCGATTCCCGGCTCGAGTCTGATCTGGTGGGAGACTTCGGCCGTGGTTACCACCCTACCGACAAAGACGTGTCGCAAAACGATTTAGCGTTCCAGCACAATGTCGCGTAGAAACCAATTAGGAGCGTGGATTTACCATAACCCTAACAGGTTAGCCCGCTACCATCCTAGACTGCATCATCACCTACCACCAGGTGAGATAGCGTTAACTTGTAGTGTATAAAAAAAAAATACTATACACAACACAGCATGTAGGCTTTGTAAACTAATAATCTTCTTAACGTGTTTGTTTATACACTACCTTCCTTTTAAAATGTTTATTTTTATAGTAATGAAAGAGCGGAGTTTTCTGACACAGGGTTAGTAAAAACCACTGTTAAAAGAGGACTCCAGCCCCATATAGATACAACAATGCTTCGCAACTGAATAAAGTATTTGTTTTATTAATTCTTTTATACGGTTTTTGTACATTTTTAACGGGCTGTCAGTTAAAGTGTCACAAAACAGTGCATAAATATATTGCGACGTTGTTACTTATATTTGTATACTCATGGACAACCACCGTCAACCGAGACGTATAAATAATCTCATTTGCAACGTTTAAACAGAACGTCGATACCTCAAGTCAATCTGTGGTATAAATTTGACATCACCCATCTGCGTCTTCGTTAAATTACCACGACATCCTATCTGCCAATTGATTTTGAACTCTAGATCACGGTAATAAGACTCTCGATTAACCAGATCGATTACATTCTCGTCTTCCTCCAAATTAATTGCATCTAATGAGACACGTGAAGCTCTTAACGCAGAAGCGAATACCCTCATTTATAGAAATTACAACTTTACCTTGACAATAATAGAGTTCAAGATGCATTAATCGATAATTCTGGGTGCATTTATGCCAGAAATTAATTACTTCGCGAATAATGGACTTTCGGTTCAAAATGTATATGTATCTATAGGTACATAAGAATTTGAAAAAAAGAGCAATGATAATAAAACTTCTGTCGAAATAAATCTAATTAGTTGTCCTGTATTTTGTTTATCGATGAATGCAGATTGTATTGCCCCTCTCATAAAGAGACGTCCGAAAAACGTCCTTATCGACCCTGACGACCAACTGACGTTGGACAACGCTTCCCAAGTAGGTCATACTCACACCACACAAAACTCAACACAGCGTCTTCGCCGGCGAAGACGAGGTCCCCGTTATCTGACGTCACCTGGACATGGATTTTATCCCCGGTCACAGGGGCGCTCGAACTGATACAGCAGTCCAATAAACCCAATAAGTCCCAACGTCAGTCTAAGTCTAGGTCAGAGTCTCACAGGAGATGCCCTTAGGGGGACGTTCCCCAGATGTCGTCGAGCCCAAGTGCTCCTCTTTCAGGCTGAGCTTCATGCTCGCCAAAAAACCCCCGGTGACGCAGTAATAACTATTATGGTTATCTGTAACTGACAATTCGACTGACTGACTTTGAAAGTAGAGACAGGTCTCTTATGAATTTGTTATGGTCTACTATTAAATGAAGAAGTACCATTAAACGAAGGTCATAGCTCTCAACGCATCAGACACCGGAGCATTGTGGAAAATCTGTATGGAGTATTGTGTGAATGAAGATCGATGAAATCATAAATTGCACTTTTTAACGCGGATTATAGCAAATCAAGCTTAATATTTATTGTAGTGATGATGGTCTTAAGCTGTAATAGCCTAGTGGTTAGGACTTCAGCCTCCTGATCAGAGGTCGGGGGTTCGAACCCGGGCACGCACCTCTAACTTTTCGGATTTATGTGCGTTTCTAAGCAATTAAAATATCACTTGCTTCAACGGTGAAGGAAAACATCGTGAGGAAACCTGCACGCCTAAGAGTCTTCCATAATGTTCTTAAAGGCGTGTGAAGTCTGCCAATTCGCACATGGCCAGCTTGGTGGACTATGGCCAAATCCTTCATATTGAGAGGAAACCCGTGCTCTGTAGTGAGCCGGCAGTGGGTTGATCGTGATGATGATCTCAATGATTATCTCAGTATTTGGACCACTGATTTCCGGCAGTTAGACCACTGCGCCAGAGGTCGTCGAAGCTGGCCATGCGTAAATCGCATTTCCAATTATTATTACAAACTAAATGGTTATTGCGCCGCATCGCGACCGCATATTCCAAATGTAATAAAACGCCTTGATGGATTCGGTCGCAATGATTTCGGTTGCATATATCAATCGAATTAAATTGATTTATCGCTAATGTAAATTTAATTATAACGATAAATCTTGGTAACCGACTACAGTGTCGTAAAATTAATAGTAGATATAATACTGCGTCTGTATTACAATGGTATATTCATGTACCCAAATCAAGAATGGTTTTCTAGCTCGTTTTCTTCAATAGAAAACTTTTCTTGCACCTATTTTTAATTATTTCATTATATAAAATACAAACAAATAATAATAATGGATGTTATTCCCCTATCTTTGAATTCGATTATATCCTAATTGGTGAAAGTTGTTTTATCTATTTATAATTATTTATTGTATAAATATAACAGCGAACTCTTTTAGATTGGGTACCTAAAAAGCAATCATAAACATGAAAATAGTAAATAGGCACCTACAATATACAATATAGGAATATGGTCGAATAAAGAGATATAAAATGCATAATATATAGGATAAATCTGAAGCACTGTGATGTTATTACATCATCACTTATCTACAGTGGCTGAAAAAATTATAATTAAATTTACCGAGATTACGGAATGACACTGGGCTTATTTTTTTTTTTCTTGGCACGCAACGTTTTTCCAACTACATATGCTTGGGAGCGCTACAGGCTCGTTAAAAGTATAATTTACTCGACAGTAAAAATATCCACATCCGGATGTCACACGCGCCAACGTTGTTTAACTTAATCTGCAAACACGGGGATAAATACGCGGAGGCAAACATTAAACAACGACGGCAAATAAAGCCTTTTAGAAAAAATGCTCGCAAACTGTCCCTTTTTCAAAACTTTTTAAGCTTGCCTCACATAACTGGATTGTTTGATTTTAACTATATGGAAGGTTTCACTTTTTTGGTTACTGTAACTTGAAGACTCAGTAAGCGCGTTATTTGGATTCGGCGACGTGCACTTTATTTATAGCTAGCGAAATACAATTTGAATACTTCAGTATTTTTCTTATATGATATGAAAGGTGTATTTTAACAATATGCAAGGATTAACTTTGGGGGGTTTCTGTTATGTGAAGACTTAGTAAGCGCATTATTTGGTGGAGCGACGTGCACTTTATTTATAGCCCGCGTGCGGAAATACAATTTAAATACTTCAGTATTTTTCTTATGAAAGGTGTATTTTAACGATATGCATGGTTTTACTTTAGGGGTTTCTGTCATTTGAAGACTTAGTAAGCGCATTATTTGGTGGAGCCACGTGCACTTTATTTGTAGCCCGCGTGCCGAAATACAATTTAAACACTTCAGTATTTTTCTTATCTGATATGAAAGGTGTATTTTAACAATATGCAAGGTTTTACTTTAGGGGTTTCTGTCATTTGGAGACTTAGTAAGCGCATTATTTAGTGCGGCGACGTGCACTTTATTTATAGCCCGCGTGCCGAAATACAATTTAAATACTTCAGTATTTTTCTTATCTGATATGAAAGGTGTATTTTAACAATATGCAAGGTTTTACTTTAGGGGTTTCTGTCATTTGAAGACTTAGTAAGCGCATTATTTATAGCCCGCGTGCCGAAATATAATTCACACCCTTTTAATATCTGTACATATATATCGCAGGTAGATTTTATCAATATACAAGGTTTGACTTCGTGGGTTCCTGCCGGTGGAAGATTTGGTAAGCCAAGCGCGTGATTTGGTGCGGCGTCATGCACTTTCTAGCCCGGGTGTCGAAATACAATTTATACACATTAGTATTTTTCTTATCCTTACAAATACTACAAATGAGAGGTGACAGATAAATAAATAACATTAAACCAGTTTTCGCAGATCTACAGATTAATATTGTAATCAATTCGCAAAAATGTTTTATTTTCAAGTCATTCCCCTAGGGGGCTAAAAAGAAGTAACAAGAGAACGGTAAACTTAACGTGAGCGAAGCCGCAGGAAAAATTGGCAACTTATAATTATATTTTCCGACAAATTCAAATGTAATTTCACCCACGTCAATTCTAACTTGGTCAGGACAGGAAATAATTTACGCCATATAATATTTTCGTTCTATGGTAAGCTGTTGCCGGTAATTTTATCCGCATTTATGTAATATATATATTAAACGGAAAATAGAAATTATAAATTTAAACAATAGAGGTTTTGCCGCTAAACCAGACGTACCAGGCCTTAGTCCACCACGCTGGCCATGTGCAGATTGGTAGACTTCACACGCCTTTGAGAACATTATGGAGAACTCTCAGGCATTACAGGTGTCCTCACGATGTTTTCCTTCACCGTTGAAGGCAGTGATATTTTCATTGCTTTAAAACGCACATGTTTACGATAATATTTAATCTGTACCCGGGATTAGGAGGCGGACGTCCTTATCACTCGGCTATCACAGCTTCATTTTGTTTATATAAGGTTATATATCTCAGCGTTAAACCTTGGCTCTTCCAATAATGTTCCACATCATGACTTCTATGTTCGGCTACAGTTACAAAACCCTTTGAACTGACATACAAAGTGATGACATACTAATAAGACACATACAAATAGATGGCTGCCATCGCTAAACTAATTGCGTTCTAATTAAACGCGGTAATAGCATTAACACAAATGCAGTACATACACCAGATATTCGGGAGTGGTTGGAGAGATTTAAACAAAGGGCAGAGCGGAAAACTAATAGATTACAGACCGACATCATGTACAATTTTTTTTTTGGCAATCTCACCTGATGGTAAGTGATGATGCAGTCTAAGATGGTAGCGGGCTAAACTGTTAGGGGTATGGTAAACCCACACTCCTAATCGGTGTCTACGCGACATCATGCCGGAACGCTAAATCGCGACGCTAAATCGCGACACGTCGTTGTCGGTAGGGTAGTAACTAGCCACGGCCGAAGCCTCCCACCAGACCAGACTCGAGCCGGGAATCGAACCCAGGACCTCCAACTTTATAATGCGACAGCGCGCGCTGCGCCACGGAAGTCGTCAACACAATTATGGGCGATGACAATTTGTAAAAAAATAAGACAAATATATTAGAAGGGAATAACTACACAATAAATTGTATTCTGCATTATCATTTACAAAGGCCGCTGCATCTCCACATTAGCGCAGCACATCACATTAATATGTCGCATGTCGGTGACGGGAACACGCAGGATTTGATCATTTGAAAAGCTCAACACTGACAAAAAAGTTATAACTCTAACACATAAAGGCAAATTGCATCGTAGTTGGTACGTTCGAGCTCCAGGGTACGAATCTCGGTTTGGGTCAAAGGTGATGTTGTGTAAAAGTTTTTCTTTAGAGATGTTCAGTATTGGAGTTGGAAAGTTGATTTGAACCACACGCGTGCCTCGGAGATCTCGCTGAACCGGACATTCCGGATACAATCACTACTAACAAGGGCTACAAATTTTGAAACCATCATTAAAGCATTCTGGCAGGTCAATACTATAATTCTGACGTCGAGTGTAGTTATCACCATCACTTCACGAACGATTCATAGATGCCTGTAATAGGTTAATTTTTTTTTTTATTATTATTCCTTCTTTTTCTTCTTTCATTCTTTAATAAACTTAAGATTTAAGATGCTGAAGTAAATACAATGCCTATCAAAATAGTTCTCAAATATTAAACATAGCAATATTTATAAAGTTTTAACGGTACAGTTATATAGTTAAGATAATCTACTCTTGAAGACACCAATAATGACGATCGAACGCACGGGCCTTCTTGAAAATGTTCATTTGTTTCCCTGAAGCTGAGCCGCATTAGTGTCAAAAACGGTCAATGTTAGTACTATAATTTTACATAGACAATAATCCAAGACGCGATTTCCCCTATCTGTACTTAATACAACGCTGTAATATCTCAGACAGTGGTTCAATAATAAATCGACTAGCATGCGGTTAGTTGCCAAGTTCTAATAATATTGCCCTTTGTCGTGTAGACTGTAGAGTAGTGTCGGCGGTTTTGTGTACGCGGTTGTATTCGGCGACCGTAACTAGAGTGATGTATTGTGTCTACGGGTGTTCTATATTTTATGACAGTCGCACTTACGCAGTGTTGACGCTTTTTAGCGATAAGGCCGCCCACAATGTGTTGTTTGTATGTTAGCTATGTGGGTTCGTTGTTGTACATTGAATTACTTCTTACTTACTTGTATGTCATGTTCGGCTACAGATCGCCCTGGTTCCCCCGGGGCAAATCAAACATTGTTAGGCGTTGCATTTATTCTGTGGATAGCATTTTTTTTGCACTAGTTTACAATTGCATTTTTGTAAGACTTGTTATAACACACATCTTCCACATTATGACTGATGATCTTACTGTTTGTTAAGTATAATAATGTAATTTGTTAGCCTACTCGTACATGTTGCTATGAACAATAAATAAATCATTATTAAAATTATATTATTATTTTACAAATATACTTACGCATTCTTGTTATTTTGGTAACAAACTGCATTGTTGGTTTTATGATAGACATGATCGATATGAAAGTCCTAGGTTCGTTTTTTAGATCAGTTTAAAATTGTAATGCATTTGAGGTTTGCCATTCATAAGCCGAATATTTCGTTAGATTTCTGCCTTGAGTTTGGTCTATTGGGAAGCATCAGCTTGATGGTAATTTAATAGATATATTTTGAAAATACGTTATTTATATACGTTAATAGCAGCAATTAAAAACCCTTCAGTCAAATTTACATGAACTTGAATTTAGTGCGGCTTAGAATGTATCCGGCTTAAACCGGTTAAAGCCGACGAACTTCTAGTGTAATAAATAATATACCCTTTACATAATATCTTTTGTGCCGCACAAAGTTTCTCTCCATGCGAGCGGTCAGCAGATGTGCAATTCAATTATTTGCGAGGACTTTTGGGATCTCAAAGCTTCTAACAAAGCATCGCTAGATCTGTTTCAGATGCGTCTGCATTTGAACTGCGCATTCCAGCAGATTTCAGAATGTAAACAGTCGGAGACCGCAGCGGTTTTCATAGGAATCTGTGTACCTAAACGAGTTAATAAAAGTATCAAGTAGTTTTTCCTCTTATTGTTTTCTCTTTATGTAGTTGAAAAGAAGCCAAGATATCAAACGTATCTCATTACCTTTGAAAGTCTCATCAACTCGAAAGTCGGGTCGATGGATTAGAATTTGAAAAACGTGAGTTCTTGTATTAACTATACTTACAAATTAACAAGTTCAGTTCAAATGAAAGACTAAGGAAGTTCAGTTCAAATGAAGGAGAAGAAATATTAGGTAAATCGAATTGTATTAAAAGATAGACTTTTTTTTAATCTGCTGTTCTATGAACTAAAAAAATAACGCAAACCTGCCATTTGATTAGTGAACTCTCTGCCGCTGTGTTGAGCGCAGTGGTATTTTAAGGCACGGGTTTGATTCCAGCAGAGAAAATTTTGAAATTTATCATTTCTGAATTTGTCTAGTCTGGTATGGTCGGCCGAACCTGTAAGGAGTATGGTAAAACCATACACCTAATGGGTTTCTACGCAACATCGTGCCGGAACGCTAAACCGCTTTGCGACACGTCTTTGGGTGGTAACTAGCCACGGCCGATGCCTCCCACCAGACCAGACTCGAACCGGGAATCGAACCCAGGACCTCAAACAGTTTTATCAATGTTACAGCGTACGCGCTGCGCCACGGAGGTCGCCAAACAATTGTAAAGATAGTGGAACGTCTTTGGTATCTATAAATATATATAATAGGTTTATAGTCTATTTCAAATGATTCGTTCGAATGATTATTTAAGGATAATGAAACTCTAAAGATATTTACTTTATTTACATATAGATGCACGAAATTATTTATTAATTAATTATTTTTAATCTAAGTTTTATTTTAAGTTATATATGTATTCCTAACAACTAATTGTCTAATTGATCATTAAATAAATTTAGACGCACGAACAAACAATAGCATACTAATCAATTACTTCGCCCCCGAAGTTTTCTGCAATTTATTGTCGCAGCAGACTCAAGTTCTAACTAAATTGCCAAAACGGAACACGCAAGCGATGATTGCTATAGTGATTCTACAGTTAGCTAATAGAACAAGGAAGCGTTGTGTTCTTGTAGTACGGTACACGTCTAGATTTAGACGGCGTTTCGAAGTGTCTGCCTTAATAGACGGCGATTTGTTTGCCGACTAATTAATCTCTTTAATGTCTGGTCGCGATTAATATGGATCGTAAAGTCCTCGGATCAGAATGCATCTTCTATTTGCCGACCGAACTTGTCTAGGATGGTACAATTTGTCAGTATGTCCGACTGCAATAGCGCAATAATATATAATATAAACATTGGGTTCATATTTGACGACCTCTGAGGCGCAACGCGTGCGATATCGCATTTTAAAATTGGAGGGCCTGGGTTCTATTCCCGGCTAGAGTCTGGTCTAGTGGAAGGCTTCGGCCGTGGCTATAGTTTCGACTTCTTTAGTAACTTTTATTAATTTCCAAAAGTTTATTAGTTAAATACTATGGGTACTTTTTGAAGACCTCCGTGGCGCAACGCGTGCGTTATCGCATTTTAAAATTGGAGAGCCTGGGTTCAATTCCCGGCTAGAGTCTGGTCTGGTGGAAGGCTTCGGCCTAGTTACCACTATACCAACAAAGACGTATTACGTAACGTAGAAACCAATTAGGAGTATGGGCTTACCATACCCCTAACAGGTTAGCCCGTTTCCATCTTAGACTGCATCTTACTTACACTTACCATCAAGGTAAGAGATTGCCGTCAAGGGCTGACTTGAACTGTAAATAACTGTGGGCTTCTTCTTAAACCAGAGCGCGTTTGGATCCCTCATATCTTTAATTTTAAGTTTACGAATGTAGTTATCACCATCAACTCACTAGTATGTAAATTATTGACGCGTCAAAAGTGCACTCTAAAGGATTATTTGAATAAAGATTATGATTGATTGATTGATAGTATTGTGTTTCAAAAAATTACATCATCCCCTTTAAAGCAGCATAATTCAATGTTCGGGATAACATTCTTATCGGGGCAACCCATCGCGACCCTGCGTAAAGGTCACAAATCTTAAAAGGATTGAAGAGGTAGCCGAGTGAAAAGGAGGTCCGTATTTAAGTCATAATATCAATTAGGATTGTGATTTGGTTCGTGAATAAAATATAATCTGCGCAGATGGGGTCCGATAATGCCTCATGTATAGCATATGGGCTTATCTGGGGCATAATATTCGTTCATACGTCAACAATGTTTTCCAAGGGACTTTTAGTACGCGTATTACTTTTAATATAACTTCTGTCATCTTTATTTTTTTATTACCTATCACCATCGTCACGATCAACCCATTACCGGCTCACTACAGAGCACGGGTCTCCTCTCAATAAGAGAAGGGTTTGCCAAAGTTCACCACGCTGGCCATGTACGGATTGGCAGACTTCACACGCCTTTGAGAACATTATGGAGCAACTGAAGAAATTACTTCGTTTGACAAGAGAGCACTGCTTTGCCATAACCTCAGATGAGCTTGATCGCACTCAAAAGCAATCTCAGTATTTCGTGCATCCGAAAACGGAATGTGTAATATCCGTAAAGGATCCGCTCAAATACTTAAATAATATGTCTAATTTCTAGAAGTTAATATCGCGCCAAAATTAATAACAAATTTCGACTCATTCCGGTTTATTAATAAGCGTGTGTGCGATATATCTTATAAAGATTTATGAAAAAAATAAAAATTAACTTAGAAAAGTAATATCACTAGATTTTAAAAAAATTGCCGACTTCTAGCATTAACTACATTCGCCGTTCCTATTTCGCATTATAGACGGAACGAGTATTTACCAGCAAAAAAATTGTAAAAATATTTATGAAGTCTCTAGAAATATTTTCTCAGATATATTAAATGATATTAGAATTTAGAGGCAATTATTCGGCTTCAGGAAAAATATTCAAATACAACCTATTCACGAACAAGTTTTAAAGTTTACCAACAGTTATATTCCGCAAGACGATTTGACTAAAACTTGAATATATTCTGAGAAATACTTCTATTTCACTGTAAAAAACTAACTTAAGTTATATGTGAAACGTTAGACACTGTTAATTAAATACAAAGAGGAGCTAATTTCCATCCAGCGAGATTCCATATCTGCTGTATAACAGTTTTCATTCCCTACACGGTTTATTTGATAATGTGTAAAAAATCTGCAAATGTGAAACATCGAAACTATTTGACATAGCGAATATTATGCACGAACTTTTCATATTCTGGGTTTTTAAATATATATCTACCTATGTCATATCCAATCAAATTAATTTTATACCCAGATTAATTTAATTCTCTCGCTCGCTCAATTTTTGAGACCAGACGTTCTGAAGGAGTTCCCAGCTTCAAAAAACCATAAAACAGAAGTGTACGTCGAAATATTCTTGCCAGAATTTTGTTTGCACGAGCAAGATTAACATGTGCGAAATAAAATCGATCAAGACGTTAAGACGTGAAAGCGAAACTAGACTAGTTAGGATATTTATTTGCGAATATACCTTTATACGGCCCATCGCTCGCCGCTGTAACGGGAAGGTCCTCGAATAATATAATATTTTCTTCTACTATATAGAGATCATAATAACCCTCACAATGAGAGAACCTGCAAACAGAGCGATATTCCAAATGATCAAGTTTGTGGGAAGATTTGGGTCGACGTGGAATAGGCGATTTCCGACCGATACGATGAGAAAGGTCCTGAAACATTATTTCCCTTTTTTCATCACATATACGGTATGTTTGTGTATTATATATATTTATTTAAAACACTACTATATCTACCTACATAAAGTAAATCGCTATTTTAATAAAAAAAAAAGCAATTTTCGTGTATTTTCGAAACTGCAAACTTCATCTAATGTAGATCTACTGCGTAATCTATATATATATAAAAGTGAAAGGTAACTTACATATTGATTAAACACAAGATCTCAAAAACTATCGTACGTATAAAGCTATAACTTAGCAAGTAGGTAGTTGATAGTTGAGAGATGCCAGCTAAGAAAGGGTATTTGGAAATTCCACCCCTAAGAGGGTAAAAGGGGGGTTGGAAGTTTGTATGAATTTTCTTTGTTTTTAGAGTTAGAAACACAAAAATTTGCATTAAGATTCATAATAATAAATAAAAAACATGTACATCATTTTTTTGAAGTGAAAACTTCTTTAGCGGCGTTGAGCACTTTTTCTGTAATGGGTATAAAATCTTAAACTCGCGTCAGGACACGTGACCTGATCGAAAAAGCGTAAGACGGATGGAGAGTAGACAGCTATGGACCTACTGTTTCGTTTAGGCAGCGCAGGGCGCTTGCGCGTTTGTTGTGTGTTACAGCGTGCCACGCGCATCAATGGATGGTGACAGCTGATGGCTCGACCGTCTGTGTAGTGATCACATTGTTGTGTATTCGTAAAATTCGTGAATGTAAAGTGCTTAAAATATGGAAATTGATATAGACAAACTTTTTAATGTAAAATAATTGTAATAGTTTTAAAGTGTTAAATTTTTAATGTAATATAAATTGTCATGTTTGTGTACGATAGCGCAATAAATGAATATTGTATTCTACCACATAAATGATAGTACTTTTATACTGATAAAGCAATTGGTGCAAAATTATTCCCTAACCATTCCAAAATATCAAACATGCTCAACGTTAATAATCAGGTTTTCACTTCTGCCGGCACTCCCGGAGTGCAACCCGTCTTTTTTTTTAATAATACCTGTTAATGGTGGTAAAATAGGGGACTTCAAATTTTGAAAATAGGTTTCTTTTAGGGCGTAAGTATAAGGTTAGAATTTTATTTCATCCAAATCTATCAATTGTAAAATAGGGGTTTGAAGTTTGTATGAAAGTCCTATGTTATTCCATTTAGAAACACGTAAATAGGCAATTTGACATTTGCCTGTAGCTTACATTCTGAGACAGGGCATTGGCCGCACGGGAAGCCTCAATCTCACGGGAAATCAGCAATTCTACGCAGACGAAGTCGCGGGCAACAGCTAGTATATTATATACTCGTGGGTACTTACGTTTTTTAAAAGAATGAAATTGTATTGTAAAAAAATAAATATACCTGTACAACTTTTCTATGTTGTGTACGCTTCATGCACAATAGCGATTCTAACAGTCCAGTCAAACCTGACAGTTCGCTTAATTGTTTGTTTTAACTACGCGCTTCGCGAGGAAGCGGCCCTAAAGTGAGCGCATTCACTCACATTTGACCTGTTTAACACTGCTGCTATACAATTCCGTTTAACACAAAGGGACCACTAAATGGCCGCTGCTCATTAATAAAACAGCATACCTTGGTCTCTTCGTGTGGTGAGAGTGGTGTCATTGGATTTCGCTTCTCAATCTGATTAAAATCTACCAACAAAATTTTGATTTGAACCGCATCATTAAGGTTGTTTGTATGATATTTCTTTAAATTAACATCGGGGAGAAACGAGCAGATTTCACCTGATGTTAAGTGATCGTCGTCGCCCACGAACATCTAGTGCCATAGGAGCTAACAGTGCATTGCCGGTTGAATCAAAACAAATCAAATCAAAAATAGCTTTATTCACATAAACCTATTACAGGCATCTATGAATCGTTTCATTATTATCGTTACATTTCATTATTTCTATTCGTGAAGTGATGATGGTGATAACTACAATAGACAACTTAAAACTAAAGCTAAGAGGGTTCAAATCGCGCCCAGGTATAAGAAGAAACCCACAACAAACTCAGCCGGGTTTTTTTTTGTTATCACCATCTCACATAATCAATAATAAATTATAGTACCTATTATGGAGTTAGAGCAATTCACACCCAAGCTTTTTATCGCTCCATAATCCACTGTCCTAACCGGCTAAACCGACTCGCTTAATCGCTTGGCGATTTGTCTTAGCCATGGTGTTAACCAGACAAAATTCGAGCTAGGAATCCAACCCAGGACCTATATATAACACGACATTTCAGACGAAGTTCGTCAAAACTAGGATTCGAGCAAAAAAGAAAAACGACAGAGAACTCTCTGTTTCCACATATACGATTATGAATTAAGCAACAAATTCATTAAATTTCATCATTAAATTTCCCGCCTTTTTTCCCGCTGGGAAATGCGTTTACGCATCCCCCTCCGGAAGCGACGCAGGCAAGACTGCGCCGTTTCCGACGGGATACGTGGGACTCCCGGCGGCCAGACTGGCGACCAGAATACCCACTAAAACCCAGCGATGCTCCTTCGCGTCGCCTGGTGGCTTGGTCACGAGAACACTTGTGCACTGGACCGCAACCCAGCCAGCGGCGTCCGCCGAGGCAGTTCCTCCAGGGGGGCCTATGATGGAGGCCCCCTAACTCCGTCCCTCCCGTTAAATTTCCCGCCTAGTGTATTTTCTTTTTTTTTCCTTTCAAACCAGTCACCAAAATACTCACTGGAATGAAACCGGATGGAAACCGCCAACATACAAAGAAATAAAAACTTTTATTAAAAACAATTCTAGAATTTATTAGATTAAATTACGTACATACTCGTACAGTTTTTTTTTAAATTACAATCAAATATTACTGATATATGGAAATCATGACAGACTATATATAATATTGAGTCTTTTTTCCCCCGAGTTGTCTGATTCGCAGCCTTCATAAATTAAGCGCGCTAACGAACGCTAGGTGAAAATCACGTGTAGAATAAACAAAGAAATAAAAACTTTTTTAAAAACAATTCTAGAATTAATTAGATTTAATTACGTACATATGTTTTTTTTTTTTTAATTACAATCAAATATTATTGATATATGGAAATCATGACAGACTATATATTATAATGAGTCTTTTTCCCCCCCGAGTTGTCTGATTAGCAGCCTTCATAAAATAAGCGCGCTAACGAACGCTAGGTGAATATCACGTGTAGAATAAACAAAGAAATAAAAACTTTTTTAAAAACAATTCTAGAATTTATTAGATTAAATTACGTACATACTCGTACAGTTTTTTTTTTAATTACAATCAAATATTACTGATATATGGAAATCATGACAGACTATATATAATAATGAGTCTTTTTCCTCCGAGTTGTCGATTCGCAGCCTTCGTAAATTAAGCGCGCTAACGAATGCTTGGTGAATATCACGTGTAGAATAAACAAAGAAATAAAAACTTTTATAAAAAAAAAAATCTAGAATTAATTAGATTAAATTACGTACATATGGTTTTTTTATTACACTCAAGTATTATTGATATATGAAAATCATGACAGACTATATATAATTATGATTCTTTTTCCCCCGAGTTGTCTGATATGCAGCCTTCATAAATTAAGCGCGGAGAAAGGCGGGAGACTTCGTATATGGCGGGCGCGGTTTTTTCACGCTTTTCTTGAATTAATGTTTGTTGGCTAATTTTGAAAAGGAATGGTGTTGGTTGTGTCGTGGACAGTTTTGGTGTCGTTTGTGTAGTGGCTAGTTTTCTGAATGGTTAACAGGTATTGATTTGGGAAAGGTTTGAGGGAGCCGCGTCCGCGGAGTGCGAAGTTTCCCGCCATTTCTCCGCAACTTCTACATTGCTATAAACTTGACATTGGCTAATCTGTGCAAAGCCATAAAAAGAGAGAACTAATAAAATAATAAACTTGACATTGGCTAATCTGTGTAAAGCCATAAAACGAAAGAAAAAAAAAAATTAAGCGCGCTAACGAACGCTAGGTGAATATCTGATCAAATATTTGTAGAATATCTGATCAAATATTTGTAATTGAAAATACAATACTTAACAGAATTCGTACGCCGACCAAGTTTGGGGTTCGGTAAATTATGCGAACATCAGAGCACCAGATACCGACACATCCTTCAGCATAGCAACAAATGTAGTCAAATTAATTCCGGCAGGCAGATGTTACAGCTTAATTATGATAATATCTACACAATGTATTCAAACATAATTTAATATAGGCACTTGTGAACGTACTTGTTGTATGGAATGAAGAAATTAAAACTTATTCAGAATAGAATTCGGAATAAGTTTTAATTTGAAAGTTGTTGTGAAAGCGACCACAACATAATTAGTAATATAATATCTATCTAGACCATAGAGTCTAGACTATAGACTAAATGTTAATGCTGCGTTGTTTATATTCTATATTTAATGTGACAGTGACAGTGACAGATACAACTTAAGACATTGTAGGCATAAAGCCGACTCTCACGGAAAAGATAATATACAAAACTCCTTATTGAGGAGAAAGGCGGGAGACTTCGTATATGGCGGGCGCGGTTTCTTCACGTTTTTCTTGGATGTTTGTTGGCGAATTTTGAAAAGGACTGGTGTTGGTTGTGTCGTGCACAGTTTTGGTCGACACAAACGACACCTCTCAGATTTTCTGAATGGTTAACAGGTATTGATTTGGGAAAGGTTTGAGGGAGCCGCGTCCGCGGAGTGCGAAGTTTCCCGCCATTTCTCCCTAACTTCTACATTGCTATAAACTTGACATTCTGCTAATCTGCGCAAAGTCATAAAAAGAGAAAACTAGTAAAATAATAAACTTGACATTGGCTAATCTGTGTAAGGCCATGAAACGAAAGAAAAAAAACTCCTTATTCAATAATATGGAAAACAGACTTCAACCACGCGAAACATGTTAAGTCGAAACAAATCGCAGTACCTCAATGTAATAAAATCACCTATAAAAAATAAACACTACGAGTCTTATGTCTCTTTCTCCTTTATCAAAGAGTTGTTTAAATAATGAACATGTCACAACCATGACTTTAAAGTTCAAACCTACTGTATCATTATTGCATTTCCATTAGGTATTGCTAGTCCAAATACCAACGTTAAATGCTTTCAAATTTAAACCAAAACATCGATTTACCTTAATAGAATACCTCTCAGTTCGGTTTGTGTTAACAAGTAACCATGTAGATTTAGCATACCTGCAAACAAAATATTAAGTAATTAGTTTATAGGATCACTTTTATTAACACACTATAAAACATTAATAGGATATTTTACAAGTCTTATCATAGGAAACATTGTCAAAAGGATGTTTTCACGCCTCATCTCTACCATCAGGTGAGATGCCGTCAAAGGCTGACGGTGTATAAAAAAAAATATATTTTCGAACCTCTCTCTCTCTCTCTCTAGTAGTTCCTTCATTACTGAAGATCGTGGTCCTGGTGTCCTTGCAACCTCGTGCGGATTATTTGTTTCGTTTTTCGAACCTACCACCTCACAATATCATACATCGGCGCACGTGCTGAACCACGGAGGATGTTTTGTTTTATTTAACGTTTCACGCACATCATCATCATGATCAACACATTACCACATTACCGGCTCACTACAGAGCACGGGTCTCCTCTCATTATGAGAAGGGTTTGGCCGTAGTCCACCACGCTGGCCATGTGCGGATTGCCAGACTTCACACGCCTTCGAGAACATTATGGAGAACTCTCAGGCATGCAGGTTTCCTCACGATGTTTTCCTTCACCGTTGAAGCAAGTGATATTTGAATTGCTTAAAAACGCACATAACTCCGAAAAGATATAGGTGCGTGCCCCGACCTCTGATAAACGTCCTAAACACTAGCTTATCACATATTATTTAGAAATTTCATCCGGAACCTCCTTTAGTTAGTCCAGCGTAGCTATACTCATGAAACGGGTTGAACATCAGTAAACAAACACGTGATATCAAAGACAAACGCGCAGTGGAACTCCGAGATCGAACGCCAGTGGCGATATGACTGACTTTAATCCGTCAAACGATCGACCGCCAGACTCGCCGCTTTGATGCACATTTGTTCATTGAACTGTAATATCTGTGATTCGTGTACGCTGGATATAGCAGCCACCGTCCTGGTCATCTATGAAAACCGTGTGCCCGTGCTGTGGGTCCCTCTTGATTTGTCCGGGGGAAAGAGCAGCATTCGGGCCGGTGCACCCTGGTAACATCGGTTAACAATTTCTTTTGTGCGAGATTGTTAGCCGATGGCCAATGACCCGACGCGGAGGGGGTCTCCGCGCGTCCCTCTGACCAAGCTGAGGGCGCAGTGGATGACCCAGGGGGTATATCACCCCGTGTGGTGGAAGGCCTGTCCAGGTATGGGACTGGCAGGCGGGTGTGGGCGGCAGTTTGCTGCTGGAGGTGGGGGTGACGACTGGTCTGGTCGTCCCCATTGGAGGTTTGCGGCCCGTCCAGGTATGGGACTGGCGGGCCGGGCCCGTCCAGGAATGGGACTGGTGGGTCTGGGTGGACGGCGAGCGTTCGCTGCGCTTGCCGTCGGCGATGGAAGGCCGGGTGCGAGAGAGCTCTTCCACCTCTCTTGTTCCTGTGCCTTCGGAGAACTTGTGGGCGATGGAAACGGGGCCGTCCATCACTCACACTACGGTTCTCAAGTTGGCTGGTGTGCTGTTGTTCCAGCACACCTCTAACCGGCGAAACTGGGCACATTGTGCCCAAGGAGGGTCTGCTGCGGCGGACACCCGCTGGTGGAGTTGCGGTTGTATGCGAAGGCTTTCCCGTGACTCCACCATACAGCGGTGAGTGGGAACACGTGGGGGTTTTAGTCAGTAGGAGTCTGACATAACAGACACAGAGGTATCCATGAGGATTTACCCACGATAAAAAAAAAAAAAAAAAAATATCTTAAAACAAAAAAAATATTTAACAAAATAAAAAAAACCGAAGTATTAAATCAAATAAAAATCACTTTATTCATGTAAACCTTTCACTATTTTTTATCCGCTACAAGTTAGCCCTTGAAGGCAATCTCACCTGATAGTAAGTGATGATGCAGTCTAAGATAGTAGCGGGCTGACCTGTTAGGGGTATGGTAAACCCACACTCGTAATCGCGACATTGTGCCAGAACGCTAAATCGCTTGGCGACGCGTCTTTGTCGGCATTTACAGTCTATATAGCTAGCATCTGTTTCTTATACTTTCATGCAGCAAAAACGATTCAACAGATCGTCCTGCAAATTTGTAATACTATTCTTCGAGGTATTAAAATAGCGTACTTTTTATTTTAAAAACTTGGGTTCTACGTGACATCGTGCTGGAACGCTAAATCGCTTGGCAACACGTCTTGGTCGGTAGGGTGGTAACTATCCACAGCCGAAGCCTCGAGCTCGACATCGTTCACACTCCTATTTGGTTTTAAATTTAAGTTAAATCGTGCCGCAACGCTAAATCGCTTGGCGACACATCCGTAGTTACCACCTCCCACCAGTCCAGACTCGAGCCGGGAATCGAACCCAGGACTTCCAACTTTACAATACGACAGCAGACATACTGCGCCACGGAGGTCGTCAAAACTTGCTTAATATTCATTATATACTGTAATGGCACTCTATTGTGATATCGTGTTTGTTATAAGTGTGTTTCGGTCCTCACCGCTTAACCTAGACATAGGAATTTCACGTTCAACAGTGACCGACAGTAATTAATCAAACGGTGCACCGTCGACGCCGCCGCTTTGATGTGCATCCCACTGATATCACATCTGTGACTGTTCGGACCTATTCGTACGTTCGAAATAATTCGGTTGTTGCATACACAAACAATTTCGGGGACATTTGCCAACGTAACAACCAAATTACTTGTTTAGTCCCGCAAATTTATTGGCTTCAGACATGAAAATATTTTCACGTGCCATCGCTTGTGGATTTAACAATAATTGGTCCTTCGAATAGATTGACGACCTCCGTGGCGCAGTGTGCGCGCTGTCGCATTATAAAGTTGGAGGTCCTGGGTTCGATTCCCGGCTCGAGTCTGGTCTGGTGGGAGGCTTTGGCCGTGGCTAGTTACCACCCTACCGACAAAGACGTCGCCAAGCGATTAAGCGTTCCGACACGATGTCGCGTAGAAACCAATTAGGAGTGTGGGTTTACCATACCCCTAACAGGTTAGCCCGCTACTATCTTAGACTGCATTATCACTTACCATCAGGTGAGATTGCCGTCAAGGGCTAACTTGTAGTAAATAAAACAAAATATATATTTGATATGTCGCTACATAAAAGAAAGACATTTATCCCTTTATTTTTCATAAGATATTGTTGTTGGATTAAACTCTTATAGCATTGGGCAGCAATCATCACAACACAGTCATATTATTTCAACAGTGTCTGTGAGAATTTTTATATGTTCGTAACTCCTTACTTAAGTAGATCCATACTTAACCAATTTGGCTGTAATTTCAAAGATAGATTATAATCTGGATTAATACTTCTGAACCGGATTTGCATAAAACTGATTTTCACGTTGGTGAGCTAAAACTACAGCCACACTTTGCCATATATATAAAAGTCCTCGAAATTTATATGTATATGGGTACGGAAAGATAACTCAGAAAAGGCGAATTTTGAAAACCCTAACCGCGGAAGAACCGCTAGATATCAAACATTAAATACGTTACATCGACACGGTAAGTTCAACTCTTGTATAAATGTGATACAAATAGTTAATTAAGTCACGTGTGCGAACTTCCACATACACACCGAGACCACGAAACTCTCGAAGAGCACTCTGCAAGTGGGATTTAGTTTCGACTTATTAGACTATCAATGTTGAATCAAGGCTGTAAGTTAAACATTGCATGGTTAACTAATGTTGAAGAGTAGAAGTTCTTTATCATTTCACGTTCATTAGCCAACGTTTTAACCGATCAGTATCATATGCGGGAAATCATATTCTAGCCATCATCATCATCATCATCATCATTAGCCAACGTTTTAACCGATCAGTATCATATGCGGGAAATCATATTCTAGTCATCATCATCATCATCATCATCAGCCAACATTAATCCACTGCTGGACATAGGCCTCTTTGAAGTAGCGCCAACTCATCCTGTCTCCGGCTTTTCGCATCCAGTCGATGCCTGCCACTTTTCGGAGGTCAGCACTCAACCTGGCCGGAGGACGGCCCACACACCGTTTGCCGACACGTGGTCTTCACTCGAGGACTTTCTGACTCCAACGTCCGAATATTCTAGTAATGCTGGAAATTTCCAGCAGCTTCCGGTAGTAAGCTTCGTCTTAGAACTTCGATTCGACTTTATAATCTCTTTTGCTTCTATTAACGGTCGTATTGAGGATTATCGGGTGACATCGGACAACGACGAGCTTAACGGATGGCGGCACTTTGCACAATTATATCTCCGCCCTAAGATTTGTTTTGTTAATCAATAACTACCACTACTCCTATTCACTGACAATTTATTACTTTGACTTCATGAAACGAAGTTGTACAATCAACGACAGCGTTTGCACAAATTCAACAAACCAGATTTCGAACAAACTCCAACGAATACCTAATAGGGGGACTATCAACCAGTCTCGTGCAATCACAAATTTTAAATTGGTTGTATTTCGTAGAATTTTCTAAGAAATATTTATCAATAATATAAACTCTTTTAAAAATCTCGCTGGAACTGTTTTTTTGTTAAGTAATATGTATAGCATGCAAGCCACTCGTATCTCTTAAAACTGTTGTATTTCTGACAGCAGTATCCCAATATTTGTGCCAAAATCTTAATCGATGGATGACCTGAACATAGCATACAAACGAAAAACTAAACTTTCGAATTTCCCGACTTCATCATTGCTTTTTTCTTCTTAATCTTTTGGGAACTAGCATTTCGGCGATAAGATCCTCGTCCTCATCAGATCTGTCTCCAGAATGCAAGATATCGTTGTGCCGAATTCATAATGCGGAAGGCATTACGACTTTGGCTCTTAGATGTTACCACTCTACTATGGCAAATATCTACAAAAAAACACTACTAACTTCTGTATTAACAGTTTGACAGGAGTCATAGTAACCCACGTAGAAATCAAGTTAACACACGTAAAAGATAGGCGTAACAAAGTGAATAAATCTTATTTAGTCAGTTCCGTTGGTTGAAACAGATATGCGGCGAGGTAAAACTGAAAAGTTTGGAAGAGGCGCGAGAATTGGTAGTTGAAATTAGGGTGTCCAATATTTTTTATGTGCAACAAAGCCTGGTAACAAAAATATATATCGTTCATTCGATCAGAATTTATTGAGTACTGGTGTCGTGACATTTATCAAACCAAATGTGTGTTAAGCACCTCGCTAGTGGTAAGAAAGTTCTATTAAGGATCACGAGGTCCTAGGTTCGAATAATTTATACTAACCGTTTTCAATTTTCTGTCGTTAATTTCCAATACTGTGTGTCTGCGAGAGAGTATCAAGTCGTTGGTCCTGGACGGCACTGCAACCCACTTCACTCATTGCGTTAAGAGTTAAAGCTCTCAAACTACCATGAGACAGTACTCCTGCGCCCAACAGTGGGGCATTAATATTGTGAGTGTCACCAATAATGGTATATTATATAAACATAACCATATCCATCCATTCGAATAGAATAAATGCGATTTTGAAACATCACGGAATTTAAAACATTTCTTATGCAAGGTTTCACAGCTAAAACGATGATGGCGATAATTTGCATAGACACGGCTTACATCCTAGAAATGGACATAAAATAACTTGTAACCATCTCTATTAAAAAAAAAACCATATCATGTGAAGTACCTTTTGGTTTTGGCACTTCATTTTCCAGTGTTTCAGTCAGTTAGTGTCTGGAATTCGAGCGATATATTGTATGATAAAAGTCTTCACTCCTTCTCCATGTTATGAAGTTTATTAATGCCATTCTCCTCGTCTACGCAGTATGCACAAAAACGGCCTTACCATGGCCTGTAAATTAGGCCATGATCAGGCCGTAGTTTTTGTGACTATCCTGTGTTAAAACAAAATCTATGCTGCACTATAATTAATATAATAATCTTCAATACCATGTGTCAAGGAGAGAGAATTAAGTCGTCGGTCCCGGTTGGTACTGCAAACGGCATTGTTTCATTCATTACATTTATAGACAAAGCTCTAAAAATCAACTGTGAGTGTCACCAGATAATGGTGTATTGTATAGACAATCATATCCATCCATTCGAATAGAATAAATGCGATTTTGAAACATCGCGGAATTTAAAACATTTCTTATGCAAGGTTTCACAGCTAAAACGATCATGGCGATAATTTACATAGACACAGCTTACATCCTAGAGATGGGCATAAAATAACTTGTAACCATCTCTATTAAAAAAAAACCATATCATGTGAAGTACCTTTTGGTTTGGCACTTCATTTTCCAGTGTTTCAGTCAGTCAGTTTCTGGAATTCGAACGATATTTTGTATGATAAATTTCTGCAGTCTTCACTCCTTCTCCATGTTATGAAGTTTACTATTGCCATACTCCCCGTCTACACGGTATGCATAAAAAAAAGGAAACAAAATAATCTCTACACAAATGTCTACTGTAACACAGTAGACATTTGTGTAGAGACAACACAAATGTCTACTGTGTTACAGTAGACATTTGTGTTGTCAACACACACACTATCGCAGGAGACAAAATTTCTTACGAATCGAATGGAAATTGTGCTTATGATAAATAAAGATTTAGAGATAAAATAAACCACGGCCTAACCATGGCCTGTAAATTAGGCCATGATCGTGGTTTTTGTAACTATCCTGCGTTAAAACAAAAAAATCTATGCTGCAGTATAATTAATATAATAATTTTCAATACCATGTGTCTAGGAGAGAGAATTAAGTCGTCGGTCCCGATCGGTACTGCAAACGGCATTGTTTCATTCATTACATTTAGAGTCAAAGCTCTAAAAATCAACTGTGAGTGTCACCAGATAATGGTGTATTGTATAGACATAATCATATCCATCCATTCGAATAGAATAAATGCGAAACGTTGCATAAGTTTTTGTGACTATCCTGCGTTAAAACAAAATCTATGCTGCACTAGTGCCGCAAGCTTTGACACCTGTCCTGTTGTCATCTCTGAAGTTTTTGATTTATGCTCGCCCTGCGCAGCTCACGCGCCGGCAAAGAGTTAACGAGTTGACAGTGCCTTGATGTAATGGATGATCTTAATAATTTTGTTTATAGTTGAGACAAAGTATTCGTGTAAACTGGAAACGTGTATATTTGGAAGTAGTTATGCAATAAAGATCCAATCCACAGAAACATCACACTTGAGTTATGTCAAATAAAGTGGTCGTATTTTCGGTCAGCGAAGATTCCAGACATATAGAGGATGTATACACACACACACACACACACACACACACACACACACACACACACACACACACACACAGACACACACACACACACACACACAGACACACACATAAATACGAGATATCTTACGAATTTAAGCCAAACATCACAATTCAATTAGAGGATTTCCAAACTTGCTCAACATAGGTTGGATCCTTTTTGCATACCTAAATACGTCCATTTGCTTTCATTTGTTTTAGTTTACGGGCAAATTCCTGTAATGTGCCGTTTACTTACCGTGTCACATTTAAGTGGTGGAATATTATTACCACACGTGACACCACCACTGCAGCAATATGAATAATGTAAAACATATGTCATCATCATCATCAACCCGTTATTGGCTCACTACAGAGCACGGGTCTCCTCTCAATATGAGAAGGGTTTAGCCATAGTCCACCACGCTTGCCATGTGCGGATTGGCAGACTTCACACGCGTTTGTGAACATTATGAAGAACTCTCAGGCGTGCAGGTTTCCTCTCGATGTTTTCCTTCACCGTTGAAGCAAGTGATATTTTAATTGCTTAAACATATGTAATAACTTAAAATTGCAATTAATACACGTAAGACCCAAAACCACACAAAATAAAGGTTCAAAAACTTTGACACGAGTGAGCTTGTACAAAATTGTTTTTTTTTATTACCTTTAACGTGGTTGTGAACATTGGCGTAAAAACTGTTAGCAACAGTACATCAATTTTTCCAATAAATTTCATGTCGTAGATTTTTCATATTTTGGGGATAATAAAATTGCTGTTTTAGATGAAGCTCTTTTATAAAGGTATCTCTAAAAATAATTTTATATTGAAACCTTTAACTTTTATATAATTTCAGTCCCATTGTTCGTCTAATTTTTGGCTATTAAATGTTCTAAATCAGCACTTTGCCCTTCTTTAACTTTTTTATATAATTAATGAGAGATTAATAAAGGAGATTTAAAAAAATATATTAAACGCTTTAATATGTTAGGTATTCTCATAGGAAACTTATATAAAAAAGTTAGAAATATAACTACAACAACACAAAACAATCAAAATTATAATTTCAATCAACCTCTAAAAACTATCGATACATATATAAATAGATTCCTGCGAATATATATTTCACACCTTTTCGGCTTACTAATAAACAACGCCATCTCATAGAAGACTCATTAAATAATACAACATCGAATTAATTCCGTCGCATTAAAGAAAGTAATAATTAGTATCGAAGAACTACCTAAGTCAGACAACATCTGTAATCATTTAAAACGTACAATTATTGCGACAATACAAGTTTATCTCGTGCGTTTAACATTTTCGCATCAAATATTCGGTGCTATTTTGTTCGCAGTAATATATTATGTATAGGTATGACTAAGAATCAATTGCGAAAAATATATAAATATTTATATATACACGCTATAAGTTTTATTCTTGCATCGCTGACTTTAATTTGTGGCAAAACACTAGACTATTGTCAGTGCAAAACTATTTGAAAGAAAAATAAAACACATATTATTAAATAGTCGAGCGATAAATCTGTCAGAAATTAGAGAGATATCATAAATTCATCTTGTTTCCGTGACATTTACAATCAGTGGTAGAACAGCTTTGTTCTGGATAAAGAAATACAATGAAAAGCGACAAGCTAACATAAATCATCGAGATGCTGTTGCGAAGGCGAGTTTTTATTCATATTTATAGAGAATCATGTTTCCATTCGTCATCATTTTAAATTTAATATTGACGATAACTGTGTGTTTTATGGGCTCCTGGTAGAGTGCACCGCACGAATTATAATTGTGCGTGTTTAAAATCATGTCGGAAAATAAGTTTGTATTATGTTAACCATATTTCATACGTTTCTTTGCTTTTCAGGGAAACATATTGTATTAATTTAAAGCGTAAAAAAACCTGTATACACTTAAGGGAATAAAATTTGTTACTTTAGTGAATCAATCAAGTTTCCACATTTTATTAAAACATGAACTAAACAAAACAAAAAAGAAAAGAATATTTAATAATAGGAAAAAGAGGTTTCTATTAAAAATGAGCCTAACAAATGATGGTGCTAGAACTAGTTTTCTAAAAGCAACCTTTACCTATTTTAAAACTTTTAAACTTACATGAAAAAAAGTTTCAACCATTGGTAATTATAATGAATTGATGACTCAGTAACCATATGTAGAAGGGCGTGAGAACGTGTTTGTGAATTACTATTTCAATATTACCTAGGAATAAAAATTATCTTTATATAACAATTTTAAAACAATTAAAATATCACTTGCTTCAACGGTGAAGGAAAACATCGTGAGAAAACCTGCACGCCTGAGAGTTCTCCATAATGTTCTCAAAGGCGTGTGCCAGCGTGGTGGACTATGGCCAAACTCTTCTCATATTGAGAGGAGACCCGTGCTCTGTAGTGAGCCTGTAATGGGTTGATCATGATCATGATGATGGGCGGCAGGTCACTCAACCTCTGGTTGTTCGCTTTCGCGTTCGCAACCTCCTTTCCGACATGTCTTGCGAGTACACGCTTTCCTGTAACCACATTTTGTGGTAAATTTTTACAGTGTACTATTTTCAATATTCGATTTAGGCACAAATGAATTTAAAGAAGAATTCGGATGTGTTAGTACTAGAAGTTTCCATTCGTAGTGAGTGAAGTTTAATTTCGCTGAGACAGGAACATTTAGAGTGAAATCGAGCATTCACCGGGATCGTATTCCAATTGATGGAATGAGGATTCTTAGGTATTTAGTTTTGTTCACTTGTAGGAACTTCTATTGTAGAACTACAAACGAAATTTTTGCGTCACTTCTTCGTAGCAAAAGTTGTGTATTTAAAAAAGCTCATAAAATATATTATATACATTCATTTGATATAGGTACATCAATTCATTTCATCACTGTACTTAGCTTTAAAGATGACGTTTGGGGGAAATTTCACTTATCAAATCTAGTTTTGTCTATCGTCGCTCTTTTACTTTTTTGAGTAAAGAAAAATAAGTTTTTAGAATTAATTCTCATAGTTAATTCTCATTTATATATGCTTTCTATTACTAGGTACATATAAATTAATTAATTATTTTTTAATATTTCTCTCTTCATTATTCTCCTTGTTTGTCAACATGTTTTAAGCAAATTCATTTTATCTTACTACGAGAGCTAATTTAGACTATGTTCCCAACGAACAGTTAAGATTGTTAGATATGTATTATTATTTTTTATATATATGTAGTTATTAGTGTGTATGTATATTTAACTACTGTAAATTCTCGTACCTCATTAACCTTTAGCTCATAGTATCAAGTGACTGAAAGAGATCACTATTAATGATAAGATCGTTAATTGCTGTTTATTTTATACTTATTGCCTTTAAGTATTGCAATAAAGTTTTATAAATAAATAAAAATTTGTTTCCCAGTCTCTTTCAGTTCCGTTATTTACATTTAAGTGTTATATTTAAACATGCAAGACGGTTTTTGTCAAAAATAAAAATCATCATCATCATCATGATCAACCGATTACCGGCTCACCACAGAGCACGGGTCTCCTCTCAATAGGAGAAGGATTTGGCCATAGTCCACCACGCTGGCCATGTGCGGATTGGCAGACTTCACACACCTTTTGAGAACTTTATGGAGAACGCTCAGGCGTGCAGATTTCCTCACGATGTTTTTCTTCACCGTTAAAGCAAGTGATATATATTTTTTTTAAACGCACATAACTCCGGAAAGTTAGAGGTGCGTGCCCGGATTCGAACCGCCCACCTCTGATTCGGAGGCTGACGCCCTAACCACTAGGCTATCACCACTTCAAATAAAATACAGATATATTTTTAAGCGTCAAAAGACACACACAGTTCTAGCTTTATAAACTCTTGTTATCGCTTGAAACTAAATTTCAAATTATAACCAATCTTTTTTTACAAGCGTAACCATAATGCTATTTTGAAAACACAGTTGACTACGTCATTATCGATAACATGCGCAAGTACTTCGACCAATGGAAAATGGATAAGACATGCCGATGTTAATACCAGTTATTTTGCAAACCGAGCACATCGCACAAAATCTTTAGTTCCGAACAGAAACATAATAAGTTAACCAATAAGAAAGTTAATAAGTAAGTAAGCAAAATGTATGGGCGCATGTTTATTTAAAAGTTGCAGTTGCTAGAGCCGGAGGAGCCACACGAGCGCTGTGTTTGTCCTCAAGTTGTGATGCGAGCCACGTTTCGCGCAAAGTGGATGATCGAGTATAACTACGTATGTAATACCGCAGCGTAACAAATATATCGAGAGGTACAAAAGAATTAATTTTATTTTATTTTTATTTATTTTATTTTATTTGAATTAAGACAGAGTTACATATAAAAAATACGAAGCATGGTGTATCAATAATGGCTGCAGTAGTGAAAACTGCGGCGCAACCATTATTGCCCACCTCAAAACAACAAATAGTACCAATTTTACAAAAACAGTGACAAGAACATGGTAAGTTTACCAAAAACAATAAAATTACAACAATTAAAGAAAAGAAAACAAAGAAAAAAAAGTAAAAAGACCAAAAGCATGCAGTTGAGTGTGTGTGTGTGTGGGTGTGTGTTAATTTTTGCGATTGGTGTGTCATATCGGGTGCAAGAAACACCTTGCGTTTATTATATTACAAAAGATGTCAGATTCTGGAGCTGAATACAGAGTACAAGCAATGCAATTGTCCTCAATTTTGCCTTGCTATCATCACTCTGCATTGACAATCAACATAATATAAGAATGTATGTACTAACATTTTGCAGTCTATATATGGTTAAAAATGAAAACTGTGTAAAAAATAGAAAAATGAAGAAACACTGTTATGATACTTCTCTTATTTTATATACATTAACAACTATTACTAGGTAACTGACCGCATGAATTCGATTTTGATTCAGATTGAGAAGATAACATTACATTGAGTGTGTAAGATAAATTCATAATATTTTGTTGAGTTGAAGATATAAACCTAATATTTTGTGAAACTGAAAAAAACTCGCTAAGGTACAGGTCCGTTAAAGGTTCCTTCTTTTTCTCCTCGGCGGTTTATTTTGCAACATCGCTCTACGCTAGTACGTTAGTTAACTGTATGCTTGCTTATCTGTGTTTATTACGTACGCGCGAACGTAGACAAAGTTTTTTTTCCAACAAAAACTATCACGAAGCGAGTGAACTCAGCCATTCTGAATCCCAATGCAAAGAAATTGCTCACAGTTTGCAGATGTACTCGGATACCTACTGGAAAATATCCTCGAACACGTATTGTACGGTTTTCCAAGCGCAGACATTTTTTGTATTTGGATCTGCAAAGTTTCGTACACGTAGTAAAATAAAGCACGTTCTTATACTTCTTAATACAGTTAAAATGCAGAATTTCTCATCATGATCAACCCATTACTGACTCACTACAGAGCACGGGTCTCCTCCCAATATGAAAGGGTTTGGCCATAAACCACCACGCTGGCCATATGCGGATTGGCAGACTTCACGCACCTTTGAGAATATTATAAACTCTCAGGCTTGCAGTGTTCCTCACGATGTTTTCCTTCACCGGTAAGCAACTGATATTTTTTTTTAAAACGCACATAACTCTGATTAGAGGTGCGTGCCTGGATTCGAACCGCCAACCTCTGATTAGGAGGCTGACGCCATTACCACTAGGCTATCACCGCATCGATCGCTTAACAGAATTTCTCAATTCAATAGAAATATTTTTTCTCTCCACTTTTGTATGTTAATCGGGAGGAAACCTGCCTGTTTCGCCATAATGTTTTCAAAAGCACCTCTAGTCCTGCAATTCCGCAGTTGGTCAGTATAATGTAATACATTGGGCCAATACTGGGTTGCTTATGTTGATGATGAAGTGATAAATTTTTAACTTTGCGTTGCAGTTTCCATTACGCTGTTATAGAATTTCATAGTTAGCAGTTAATCAGTGTGGTATAGTCAACAGTGCCGACTTATTGCAGCGCGGTGGAGATTTATAGCACAATATCGGTTAGTGTGCCGCATACATACTCCGTTATGGTCCATTTTTCAATATTGTTGTTTTAGACCAAACTAAGTAAACTATACGTAAATGTGAGTATTGGAAATGTCATGTTCCAATCATTTATAAATGTATTTTTTACTATGTTAGCCCATAGCTACCACCCAGCTTGGTGGTAAGGTGGTAATTGAATGTAGCCCAAGATGAGAGCAAGCCTGGTAGAAGTTTGACAGTTGTATATCAGTTTACAAGCGTCATCATACCGAATCGTTTAATTACTTGGCGGCATGATATAACATATCATTACAATGAAGTGTTTTACTTTAATCTTTTAGTTCATATTCCATGAACCCAGCTCCTCCAAATTTAAAATAAGACAGCGCACGCAAAGCGCCATGGAGATCGTCACGTGGATTGAGAACATTATGGAGAATCTCTCCATTATCTTCCCTATGGCGTGACGTCAGGCATGCAGGTTTCTCTATTATTTTATTTTTTCCCAGATATTTAATTTGTATTTTTAATGCTTAGATTCAATTAAAAGAACAAATAAGTCCGAAAAGTTAGGTCGTCATATATATTGCAATTTAAGGTATTGCACTATAACGGCCTTTAAATAAATCAGCGCCACATCAAAGTAACATTGTACAATAGATCTCGACCACTCGGACATACACGAAAAAAATCTTCCAACGGCGAGCATTAACCATGCGAATTTCAGCAGCTATTGTCATAATAGTTATTGTATTTTCCTAGTAATATAAAGCTAGCGTGAAGGGGTTAGGTAAAAATCATGATCATTATAATGAACCGATTGTCGGCTCAGTATAGAGCACGGGTGTCCTCTCAATCTGAAAAGATTTGGCCATAGTCCACCACGCTGGCCATGTGCGGATTGGCAGACTTCACACGCCTTTGAGAACATTATGTAGAACTTTCAGGCACGCAGGTTTCTCACGATGTTTTCCTTCACCGTTGAAGCAAGTGATATTTTAATTGCTTAAAAACGCACGCAATTTTAAAGGTGCGTCCTCGGGATCGATCCCTCGACCGGATTCAGAGGCCGACGTCCTAACCACTAGGCTATCGCAGCTTCACTAGGCCATAACAGTTGCAGGTAAAAATATTACCTGTGAATAAGAAAAGTAACAGTCTGTTATAATATTACTGAGACAACACTCGTACTTACAGAGTCCATTAAAGGCTCAGCGGGAGCGTTCTGAATCCGCTAGTTATAAGCTCTGAGTTGGAATTAATTGGAATACTTATGCTAGCCATGATTTTTGGATACGGAATACATAAAATGATATTGTACTACTATTTTATAAAAAAGCCAATTGATTAAATTTTATTAACACTAGCACCCACCGTACTGCAGAATTAGGTCAGAACAGAGTAATAAAAAAGCGATGGCAATAAAAAGTTATGATGGGTAAAATAACTGTATATGTTGTATGCATTGATCTACCACTAGCCGTAGATAAAGCGCGTCATACAAAAACAAGGCGAGAATTTGTCACCAACTAACTATACATATCGGTATATCGATGTATTACAACCCGTCTAATACATTAGCCATCTGGCCCTTATGTTATCTATAGCGGCGCGTAGTGCTTTGTAATTCATTCGGATTATACGGCTCGAGTGTTAGAATCGGTGACTTTTGTCTAGCCTTGTCACACACTGGGGGAAAGGAGTGCACGCGTCGCTATTTGTGCACTACTTTTCCGTCTCATTTTTTGAGCGTTAATGATTGATCTACGGCTAGTGGTAAATCAATGGTTGTATGTAATTTAACTGACGTGTTAATTCGGCGTACATTACTATGTTTAGCTACGGATCTCGAGGTTCTGGGTTCGAGTCTTTTGTCGAAAAAATATATATTTCTAGGAATCGGGCTTGTCAGTAAAAAAAATCCTCAATACTTTATATATGCAATAGATACACCCACGCAACGGATATCTCGTTAAATTATCAGACACGGTTGCCATCACTTACATGTGATGATAATCGTAAAGCTTTCCTACCCGCATCGGCGCTGCAGGGCAGGCCTACCCTGTGAAGCACCCTCCCCTGGGACAGAGGAGGCCTGTGAAAAACAACACCACAGTCTCCATACTTCAACGCCCTAACAAACACGTGTGCGAAACAATTTCGTTGAAATTGTTATAGTTCCCGGCGATATAGGAAAGTCAATTGAAATGAATAATAAACTATAACGACCACTGTATATTTGCATTTTAGTCCCTTCGCGTGTAGGTGCCACGTTATTTTTCACCATTGTGCAAAGTAATGTCTTGGTATGTATGAAGGTAGTAGCATATTGATCCAATGAATATGCGAGATATTTAAATACGAATGAAAACAAAAACTTGACTCCCTTACAAAATCTCAATGATTTATGCTTGTTTGTTGCATTTCATCGTGTTTTTGCTCCAGTATGTAGGTATCAAACAGTATTATCTCAATACGGCTATAAGCGAACATAACGGGATGAATTTATGTAATCGTCGAATATACAGGTAGATTTATGGTTCCAGTTTTCGTTAACAATGTGAGTTAAAAAACACGAGCTCTTACGAAACAACTCGTTTAATGTATTGTTTTCATTTATTTATTTATTTGTTAGGGCAAATCAACAGCTAATACATTTGTCATAACCGTTTTTTAACGTTGTGAGCTAATGTGAATTTTTACCTTGTTTTCACATCGTTCACAAATAGTTTCAAAATGAGATACGTCTTAAGTCTTGAGTCTTTGTGAACATTGCTTGAGTCAATATATGTATAATAAAACTGCATATTTGGAAGAAGACGTGTTGTGCCATGTCCTATATGGGATAAGGGCAAGAAAAAGAAGAAAAGAATAATCACATAATATGTATAATAAAGTTGTGATAGCCTAGTTGTTAGGGCGTCAGCCTCCTAATCAGAGGTCGGCGGTTCGAATCCGGGCACGCACCTCTAACTTTTCGGAGTTATGTGCGTTTTTAAGCAATTAAAATATCACTTGCTTCAACGGTGAAGGAAAAAATCGTAAGGAAACCTGCACGCCTGATTGTTCTCCATAATGTTCTCAAAGGCGGGTGAAGTCTGCCAATCCGCACATGGCCAGCGTGGTGGACTATGGCCAAACCCTTCTCATATTGAGAGGAGACCCGTGTTCTGTAGTGAGCCGGCAATGGGTTGATCATGAATGATGATGATTTGACATTTATGATGATTCAATATATGAGATCAGCTTAAAAATCAATAGTTCGATAATGGCATCCTATTACACTTGTTCATGTTCGGACAAAATAGTATAGAAAATATTAATAGATATTTATGAATAAAGCTTTATTCATAAATATCTATTACATGCTTCTTAGATTATGCGGTTTGTCTTTTGCACTTCTTTTATTTGTAACTTAACAATTGAAATCGTAATTTGGTTCGCTAATAAGTGCATTTTCTAATATCCTTTATTAGTAAACGCATGTGTTCAAAACAGTCTTCCATTGCTTGAGATGCGTTGCGATGCGTTGATAGTCCAGTCGGTCGCCTTTTCTCTTAAATGTATGCAAGAAAACCATTTTTTCACTGTTGCGAATTCAATAATTATATGGGTAGATGAGTATCAGAAATAGAATGCACAAGCGTAAGATTAATAATACTTTAACATCCAACAAATAGGATATCGTATTTGTATTGAGCCAGTTTGAATTTCAAATGTAAAGAGATTGTTCGTGGTTAACCACGTAAGCAGTTTCAAGTCTCTAGTGTAACCTTTGGTTCGTGCATTTCTTAAAAGCGGAGAAAGAATCTTATTATTTTAAGGGTATCCGCAGTCAAACAGAATGCTTACGAAATTAGAAAACGAGCGCAAATAATCCGTGGGAGAATCTTTGCATAAACAAGAAATTTGCAAAATTTTGCACAAGATTTGTAAAATTTTCTTTTTTTTATCTTAGAGATAGAATGAATTGTTTTTTTTGAGGATACCCATTCATTTATATACCTACTCGTTTTGATAGCTATTAAAACTTAAAAGATAACAGTCTTTAATTAAAACTTGATGTAAAAATCTACACGAAACGTACTTATTAATATTAATTCAGAAGCTTAAGGATTATTTTTACTGGGAGCATAGAAAAAAAAAATATTAAAATAGATTAATTTCCTCGCAATTGAATACCTTACATTATAACACTCGGTGCATAATTAGAGTAATAAGGGTTTCATATTTACCCTTTAGCTCGGGTGATAAACTCTTGGATAAAAAGGCTTGCTTTTAAATACACTTGTTGTACACTGTGCTACGTATTTTTTACCCTGTGGTTTATTTACAACGTGTACGGAAGGGCAGAGTCAAGCCAGAACATTAGTTACAGTCCCCACAAAGGATATAATTTTAATTATCACGAGCAGTTCCCTGCAGGACTGCATTAACGAGATGGTACGTCGATTACAGATGTAGGGATACTAGATGGGTTATAAACTTCATACAACCCACTCATACCCGCTGGACCGACGACCGCAAAACCGACCGGACCTGAAAAGGATCGGGTGGATGAGGAAGACGGAGAACCGTGTTTGGTGGCGCGCTCTCGGAAAGGTCCATGCGGACGTCTATAGGCTGATGAAGTAAGTTAAGTAACCCATAATATTCATATGTAAGTTTATACTATCTATATGGCTTTGAGCCATAGTACTATGGACGCATTGACAGACGAAAAAAATGTATGCTTGGTCATTTAATAATCTACAAAGAAAATAATCTGCAAATTTTATCTAGATATTTTCTCTCTGTTACCGCTTAGTATTTAAAGAGTTTTTTATTTCAAGCACAGTCATTTATTACAAACTACTTAGATGTTTCTTAAAATTTCTAGCAATAAACGACTGAAATGACGTAAATTTTAACGCAGCATGACTGAGATATTTCAAATCCGTTCGAAGTTCTTATACAATCACAACCAACTGTGAGTTAAAAATCATAGAACCGATTTTATAACTGAATACAACCGAAAGAGAAATCGGTGAGTGCGTTAACTAGTTCCAGACACGAGGTTATTAATAAATAGAATATATCGTGTATTGAAGTGGTTCAGTAACTAGATCTTTGACACAATTATATTATATACGAATGTATGTAGAAGTGTTGCATTTTGAATTTGAAAACTAAGTACATACGTAGTAACGCTTCGAAACAGATTGACGATTAACCGAAATTCCTAGGCTCGATTTTTTTGTTAAATTAATCTGAAGGCGAGAGAGTAAGTGTCACTTCCAGTAAACATGTACCCCAGTGTCCGACCCTATTCAGCCATGCGTCTCGACTATCAGCGTCGCGCACGCCTTACTTTGTGGCGACATACGCTGAAAATGCCTAGACTCCTGAAATGCCATAACCAACACGGTTAGGGGCGGGCATTACGCTTTGTGGAAACAAAAATGTGCTATGTATATTCAGTTCTGAATGTGACGACCTCCGTGGCGCAGCGCGCGCGCTGTTGCATTATAAAGTTGGAGGTCCTGGGTTCGATTCCCGGCTCGAGTCTGGTCTGGTGGGAGGCTCCGGCCGTGGCTAGTTACCACCCTACCGACAAAAAACGTGTCGCCAAGCGATTTAGAATTCCGGCACGATGTCGCGTAGAAACCAATTAGGAGTATGGATTTACCATACCCCTAACAGGTTAGCCCGCTACCATCTTAGACTGCATGATCACTTACCATCAGGTGAGATTGCGGTCAAGGGCTAGCTTGTAGTGGTTAAAAAAAAAAAAATGTGTTTTAGCCTACTCCTACAAAGTTGTATGTAACATTTTCTGAGCTGAGACTTCTTAAGCTGCTTCGAAGAGGTTTAAATGTTAGTGAAATTTAATAAGCCATAAGCTTTAAGATTCTTTTGTAAGGTTATATGCGTGTAAGCAAAGCATAAACAATGTTTAATTTAATGAAAAGAAGCAGGCGTTACTTTGCGGAAGTCCATGATAAACAATAAACAGCAAGTATAATTTGCTATATTCCGCCGACAACCGGGAGATTTGTATAATATAACACCACACAAAATCTTTCACTAGAACATCTACGCACGTTTCGACCCGACACCGGATCATCCTCAGGAGATGTTGACTTCACAAGCGAGAAAAGTAAAGTTAAATTTAAAAGTATTGCAAAAAAATTATTCGTCGCTCGTTTCGCTCCGTACCAGAAGGTTACCAGCAGGACGCTATACTGAACTTCTGCGGTCTTATGATTAGTAAGGGGTAGAATGATGATATTTTCACAGAGTGAAAATGAAATGAAGTTGAAGAACAAAGGGGAGTCCTCATTAAAGGTAAGTCAGTAAGTGTTATAATTCAGTAGGTACTTATCATGTTCAGGTCAGGTATCTGTGGAAATTAGTTATTGCAAAATAATTTCTGTCCAACATAATGTAGGAATGTGATGATAAATTGAACATGATAATGACGCCACAAGAAAGCGTTATACCGTTTGCTGTGACCGCATACGCGCCAACGATGTTCTACATCAACAATCTACTTGCATAGGAATTATGGAGCTATTGCTGACAAATGTCCCAGTCGAAAATACCTGGAGCTTTATGAATTTTATTTAACATACCACTCAACTTCATCATCTAAATTGATTGTTCTATGGCTGGAATGCGTAGGCAAAGTATTTAATATTTTTGATGAATTTTGCCGCTTTTATTACGTTTTAGTGCCAGCATGATGAAATACTTGTTAAAAGTACCCAATATACAATATATTCTTCAGCGCATAGCTCACATATTGTTTTATTAAGAAAATAATAATAACACAAACTAATAATAATAAAACAAAAAAATTAAATTGCTGGCGACATAAAAGTATAATCTTTCTTAGAAAATAACCTCTATACTATAGTATATGAGAGAGTGGGAGGAGGATAATTTTCATGGGTTGAATATATACATAGCACGCTACCATGTTATACTATTTTGGTGTAACGTGTAATTGATGAAATAAACTAGACCGAATTATTTTCTTATACTTGTACCTTTTAGCCCGTAAAAATAGATTAACACTCACGGAAAAATTAAGAAGTGATTTAAAGTTTTACGTAAGTGACTTTAAAAACGGTTACTCGAGTTGTCGTCGAGCAAGTAGATCTCATACTGTATAGGCACTACCTTTTAATTAAATCAAAAACCACAGTGGCTAAACGATAATACGTACGCTCGTACCGAAAACTGAAAGTAAATGCAGGGTGAATTGGACTCTATGCTCGTAGTGTTAGTGCTCAATTTCTACCACACTCCTAGAGCCAGCGCTCTTAGCGGAACTTTTGTAAAACAAAAAGCAGTAGTAGTAAAGAATTAGCAACTCTAAATAGAACAACATAAGTCCGAATGTGCTTTGACGATGTATTACTTATATACTCGAAAACGACCCCACAAATAGCAATCCTGCAAATCTAATACTAAACGTACTGGCTCAGGGCCCATCAAATTTTACTGCCTTGTGAATTAATACTCGTACACGGATTCCGTTATAATGTGATCCCGAAACAATTTATCTCTTAAACCAGCTCTAAATTTAAATCCGGGACACAATTTATAGTTGTTCCCCGTCCCGACACAGAGGCCGACTTTCAGTTAGCAGTAAAAGCGCCGTAAAAATGGGAATGCGACGACACCGCCTCAGCCTCCACGTAATACGTTTCCGGCTACCATAAAATACCCAAATAGTGTCGAACTGCATTACCTCGTAGCGTCGTATTTTGAATATCGTATTTGTTTATATTTCCTTTACACAAAATCTGTTTACCGATAGTATACTTCGAGTCACCGGAAATGAGCGTTGATCGCATATTCCTTAGTTTAATAAAAGGCTTACTACCTTATTGGCTACTTGAATAATAAATAATGCACAGAGGTAACCAGTACCTGACCTAAAAATTCGAAATTTGTTTAATTGCTGTGTACTTGTAAAAATCCGGGAAAGTCATTACGATTCAGATTTCACATTTATTTCGAGAATGGTTCCTTTAAAAATCCAGAATTACACACTCGGCAGAATTTTCAAATGTGCATTTTTAACGTGGAGACAGACAGTAATATAAACAGCCCCGCGAAATGCATTGTGCAGTTGAAAATAAATCATGACATACGATGCCGGGGCGCATCCGGGGATTCATGCTGAAGAATTCCGGGCAGCCTCGGTCCAGAGGTCGACGGACACTGGACAGGACAGATTATAAGAAAAACTTAATTTTAGGTATGAAGGTAAAATTTTCTGTTTTTTTAACTTACAACGCGATGTATATTTAACTATGTAACTGCGATCTAATTTAGACACAATGAAACCTTAACCTTACCAGTTGGAGAAGCTAGTGATGCCTGTATGTACCGCATTTTAATTATATTCAAATAATGTATATATTTTTTGTCATTGACGGTAAATTATCATCCAGGATAACTTTTTAGGGTTATGGTATGCCCTTAAGAAACACAGCCGGTTATAATAAACTATATGAAAGCAACCTAGTTAGCACAACAGTTCCTTCACAAGCTTTTTAACACCAACTCAATTAATATTTAAATACTATAATAGTCATGACTTACGGTGCCAAAACGTGGAAACGGACAGCGAGGCTAGTTCACAAACTTAAAGTCGCTCAGCGTGCTATGGAAAGAGCTATGCTTCGAATCTCTTTGAGAGATAAAATCCATAACGAGGTGATTAAAAAAACAAGGGTAACCGACATAGCTCGAAGGGCTTGCACGCTGAAGTGGCAGTGGGCTGGTCAAGTTTCACGGAGTTCCGATGGACGTTGGAATCAGAAGGTCTTCGAGTGGAGAACACGTCGTGGCAAACGGTGTGTGGGCCGTCCTCCGGCCAGGTGGAGCGATGACCTTTTTTTTTTTATCTTCTTCAGGACCTCCAACTTTATAATCTGACAGCGCACGCGCTGCGCCACGGAGGTCGTCAAAACCTCCGAAAAGTGGCAGGCATCGACTGGATGCGAAAGGCTGGAGACAGGATGAGTTGGCTTCAAAGAGGTCTATGTCCAGCAGTGGATTAATGTTGGATGATGATGATATTAATACCAAATAGGATATGGTTACTTTGAATATAAACTTGGAACTTATTAATAGGAGGCATGTCCAAGATGTCATCCGATAGTTTATTGTATGCAATTTCCTTTTAACGAATTACAAATTTTAAGCAGCCTATTAAACTTCACTGCAGGTTTAGTTTAGCTTTATAGGTTATTGCAACCATTCTGGGCCGTTAATTGCAATAGTTGCAATCAATACGACCTTACTTTTCATCGCTAAAAGTTCAAATACAACTACCAACTAAAATTACAGACTGCAATGTCGGTAATAATACAGTCATATTACCGTCTCCATCTACATGCTACAAATTCCCGTAATTTTCTGCATCAGTTGCTGCCATCTAGAAGTCACAGCACATATTAATTTCGACTACATTAGTAACTTTTATTAATTTCAAAAAGTTTATTAGTTTAATACTATGGTTACTTTTTGACGACCTCAGTGCGTGCGCTGTCGCATTATAAAGTTGGAGGTCCTGGGTTCGATTCCCGGCTACAACCTCGTTTGGTGGGAGGCTTCGGCCGTGGCTAGTTACCCTATCGACAAAGATATGTTGCCAAGCGATTTAGCGTTCCGGCACAATGTCGCGTAGGAACCAATAAGGAGTGTGGGTTTACCATATACTTAACAGGTTAGCACGCTACCATTGTAGACCGCATCATCACTTGTCATCAGGTGAGATAGACGTCAAGGGCTAACTTGTAGTGTATAAGGAAAGAAATAAAAAGAATAGAAAAAGGGTATTCATATAAATAACATAATCTTTATAAAAGAGAAGTATAAATAAGTTTCAATGAATTAGTTTATGCAGCAACTTGGCACTGCTTTCATGAAGTTGAATGAATAAAATACTTCATTCAGTCCGAGCATCTGGAGCGTTGTTGAATACAACTAACTTCCAGCGATTTGATACCTGAAAATTTTGTTTCAGCATTTGCATGAAATGTTTATGACTGTCTCGGTAATATAGCTGTTAGATATTTGACTAAGGATCATCATCATCATCATCATCAACATCATGATGAACCCATCTCGGCTCACTACAGAACACGGGTCTTTTCTCAATATGAGAAGGGTTTGGCCATAGTCCACCACGCTGGCCATGTGCGGATTGGCAGACTTCACACGCCTGAGAACATTATGGAGAACTCTCAAGCGTGCAGGTTTCCTCACGATGTTTTCCTTCACCGTTGAAGCAAATGATATTTTAATTGTTTAAAAACGCACATAACTCCGAAAAGTTAGAGGTGCGTGCCGGGATTCGAACCGCTGACCTCTGATTAGGAGGCTGACGCCCTAACCACTGGGCTATCACCGCTTCTTACAACATACAAACACACTTAAACACTCAAGTAACCTATAAAGCCTTAGACATTACCGTCTGCATTCCGTTTCGGCTACGAAAAAATTACCAAGGTCAAAAATGTTCACATTGATCGTAAAATTTTTATCATCCAGTTTTCCGGGAAAAGTATTTCTCCGGCGTACCTCTAAGGCTCTAATAAAGTTCCGGCCTACATTTAAGAAGTGAACTTTTATGAAGCAACACTTCACACAAATTGGAATGAGAGCTGAAGCTTCCATTAGGTAAATCCAATTTGTCTGCCCATCAGTCGAGAATAGAATGAATTTACTTCGGCTGTATTGGCACTTTGGACAATTGTTAAATAATATATGTACGTACGAAGGGTCAGCTATAGTATGTGTTGCTAAAGAGATATCGGAGTAACTTTGTCTGGCGGGAGGATATCGGAGTAAAATTGTCTGGTGGGAGGCTTCGGCCGTGGCTAGTTACCACCCTACCGACAAAGAAGTGTCGCCAAGTGATTTAATGTTCCGGCACGATGTCGTATAAAAACAATTAGGTATATGAGTTCACCATACCCCTAACAGGTTAGCCCGCTACCATCTTAGACCGCATCATCACTTACCATCAGGTGAGATGCAGTCAAGGGCTAACTAGATAAATGTAAAGGTGTGCAGGTTTCCTCATGATGTCTCATGTCTTTAAGTAATTAAAATATCACTTGTTTCAACGGTGAAGGAAAACATCATGAGGAAACCTGCAATGTCAAATAACTCAGCAAAAATCCTGCTATCTGAGAGCTATTTCGGTGTGCCTTTATAAGAATAACTCGAAAAAATTAGAGGGTTGGATTTTTTTCTCAAATGGATCAATATAAGTATAAATTGATTTGTGTTTAACTTCAATATGTAGACGTTAAACTGTTATAAACGCATTATGGAGGATCACAGTTACTTAGACCGAATCCCAATCAAAACTGTGGTAAGATTTATTTAGGATACAATTTACAGGCACTTGAGAAAAACATATACGTGTTTTTTTTCTTTTGTCACGTAAGAATTCCGTCCAGAGGAGAGAACTAGAATTCTCAGGCATTCCACTATATTTATTCTAATGGAATACCTAAGAATCATATTTATTATATAAGTTTATAGGTGTTCCATAATATTTTATTATTAGGTAGAACTACGAGTGTGCTGCCTCTGTTCGGATATTGAGGACGAGTTTCGCAGACCCGGCTGAGTTGAATAAAAACTATGATACCCACTAATATCCTACAGAGCAATCTGCCTCCCCAAAACGTAGGTAACCTAGTTCAACTTACTATTCACTGTCTCCTGGCCACACGTACCTATGTTAGTTTGCTATCGCGAATTGTGAATTGTGCTAGTAACTTGATAAGCTATTCTAACGTCTGCTAAGAATTGTTTTAAATCACTTCTGTTCCCACTAATCTGAACTTTATGTCAAGGCATTAAGCATGTTAATGTCTTACATATGTAAGGTGGTAAAGACTTTCTGGAAGTGCAATGTAACGTGGCGTGTGACACGCGAAGAAAGGTGCATAGACGAATGTCTGCAACGCCGAGGATGTCGGCAAATATCGATTTAGGTGGTCTGATATAAAACTAATTATGCATCGGAGGCGATAGCGCGAAGTGGTATGAAATGGAAATCTTCCTAATTCAGTATTGGTTTAAGTCTAGAAATATAAAATTGGAAAATCTCTCCACCACAATTCCGTTTCAAGACATTTATTTCCGCAAAAGAACACAGTAGTTCACTTATTAGTAGTGTTACAGTAGTTCGATAGAGTTTCATATTTTTTGGCACAAATGTCCGTTTGTAAAAGATAAAAAATTTTTCAAGTTACTAATAGAAAAAGTGATTCACCGATTGAAGGAAAGGTCAATTATATATATTAATAACACGTTCATTAGATTTGATGAAGTGGGTGGGCCAGACAATGAAGCTCGTATTTATAATCAATCTAATCCTAAATCATTACATAGCAGACTTTTAATAATCTCCCGTGTCGATAAGGATTGCGTTACTAAAGCCCATCTGCTATCTGAAGTTTTTGTATTAGACTGATTATTGACATTGGGCGTAGAACAAACAATCATAAATCAAGATACCCTGACTTTTTCGCGTTTAAAATTAATTTTAGAAGATATTTAACAGAGTTTTTCCAATGAGAATAAAAAACGAAGTTTTCTTCAAACCACAAGCTTAAAAAGTGCCCAATTAATTAGTTTCAACGTCCGCCGTCCTCCGTCTTCTTGATTTATACGAAAATTAGCATACAAATTGAAAAGTTTGCGATCATACAAGAGGTACCTACTTATCTCAGTATGTCTTATTCGAATAGATGCTAGGGACGTGGCGGTTTCATCCGCTTACAATTACTTATAATTAATGTTTTACGAGTATATATGTACCAAACACATCGGCTATTCTATACAATCTACCTAGAACCGCCCCCGCCCGTACCTAAGTCTCGGGGTAACATATCTCATCGCATAACTCAAAAATCGTAAGTGTAAGTGTAAAATAGCAATCAGCCGAAGGATGAGGTTCACAAACGCGCCCAAGTCCAATAAGAAGCCCACAATAAACTTGCCAGTTTTTTTGTTATCACCATCTTACATAATACAATAATTAATCATAATTAGCTATGAAGTAAGAGCAATACAACCCAGCTTTTTATCTACTTGTTTTACTTACTTATAAAAACTTTGAACTCATTAATCTCCAAGAATTTATTCGGTGATTTGTTATAAAATAATATACAATATCCTTCGAATGAGTTATTTATTGAGAGAACTTTAACTTTACTTCTCATAATAGACATAACACTCACAAGGGTTAAATTAATACGATAATTTAATATTCAGTCATATGTTACCACGATGCTCGTTTCAATTCTTGCGAGTTAGGTTCTGTTCCCGAACGTGCGTTCCGTAGCTTCCCTTCAAAATTACGGATCATTTAAAAAGTAAAAGGCTTCTACTATTTTGGGCTGTTATTAAAGAAATTGGGTATTCCGAGCATTGTGGGAACATTAGGTATTCTTGCCTCATAATCAAGGACGAGAGGCACAAATGCTATTAATTACTAAGACAATGACTCTTCCGACCCTCCGTGCCATCTTTAGCAACGAGTTAGACGATAATGGATGCCGGTATTGCCCAAATTATCCTTAATCTATACATCTACGCAAATAAATAAAGCGTCTGTTTGTGGCTTCGAAATAAATGCCTGAATTATGTGAAGGATTTTATTTTTATTTATTTTTAGTATTTTATTTTTAATTTTTATTTCTTATTTTAATTAAGTTAATTATGTTTCAATTTACTTGTATTTAATTAGATTTATTCCTTTTTTCTGTTCTTGTTAAATCTGTTGTAACGTAATATTTACTTGGCGCATTGTGAATGTTGCGTACACTTATTATAGATATACGTATCAGTGTGTGTAATAGTGTGTAATTAAGTGGTGAGTGTATGACATGTATATTGTTAGTGTTCCTTTTAAATAAATAAATAAGGATCATAATCATCATCTTCGTCCTTTATATCCCACTGGCAACTACTATCACAAGATGGAGAAAATATTGTTTGTGTGAGTGAATTGGGCGGCCACACTAATGGCCAAACACAGGTTGGCGGGCTTTAACTTTTGTTTCGTCAAAGTACTCCCCGAGGCAAGGGAATGGATATTGGCAATTAAAACGCTTGTAGGTACTGAAAAATATCTTGTAGCCAGTTTTTCAGTGTGCTACGAGATATAATCCGCGGAGGGTGATCATGAACATTTCAATCTTGGCCTCTTTACCTTTCTTAATATACCGTTGATAACTAAAACGGTATGTCTTTGTAAATGGGATGGTAACTAGCCACGTTCGAAGCCGTCTCAAGACCAGACTGGAGCTGGGAATCGCAACCAGGATCTCCCCCATTTTAATACTGCAGCAATAGCACTGCGCAACGGAGGTCGTTAGAGTTTGGAACGCTCTCCCGAAATCTTCTGGTATCTTACAACCAGGGTACTTTTAAGACTGAACAGACAGAATCTTGTATTGTAGCGCAGTCCCCATCGACACTTTACATCAGGTGAAATAAAGTAGGTCAAGTGCAAGTCAATTATGGATTTAACAAAAAAAAACTCATATAGAATTTTTTGACAGCAAACTTCAATTTTTTTGCAAACGGTATACAAGAGATGTGTATCACACCAGAAATATTGCGCGGACAGAACCACCCATAAATACTAGTCTACAATATTTTGGTCAAAATAGTTTCGTATAACATATTCTCGGTATTTAGGTTTGGGTTAGGTAACTAAAATATAGATCCTTACGAAAGGGTCGTGTGTGGGGAAGCCATATTTAGCTCTAACTTTGAAGTAACACATTAGAAGGATATAACATCTTCGACGTTTGAGCATATAGAAAGAGAAGTAATATGTAATGAATAAAAGCAGGCGTTACTTTTCGGAAGTCCATGATACAGCAAGTATAATTTGCTATATTCCGCCGACAACCGGGAGATTTGTATAATATAACACCACACAAAATCTTCCACTAGAACCTCTACGCACGTTTCGACCCGACACCGGATCATCCTCAGATGTTGACTTCACAAGCGCGAAAAGTAAGTAATAAGTGTCAAGCAAAAGATATGTAGTTCGGACTAGATGCACCGAAAAATCTGGAAGGCATTTTAGCACAATTAATTATTAAATAGGTTTTGACTTGCAAATTTCTTGACGTGAAATCCATACAAATACATTGCCAAACTTTACTCTAACATATAACATACGGTGACAGCAATGGATCAATAAGAGGCTATGGATGGTTTGAATAAAAAATCTGTAGTTCTTACAATAGAATATAGAAGGCTATAAACAAAACCGAGATGGAGTGACAGTTAAGGTGTGACTTGCTCTAACGTAATTGTGATGTTTAGTCCCGCGGGAATATCAGGATTAGGGATTTGTTAATAACAGACGTTGGCTTCATTGTAAAACTATATTAACCACCGGACTGACATAGCTGACATTACCAACAAAAGACATAAAAATATATAACCTACATACGTCACAGTAATAGTTAATTATAATTTATTAATAACTTTAAGAGATGGTTATAATTTAAAAAAAAATAACCCGGCTTAGTTTGCTGTGGGCTTCTTCTTAGACTTGGGCGCGATTTTAGTTTTAGTTTTAAGATGACGATTGTAGTTATTACTTCACGAATAAAAATTATGAAAAACCCTAATATTATAAATATGAATGTAAGTTAGTTTTTTATGCGAATTATGTTTTACGAAAGATAAAAAAATAGGTTTGTTAAAATATAGTTAAAATATTGATTCGCATATTGTAATGACATCTGATACTTATTTACTGGTTTCAATGCGAGTGAAGCCGCAAGTAAAAGCTACTATATTCGTTGAAATAATTATGTTGATATCTTGGAAAACGGATTGCAGAAATACCATCATATCTGTGTCGATCGAAAAGAGATCGCAACTTGACAAAGCAATTTGAAATCGCATTTAGATTTCAATAAAACATTCATAAGTTGAGAGTTGAAAACAAATAACTTAATCGGAAACGGTGCGGGAACTCGCATTTCGAATTTACGAAATAGAAAAAGTTTGTGTATCGGTTTCTATAATACTTTTATATCGCTCGAATGCCTGGCGATTGAAAACGCGGAAAAATGTTTATCGATAAACACGACGTATTATTTTTTGAGTGTCGAAATCTTTTAGAACTTTTATGTATATTGTAATGTGTAAGAGGCTATCATTAATGGGACGGCTCTGTTAAGTGACAGCTTGATATTCTTCATGTATAAAGTAGAGTTTAACTAGACGAATTTTATAAAGCTTGTAAATGCTTTTGCTGCACTTTTGACTTGGGCCGCTTCCGATGGTGTATGTGGGTCTACCTGGCGACCGATGCTCCTTCGACTAGCTTGATGGCTGGGTCACGGGTACATTCGCAAACTCGTCCAGCCAGGAACGATTGACATGCCTGCAAAGTTATTTCGGTTCTAAGTGAAACACTTAGTGAACCTTACATAGACAGACATATCGCATTTTATAGTTTTTTAAAAGCTTCCTCGAGATTCGACAGCTGCGGTGTTACAGATGTTTTTTTTTTTGTTTTTTTAACCTCTACAGGTTAGTACTTCATAGCAACCTTATCTTAAATAATGATACTGTTCAAGACTGTACTGTGTACGGTGTACTGTAAAGTGTTAAATTCAAATTCAAAATAATCTTTTTTCAAATAGTCCTTAAAAAGGCACTTTTGACGCGTCAATAATTTACATAATAGTTATTTCATGGTGATAACTTTATTCGTGAACTTAAAACTAAAGCTATGAGGGTGCCAAACGCGTTAAGGTTATGTACAATCTATACTTCTTATTGGTTTCTAAGCGACATCGTGTATACCCCTAGGGTGGCTAGCCACGGTGGAAGCCTTCTACTAGACCGGCGAATCATGGGCGGTCAGTCGACGTTTGGTCGCTTGTGTAAAAAAAATGGCATTAAGAAAATTTTAATGATACGATAAGTATAAAACTCACACAACTTTAACCTACGAGTATGTGAGTCGGCAGCCTTTCCGTCTAAAGGGAAGATAATAAGCAATTAAGCCACTTGACAATCAACAGCACTACCTAACCTTTATGAAATTAAAAATAGAGTTCAATTTGGTGTAACGTTTTCAATGTTCGTGTAAAACGTCCGGCGGTCCTTCGATAGGAGTAGGTATTCTCGGAATCTCTCGGAATTCCATAATAACCCTTAGGATTCTTTCGCTGGGAATAAATTGAAAATTTTCCTCCTTCACAGTATGGTATGCTTTACGTTACCTGTTCATGTTTTATTAAAACATACCAATTTGTGCGCTGAGGTATAAACAAATAGTTTCCAAGCTTAGAAAACTTTGTGAAAAAATAAATAACGGCGTAGATAGATAGATAAAGTCATTACAAAACTAAGATTCTAAATCAAATAAAAACAAAAAATAAATGAAATAACTTAATGCGCAAAGGCGGTTTTATCGCTTTAAACGATCTCCTCCAACAACCACCTTTTGTGAAAGGAACCATTTACAGGTAAAGTGCAATAGTTAAGTAAAATTAGTTGTAGTATTAAAATTAAAATAATCATACATACAAGATTACAAATATTTATTATTATTACAAATATTAAAGTGTAGTGTGGTATATACTCGTATATACCTATCTCAAGTAATATTGGTTTGTATGTTTGTCAATTAATCATGCGGCAACAGAATGTATCAACTGTAAACACCTGAATACAATATATATATATATATATATATATATATATATATATATATATATATATATATATATATATATATATATAATATAGCAACAAGCTCTACTTTCTCTATTTATCTCGTTTAACCTCACAGTACAAATGCGAGATAATGGTAGAGATAAATATCACAATAAAACTTGATCTTACTGGTGATGATTCCCGTGAAGTTGTGTGTTATTCCGCTCGTGTGTGTAAAGGTAGATTTATTTATTTTCAAGTTATCTCTTGACAGTCTCATCTGTTGGTAATTGAAGATGCAGTCTACGACGGTAGTGGAGTCACCTGTTAGGGGTATGGTAAACTACCCTATATACTCGTACTTGATATCTACATCATGCCAAAACGCTAAATCTCTTGGCAACACGTCTATGTCGTTAGGGTAGTAACTAGTCACAGGCGAAGCCAACGAACCATACTAATACGAATACCAAAATCGAACCCAGGACCCCAACTTTATAATGCGACATTTTATTTTTATACACTACAAGTTAGCTCTTGACGGCTATCACACCTGGTGATAAGTGATGATGCAGTCGAGAATGGTAGCGGGCAAACCTGTTAGGGGTACGGTAAAACCACACTCCTAATTGGTTTCTACGCGACATCGTGCCGGAACGCTAAATCGCTTTGCGATACGTCTTTGTCCGTAGGGTGGTAACTAGCCACGGCCGAAGCCTCCCACCAGACCAGACTCGAGCCGGGAATCGAACCCGGGACCTCCAACTTAATAAGGTAACAGCGCGTGCGCTGTGCCACGGAGGTCGTTAATAGAGAAAAGGATACAGAGCAAACTTTTCTAAAAACGTAATTTTACGAGTATGATTACAATTGTTATTAAAATACGATCCCTTATCACAAACGATAACGAACGCAATAATCATAATTATTTTTAACGCGAAAACCCGCCATTCCGACTAATTGAACAGATTTCTATTATTTTTATCGCTGCTGTAATGGTTGTATGAAAAGCGCATGAAATTTCGTGACTAATCCGATATAAGTCTCGAACCGACTTTGATTTCCTTTTTGTGGCCTTATAACTTTCCGTCGTACATCTACGTTATACGTTCTTATACATCACTATAAATCGCTTGAAAAAATATGTATCGTTTTTGAACTATGTTTGTGGATATTTACTGTTAAGTCGTACGGACTGCATTGGAAATGCAAGAGCTGCTATTTTGTTGCGTTATTCGAACCACAATAAAAAGACTTTTTTAATGTGGTTCAATCCTTCCCTACGTATCGGCGTAGAAACTGATAGGGTATCGGTTTCTATGCCAATCGAACCGAAACGCCCAATTTGCAGTCTTTTTTGTCGTTAGTCTCCCACCAGACCAGAAAAACTCAGAAATTATAAATTACCAAATTGACCCAGCCGGGAACGAATCCGACCCACTAAACGAAACTAACTATTAAACTGGAAATTTGGACTTCACGTGCATTTCCGATGCAGTCACTATATCCTATTATAGTGTAAGGATTACGTTAATATACGTATTTGGTCACTGCGATACAGGTTAAATATCTAATTATATAAAAAAATAAACCCTATATATGTTGGACCATAACGTTTAAAGAAATTATGTTACTTGTGAGATTTTAACTAAGTATTCTCGAGTTAACGTAGTTCAGTTTACAGTTATAAATTATCCCCTTAAATCTGCACTTCGTTGTCAATTACTGTACAAATATGTGACATTAATTAATATGCATAACAGATGAAGCGGTGATAGCCCAGTGGTTAGGGCGTCAGCCTCCTAATCAGAGGTCGGTGGTTCGAATCCAGGCACGCACCTCTAACTTTTCGGAGTTATGTGCGTTTTTAAATAATTAAAATATCACTTGCTTCAACGGTGAAGAAAAACATCGTGAGGAAACCTGCACGCCTGAGCGTTGTCCATAATGTTCTCAAAAGCGTGTGAAGTCTGCCAATCCGCACATGGCCAGCGTGGTGGACTATGGCCAAACCCTTCTCATATTCAGAGGAGACCCGTGCTCTGTAGTGAGCCGGTAATGGGTTGATCATGATGATAACAGATATCCTGTTCAGTAACAGATATCAGTGTTTTATTACTCAACGATTTATCTGATAAAATCGTACCGTATGTTTTCATTTTTACTGTAATTTGTAACGACGTCGTACTGTGGCCATTATGCACTTAAATTAATGTTCCCAAACAGAAATACATACAGCGCTTTCCGCTTTTTCATTGGGAAATAATGAGGCCAATTCCACTCACTGTTATCAACGAGCCGTCAGTTAAACAGGGGTAACGACAAAGGGTTGAAAACTAACGAGAAATAAAGGTACGCTTTGATAGGTCACGGCCCACGGTCGATCCGCGATTAATTAACGCAAACGCGACAGATCTGCTTTCCTCTCTCCCATTAAAATGACCTGTGCCGTGGAATAAAACAAACAGGCTAAAATGACGAACAAAGAATGCACCTTTAATTTTCGGAGTAGCTATTTCATAATTTCTCCGCAAATAAAATTATAGTTATTTTACATCTGTACTGTGAAATCACATCAATTTCTCCACACTTGATTAATTTTAATATCTGGTAAAGCGTTTTTGACGACCTCCGTGGCGCAGCGCGCGCGCTGTCGCAATATAAAGTTGGAGGTCCTGGGTTCGATTCCCGAGTCTGGTCTGATGGGAGGCTGCGGCCGTGGCTAGTTACCACCCTACCGACAAAGGCGTGTCGCCAAGCGATTTAAAGAAATTAATTTATGAAGAAACCAATTAGGAGTATGGGTTTATCATACCCCTAACAGGTCAGCCCGCTACCATCTTAGACTGCATCATCACTTACCATCAGGTGAGATTGCCGTCAAGTGTCTTTAAACTCATACCGTGGATATGAGTCATAGTATTTGTAACACTTTACTTTTAAAATAGCAAAATGGTGTTATCAAAGGGCTACTTACAAATGTGAATGTTATTATATTTCGTAATTAAAAATACGTTTTCATGTCGCAGGCTTTCATCGCGGAGGACCCTAAAGCGTTGATTTCATTGTGTTTAGTAATCAAATCGCTACAGCCTCGTAGCGTCGCGTCTGTCGAGCACGACAGTCTGTCGATAAGCTGAAATATACTTTTGAATAGAGTTCAGCTAAATAAGTAACGTGGTCGTATACCATCGGTGATTGGGTACGCTTTATTTGTTTCGAGGCTGTGTTCAAGGTATAGTATTACATTCATAGGATATCGTTACAGCCATCATTAGAAATTACTAACTTTCTAACAATGTATCTGTTAACATTGGTCTCACATTACAGTCGAGTTGAGACGTTTCGTAATTAGGCCTTAGCTGGAAAGAGGTATGGACCTCGAGGCCTGCTCATCCAAATATTGTACTTTATGTCTTTCAAGGCAGAAGACTAAAGTTAGAAGACTATGGGTCGGATTGGTTTCTCGAACCGAGATCCTCGCTCTGTGGGCGATGGAGTATAATCCGGCAAAAAGTATTTATTGCTTCGTCGATTTCATTATTTCTGTTGCCGAATTGGAAGCCCTAATACTGGTCTGTTGAGTAAAAGCTTCCTAATCCGTGGGGACGAGCGCTCGGTCCAGTCTGCTCGAGTTAAGATACTCCGCGCATGACTACGGAGTATTCCTTCAAAGTGGGCATATAGGTGGGTTATTATTGTCAGTAATTGTTGCGGCATCGGTTCGTCTAGTCAATGTAGTATAATGAAAAGTCATTTGGTTATCGAAGAAACGAGAGCGCATTCTTGAAGATCTGTATGGTGTGATGTACTCGTATAATGATTGAAAAAACCATAAATTGAACATTGCAGAATTTCCCGTTTCAAGCGGATTACAGGCAATTAAACTGGATGTTCATTGAATACCTCTTGTGACTCAAGTGACTCTTGCTTCTATTCGATAACTAATATACGTTAGGAAAATAGAACAACATTCAAGACCTGCTTGAATTCAATTGTTATAGTTTTATATGAGGTGTTTTCTATTTCCCTGTTCTTACCAATTAGTTTTGTGAACGTAAGTAGGAACAACAGGCCAACTTCGTAACAATATGTAATATATGTCGGCGCGAAGGAGTTATTAACTACATTCAGCGGCGCCAAGAAAATCAAGAATCCAATAACTACCCACATTTGAACTCTTTAAATCACTAATTAATCATTTCTTTGCTAATCAGTGTATTTAGAAGGTAGCATCAATCATTTTATACAAGCATGCTTTGCTATAAATACGGGCGGTTGTTGTTTTTCGTGGCATTCCCGCTCGAGACGTCGGACCGTTCGGACCTTTTCATTATGGTCGCAATAAAAGTGTAATCCCGCAAGTTGTGGTTTTAATTACTATGAACGAAAGTAATCAAAAGCGTGACGTCAGCAATGCTGACATCACTCTTACTAAAACATCTTCGACGGCCTTAACTCGTCATATACATTATTTTTCCATAATGTTGGTTCACCGACAGCTACTTCGCAATACATTTTGTAGTTAAGATTGAGACAATGTAGACAATGTTTTAATTGGACAAGTCTAAATAAATTCCATAGTAATAATATATTTTAAAATAAATCACCTACTGTCGCATGAAACTTTGATCGAGCGACGAGATAAACTGACAACAAGATCAAAATAAATAACACCGTGTTATTCAGTAAACGACGAGTCAACGAACGAATATTCCGCTATGAAATTTGAAAGGCCACATCTTGCTTTTTGTTACATTAACAAAGATTTAATCTAAAACAAAAGTCTTTCGTAACAAAAGCCCTCAATTCTCAAGGTGTTTTAAATAATAAATGTGTCACTGCTTAAGGCGCAATGCAGGGAATCTACGTCTCAACCATTATCGCAAATGTTCAACCGCCATTGAGGTTGAGAGGCTGTTTAAAAAACAACGAGAGAAATAAGAAAAGCTACAGATTCTTAGGCGTGTGACTGTGGTTGTTAAGTGGAAAGTACAGTTGTGTGGAAAACGTTTAAGAATAATATTATAAATGCGAAAGTAATGTGCAAATTGTGGAACCAGCTTCCATCTTCTGTGTTCCCTAATGGCTATAATTTGGGGATGTTCAAAGGGCGGATTAACAAATTCTCAAGGGCCAGCAACGCATTGGCTGTTCCTCTGGTGCTGCAAATGTTCATGGGCGACGGTAATCACTTACTATCAGGTGACCCGCCTGCTCATTTGCTCGCTTTGTATATAAAAAAAAAAATTGTTATATACAAAGTATATGTTCGAAATACAGATTTCTTGCATACTTTATTTATAGATATCTTATTACTTATTGATTATATTGATATTGTTATTATCAACTGATTTATTTGGTTCATTCAATGGAAAATTGCTGGCGCTCAGTGTGGATAAACTGTGACGCCGAAAATAGCAGTAAACTGTTACCTGTGACCCTCACAATGAAAGCTACTCTCGAGGCGTTTACATCGACTCCAGTAGGTCAATCTACGGCCAGCTTTTTATCATTGCAAAAAGGCCGCCAGACTTCATTTATCAAGCGAAAACGTGTTGACTGTTCTTAAAATTGGATTACTGAAGTAGTGCAAATATAAATCGTCGCCCACAAATAATTACCTCGGTGGCGTCACCTGGACCAGGCTTTCAGCAAGGCTTACGGTGACATGCTGAGCTGACGCTCCAAACTAAGTTGTGCAATAAATGACAAAAATTAAACTGTTGCTCTGTAAGCTTCTGCAAGTTAAATGCTTAAGTAAGCGCCGGGATAACGCCTCATGGTAAGCATGACGTAATTTTTGGCATTATTTATATTCTATCTTACTTTCAACATAAAAAAAAAAACACTTGCTTCAACGGTGAAGGAAAACATCGTGAGGAAACCTGCACGCCTGAGAATTCTCCATAATGTTCTCAAAGGCGTGTGAAGTCTACCAATCCGCACATGGCCAGCGTGGTGGACTATGGCCAAACCCTTCTCATATTGACAGGAGACCCGTGCTTTGTAGTGAGCCGGTAATGGGTTGATCATGATAATGATGATGATGAATTTCATCAGTAAAGTTAATCACTAAAAGACTCAATTATTCATCATCATCATTTAATAATCAGCGAAGAGCTTATGTCAATGAGTGTACACACCTGCAGTGGTAATTACAACTGAGATAATGGCTTGCTGCGGAATCGATTACTAACTACCGATTTTCCACTGAGTGTTTTCACTTAGCGTCTTTGTTCGCGTTCACCAATAGCATGCTATTATTTAAGTCACATGACAATGATTTCATACATATATATATAGTATATTTGTATCATCATGATCAACCCATTACCGGCTCGCTACAGAGCACGAGTCTCCTCTCAATAGGAGAAGGGTTTGGCCATAGTTCACCACGCTGACCATGTAGATTGGCAGACTTCACACGCCTTTGAGAACATTATGAAGAACTCTCAGGCGTGCAGGTTTCCTCACGATGTTTTCTTTCACCGTTGAAGCAAGTGATATTTAATTATTTTTTTTATATATGTACATTATGTTTAGTATGGTACAAAATAGGAGCACCAAATTCCTTTTGATAACCTCCGTTTATTTCTTTATGTTTCATCTCATTTTATGATCCGCTACCAACCTCTCTTCTCCTTCATCCACTATCCTAATTCTCTTGATTAACTTTACATTTGGAGCCAATATAACACTTCCTATCGCCTTATGCTTATCGCCTTTTAATCTCAGTAATCAAACTCGCATATGCCTTTCCCCTTTCAAGAGAACCTTTTGACGATCTCCCTCATATGTCGCTCATATGGAGGTGAACCAAGCGATTTAGATTTCCAGCACAAAACCGGGTAGTAATTGATTAGGGTGATATGGGTGTCATATAGCAGTCTAACCCCCAACATTTTCATTTACATATGAGATTGCAGACCAGTTTTAACTTGTAAAGTAAAACATTTTCATTTACATATGAGATTGCAGACCAGTTTTAACTTGTAAAGTAAAAGTCGATTCCGGTGAATCGGAACCCTTCGCAAGAGTTTATGAGAAGTATTCTTTTCCCATTGTTTTAACGCAATACACTCTTGGTAATGTTTTGTTCCACACTTGTTATTACAACAACATTACTGTACACGTATGCTTCAACGATTCTTTTATCTATAAAATAAAAACAAAATATTATAACGCGACAATGCCAGTGCGATGTATTTATTTATGTATTTATTTCAAAGTAATCAACAGCGTTACATCTCATTGGTATAGAATTAAGGAAGTTATAAAATAAGGCCAAAGAGAGTACAAAATATTTACAAAATATGTTCATACTTATATAGGTAAAAAGAAAAAAAAATAACTTATTAAATTTATTTAAATGTAACTAAGTGAAATTGACGCGGTGAACAACAAATTGACGCGGTAAACAACTAAAGATTAACAATAATATGACATAATACGTCCGAAATAAATAATCAATCCAATACAAAAGCTTCAGATTGCTGATAAAATTTAGTAGCGTGATCTTTTTCCTACTATTCACTGTTGACTAGGATGGCGCTACTAAATTCAATCTGCTATCTCGGGATTTTGGGTTAGATTGATTATTAACATCGACCGATAAAGTCTTATCTTCATCCGTTAAATTGCAATAATTTTCTAGGTGTTACTTGGAAAATTCCTTTAAATAAATGTTTAATGTATCAATAAATTTAAGTATTCAGATACCGAACTAAATAGTCTAATATGAAAGAGATGATATAATATGAGCATGTATAATCTAATATTGAAGTTTAAATAAGCGTTTAATTCGACATGTCTCCTTGGAGATATTAAATAGCTGTATTTGAGTTTGAACGGCGAAATACAATATTGAAGTTAGGACTTAATGTTTAGAAGAAGATGTGTAATATTATTATATTTAAGCATTGAATACCGATACGGTTGCAGTTATATACTATCTAAAATTGTTAATCTAAAATTTTTCATATTATATTATTATATTAGCGTCGACTTAAGTTATTAGGCACGCTGTAGTTACCTCTAAATTGATTTATATGTATATCCTAGCACTTAAAGTTTTTAAAATGTTTATTTTTTTGCATATAAATATGATGGTCGCCACCAATTATATCTTTGGATAAATAAATAAATATTAAATAAACAAGAATATTTACTTAAAAACAGAGTTCAGAGTAGCTGTAATATCGACGTAGAACTCCTGATAAGTGAAGTGATACGTCATCGACGAAATAAAACCGCTTCAAATATTATCGCTGTTCACCACTATTATACTTATCCCTATGATATTTATTTTCTTTAATTAAAATTATCATGTAATATTAATGTTGCACGGTAGTGTCAGAATAAATGTCAGTTAGCTTCCGACGCTTGTTTCATTACGAACTACTGGCTACGAGTGATTAATTTTTTTTCGATTTTAAATAGGAAAACAGAGCATAACATAGTTAAAAGAAAGCCATCAAGGCTTTGTTTTAACCATACATTAACAGCATAACCAATCTTTACAAAAATTTATTGTTTTTAGATGTTTAGATAGTTAGAGCTAGAGTTACCGAAGCATCCAGGCAAACTAGGCTCTGAAATAAATGTTTAATAATACAGAAAGGTTTCTAAGCCAAGAGACGTCAAAACATTTTCCCTTTGGAAAGATATCAAAACATCAACCAGAAATCTCTGTGGCTTACGAAACACAATAATTAGTGTCATAAATTGTGTCATTATTCTTAAAAGAACTATTATTATGCTACTTAATAGACTAAAATATATAAAGAAGGCATAAACATTTTTGCACAGTATTAAAAGAGCAAATGCTAAATGTACAGAAGCGAAATATTACAAATTTATAGTTCTTCTTGGCAAGTTGCGAACTTTATCTCGGGGCGGGAAAGTATTTGGAACACGTTGCCCGGAACTTGCCCGAATGTTGTCAGATACCAGCTCGAATCTCTGAAAACAATTTTCAAGTAGTTTGGGTCAATTCGCGCGTGTCCGGGATCTTGCTTCGCTTTCTGCTGGCCCTGTTCACAACTCGAAATATTTGGGTTACTTGGGTTTTAACTTCTCTCAGAGACTCTATATCTTTTATATCAGACATCGCTTGCCCGATAGACAGTGTAATAAATGTGTTTAAAGCTCACTATGTATATTTCTTTATTCCACCAAAACTTCTTAAACATCGTCCCATCACTCCAAATGAAAGAAGCTACAGATTTTTTCGTAGGTAGGTAGGAAGGTAAAATTGTTGCAGTGTTCGATAGTCCTGGCTATAAATTCTTTTATTTATTGTAATAATTAAGTACAAAGTTATATTCTTTTAGACTACCTCTTTCCCTGGCGCACTGATGGGTCCCAGGTTCGGCAGTGACAAATTAGAAATAAATACTTTCTGAATTTTCTCTTGTCTGGTCTAGTTACCAGCCTGCCGACAAATACGTAGCTAAAATTTAGTGAAATTAAAAAAAAAAAAAAAAAGGTTACCGCCATGTGTGGAACACCAGAGGCGTCCGTGCACTTCACATGCCACATTCAGCAATTATCGTGGATAACAATCAATAAAAAAAAAAAACTAAAAATTGTTAAGCTTTATCAATCCTTTCTAAAAATTACATCAGAACATAACACAAGAAATGCTTATTACGGTTATGTTTGTCCACTACCAGCTTACAGTATTATACTCAGAAAAGAATTAATATTTATTTTAAAAAAAACACGAATTTATATAATTTATAGATCATCTTACTTTATCAAGAACTTTACTTCCATCAATATTTCCGTATTATGTTTTATAGCAACATTTGGGGAAATTTGTGCATATTAACAATATTTTAGTTTTATATTGTCACACGATTGCTATATCTATTTATGTTTAGTTAGTTAAGTAATTTGCGTTCGACGAGCCGTGCATAGGTAACCAATAGACAATCAAACAAATCAAAATTAGATTATCTTACTTCACTTCTAGGCTTCTCAAACAAACTTCTAACCCCCATTTTTGACGACCTTCTTGGCGCAGTGTGTGCGCTGTCGCATTATAAAGTTGGAGGTCCTGAGTTCGATTCCCGGCTCGAGTCTAGTCTGGTGGGAGGCTTCGGCCGTGGCTAGTTACCATCCTACCGACAAAGATGTGTCGCCAAGCGATTTTAGCGTTCCGGCACGATGTCGCGTAGAAACCAATTAGGAGTATAGGTTTACCATACCACTAACAGGTTAGCCCGCTACCATCCTAGACTGCATCATCACTTACCACCAGGTGAGATAGCCGTCAAGGGCTTACTTGTAGTGTATAAAAAAAAACTTAAATACTTCCTTAGATTCCAAATTCTAGTGGACACAATCTTCGTAGGGTTTAATGGGTCAGTCAGTGACCTTCCGCTTTTACATATATATTGATTGTAGTCTCAAATGCCTTTGTAGCACACAAATCCTAACCCGTAGACGTCATTACGAAGACTCACGCACTATACTTATATATATCGAACATAAAGTTGGACTCAAATGGAGCCATTTGCCTAAGTGGTCATTTACGCAAGTGATACAGAGAGGGTAGGTCAAACAATGTTGTTATTATAACATATACCATAATTATCACTTATACTTTAAAATAGAGAATTAACATAAAATAGGACCTTGAAATTGGGGGAAATATATTTAGTGATAGAGAAGCTGTGATAGCCTAGTGTTTAGGACGTCAGCCTTCTAATCAGAGGTCGTGGGGTTCGAACCCGGGCACGCACCTCTAACTTATCGGAGTTATGTGCGTTTTTAAGCAATTAAAATATCACTTGCATCAACGGTGAAGGAGAACATCGTTAGGAAACCTGCGCGCCTGAGAGTTCTCCGTAAATTTTTTTAAAGGCGTGTGAAGTCTGCCAATCCGCACATGGCCAGCGTGGTGGACTATGGCCAAACACTTCTCATATTGAGAGGAGACCCGTGCTCTGTAGTGAGCCGAGAATGGATTGATCATGATGATGATATTTAGTGAAAATTATAATTTAATTTATCAAATATGTAACGAAAACAAAGTGAGTCCAGGTATCTAATCTGGTTCCTTGATGAGAAATCGGCGCTATCTATACCACAGTGAGAGAATCAAAACAAACGCTTAATATATATATATTGGAAAGGCAGGTTGTCAATAGGGAACAAACTGAGAATTTTCCTTTAATTGAAGTCACTTTAAATATAAGTCACGAAATTAGCTTTTGTCACAATATGTTACGTAATTAAACCGCGAGCCATATGTCGCCTACACATAATTCGTAGTTGGTTATTACTTACATCAAAACGGTGGGAGTATTAATGAAACCTCGCCTCAAGAGTGTGCGATGGATTACGCTAAAATTGAACAGTTATACCTACTAATTAACAAAAACTTTTTCATGCAAAACCTACTTCAATTACGAGGGGCAAAAACTAATAGGATCTTGATATCAACCTCTTCATTACTTTCAGTTTAATAATGTAAGTTCTTGTCTAATTAGTTTCGTACTGGGACAGAGTATTTATTTATTATATATCTTCTTATCTCGTAACACAATTTGGAAGATTATTCTTTTTTTGCATATTATGTTATTTTCATTGGGTTTGTTTTGCTTTCTGTGGCTGCAGTTGAATTAACCAATGCCATTCATTGGTTACTTCAACGAGACCGCCGTGCCTCTAGCGTTGGATGGGACACACTAACCGGAACGATCTCGTTATGGTCGATTTTCACTCGCTCTCGTCAAAATAATTACTTTTGGTGTTATCCCTCTTTCCTTAGTCATCATCATCATCATGATCAACCCATTCTCGGCTCACTACAGAGCACGGGTCTCCTCTCAATATGAGAAGGGTTTGGCCATAATCCACCACGCTGGCCATTCGCGGATTGGCAGACTTCACACGCCTTTGAGAACATTATGGAGAACTCTCAGGCATGCAGGTTTCCCCACGATTTTTTCCTTCACCGTTAAAGGACAGTGAGAACGTGCGAGTTATATTTTAATTGATTAAAATTATTAGTAGTTAATGTAATTTAATGTAAGAGAATGTTGGCTTTCTATTAAAAAATATAAAAAAAATAACTCTCCATGCCCTAACTACCTCAGCTGGTCCACAATCTACAAAATACTAAATCCCCAGAAGGCTCAATCAAATCAAAGGCTGTCCATAAAGTTTAGAAACTCGTACCTTCAGAGGGTGGAAATTTTATCGTCCGCGAACTTCGACTGTGTTATAAAGTTGGGCGAAAACCCAGACCTACGAATAAATATTCAAAGCGTTAGGATATGCCCTCAACTAAGGCCCAGGTTTATAAACGTTCATGAACCTAAAAACAGATTTCCAAGATCGATCTTAAGCATACATTAAACGACACTTGAGAACCTGATCTTGACGGTTAAAATTTAATTTAATAATTAACGAAAATCAACAGCTAATACATTTATTGATAAACACTTTTTTTAACGTTGTGAGCTAAAGTTTAGTTGTTTAGTTTTTTTTTACAGGCTTTCACAACGTTCACAAATAGTTTCAAAATGAGATTTGCTCGACTCAATAAATATTAATAACACCGCAATTTAAAAGATTAGTCGAAAATTTATTAATAATTTAATACAGCTTGCTTTTTCGCTTTTAAAGTTCGCCAAACAAAGTAGTGTAACGCTATTTCAAAACTAAACTTTCATTAGTATGCCCATATTTTTCTTTGTTTTTTAGTCATATTTGGGGAAAATTTTGCATAATAGCAATATCAATTAATCAATCAATTAGCCTATAGACGCTCTCTGCTGGACATACGCCTTTACGACAGCGCGCCACCACACACGGTCCTCCGCCCGCCACCAGCGATCCTTTTCAGGTCGTCGGTCCAGCTTCCTACGCTGCGCTTACCGGTACGAGGTCTCCACTTCAGAACACGACTGCCCCAACACTGCCACATCAGCTTGCTAATCCGTAACACTAATGAAGTGTTATAGTTGTAATAAGCGGTGATAGCCCAGTGGTTAGGGCGTCAGCCTCTTAATCAGCGGTCAGCGGTTCGAATCCGGGCACGCACCTCTAACTTTTCGGAGTAATGTACGTTTTTAAACTATTAAAATATCACTTGCTTCAACGGTAAAGGAAAACATCGTGAGGAAACCTGCACGCCTGAGAGTTGTCCATAATGTTCTCAAAGGCGTGTGAAGTCTGCCAATCCGCACATGGCCAGCGTGGTGGACTATGGCCAAAACCCTTCTCATATTGAGAGGTGACCCGCGCTCCGTAGTGAGCCGGTAATGGGTTGATCATGATGATGATGATGATAGTTGTAATACGCACGGCCACACAGTGGCTATATCTATTTTCATGAGAGTTTGCAATTTGTATATGACGAGACCGTGTGGACGTCTCCAAAGCCGGCGAGGGCTTCATTTTAACTTAATGGTCGCAATGGGAAAGGTTGTACCTAAACCTTAATTGTGCTTCGTTGGCGGTTTCTCAACTTTCATGTTACTAATTTTAAAACAGAAAAATACCGCACCTTTTATGGTAACATGGAATCGTATTAAACATATTTTTTATTAGATTATATATCCAGCCAACCAACATGGTATTAAACTTTTAAGGAACCAACGTTATAAAAACTGATATTTTATTTCGGTCGTTTCATGCCACGTAGCAGTGACTAATGATAGGAGTTAGTGATAAGCCTGATGCTTAATTTATTGCCGGTCTCTCAAATGTACATCATACAATGTGAATAATGTTAACAGCCGTCACTTTTGATGACTCGTTATGATTTTGTTGTTGGAATCACGCCTTACTTAATTCTACTGGTTGATATTTGAATATATACGAGGAACTCCGTGGCGCAGCGCGCGCCTTGTCACGTTATAAAGTTGGAGGTCCTGGCTTCAATTCCCGGATCGAGTCTGGTCTGGTGGGAGGCTGCGGCCTTGGCTAGTTACCATCCTACCGACAAAGACGTGTCGCCAAGCGATTTAGCGTTCCGGCACGATGTCGTGTAGAAACCAATTAGGAGTATGGGTTTACCATTACCATTTAACAGGTTGGCCCGCTAACATCTTAGACCGCATCATCACTTACCATCAGGTGAGGTTGCCGTCAAGGACTAACTTGTAGTGGATACAAAAAAACCTCAACACAACGGAAATAATGTTAAAAGCCGTTACTTTTGATGACTCGTTAGCTAATGCCTTGTTATGATGTTGTTGTTGGAATCAGGCCTTACTTAATTCCAATGGTTCTATTTGAAAATATAATTTATAAATATGTATCATAATTATTGCTATATATATATAAATTTGTGTGAATCCTACAATATATGAAATTTTATGTAAGTTAATTTATTTTACTCTTATCTGATCACCACTTTTTGTTTTTTTTTTTGTATTTTTGTTAACGCGTGTGTGTAGTAATAAAGAGTTTTTGTTTTTTTATTATTATTAAAAACCTTACAAGAAAATAACCGGTCGAGACATGGGTATAAACAAAAACATACTTTATTTGAAGTTATACCGTTGCTGTGATCTATATAGTATACTTAGCCATTGCTCAGTCAAAGTTAGTGATAAAACGAGACAGATTTATTCGATTTCGATTCCCAGCCGAAGCCGACTTGAGCCGAGAATCGAACCCAGGACCTCCAACTTTATAATGCGACAGCGCACGCACTGCGCCACGGGGGTCGTCAAAAGTTAGAGGTAGGACGGTGCGCGTTTTATAGATTTCAGCATACGTCAAAATTAATGGATTCAAGCAATAGAAAATGCTCACCGTTTTCGTGACTAGCGACCATCACAGGAGCGATCGTATACTAAACACAGCGTGTCATCTATAATGCCATAAATTTGAGGCCATAAGCGAAATTACATTGTAAAACCAAGCACCTATATTGTAACCTGAACAAAACGTGGTAGCATACCAATTGTAATCTACACCGGCTATCTAGAATTACGGTAATTAAGTTATATGTTGTACACAACAGTAGAAACGTAATGTATTGTAAAATACACCTCACGCCTTTTTATTTAAAATCCCACTAGAGTAGGTTTTTTTTTATACACTACAAGTTAGCCCTTGACGGCTATCTCACCTGTACACACCGTGTGATGGCAAGTGATGATGCTGTCTAGGATGGTAGCGGGTTAACCTGTTAGGAGTATGATAAACCCACGCTCCTGATTGGTTTCTACGCGACACCGTGTCGTAACGCTAAATCGCTTGGCGACACGTCCTTATCGGTAGGGTAACTAGCCACGGTCGAAGACTCCCACCAGACCAGATTCGAACCGGGAATCAAACCCAGGACCTTAAACTTTATAATGTGACAGCGCACGCACTGCGCCACGGAGGTCGCCAGGTATATTTAAAGATATCCGATTATTCATCCCCACTTTCACCCCCATGTTTTAACTGGCTGCACCGATTTTGTTATAAAATATCTCATTGTACTATGGGTACAGTAGTGTATCATGCGCTTTCATTCACTTGGGTACATTTGAAAATAGCAGATTATTCATACCCAGTTTCATCTCAGACATGTAGTTATGCTGCCAACCAAGAACCAGTTAACCAAGAAACTAGTTTTCGTACAAGAAGCATCCAAATCGGTTTAGTCGTAAAAGAACTATGGTGAGACCGACAGATACACACACAACGGTCAAACTATAACACCCCTCTTTTGCTACGGCGGTTGAAATATCTTGGAATGGAATTGTCCGAATCTAATCTAACCCTTCCGTCGGCCAACGATAAAAATGTAAATTTTAAGTTTGCGTGACAGTCGGCCGTACGTTTGAAATACTGATAAAAACATTGGACATTCCAAAAAGTATGAAATGCTAACCTCACCGAAGTATACTGTATTTCAATAATTATAACTATTTTGAATAGAAAACCACAAACAAACAATCGCATCCTTATATCCTAACTAATAATCATCATCATCGTGATGATCGACCCATTGCCGGCTCACTACAGAGCACGGCTCCGTCTCAATACAAGAAGGGGTTGGTCATTGTCCACCAAGCTGGACATGTGCGGATTGGCAGACTTCACACGCTTTTGAGAACATTATGGAGAACTCTCAAGCATGCATAATTTTTTTTATACACTACATGTTAGCCCTTGACGGCTATCTCACTTGGTGGTAAGTGATGATGCTGTCTAGGATGGTAGCGGGCTAACCTGGTAGGAGTTATGGTAAACACACACTCCTAATTGCTTTATACGCGACATCGTGCTGGAACACTAAATCGCTTGAAGTCGTCTTTGTCGGTAGGGTGGTAACTAGCCACGGAAGAAGCCTCCCACCAGACCAAATCCACCAGATCATTTTTATTAAATTTTTTATTTTATTTCGATGTCGCTGAATGTATTAAAATTCTTGAAGAAAAGTTTCAGGCACTCGGGTAAAGAGCACGCTGCAACCCTCGTTATTATTTATATTATTTTTAACGAAAGTCGATTTGAATTTGTAAGTTTTATACCGACTCAATTTCATTTCTATTTAGCATAAAGCACCGGCTGTCGCGAACAAAACGGAATGATTCAGTTTCATAGACCTACTCTTGAAAATCTCTTAAAAGGTATTGCGTTATTATTTTGTTTTATTAATGTAACCGGTGAGCGAGCACAGAATATACCTGGATCAGGATCAGAGAATTTCTGACCCTATGGTCAGAAATTGGGATATAGATTGCCGTCAAGGGCTAACTTGTAGTGTATAAATAATAAATAAAAAAGTAATTTGGTCCTTCTTACTCGTCAACACTCGGAGTACGAATTATTCTCATCTTATTATTATCGATTTGGTGATAACCACGTACCTGAAACAAAAAAGAAATCTTTTAAATAATACATTATAATAAAAAATCTAGGACCTCAAGATATTTAAAATGCCTGGCCATAAATATAGCATAATGCTATAAATCATTTCCGCTGTATTTAGTTAGATCGTTTCTAAGATCAGACTGGACATACAGACATACAGCAAAAGAAGATTCGCACCTGACATTTTTATCGTTCATCTTCTGCTTCTAACTGTATATTAGATATATTATGGCTACATGGATATATTTTTAAAACTCCTGCCTTGGCGAACGCCTGCATGCAAAAGTTTTGCGGTTTCGTCGAATGGTTTAAACTGTGCTCCAGTCATTTAACTCTTCCTTTGCTATCAAATACAGATACATAGAATAAGCAGAGGTTTCAAGAGCTGAAGCCTTTCCTTAAAAGATTGCAAGTCGACTTGAATAGAATAAAGCGCTGATGCCTGACAACAATGTAGTTGTGCTCGAAAGCGACGAACTTCTAGATAAAGCAATTTTAGCGATTTCCCGCCCCAGCCGAGAACGATCGTGAAATAAATAAAGCTCCGGGAAATGAGGAAAACTGGAGAAATAATAGCTGTGCTCCTTCACTGGATGCGTATAGCAACAAGTCTTGTTTACTTGCTGAACAAAATATTACGGTGATACAAATAATTATAAACCATGGTTGTTTACGAAGCAAGGCTGCGTGGTGCTGCTCAGCTGGAAGGCAACCAGCGGTGATCCACCAGCGCTGGTAGATCGGCGCAGATTCGGGCGCGTATTCGATGAGTTTCTGTGCTATGAAACTTCGCCTACCAACGCTGATCGGACGTGGTATGTGTAGATCCAGCCCTGGTTGCTAGGACACAAACAAGTCCAACTGGGCTTAGAGGCGTTAAATTCAATAAAATTGAACACACACAAGTATTTAATTTTCGAATCCTACAAGGAAATTACAGTACCGGTAAACCTAACATGGTATAAGCGATAAGGTTAGATGCTCAGTAAAAATACTCATTTTGCAATATCACATTGTAAGTTTAATAAAGTAAGGTTGACACTATTGAATAAAGTTATCAATATTGTATTGACATACTTAATTAATTTTACAATTTTATGTGATAAAATCAGTGATAATGTTAGCTTTATTCCTAGCATGTTCTTTGTCTATGCCAGCATTTCACTTCAAAACGACTTATTAAAAACCTTTTCGGCAGTTTTTTTTTTATTCACTATAGTCAGAAGAGAATCTAAAGGTAGTCGTTAGAGACAGAAAGGTAAAAGAAGGTAGTAACGGATTGGCTGATACGAGTACCATGGTAACGATTTTAACAGAATTCGTTGAAGGAGAGACGTTTGGTGATATAAATTCAACCTTTCCTATAAATATTACTTGCCTTCTATAAAGTGCGAAGTTTTCGTGTATACCAAAAATATGCTCCGATTCCATCTGAAAGATATGTCGCTGTCCAATATAATTTGTTAGTCAAACTTTTAGTAACAAAGGTGACAGCTTAGAATAATGCTTTATGCTGTGCTATTCTCTAAAAGCTTGTGCTCGTCGTTGATCAAAATGTGTGACAGCTCAATCTTGAGTGGAAGTTATCGAGTGAACCAATCTCAATATTTAGTCTTCATTCTCTATGATATTATAATCGGAACTCCCAACTCTGTGACGTCAAATTTAGTTCTTTGTTTGCTTCATATAGGTGCTCTTCTTATCTGTTTTATGTATAACATTAAGATCATATTAGCTTATAGTAAGCATCATTTTGTCATCGCTAAGTAAGAGCAGGGTTCTTGAAAAACGCTTTGTTTAAAAATTGCTACTGGTGGTTATTCTCCCAAAATGTTGAATTTTTATTAATTTTATATCTAGAATAGACGACAACGCATATACGTATACCTAACATAGGTATAATATAAAACCTAGACGTATAGACGAAGTATACTTAATTTTAAGGTCCAGGGTGACGTGAAAGTCAGCTTTCGAAATTATCTGCAAGCTGGTGATAATTTTCCCATACATTATATCTAAAAAAACGCAATAAATCACATCGGAGACTTCGATAAATATTTCCATGTCATCGCTGCGTCAGCGCTGAGAGCGCGGTTGTCGGTTTAGCTTACATAATAACTTTGGTGTTTATTGACATAAAATATTGGAAAAGTTCATAATATCTAGGGAAGGCTTCGTTAAATGGACGCACAAAATGAAATGTAAATTCAAAACTAAAAGTATTACTTTAAGTAGCAGACTCGTTTATAGTTCGCAGTAATCCGAGGAGTGATGTTGAAAATTTAATTAAAATTTAAGTGGTCGGCCGAAAATCGCGAACAAAGGATCGTTGACTGAGATACTTGTACCGGACTGTTTTTGGAGGAAAGAGAATCTAAAGGCCTCACACTGAAATGCCATTTTTATTGTTACACTTACCTGAAATATAATATGTATTTTAAAACTTATGATTGTTTGCTATCTTGTATGTTTATGGACTATTCTAAAAACAGGAATCTAATATAATTTGCCTAAAGTGCGCGTAATTTAAACGCACATATAAACTATTATATTATATAAATATTATTGTAGCATGTGGCCTCTGTTATGTGCTCAAAAGCGTGTGAAGTCTTTTCTCAATCCCAATCCCAAAATCCCAATTTCTAAAACCACTTACATTTGGCTAACGAGGTCGATGACCTCCGTGGCGTGGGCATTATACAGGTGGAAGGTGCTGGGTTCTATTTCCGGTGCGAGTCTGGTCTGGTGGAAAGCTACGTTTGTGACTAGTTCTGATATGATGTCTCGCAAAAACCAACTAGGATTTTGTAACATACCCCATAACAGGTTAGCCTGCTACCATCTTTAAGACACACACACCAGTCAGACAGACAAGTGCCAGAGGACACTTGTCTCTATTCTGAGAGGAGAGCAATGCAGTGATGTAAGCAATTAATTGATTAACAAAGATGATGATATTCACAGATAAACGTACCGATGGCTTAAAGTGATCTCCGAGAAAGGGTTTTCATCCATCTAAACCCAGCATCTCGCGATCAAACGCGAACCACTAGAGGGGGTAACTTGTCCTAAAGGCAACCTTTGTATTTTAGTCAAATTTTACTCAGGTGGGTTAAAACTTCGCTATCTTCTTATGATAATACACCGTAACTCACTTCATTCGTTACCATTAAAGGCATATAAAACTCACAGGCGTCGCGACGTGTCGCTCGTAAAAATACGAATTTTCAACTACCAATAAGCACGAATGCGCGGAACAAATGGAAATATTATGTTTTGTACCCATGCCCAAAGACTACGCTTGCCGTATGCTATATTTTAAGTAATGTATAATACTATAGTACTATATATGCTATATAGCGCTTCATTATATTAGGTGATAGCCTAGTGGTTAGGGCGTCAGCCTCCTAATCAGAGTTCGGAGATTCGAATACGGGCACGCACCTCTAACTTTTCGGAGTTATGTGCGTTTTTAGGTACTTAAAATATCACATGCTACAACGGTGAAGGAAAGTTGCACGTCTGAGAGTTCCCCATAAAGTTCTCAAAGGCGCGTGAAGTCTGCCAATCCGCACATGCCCAGCGTGGCGGACTATGGCCAAACCCTTCTCAAGTTGAGAGGAGACCCGTGCTCTGTAGTGAGTCGAGAATGGGTTGATCATGATGATTACTGTTTATCGGGTTTGTTAGCTCTTTGTGGCTTTTAATGTCCGTGTTTTGCAGAACAATTTTTAGCAAACAACAATTAAAATGGTGGTTCATTTAAACAAAAGTTCAATGAAATATGTACACACGCACAATCGAATATGTAGGACAAACGAATCGTAAAATTTTAGTGACCGGATTGGATCTCGTAGGTAAAATAAATGTCGACCAATTCAATTTCTATGTTAATTCCCATTGTTGTATTAACAACCCAAAACTTTTTGTTTAGGCGTATCCATATTGACATAGGGGTTTTTTAATAATAGAGTAGGTATTGGTTGTTTAGAGATTACATACTTTTTTAATGTTTTGAAGTGCACCTCTTTAGCCCTAGGAGACAATCTTAAAGAGTCGCGTCACCGACATGCGACATGCTAATATGTAGCCTGCCTAACCTTGCAACGCGAAACGGCCTAGGTAATCTAGGATTCGAACCCGAGACCTCCGATTAGGAGGCTGACGTCCTCACCACTAGTCTATTACAGCTTATGTATAAACGTATAAACAGTAATATGTGATACCAATGCCAAGAAAATAAATATATCATTTAAGTATAATATGTACGAGTAACTCTTAGGTTTAGTTTTAAGTTGGCGAGTGTTGTTATTACCATAACCTCATAAGAAAAATATATTATGTATAAGAACGATTCATAGATGCCTGCATTTTTGCTTTCGATTGATTAAGAACATGCATCAAAGGACGCACCAGTTGTACTGTTTATATATTTTAATCTTAAATCAAGACGTTAAAAAATTAAGTACGCTCTTATTAAATATGTATAGTATATCATGCGAGTAGTTTTATAATAAATCAGTCTCGAGCCGGCAAGTGTCGTTTTACTATATATGCCAACTAAATTTAAAAATCTACGTTACATCAATGCGTGCTCAATGATCCTGGCGCACCTCGGACAGAGTTAGGGGGCCTCGTAGATAGACCCTTGGTGGAGGGTACGCTTCGGCGGACGCTACTGGCGTTCCCGAGACCCAGCCACTAGGGTACGCGTTGGAGCATCGCTGGGTATACTGTGGGTGGGTAGTGGGTATATTGGTCACCACTCGGGCCGCCGGCGTGTCCAACATACCCCGCCGGAAGCGGCGCAGTTTTGCCTATATCGCTTCCGGAGAGGATGCGTAAACGCATTTTCCAGTAACATTGGGAATGCCGTATAAGCTATCATATAGTTAATTACCAAAATGAATCGATTTTGGCCACCTCATCACAATCAAAACATTATGCATTCAAATGAATAGAACGCCATATTCCCATTAACTAGATATATAATACCCTCACTATATGAGAAAATTGTCAGTTTTCAATAAAGCTTCACGCATTGGCAATAGGATTTAATATCATTAGTATGCGTTTTCGTTATGCATAAAACATATCGTAGTTATTCATTTCGGGCAAATGATTAAAACATTGCACAATTAAAATAAATATTTCATTTGGCCCATGTTGTGTAAATTTTACGCGATAATGAACCAGTAATAAATAACTCTACGGTAGCTTGGGGAATAGAATTTGTTAATACGATTAATTTTATAATAACATGTTTACCCTCTTTTATATATGCGTAATCTATACAAATTAATACAATTGAAGTGTCTCTTTGTAATATTGAAATAACCGTTTTTTACTACATGCATGTGAATATGTATACGGTACATACACCAAAATATAATTTTTTACAATTTTTGTCTGTCAGTCTATCTGTCTGTTTGTTCCGGCTAATCTTTGAAATGGCTGGACCGATTTTTACGAGACTTTTATTGGCAGGTAGCTGATGTAATAAGGAGTAACTTAGGCTACTTTTATTTAAGAAAAAGTCTTTTATTTTAGAAAAATATAGTAATGTTACAATGTCCAAGTACGACAGTACCGCGCGCAGCTCACGCGCATACCACCGCCTGTGCCATAACGTCTCGGGCGCCTCCCACAAATTCTCCCACCAACGAATCATATCCGATTTTACTCATTCTTTTTTTTTAGAAAGGAGATAATAATAATAATAAATCATTTATTTGCCAGAATGTATGTACAATAGTCAGATGTCAATTGGTCATTACAGATCATTACATTCTACTAAATCAATAGTGTGCAAATTTTTTATATAAATTATTAACATTATGAAAAAAATTGAATCTCCAATCAAAATTAAAATGAATACAATAAATTAGATGTCCCAAAAATAATTAATTATATATTAGATATTAAGTTTTATCCATTAAATATTGTTTAATGTCATAATAAGATTTTTCTAGAAGCATTTTATTCAATTTTTTCTTAAACATATTTAGATTTAAATTTTCAAAGTCCATTGGTAGCTTATTGTATATTGTCACTGCCATGCCGCAAGCACTTTTCATATAAGTTTTATTGCAACGTTTTGAAACACAAAGCCTGTTGGGATATCGAAGGGATCTGCTGGTATTCACATCACAGTTTCGTTTAAAATATTTCGGATATCTGTTAACAAATACGCATAGTTCTCTTATGTACATACATGGCAGTGGTAGAATCCCTAATTTCTTGAACAGTGGTTTACAGCTATCCAATGGCCCAACATTGCATATAGCTCGTATGCACTTCTTTTGAAGTCGGAAGGCTATTGGAACATCAACCGAATTACCCCACAGTATCAGACCATAGCTTAGCACGGAGGATACATATCCGTGGTAGGCAGCCAAAGCCGCACTTGTTGACACCGTCTTGGCCAAGCGCTTCAAAGCATAGACAAATTTATTTAATCTTGTACATATATATGAAATGTGCGCTTTCCAATTGCAGTTTTTGTCATGAATCATTCCTAAGAATTTTAATGATTCCACCTCTTCAACTTTCGTATCGTCGTATTTAATGGCTTTCGGCAGAGTCTTAGTGTTATAATAACAAAATTGTACCATCTTGGTTTTACTTAAATTTACTTTTAAATCATTATTACTAAGCCAATCAATTATATTTTGTAAAGCGTTATATATGTCTTTTTCGTATGTCGTTATATTATTACATTTTACTAGTACCGTTGTATCGTCCGCAAATAGCACACAAGGATGGGTCGTCGCCTTAGTAATATCATTAATATACGCCAAAAAAAGGAAAGGTCCTAAAATACTACCCTGTGGTACTCCCCTCTTAATGTATTTTGATTGGGATTTATATAGTACCTTGGTATTATCTTCTATTTTAGTAATTACGGTACATATTTTCCTATCACTCAAGTATGACGCTATCCACTCATAGGCCTTCCCTCTGACGCCGTATTCCTCTAATTTGTTCAATAGTATGTCATGATTCATAAAGTCAAAAGCTTTAGTCATGTCCAGAAAAATAGCAGTAACATGTACTTTGTCATTAAGACTGTCATTTATTATTTTGTTCAGATAAAAACAGGCCTCTGTTGTAGAACTATTATTTCGGAATCCAAACTGTTCATTTACAAATATATTGTTGTTATCAAAAAATGTTTTAAGACGCTTTAACATAGCTTTTTCAAAGATTTTCGCTATAATTGGCACCAGTGTTATCGGACGGTAATTACTTATGTCACAGCGATCACCTTTTTTAAATAAGGGCTTAACAATGGAAATTTTTAAATTGTTAGGGAAGACTCCTTGTTCAAATGACCGATTGACTATTTCTGCCAGCGGATTGCATATGTAAATTGCACATTTTTTTATAATGTCAGTCCTTATCTCGTCGTAGCCCACAGCTTTTGTGTCATTTAATGATTTTATTATACCTAAAATTTCATATGGATCAGTGGGGCTCATAAATACTGAATTGTTAGTAGATGCTATGAAACCCTTTTTATTATTATTAATGGAATTTGTGTTCTTGCCCAGATTAATAAAATAATCATTGAACATTTCACATATGTCATCAGGATTATCACAGTATATACCCAAATCAGTCTTAATCAAAGAAATATCATTATTTTCTGTTGCTTTACCCAAATTTTCATGAATGAGCTCCCAACTTGCTCTGCATTTATTTTTTTGGATTGCTATGTATTTAGTATTTTGTAATTTCTTGGAACTATAAATATATATATTAATAATATACTATAAATATTTATATTAATTACTATAAATATATATATTTATAATAATATACATTAATGTTTATCCTGTAATTATTGCAAGTACCTAATTCGGGTTAGTAATCTATTGCTTCGTGATTGAAAGACAAACAAACACACTAACTCAACGCACACGAAATCGCGGGACAAAATATAAGATAGTTTAAACATACCTATTGCCGCGGCCCTCCATTAATTATGAACACTTTCTATACTATATTAAATAGTTTTTATTATCAATACTTGTAATATTTTAAAATTTACAATTATGTCCGTAATAGTTTCGTACCAAAGACCTCCGTGGCGCAGCGCGTGTGTTGTCGTATTATAAAGTAGGAAGTCCTTGGTTCGATTAACGGCTCAAGTCCAGTCTGGTGGAATGCTTCGGCCGCGACTAGTTACTACCCTACCGGTAAAAACGTGTCGCCAAGCGAGTAAGCTTTCCGACACGATGTCGCGTAGAAACCAATTATGAGTTTGGGTTTACCATACCCCTAAAAAATTAAAATATCACTTGCTTCAACGGTGAAGGAAAACATCGTGAGGTAACCTGCACGCCTGAGGGTTCTCCATAATGTTCTCAAAGGTGTGTGAAGTCTGCCAATCCGCACATGGCCAGCGCGGCGTGGTGAACTATGGCCAAAGCCTTTTCATTATTTCACTATAGGAGACCCGTGCTCTGTAGTGAGCCGGTAATGGGTTGATCATGATGATGATGATGATGATAACAGGTTAGCGCGCTGCGAATGCCTGCATCTTGACAGTTATCTCACTTGGTGAGATAAACGTCAAGGGCTAACTTGTAGTGTATAAAAAAACCAATATAAAAACACCAATATAGACCAACGCCTTGAACACGTTGCTTTACTATTTATAAACTCAACCAGTAATCTAATTCCATGTGACATAGACGACACACATTTCTGACGGCAACGGGGAGATGGTAATTTAACACTAGACCGCTAAAAGCTAATAGAAATGACCAAAAATACCCGCCGGCGTATTAATACTGGGTTGCATGGATTGACAGCTCTTTGTTCGTGCCGGAAAGACGTTCCACGGCTAGTTGGATTTCCAAAAGAACTGTGACGGGAGGGCCGGTTAATTATCAACTTATAATTATATGTATCTGGTTACTGGAAAATACTCATTTCGCAAAGTGGATAGGTTGATTATAAAATTAAAGCTACATTATTTAAGCGAAGTTTTTAAAAGAGAATTACACAATAGAAAACTTGAAATAAGTTGTTTAAAAACTTAATACGGACTTTTCGCAACCGTGCATTGGCGATATCTGTCGATGCTCCGTTATTGAAGCGAAGTGTGCATGAAGAGGGTATCGTGGACGAACCGTATAGTATTGTGTCCGATCGATGTTTATTAAGCAATCTATGCCTTATGCACCCATATACTTCTAAAGTTTAATTAGAAGCGTAAAAAAATGATTCCCTAGCACACACAAAACCATTTGGTAACATTCGGGTAAGAGGGGAACTGCCGAATCCAGCTCGGATGGTCAGCGTTCGGTAAACTTCCGATACATCTTTTCGTACAAAATCCTTCAGTGCATGGCTCCCTACTAAATAATATCAGGACGTCAGTCGGGTGGCTTGGAAAATATGATTCCTGGAGTGCTAATTATCAAACTAAGAATATTTTAAGAAAGGTCCTGTTACAAGCTACTCAGCGACCAGTGTAAAGTAAAGGTAAAAGAAAGGTAATGGACTTTACTTTCTCAATCACTTCGAGCCGTCCAAAAAACCCAGCAGACATCCAATAACCTCAACAATGGCCGTATATTATGTGTGAGATATAATAAAAAAAAAAAAACTCTACCCCTTCGAGAACATTAATAAGAAAGATTTACTCCTATAGAGTAACATTAAAAGGCTTTCCAAAACAACGTTCGAGGTACGCCATGTTATTTATGTCTTTAATCGTAAAGCCTATTTAAGAAAATGGATAGGATTTTCAGAAAGGTAATATCGGTTTTCAGCGTTTTCTATATTGACTTCTCTGCGGTAGAAGAAATAAAAGATGAGCAGACTTCCAAAGTGGATAGAAGACTACCGCAAGAAACGCGAGAGATAAACTCTCAGTTTTTCAAGTTGAATCCTGCAGGCTGCAGCTAAGAGTAAAAAGAAAATTATTGATTACTATAGTTAACTACCTTGTTCGACTAGTGGTTAGGTTATGGATGACGAGGTATAGGGTTGGTATCCCGAATAGCGCCAATGTTGAGTTCTCGAGTTTAATCACAGAACAAAGTAAAGGTATTATTATTCGAGTAAGGTTTAAATTTAAATTATTCAGAAACCTTCTCCAATTCTGGTTATTGACATTTTTAGGTAAATTTTCTTTAAAAAAATCCTTGACGATATTCTACAATAGAATACCGTAATTCTGTCTGTACGCAATAACAAATATGCCAAATAACTCATGTAGCATAAGATTTGACTTTTGCCTTCGTCATTTATTAAACTAGCAATACATTTTAAAGTTTGCAGGCCAAAAGTCGTAAAAGTTAAAAAGAGCACGGAAACTGCACTTGAAAAATGCACCGACTACATTAAACTGGAGCGGGTAAGCGGCGGAGGTTAAAAAATGGTGAAATACGAAATAGCATGTTTAAGGAAGAATGTAAACATAATTAGAATTCCACTGAACTTGCCACAGGGTGGAATACATTATTACTTGTGCGAGGAATAGTAAAAACGTTAAAAAAAAAAAGGAGACCTAACCCCGGTTTCTGAAACGTTGATCATCTATTCTATTTATGCTAATATTGCAAACAAGAATTTGTCTTTTGTTTATTCATAACTAGATAGCCAACGATTCCTTTTTTTTCGTACTTCTAACTGAAACCTAAAAGCTTTTTATGTCTTCTTAGCGCACGCCTTTGTTGCAACAACTTTCTCTTTATATGCCAAATTTTTTGGAAATGTCATTTGTTGATTGATCAGTCGTCAGTCACTCTTCCTTCAGTTGGCTGAGTAAACGAAAATATGACTGAATAGTCGTCAATTCGTTTTATATATGCTGACTATGCGAGATCGAAATACATAGTTATGATCTAGGAAAAACTAAACACGGAATATATATATACCGAATTAAAGAAAAACAACTTTGCTGCAGAACATGATACGCACTCTATGTACTAACAAATTTGTATTAGATGACTTAAAAGAGATTTATTAATAATAGTTCATTTTAATTTTCTTTAATACACCAAAGTTAATGTTTAAATATTTGTTTTTCAGACGTATGTATTGTTTGATAACATAGGGGGCGATTAGTGTTCCTGAAACTTGATCGAAATTGATATATTTTAACTAATCAGTCTATGAGAAACTGAGGTTAATTTGTGTACATTATGGAGATAATTCAATAATGTCCATTTATTGAGACAACGTTTGGGAGTGGACGAAAATCACAAACGTAGTAGGTTCAATAGCTATAGAAGGAAAGGGAAAATTTGTTCTTGTCGAATGGACGCCACAAAAATTTTACTTAAGAACAAAATTCACCTTACGCTCTAAAATCATGAATCGGATAAACGCCTATGACTCCTTTGTTTCCAGCCCATTCAATCCATGATAGATACCTATGTAATGCAAGCAATGCATTAAAATCTGCTTTAGTTTTAGAATAAAATACAATGACATCAAAACTTATCATAAACGCAAATAATCGTATCCGTTAGAAAAAACACGGATTTGTTATCACGGTTAGTTACCACCCTATCAGCAAGGTCATTAGACTGAAAAACCACAAAATATACCGCGATATCTCCACAAAACTAATCGCCTAAAGCCATTTAAAATAGGACGTCCCCATTGAAAGACCGTGTATGTGGAACCGTCCGTGTACATTGAAGAACTAGCGTCTTAGAGATTGCAATATGTTTATTTTGCCACAACGCGCCATAAAGGGGATTTCCTTCAAAGTCACATTGGGTAAGCGGCTTACATACTGCCACGTATCCAGTGGAACTTACAAGTATGAGCTTTATGCACAAGTCAGTGACTCTGCACTCAATAGATATAGGAAGGATTTAATATTGTTAACATATGATTTATTATTAATACGGAAATATTACCGCTATAGGTAAAAGTTCAGCAAATTTTTTGTTTAAACAATTTGCTGGGGAAAAAGTTTCTTCGCGTTTCATATGAAATCTGAAGACATGTTTTTTTAAACTTTATCAACATTTTCATTTTCAATATATATGTGCCATTTTTTTCGGATGACTTTTTGCTATCTTGTTAGTACACGATGGCTTCGCTGTTCGATTTTGATTATATTTGATTATATTGGAGATATATAGGCCGTCACATTACTAAAGAGGTGGGACGGAAAAAATAACAGTTCTGTTTTTCCATATTGGACACACAAATATATATATTTTATACACACATGGTGGATAAACGATCAGACACGTCCGAAGTAAGTTATATCCGTACATGAAAATCTGCAGTACCAGGGAAGCAACCGTTGCGATACTGGTATAATAACTACCAGACCAGACTCGAACCAGAATTCTGCTTCAACTTCCTAACTCCAACAACCTACTAAAGGTACAAGATTTCAATCGATTCATTTTTAATCTCGAGTTTCATAGACCGTGACAACTAATTTATAATGAAGCTAACTAGAGTTACAATGTAACGTCAGCCAATTTACCTAATAAAGCACCCAAGCGGATATTAAAGTCCCTTCCGGAATTCAATTTGCCTGCATACGTCATATAAAACGCTGAATGCGCCGTGAATTTATTTTATTCTTATCTCCTAGACATAAAGGCTATATTCGACTCAAATAACCATTCCAGCGCGTAGCCAACGATCAAATTACTCGGCTACGCAGCATACACGTCTAGATAGCTACGTTACTAAAGTTGTTAGTGTCCGATTTCCGACGGAAAATTGCTTTATTTTAGAGAAATTAAATAAGTAACTAAAGGATTCATTACACGAACATCATGCTGCCAGTTTGCAAAGTTGATTATACACAACGAGGCGCGCTACACTGAAATGCGCTGGATTAAATGACACGATCATTGCATTGAATTATATGAGTGAGTAAAATCATAATCATGAACCCATTGCCGGCTCACTACAAAGCACGGGTCTAGTCATAGTCCACCACGCTGGCCATTTGCAGATTGGCAGACTTCACACGCCTTTGAGAACATCATGGAGAACTCTCATGCGTTTTCTCACGATGTTTTCCTTCACCGTTGAAGCATTAATATTTTAATTGTTTAAAATCGCACATAATTCCGAAAGTTAGAGGTGCGTGCCCGGGTACGCATTGGCACGCATGGCATGCTCTGATTAGGCGGACGCCCTAACCACTGGGCTATCACAGCTTAAAGTGTAGAAATATGTGAATTTAATTAATATATTAATTACAGCAAACACGCTATATCATGATAACAAAAAAATTACCAAAATAATTATTTTAAAATAATTTCATTGGCCGCTAGACATGCATATGGGCGTCGCTCACACCCGTGCTTCAGTTCTTCGATATCATAGGGGCAGCGTGGTGGGTATCTTTACTCAACAACCTTGACGATGTCCGTAGCGCAACGCGCGCGCCCTCAAATTATAAAGGTGGAGGTCCTGGGTTCGATTCCTGGCTCGAGTCTGGTCTGGTGGGAGGCTGTGGCCGGGGCTAGTTACCACCCTACCGACAAAGGCGTGTCGCCAAGCGATTTAGCGTTCCGGCACGATGTTGTGTACAATTAGGAGCATGGGTTTATCAAACTCCTACGTACTCCATACGTCAAGGGCTTTTAGTGGATTAAAAAAAAAAAACAATCTGTTCTAGGAAGGTCAAACACAAGGACAAAAGGTCTTAAACCTAACTGTGTTTGATGATGAATGTAATGGTTCAAAAAAGTCTGCAATTAGCAAAGTTAAGAAAAGATGAATTGCAAAATATAATACACATAACCAAAATTAAACGCCTTAAACGTAATCTATTAAATTAATAAATTTCATCGGCTTTTGATAGGTAGTGAAAATTAATTAGGCGAGCCGAAAATTGAAACGATTTTCGTAAATGCGCCATTCTTAATATTCGTAGATCGTCGGAGTTGATAATGAAAATAAGTTAGTCAAAAGGTATAATGAAACAAGTCGTTTACCTTTAATAACATATTTTCACGTTTGAAAATGGTGTCAGCATGATTATCCACAATTTATTACCACCAGCAAATTACTGGGCACGGATCCCCCAGTAGTCACCACGCTGGCTGATGAGATTGGTTGACATCACTCGCATTTGGGAATATATAGATAACTCTCAGATATGTATCATGATATATTTCGTTCACTAGCAAGTGATATGTGATCATAGATTCCGAAAGGTTAGAATGAAGGAGATCAAACCCTTTGTTTACACAAGCGAGGCCGAAGTAGATTATTATTACTACTAGGCTATCGGCGCATTTTCAAAATGGTGCTGTTTAGCCACCATGTTGAATGATTAAAGAATTATAGCAGCGTCACTGTGAACTATATAAGGATAATAAATTAGTAAGTTTACTACTACATCTAAGAGTTTAGTCTTTGTGATATGAAAGGATTATAACTCAGAGCGGAACTACCACAAGCCGTCTGTAATAGAACTTATGGGGACCCGGTCTAGGGCCCGCTAATTAAGAATTATGTAAGCGATAAAAATTCTTGGCTATGAATTGCGCTGACTCCATAGCCAATTATAATTTATTATCGATTATGTGTGATGGTAAATACAAAAACAAACCCGAAACAGTTTTTGGAACCCTCTTAAATTTAGTTATAAGTTGGCGAGCGTAGTTATCACCATCACCTCACGAATTAAAATAATGGAAAATATGTTATATATGAACTCTTCATGCCTGTAATAGGATTATATGAATAAAGCTAATTTTGAATGTTGATACTACTACTCAAGAACCGCATATTAGTCGATGAAGTTTTATAAATACGTACCAAGCTTACTAACGTTTGTTTTCTAGACGTCCGTTTTGTAAAGACAACCGTTTTGTAAATACTTATAATTTTCAACCGCTTAACCTTTTTGTTCTAAAGTTCTAAATTTATCTGGAAGATAAATTAAGAGATCCCGTTCCATAGTGACATTAGTGGATCTCCGCGGCCGCAATAGTTTCGACACAAAGTTGCATTTAATATCATTTTATATACCTGTCTTGCCATTTGAAATTTTGAAATACAGTATAGCATTTCACGTGCCCGTGCCTGGGAAAATGGAATTTGTCACTCCCATCAATAGTAATATGAGACGTTTCACGACTTTCTTCTAGAAGGATGCGATCACGAGTGGAACACATTAGGGGACAAGGACAGATCTCAGTGTTGGCAAATCATTTTCTCTCGTTAAAATACGAGGATGAATCCTCGTTTTTTAACGGTACTTTCAATATGCCGCGGGAACTTTTAGTTACCTACTAAGCGATAAGGCCGCCTTTTGTGTCCTGCTTCTTTTTGTTTCTGTTTTACTATTATTATTTTCCTTAATTTTGTAGTGTACAATAATGTTTTACTATTATTATTTTCCTTAATTTTGTAGTGTACAATAATGATAGTTGGTGTAGAATAATAATAATAATGGTAAACTGTTAGGGGTATGGTGAACCCATACTACCGATTGGTTTCTGCGCGACATCGTGCCGGGACGCTAAATCGCTTGGCGATACGTCTTTGTGAGGGGGCGGTAACTGACCACGGCCGAAGCCTTTCACAGACCAGACTCGAGCCAGAAATGTGCGCGCTGCGCCACGGTGGTCAGAAAACGTATATTATATATATTTTGGGCACTACCATCTCACAGTGAATTCATACCTAATTAACTTTAAACCTAAGCTTTTATACCTTAAATTGAATAATTAGGCCTGACTACAATCTTACCCGGTGAGTGAAGATGACAACGAATTTACGCGGTTCTACGAGGCATCGTACTGGAACGCTAAATCGCTTGGGAAACAGCATATCCTTGAATAAAGCTACCTAAACTTTCATATGTTGTATTTTTTCAATAGTCTTTCCCCTTGAGTATTTCTCAATGCTATCCAATACCAATAAATATTTTCATTAGAAAGTTAGACCAATACCAACATTTCCTTAGGGATCTTTCATGCGATATTGAAAAATCAATGATGCTATGTGAAATGAAATGAAATGAAAATACACTTTATTGTTCACCATACAAAATAAAAAATAAAAGACAGCATAGAAACATACGCAGAAAAAAAGGGGTACCTACATGAAGAGGTACCTACAGAGAAGTCTTTTCAGCGTATAATAGGCGGTCTTATCGTATCGCGTCGGTCGTAAGTAAGTAAGTACGTCAGTGACCTTTCGCTTTTATATATATAGATATAATATGATTTGATTAGGTGAAGTAAAGCAAGGCTACTAGAATTGTGTTCGTTTTAATGTAATATTAATAACAGTACGTACGTAACAATGTGGTGTGACAGGGTTTCACTTAATCATAATTTAACATCTTCGCTACACCGTTTAATAATGACTATATTGTATTTAAACGCGTCTCAGGATACAAATTAATAAGGTTATCTTATTATTCCTCGGGTCTTTAGGCGCGTCCAATGTTCCTGGCGCGCCTCGGACGGAGTTATGGGGCCTCCATCATAGGCCCCCTGTGGAGGGTCTACCTCAGCGGACGCCGCTGGCTGGGTTGCGGTAGAGTGCACAAGTGTTCCCGTGACCCAGCCACCAGGCGAAGTGAAGGAGCATCGCTGGGTTTTAGTGGGTATTCTGGTCGCCAGTCTGGCCGCCGAGAAGTCACACATACCCCGTCGGAAGCGGCGTAGTCTTTCTGCGTCGCTTCCGGAGGGGATGCGTAAACGCATTTCCCAGCGGAAAAAAAAGTTATCGTATTATCAATTGACCTTCCAGACGCAGTGGTGATCTTTGTTGTCTTATAAGCAGAAAGTCCCAGATTTGTTTCTAACAAGTACATTTTAGCATAAATTTCCTCTTTTTTTTCCTCTACAAGTAGCCCTGGTCTGGTCTGATCTGGTGGGAGGTTTCAATCGTGGTTACTTATCGTCACGCGGACAGAGGTGATCATGCAGTTTAAGGTGGTAGCGGGCTAACCTGTTAGGGTATGGTAAACCCATACTCCTAATTGGTTTCTACGCGACATTGTGCCGGAACGCTAAATTGCTTGGCGACCCGTCTCTGTCGGTAGGGTAATTAGCCACGGCCGAAGCCTCCCACCAGACCAGACTCGAGCCGGGAATCGAACCCAAGACCTCCAACTTTACAATGCGACAGAGTGTTGCGTTACTATGGTCAAAGAGTCACCTACTCAGCTATGCGCTGCAGACCTTATCTGTTACTGCAACGCTGATTTTCATTAGTACCCTTTTTTTTCTCACGCTGGACGCTTTTTCTGACACAGGCAAGACTGCACCGCTTCCGACGGGGTATGTGGAACTCCCCGCGGCCAGGCTGGCGACCAGAATACCCACTAAAACCCAGCGATGCTCCTTCGCGTCGCCTGGTGGCTGGGTCACGGGAACACTGATGCACTCGACCGCGGCCCAGCCAGTTCATTAGTACCCTAAGTTCAAGCCACGAACCCTAACTCCTTAACAAAGAATCCTCCTTAATAGGTAGGTCGTGATATATTTATCCATAAAAAGATTTTTTTAATCTTTGAATCATTAAAGAAATAAGTTATAAAACAAAGCAGCTGGAAGCGTCCATTTATAATAATACATTGAGTGATAGCTCCACTAAATCTTTTCCACCTACAAAGTTTCCATCAAATAATTTCCCTTAGGAAATTCTCTTAGGCCTCGCTCCTAATGATAGCATTTATCTGGCGTTCGATTGGCAAGCGAATTTACTAAGCGCATTATCGGTATAACCACCCCGTCGATAACAATTGGCATCAATTGACTGAATGATTGATTACTTGCCGAAATCCATCGAGATTTAACATGTAGGTGGGAGATGGATTCGTGGAGTTTAACACGAAGTTATAAATTAGAGTAGGTATACTCTAGGACTTAGTTAGCAGTCGTTAACTACGCTTCCTTTATGAATTCATGCTGTGTATGGTCAATCTGACAGACAGACAAAAAAATAAAAAAGAATTCTTTTGGGCTCAGGGTCGATAGTAAAGCATCCTCCAATTAAATTTTTCAAAATATATTTAATGTACAGGATTCGTCCTGTTGCAGTTTAATTATATTATACTTCATAATCAACCCATTGCCGGCTCACTATAGAGCGCAGTTCTCCTCTCAATATGAGAAGGGTTGGGCCATAGTCCACCACGCTGGCCGTATGCGGATTGGCATTATTCACACGCCTTTGAGAACATTATGGAGAACTCTCAGGCGTGCAGGTTTCCTCACGATGTTTTCTTCACCGTTGAAGCAAGTGATATTTTATTTGTTTAAAAACGCACATAACTCCAAAAAGTAATAGGTGCGTGCCCGGATTCGAACCGCCGACCTCTGATTAAGAGACTGAAGCCCTAACCTCTGGACTATCACCGCTTATTATTATATTATACAAGATATAAATATTAATATTAAGATATTTTTCTTTATATTCTTTGTGTTTATGTCAGTATGTTTTTGTAAAAGGAAGACTCCGTCAGTATTTATTATTTATGCAAGCAAAACTCCCGTCTAATATTGACTTCGCAAAGACCAGGGAAATGCACATTAATATGGTGCATCTTAAACGATCCTATTTAAAATTGAAGCCCTTTTAGAGTTCTTGATATAAAGAGCGCTAAATTTTTCTACTATAGCAGCTTCATTGAGAAAAAGATTGTATGCTGAGTGGAAATTTCACCCGTTTAAATATTTTGTGTTTGATTCCAAAAACTAGTTATACCTTGTTTTTTCTTAAATATAACATCGCGGGCAAACGAGAAGAGGGATCTCCTGATGTTAAGTGATTACCGGCGCCGTAAAACATCTGCACCGTTCATCACCAGAGTAAGGTCAGCCGCAGCCAATGCCACCGACCAGACTAGAGCCGGGAATCGAACTCAGAACATCCAAATATAATAAGACAGCGCACGCCCTTGTTGTCATAGTACAGATAATCCAACTTTTTACTATTATCTATCGGATTTCAAAAAATATCGTCTGCCTAATGATTTAAGGAAGACAGAAAGAAAATTTTGCCACAATTTACAATGTTACATCTCTTTCCCCAAGACAAAAGCGTACGATCAAAAATCGTTTCTTGTCCGAACCCGAGTTATATATATTTATATACCAAATTTTAAGAAAAAACAAACTAAAACATATTCTATTATTTTTAGCCTAAGGTCATAAGTAATGACATTACATTTAGATGCTTTTTTAGGTATCTATGATCAATGAGAGTAGAACTATAGCAATAACAATTTAAAGTTATTATTAGCTATCATAAAACCATTATATCTGTTAAGATGTTAATTAGAATCAAATGATGTCAAGGAAAATGTCGTTTATAAATCAATGATTATGATGACAAACGTATTTCAGCTTGGACAAGGATTATTATTATATTTATAAAAACACCTACGCAAATAGCGTTTTATATTAAAATTTGACTAACATAACAACCTTAAACGAATGACAAATACCTACTGTCACTGGTTAATTTTAGAACTTTTGAAGAGGAACAATTTCCCTTCGCTGCCTTGCAACCGAATCTCAAATACTAAAATTTTCCCCGTTTTTACATTTTATTTTCGTCCTTGGTCGTAGCGCAATATTATACAGCCTAAAGCCTCCCTCAAGGACAATCCAATACAATTTTTTCTTTTTTTCAATTAGAAACAATAGCTTCTGAGATAAGTTTGTTCAACCAAACAAACAAACTTTTCAGCTTACTAACATTAGTATGCATAACGAAGATCTACACTATAAGCTTTGGTGTTAAAGCAACAACATCCCAGATGTTTCATAATTCATAACGTGACGTTCGATAATGATAATGCAAGCTACGAAGTTCCATTATATTCTGGAATTCTAGATTATACAAGCTGTCTGCCCTCAATCAATATTCCGTAATCAAGTAACGCCAGTTCGCAATTGTGATAGATTTACATAACACCTGAGCTTCTCGTTACGTCGGTGACAACTGCTCTATCATACATATAGTACTACGGTCTAGTTCAGTGGTTTTTATGTTAGTAAACGCACTACGAAGCCCTGGTTTCGATTTTCAAGTCTGGTGAAAGGGAAGTCAATACCTCTTCAATAATATTTGTCGGCGCGAAGGAGTTATTAACTTCAACAACAAGAATTCAATAATTACCCACATTTGAACTCTTGATGATTTTCTTAACACAATTTAGACGGTAGCACAATCATTTTTGTACATGCTTTGTTATAAATATGTCCGGTCGATGCCTTTCGTGGCATTCTCGCTCGAGACGTCGGTCCGTTCGGACCTCTTAATTATGGTCGCAATAAAAGTGTAATCCCGCAAGTTGTGATTTTAATTACTATGAGCGAAAGTAAACAAAAGCGTTAACTTTTTTCTTAATATAAAGAAAAAAAAATCGTAATAGTATACATTTAAAGTGCAGATAGAAGAAAGAAAATTACCGGGCAACTAGACCTCTGCTGCTATATTTCATGTAAACAAATGGTTGGAGTGCCATTGTCGGTTGTGTACGAAAGCGATCCCGTGGCTCCGACACACGAGCGGGTTTTAGTCTGTAGGAGTCTAACAAACCTCTGTGCCTACCCGTGGCGTAGAGATATCCTTGAGAAAACAAGTGGTTGCTATGTAAAAACGCTAATAAGTCCACATTTCCTATCGGTATTAGAAGCGGTGATAGCCTAGTGATTAGGGCGTCAACCTCCTAATCAGAGGTCGGCGGTTCAAATCCGAGCACACACCTCTAACTTTTCACAGTTATGTGCGTTTTAAAAAAAATTAAAAATATCACTTGCTTCAACGGTGAAGGAAAACATCGTGATGAAAACTGCACGCCTGAGAGTTGTCCATAATGTTCTCAAAGACGTGTGCAGTCTGCCAATCCGCACATGGCCAGCGTGGTGGACTATGGCCAAACCCTTCTCATATTGAGAAAAGACCCGTGCTCTGTAGTGAGCCGGTAATGGGTTGATCATGATGATCGGATTTCAACAAAATATCGCCTTCCTAGCTATTTTACGGATAATGTACAAACTTATTACCAATATTTATTATTATTTCGTTCTTACTTATCAGAACGAGTACGGATGAGTACGTCACTGAAATAATACCCTCTAAGGCTCTAATGGAATGCAAACAGACAACAGTCAACATAATCTCGTCAGCGGGTACGTGCCGCGCACGGACGATCGCGTATTACGTATACCTTCTATTACGTGACAAAAACCTGCGTGCCGAATCAAATTAATATCACCCAGTCTCAAGTCCGTAATACGTTTCCGTTAGGCGGATAATCTCCGCGTCCACACAATTCTGTTTTTATTATCTATCACTTTGCAGTGTTTATCTAAAGCTGATTAACTGAAAACGGATAGCCGTTAGCGTCCATTTTTGGACAATACATAGCGGATCTGACGTGACTCAGGCCGTGATATGAAGATGATCTTAAAGTATTTCTTTCGGTTTGTTTTTAAACTTTTTCTGTATTTGTATTTTTCTCTCCTAATACGCACTGCAGTAATAATCTGGAATGCCCTTTAGGCTCCCGGCTTCCTCACCACCTACAATATGAGTATATCGTATTCTAGGCAAGCTTGCTCCACTTTTACTGCATCATTACTTGCCATCAGGTGTGATTGCAGTCTATACTCTCTATGTTTATTATTTATTTTCGAAACGCCTACTTTTGACTAGTAATAGCTATAATACGTTCGCCAATAATTTATATTCTTCCAGTGATTTGAGCCACCTTTCCTTCTCTTAATCATCATGATCAACCCATTACCGGCTCACTACAGAGCACGGGTCTCCTCTCAATATGAGAAGGGTTTGGCCATAGTCCACCACGCTGGCCATGTCTTCACACGCCTTTGAGAACATTTTGGAGAACTCTCAGGCTTGCAGGTTTCCTCTGGATATTTTCCTTCACCGTTGAAGCAAGTGATATTTTAATTGTTTAAAAACGCACAAAACTCCGAAAAGTTAGAGGTGCGTGCCCGGATTCGAACCGTCGACCTCTGATTAGGAGACTGACGCCCTAACCACTAGGCTATCACAGCTTCTCTTAATATATACAGATAAAATAGATTATCATTCTGCGGAAATTATTGTTTGTTAACGTTAATAAAGATATCCATATAGTTGAACATACTGTATCCAACATTCGTGATACGAAAACACATCAATATTGCAAAACCGGCAGCGTGTTTCCAATACATTACAATGATCTCTGAAAATGATTTCATGGTTTATTTTGCACTGGCGGCGGCGAGCTTTCCAATATTTATAACAGCTCCCCGAGCGTGGATCATCCTTTGCCCTTTGAAGGATTGAATTTCCGACGCTCTTTTATTCCCGTGAAAACGTATTTCCTTGTATGCTAGCAAAGTGTATTGGGAACTCGTTATTCCATAACATAGACCGTAGTTCCGAAGGTACATTTGTACAGTGCCAGTTCATTTTCCGTTAAAACTTAATTATTAGCACGTATAGTCTCAACTATGTAACATGTTCTTACTCTGGAGAGGTTAGTTGAATTTATAACAGTTACTGTTATTGCACTCAAAACCGTGAGATGTAAGAGGCATCACATACCGAAAAGCTTATAGAAAAATCATATTACGATATTAAGGATTATATAAACGATACAAAAGCTTGAGTGTGAATTGCTCTATCTCCATATGTACTATAATTTATTATTGATTATTTGAGATGGTGATGGTGGTTTGTTGTGGGCTTCTTTTTGGACCGGGGCGCATTTGGAACCCTCATAGTTTTAGTGTAGTTATCACCATCAAATACTATTATGTAAATTATTGACACGTCAAAAGTGCCCTTTAAAGGACTATTTGAATAAAGATTATTTGAATTTTGAATTTTTTCAACGAAAAGATACATTCCATCGATGGATATGATGAATGTACTTGGCAGATGGGGCGGCATTAAAGCGGCCGATAAATATGCAATGAACTGCGCTGTTGGAGCTATAGACCGGCGCTGATCGTGTTGCGCAGCGGTTTATCATAACCGCCTGCGAGAGCCGGTGTGTCGACGCATTGCCCAGCAGCAAATGACCTAGCTTGCCTTTGGCCTGGTGGGAGGCGCCGGCTGTGGCTAGTTACCACCCTACCAACAGAGACGTGTCACCAAGCGATTTAGCATTCCGGCACGATGTCGTGTAGAAACCAATTAGGAGTTTGGGTTTACCATACCCCTAACAGGTTAGCCCGCAACCATCTTAGACTGCATCATCGCTTACCATCGGGTGACATGCTGTTAAGGGCTGACAAGTGTTGTGTAAATAAAAAAGACGGGTTGCACTCCGGGAGTGCCGGCAGAAGTGAAAACTTGATTATTAACGTTGAGCATGTTTGATATTTTGGAATGGTTAGGGAATAATTTTGCACCAATTGCTTTATCAGTATAAAAGTACTATCATTTATGTGGTAGAATACAATATTCATTTATTGCGCTATCGTACACAAACATGACAATTTATATTACATTAAAAATTTAACACTTTAAAACTATTACAATTATTTTACATTAAAAAGTTTATCTATATCAATTTCCATATTTTAAGCACTTTACATTCACGAATTTTACGAATACACAACAATGTGATCACTACACAGACGGTCGAGCCATCAGCTGTCACCATCCATGGATGCGCGTGGCACGCTGTAACATACACGAACATTCGCGCAAGCGCCCTGCGCTGCCTAAACGAAAAAGTAGGCCCAGGCATACATTTTCGCCGCGCCGTAGAGAGGGGATAGCTGTCTACTCTCCATCCGTCTTACGCTTTTTCGATCAGGTCACGTGTCCTGACGCGAGTTTAAGATTTTATACCCATTACAGAAAAAGTGCTCAACGCCGCTAAAGAAGTTTTCACTTCAAAAATATGACAAAATTCAAAAAAGTTTGATTCATGTAAAAGTTTACAGGCATCTAAGAAGCGTTGATATAACATATTTATCATTATTTTAATTCGTAAAGTAGAAACTGTATTCGTTAACTTAATTAAAGCACCCAAGGGCTGAGAAGAAGCCCACAGCAAACTTGGCTGGGTCATGGTTGCTACCAGCATCTCACATATTCGATAATTAATTCAAACCCAAGCTTTTTTTATAGTTTATGAAATCCTTAATATCAAACTAGGATTTTTGTATAAGCTTACATTTTATAAAAACTTTGAACTTATTGGAAATATCTCCCAGATTTCAGTCGATAATTTGTTAAAAGCATTACTTACTAACTAATTTAGTGCAGCATACTTAACGACACTATAAATGTTGTTTTATTTTTATGTTTATTAAGTTACAATCAATTTTTTTGTTAAATTTGGTTATATTCTTACTAATTACAGACATGACTTGAGGAGCAATACACATTGGTACGTATATACTTCAAGTGTACAATATTTCTGCCGAAGACAAAAATAGACATTATTCCAGTAACGTCTAACGTCAATAAAATACGGGAGCTCTTATCAATAATATGGCACGCGAACGTTACAAACTAGTGGTTACCCGGGAGTTCGGCTGCGTATAACCGCTTATTTTTACAATATACCTAACCCACGCCAATATACCCATTACACGCTCGGGCTGTTGAGTTTTTCGTTTACGGTCAGGGTTCCATCTAACTTCTCTTTAATTTTGGTCGAAGTGATTTTAAACAACCTTTAACCTTCCCCAAGAATTGTGATATGAAATGCAAAAAAAAACAACGGGCTGCTCTAGAGGGCCGTGCGTTTTAATTATAAAACTAATTTAGCTTTATGAGGATATTTGAAAGGAACAGTTTGATGTATCTATCAGCATAGCTGAGACCACTGAAACAAGGCAAAATCTGTTACCGAATCGAACAAACAATTGGGCATTCGTTAAAGATGTAACAACGCCTCCATTTTAGCCAAGAATAAATTAATTTCAGTCTTTCCTAGTTATTATGCTGAAGGCGATGTGAATTTCGCTTTGTATTCCAGTTACGTGTTGATTCATCTGTTTTCCATGCGTACCCAATATGTCGAAACAGAATTCATACATATCTTGTGATGCTCCTGTGTCGTCGCCGTTATAGCTGGAGATAAGATATCATGAAAGGTAACAATGAGTATTGCCTGACTTTTGTATATCATCTGTGGTGATCGGTCATTTTTGACAGATGACATAGCAAAGTAAACATTATAAATGCGATAGTGTTTTTCTGTTTCCAGATTTGTTCTATCAGCGCAGCACCAAATTAACACATTGATTTTAGTCGATAAGTATATTTAATTTGCATTTTATTATTTAAAAATGCCCAAATCCTATTTGATAGAACTATGGTATAGGTCTATTATTATCCGATGCCGCTTTCGAACGCGTGGAGTACTTCACACTTATATAGTTTCTTTTAAATTTTGCATTCAGCCTAGAGCTGAACGAAGAATACTTTTATTATTATGTCATAATCCCGAAGTGGAGGAATCCGCCAATTGTAGATGACATAACGAGTAAAGAATCACGCCAATAAATTAGTTGAATATTAAAAACCGATGAAATGGCAGTAAAGGGACTTTCTTCACCAAATACTTACCGTAATCCCGTTTTATAAATAGGGGTTTCAAAGGCAAAAGAAATGACTCTGATTTTCACGTCAAACGCAGCGGGCGACATAAAATGGAGGTCAGGGGAGGTCAGAGGGGGGCCCATCCGAATGCCGGGTGTTACATTAAAAATCCCATTGTTTGACAGACTAAGAGGAAATTCTTTGTATAACGCGAATGTAAGAGTACCTAGACAAAGAGAGTTTGCTTTAAATATCTCGATTTGAAAAACCTTCTATCAGCAGTATATGTACAGATACCATCATATTCTACCGTTTCCCGTTTAGACATATTTATACTGGCTGATATGTTTATGCGTGAGAAGTGATCGCCTTAATAGAAATCTGTCCAACAAGAACCGTACATTTTTCCGGGATAAAAGTAACCTATGTGCTCCTCCAGTACACAATCTATCTCTGTACCAAATTTGTAGATCTATTCAGCCGTTCTGGCGTGATTGGTAACAAACATCTATCCATCCCAACCTTCGCATTTCTAATGGAAATATATATTTTTGGCACGTTATTCTGTTTCGTTGGGTAGCTGAGAAGTTTGACATGTTTTTCATGTGCTCTGCTGATAAAAGCCTTTTTTCATAAATCGACCACTTTAGTCTGACCACCAGCTGCTGTAAGTTAGGAACCTTGTAAAGATTTGTAGCTATGATTTAAAAACAATTGAAGTTAAGTGTCATTTTACGTTTTATTATTACGTATTGATGTATTAGCGGTATTATGTATTGAAGCGGTGATAGCCTAGTGGTTAGGGCGTCATCCTCCTAATCAGAGGTCGGCGGTTAGAATCCGGGCACGCACCTCTAACTTTTCGGAGTTACGTGCGTTTTAAAAAAAAATTAAAAATATCACTTGCTTCAACGGTGAAGGAAAACATCGTGAGGAAACCTGCACGCCTGAGAGTTCTCCATAACGTTCTCAAAGGCGTGGTGGACTATGGCCAAACCCTTCTCATATTGAGAGGAGACCCGCGCTCTGTAGTGAGCCGGTAATGGGTTGATCATGATGATGATGATGTATTAGCAAGCAGATAACAATAATAACGAAAATATTCAAACATTGTTTCTTTTTTAAATTTTCAAAGTTGCGAATTTTTAAAAAAAACCACAGAGTCAAAAACCACAAAATGTCGAATTACTCGAAAATGGTTGATATTTGCATTAAGGGTCATTTGATAGCAAAAAAGTTCGCCTACACCCCCTTAACGGATTGCCGACATATTACCAGTAACACTGTATATTAGACAGAAGTGTGGGACTTCTTGGATTAAAAAGACATCTATCTGTTCTTTCAAGGTCAAACGCATAACTCCCTCAAGAAAGAAAATTGTCTGTTGAACTTGTGCTGCTTGTATACGTACATCGCGGTTCAATGCGTATTTCTGTATGTCATCTGTCAACCTGATGTGTGGGGGTAATATATTCCGGTCGGGAGGTCGCTCTTCGTGAGCACCTTGGGACCGAACTCCCATTGACCTCCGAGCTTTGTACCCGGCCCAATGCCACGTTAGGTTAGGATCCATCGTTCAAGCAAACATCTGAGCAAATCTGATCTAGTAAAAGGCAATTACTTCGAAGTCACATATAGACAATTCATTTTTTTTGTTCCAATACAAATTAGCTCTTGATGACAATCTCACACGGTGGTAGGTGATGATGTCGTCTAAGATGGTAGTGCGCTAACCTGTTAAGTGTATGGTAATAATCTACAAACCTTATCTGTTGCTATGCGACATCATGCCGGAACGCTAAATCGATTGGCGACACTTATGTCGATCGATCTTTGTCGGTAACTAGCCACGGCCGAAGCCTCCGAATAGACAAAAATATTTTTTTTTGAGTAGAGTAGAAGAGAGTGGTTAATCGCACGAAAGTAGATTAAGTAATTGCCAATAGTTACTTAATTGCGTTTTCTGCATAGGAAACTAGTTCAAACCAATGAAAAAAGAGGCTAAACGCCGCAGTTTTTGCTGCCTGTCATCTGATTCTGAATGACTTTAAAAAAATATTCTAACATAATATGAACATTCTTAACCATAAAATGTTATTTTGCATGAATACGAATTAAAAAATGACATATTTACATACATTCTTTCATTCCCTATTTTATTAACACTTACTCTTCGGAGTATATCCATGTATATTTACCAAAAATTCTAACCTCTACGAATATTAAAAATTAATACCTATCTAGATATTATTTATTTTATTCGTAAGCCATTTTCATAGACCAAATGGCAGATAACTTAAAAAAGGACGGTCTTTCCTAGTAACTTTCTTCCCTTGTTTGAACCCTTCTTGTTTTTTAGTGATAGAATTTTACGAAATTTCTTTGTTCAACTATAGGGCTACTCGAACCATATTCAGTGAAAATCTTGAAGTCCATTGATCTGATTTTTTTATCGGTCATAAGTATTGCCGTTACTTAGTATTGGATTCTAATCAATTTGTGTTTTTTTGGTACCGGCATAAACTTATTAAGTCACTATCGATGTACTACCGTTTACTTTTGTAGGACTGTAAATCGTTTTCAGTATGTATACGCTTAGTTGACTGACATTTTGATATAACGTTATCATTATCATTACCGGCTCACTACAGAGCACGGGTCTCCTCTCAATATGAGAAGGGTTTGGCCATAGTCCACCACGCTGGCCATGTGCGGATTGGCAGACTTTCCACGCCTTTCAGAACATTATGGAGAGCTCTCAGGCGTGCAGGTTTCCTCACGATGTTTTCCTTCACCGTTGAAGCAAGTGATATTTGAAATTTTTAAAAACGCATATAACTCCGAGAAGTTAGAGGTGCGTGCCCGGATTCGAACCGCCGACCTCTGATTAGGAGGCTGACGTCCTAACCACTAGGCTATCACCGCTTCATAATTAACGTTTCGTAACGTTATAATTGAGATGAAAAAAAAATGTTCGGTTGTAATCGAGATGAAAATGTTCGGTGCAAAACTCGAGTGTTCACTCAAGAAAATACTCTCGTAGCTTTTAATATGACGTCATTGAACTGAATAAAATTGATATACGTAAGTACGGGAACGCGTGTGGAAAAAGTACTGACATAGCGAATTCAGTTCACGGCGGCCAAGTTATTAATTTGTTAGAAATGCACACGCCCGAATGCCGAGCATTGAGTTATGACCTCGGTACCAACGTGCTGAAAACGGACGATTATGTTTCGAGTGATTTAGTACTGGGAAAAAAGGCACCGGTATTTTTTATGATATTGCGAGCTGGTATATGATAATAATCATGATGACTCCGTTAGAGGAGTCACATCTGTTTGTAGCATGTTTTATTTTACTACGCATCCTAATTACAGTCCTAGTATTAAACAAAGCTACTATTTATTTATTTATTTTTATTTAAACTATTGAACAAAAGAAAGGAAAAGAAAAAAATACATAATATAAAAGCAAAAGGCGACCTTATCACTAAAAGTGATCTCTTCCAGGCCACCTTTTTGAAAGAAGCCGACAGAAATAAAAAGGCGGGAAATCGCAACACTCATACATATATACATACCAATAATTAGATACTATTAAAAAATATTATAAACAAATATCATACTAATATAAAAATAGAGAAGATATAAATACAAATTAAATTGACAGATAATGCTTCTTAACACGGATTTTAAAAGCAGCTAATGATTGAGAGCGCCGAATTTTATAAATATTATCTATCATCTATTATTACTCATTCAAAAGTTTTTTTTTATCCACTACAATTTAGCTCTTGACGGCTATCTCACCTAGTGATGATGGAGTCTAAGATGGTAGCGAGCTAACCTGTATGGTAAACTCATACTCCTAATTGGTTTCTACGCGACATCGTCCCGGAACGCTTAATTGCTTAGCAAGACTTCTTTGTCGGTAGGGTGGTAACAAGCCACGGCCAAAGCCTCCCACCAGACCAAAATTCCAAATCTGTTTGGACAGCGTTTGGAATTTCAACTTCTTATTATCAACCTCCAAAAGCTATACTATTTGGCTGCATGCATATTTACATGGCTGCAAGAAAAAGGGGAAGGCAAGACCCCAAACTACATGGACGACAAATGTTCAAAAAGATATGAAATGGCTTGGCCCTCAATGATGAGGATGCAAAATTAAGCTCGACGTGGTTATTAGGAAAGCCGACCGACACCGCGTTAAGTGAGGATAAAGAAGAAGATTATCAATCTCCAGAAATTAATAAAAAAATAATATTATCGATAATTAAAAGCGAAAGCGGTAATAGCCCAGTGGTTAGGGCGTCAGCCTCCTAATCAGAGGTCGGCGGTTCGAATCCGGGCACGCACCTCTAACCTTTCGCAGTTCTGTGCGTTTTTTTTAAACAATTAAAATATAACTTGCTTCAACGGTGAAAATAAACATCGTGAGGAAACCTACACGCCTGCGAGTTCTCCATAATGTTCTCAAAGGCGTGTGAAGTCTGCCAATCCGCACATGGCCAGCGTGGTGGACTATGGCCAAACCCTTCTCATATTGAGAGGAGACCCGTGCTCTGTAGTGAGCCGGTAATGGGTTGATCATGATGATATCGATAATATCTACTAAACTAGAAAATCATGATTACCATGAAGCTTAAATCACAATCTCGATTAAGTTACCTTTCAAACGGAATTAGCTACATCAAAATCGGTTAATACGTTGGGGAGCTACGATGCGACAAACAGATACGCGCGTTAAACTTATCACACCGCCGACAGAGGGGGATGTTCGCGTCGGTGCTCAGAATGTATTACATTTACTGTCAAAGCGAATTTTTGAAACACTTGCAACGTTTTACGACGTCTCCAGCAATTTATACCGCCGCAGAAACGATAATTTAACGCGTATGAAACGCGCAATAAAACGTTTTATGTGTGTATCGAACGGCCGTGTAAGTAGTTACACCTAGTTGGTACTTGCGGAGAAAATTCCATTATTTTCTTCGATCACCACATTCTATTGAAGAAGAAAATTTTTCTTCTACATGACACATTGCCACATAATAATTAATGAATAGAATATATTTATATGTTATATTGGGTAATATTTATTATATTTAGTTTATTTATTGCACCGCTATCCTCATCTTTTATTTACTTCTTTCTCCAAAAGTTGTCTGGAAGCGCTAAGGAAGCCTTTGCATACTTATGTGTTAAGTGTCCATCTTGTTGTTGCTCAATCATTTGTATACAATAAAGAGTATCTATCTATCAATCTATTTAACCTTTCATCATCATAGTCAATGCCGGCTCGCTACAGAGCGCGGGTCTCCTTTAAATATGAGAAGGGGTTGGCCATAGTCCACCACGCTGACCATTTGCGGATTCTGCCAGAATTCACCGTTAAAGCAAGAGACATTTTAATTGCCTAAAAACGGACATAACTCCGATTTAGAGGTGCGTGCCCGGGATCGAACCCCTGATTAAGAGGCGGACGTCCTAACCACTAGCCTATTACAGTTTCTTATAATAATAGCTAGATAGGTATTATTATTTTTATCTAGTTCTATCTAGGTATTCCTTTTTATTCGTAAGCCATTCGTTTCAGAATTTTTGGTAAATATAAACGGATATACTCCTAAGAGCCCCCTCTTAAATTTAAGTTAATTTCATACTATTAATAATCTTTTATTTAAATTACTCAGCTGTTATTTTATGACGCATGCTTAATGACAGCATATAAAAAAACTATGGCTTCATTCATTGACATACCCGGCAACCCTACTTCAATCACTGAACAAGTAAACATATTGATGAGCTGCGGTTAAAGCAATCTAAGGCGACGTACCAAGAGGGTAAACAATTACTGGGGAACGCGGAACAAAGTACCGGAACTAATGTGCGGCGTGTACCCGCCCTCTGTTACACTCTAAGTCTTAACAGCTGGTTAACAGACGAAACCAGTAATTGACAAGGTAACGAATTATTTATTTTTTCCGAAATATCGAGCCTCAAATGAACAGGTTTGAATCAAATCATTCTTGCTAACATCTTTATTTGTTAGCCCTTGACGGCTATCTCACCTGGTGGCAAGTGATGACGCTGTCTAGGATGGTAGCGGGTTAACCTGTAAGGAGTATGGTAAACCAACGCTCCTAGTTAGTATATATGTTTGGCGACACTTTTTCGGTAGGGTGGTAACTAGCGACGGCCAAAGCCTCCCACCAGACCAGACACTAGCCGGGAATCGAACCCAGGACCTCCAATTTTACAATGCAACAGACTGTTGCGTTACTATAGTCAAAGAGTCTCATACTCAGCAACGTGCTGCAAACCTTATCTGTTACGCTTATTTTCTGTAGTACCCTAAGGTCAAGCCACGAACCCTAGCTCCTTATGAAAGAAGTACCTTAGGTATGAAACAGCGCACGCGCTGCGCCACAGAGGTTACACATTAAAACATTTATATACAAATCTGCCAACCTGCCGTTTACATATCAACCCTAATCAAAATATCTATGACAGCGCGTTAGTATTTGAATAGTTCCGCAGTGGAAACATTCCCGCTTTCCATTGGCAACTATGGTATCCCTACTTTAATCACTCAACGAGTAAACACTTCGATTAACTGTGGTTAAAGCAATCGTAATTTACGCAACCACTTTTGCTACTCTTAAGTCTTAACAGCTAGTTAACAGATGAATTAAACGTAATTGACTTCGTTAAGATTACACGGAAAACGTTATCGGAATATCGACTAAAAATGAAACTCCATTGGAAGTTAATACAATTTTTTTCCATCTGCATTGCCATTTACAACGTAATATGTTCGATACAAACATACAATTTTATTTTTAATTTTTCGGTAACTAACTACTACTAACCCAAACCCTTCTCATACTGAGAGGAGACCCGTGCTCTGTAGTGAGTCGGCAATGGGTTGGTCATGATGATGATATAAAAGTAACCTTATAAAATTGAAACGCACTTGTCTGTTTAGTATTATAGGATTACCTTATCTTTATATTGTAAACGCGAAATTAATTATGTTTAGCTTTATCGATGTTTATTAGATACGCTTTTACGCAAAAAGTACTGAATCAATTTGACTGAAATTTTAAATGGAGATAGATACTATCTTACTATTTTTTATCCCGGAAAAATGTATGGTTCCTGCGGGATTTGAGGAAAACCAGGTAAAAATAAAGGCGCAAGGTTTATCATAAAACTACCTGCATGATGTTTATGTTACTTCTATATACTACAAGTGAAAACAAGTTAGCTGACGATTATTACGAATCTAATTCCAACCAATAATGCTCGCTTCCACAACTTCCGATGGCGACTAACCAATTGTTTAAACAAACGCTGTATATATACAACGCAATAAGGACCGGAACTAATTTGCTAATTAGTAAGGTAGTACTGCTGTACTATCTTACTCTTAACAATTGTTAACCAGACTAAACCACTAACATTTAAAGTTACAATTTTTCTAAAAAAAAATAATGAGCTTAGAATAAAATTTTCAATCATAACGTATTTTTTTCTATGAATAACCCTTTGTTTATCTACATCTTTATTACTATTAATATGAAGAGAGACACAAGCGATCGGTACACTGTAGCTTGTCCATCATCATCATCATCACATACACCGATAGACATCCACTGCTGGACATAGGTCTTTTGTAGGAAGTTTCAAATAGTACAAATAGCCTATCCATTAAATGGTTTAAACTTAAGACTGTTTACCCCCAACCCGAAAAATTGTTAACTATATTTTATGTACTACCGTATCATGAGTTTTTATTCTAGTAGATGCAACTTATAAAAAACAATTTCTACGAATAGGTGATGTATTGAATAAGTAATGTGCTCGCGATCGAAACGAGCACAATAAATGAGGTAAAGTTTGAGTTAATGTTTGAGTGTAACATTAATTACTGTTTTACTCCTCATAGCACATGTTAACATGTTTGTGTTAGCCGGAATAATAATACAACATGGCGCTTACGTCACGAACGGGAATAATTTTGTATATATCGTTTAAAATTTATAATATTTCATTGACAAACTAAAATACACTTCAAAATCTTCATAACACTACTTTTGACAACCACATTGGCGCAGCGCGCGCGCTGTCACATTATAAAGTTGGAGGTCCTGGGTTCGATTCCCGGCTCGAGTCTGGTCTGGTCGGAGGCTTCGGCCGTGGCTAGTCACCACCCTACCGACAAAGACGTGTCGCCAAGCGATGTAGCGTTCCGGCACGATGTTATGCAGAAACAAATTAGGAGTATGGGTTTACTATACACCTAACAGGTTGGCCCGCTACTATCTTAGACCGCGTCATCCCTTACCATCATCAGGTGAGATGCTGTCAAGGGCTAACTTGTGGTGTATAAAAAAAAAGCATACAATTGTGCCAGTACACAACCAAATACCAGAAATGATTTCCGGTATTGTGCTACTCTTAACCCTATGTTAAGAGTAGGTAACAGGCAAACCAGTAGATCTTTGCAAAGGCAACGTTTTATGATAAGAAAAGAAAGATTAAAAACATTTCAGCACAAACACTCAGTAACGTTTTCGCTATAAAGCGATCTCAAACCTAATTTCTCTATACTACGAAATTAAATTGCGGTCGGTACTCTCCTTTGAACAGGTGATTAACAGATGAAAACATTAAGTTAACACTTTACGTTTAATGTTTCTGAAATGTTGATTTGAATTAAAACTAATTTTTGAATTTGCGGTTTAAGTTTTTTTTATATGGTTTAACAGTCTGTGAAATACAATACCATTATATCGTGCCATACAACCGCCAAATTGGTGTTTTTTACCCAGTGGCATTTCGGATGATATAACAATTCTTAGGATGCCCCATACGTACAAATCTATCAAGAAATCACGAAGGTATGATCGAAAAAAAACTAAAATACATCATCATCATCATAATGATCAACCCATAAGCGGCTCACTACAGTGCACGGGTCTCCTCTCAACATGAGTAGGGTTCGGCCATAGTCCACCACGCTGGCCATGTGCGGATTGGCAGACTGCACACGCCTTTGAGAACATTATGGAGAACTCTCAGACGTGCAGGTTTCCTCACGATGTTTTCCTTCACTGTTGAAGCGAGTGATATTTTTTTTTTAAACTCACATAACTCCGAAAAGTTAGTGGTGCGTGCCCGGATTCGAACCGCCGACCTCTGATTAGGAGGCCGACGCCCTAACCTCTAGTCTATAACCGCTTCTAAAATACATAATGAGCCTTAAAAACCTTACACTCGTATTATGGACGGTTTTTTACAAAAAGTTTTCTGTATTAAAAAAAAAACATGAAGATACGTTCTTATTTAAGACAACCGTTATAGTTGGATGAAGATTGGTGCGGCCATAATGTTAGTTATCCTAAGTGGTCACAGGATGAAGTCTTGGGTACTCTGATCGTAGTGGTCTATTAAATTTTTGATGCTATATTTGGACTAGAACGCACATCGCTCCAGTGGCGCAATTGGTTAGCGCACGGTACTTATAAGACAGTAATAGTGTGAGGTATGCCGGGGTTGTGAGTTCGAGCCTCACCTGGAGCATATTTTTTTTTAAATTAAGTTACTTTATTTTATGAGTACTCAGACCAAACTCATAAAAAAATACCTACGTAAATATATTTCCTCAATTATTTGGTCAAATAAACACAATGCAGGAGAACAAAGAAACCGAATCAAAGGTTAAAATAATTCAAAAAGGATGTACTTACTATACTATATTTTTATAATACTCATAAAGTTTATAATATTCTTTTTTAATATAAAATACTAGTAATATAACACACTATTGTATGCTATAGCAACAATCCTTAATTACTTTCATCATCATCATGATCAACCCATTGCCGGCTCACTACAGATCACGGGTCTCCTCACAATATGAGCAGGGTTTGGCTATAGCCCACCACGCTGGCCATGTGCGGATTGGCAGACTTCGCACGCCTTTAAGGACATTATGGAGAACTCTCAGGCATGCAAGTTTTCTCACGATGTTTTCCTTCACCGTTGAAGCTAGTGATATTTTAATTGCTTAAAAATGCACGTAACTCTCCGAGAAGTTAGCGGTACGTGCCCGGGTTCGATCCCCCGACCTCTGATTAGGAGGCAAACGCCCTAACCACTAGGCTATCGCGGCTTTTATAGTCTATCACTTTAATTACAGTGTAGTTAATCTGACTACAATGAGTCATAGACCAACCGCACTTAACATTAATAGAACGTCGTCGTTGGTACCGCAAACTTATAATATAAAATTTAACTTAGGCTACTTTTATAGAAGGCTAAAACTTTATTATCTCGATAAAACTGTTAAGCCGAGGAAATTATGCGAAACGGTGTATCGAATAAATTTCTTTATCACGACCCAGCTTAAATATGCTTTAGATACACTTAATTACTCTTTAATCATAAAGACTAGCTACGGTACTTCGACTACTAACTTACATGTACGCTGCGAGTCTTAAAAACATACTATTAATTATTTTATTTAAATACATGGATTTACCACTAGCCGTAGATAGAGCGCGTCATATAAGAACAAGGCGAGAATTTGTCACCAACTAACTATACATTCCTACATATCGGTATATCGATGTATTACAACCCGTCTAATACACTAGACATCTGGCCGTTATATTATAGTGCGTGGTGCGTAGTGCTTTGTAATTCATTCGGATTATACGGCTCGAGTGTTAGAATCGGTGACTTTCGTCTAGCCTTGTCACACACTGGGGGAAAGGAGTGCATGCGACGCTATTTGTGCACTACTTTTCCGTCCCATTTTTTGAGCGTTAATGGTCGATCTACGGCTAGTGGTAAATCAAATTATACGAAAACTTAATACTTTATACAATCATGCCTTTATAAAATAAAATTCTATTAACCTACGAAGCTTCCTTTGTATTTAATTTAAATACCTTTTCCTACAAATTTTTTAAAGTATTTGACGATTGAAAGGTCACGGAATACGGTGTCAACTTTTATTAATTTAGATACATATTTAATTTATTTTATTTACTTACTGCCATTTGCAAAAGTTATGATTAAAACTAGGTGCTTCTTTCCTTTAGCTTCAAATAAAAAATGAGCTCATGCTTATAGCCTGTAAATGCATAAGAATTACACTAAAGCTTCATTTGATATGAAACTGAAAACAAAAATAACTGTTATTAAAATTATTTTTCTGGTAGGTAGTATAAATATTTATATATGTATTTGGGCAATTTACAATCTTCTGTCCCTAATTTAGGTATAAACTTCTATTTCAGGCGGCAGTTCTCTCCTTCGGAAAAGGCAGTTTCTCAATTATATAAAATGTGTTTTTATAGCCCTTAATCTATGCCCATCTAGTGATTCATCGGCTTGTTACGAATTTCCTTTCTGATACCTCTACGCAGTTGACACATTGCTATTTCCAGCACCGCCTATATTACTCTAAGCTCCCTTATTTGGCTTTCAGTAAGACATCGACTCAACAGTCATACTTTCATGACTCGCTAGAATCAACATATATATCATCTGATAATTACTGCTGGACATGCGTTTTTTGCCGATATCCAAATTCCGCTTTGACAGACGCCAGACGACATCCGCCTTGTGCCGCTTGCGACCGGCGGATGTCGTCTGTCAACCATACGAGGGTCAATGCTTCGTTTACCGGTGGAGATTGTCAATGTGTGACCCAACCGTCCATCGGCTAAGTGCCCCCACAAATTGCTATTTCTTCTTCGCGATTTGTCATCTACGGATCTGTTCATCATTGACTTTATGATACTTAAACAATAGCTCTCTCTTTCTCGCTCAGTAACCCATGCATTGCTCGAAGACTTGTCTTCTTACAATTATGAAACTAAGGAAATACGACGTCTAACGAATCGCCATTAAAATCTTCATTTTTTCGAGCGACCGAGAAAATTCCCAGTTGGTTTACAAAAATAAATCACAATACTTTTGAGTTGAAACGAGATCCTTCTCTTTATTAAGCGTTGCAAGCTTAACTAGAACAAAGATTGCTATAAGAAAAGTGGGTTGAGAGAGTTGAAACAGAACCATTACAAAGTCTACTAATACCGGAGGTTTAATTATATTGATTAAGAAAAGTAACCCATTTTGTTCAATTCTCGACATAATGAATGACGTACTATACTATAGTAATATTGTATAGTACTATACTAAGGTATGGGATTCACCAACGACAATTTCAACCAACGTTAACTTCCATCCTGATACTTCTTGAGTGGGATCTGAACTCCAGTTCAGGCTTACTGCCTTCAATTTGAAATTAAAATAGAGAGCAGATTAAGGCGTCGGCCCCGTGTATTGACTAACATGTGATGAAAATCTTCTTAATGAGCGAACTCGTTTTGTTGCTGCATGGAGATATTAACTCTGGGGCATTAACATAAGCTGAGAATAATGATGCTGGTATATCAACACCATCGTCAGTATGAACCCCTTACCAGCCTACAATAGGGCACGGCTCTCCTTTAAGATTTGCAGGGTTGCGGGCGCAGTCCACCACGCAAGCCAAGTGCAGATTAGAAACCTTTGAGAACTTTCTTAATAACTGACGGGAAAGGAGTTGATTTTAAAAAAAATTCCATAACTATTAAAGCAAATGATATTGATAACCTCACTTGACGACCTCCGTGGCGCAGTGCGTACGCTATCGCATTATAAAATTGGAGGTCCTGGGTTCGACTCCCGGCTCAAATCTGTTCTAGTAGGAGGCTTCGCCCGTGGCTAGTTACCATCCTACGGCCAATGTCGTGTCACCATGCGTGCAGACACGATGTCGTGTAGAAACCAATAAGGAGTGTGGGTTTACCATATTCGGTTAGTCCGCTACCAACTTCAACTGAATCACCACCAGGTTAAATTGCCGTCAAGGGTTAACTTGTAATGTATTACAAAAAAAAACTCCAAAAAGTTAGAGGTGCGTATATCGGCATCCCGGAATCGAACTAGGTTCCCCAAAACGAAGGCCGTTAGTCTAAGCACAAATCACCTCTGATGGTATATAAATAAGTAATATTACCTTACAAAATATTACATAACGTTACCTTAATATCGATGGCTCCCTTTTTCTTTGCAGGGTATTAACTCGGGATAGCCATAATTAGCTATTTAGAACGTTAATTAAAAAAGTAACCCTCGTTCAGTTTTTCCGCGAGCAAATTATATTCGCCAAGTTACTCGCGAAGTTTAATTGTAAGGCCGAGAAAGAGCGCTAATAACTATCAACGAATTCCTGACCACGGAAATGTCTTGAACAATATAATATTAAACAGGGAGGCCAAAAATGTACCCTAGCCTTTACCTACTTAATGTAAAACTTTTTTATACACCACAAGTTAGCCCTTGACAACCTCCATGATACACCTGATGGTAAGTGATGATGCGGTCGAAGATGGTAGCGGTCTAACCTGTTAGGGGTATGTTAAACCCATACTCCTAATTGGTTTCTACATGACATCGTGCCGGAACGCTAAATCGCTTGGCGACAAGTTTTATCGAAGCCTCCCACCAGACCAGACTCGAGCCGGGAATCGAACCCAGGATTTCCAACTTTTATAATGCGACAGCGCGCGAGCTGCGCCATGGAGGTCGTCAAACTACCGTAATATTATGCTATGGGTATATAAGATGGGTGCAGCTAAGGTGGGGTTTTTCTACTTCCGGCGTTCGTATTTCCTGTAACTCATAATATTGGTGTATATGCGAATGATAGCGGTGGGTAAACAAATAGTGTACTTTATTTGGTTATTGGGTTGTCTAAAGAGTTGCATTTTTTTTCCGGGTGTCCTCTTTCAGTAAAAGAGACCTTGTTTTGCTTTATTGTCAACTTACACAATTTACAATTTTTAGTCTTAATAATATATATATAAGTCATTTGTAAAGGACTTTCCGTTAAAACAATAATATTTGTCATAAAATTAAAATTTTTACAATTTAAAACCGGATAAAATACAATTAAGACGATTACAAAAAATATAAACAACAATTAAATTAATACAAAATTACCATAATACACATTTTAAAAGGTCTAATAATTAATTAATTAATTAAAAACATTAAAATCACTAAGTTAGGTTAGGTTATCTACATAAAAAGAGTTGCATTAGTCGCTAGACACTTGCTTAGACTTTTTTGGGATAGCGTGTTGATGAATATAAAATGCCCATCTAAGAAAAATGATTATGTATGGATCACAATTAGATAAGATACCTAGAAATGAAATTAAAAAAAAACAATGTATAAAAAAGGGTTGTGTCTGAAGAGCTGTAATTGGACGTTGGTATGAAGTGATCCAAAATCAAAATTAATATAATATGTCTAATAAAGTCATCATATCCGGGGATAATTTCAGTGAGCGGAAAGATCCCAGAAATATGAATGACATATAATTTATTAACAGAAGGTCTCAGCCTTATCGGACGCTGTAATATGTGAACAAATAAAGTTTCATTTCATTTCAAAGTTTCATTTCATTTCATTTATTTCACCTATTATAGAAGGTATACTTAACAATTTTAGTTATGAGTCCCTTATCAAAGCTGAATATTTATTAACTTGGTAATTGTGGGTTGGGTTCTCTTTGCTAACTACATAGAATTCTGAGTTATGTACAACGCCTTACGCCCGATGTTAATAATTATTTTATCCCAACTTGAATTTATTGAATTTAGTAGCGCCATCCTTATCGACAAGGAAGTGCAGGAAAAGGACATGACAGGACGATTTAATGATTACACACAAGCTTAACTAGCCATATATACTCGTATATTCGGCAAAGGTGAAAATATATTAATTTAACTCGTCGTCTACGCAAACGAAAATACACAGGAAATTAGGTTCTTACACTGCTCGGTTCGAAACCGAGAGTATATAACAATCGAGGGTAAGATTGGTACGAGTGATTCGGAATTAGCATTTTAAACACCGACAAAATGAGCCGGGTAAGGGATCGAATTCAATTTGCTCAACCCAATATACAGCGATCTTGGCAGATAGCTTCGAGTTGAGCGCCCAATAAATATGCAATGAACCGGGCGGTTAAAAGGATCAATTCACGCCAACATGAAGCGCGAATAGTTTGTCATAATCGCATTCAAGAATGCTATCAATATAGATTACCAAACATTATGCAAAGGATTTGACACTAAAAAACCTTAATTCTAATGCCTAAAAATAAAAAAGAACGAGATCTCATAGGAAGATATATTGAGGGTAGTTTATCGAGTTCGTTAATTACATACCGTCGATAGATAACTTAAGTAAGATAAAAACAGTTTCATTAAAAACAAATTGAAACAGCAAACAAATACAATATTCATGCATATACAAATACGTACGTCTGTAACGTATAATAACGACGATCAGGCGGTTCATGAACATAACATATAGGGTTTTGACGACCTCCGTGACGCAGTGCGTGCGCTGTCGCATTTTAAATGTTGGAGGTCCTGGGTTCGATTCCCGGCTCGAGTCTGGTCTGGTGGGAGGCTTCGGCCGTGGCTAGTTACCACCCTACCGACAAAGACGTGTCGCCAAGCGATTTAGCGTTCCGGCACGATGTCGCGTAGAAACCAACTAGGAGCGTGGGTTTACCACACTTCTAACAGGTTAGCCCGCTACCATCCTAGACAGCATCACCACTTACTTACCACCAGGTGAAATAGCCGTCAAGGGCTGACTTGTAGTGTATAAAAAAAAAAAAAGGGTGACGTACAAATCCAACATTTAGATAATGGTATTTATAATCTACAATATTATGTATAGTTGAGCATATCGGAAGTAACTAAATGTAGTAGACGTTTGCCTCATATGAAATTAGTCAATAGGCAACAATGACTGAATGAAATTAAATGGTTCACTTTGAAACTTTCGAAAGGATCACATATCAGTACGCTGTTAAAACCCCTTTGCATATGCTTTACAACATTTACTCTCAGGTAACCTAAACCATTATTACCTTTTGCAACCTGCAACCTCCAAGAATTATATAAATTTATTTAACAAAATTTGAGGCAAACATGAAAAATTAGCTCACAACGTTCGGTAATAAGTTCACCGAACCAGACATCTTTTGATCGAACCGGAAATTGAGACATGAAATTGGATGAATCGAGCTACGCGAAGTCTACGCAAACATCAAATCGTTCCAATTTGTGGCAGGTTGTCGGTTATTATTGTTATTTATTTATGGTTGAAATACAATCATCAATTCAGTTGCAGCGCATATAAGTGATCCACGTTATAAATATATCTCTTTTATACGTGGTCGTATGTAAAATATGACGATTATAGTAGTACATGCTTTAATTTGAAAAACATAACTTTCATGTTCTTTATAAAATCAATCAATCGATCAATCAATCAATCAGCTTATAGAAGCCCACTGCTGGACATAGGCCTTATCGAGAGCGCGCCACCACACACGGTCCTCCGCCTTCCTCATCCACCCGCCACCAGCGATCCTTTTCAGGTCGTCGGTCCAGCGAGCAGGTGGTCGTCCTACGCTGCGCTTACCGGTACGCGGTCTCCACTCCAGAACACGTCTGCCCCAACGGCCGTCGGTTCTGCGACAGTTATGACCCGCCCACTGCCACTTCAGCTTGCTAATCGGATGTCCTCGTTACGGATCTTATCTTTATAAAATGACAGCGTCCAATTTTTTTAAAGTTTACGTAGTTTGTATCGTTTTTTTAAAAAAATCACGCGAGAAAGTTCCGGTACCAGTTACCAGTTCCTTACGTTTCATTATTTATGCCCATCTCCAGGCAAACTATATGTACCAAATTACGCCAAGGTCACTGCAATAGTTGAGCCGGATAAATGTAAGAAAACTTGCAAGGACGCTGTATAACATTTCATCTAGATCGCTTCAGGGGCTCATACGTCAAAATATAACATGATCATCATGTGTCAAACACGCAGGCACGCATGACGTATGCATGTACTTATAATATTTACTAGCAGTTAGTACACGCGGTTTTATTAGGCGGGAATAAACGCCCAATTTGTTACGGCCTCCGGTACGAGAAGGTCTTAACGATTATCTTGCGTGCGTCGTTTGTAATTTACAACCCAAGTTACAAGTGGATAGCACATAAAGCATACTCTAAGTTGCCTAGGATCTGTTAAGATTTATGGAGCATTCCCTTAAGTTTGATTTAGTGTTTATTCAGATATCACTATTCGTTTCAACCCCTATAAAATTTTGATAATGTTTTTCTTGGGATATCCGCCTAAGTTTTTTTTTATCACCACAAGTTAACCCTTGACTGCATCTCACCTAATGGTAAGTGATGATGCGGTCTAAGATGGTAGCGGGCTAACCTGTTAGGGATATGGTTAACTCATACTCCTAATTGGTTTCTACACGACGTCGTGCCGGAACGCTAACGACGTCTTTGTCGGTAGGGTGGTAACCAGCCACGGCCGAAGCCTCCCACCAGACCAGACTCGAGCCGGAAATCGAACCCAGGACCTCCAACTTTAAAATGCAACAGCGCACGCGCTGCGCCACGGAGGTCGTCAATGTAATAAGTCTTTTAACTTCGTACTGCTGGACTAGCGAAAGTAACCGAGAAAATTACAGTATTCAACGCAGGGATGCTGCCTTCGTCTAGGGTGCCACCAAATCCCAGGGATCAAGATGTGACTCTTTCTTCTCTTCTTCGGTAATTACTCTTAAATCCCACGTATCCTTAACGTAAGACATTGCATTACCTTTATGTTAAAAAATCTTCTATTGTTGTTTTATTTACTACAAAATACATTGAATGGCCTGGTAATAAGTGATGGCACAGTCTAAGATAGTAGCGATTAGTGGCGTAATCTATTAGGGGTAGTAACTATCTACGGCCGCAGCAACTGAACACACCAAACCACGTCAAATTCGGAACCTGTCACTTATAAGACCACAGCACTCAACACTGCGACAGAAAGGTCGTCATTAGTTAACTAAGCTTAAAAGTTCGCATGATTCTATGTTTGAACGCTCAAAAATTACCAGTTCTGTATAAAAAAAGGAGTTGAGTTCGGTTTACTGAGGGGTAGTTTATTTTTTAGAGCAAAAATTCCACTTTTAATTAACAAAGTCGCTGTTGGAAGGCATATTTCACTGCCTCTCATGCACTCTTACAAACAAAGCGTTATGTAAATATCGAAAATGTTTCAAAACACAATTATTTTCTCAGGTTTTTTATCTTTTAATTAGTCCTGTTATTTTGCTTTCATAGGGAATGCGGGATCAAATTGGCAGATTTCTGAAACAGCGACTGTAAAAATTGATGATATAAATTTGATAATACTTAGTTATTGATCATATGCCCGGAATAAATTTTCTTTCTATTTGTTATTGTCTTAAATAATAGGCATATTTTAGTCAGACATTATTGTCAGATATTTTTTTTTTATCTGAGTAACTACCTTTACTCTTATTTCCTGATTCACCCATTATCATGGGATTAAAATTGTATATCTTTGTAATCTTTCCTATAGCACACATTCTATATTTACATTACTTCTATGATAGCCTTTTAGGATTGAGAGATTTACACTACAATTTGGTGCTTCTTCATCAACGACAGCGCAGTACTGTGTGCCTAGTGCGAGATTTTAGAATCGAAAGAGCGTCATCTATTCCACATTAGATGGCGCTTTTTCGATTCCATACAAGTTGAAGTTAACTTTCACGCGATCGAATAAGTAGAAAATATAAATCTCTCGTAGAAGAGAAACTAAAATTACATAAACGTTTATGACGATGTATTTATTACAGTGTTATACTTATTATCGAAATGTTATGAACTTTGTTACATGAATGTCATTGATCGACCATTGAGCCACAATTATAGACTTGGGACCCAGGTCACTGAGACTATCGACACACACACTCAATATTTGTAATTTAATAGATTCCTCCCAATAGACAATCGAGATAAATCCCAGCGGACACTATTTAGATTAATCCATTCGGATCGGTGACCTTTATTAGAACCCACATCTCTATAAGGAATGTTGATGTAAGTCGTTATCTGTTTAACTAGCTTTCGCCTGTGGTTTCGCTCTCGTTAAGTAAGGTTTGAAACAAGAGAGCGGCTTCAAAATTTACAGACTTTCAAACAAATTTGAAATGTCTTAGGGAATGAATATTACAAAAATTCTTTCTTGGCGGACGACCGTGTTATAATTCTCTTTAGGCGGCTTTCGGTATGCGAAATTTAAACCCTTTGAGTCTGCTATTAGTTTGAACTGTACGTTGACCAGGTTTGATCCGACAGCCATCAGTAACCTTATCTAATTATCCACTAACAGCCGATTATAATTAATGATTGAACCGAATATTATTGTATGTTACAGCTTAGGATAACATGAGCTATATATATAAATAAATATAAATATAAGTATATTTATTTAATATTTTTATGACATAATTAATACTTTACAATAAAAATAACGAAAAGTTTATAGATCGATGTATGATATACCATATAGACACATGGAACATTCAACACATAAGTATGCAAAAGCGGCCTTGCCTTTGCAATCTCTTTCAGACAACCCTTGGGGTACGAAGTAAACGAAAATGAGGGTAGCGGCGCAATATACAAACTAAATATAATAAATATAAACTTTTATGTATAAATACACATACATACATATCATCATCATCATGATCAACCCAATACCGGCTCACTGAAGAGCACGGGTCTCCTCTCAATATGAGAAGGATTTGGCCATGGTCCACCAGGCTGGCCATGTGCGGATTGGCAGACTTCACACGCCTTTGAGAACATTATGGAGAACTCTCAGGCTTGCAGGTTTCCTCACGATGTTTTTCTTCACCGTTGAAGCAAGTGATATTTAAATTTTTTTTTAAACGCACATAACTCCGAAAAGTTAGAGGCTTAGAGGCCCGGATTCGAACCGCCAACCTCTGATTAGGAGGTTGACACCCTAATCACTAGGCTATCACCGCTTTCAGAAGGAGGCTGCGGAACGAATACGCGAAGAGGCTTCCGACGCACATCCGCTTCGGCGTAAACGGAGGGGAAGAAGACTTCGGCAATTTGCCGCTCGTCAGCTTCGCTTGGGAGAGGGCGGGTAGCTATTGGGCTAGTTGTCCGCCATTGCACAAGTCTCCTTATAGTTTTGGGGGGGGGGTCAAGCTGTCCTGATCCTTCCTCTTGTAGTGCGGAAGAGGCCCGGCGGTAGGCTGGGGTGACTGGTAGGCGACCGGCAAGTATCCAATGGGTCCCCCGGGCGTCCAGTAAAACCAGCGAGAGGGACATGCCGTGGTGGTTTTTAGTTCGGGTAGACCACCCATGGGTGGGAGTCCCACATAACCTCCGTCCTGCCCAAGGGACGGAAGTAGCTATAAAGCTTTTCCACCACGACAAAAAAAAAAAAAAAGGCTATCACCGCTTTAACAAATACATATATCAATACACATATACTATTCATTAATTATTATGGCATGTAATCATATAAGAATTTTTTAGTCATCCTTCAATATGTTGAATGATTTCGAACTTCTAAGATCATTAGTTTGTTTACATTATGTCTAGAACAACAAAGCAAAACCATGATTACATTACTATAGACTCCGTAACCATGAAAAACTCCTTGTAGAGTTATTCGTGGGTTGTTTAAAAAAAACATCGAAAATAAAATACCAGCCAACATTTTCCTGCAAAAATCTAAGAGGCACTCCGGTAATTCAAAGAGCGGATACAGGAATCTCTCATGTTTTCCCAGCACCCTAGTACGAGTTTCTACACCTATCTATATATATAAAAGCGAAAGGTCACTTACATACATACTTACTGATTAAACACGAGATCTCAAAAACTATTCTACGTATAAAGCTATAATTTAGCAACTAAGTAGTTGATAGTTAAGATATATCAGCTAAGAAAGGATATTTGGAAATTCCACCCCTAAGGGGGTAAAATAAGGGGTTGGAAGTTTGTATGAAATTACTTTGTTTTTAGAGTTAGAGACACAAAAATTTGCATTAAGATAATTAATAATAAATAAAAAAGTAGTACATCAATTTTTTTTAAATATTACCTTTTAAGGGTGGTAAAATAGGGGATGATAGTTTTTGCTTATTTAATTATTATGAAGTCTACAAGCTTGAAATTTTGAAAATAGATTTCTTTTAGGGCGTAAGTATAAGGTTAGAATTTTTTTCATCCAAATCATCCGAAGGGGGTAAAATAAAGTCCTATGTTTTTTTAATTTAGAGACACGAAAATCGGCAATTTGACATTTGCCTGTAGCTTACTTTCTGAAGCAGGGCATTGGCCGCAAGAGAAGCTTCAATCTCACGGGAAATCAACAATTCTACGCAGACGAAGTTGCGGGCAACAGCTAGTTATACTATATATGTCGATTGGATTTCGAATATCCAAACATAATAACATCACGGTAAAATGGATCTAGTGTTCAGTGTTTCAAAGTTGTAAATTCTATACTGCCGATTCTAAGAGCGTACGTTCTTAACGCACTTCCAAATGAGAACCAACCCCCAAACTGCCACCACCGTTGCTTAGTAACAAATTGCCCAATAAAGCAACATGTTAGTTGTCAAGATATATAATATACCATTATCATTATCATTAGCAATATATTTAAACGATAGTTATAAGAGAAGATAACTAAAAGGATTATTTATTTACTTGTTTAGTAAAATATGTAAAAGTTCCCGGGTCGCCCACGACACTATTGGTTTTTATTATTTGACGATTTCCGTGGCACAGCTCGTGCGTTGTCGCATTATAAAGTTGAAGGTCCTGGGTTCGATGCCCGGTTGGTCTTCAGCCGTGGTTAGTTACCACACGACGTGTCGCCGAGCGTTATAGCTTTCCGGCACGATCTCGCGTAGAAACCAATTAGGATTACGGGTGTAACATACCCCTAAAAGGTATGCTCGCTCTACCATATTAGACTGCATCGTCAATTACCATCAGGTGAAATTGCCGTCAAGGTAATGAAGTGTGTAAAAAAAATACTTTATTATTAGATACCTATGTTTTATTTAACGTTTCCGTTTCGGATGCTGATAGCAGAGGGAACTGGAGTTTTAATTCAAAGAGCATTAAGGTCGACATTACCTAAACGTCATAATGTCACTAGAAACTACCGAAGCCGCAAGATCGCACTAAGGACTTTGTTCATTGTTCATCCGCATCGTTAAAGCGAATTTCCATCGGTCGATAGTAAACGCATTTGGTATAAAGGAGTTCTCAAATGCATGCCATAAGGCACTCAACTTCTCATTGGTTGTTAGGGAAGGTATTTGGCATGCGGAGATTATATTATTGATTCGTTAGCGAATAATAGGGAAAACCGAGTTTCCGAACTTAACTGCTAAGATTTAGACTGATTTCCGTAGTCGTTAGTTATACTACTGAGGGCAATCTATATATCTCAAATCAACAATAGATCCCACTTCTGATCTGCTCTCTGTTAAATTCAAATTCAAAATTTATTCAAATTGTCTTTTAAAAGGTATTTTTGATGCCTAGATAGGTCTTTTTACATTGTTGTTAGCATATGAAGAAGACTGCATTTAATACTGAAGCTATGGGGGTTCCAATTCGGGGTAGCAGGATTTAACGATTATTATTATCACAACAGTTATAGTGCATGGAAGTCAGGAACTAACAGTTTAAAGTGAACTTAGACATCACCGATCACGGTGGTCCGGTCCAATAGGCAGAAAACCCAATACCTTTTTAATTTTTTCTGGCATTCTTAATCAAATAAAGAACAAAATAAACCTGGGTGACCAGGACAACTAGTGAGTGTTATTATCTTCATCACTCCGCTAGCAGGATTAGCTATTCAGTACACGTGTACCGGATAGCTAATCCCGCCGGCTAAGCACACAGAAAGCTTTTACACCAATCCGAAATATTCAAAATACCGCCGCTTTTCCAACTAAGCTTTTACCTGTAAATCCTACATGTTTTGCACGTGTATTTACGAATTGATTTATTTTGGCAAAATAAAAAGGAATAGTTTTAAAAATCCACTGGTCAGTCGGATACAGTTCAAAAGTGGAGGGAAATCTCCACTGTTGTTTTCATGAATAGAAATATTCACGGTGAAATAGGAAACGGTGAATGGGAAAAAACTGGGCGAAAATATTTGATGATTGCTGCGCCGTTATATATTATGTGATACCAAGGCATATAAACATTGAAAATGTGTACGTATTCGTAGATGTTTCGATTCGTTGCATGTTTTTTGATTAGATTGAGACATGTAAAGTTTTGAATTCACTTTTACTAAGGTTACAAATTGGGATTTGAATATCGTAACAAGCGAAGCCGCGGGTAGTTATAAGCGCTACTGTGGAGTTTTTTTTTCATTAACTTTTTGACGACTTCCGTGGCGTAATGCGTGCGCTGTCGCATTATAAATTTCGAGGTCCTGGATTCGATTCCCGGCTCGAGTCTGGGCTGGTGGGAGGCTTCGACCGTGATGTCCTACCTACAAAGACTTGTCGCGTAGAAACCAATTAGGAGCATACTCCTATGGTAAACCCATCGTTTACCATACCATACCTCAACAGGTCAGCCCGCTACCATCTTAGACTGCATCATCGCTTACCATCATGTTAGATTGTCGACAAGGACTAACTTGTAGTGTATACACCTCCTGACGACCTCCGTGGCGCAGCGCGCGCTGTCAGATTATAAAGTTGGAGGTCCTGGGTTCGATTCCCGGCTCGAGGCTGGTCTGGTGGGAGGCTTCGGCCGTGACTAGTTACCACCCTACCGACAAAGACGTGTTGCCAAGCGGTTTAGCGTTCCGGCACGATGTCGCGTAGAAACCGATAGGAGTATGGGTTTACCATACCCCAACAGGTTAGCCCACTACCATCTTAGACTGCATCATCGCTTACCATCACGTTAGATTGCCGACAAGGGCTAAGTTATAGTGTATAAAAAAAACTAATAAAAAAATGTAAGGCTGATTTAAATGCATCACGCCGAGCAGATATCACATCCGAGCTAGCTTTAAAATATGCTTGAATCCCACTAGGGAGCGCTGCGGGAGTTGCGTTCCGGCTGAGTTAAAAAATTATACATATTAATTACTTGTTTATTACAAGTTTCATTAAAGTCACTTTCAACGGTAAAAATGTAGGTAACCAACTACTTTAGGAACCAGCGCGCTGTGGAAACTTTAATTAGCTCTCTGCTTAATAACTACTAGCTTTTTTTTAATATACTATGAAATGAAAATGTTGTTTTAAATAAGGACTCAAGGAACTATATAACGAACCCAAACTATTAGCACAAATGCTTTATTGTGTTTGTTTATATCATCATCATGATTAACCCATTGCCGGCTCAATACAGAGCACGGGTCTCCTCTCAATATGAGAAGGATTTGGCATAGTCCACCACGTTGGCCATGCGCGGATTGGTATACTTCACACGCCTTTGAGAAGACTATGGAGAACTTTCAGGCAAGCAGGTTTCCTCACGATGTTTCCTTCACCGTTGAGTGGTATTTGAATCACTTAAACACGCACATAAAGCTAGAGGTGCGTGCGCAGGATCAAACCCTCTAATTAGGAGGCGGACGTCTTAACCACTTGGCTATGATATCTTATCTAAGACAAGGGTATGACAGACATGTTTTAACTTATAAGCCACAAATCTCTGGAGGATATATGATATCCTAAACACAGGTATCTAGTTATTAGTCATATAATCACCCACTGATGTCTGTGGCCAAATTATATCATAAGAAGTTTACGTGTAAACGTAAGTATGCTGTAAAATCTTGGGTGAAATGTACTATAACAGTACTGCAATTAACAAATTTATTGTTTTATTCAATATACTTTTACTTTCACGCCCGTGTGCAAAATAAATACTTTAAGGCAAATTAGCACATATATAGCTTGATTTGGAGACGGAAGTAGGATTCTATATCAGGCACCTTTTGATAGACATTAAAAAAAATTAAGTACGGCTTACTAACAAATCCAAAAATGACAGAACTTTGCAGATATAATTCGAACTAACCCTATCGGGTTTTTATTTCAACATATAGGTAAAATGAGCTATATTATATTTGTATAAAATGAAATAAAAACATGTTTCTCTAGATTAGTAGATATTTTATTTTAGTAACCTTTCTTAAAACTAGTTAAGACCCTTGACACCGACGGCACTAAACTGTAGCTTTTGGTTTCACGTAAAAGATAGTGGGTCTTTATTATGGTAATAAATATGATACTATATTTTTACTTAATGTTAGAAGGCCGTTCTAATGAGCTTACGATTATACGCGTATTACCCTTCGCCAAATGCATCAGAGCCGGTCCTAATCCGTCATTAATTAAATATTCAGGGGATCAAGAATGTTTTCGGTTTTCGTGGTTTCATTCATTTAACAAGTTTAGGTAACTCGCTATCCTTACTAATATTATAAATGTGAATGTAGGGATGTTGATTGTTACGCTTTCACGCAACAACAACTCAACCGATCGTCATGAAACTTTGTACACATATTCTTGGAGGTATTAGGGGAAGCGGTGATAGCCTAGTGGTTAGGGCGGCAGCCTCCTAATCAGAGGTCGGCGGTTCGAACCGCACCGGGCACGCACCTCTAACTTTTCGGTGTTATGTGCGTTTTTAAAAATTATATTAAATATCATTTGCTTCAACGGTGAAGGAAAACATCGTGAGGAAACCTGCACGCCTGAGAGTTCTCCACAATGTTCTCAAAGGCGTGTGAAGTCTGCCAATCCGCACATGGCCAGCGTGGTGGACTATGGCCAAACCCTTCTCATATTGAGAGGAGACCCGTGCTCTGTAGTGAGCCGGTAATGGTTTGATCATGATGATGATAATTAGAAGTGACAAAGCATACTTTATTTTATACGAAAGATATAAAAATGGATTGTTAAACAAACAATAGTTATCATATTGATTCATTTCTATTATGATCTCTGATAAAAGTGAGTATTATATAAATTAAAACTGTATAAAATTAGTTGCCTCCAGAGATTTTTATTGGTCTCGAATGACTCTTGATTGTCTTTTAAGTGCATGCTAATACCCCTAAATAAGTTTTGCAAGCCGACCAACATAACATAAGAATATCCTTATATATCTCCAAGTATATGCATTTATAGAGAACACGGTACTATATAAGACCATGTTATTATTTAGGCAAACATTCAAGCACCATAACTTTAAACTCGTTCAAGGCAAGAATGAGTAGACATTTTCCAGCTAATTACTTCTCAACATAGACACTATTCTGAGTTAACTTTAAGTACGTGCAGTTTTCTTATTCTCAGGCGCCACTTTTTACTATCTTTGTATCTACTCTTATTTTCTTCTACATATCTCTTATACATACAAATGTAAGGACTCCAGTGTCCCCCAGTTAGGAGAGTATACAACGGGTCAGCCGGGTGTCTAGCAAAACCAGCGAGAGGGACATGCCGTAGTGGGTATTCCACATAACCTCGTCCTGCCTCAGGCACGGAGGTAGAAAGATTTCCACCACAACAAGAAAAAAGTATTATTTTTTTTTATTTTAATAAATTCGTTGCATATTATGACAAATAACACAAATAAATAAATAATATTTATTGTGGCACGCGGTTTCACCCGCGTTAAATGCACCGAACTACGAACATTAAGGTCGAGGGCGTAGTTAGGTACCAGGAAACCATAGATTACGAAGATACTTGACCTGTTTTAAAACAATTTTGTACAATTAGGGTGAGTTAATTAATTTTCCATTTCAGTTCCATTTCGGTGGGAACGTAACTTTTAAGAGATTTGATCCTTCTTTGTTTTATACTCTGCTGGTCTTATTAATGAACGTTGAATACTACTTCGAATAATCATAAAAAATTATATTTCATTAAACTTAGTTTCGAGATCCCACCCTAAAGTTTTTAGACCGGGAGAATTAAAAGTTCCGCGGTAGATTAAAAAGCGAAATAAGAACGGAGTTGCGGCCTATATAAAATAAAGTAACTCTGACTATAACCCTATTAAGGCTTAACCACTGCACAGATTTCGATAACTAGCTTACCTTAGCTAGAAGACAGATTCTACATGGGGACGGTCATAAACACTTAATAGACCGGGAAAAATAAATAAATAAAACATTAAAAAAAACTGCTCCTTTATGTAAATACTAGGATAGATGCTCTTAAAAATACATCAAAGCAAACTCACAGAAATAGCTATATACAAGATGACCCTTAAGTTTCGTACGTTTAATTTAATAAAATGGTTAATTGGACATGGAATTTTATGTAACAATAGATTTCTTTGTGGGAAATCCCGCAGGGGCTTTGGTGGAAACCAGCACTCTAGCAATCTGATAAAGCTTTGTTGAGCGGGGTCTGGGGACCCTTTTAGAAATGTTTAATTTATATAGATTAATCATAATAATGGTGTAAATTTATTTGTACAAATATCCCTGACCCAATTTGGAAAAGGGGCTAATATGATCAGATACGTCAAGGTAGTTCAATTTAGTAGTTTTTACAATACTGAAATGGCTCACACAAACTGAAAAATATCTTAATATCTCAAAGTACCAATTATGTAAAAACTTAAGTAAATTGAATTTTTAGATATTTGTCGACTTAAATAAACGAAATTTATTATTTTAGATCCTACTTTGATAGCTTATATGTATCTCCATATCCTGACACTATAGACAATTTTTGTCTGATATCAACTGATTTTTATTGTTGCCAGCATATGATTAATAAAGATTGCATGCTTGACCGAAATTTTGAAAAAAGGTTTTTTATTTTAAAAAACAATGAACAGCAAGTATAATTTGCTATATTCCGCCGACAACCGGGAGATTAGTATAGTATAACACCACACAAAATACTCCACTAGAACCTCTACGCACGTTTCGACCCGACACCGGATCATCCTCAGGAGATGTTGACTTCACAAGCGACTTTGCTTGTCGCGCTTGTGAAGTCAACATCTCCTGACAAATTATACTTGCTGTTCATTGTTTGTCATGGACTTCCGCAAAGTAACGCCTGCTTCTATTCATTATGTTTTTTTATTTTATTAGAATTAACCATAATTAACACTAATAAAATAAAACTACACTAAATTTAAAAAGTCGTCGATGCCACCGGAACGTCGCATAGGTACCCAAGATGGTGGCAAATAAAACAGGATCGAAAATAATAAGGATCGAAGGATCGAAATAATTGACCATTTTTGATATTTATTTAAAATTTGCTCAAGTCCTATAGCCTCAACCCCAAATATTATATATCATTTAGGTCGTCTATACCTAAATATAATATTAGGTAAATAGTGAGACCTCTAGACAAAACACGGCTTATCGACGTTGAGCCGAAGATGTCCTACTTTCAATAGTACCTACCTAACTCCTTGCTTTGGAAGAATTTATAGCTTATAAAAACATTACAGCTATAGTAAACTTTTCCATTAGTAAGTGAACCCATGGAGAGTCACAGCAGGCTTTTAGCATTAGAGTGAATTACTATTTTCCTTCTTGTTTTTGTACAGCTTGATACGTATGGAGCGTTGTTGTGGGCCTTTACTTATTTTATAATCATTAATAACGTTACTTTGAAATTTTGAAATGAGATTTAATCAAAATTTAAAAAAGTATCAAACTAAAATAAGTTGACTGACAAAAGACACGTGGTTTTACCGACGCGATGGTTGGAGAGTTAATCCTGGATCTCGATCTCGAGATAAGTCTGCGGTCGTGGGCGCGGGTGTACCCGTGACCCAGCCACCAGGCGACGCGTAGGAGCATCGCTGGATTTTAGTGGGTATTCTGGTCGTCACCAGGCTGCCGGCAAGTCCCAAATACCCCGTCGGAAGCGACGCAGTCTTGTCTGCGCCGCTTCCGGAGGGGATGCGTAAACGCATTTCCCAGCGGAAAAAAAAAAAGTCGCCTAAATACTGAGAGAGCAATATGACTTCAACACTTCAGCACTTCATAGCTACTGTTTCTAGATCGGCATCCTGAGGCGAGGAGGAGGTTTTTCTAACCTCAACAGAACAGGTATATAAAGAAACTAAATTAATGAACATAAGTAATACCTACAAATATTACACTTGCATCCTAATCCGAAAATTATTATCAAAAGAAATACACTCAAACATAACCTTTACAATTAAAAATAAATATCCTCAATTACAACGACTAAGAAGTGCCAACAACATAATCTTACGCGCACCACGAACTAACTATGGTAAACGAAATATTACATTTGAAAGTGCTCAATTGTATAATAAACTTCCTAAAAATATTAAAGAGTGCAAAAGTATACACACTTTTAAAAAACTACTAAAAACCCATTTTATGAATAAGCCTTAAACTATAAAAATAACGTAACAAAAATAAATAATAACTTGTCAAATATAAATAATATTTTTTCATGTCACATCTAGTTCGTTTATGAAACTATGTAATCTATATAGTGAGTCAGCTCAGTCGTGGCTCGCGCTGACTATTGGACCTCGCGCGTTTGTATGTTTTTTGTTGCGATGGTACTTTAAGAATTAAAGTATAAATCTACCCACTAGAGTAATATTATAATATTATGTATTAGAAGTTAGAAATTGAAATAACATATCTTAATTGTCTACTAACATATCTATTCTATAATAATTGTGCGCTCTAAAATGTAATTTTGAACTCTGTAACATAGCCTGTAAGTTTCATTTAAGTGGAAATTCCTTTATGAAACTAATAAAAGTCTTAAACCAGAGGAGTTGGTAACATAACTACGCTACTTTATCCAAAATTATTGTTATCTAAGTAGTTATAATAAAACGCAAGAGGTGGTTAGAAGTAATCGTAGGTATGACTTAAATAAGATTTTGTGTCAGAAAAATACCTCCTTAAACTAAATTAAAAACCGTTTTTTTTTTTTTTACACAGAACACTGCCATCTATCGTCGCTGTTTAAAACTTTAAGAAGCGATACGTACAACGGCATCCATGTAAAACATGCGGAACTGCCTATAGTGCACTTACAGATATAGAACACTCAAGGTAGTACAAGGACAAAATAAAAGATGGCGCTGAAATTAAACTAAATAAGTAATCTTTTGTTTTAAAATGAGTTAATTGTATTTTTAGCATAAACAAAATAGTGCTAACCTGTATAATATCGACGTTAACAAGGCTCGCCTCCCAGAAGTCCTCAATGTTCTCAGGAAAGTCACATTCCTTGGTGGGATCAGGACTCAAACATGCAACTCGCTCTTTGAAAACAAAGATCAAGCCACCATCCACTTCATCAGGTCTCCAAGCACCACACATTGTGGCCACGGATCTTGTCTCTACACTATCATCCATTTTGATTTCTCTTTTAACTTTTTTCACTGGACTGTGTTGCAAATTCATATCACTTTTGGTTTTAGGACCCACATTTGCCATTTTCAAAAGATTTCGAAAGTAGAACCTTGTTTTAGGTACTGAAACTAATTTAAATAAAAATAATTTGTTGAAATTTATTAAATTAATTATATATTTAGTCATGAAAAATAAAAAGTAAGCTAGCCCTTGTGATATAAATACAAATTTATAGAGATAGTATAATAAAAAATCGTGTATTACATAAATAAATATAAAGAATTTAATATCATTAACTTATGCAAAAAACAAAATAATGATTTACGATTATTCACATAAGTATCACTATATTCTCTACTAAGTACTATATACACTAATTAAACTGATTTCACAGAGGATATATTTCATCTGGAACGTCGACTTAAAGATAAATACCGAATTTTTAGGTTACTTTTTCGCTCGTGTTTACCTACTGAAAGACTAGGTACTGTTTTACCAGCTGCCGTTTGACGGCCGATCAAAACAAAACAATTGAGCACAGATAAGAGAATAATACAGATATTGAACGTCGAACACATAAAATCTAGAAATGCCACCTACCAAAGATTCCTTTCCTTCTCTCCCTTCCTTTTTAAATATAAAATCCATAGATACTTTGGTATTCTTCCACGTCAAAGTAAAGTTATCAAGATAACGATTTTAAACAAAGTTTAAGTTTAGTATTTTGCAATAACAGTTAATTCAAAAAAAATCGAGGGTTTTAAACCTTCGATTTACAGTTCTTCTGCTTTTAGATTTTGTTCGAAATGTATAAAGAAATACTTATTCGTGCATGCAAAGGTCATCGAGAATTATACTCGGAAGTAAATTAAATGCATGCGAAACCCATATACTACTGAAATATAAATTATAATTGCAAACTATCGATACCTATAGATGATTTTTTGTAATTGTAGAATTACAAGTGCATCTATTCGATGGTAACCGCCTATGTATTACACCTTTTTATTGACCAATTATTCTAGAAGGTTAAACTAACCGTCTTTAATTCTTGGCTTATTCTAGGGTTGGTCCATAAATTCCTCGGATTGAACATAAATAAATTCCTTAGCCTAAACTTACGTGGTTACACTACATGACGAAGTTATGTACGCAGTATATCTATTTATATAAAAGCGAATAATATATAAACCTGAGAAATCTGTCAGAGCTTTTTTCCGAAGCTTCCAATCATGTCCGATTACGCTATAACAACCAGCTGAGCTCATAGCTAAAGTCAGTTCGAATAAAATAAAAACTGTGCCGTACACCTATAGTACTGTGGTACCTATATTAAAAGGAGTTTTTCTGTGTTTAAAAAATATGTATAGTATTATAGTTATGCATAGAAAACCTAGACTTGACAATGAATCCAGGGCCGTAAAATATTTAAAAAAAAATGTGCATACAGCATAGAACCACCGGCCACGGTATGAGAACTAATAGGTACCTAATAAATATATTATTGTTTTAGCTTTAAAATGTAGTGCACAGAGTAAATTTTACATACGGAAAATTTAGTGTTAAAACTCGTGTAGTTACAGGATGTTCAGTGACTGGAAACGACGGCAAATATGGCTTCTAGTTATAGGTAATATAACTAAGTTTTCGGCTTTTCACTGATATTTTAATTGTTTTATAGATTTTATATTTGTATATTTTATCTCAGTTTTCTCCGGTAAAAGATCCGTCTCGCTACTATGGCTGTTTGATTATAGGCTTTAACATTTGGGGTTGGATTTAGAATCGTGCGGCAGGAGTTTCGGGGAGAAAGATGTTTTATTCGGTAGAGGTTTGGTCCCCGATTGTCACAATAGCACTCGCATTACAAGGTAATTCACTTTTTTCGAGAAAACCAAAAAAAACTAACATAACCTAAAAATAGGTAAAACATCGAAAAAATAATGCAATATTACGGGAGAGCTAGATAGCATATATAATTTTGTATAAGTGCAACAAGGACGTAAGATCACGTCAAAGACTAGTGTCACGTGGTCTATGCTCTCTGTCAACTGTCAAATCATAATATGACGAACTACTAATTTCTAATGGTAAGAAAACTCCACACTTGGAAACGACATGAGCTGATGTAGGTCGAATAGTGTGACAGAACCAAATTGGCCAACCCCTACTCCACGTAGTCTTGTCTGCCCTACCCCTAGAGTGTTTTTATGAAGTGCGAAGCCAGAAGCTCGCGAAGGAGGTCCTGAATGAAGCGAGCCTACGAGGCAGAGTGGAGCGAAGAGGGGAGGTGGCGAGCGGAGCGAGCCGGCGACCTTCGTAGCGAAACGAAGGTCGAGTAGGTGAAGCTGAATGAAGGGGCGACGGAGCGAGTCGTCTGGCGTAGCCCATTTGATTTGTAGCTCTCCCGTAATATTGCATTATTTTTTCGATGTTTTACCTATTTATAGGTTATGTTAGTTTTTTTTTTGTTTTCTCGAAAAAAGTGCATTATCTTGTAATGCGAGTGCTATTGTTACAATCGGGGACCAAACCTCTTTCTCCCCGAAACTCCTGCCGCACGATTCTAAATTTTAACCACAGACCACAAAAAAAATAAAAATACTGTGACAGTAGTAGTCTTTGACATTATCTTACGTCCTTGTTGCACTTATACAAAATTATATATGCTATCTAGCTCTCCCGTAATATTGCATTATTTTTTCGATGTTTTACCTATTTTTAGGTTATGTTAGTTTTTTTTGGTTTTCTCGAAAAAAGTGAATTACCTTGTAATGCGAGTGCTATTGTGACAATCGGGGATCAAACCTCTACCGAATAAAACATCTTTCTCCCCGAAACTCCTGCCGCACGATTCTAAATTTTAACCCTCAGATCTAAATCTCAAGATTCAATACCTAGATTGGAAACATTGGAGGTAAAATCACTAAATTGGATGCTCAAATTATCTTTGGTAACAGAAGAGTCTGTCATTCACATTTTTAAAAGATTAAGAAGTATCCAAGCAAGTTTGCGAGGCTTAGCGGTTCCTTTACTTCATTTAAATTCGGGTAAAATATATTATAGTAAAGGTATATACATTAGTTCCTTCAAGGGAAGGGTGAATAGGCATTTTCTAGGTAAGCGCGCTCCAACCTAGACCTCATCAGTGCCTTTGGTACTGATTGTCGTCAAGCGCAAACCTATCTCAAAAAAAAAAAAAGGTATATATGGGTTATCAAGAGTTCCTGTAAATCAGCATCTCGTAACTTATGTTGACAACTTCTTTATTAACAGCAGTATGTATGAAATTGAAGATTAGTTTTAATCACTACTGACATTTTAATATAGATGTGAAACTTATATTACTAACCGTTGTTTAACTATTTAGTTATAATATTATGAGACAATATACCTTCACATAATTAATTTTCAGGAAAGGATGTGTGCATCTTTGTGAGTCTACAGATACTGAAGATGTTTCAGTGCCAACCTATATGTAATTCCAAATGGACGAAGAGCAGTGTTCAGAGTCAATCACTTTTTCATCAGGAATACACATTTTTAATGCACACATTAGATCACAAAGAACATATTCACAATTATAGGCATTAAAAAGTATCAGATACATATATTGACTTAGACCAGTTTGTTTCATTTATTTTAAAATCAACCTTGCTATTGAAATATGTATTGTTATTATTTTATTTGTTATTTACAGATCATATCAATGTTGGATTATTCTATCACTAAGCAGAGCAATGGAGAGAGCTATGCTAGGAGTATCTCTACATGATCAAATCAGAGATGAAGAGATCCGTAGAAGGACCAGAGTTACCTACATAGCTCAGCGAGTCAGAACTCCCTATAAAAGACCTATGTCCAGCAGTGGACGTCTATAGGTTGAAATTATGATGATGATGAAGCATAGCCTTTCTTCAGCATCTATGCCAATGTCAGGTATTGTATATTGCATTACTGTATTGTAATACAAGTAACTATTTGTTAAACAAGGTTTAGTTGGTAAAGTAAAGTGGTTATTATATTTTGTAGAAAAGTCCTACTATAGTGTAAAGGATTACGTAAATGATAAACAAGCATGGGTGTGAAATATTGCTCTAATAAGATAGCTCTTAATATAATTTTAAGTGGCATGTGAGATGGTGATAACAAAAAGAAAATTTACCAAGCTAAGTTTGTTGTAGGCTTCTTCTTAGACAGGGGTGCGTTTGGAACCCTCATAGCTTTAGTTTTAAGTTTACGAATGTAGTTATAACCATCAAATCACTACTTTGTAAATTATTGACGTGTCAAAAGCGCCTTTTAAAGGACTATTTGAATAAAGATTATTTGAATTTGAATTTGAAATTTATTATTATAAGGACTAAGGAAGTTATTATAATTAATTGCTCTGTGCAGATTTTACTGCTTTGTGCATGTATTTGGCAGTTAGTTAAATATAAGTACTGTTCTAGGAAGACAGGTTTTACATAATTTATTGAGATATTGATGCTGATTGTTTTTTACGTTAATCTCTAAACTAACAGGTCTTAAACCAGTGCTGGCCTTTTGACAATGTTGGCCCTAATAAGGATATTATATATTAAAGGCCAATATGAATAAAGATTATTTTGAGTTTGAATTTTGTTTAATATATTTGTATTAAATATCATTGGTACCATACATAATAAATCATATAAATTACTTTATTTACTTAACCAAATATGAAAATGGGCCAATGGAGCACATGCTTAATGATTATGAGGAAGAAATTAGTAAAACAATCAATTCTGATGGTACATTGTTTGATAAGTTTATTTATTTTAAGTACCTACCAAATAAATAATAATATCACTTTAAATAACTTATGTTTATTGGCAGGATCAAACTCTACATGTACCAAATCTTAAATTCTAATAATAATAAATGTTTACTAATTAAAGTTATTTTTTTCAGCTCAAGGTTAAATTTTGAAATCAATTCAAAAACAGTTACAAAAATTGAGTCTGACAAGAAAAAAAATAACTAAACAAGATATAAGCTGGCAAGAAATATTACAAAATCAGAAGTATTAAAAATTGTGCCAAAGAAAATGGGAAATATTTTGTCAACAAGTTTTCTATAGTGGCAGGAAAGAGATTTTCTTTTCAAGATTTTTTTGCTCTTTCTCTTTATAAATCATCACCTATATCAGCATAAAGGTTAATGACTGACATAATATGTGTTTTGCTAAGCAGAAGAACACTGCAGAATATGTTGTGCAAAATGTATTTAAAATGTGAAGCAGAGAGCGGAAAAATGCCAGAGAATCATAAATTTTGAAGCCTCATGGTTGAATGAGAATAGCCAACAGCATGATGGGAAAGCTAGAAAGAAAAGAAAAGAAAGAAAGATATTGATGGCTTTGTATCAGGTGTTTTAGATGATCAGAAATAATATCATATATATTGAGTGGTGGATTATGCTGTATAATATTATTAGAACATGTACCTCCGGTAAAGCGGTGATAGCCTAGTGGTCAGGGCGTCAGCCTCCTAATCAGAGGTCGGCGGTTCGAATCCGGGCACGCACGCACCTCTAACTTTTCGGAGTTATGTGCGTTTTTAAAAAGTTTAAATATCACTTGTTTCAACAGTGAAGGAAAACATCGTGAGGAAACCTCCACGCCTGAGAGTTCTCCATAATGTACTCAACGGCGTGTGAAGTCTACCAATCTGCATATGGCCAGTGTGGTGGACTATGGCCAAACCCTTCTCATATTGAGAGGAGATCTGTGCTCTGTAGTGAGCCGGTAATGGGTTGTTCATGATGATGATGATGTACCTCTGGAACACATGCTGAATTATTGGTTTAAGTTGCTGTTTGATTTAAACTAGGTATACATATTTTTATTATAATACTATTCAGCAAACATAATCTGTGGTGGAGTCCACATAGTGAATGTTAATTTAGTCTTGTTTACAATTCCCAAATTATAAAAAGATCCTATTATTGTAAATTGCTATGATTATTAGTTGGAAATGGTTGTGTTAATAAGATTTTTTTATTTTAATATTCTACTGCAAGAAAGCCTTTGGAAGCAATTTCACCTGTACTGTTAGTATAGGAACTGTTTGCTCACAATTGTAGTCTTTTTTTAACATACTAACGTCATAGTAAGTATCTACCTCGTTCTAAAACTCAAATTCGTCCACGCTACATCACAAGTTTGTACAAAGTAACAGTAGTACGGAAATGACGTCTCTAATATGTAGTCATACAGTCCGTTTTACTTTGACGGTAGTGTTTCTATAAATGGAAAGAGACTTCTATTGCATGTTTGCAAATCTTATACTAAGGCTTCTTACTGGTTGGACGTTATGATGCAGTCTAAGGTAGCGGCCTAACCTGTTAGGAGTATGATAAAGCAATACAACTCGTCTTTGTCAGTTAGATAGCAGAGAAAATACAGTAATTTCTAAATATCCTCTGCCGGGGTTCGATCCCGGGACCTTCCGCTTCCGACTTCAAAAGTAAGTTTATAAGTTTTCATATTTATGCAATAAATTTATATCTTTGCAGAATTAGATGCACTTTAAGTTGGAGTATGTAGTGCACCAATTTCACCGCATCATAAAATAAAGTACTATGGAGTTGAAATTAATGGAATTTAATGATGCCAGAGGTCAAGAACTCTTGGCATTAGCCATCTTTGATATGATTTGATAAAAACCATATAATAGGTTAATAATGTTGATTGGTAATCTCAGATTATAAATACCTACTCTTTTGATGACAACTCTGATCTGGCTGATTTATGTATTATGTTTAAATTTGGAATGTTAGATTTATTTCTTTAGATTGAATTTTGTCAAATTTGAAGATTCCGTGACAATCGCTTATAGAAGCATCATGTCTAAATGTCTGACATGCCCTTTGTGTTTTATATAAATTTCATAATGATTATATTTCGTGTACAATAAAATAACAATGTTGAAGATGAAATAAATAGTTTTCTCGTCACTCCTTGAGTGTCTTTTTCACGAGCCACACCAACCAATTTCAACAAATAATGCACTAAACAAATTAAGATTTTAGAAAAGATAACAAGGTAATTTTTTACAGTTGTTTGTACTTTAGCAAAGTGTAAAGCCCATTATTTAAATTATACATTTTTTGTGTCATTGACAATTAAACTTCTTCTTAACAGTTGGTGTATGGGGGTCAACAAAATATTAAATGGTAAAATAATCAAATTTAATACAAATGATCCTGTAAAAAAACATGCTCGCAGGTATTACTTAGGTACGTCATAATAAAAATAAAATGAAATAATACTTTGTTTTATTTCTATTCTCAAAATTCGAAAACTGTTTAATTAATCCGATTTATAATTCATAGTGATTTTCCAAATTAAATAGCAAGGAAAATCTATTTGAATCATAAAACTGATTATTTAATTGTAGGATGACTACGGGCGGGTGCGTGTCTTTGTCGGTAATTTAGGTAGACGTGGGTAGTTTCGGGCGAAGAGACCAGACACTCTTGGTAGAACAGAGCTACAATTATAAGTATGGTAATTTATAAGGAGCAGACTATACGCTCCACCAAGTACGAATGCACCACCGCAGCTCAACCATCGGTCCGACCCGACCGAGTGCTATCAATGCAATGCGCCGTCCCGCGCCGGTGAGTCTTATAAGAACCTGCATACGTCACTTAGTGTTGCGTAAAGAGAGGGGGCGATGCCACTCTCTTGTCTGTAGTACATGACTCCAAAACTAGATGGCGCTGCTCTCTGATTGCCGTCACGGCCTTCCTGACATTCGACCGTCCTCGGGCGACAACTAGTCCTCAGAAGTCGGTGCATCTAAAACAAAACAGATCAACGAAGCCATCCGTTCGTCCCATCCTGACCCAAATCTTGACAGTACTTCAACACTCAGCATCATGATCAGCCCACCACCGGGCCACCACACAGCACGGGTCCCCTCCCAACACGAGAAGGGCCCAGCCACAGCCCACCACGCCGGCCACGCGCGGACCGGCAGACCCCACACGCCCCCGAGAACACCATGGAGAACTCTCAGGCGCGCTGGCCTCCTCACGACGCCCTCCCTCACCGTTGAAGCAAGTGATATTTTAATTTTATCAAAAACGCACATAACCCTGAAAAGTTAGAGGTGCGTGCCGAACCGCCGACCTCCGATTAGGAGGCTGACGCCCCAACCACTAGGCCATCACTGCTTCAACACGCATAGCACACGCTAAAGCTACAAAAAAATGGTAGAGAGACCAGTGGTCTCTCTTAAACGCATGCACCAGTGGACCGGACATCAGCGTCCCTTCGACCACTCAAACACACCAGTGGACCGGACATCAGCGTCCCTTCGACCACTCAAACACACCAGTGGACCGGACATCAGCGTCCCTTCGACCACTCAAACACACCAGTGGACCGGACATCAGCGTCCCTTCGACCACTCAACAACACCAGTGGATCCGACATCAGCGTCCCTTCCACACACCAGGAGATTTCCAATACGTTACCAACCGTCGTCACCGGCTTATTTTTGATAAACCAGAAACTGGAATGGAATGGAATATGGAATTGGAGCCTAGCATACCAAGATCAGAAGTAATTACAGCTTTAAAACTCTTAAACTCCAGGAAAGCGCCAAGGCTGGATAAAATAACAGTTGAAACTTTGACCGCCCTTGGGGGGATACAGGGATCGACATATTGCACATGATCTGCAAGCTAGTTTGGCGTATCGGTATATGGCCAAAATACTGGGCTTTTTCTATGAACAGATCTAAGTATTGTCTGTAGATCGTGGTAAGAAACTGGAACTCACTGGTTCACTATATCTCGAAACTGTAGAGAACTTTATATAGCTGTGTTCCAACATCAACGAGGCTGGGTCGTGTGAGATGGAAATTCGAAGGTGCATCGGAATGGCAAAGACTTTTTTTTTTCGGACTGTCTATTAGCTGTGCTAACCCAATGGTGGCCACAGCGTAACCGGGTTGTTGGCCAAGACTGCAATATTTCAGCTGCATAAGACTTGGAGGGATAGACACATTTCTATCAACACTAAAGTGCGTCTTGTCTGTCTTCGTCTAAGAGACATGAACAATTGAGGCAGCTGATTGGAAATTTGAAACGCCTTCGAGATGTGGTCCTGGAGAAGAATGCTCAGATCCGATGGACAGCATATAGCCAACGCATCGATTTTGAGACCGCTCAGATCGTTGCGACATCGTCCTGAAGAAAATCGTCAGTGGAAGGGGTCACGACCCAAGAAATGAGGAATACGACGCAAAGAGAAAGAGATTTAACAAGCGAGTAAGCAGAAGCACTACCAAAGAGTAATGAAACGGTCTCACTTAATGATGTGATAGGACATTCCGTGCACATCGGCGTTAACACACGTGGACGACTCCTTAATCGTTCCAGTGCCACAAGTGCCACAGGCCAGGTCCTGATGGAACACGCTGAGGTGATTGACCAAATACGCAGCTCGTTGCCGCTTTCGACATCTTTCTTGGTGGTAGAATATTCTCGGCGTCGACTGCAATCAGCTTGTTTGTGGCCGTAGGCTCCACATCAATAAGAGCAAGCTTTGAACGGGCTCTCGTTTCCCTGGTTTAGCAAAACGATAATAATGGGCAGCAGCACTACCATCGCGAGAGGACCAGCACTGCGATCACCAACCCGCACGCCAAGCGTGGTGATTATTGGAATTTCTTTGTAGATGGTAGAAACAAAACAGCCACAGCCCCTAGTCCCCGGCAGCCCCGCTATCCCTGGCTCCGGCAGCGGTTATAGTAACGGCGGAGCAGGCGTTGAAAAGAGTCTCCGGAAGAAATAACGCTGCCACCCCCGTCGACTAGACCTGGCAACTTATAACGCACGCACTTTTAGGACACACGAAAAGGTGATTGAGTTGGGAGAAGCAGTGAGCGTTGGGATATAATAGGGCCGTCTGAAGTCCGAAGATATGGCGAGGAATCCACAATCTTGAAATCCGGCAACCCGCTCCATTACCGGACGGGCGATCAGCAATCTCAGGGCGGTGTCGGATTCATCGTCTACAAGTCTCCGAGAGCTAAATTGACCCGATACTACTCTGAATACATCTCGGACGTCAGGCTATACGAGACTAGGTGGGCCCTCAAACAACCTGAGAATGGCAAAGAGCCAGATGATGATGGAATCACAGCAGAACTTACAAAAGCGGGCGGAAAACCAAAACTTAAAGTCCTTCAGCGATTGCTCAATTCCGCCATTCAGGAAGGCATAACGCCAGAGGCGTGGCACAGGAGCGCGGCGACCTTGCTCTTTAAAACAGGCGACAAAACCACAGACCCGAGCTTGCCGCCGAGCCATGTTCACAAGCTGCTTCCGAAAGCCACCACGAACCGTCTCGGCAATAGATTCGACGACTTCCAATCTCCCGAACAAGCCGGCCTCCGGAAGAGCTCCAGCACCATAGACTTCATCCACACACTGCGGCTGATCATACAGAAGAAATGAAAGAATGGTGAGAAAGCCTACGATTCGGTGGAAACCTGGGCCGTCTCGAGGTTACTGCAGGGATGCCGAATCGACTACCGGCACATGCAAGCGCTAAAACGTCTGTACGAAAATGCCACCATGTCAGCCCGCAAACAGGACCAGACGACGAGGCCGATTCAACTGCAGCGAGGCAGACGTGATCGCCCCTAAGCTGCTCACCGCAGCGTTGGAAGATGCCTCCAAGCCTCCGGACTGAAACGAACTAGACACCACTTCAATGGCGAGAACATCAATCACTCTCGGTTTGCCGACAATGCAGTTGCAATGGCAGAGACTCTGGAAGACCTCGACGCAACGCTCAACGACCTCAGCAGACCCTCTGAACAGGCGGGCCCACGCATGTACATGAGCAAGACAAAGGTTACGTCGAACGCTAGAGTTCTGCCTTACCCTGCAATGGTTGAGAGCTCTGCACTGGAAACTGTAGACGACCACGTACACCTAGGACATAAGATTCAATTAGGCAAGTCCAATTTCGAGAAGGAGGTCAGCCGCCGAATTCAGCATGCGTGGCTGTCCGTTCGGGAAACTCCGCGACATCCCAAAATCGTCCAAAGTCAGTCATCCATCAAAATCCTTAGTGCCTGAAGACCAAAGCCCTCGAACAGTGTGTGTTGCCAGATGACTCACAGCTCAGAAACGTGGTCGCTCACTATGGGCCCCACAAGAAGGCTTAGAGTCACTCGGCGGGCGATAGAGAGAGCCACGCTAAGAGCATCTCCACGTGGTCAAACCAGAAATGAGGAGATCCGTAGAAGAACCAAATTTATCGACTTAGTTCAGCGAGTCGCGAAGTTGAAGTGAAAATGGACGTTGGGATCCCAAGGTGCTGGAATGGCGACCCCGCACCAGTAAACTTTGCGTTGATCGACTAGGTGGACAGGCGACATGAGACGAGTCGCAGGCAGCCGTTGGATACAAGCAGCCCAAGACCGCGGACACTGGAACTCCCTACAAAAAAACATGTTATAATATGTGGCCCATACTTCTTTACGGATGCTAATCCTGGTCAGTCAAAGAGGACCCAAGAAAATGTCTAGAGGCATTCGAGATGTGGGCTTATCGATGGATGCCAAGTATCAGCTGGACCCAAAACGCCAGCAATGAGGATGTCCTGCGACGTGCCGGCCGCCATCGCGAACTTTGGAAAACTGTCAAAAAGAAAAAAAAGTTGTTTATCCGGGGCATGCGCTTAGGCAAGACAGATACGGCCTCTTGCTACTCATTGTGATGGGCAAAGTAGCAGCAAAGAGGTGTATCGGTCGCAAGAGGAAGTCCCGGCTGCGAAACATCAGGGAACGGACCGGTATCCCAGCTTCTCAGCCTCGCGAGAGACAAGGCAAAATATGCCACTCCGACTGCCAACCCTCACTAGCTGGAGAGGCACCTAAAAAAAGAAGACAAAAAAAACGTATGTCCAGCAGTGGACGTCAATCGGTTGAAATGATGATGATGATGATGACGTCACGCAGAAATCCGAAAGATGTAATCTTAAACTTTGAATCTCCAATAGATTGAGCGGGTCTCTTCATGTGTTGGCCCTTCAGATCCCACTTCTGATGTAGGATGACTACGGGCGGGTGCGTGTCTTTGTCGGTAATTTAGGTAGACGTGGGTAGTTTCGGGCGAAGAGACCAGACACTCTTGGTAGAACAGAGCTACAATTATAAGTATGGTAATTTATAAGGAGCAGACTATACGCTCCACCAAGTACGAATGCACCACCGCAGCTCAACCATCGGTCCGACCCGACCGAGTGCTATCAATGCAATGCGCCGTCCCGCGCCGGTGAGTCTTATAAGAACCTGCATACGTCACTTAGTGTTGCGTAAAGAGAGGGGGCGATGCCACTCTCTTGTCTGTAGTACATGACTCCAAAACTAGATGGCGCTGCTCTCTGATTGCCGTCATAATTATAATTTTATCCATTGAATTAATTATCAAGGTATTTATAAAAGGGTCGATGTCTGAAAAGCGCCATCTATTGGTCATCGGGTGGGAACTGCATAAGATTTTCATTACTAACGCCATCTTTAGGCGGTGGGATCTCTTGTTTTAAATAAAATTCAGCGCTGCTCATCTATAACAGTTAATAGGTAGGTAACGTACCTATTGGACACTATGGTTCAATTGAGTGATTAAATTAAATAGTGGTACAAAACCTGAGTTCGTTAATAGATGTCGCTTAGTCTGATGATGACGTAGTACAGCAATTTTACCAAAGATGGCGCTATAAATAATCATTTTAATCTTTAGTTCTGACATATATTTTATAAAGTAATAAAACATACCTATTGGACTCTATGGTTCAATTGAGTGATTAAATTAAATAGTGGTACAAAACCTGAGTTCGCTAATAGATGTCGCTTAGTCTGATGATGACGTAGTACAGCAATTTTACCAAAGATGGCATTTAAATAATCATTTTATTCTGTAGCTCTGACATATATTTTATAAAGTGATAAAACATACCTGCCTATTGGACTCTATGGTTCAATTGAGTGATTAAATTAAATAGTGGTACAAAACCTGAGTTCGCTAATAGAAGTCGCTTAGTCTGATAATGACGTAGTACAGCAATTCCACCAAAGATGGCGCTTTAAATAATCATTTTAATTTTAAGCTTTGACATATATTTTATGAAGTAGGTAATAAAATCAGTTCAACAGTTTTAGAGTTTATCGATTAATATCTTTCTTATGCATAATATTAAGTTTTGTTTTTTTTTTTACCTTGATATTTAATGATTCACAAGTACAGTGCTTCGTTTGTGAATATTTCTACCTAGCATGGCGGACTACGGAAATAAAATCTTTTAAACTTACTAACTTGGACTGGAGTGGTGTATGCTCTAAATCCCTCAATCCTCTAAGAGAGCAAGCGTCTGCCCAGCTGACTCTAATACTTTCCATTGATGAAGAATTGCAACGTCACCGTTCTATAAAATAAGAACGCGTAAATTTTGTCAACTTTACAATTACTTCGTAAGTAGGTACAACAAACCAACAAAACTCATTTCTAAACAAATGAACGGCCCAAAGGATAGCTTTGCCATTCAAATTGTTGTTTAGTTAACAGCTTCATTTTTTGCTAACTCCGTTTTGCATGTAAATATAGCGATGGGGTTGGCGTAGAACTGTCTACGAGCGATTCTTCGACTGTTTTCTGTGAAAGCGCCCCAGCTCGCGCGCGATGTTTTTGTTGAAAAACCTTTTACTTTTCGTTGATTGTGTTGTGAAACCATTTTGTCGACGATGAAAGACAAATTTTTGCTGTGCGTTTTTTGTGTGACGCGTTCTTTGTTTTCTGAACTACTTGGACGAGTTGTACATACGCTTATTTAAGTTATTTAAAACGTAAGCTTATAGGGAAATCCTATATGATGTTAAGGATTACAAAAACGATACAAAGACTTGGGTGTAAGTTACTGTAGCTTCATAGCTAATTATAATTAGGCCTAATTAATGACTATGTCAGCTGGTGTCAACAAAAAACCCGACTAAGTTTGTTGTGGGCTTCTTACTCGTAGATCTGTAGATTTGGGCGCGTTTGGAACCCTCCTAGCCTAAGTTTTAAGTTAACGTATGTTATTATCATCGCTATCGAATTAAAATCATGGAATACTTATATGTATTATTATATTACATTTTGGTACACTTTACATATGACTGTATTTAGGTTATATGAATAAGTAGGTAGGCACATAGCTGTAAGTAGGTTTAAATTACCGACAAAGACGTGTCGCCAAGCGATTTAGCGTTCCGGCACGATGTCGCGTAGAAACCAATTAGGTATATTATGTTCGAATGGGTTTACCATACCTCTAACAGGTTAGCCCGCTACCATCGCAGACTGCATCATCACTTAACATCAGGTGAGATTGCCGTCAAGGGCTAACTTATAGTGGAAAAAAAAAAGTGGTTTAGCGATTGTTTGGTTATATAATATTTTTTCTTGTTTCTGTCAAATATCTATCTATAAAGATAGAAAACTGTGCAACCCTTCAGGGGACGTTTATTATTTTTTTTAGTATTTCATAAAATTTAATAATTTTTGTTAAATGTATCGTGACGTATCAAAGTTTACCGCACACCAGAACTTAACTACACTCACAATGAATGTTGCAGGCTGTCACAGCGTAATGGAGTCTCATTTCATCCAATTTCAGCAAACATTACGTTGGGAGCGGATTAATAAGACGGAGATAGTGAGGAAAAGGCGTTTTTCCTAAAGGGAAGCCCGTAGCACTCGAATACAGATGTCATTAACACTTGAAATATGATTCACGTGTCCACTCAGTCGATTGGACGCTGGACCGTTCGCGCGTATCGCTCAGGCTTGGCGACATCTGTAAAGCATCTACTAAATGATCCGCCGACATGACAAATGAATACACCTAAATAGTTGCCGGATATTTCGGTGAAGCTTTTTAAAAGTAGCGTTTTATGGCAGAAAACAGGCTGACATTTTACTATTATTATGTGGAGAATAATAGGAGTGTATAATAAAATACCAATGTAGGTAATTATGTGAGATGGTGATAAACAAAAAAAAACCCGGTTCAGTTTGTTGTGGGCATCTTCTTAGACCTGGGCGCGAAGTTTTAAGTTGGCGAGTGTAATTATCACCATCACTTCACATATAGAAATAGTGAAAAATGTGATATATATATGAACGATTCATAGATGCCTGTAATAGGTTTCTATGAATAAAGCTATTTTGGTTTGATTTATGTATGATTGTGGATCAACATTTCCTTGTAGTTATCTTATAATGACATGTAAATTTTAATCTAAAAAGACCCTCTTATATGGGTTTATTACAACTCTAATGAAGTCTTTTATTCGTCTTTTATCATCATCCTTGAATATTTAACCCATCTGAGCTCGTTGTAGGCTTCCTCCTTGATCTGGTCGCGTTTAAAACTCCCATTGGTAGCTTACAGTTTTAAGTTTACGAACGGAGTTATAACCATCACCTTACGGATTAAAGTAATAGTTAAGTTAAAAAATGACATGAAAGCTTCCCAAATGCCTGTCCTAACTACGTTCAAATGTATAAAACACTTTAGAATTTGAATTCGAACAAGGTTTATTTTTTTTCTAAATAACGCTCTTTTCGTTGCTCAATAAGCAAGAACCGCGTGCATCGCATAAAAATAATAGTTGTATTAAGGTTGGTTTTTACACGCCACACGTCATAGACAATCCTGCTCTCTAGAAAAGAGTGCAGAGGGTCTGTCATCATACAGAGTAATATTATGTCTTTCCTGAAAGTGGACGTTTTATAACTTTTCTTGAACACTGTTTTTTGATTATAACCGTCCCTATATATAATCTAGCGATCTTTATTAATGTTTAAAAGTACCTTATTTTTAATTTTGACGACCTCCGTGGCGCAGTGCGTGCTCTGTTGCATTATAAAGTTGGAGGACCTGGGTTCGATTCCCGGCTCGAGTCTGGTCTGGTGGGAGGCTTCGCCATGGCTAGTTACCCTACCAAAGATGTGTCAAGAGATTTAGCGTTCCGGCACGAATTCGCGTAGGAGTATAGGTTTACCATACCCCTCATAGCTAGCCCGCTACCTTCTTAGACTGCATCATCACTTACCATCAGGTGAGATTGCCGTCAAGGGCTAAAAAGTAGTATAGGTATAAAAATGTTTCCATCTTTCTGTGTTGTTGTTTCAACTAGCCACCAAAAAAAATCTAGCTGAACATGAGCGAAATCACGCAAGCAAGAGCTAAGCAAGTTATATAGATAATTGTAATCATCATCATCATCATCATCATGATCAACCCATTAACGGCCCACTACAGAGCACGGGTCTGCTCTCAATATGAGAAGGGTTTGGCCATAGTCCACCACGCCGGCGATGTGCGGATTGCCAGACTTCACACGCCTTTGAGAACATTATGGAGAACTCTCGGGCGTGCAGGATTCCTCACGATGTGTTTCTTCACCGTTGAAGCAAGTGATACTTTAATTGCTTAAAAACGCACATAACTACGATAAGTTAGAGGTGTGCGCGCCCGGTTCGAACCCCCGACCTCTGATTAGGAGGCGGTTGTAATAACCACTAGGCTTTCACAGTATACACACAGATAATTGTAATGTACCTATGTAACACAGAAAGGCCCACAACCGAACTACGAGCAGCATGTTAGAGTGAACTTTCAACGTGTCCGTCAGAATTAGCGTCCGGCCATAACTATCGGTCCGGGGCCCACCTCAACCATAAATTAGTTGCCACTTGAGCCGTACAAGGGTTACCCGCATTTCCATTGACTCACGACATTTTGTTATATTTCTGTTATAGGCTTGACTAAGGTTTCGCATATGATAGGTTTGTCGTCTGTATAACTTCCAAACGGAAACACTTCAATATCAAACCCCTATTTTGCCCCTTTGATGTTTCGATTTGATGAAGGGGGGAAAACGACACTATCCGAAAAAATACCCTGCGGATGCTCGGGGGGGCTGACCCCTTTGGTTCTGAAAGGTTACGGTTATCCTACTAGGAAAAACAACACAAAGTGGGTTATGGTCAGCCAGGTATAAATAACATACCAATATATATATAGGATGAACAGGGATGTTTTCGTCGGTAATTTGGGTATACGTGAGTAGTTTCGGGCAGAGACCAGATACTCAGATAGATAATTAAGCGGTTTTATTCATGGTAGAATTATAAGTAGTGTAATTTATAAATAGTAGACTATACGCTCCACCAAGTACAACTATGCATTACCGCGTCTCGATCACCAATGAATGCAATGCGTACGTCTTTAAGAACCTGCATAGATAGTGGGATCGCCCCTCTCTTGTCTGTCGTACATTATTCTAAAACTAGATGGCGCTACTCTCTGATTACCTTCATATATATCTTGAGGTTCAAATATGGTGTTAGGACATCTGCTATAAGGACACACATAATGTTGATGGACAAAAAGGAAAAAAAGGAGTGGGTTTTATCTATAAAATGTGTAGGCACTTATAGCTACTTGTTGGGATGAGAGGATTAAAATGGGATAAAAGAGATGATATAAAATACTCGCTAATACTATATGCTTATATATATATATATATAAATTAAAAGCAATAGGTTATTCATCCAAACAGCCAAAACCGAGTAGAGTAACATGGTTTACTTTTTATTTTAGAAAACGTCACGGTTCCTAGCTGGGTGTGTGTAGGTGTGTAAATCTACAGCGCAATTTTCTTAAATGGGCCTCTTTTGGTTGCACGCTGGAGGGAAATGGTTTTACAGTGGCCTGCAATCAATTTGGCTGGGCCGCGGTCGAGTGCAAGAGTGTTCCCGTGACCCAGCCACCAGCCGACGCGAAGGAACATCGCTGGGTTTTAGTGGGTATTCTGGTCGCCAGTCTGGCCGCCGAAGAGTCCCACGTACCTGGTCGGAAGCGGTGCAATCTTGCTTGCGTCGCCTCCGAAGGGGATGCGTAAAAGCATTTCCCAGCATGAAAAATGGCCTGCAATCAATCAAACATACAAAGCTTTATTCTTGTAATCCGTTTCAAAAGACCCTTGATGTGTGGCCGCACGGGAAACCTCAATATCACGGGAAATCAGCAATTCTACGCAGACGAAGTCGCGGGCAACAGCCAGTAATGTTATATACATATTAACGTGGAAGGGAAAAAGAATAGAGGAAGACCAAAGAAGAAATGGATGGATTGTGTAAAAGAGGATATGCGGCTAAAAGGTGTGGGTAGCGAGGTGACTGCTGATAGAAGTGAGTGGAAGAAGAAGACGTGTTGTGCCGACCCCACATAATGCAGGATAAGGACAAGAAAAAGTTGAGCCGTTGAACGTGCCGGATTGTACAATGGGCACGCAATATAAAGCATGGGCCATAGACTTTTAATCAATCTGCACGAGCGATGCGGGACTGCAAAAATGGCGGCAGGTTAGTGCCGGCTTAATTAAAACCATAAGGAAAATTGTCCGTTCCGGTTGTCAGTGCCTTGTTTTTTGGCCCATTTCATTTTCGGGTTTTTTTATGATAGTTGGATTAGTGGGGTTTTATGGGTTTTTTTGCAGCAGGCAAACTTATGCGTGTATGTTATGCGGTAGAATTTTCGTAACTCGACGAATAGTTTTACCCCAATACTGAAAAACCATAACCCTTATGTATATTTGTGTGATACAAGAGTGTTGTGTCATATTATGTTGTATTTGTCGAACAAGATACGTCATGATCATAACTATTATGTATTTATTAATCTAGTGGAGTAAAGATGGCCCATATATTATGTACATTTTTTAAATTAATTTTGCAACAGTTTATATAATATTTTAAGCTCACTTATCATCATCATCATCATCATGATCAACCCATTACCGGCTCACTACAGAGCACGGGTCTCCTCTAAATATGAGAAGGGTTTGGCCATAGTCCAACACGCTGGCCATGTGCGGATTGGCAGACTTCACATGCCTTTAAGAACCTTATGGGGAACTCTCAGGCGTGCAGGTTTCCTCACGATGTTTTCCTTCACCGTTGAAGCAAGTGATATTTTAATTACTTAAAAACATACATAACTCCGAAAAGTTAGAGGTGCGTGCCCGGATTCGAACCCCCGACCTCTGATTAGGAGGCGGATGTCTTAACCACTAGGCTATCACAGCTACTCACTTATAATACCTCTTAAAAATGGAGGGCAGTACCTACTATCCCCAAACATTTATTTATATTTTATAGTTCATGAAATCTTATTTGTGTACCAAATTAAATATTTTTTATTTGCTAATTTTATTATCATAATATCTATATTTGACGGCAAACTGTATAAAGAAGCAAATTGGTAGGCTAAAAGTTTTAGTTAAAATCAAGCTGCTAATAAAGATATCACGTTTCGGAGAGGCAAAATCTATTCAGTATGAGATGCATGCATAAATATTGCATTGCAAGTAATATATATTTTACCTCCACGTAACTGCTCTATGTTTGCTTATAACGTTACAAAGCAAAAGAAACCTTGGAACCCTCAGGGCTAGATTAAAAGTAATAAATAACAAAAACTGTATATATTGCATGTATAAGCCACCGGTTTAATCTTCCCAAAAAATCGTATTCAGATAAAGGTGCTTACAAAAACTTTATGCTAATATTATTCCGGGACATAGGAGGTTGAAAATTGCATACAAGTATCAGATACGAAACGAGGGTCGCCACATATAAACTGAAAAGTAGGGACGGTGGATTTTGATAAAACCCGGAAATTTTTTCGGAAGATACTTAAGTTGTTTTTGTAATATTAATACGTGAAGAATTAAAACTGATTTTACAGGAGTTTGAGAGGAGTTTACGTATACTTAGGCTTATTAATTCTTAACTAGGTACTAACTTACCTCTGAATCTAACTCTAACTAATAACAATGTTAAATAGGCATACGTGGGTATTAGACATTTGTAAGCTTTACAATACATATATGTAAGCAAACACTATTTAGGAAATAAAATAGAATGTCTTTTACAAAAATAGTATGCTCTAAAGTCTATCTATCTACGCAATATTGATTTGATAACGTGTACATCTTTTATCCATGAGGAGTCATATTTTATGCCTAATAATGATGGTAGAAGGTTATCTTTTAACTGGACTTCTCTTTTGACCGCTATGTGTAAAGAAAAGATAAATATAATATTAGAATAGATATTTTTGTCGTTTATGGAATTGAAAAATATTACGACGACTACTTAAATTAATATTTTATATAATTTAAACTGTTGTATTATTTTAAAGATTTTTCTGTTTTGTAAATTTTATTCGGAATTATAATTCGCTATAACATAATAATAATTTGAATTTTAATACTAGACTGAATGAATTTTTAATGTTAGAATTATAATTATTACTAATATTTATGTTATATTTTGCACACTATTTATTTAGTTGAATGTTATGGTCTATTTATTGCTAAATTTGTTTTCACCATCTCATTATTTACAAATAATCTAGCAAATTATTTATTATTATCTTGACAATTAAAAATGGCGCTAAATAGCAACTAAAGCATGCGGTAAAAAAAATAGAAGCGTATTACTCAGAATTAGGTAACTATTCTAACGATAGGTACGTCCAAATCTAGAATTTATGACGCATTTTATAGTTAAAAATCTTTTTAACTGTATATTTAGCGTTACTTTCTTTCCTTCAAATAGGTGACTACGTGTGTCGAGACCTTACTCCACCTACTAAAATATTGATGGAAAAAAATCCACATTGCGCCGGTTCTAGGTTTTCATACATTTAAAAGCAATTTGGAACCGCTGTCCAATCCAGGCAGGCCGCCATTCCCGGATTATTCAAACAATCTCCGGGCATTACCGGCTGCTCCCCGGGGCGTCGTTGTTGAATGTTGCCGCTTTACTTTTTCACGACCCCCTCCCGTTTCACCTCTGCCCCCTTCATACCTAAATGTTTATTGTATCATATGTACCAGGGTTGATGTGGAGATCAGTAACCCTATCTATAGTTATATCTGACATCGTAACCGAAAAAAGTTACAAATAATGTAATACGGCTAGTACGCATTTCTTCTAACGCTTGTTATTTTTTGTGATTGCATTACAATAGTACCAAGTGGTATATTTTTCACAAACGTGTTTGTTTAATTAGAAAATAAGAAATTTTACTCTCTTATTTTACTATTGTATTTTACTCACTATTATATTCACACTATCCTTTTACTTGTAAATGGTTCCTTTCACAAAAGATTCTCTGGAGGAGATCGCTTAAAGCGATGATGCTTTTGTGAAAGCGATAAGACCGCCTTTGCGCATTATATTTGTCATCTATTTTTGTATTTATTTACTTTATAGTTATATTTATATATAGTTTTGTAATGTTTGCATATTAAAGACTATCTATCTATCTATATAATGACGTACAAACATTGGATTCTATATTAACAAAAACTATCTTTTTCTGATAGAACATGTATGCGCACAGCTGTGGGTGGTATTCGTAATTTATAATCGTATATTCAGTGCTATTTTAGCTAAGCGTTCGTTACAGACAGTTATGTGATTTCCTCAAGGTATCACGCGAACATTTTTTATACTTGAATTTATTTGGTAACGGCGCGCAATCGGCGTCCCACATGGGCGCACTTATTAATTCATACTAACCTCTACACAAGGTTGTTTGTATCGCTTACATAAAAAAAACGCATATTGCGAGTTTACTTCATCATTATCATGATCAAGCCATTGCGTGCTCACTACAGAGCACGGGTCTCCTCTCAATATGAGAAGGGTTTGGCCATAGTCCACCACGCTGGCCGTGTGCGGATTGGCAGACTTCACACGCCTTTGAGAACATTACGGAGAACTCTCAGGCGTGCAGGTTTCCTCACCATGTTTTGCTTCATCGTTGAAGCAAGTGATATTTTAATTGCGTTTTTCAGCAATTAAAATAAAATATAACTTGCATTGTTCTGCATAGCGATTAAGCATTCCGGTACAATGTTACGTATAGAAACCCTAACAGGAAAGCACACTACCATCTTAGCTACCATCATCACTGACTGATTTGTAGTGTAATAAAAAAAATACAAATATGTAAACTATGTATACGTAAAGCTGTGATAGCCTAGTGGTTAGGACGTCCGCCTCCTAATCAGACGTCGGGGGTTCGAACCCGGGCACGCCTCACCTCTAACTTTACAAAGTTATGTGCGTTTTTAAGTAATCAAATATATCACTTGCTACAACGGTGAAGGAAAACATCGTGAGGAAACCTGCATGTCTGAGAGTTCTCCTAATTGGAAATATCGACTATTAATTAAAAAAAAATCGATCTAGCAAGCCAACAAGTTTATCCGTGAGCTAACATTATACAGTAGTACTTTGTCAGCACTTTCCTTAATTAGTACATAAAGCTTTCAAAGCTCCGACTGCGAATAAGCATATCTTTTATATGAGATGACATTCGTTAAAGTCCACCAACTCGTATTGAAGAAGTACCTACTGTAAAGGTTTACGCTTTAAATTCCTCTTATGTTAGGCGAAGTCTGTGCCCAGTAATGTGACTTTAGAATTCCGAAAATGGCGGCCAAACATGTGGGCATATTGTTCACGACTCAGATTACACACTGCCTTTGGAAAATCAACATATTCAGCCTCCTCTCAATCTATTCGGCTCTTACGTTGTAATATGATCTGTGGCGATTTGAATTTCAAAGATTTCTAGTTCTATACAGCCTATAAGCTTGATGTATAAGTTATAATAAACTATAAGTATAAACCATGTTCAAATAATACAAAGCGTACAATTTTAAATTCATTTCAGACTTACTATAGGGGTTAACGTGCATTATGGAATGTTATTGAAGCGGTGATAGCCTAGTAGTTAGGGCGACAGCCTCCTAAACAGAGGTTGGCGGTTCGAACCCGGGCACGCACCTCTAAATTTTCGGAATTATGTGCGTTTTTAAACAATTCAAATATCACTTGTTTCAACGGTGAAGGAAATATCGTGAGGAAACCTGCACGCCTGAGAGTTCTCGATAGTGTTCTCAAAGGCGTGTGAAGTCTGCCAATCCGCACATGGCCAGCGTGGTGGACTATGGCCGAACCCTTCTTATATTGAGAGGAGACCCGAGCTCTGTAGTGAGCCGGTAATGGGTTGATTTTTAAGCAAGTACTTTGAAGGGTTCCTGTTTGACTGTACGGACAAAAACAAAGTCTTTAAATATTATGCAATTCGTTAGCACTGCTAACCTTAACAGATTTTCTTCATTCCTTACCGTTCCACAGAAAAGTAAAGGAATCTATATTTTATTGCCACTTGGGAATATATGTAAATAGTTGAACAAAAACCTGTATATATTCTTTTCCGTTAAGAAATATTTACGATGACAGCCTTTTATATATAAACATTTAAAATAACTGATGAGAGGCTGAAACTCTAACCCAGTGATTCTCAACCACTGTGCCGCGGCACTTTTTTGTGCCGCCTAATTTCAAAAGTGTGCCGCCAAATTTTGCAAATATATAATAATTAATTATTAATCCCTTAATAATCGTTTAGTTATTATTGTAGTATATATTAGTTTATTTCGTATATTAAAAATTTTTGTCGAACTATTTATGCAGTGTGTTGTAAGTAAATATTTTTTTGTTTTTCTTTGTGTGCCGCTAAATTTTGAAAACGTTAAATATGTGCCGCAACAAAAAAAGGTTGAGATCCACTGCTCTAACCGCTTAGTTATATTTTCGTTCAAAGGATGGCGAGAATGCGTGTATTTTGAGACCCAATGATAAGGCACCCACGTGCCCTAAACTTATTATTATTGGTTATAAGTGATAAAACTAACAAAAAAGGAAATGGTAAATAACTTTAAAAAAAGTGGGAGAAAAAAGATATAAAAGTATTTATCAATAAAAAACTACCTAGGTTCTACGCGTAAAGGCTATTTTGTTCAACTGTACTAGAAAATTATTTCTATAATTCAGAACATAATATAGGTCTCTCTAGGTAGATACGTTTGTGAGTATGAAGTCCTAAGATGTAAAGTAAAAATTGCACGTTTGAATACCAGCAAGTACAACGGTGACAGCAATAAAAAAATAATGACAAGAGCTGTCATGTTATCAAAGTGTCTATGGCGCATAATGTTTCGTTATGTATTTATTCTTGGTCGCACACTTCATTAAAGCCCTCCACTCTGTACGGTCCTCGGCTTTTCTAATATCGGAAGGCCAGTGAGTGATTTCACCTGATCAGTCCATAGGTTAGGCGATCGGCCACGCGGTCTTTTCCCCTCCACCTTGCGTACATCTATGAGTTTTTCCAAGTTACTTGGCAGTCGTCGGGCAATATCACCAAAATGACCGAGAATCTTTTGGAAACATATGGTGAAAAGTCCTGACGCCAACACGAAGCTGCTCCAGGATTTATAGGTTGATAATCATCTCGGTCCAAGGTATTCGAAGCGCAGCTACGTACTATGGTACGTAGCTGCGCTTCGAATAAAAACCGCTAAAATCTGTTGAAAGCTAGTACACAATAATTATAATACACTTATTACTTAGGTGCCAAAATGTTTTAAAATTTCGCAACACGAGATTATGTTATCTCGCCATTACCGGATGAGTTCAGGTCACAGGTGTCACCTACTGATTTTCCCTAATCAATGGCTCGGGTAGAGAGATCTCGAGGAAGCAATTTCTTAGCCCGGGTTTACGGTCCGCAGGTGCATTGTACCGATGGGCACCTCCTTCCTCCTTAAGATCTGATAGTATCGATAATGTAGCGCTTTGAAGGAGACCTTTGCTGAAATACTTGTTACTTTGATATAACCGTAATACGTAATACATGATAATATTAGTAGGTAAGCAAAATTTGATTCTTTAAGAAATATCTCGCGTATATTTGCAGCGCAATATCATGAGTCTATTTTCCATGTTTTGACGACCTCCTATCGCATTATAAAGTTTGAGGTCCTGGGTTCGATTGCCGGCTTAAGTCTGGTCTGGTGGGAGGCTTCGGCCATCGCTATTTACCACCCTACCGACAAAGACGTGTCGCTAAGCAATTAAGCGTTCCGGCACGATGTCGCATAGAAACCAATTAGGAATGTTGGCTTAACATACCCCTAACAGGTTAGCCCGCTACCATCCAAGACTGCATTATCACTTACCACGTGAGATAATCGTCAAGGGCTATCTTGTAGTGTATAATATAAGGTACTATTCTCATTTATTTCAGTTTTTATTTCCGTGCCACAGGTCAGTAACAAACGAGGTAAGTGTTCTAATTGTGGTGTGTACTTGTAGTGTATAAATAAAAGTCATAATAGTACTATTTAAAAAAAAACTATACCCTAAAAGCATCAGGAACTCTAGTATGTCTTCAGCTGTATGCGAAGATAACTCCATTAATATATTAATGACCTGGCAAATGCTCTGCTAGCTCCACCGTCATGTTATAATGACTTCGCATGAAACCGATTTGTCCATCGGCTGGTGTGACGTCACCAGCCCGCTAATGAGGAAGGAACGAACCTCGACCGGGATGCGAGCAATTAGCGCGATCATAACAAATCCCCGGGAAGCCATAATCAGGACGCGAGGACAAACCACCAATTATAATTGGCTACAATACTGAAGCGTTTTGAAGATCGTATCCAGTACACACACTGAAAAAAAAAATATATATATATAGCTGCTATGAAGCGGTGATACCCTAGTGGTTAGGGCGTCAGCCTCCTAATCAGAGGTAGGCGATTCGAAACCGGGCACGCACCTCTAACTTTTCGGAGTTATGTGCGTTTTTAAACAATTAAAATATCACTTGGTTCAACGGTGAAGGAAAACATCGTGAGGAAATCTGCACGCCTGAGAGTTCCCCATAATGTTCTCAAAGGCGTGTGAAGTCTGCCAATCCGCACATGGCCAGCGTGGTGGACTATGGCCTTTTCTTATATATATCATATTGAGAGGAGACCCGTGCTCTGTAGTGAGCCGGTAATGGGTTGATCATGATGATGATGATGATGATTGCTGCTAAATTAATTAATAGATTTTGTTACTTTTTATACTCCACTACAGGTTAGCCCGCGACTGCAAATTTTTATTTCCTCCTCTGCAAATTCACCTGGTGGTAAGTGATGCAGTCTAAGATGGTAGCGGGCTACCTTGTTAGTGCCAGAACGCTATATCACTTGGCGACACGTCTTTGTTGGTATGTGGTAACCAGCCACCAACTTTATAATGGGACAAACGTGTGCGCTGCGTCACGGGAATCCTCAAAACCCGAATTGACTTAACAAGAGCTTTGATTGTCGGAAAGCCCTTTAGGTTTTCATTTGAAAGCCAAAGCAAGTTAAGATAGTTCCAGTAATTATTTTATCACTAATAATGGTAATGATCGTTAAGGTCCATCAACGAGCAGCGTGGTAGATGTATGTTCAAAATCAAAATCTTTTTTTTTAAAGAAGAAGCCAGATGAATGCTCTGTGTACTTTTTTTTAAACGCTGGGAAATGCTTTTACGCATCCCCTCCGAAGCGGCAAAGGCAGACCTGGGCCACAAGCAGTGGGGTAAATTGGACACCCTGGTGACCAGAATATCCACTAAAACCTAGCGATGCTCCTCGCGTTGCCTGATGACTGAGTCACGGGAACGCTCACACGCTCTCTCGGACGCTGGGAGGATGAATACTACAATGTAGTAGGAGTACTACAAGAGATGTTAGATTCTTTTTTTTCCGTACTGTCTATTAGCTGTACAAACCCTATTGGTTGCCACAGCGTAACCGGGCTGTGATGTAAGAAAAGGCACTTGTGTGCAACTAGCAAGCTGACGACGCTCTCAGTACTTTTCAATTAAGAGAATTACACGTGAAACTTGCAGCTTGAGACGGGCTGGAACACATACGCGCTGCCGAAATTAAATTAGGTGCTGACCAGTGTCTTGATATACGGATGAATGTTGAGTTTTAAAACGCCACGGTCTTTCCAAAATACTGACATTTTAGATATAACAAAATGGGTGCGTGTACTTATGTACGTGAGAAGTCATATCAATCAATTAATCTATCATAATCTTTAATCAAATAATCATTTAAAAGGCACTTTTGACGTGTCAATAATTTACATAGTAGTAAGTTGATGGTGATAACTACATTTTTAAACTTAAAATTAAAGGTTCCAAGCGCGCTCAATCGTAATAAAACGGGTGTGAATTTATTTGGAACGAAGTATATACTCGTATAAACCTTATTAGTAAAAATGCAGGTACCGTTAAGAATACATGAATTTGTTGAACTACTCACTACAATAAGTGACAGTACACGATATGGAATAAAAGGGTAGTTGGATAATGGATAATATTAATAATTGGCCGAATTAAATCAAATCAATATTTCGCGTTACAAACAGTTATAAAATAACTCAAAGGGATTGAAAAACTTATATACGAACAAATAACCTCTATCGATTTACAATGTCAATATTACTTTTAAGATATAAAATAGATAATATATAGAAAAGATATCGAAAACCAAAAGTAATAAATAGAAAAAGGGTAACTTGTGGGCCGTGAACGAAGGACAAAATATTCAGAAGGCACTAGAAAACGGTATTTAAAATTCCTTACCTTTTGATTGGAAAACCTTACTTTTTGCGACGCGTTCACGTCGAATTCCGAAGCGTATGTAGACTAGGAGGATAAAACAAAAACATATGAAGTTGAGAATAAAGTTTAATTTGATGGAAACTCGTTGTGTTTACGATTGAGAGCGAATGCGTTTTTAGAGGGTTTTGCGCAATGTCATACCGTGAAAATTAAACCCGAGGAAAAATAATGAAGTACTGCCTTTTTAATTAAGCAACGGCACTATGGGCGTGCGACGGCCTCGGTGGCGTAGGGCGTGCGCTGTCGCATTATACAGTTGGAGGTCCTGGGTTCGATTCCCGGCTTGAGTCTAGTCTGGTGGGAGGTTGTGGCTAGTACTTACCTACGGACAAAGACGTGTCGCAAAGCGATTTAGTGTTCCGGAACCAATTAGGAGTGTGGGTTTACCATACCTCTAACAGGTTAGCCCGTTACCATCCAAGACTGCACCATCACTTACCACCAGGTGAGATAGCCGTCAAGGGCCAACTTGTAATGTTATAAAAAAAAAATGCGATGCGAATTGAGAGGAAGAAGGTTTTTTTATATTTACATGGTTGAACAAACGAGCAGACGCGTCACCGACATGACTAAGAATGTCGTATGACCATCTGTAGCAATAGCGGAGCCACGGATTCGTTGCTGGCTGAACCCATCCTCCTAAACGGTTTCCACTCGCTATCATAACGGTACGCTTAATCTCCTGGCGGTGTGTCTTTGACAGAAGGGTGGTAGCCAGATCGGACTTGACGAGGAATCAAACTCGGGACCTTAATAACCACGCACAGAACCACGGGGTTTGTTAAAACTTACTACTGGATTCCCGTGACTTCAAAAAATTTCGGTTATTGGAATCCGTGAGGCTTTAAGAAATAGGCATCAAAGGATGGTCCACTACCAAAGGGAAGTATACCAAGGGTCATGTCGTGATAGTTTTTTGTTCGGGTATACCCCCCTACGAGGGTGGGAGTCGCACATAACCTCGTCCTGCCCAAGGAACGGGGGAAGCCAGAAAATAGGCCCACTACCGTCCACTGCAACATCTCTCATGGTGTCAAACCAAGTGACATTACATTCGAGGGTTAACTTGTACTGGAATAAAATGAACGAAGTCGCATGAAAAGCAAGTTATAAATGCCTTAATAGCTTATACAATAGTTCAAACGTAACAACCTTATAAAACGTATAATCATCGTTCCGTGTCGTACCTATCACAAATTAATAACCAGTACTTTGTCAATCTTCTGATGACGCCCTTTTTGACTTCCAAAACCACCTTACATTTTACCTTCCAACAAATATATTGACACTCTTATTGACTTACCGATAAGACTTTTAATCCTGTAGCTATATGTTTATGGGCGTTTATTTTTTTTGTACACACAACGGTATGTTATGCTATCGAAAAATAATGGAGACACTCATAAAGCACTTATAATAGGAAATATATTTGAATGGCTATTTGTTGTGTATATGTTTGTGATAATTTGCATTTCGTGCAAGCTAACGACGCTGTAGTGCCCTTGAGCTCGACTGCTCTATAGCAGAACCCTGTAAGTGCAAGAGTTTTGTGCATTGAAAAAATACTTATATACCCAGGTGTCGCTAGTTGTAAGTGCTTCAATCATAGACTTGTAGTCATTTTAAAGCACTATTAGAGTTTTTATTCGTATTCTTAAAGATAGATGTGTGGTCTTCGTCAAAGAGTTTTTGTGAAAAATAAAAATCCACTCATCAATTTGGTGTCCTTTTTTGTTAATTTACTCGTAAAGAATCCAATTTACTCTGCTGTACTTAACGTCTGGTATTGTTCCGAATATCTTATTTGTCAAAAAAGGCATTCAAGTTTCTTTACGATATTTTACTTAATCGTTAAAGGATATCGTATTTGATAAATATAATTGATAAAGATAAATATAATTTACACGCAAAATATATGAATATCAAACTCAATAAAAAAAAGTTCTAATCAGAGTTGTTAAACATATTCAGTTATGTTGAGTTTTTTTTTATGACATAAGCTCTGTGCCATCCAGGGGTATCCATGAGGATTTATCCACGGATAAAAAAACATTGACGTCAAACATCTACAAATCGTTTTTCAAATTACATGTAGATCGGGAACTGTCAATTTAATTTATTGTTTCTTTTATTTTAATTTTTATGATTCGTATTTTATTGTGTAGCTATTGTATCATATTATAATTGGGTCTGGTTGCCATAATAAACAAATGATTATATTATTGTCCACCATCCAAGCAGTTAAAATTAAAACCTCCCATTTGAAAGTCAGTCAGTCAGTTAGTAATGTAGCTTACGTCGCTCTGAATCGCTGACGCGTAGCACTTTCCAGTATTAAAATGATGAACGTATTACGTACCCCGCTATCGAGTATGGAAATCTCCCATTTTATTATACGATACGTCATTATCCTATTAGGTAAACAAAGTTTTGTTAATAGAGTCATCTGGGTTATTACGTTTTGGGGTGGCCGCCGTTTTCGTGCCGCTGGATTTCTTTATTTATTCTCTGATGACGTAATTTTATTTTGTTATTTATCTACGCGGACGAGCTATTCGTAGAAGAGTCCGTCCGCGTAGATCAAGGTAGATTCAATTAATTCCTGTGGAATAATCATTTGTGTGTAGCTAAGCTTTGATAACCTAGTTGTCCGATGGGAGGCTTCGGCCGTGGTATTTAGCCAAGCCATTCAGCGTTCCGGCACGATGTCGCGTAGAAACCAATTAGGAGTATGGGTTTACCATACCTCTAACAGGTAATAGCCCGCTACCATCTTAGACCGCATCATCACTTACCTTCAGGTGAGATTGCCTTCAAGGCCTTACTTGTAGAGGAAAAAGAAGATCAGAGGTCCGGAGGTTCGTCGAAACCGAACTTTTCGGAGTTGTGTGCGTTCTTAAGCAATTAAAATATCACTTGCTTTGACGGTGTAAGAAACATCGTGAGGAAACCTTCTGAGAGTTCTCTATAATGTTCTCAAAGGCGTGTGAAGTCTGCCAATCCGCACATGGCCAGTGTGGTCAACTATGACCAAACGTTTCTCATATTAAGAGGAGACCCGTGCTCTGTGAGCCCTCAATCATATTGACGATGATTCACATACATATATAACATTATTTTGGTGACATTACTCTCTTTCCTCCATATTATATGACACATACAAATTTCTTAACAACATAGTGTACATACAAACCCGTTCACCGGTTGCGGTTTTGCCGTGGTTTTTACCAACACATACAATTATTATTAACCTCCAACTAACTACCTAGGTACTGTGAAATTTAAAAATAAAACATAAGCTTAATGCGGGCGAACTAATTCATCAGCTCCAATTGTATTGACTTAAAACAATGGAAGTACACAAACCATAAAAGCGACGCGTGCGCGAATATCATTCGAAAATCAAATATTTGCGTTTTTTACCGTTACAGCGCACGGCCCTGGCACACACACGAACACACATTAGAAAATCTAAACCCAAATAATAATGTTACTATAGGTTTAGGAATTAAAACCGAGTGAGTCGTTGCAACGCGTATAATTGCAAACAGATCTTACGGAAACTAGTACCTTTATCAGATACGAATTTATTAATTTATTATTTGAGATGGTGATAACAAAAAAAACCCGGCTAAGTTTGTTGTGGGTTACTTCTTAGACCTGGGCTTCATAGATGTCTGTAATAGGTTTATGTGAATAAAGCTATTTTTGATTTGATTTGATTTGATTTGAAGAACGTGTTGCGTAGATGACTCAGTGAAGAAGTAAAAGAAGTAGTTTGTTTCATAAGTTATAGTATAAAACTAACATGCTACAAATGTGGGGAATAAATAGAGTAGGTATATAGGAGGAGATGGTGTTGTATCTCATAAATGCCAGTCGAAATCCTATTTTATAAATGTACATTTTTTTTTATATACTATAAGTAGCCCTTTGTTTGATAATTCCTTGTAAAATGATAGCGGGCTAGCCCGTAAAGGAAATGGCAGATGCGTATATTAAACCTTAATCGGTCTCTACGCGGCATGGTAACGGAAAGCTTTATCACTAGTCTAAAACCCATGGTGACTAGCTGCTGCTAGAAAGTAAAGATTCCCTATATCCATGTACCAACCTGTAACACTTCGGAGCTATGTGCGTTTTTAAGCAGTTAAAATATCACTTGCTTCAACGGTGAAGGAAAAAATCGTGAGAAAACCTGCATGCCTGAGATTTCTCCATAATGTTCTCAAAGGCGTGTGAAGTCTGCCAATTAACACTTGATCAGCGTGGTGGACTACGGCTGAACCCTCCTCATATTGAGAGGAAATCCTTGCTCTGTAGTGAACCAAGAATGGGTTGATTATGACGATGATGATTTTTTTTTATACATTACAAGTTAGCCCTTGACGGCTATCTCACCTGGTGGTAAGTGATAATACAGTCTAGGGTGGTAACCGGCTAACCTGTTAGAGTTATGGTAAACCCACACTCCTAATTGCTTTGTACGCGACATCGTGCCTTAACGCTAAATCACTTGGCACATCTTTGTCGGTAGAATGGTAACTAGCCGCGATTGAAGCCTCCCACCAGGCCAGACTCGAGCCGGGAATCGAACCCAGGACCTCCAACTTTATAATGTGACAGCGCAAGCACTGCGCTACGGAGGTCGTCAAAAATTTTGATATACATGTATATCTGTCACAAATAATTGTTATATTGAAATTACAAAGTGTTATATTAAACGTGCGAGAAATGAACGAGTAGTAACGCTACGAAATGACCAATAGCAAATATCCTTAAAGCCTAAACGATAATTTACCTGCAGTGCAAACAATGGCGTCCGATTTTTTAAAGCGAACAACGCTCGCCTGTTATTACGAGCAATATATCAAAATATTGTAAAACTGTTATTTTACCCCTGTTTGCCTGGCTATACCTGTATCGCGGCTTTACTATTTATTTGCTATACCCTCCACCCCCTAAGTTATGCCGTAGGCCAACAAAAAAGTACACACAATTAACGATCTTTACGTTATTCAAATAAGTCCATTTATTCTATGAATTAGCTGGGAAATTAGGGTTTCGTTGACCAGGGTACTTCTAGCAGGACTTGGTCACGCGCTGTTTAATTTGGAAGCACACTCATTTTATGGAAGGGCACTCGAAATGTTTAATGAGTGTAGGAAATATTCTATTAGCTTTGGTTACTAATATACAAGTCAAGCGGTGATAGCCTAGTGGTTAGGACGTCAGCCTGCTAATCAGAGGTCGGCGGTTCGAATCTGGGCACGCACCTCTAACTTTTCGAAGTTCGCTTTTAAACAATTAAAATATCACTTGTTTCAACGGCAAAGGAAAACATCGTAAGGAAACCTGCACGCCTGAGACCACATCATCACTTACCATCAGGTGAGATTGCCTTCAAGGGCTAACTTGTAGTCGAAAAAGAAGGTCAGAGGTCCGGAGGTTTGCCGAAAGTTGCAGTGCGTGCCCGAGATGGGCAAGTACCGCAACTTTTCGGAGTTGTGTGCATTTTAAGCAATTATAATATCATTTGCCTTGACGGTGAAGGAAAACATCGTGAGGAAATATGCACGCCTGAGAATTCCCAATAATGTTCTCAAAGGCGTGTGAAGTCTGCCAATCCGTACATGGCCCTTCGTGGAGTATGGCCAAACCCTTCTCATTGAGAGGAGACCCGTGCTCTGTAGTGAGCCGGTAATGGGTTCGGTAATCGTTGGTCAAGTGATTAGAATTTTGGCTAGATGCTCCGAAAAGCAGCAATTTTACACCCATTGTACGGGTGTTATATTTAATAGTTCATTATGAATCCATCGTAAAACTCTTTACAACATTAATTCTAGAGCGGCCATTAAAATCAGTTGATTAAATTTAACGATTCCTAAAACTACCATCACAAACAACGTAACATAAAAGCACCGTACAATTGAACATAAAAAATCATCCAACTAACACGTTTTTAGTGGATTTTTAGCTCAATCGTTAAGTTTAATCAAGTGACCGTTAAATTAATTATCTAATCAACTCGGTTTTTAGACGGAAATTTGAAAAAAAAAAGTCACCCGTAGCAATTGGTTGGAAAACAATAAAAATCGTGCGCCCCGATGTGCTGTTGATTGAGAAAGATGACTGCCACTGTGAGAACATAGATTATGAGGGCGTTTTACACTTTACTACGTTTTAAACACTGTTTTAATGAGCTGATAAGGGGGCTAGCGGCCTTGATTGCAGTAGTTTCAATCAAGTACGGACGGCTTGGAATCATTGGCTGAAATCTATACAGCGTATAATTTTTGACGACCTCCATAGTCGGAGGCATAATATAAGGTAGGAAATTCGATCCACAGCTCAATTCTAGTCCGGCGGTAGATTTCCGCTACACTACAAGTTAATACTTGACGGCAATCTCACGATGGTAGGTGATGATGCTGTCTAGGATGGAAGCAGGCTAACCTGTTAGGAGTATGGTAAACCCACGCTCCGAATTGGTTTCTACGCGTCATCGTGCCGCTAAATCGCCTGGCGACACGTCTTTGTCGATAGGGTGGTAACTAGCCACCTCTAGACCAGACTCGAGCCTAGGACCTCCTACTTTAAAATGCAACAGTCTGGAGGTCTAGATGCTATCTATTGTTCGCAGGAGTTCGCCTTGTCGAGAACTTTGATACATAACATTTTATATGTGACAATCACTCAGCTCGCAGTTAAATAGCAATCCACTCTCTTATATTTGACATTTATCCAAAGCAATTCGCTCTCGCGCATTCGACATCTGCCCAGTTTCATGGCGCAAAGGTTTTGAACGCATCTGTTGAGTAATCTTATCGTACGACGTATCGCAAGCGTGTCGTTATGTAAAATCGTCATCCCATAGCGTCTGAGTCACTCATTAGAGCCAAGCTGTGCTTTAATCAGTGGAATAACATGTAATTAGCTGAACTGGAGCGACTCTCTCTAGTCGGGGCCTTTGACTGCTCGACGACGAACGGATAAACGAATGATGACCTATAGGGGACCTGCACTCTATTTATAACATGGACCGAGTTAAAGATAGAACCTGACTCATTAAGTAATCCTGTACCCACGTTGTATTATATAGTCTCTAAACTATATGAGAAAGCAGGTCTGTGCTGCTGAGAAAGTAGGTGTGTGAGAGTAGCTACGGCAAGATCCTTTTCATTTTTTTTTTTTTAATTTATTTGGGACAGTAAACAATTGTATATTAAATACTAGTACAAGATAAACTTATACATAATAACTTTAAATAAATATACAATTAACAACACTATCCACGACTTAATGAATATGACAATATTAAGGGCGTGACAAAATAGTTAAGAAAAAGATTAACAATATAAATAAAAAGAAAAGTAAAATAAAAATTAAAACATGTGAAAGAGAAAAAAAAAAATAAAAATTTAAAACGATTGTAACAAAATGTCTGTCTATGTAATGTCTTTTTTGTGTCTGCCTTCAGACAAAGCAAATATGTCGACTTCGTCAAACATTTCATTGTCGGCGTCCACCAATCGACGTATGGGTGAACGGGCTCCCGCGTTGGTTTTACAGAATTTGATCGCAAATCTATATATTTAAAAGCGAAAGGTCACTTACATACTTACATACTGATTAAACACGAGATCTCAAAAACTATTGTACGTATAAAGCTATAATTTAGCAAGTAGTTGATAGTTAAGAGATGTCAGCTAAGAAAGCATATTTGGAAATTCAACCCCTAAGAGGGTAAAAGGGGGGTTGGAAGTTTGTATGAAATTTCTTTGTTTTTAGAGTTACAGACACAAAAATTTGCATTATGATTAATAATAATAAATAAAAAACATGTACATCAATTTTTTTTAAAATATTAGATACCTGTCAAGGGTGGTAAAATAGGGGTTTGAAGTTTCTATGAAAGTCCTATGTTTTTTTAATTTAGAGTTACGAAAATCGGCAATTTGACATTTGCCTGTAGCTTACTTTCTCAAGCCGGGCATTGGCCGCACGGGTAACCTCAATCTCAAGTAAAATCAGCAATTCTACGCAGACAAAGTCGCGGGCAACAGCTAGTAAGTTAAAAGAACGCACGTCGCAGTTTTAAGCAATAGACGTGCAAATATTGCAAACGGCATGAAGCTATCCTCCGCCGTCATGATTCCCTGAGCGCCAAACCTATTTCCTTTCGAACTTTAACTATGTTAGTATGCTAGTTTTTTTTTTTTATTCACCACAAGTTAGCCCTTGACTGCATCTCACCTGATGGTAAGTGATGATGCGGTCGAAGATGGTAGCGGGCTAACCTGTTAGGGGTATGGTAAACTCATACTCCTAATTGGTTTCTACACGACGTCGTGCCGGAACGCTAACGACGTCTTTGTCGGTAGGGTGGTAACCAGCCACGGCCAAAGCCTCCCACCAGACCAGAGTCGAGCCGGGATCGAACCCAGGACCTCCGACTTTAAAATGCACGCGCTGCGCCACGCCAAATAGTATCTTATATAAAAAAATATTCCAAGTAATTTCCAAGTCGCATATACTCCTTTCTTTTGGAGAATTCTTGTTTCGGACATTCTTATATATTTATACACTCCTCATTTTGCCGTGTACAGGAAGAACCGTCTTACTGCTTAATGTTGCCTAGATATCATGTAGTGGGGTCTACTAATTTACGGTATTTAATACTATCAATATCAAAGAGTGATGTTGATAGTGAATATTGCTATTTTAAAGTATTGGCCTTTTTTTCAATTTCATATTAGGGAATGGCAATTATTTATGTTCCTGTGTTATAAAGTACTTATTTCATCTCATCAAAACTCAATGCGATAGCATTTTTCATAATATACTATACTAAGTTTATATTAATAACTGAATTCACCACTAACACTTTGTCACTTGCTTCAACGGTGAAGGAAAACATCGTGAGGAAACCTGCATGCCTGAGAGTACTCCATAATGTTCTCCAAGGCGTGTGAAGTCTGCCAATCCGCACATGGCCAGCGTGGTGGACTATGGCCGAACCCTTCTCATATTGAGAGGAGAACCGTGCTCTGTAGTGAGTCGGCAATGGGTTGATCATGATGACTTTGTTACGGAGTTAATCACACTTTCTCAAAGTAATAATTTACATTACCCCATCCTTTATTACGCCTCAACCTATATTTAAAGAGACCATTTTGGACAAAATTTAGAGCAAAATAAGAAAGTACTACATAGTATATACAACATTTACCTGTGAGACATATGTCCTATGTTATTTATACATAGTTCCACCACCGTGATGTGTTCCAACTGGTAACTGTGCTACGGAAATGCTTAAGGAAACACCCGCGTCGCCTTATTAAATCAATCCTGTTAATCTTTATTCCATATCGAGAGACATAAGTTCAAGCCTAATTGGCGCTGCTATTTTCACACTATCCTATATATATAATACCTTCATCATCATCATCATGATCAACCCATTACCGGCTCACTACAGAGCGCGGATCTCCTCTCAATATGAGAAGGGTTTGGCCATAGTCCACCACGCTGGCCATGTGCGGATTGGCAGACTTCACACGCCTTTGAGAACATTATGGAGAACTCTCAGACGTGCAGGTTTCCTCACGATGTTTTCCTTCGCCGTTGAAGCAAGTGATATTTTAATTGTTTAAAAACGCACATAACTCTGAAAAGTTAGAGGTGCGTGCCTGGATTCGAACCGCCGATCTCTGATTAGGAGGCTGACGCATTAACCACTGGGCTATCACCGCTTCTTCATATTACCTTCATATCCTTATAACTCCGGGGGGATTCTATTCATGATGTCTAAAATACACATATCTTAACGATGATCCCCAAGTCTACGAACAATAACGTCGCTTGGCGCTACCCTGCTATTGTTTTGGTGTGTCCCTTAAAGCCATTGTAGTATGGAGAGAAATAGATATTAAGTACGAGTTTATTATAGGTGTGTATTGTTACACGTTGTACTATCCAAATTAAATTACATTTGGCGGTGGTCTTAAGGTCATGCATAATATGTTTAGGAACTTAAAACTCGGGAGATCTAATCGCAACTATATTAGCTAGGTAGCTTTTCCTCCAACAGTCACTGTCATTCATATTTTTTATCCTACCAACTTCATCATGATCAACCTATTACCGGCTCTCTACAGAGCACGGGTCTCCTCTCAATATAAGAAGGGTTTGGCCATAGTCCACCACGCTTGCCATGTGCGGATTGGTAGACTACACACGCCTCTGAGGACATTATGGAGAACTCTCAGGCTTGCAGGTTTCCTCACGATGTTTTCCTTTACCGTTGAAGCAAGTGATATTTAATTTTTTTTTAAAACGCACATAACACCGAAAAGTTAGAGGTACGTGCCCGGATTCGAACCGCCAACCTCTGATTAGGAGGCTGACGCCCTAACCACTAGGCTATCACCACTTCCTAGGCTATCGACAATACTAATGACTAACAATACTGTATAGAACAAAACATAATATCATGAAAAAAACACCTTTAAATATTGGACAGAAGTATGTTTATTTTCTACGACGTTGCACAAGTTCATCACTGAATTTGTTGTAATTCGTGATACCAATGTCAAATATATAAAGTACAAAGTAATTACAAATACATAATGCTGAAGGCAAAATTACAGAATATACCTATCTACCCCCCGATTTACACTGAAGATAGGTTCCAGACAAATCCTATATAAAACCGTGTTAAACGAAAAAAACTGCGCAATTAAGTCATTTATTCAAATGGAACAAGAGTAAAACATATACAGAAACTTTAAACTAGGTATAGTTTGCCCAAAAAACGGCGTGATTTCGTAGGAAGTTATTCTAAAAATTAAAACGATTTTCTTTTCAAAATTTTTAAAAAAGCAAATTTTCCGAATTTCATTAGTTTTTGAACTGTGTAATACGAGTATCGCGTAAATTCAAATTCCAATTCAAATAATCTTTATTCAAATAGTCCTTTAAAAGGCGCTTTTGACGCGTCGATAATTTACATAGTAGTGATTTGAGGGTGATAATTACATTCGTAAACTTAAAACTAAAGCTATGAGAGTGCCAAACGCGCCGGTCTAAGAAAAAGACCACAACAAACTTAGCCAGGTAAATTTTCTTTTTGTTATCACCATCTCACATGCCACTTAAAATTATATTAAGAGCTATCTTATTAGAGCAATATTTCACACCCATGCTTGTTTATCATTTACATAATCCTTTACACTATAGTAGGACACTGTAAATCGGGGGATAGTGGTAATTAAGTAAAGTGGCTCATGACTTTGTCTTACAGCAATGTTGAAGACTTTATAAAATAATGCGTCCCGATATTAATATTTAAAACACACACACACACACACACGCAGCCGTTATTGCAACACCATGCTTTGTTTTGTTTCATATGTCTTGTTATTGTTAATTAGATTTAATACAATAAACAAAACAATACTAAAAAAAAACAATACTAATTGATTCGTTGTCACGTGATCCACGTAGCTGGTTAGTATCTTTTATTAAATATCACTTAAAATGAACAACAAGAGCAAACACGCGACCCCCGCGTCTTGACACATCGATCTGTCACTAAGACAAAAGGGTGAACGCACGGGGAACAAAAAAACAAACAGACACAAAATGCCCGCATGTCATTACCGTCACTTAACTGATTATACGTTAATTATTCCGTCGCGTCAGATTGTCAGGGGCTGATGAAGCCATTTTAAAGATCATTTTCATTAGCATAATTATGGAGTTGAATAAGGATTTGTGTTACATTCGGAATTGTGTCGCAGTTGTTTCAATTGGCTATGAATTACAGGTTTAGTGGCTCAAAGTCGTGCTCGAGAATCTTCCGTGAAAAATGGTTTTTTTCGTAAAACTTTTGTATGATTGAGAAAATGGCATAGAAATACCATTCTTTCGAAGTTTCCAAAGCGAAAAAGCGTTAATAAAAATATTGTAGCTAGATATTTGTGTATCTATATTATGTAACATAACATGTAAAGTTGAAGCTGTGATAGCCTAGTGGTTAGGGCGTCAGCCTCTTAATCAGAGGTCGGCGGTTCGAATCCTGGCACGCACCTCTAACTTTTCGGAGCTATGTGCGTTTTTAAACAATTAAAATATCACTTGCTTCGACGGTGAAGGAAAATATCGTGAGGATACCCGCATACCTGAGAGTACTCCATAATGTTCGCAAAGCCGTGTGGAGTCTGCCAATCCGCACATGGCCGGCGTGGTGGACTATGGCCAACCCCTTCTCATATTGAGAGGAGACCCTTGCTCTGTAGTGAGCCGGCAATGGGTTGATTATGATGATTATGATTGCATAACTTGTGGTAGAGTACGAAGTTGTAAAATCACCCCAATCAAGCGAACTGAGCGCTTGCCATAAAACAATTGCGTAGTAATGCCCCGCCGCATTAACAATTTATTAATTACGAGCTGTTGAACGAGGCTTATCCTGCAACAAAGAATAACAGATTAGGTGACCGTTAATATATAGACCCGCCATAAGGAATTTTCTGTCAATACCTATTCGTTTTTGATCTCACTGCCTAGATTATGTGAATGACCCTTGACATCTACCTTGCCAGGTGGTAAGTGATGATTCAGTCTAGGATGGTAGCGGGCTAACCTGTTAAGGGTATGGTAAAACCACACTCCTAATTGGTTTCTACGCGACATCACCGTAACACTAATCGCTTGGCGACAACCTTTGTCGGTAAGTTTGTCTGCTTCATAGACCTAGCCGCGTTTGTAAACCTGCTTTAGTTTTAAGTTAACGAATGTGGTTACCTTGCGCATTAAAATAATGGAAAATATATTATATGAACGCTTTATAGATGCCCGTATTAGGTTTACATGAATAAAGCTACTTTGATTTGAAATATTATGTGCTAGATATGGAATCGAATGAGTGCTGTCTGTATATCATATGGCGCTCTTTTTATTTTTATACAAATTATTGAAGTTAAGTTATAAGCGACCGAATTATGAACCAAAATCTCTTCACTCAGAATCGATAATACATTGAACGCCTTCCTAACGTCTAGTATCTTACCACATTCGACTTGCCCGATTGCCCTGGCACAGGGCTGAGTGCTATATGTTTTATGTGGATGGTCCCGGGTTCGATCCCTGGCAGGGATAATTTTGAAATTTATAACTCCTAATTTTCCTCTGGGTTGGAGTGGTTGGAGACTTTGGCCGGGCTAATTACTACCCTACCAACAAAAACTTGCTGCCAGGTGATAAAAATATTTTAACTTACGTGATTTCAGAAAGGTCTCATTGTCACCACGTGCAAACCAAATGAAGAGTCTTTCCTCGCTAAATATTATCACAGACTAGTACTAAAGGTAAAGTACTAAAGGTAAAGAGTAACAATGTTAATTTTAGGTAAGCGCTCCCTACCCAGACCTCGTCATTACATCTCATTGCATCTCATCTGAAGTAACTGTCGCCACCAAAACCTAACCTACTTCTTATCTCTGATTATATCTTATGAAAACAGAAATAACTTAATATAAAAAAAAAAAACAAAATAATCTAATGGCAAATATGTTAGCATTGCTGAACTCAAAACGCTTCACGTACGCCACTGCATAGATTAGCAACAAGTCGCAAGCGAAACTTTATTGCTAGGTAACTATTACAAAAAGTATTTCTTTATTCTATGACAACGGTTGCGTGCGCGCACATGCGGGCACGACTGTTTATCTACAGAGATCTCCTGTCGGCGGACAATTGGTAAAAACTCCCAACAGTAAATTTACCCTAAATTGCTAAAACGGAGGTTTGATTCGACGTTATTTAAAGATTTCGTCGAAGATTGCCCTTTACGTAATGCGGGTCGGATTTTTTACTGTTATTGTTTTCGATTTTTTGATTAATACCGATAATTGAGATGATGGCGGCAAATGTGTTACTTCCTTTCCCCGGCTATGTTTGTTGTGGGCCTCTTCTTAGAGCGGGGCGCATTTGGAACCCTCATAGCTTTAGTTTTAAGTTTACGAATATAGTTATGACCATGAAATAACTACTATGTAAATTATTGATGCGTCAAAAGTGCCTTTTTTAAGGGCTATTTGAATAAAGATTATTTTGAATTTGAATTTTGAATTTAAATATCAACTGCCGAGTTCAGTTCCAGTAGTTAGCATGATGGAAAAATATGTATGAACGCTACGTAGTTGCCTATTAGGTACTACATTACATAAATAAACATTTTTGGTTTGATCTAGTTTGACTTTTGACTGTGGTTGCTTGAATCCTGGGCTCCATTAACTGTCGGGATAAAATTTTAAGGTATCATCATCATGATCAACCCATTACCGACTCACTACAGAGCACGGGTCTTCTCTCAATATGAGAAGGGTTTGGCCATAGCCCACCACGCTGGCTATGTGCGAATTGGCAGACTTCACACGCCTTTGAGAACATTATGGAGAACTATCAGGCGTGCGGAGATAGAGCAATTCACAACCAAGCTTTTGATCGTTAATATTCAATTAATTAATTATCGTTAATTACTAATATATTGGTATATTTTCACAAGTGTCATGTCTCTTCACACGACACCCTTTGTACCTTCTAAAACAACATATCCACCAAATAAATCAAAAAGTATTAAATACAATAACAACATTGTCAAACAATTAAATAAATAAAGGATCGTTAATCAACAATCAATATACGATACGATCTCAACCCGTCCCTCACCACATGGCCCGTACAAATTAGAGAGTGGAAAAAATTCAATAAACCTCCAGCGGGCACCGATGGGCAATATCAATGATGTTTAACCCTAAAATAATCGGATACGAAACGAAACTACCTCGGGGACAGCGGGGACTGTTTTGTGCGCGTAAAATTGCCGAGTATTTTTTGCAATAAAATCCACCCCACTTTAAAATGTGGAACTACGCCTTGGGGCTCAAGGGTTACGCAGTTGCTCACGGTTGATAGTTGTCGGCTGATATATGTAAATGAAGTTAGTATTTCAGTAAACTATACCTTATAAGCCTATTGGTTATAGATATAGCCTGGTTGGGACGTATGCCTCCTAATCACTCACAGCACCTCTACCTTTTAAGCAATTAAAATATCACTTGCTTAAACGGCGAAGGAAAACATCGTGAGAAAACCTGTATGCCTGACAGTTCTACATAATGTTCTCAAAGGCGTGTGAAGTCTGCCAATCCGCATATGGTCAGCGTGGTGGACTATGATCAAACCCTTCTCATATTGAGAGGAGACCCGTGCTCTGTTGTGAGCCGGTAATGGGTTGATCATGATGATGATGATTAACTTTGGATGTCAAAAATCCAAACGCCAATCCTGCACATGGCCATGTGCGGATTGGCAGACTTCACACGCCTTTGAGAACATTATGAAGAACTCTCAGGCGTGCAGGTTTCCTCACGATGTTTTCCTTCACCGTGAAGCAAGTGATAATTTAATTTTTAAAAACGCACTTAACTCCGAAAAGTTAGAGGTGCGTACCCGGATTCGAACCGCCGACCTCTGGAGGCTGACGCCCTAACCACTAGGCTATCATAGCTTCCAAAGTTAAGTATAACATTTATTGACCCCTTTTTAAACTCAAGCCTGTTTGAAGTATCTTTCGAGTCTGTGACGGGAAATCGTACTGTGAAGAAACCGGCAAGTATCTCATAAATTGCTCTTATCCAACATTCAGTATACCAATCATTATTTTGTCTTGTTTTATGTTGTAAAATGAACGCTTGGTTGAATGTGTTCAAGCAACGTTGTCTTTAAGAAATAACCGTAATCTTCTTTGTCACAGCACACTATGTGTTTTAATATATTGTTTGAACACATACATAGGTAGATGGTTTTTGAAATTGCATATACGCTCGAGCCTACAGCGCATTTTATACTTATCACAGTAAATATAGAAGTTAATCTATTATTTATCTAAAATTTTGTTTGGACATAAATTTTGAACTAAAAGTTACTGCACATAGTGAAATAGCTATCAGGTAAAATAAATAGCTAGATATCATAATAATAAGATTTACCACAGCGCGAATTTTCAAAAGCATTCAACAATAGATTATTGTCGTAAACAGACTTGTAATGGCGTCTCAGTGACAGTAAAGATGGCGGTTATTGTGGTTTCTGAACGTTTCAGAGCGCTCTTAATACGTTCCCCCTAAAACATTGCTAATAAATTGGGATGAGTTTTAAGCTGCGAAGACTTAAGGTTAACTGAATTTTGGTGCGAATGAGGTTCTTAGCACAGCGCTTACAGTATATTTTTTATTCGGAACCACTAGTGTCTTATATGTAGATAATATTGAAGACACACTAATAAACCCATACCAAAAATCTTATTCTACGCTGTATTATTATCGTCTACATTTACGACGGTCAGACACCGGTCCACTTTGGTCTACATAGGGTTTTGTGTAGACTCAATAACTTCTTGCCAAACCACACTAGTGTCTTATATATCATTAGATAATAGAAGACACACTTTAATACCTCCATCCCAAAATAAATTATTCTACTACGAGTATCTACTCGTCTATATTAACGACCTTGACAGGTACGTTCGGACACCGGTCCACTTTGGTCTACATAGGGTTTTGTGCCGACTCAATAGCTTCTTGCGACTCTTGGGTCTACTAACACAGACCGCGGGGACAGGGGGCTCGATTTATATTTAAAGAAATTTCAAACGGGTAGCAGTTACTTTTTTTTTTACTTATTTATTAATATAAAAAGGAAATATAATTCATATTACAATAACAGCACCGAAAAAAACCGAAGAGGTTTATCCTCGGTGATAGTCTGTAACTTAACAGCTTAAAACTAGAGGAACTGAGTAAGCGTATAAAGCATAAAAATAACATTTTTTAACTGAGTTAGACGGTCGACACAAATTTGTCAACCATCCAACTCAGCTAAAAAATATTCTTTTAATTTCTGTTTGACATTTTTAACATTTACTGTCAATCAATTCGATTAATTTCGACACCATTCATTTGTTATTTTTCAATTTATTTAAATTTATTACTACCAAAAATAGAATAAAAATAACTGTCCCTTGGTACTGCTGGCCGTCGAAAAACAACAGGAACAAAAGTCGAAATAAAAATACGCAACTATACACGGATAATGTAATCGTAATAAAATTCGTGCCTATAATAGTTGTCAGTACCAACAGAAATCCTTCCTACCGATTCCCGTAAGCGAACATCAAAGAGGCAATAACAAAGTAACCCTAAAAACATAATGAGACGGCAATACGCGCAAGTGCTGTCGTTCGCAGGGTCCCGTAGCAATTTTGGGGATCTCATAAATATGTATAAGGCGGTGCTCTTCTTTTCCTTTACTTATCAATTACGGGGTCGTTTAGACACAGTGCCGCCGGGCGGAAATATGCCGACGCATTGCAAGGGTTAGGTATACTCGTTTTGACGATACCTGACGATTGTTTTACAAGTGGAGTTATGTGGCGAGTAATCTACTAGTCCCAGTTGAGTTAAGTACGGTTACATATACGGTTTAAATAAAGTAAATTATGTCTTTTAGTTTGCAATTAATTTCTTATACGAAAAGTTTTGATCTCGTCTAAATAATGTATATATAATAAGGTTATACAAATTAGATCCACTATATAAACTAAAAAAAAGTATGCAACTTATTTTTTTTTTTATTCCACTACCAGTTAGGCCTTTTACAGCAATCTCACCTGGTGGTAAGTGATAATGCTGAGATAGTAGCAGGCTAACCTGTTAGGAGTATGGTAAACCCATACTCATCGCTCAATCGTTTGGCCATGGCCGGAGCTTCCCACTAGAGCGGTCTTTAGCCGGGGAGCGAACCCTGAACTTCATTCTTTATAATGCAACAGCGCACGCTCTGTGCTACGGAGGTCTTCGAGTTTAGCGATTGTTGGTAGCGTTTTTGTTTTTACCTAGACTAGTGCACAGTTCAATTCGTGATTTAAAGGTACTGCTTGAATTACTGGATTGTCCCCTTCTAAATCGGTCATCCACTGGCTGGTTAAACCTTGCTTAAGTATTTCGATTGCTTGTCAGCGACTGGATGTCGTAACTAGACCACACAACCTCCGGCGTAGTCAACGGTTCAGTATCAATCAAGCATTTATTGGAACAAGTGTAAGGTTTGTTGATAACTAGCCGCGATTGAAGCCTAATACCAGAGTGGAGAGACCTGGAGCTCACAATTCGATAATATAAATAAAAAAGACGGGTTGCACTCCGGGAGTGCCGGCAGAAGTGAAAACTTGATTATTAACGTTGAGCATGTTTGATATTTTGGAATGGTTAGGGAATAATTTTGCACCAATTGCTTTATCAGTATAAAAGTACTATCATTTATGTGGTAGAATACAATATTCATTTATTGCGCTATCGTACACAAACATGACAATTTATATTACATAAAAAATTTAACACTTTAAAACTATTACAATTATTTTACATTAAAAAGTTTATCTCTCCCAAAATCAACTTTCATCCATAATTTCAACGACTTTTTCACCATCATCATTACCAGAACTATCCATGGATGCGCGTGGCACGCTGTAACATACACGAACATTGGCGCAAGCGCCCTGCGCTGCCTAAACGAAACAGTAGGCCCAGGCATACATTTTCGCCGCGCCGTAGAGAGGGGATAGCTGTCTACTCTCCATCCGTCTTACGCTTTTTCGATCAGGTCACGTGTCCTGACGCGAGTTTAAGATTTTATACCCATTACAGAAAAAGTGCTCAACGCCGCTAAAGAAGTTTTCACTTCAAAATTAATTTCGATTGTTTTCACACTTTGAATTCCCAAATCAAGAACTGTAGCTGGGCGTATGTCTTCAGTCGATCGGTATTCGCTGGACAACAGAATCATGGGCTTCGCCAATTTGTTTTTATTTCACGAAGATCTTTCACCATTCTGTCCAGTGCTTCCAGTGACACCTTGTTCGCCATCTTGCGTTTGTACCAAACTATCAGTTTACATACGCGTTCATCATTGCGCAGTTTTTGGAGACGTTGCAAGCGGTACTTACATAGCCTTTGCACTTAACACTATATTTAGTTATTTTTGTATTTATTTCCTAATATTGTTTCTTTGTTTTTTGTTGCTAAAAAGTTATTTTATCTATCTATTCGATACTACGAGCTATGCATAGCTCGGAGAACCGATGGACGTTGGGGTCTCAAGGTGCTGGAATGGCGACCCCGCACCGGTAAACGTAGCGTTGGTCGACCCCCAACAAGGTGGACAGACGACATCAAACGAGTCGCAGGGAGCCGCTGGATACAAGCGGCCCAAGACCGTGGCCGTTGGAACTCCTTACAAAAGACCTATGTCCAGCAGTGGACGTCTATCGGTTGAAGTGATGATGATGATGATGATTCGATACTACTATTGATTTGCTTGTTCAGTGACATCAGCCTTCTTTGTAAGTCGCTGCTATTGTATGTATATTTATGTATATATTAATCATTAAAAAAAAGTTAAATTACCCTTGCCGTTATAAAAACCGTTTTTAGCAAGTCTCTGAAAGTTTAATGCGCTCGTTAGTATATAACAAAAAGTACTATACGTTGTACTTTTCGCAAGTCTAGGTTTGATAGGCTACGGGATCAATGACCCTCAGCGACACATGACAATCGGCAGACTTCCTGCGACCATCTTGATGTTTTTTTTTTTAATTTTTATTATTTGCATCTGCGTGTTTCACAGTTGATGTGAGATGGCTGTGCTTGACAGTTATAAACTTGTACATTCATCAGAAGAAACGTTTTGATATCATAACAAATCAATGCCACACGAATATTTTTTTATTTTTATTTTTTTTGCCTCCTCAAGTTGTTAATTTTGTATACTTTTAGTTAAATTCCTTCGCACGACTAATCCATCTAAATCTGCATGCTGTAGCCTCCTATAAGTGGAATAATATGTTGACCTAGCACGTAAGGCCTTATTTATGTAAAAAAAAAATAAAAACATTTTAAGTGAACATTCCTGGGTTAGATACCCGGCAAACAATTGAATTTTCTCTGGTCCAGCTTGTTGGGCAGCCAGGCAAATAAGCATTAATTGATTAATAAAATATAACTACATAACCATAACTAAGAAGTCAGTTACCATCTAAGTTTTTAAAATTACCATCAATGAAATGGAATAGAAAAAAATCTTAATCTGTATGTACAAGACTTGCTTTGTTTGTGGAAACCAAAATTAACTGTCAGCATTGCTGACATCACGCTTTTGTTTACTTTCGCTCATAGTAATTAAAACCACAACCTGCAGGATTACAGTTTTATTGCAACAATAACTAAGAGGTCCGATCGGTGCGACGTCTCGAGCGAGAAAGCCACGAAACTCATCCTGGACCTCCACGCAGACCCTGTAACTGTACGGCAACTGTTCGGGGCCCCCTTCAGTGGTGGCAACGCCGCCTGCAACGACAGGCGGGTCGCTGGGGGTGCCCACTGGTAAATGGTGTCAGTCCGGTGGTATGCACTGCAGCGCGATCGAGCCCGCGTGTGCTCGCGGGCAATCCGCTACTGCAGTGGTGAGCTGTGTCCATGTCCGTGAGGTCGAGCCCGCCAGAATAAGCTTCGGCGAGCGCCCGTCAGCCAGCGGCGAGGAAACGATGGGTATGTTAGGTAGCAAGGTCACGTGGCAGACCTCTTACGTCCGGTGGACGCCGATGGTATGGCGCGATGCCTTGCAGATGCTGGGCTCCCGCTCCATCCGCGCGCGCGAACATAGAGGAGCTCAGACGGCGAATGTGGTCGTCGAGGCTCTCCATGCACAGGTCCCTGGAGATGACCGCGTTCTGTACGTAGCGTGACGCTCCGGCGATGGTGCGGAGCGCCAGCGACTGCTGCGCCCTCAGCGACTTGCGATCCGTTTCGGAAAGCCACGAAAGGCAACAACCGCCCGTATTTATAGCAAAGCTTGTACAAAATTGATTGCTACCTTTTAAATACAATGATTAGCAAAGAAATGATTAATTAGTGATTTATTGGATCCTTGATTTTTTTGGCGCCGCTGAAAGAAGTTAGAATTTAATTTTTTGTTGTAGTTAATCAAAATAACTAAAACACAAAAATTAAATAAAAAACAAACATGCGCAAAGGCGGTCTTATCGCTGAAAGCGATCTCCTCCAGACAACCTTTTGTGAAAGGAAAGAGTTAAAAGGAGATGGGGATAGTTTAATAGCTAATAGAATATAATAGAAATTACACATACAGAAATAAATTACTAAATAAATAAATATAAATATATATACATAAATAAATAAACTATATAGACATACAAGATTATATATTTTTTTTAATAACTCCTTTGTGCCGACATACACAAAAAAAAATACGATCCGTAATTTTTGACCTCTTTGAGTTTACCTGGTACTGTTGAAGTTATACAAACAAAGATTGCAGTACTATTCTAAAAACCTTAATAAGACTAACTTCACTAAATTTCAAAATGTTGACATAACACGTCAAGAAAGCATTAATAAAACCTTTTTGAACTTCCATCACTGACTGTACTGTATCTATTACGCTGTGAGGAATGAAACACATCTGGGGAGCTAAACTCCGCAATGGCAACACAACAAAAAAAAACTGTCAATTCATAAATTCGCGTTGCATAACCGATTCAAAAGTCGTTGATAGTCTCAAAGCGTGTAACGACATTGTCAAATAACAATACATATTGGTAAAGACATATGGCCGTTTAAATAAATATAACGCGTCATTGGTTTGGTGAAAAAAAATTTTTTTTTTTTTATCCACTACAAGTTAGCCCTTGACGGCAATCTCACCTGATGGTAAGTGATGATGCAGTCTAAGATGATAGCGGGCTAACCTGGAAGGGGTATGGTAAACCCATACTCCTATCGATTTCTACGCGACATCGTGCCGGAACGCTAAATCGCTTGGCGACACGTCTTTGTCGGTAGAACTATAAAGAATATGAAATTTTTTGGTGTTAGTCATCGATTAAAATTTAAGCAAATGGTAAGATAAGATACTTTTTATTGCACACAATTTTTAAAGAAACAACAACACAAAACACTTAACACATAAGTATGCAAAGGCGGTCTTATTGCTTCAGCAATCTCTTCCAGGCAACCCTTGGGGAAAGAATTAATTCAAATATGAGGGTAATGGCGCAATTTTCAAAACAATATAAAATATCAATAAATATAATATATAAATAAATATATATCTATACACATAACCTATTCATTAATATGGCATTTAATGGTTTTGTTAACCACTCCGTTATAATTATGGTCCAAAATAATATGGTCCCATGCTGAGTCCAAAATAATATGCCAAATATATCCCAGACTGAGGTTTTGGTCTGGTGGGAGGCTTCGGCCGTGGCTAGTTACCACCCTACCGACAAAGAAGTGTCAAGCCAAGCGATTTAGTGTTCCAACGCGATGTCGCGTAGAAACCAATTAGGAGTGTGAGTTTACCATACTCCTAACAGGTTAGCCCGCTACAATCCTAGACAGCATTATCACTTACCATCAGGTGAGATAGCCGTCAGGAGCTATCTTGTAGTGTATAAAATAAGGTACTATTCTCATTTATTTATTTCCGTATTTATTTCGTGCCACAAGTTAGTAACAAATGAGTTAGGTGTTCTAATGCATCACGCAGAGATTAATTCCTGTGAAATTGAATGAGTGAGCCGGCTAAGTTTGTTGTGGGCTTCTTCTTAGACCGGGGTGCGTTTGGAACCCTCATAGCTTTAGTTTTAAGTTTACGAATGTAGTTATCACCATGAAATAACTACTATGTAAATTATTGACGCGTCAAAAGTGCCTTTTTTAAGGACTATTTGAATAAAGATTATTTTGAATTTGAATGAGAGAGTGAACAATAAAACTGACTCATTATATGAATGAGCGCTTTATGTAAACACGGCTTAATTAGTGTATGGTGGTAAATCATAATAATTCGCGTGTGAGCTGTCCACAGATGTGCGTTAGCTGATGATTGACTTCCGCGACGTCATCCGACGTCGAATGATTTGTTGACTCAATGTGCGACTAGAATAAAACACCATGAAACGTTAGACATGTCTCAACGTGTACGCCCTTTCCCCTCTGGCGAGCTTTCGTTTAGATTGTTTTTGACTTTTATAAATTCAAATTTTTAATTCAAATAATCTTTAAAATAGTCTTTTCATCATCATCATGAACAACCAATTAACGGCTCACTACAGAGCACGGGTCTCCTCTCAGTATGAGAAGGGTTTGGCCATAGTCCACCACGCTGGCCATGTGCGGATTGGCAGACTTCACACGTCTTTGAGAACATTATGGTGAACTCTCAGGCGTGCAGGTTTCCTCACGATGTTTTCCTTCACCGTTGAAGCAAGTGATATTTTAATTTTTAAAAACGCACATAACCCCGAAAAATTAGAGGTGCGTGCCCGGATTCGAATAGTCCTTTAAAAGACGCTTTTGACGCGTCAATAATTTACAAAGTAGTGATTTGATGGTTATAACTACATTCGTAAACTTAAAACTAAAGCTATGAGGATTCCAAACGCGCCCCGGTCTAAGAAGAAGCCCACAATAAACTTAGCCAGGTAAATTTTCTTTTTGTTATCACCATCTCACATGCCACTTAAAATTATATTAAGAGCTATCTTATTAGAGCAAAATATAAGTGTAAGTATTTTTATGTGCATGTTTCGAGATGGCAAACAAATAAATTTAACAGCGCATGATATTATACAAAGAAGAATCCGTAGAAGGACCAGAGTTACCAACATAGCTCAGCGAGTTGCGAAGTTGAAGTGGCAATGGGCGGGGCACATAGCTCGGAGAACCGATGGACGTTGGGGTCCCAAGGTGCTGGAATGGCGACCCCGCACCGGTAAACGTAGCGTTGGTCGACCCCCAACAAGGTGGACAGACGACATCAAACGAGTCGCAGGGAGCCGCTGGATACAAGCGGCCCAAGACTATGGCCATTGGAACTCCCTACAAAAGACCTATGTCCAGCAGTGGACGTCTATCGGTTGAAATGATGATGATGATGATATTATACCTAAGGCGACAGCTGTTTAACTGTTTTGTTTTCGTCGATTGACGACCTCTGTAGCGCAGTGCGTGCGCAGTCGCATTATAGAGTCGGAAGTCCTGGGTTTGATCCCAGCTCGAGTCTGGTCTGGTGGGAGGCTTCAACCGTAGTTAGTTACCGCTCTATCGACAAAGACGTGTCGCCAAGCGATTTGGCGTTCCGGCACGATGTTTATGATGATGATGGTGATTAGGAGCGTGGGTTTACAATACTTTTTTTTTTTTTTTATCCACTACAAGTTAGCCCTTGACGGCAATCTCACCTGATGGTAAGTGCTGATGCAGTCTAAGATGGTAGCGGGCTAACCTGTTAGGGGTATGGTAAAGCCATACTCCTAATTGGTTTCTACACGACATCGTGCCGGAACGCTAAATTGCTTGGCGACACGCCTTTGTCGGTAGGGTGGTAACTAGCCACGGCCGCAGCCTCCCACCAGACCAGACTCAAGCCGGGAATCGAACCCAGGACCTCCAACTTTATAATGCAACAGCGCGCGCGCTGCGCCACGGAGGTCGTCGAAACACTCCTAACAGCATCATCACTTACCACCAGGTGAGATAGCCATCAAGGGTAACTTGTAGTGTGTAAAAAAGCGTCCTTAGTAAATAAATAAACTACAAACAATATTTCGTCACAGATCACAGCGTCACAGACGATAGTACAAAAATGCTATGGAAAAAGAGCCGCAAGATAGTAGGTAATCTGGGCCTTATCGCGATTTCTTCCTAGCAAACAGAAGAGTCAAAAGAAAATTCTATGGATACGTATTATAAGAGAAAAAAAATTAAATAATAAAAAATTTCTAAAGTTTTCATGCTTGTTTAGTTCAAGTCGCTTTGAATTTTTTTATACTTCTACCACTAAGTGATTACCACGACTCAAGCTTCAAATTTCTTAACCTACCCAATCATTTCATTTCCTTTAAACGTTCTACGAAAAAAAAATGAACAAATTAAAGAGCATCTGAACCCTAAAATGCGACCGCCTCTAATTTGACCCACGGTCAGTCGTTCAAAAAGATAACCCTCCTAATGTCACATCTACATGCAAATTGTTTCGGCCCGCGTATTTATTTTAACTCTAATTCTCCCCGGTAAATACCGCAAGGGCTGAAACTCCGGGGAAATTTTATACGATCTTGAGATTATTATGTAGAATCTGCCTATCAAGATATATATTATATTACGCAAATATTTGAATAAGTGGAATTTTTTATTTAATGTAGTGCAGACGATTTTTTTAGGACTTAGAATTTTCGGCAAGCCCGTACAATTACAGTACATAATACATAATACACATTAAGTACATATTGGAAATTGGGTGTGGGTATATATAATTTAGTTATGATGAGTAGTGGTGTGGACGTCAGCCTAACAGAGGTCGGGTTTTCGAATCCGGGCACGCACCTAAAACTTTTCGGAGTTATGTGCGTTTTTAAGCAATTAAAACGTCGTGAGGAAACCTGCATGCCTGAAAGTTATCCATAATAAATAAAGGCGTGTGGAGTCTGCCAATCCGCACATGGCCAGCGCGGTGGACTATGGCCTAACCCTTCTCTTATTGAGAGGAGACCCGTGCTTTGTAGTGAGCCGAGAATGGGTTAATCATGATGATGATGATGATGATGACATATAAAAACATTTTATTAACTTGGTCACCGACTACGTAGAAGCGAATGAAAATATATTAGTCAAATTAACGTTGTTTTAGAAAGAACGTCAATCTCGTAGCACAGTTTGAGTAAAACTAAAGAGAGATGGCGCTTTTCTGTTATTTTCGTATTACTTATTATATCAAATATCTTCAATCAATCAATCAAAAAAAATATCTTCAAAAATAACTTTTAGACACGTTTATATAATAAGTATTTTTTTGCAATTAATATAACATATACAAACAGTACGTAAAGGCTGGTGAATAGTCTTCTTCATTAAAATATATATTAGTTTGTATGTGTCACTGCATCGTCTGAACGTCATGATATGTGAGAAAAGGATTGAAATATTGGGAAAACAAAAATTTACTAAATTGACAAGTCTAAAACTAGTGATTTTTCACAAAAAGAAATATGTTTCAAGGTATGTAAATTTAGTTTAGTTTTGAGATTTTTTGTCTACTAGGACAAAAAATAGGCGCCTTTCAAACTGACTTTGAAAAGTGGTTGCAAATCTGTAACGGAATATCAATAGTATTATATTTGATATACTTTCGTTTTTTCTTATAAACATTAATTCTCTCTAAAAATATCATTTTTGCATAAAGGTTAATTTATGTGGTAGGTTTCAGGGAGAAAGACTAGAGAAAAGGAAAATGGTGGAGTATTTAGTATCACCTACCCTCCGTTCGTTCGTAGCTTGCGTAGCATTTTCTTTTTACACCTATTGTTGTCTGGGAGATATGGAAGCCTGTAGCGCTAATGCCACTAAGAACGTTCTTTCTTCCTATCTTTAGAAATCTTAGAATTTTCATTTTGTGTTAACTATAAAAAATACTAAAACGCCTAATAATTCATTATTTCTCGTTTACATTCGATAGCTTTAGAGTTATCTTCTAAAATCGACCTAAAGCAATGGTTATGTATGAGATGTTGACTTTAAAAATGTATATTGATTTTATAATTATTATTTTTTATCCACTTCAAGTTAGCCCTTGACGGCAATCTCCCCTGATGGTAAGTGATGATGCAGTCTAAGATGGTAGCGGACTAACCTATTAGGGGTTTGGTAAACACATACTCCTAATTGGTTTCTATGCGACATCGTGCTGGAAGCTAAATCGCTTGGCGACACGTCTTTGTCGGTAGTGTGGTAACTAGCCATGGCCGAAGCGTCCCACCAGACCAGACTCGAACCTGGAATCGAACCCAGGACCTCCAACTTTATAATGCACGGAGGTCATCACAATATGGCTTTGTATAATGTATATAATGAACTTTCTCAAAAATACGCTTGCTTCTATTCAGGACGTCACATGTCAGCAGTCTAGCCATTGCGTTTCGGAATCAAAAATGACTTCATATAATTCCCAGCCCTAATAATTACAAAGCCGTTTGCTCATACAATTTTCCAAAAGTTTTTCTTTTTCTTGTATGCGCCACAGACTCACTATTAAATTCACTTGGTCACAGTAAAATGTACCAAAGCTTAAAAACGCTCCCCGCTCAAAACTCGGAGGGTAGACAAAATAAAATTTGAATTAAAAGTAAACACTGTAGCGAGGTAATTCCGTTAAACACCTCTGGTAGGCGAACTCGCAAATGATTTTTGATAGCTAACTACCTGCTTGTAGTTAAGCTTAGAATTGTGGTGGCCACGCAACAAGACGCAACATTTCGTCGACTCTTTCTTGCCAAGGAAATTCAGGTGACGTCAATAGCATAACACAGTTGTATCATCGATTTGCAGTCGTTACTTTTCTTCTCTTCATCTAAAACAATTGACAAGAAATACATATAACATTATTTTTTTCTTATCAATTATTTTCTGGTTACTAAACTTATCATGATCAACCCATTCTCGGCTCACTACAGAGCACGGGTCTCCTCTCAATATGAGAAGGGTTTGGCCATAGTCCACCACGCTGAACATGTGCGGATTGGCAGACTTCACACGCCTTTGAGAACAATATGGACAACTCTCAGGCGTGCAGGTTTCCTCACGATATTTTCCAACACCGTTGAAGCAAGTGATTGATCGCTTAAAAACGCACTTAACTCCGAAAAGTTATAGGTGCGTGCCCGGATTCGAACCTCCGACCTCTGATTAGGAGGCTGGCGTCCTAACCACTAGGCTAAATAATAAGACGTAAAACAATGTTCTGGTTGTTTTACATCTTCGGAATCATCTCACTATTATAAGACATTAAAAAAAAAAGGACTTTAAGCGTTTAAATTTGGAAGTGATAACGATTTTAACATGGCTTTGCAAAACCTCTATAACGAACATCGACAGAAACAATATTTGTGTTTATAAAATAAAGACACATTGTTACATACTAATAAAACAATAATAGGAAAACAGCAGTATTTTGATCTTAGTACTAGTTTTTTTAAATTATATTTTATTAATAATATACACATATATGGCTTAAAAACTATATCCCGCCACACAGTGAACAGTTTGTTGGCGAGTTGGCGCTCTTAACTTATCTATTATCATTTCATTTTTACGCTTATATTTATCATACTATATGGTATATAGTAGGCAAAAGATCGCGAGGCCGCTCACCAACCAGATGGACAGACCAGCTGAGTTGCAATTTTCACACAATTGCAAGACTAGCCTCTGATAGAAGCCGGTGGAAACAATTAATCCGCACGAGGTTGCAAGGACACCAGGACCACGATCATCAGTAATGAAGAAAATACTAGAGAGAGAGAGAGAGATGGTATATAGTAGATATAGCATAGTTTTACTATATAATAAATTACTATACAAAAAGTAAAAACTTAACCAAAGACCTTAAATAAAAAAAAAATCTACAACATAGTAATTGTTAACAGTTTTCACCAATTTTTTATTACTATTAAACTTATTTAAACTTTAGTTCAGTTTATTTGTTCTCTAACTTCTTAAAACGCGTTAAAAGATTCCGGTACATCGCTGTTTCCATGGCCGGCCAGTAATGTTTTGTATTAATTAACTCCGTATAATTAAAGTGGTGCGTGAAATACCGGCCGGGTTTTAACCTCCTTCTCTAACTCACGCGAAACCCTTGAACTGACAATGTTATAACGAAATTGACAGTGAACGACACATTTTGTTTATGGTGAATAATGTTAACATTTCACATTACGACTAACTAGTTATTCATGAAGAAGTAAGCTAACTTGCTAGAATTTAGATGCTTACTTTACATTACATTTGTTTTCTCGAATTGAGCAGAGTACTCCTAAATATAATCCCAGACCCAAAATAATCCTTAAACTCAAATTAAAATACTCTTTATTCATATAGTCCCTTAAAAAGCACTTTTGACGCGTCAACAATTTACATAGTATTGATTTGATGGTGATAACTACATTCGTAAACTTAAAACTAAAGCTATGAGGGTTCTAAACGTGCCCGGTCTAGCCCACAACAAACTTAGCCAGGTAAATTTTCTTTTTGTTTAGAGTCCTAGAAGCTAAGCTTAAAAAACATAAAACACTGGTCAACTTTACCGACGATTTTCGCTGAGAGGAGCTGCCGTCTTTAATATAATCGTAATATAGCATATTTTATTTTTAATTCAACATAAGTATGTGATGGAGAATATAGATGTGATAGCCTGGTGGTTAGGACGTCGGTGGTCAGGGTTCGGTGGTTTCACCCCGGGCACGCATTTCTAACTTTTTGGAGTTATACGCAAGGAATTAAAATATCACTTGCTTCAACGTTGAAGGAAAACGTCGTGAGGAAACCTGAATGCCTGAGAGTTTCCCATAATGTTCTAAAAGGCGAGTGAAGTCTGCCAATCCAAACATGGCCAGCGTGGTGGACCATGGCCAAACCCTTCTTATATTGAGAGGAGACACGTGCTCTGAAGTGATCCAGCAATGGGTTGATCATGATGAAGATGTGATGGATTTGGATGGTTGCACAGCGCGTGCGCTGACGCATTATTAAGTCGCAGGTCCTGGGTTCGATTCCCAGCTCGAGTCTGGTCTGGTGGGGGGTTACCCTACCTACCGACAAAGAAGTGTCGATAAGCGATTTAGCGTTCCGACACAATGTCGCGTAGAAACCAATTAGGAGTATGGGTTTACCATTCCCATAACAGGTTAGCCCGCTACCATTCTAGACTATATTATAACTTACCATCAGTTTGCCACCTCTTGATGGTGGATGGCTAACACGTGGTGCATAAAAATGGGGGATATAGGTTTGGAATGAATTTAAACCAACTACCACCTATAAATTTTCATGCAAAGCGCCCTTATTACTAAGCAACAAACGCATCAACATAACACGATCGCTTCCCCAAACACATATCACGTACGCAAGTCACCGTTCGTGGCTAATAAAATTACCTTACTCCGTTTATGACCCCCGCGAAATTGCAGCGTGTACCGACAGCGTCCACTCGTTTCAGTGAAAATGACTTTTGATGCTGGAAACATATTAAAATGAATAACACATTGCCGTCCCCGTGAGGTGTTGTTTTATTATTATCATACAAGCTTTTATCGTGCTTCCGAAGTTAATTTTGTTGCTAGATTCCGTAATACAATATCTCGGTTAATTCAGTTCACCAACAAGTACAAGGCAACTATTTAAGTGCATGAGCTTATATGTAAAGACTGCATCGATTATGTAAAGATTTATGGCAATATCCTTTACAATATCGTGGTTAATTCAGTTTGTAGAAGGATTTAGAGTTTTCCTTCATAATTATCCGTTAATTAAGTTTGTACATGACAACATTGTAAGTACAAGAGTTAATGCGTTAAGGCAACAATTTAAATGTGAATAAGGATTTAGAGATTTCATTTACAATATAGTAGTATAATAACCGACCGTGATTGTAAAAAGCAGTGATAGCCTAGTGGTTAGGGCGTCAGCCTCCTAAACAGAGGTCGGTGGTTCGAATCCGAGCACGCTAAACCTCAAACTTTTCGGAGTTATCTGCGTTTAAAAAATTAAAATATCACTTGCCTCAACGGTGATGGAAAACATCGCGAGGAAACCTGCACGACTGAGAGTTCTCCATAATGTTTTCAAAGGCGTGTGAAGTTTGCCAATCCGCACATGGCCAGCGTGGTGGACTATGGCCAAACCCTTCTCATATTGAGAGGAGACCCGTGCTCTGTAGTGAGCCGGCAATGGGTTGATCATTATGATGATGATTTACAATATCTTGGATAATTCAGTTTGTATATGACAACTTTGTAAGTACAAGAGTTAATGCGTTAAGGCAACAATTTTAATGTGAAGAAGGATTTAGAGATTTCATGTACAATATCTTGGATAATTCAGTTTGCATAAGACAACTATGAAAGTATATGAGTTTAAATAAATTAGGGCAATAATGATATAACTTGAAGAAATATTTAGCGCCCTCCTTTAAACAAGAAGTAGAAGACAACATGGGTACATAATACGTGACGGTAATTATTAAATGTAAAAATAAGTATTGCGTATAAGCGTATTGAAGAAATCCCCGAAAATACTTTCATGTAAATTTATGGTACATTCTACGCTTGCAAATTTGTGCCTTGTTTCGAACGCCGTTGCCGTTTACGTGCAAATGACGTTCGGTCCTGCAGAGGTAGATATAACGCAAAGGATTGCCGTCCCGATGAGATCATTAGTTTATATTGTAGACGATTCAAAATATTAAGCTTTTATATTAAGCGATGCCAGTCTGTTTCGTAACTGGATTGGGGGAGTTATTATTTATTCTTTATCACTGTAGGTTGATTTAGTTTTCGGAATAAGCCAAATTTTATTGCTCAAATATTAATTCAATTTGATCTTTAAAAGACGCTTTTGTAACGTCCATCTAATATTTAATATTGAAGTAGGTATGATAACTATATTCGTAAACAAACTGAAGCTATGAGATTGCCAAACACGCCTTGGTCTAAGAAGAAGCCTACTAGAAAATAAACCGGGTATTTTTTTATTACATTTTAAATTATCACTTGACAACTGTTAAACAGTGACCTAGTTAAACAATTAATGACATTTTACATTATCACTTAAAACTATGTAAGAGTTACCTAGTTAAACAATGAATACCCATACTTTTTTACCAACTAAGTTTATTTCTTTATACTGTAGCATAACTTTTATTAAATTTTCTTTAAGCTTATTTTTAATATAAAGTTGGAACTTATTGAGAGACAACTCCAAGATGTCAATCAATGTCCAAGATGTCAATCAAAAATGTTTTAAGTTCACTACAATGTAAGATATTATAGTACATGAGTTACCTACTACGCATCAAAAGCTATATTAAACAGTAAAATCTTTTTTTTTTTTTGATCTTTATTTATTATTAAGGACTTTTGTATTATAAATATATATGACAGTCCTATCTTACCTTACTATAAACTTATATCTACGACAATTTTTTCTTCTAACTCTGTATTAAATTTAACTATATATACATGTAAATCGACTGCTTTTCGTAATATACCTATCTATTTTTTACACTTTGGATATAAAAATAGTATTTTAGCCGACAACGAATTCGGTTCGGCTAAAATACAACTTAAAATACCAACTTCGTTTTGTTTAAAATTAATTACGGACAAAATATGTAACCTCAAATTTTTGTTCTGGACACATTCCATTAATAAAGGGTCCAGTTTTTTCATCAAGTACCTATGCAAACTTTCTTAATGGAACATGCACAGACCGCAACAGTAAAATTTTACAAACACTGTTTTGAATTTGAAAGTGTACCTATTGCGCGTATATTTTATGGGATAGATCTAAAAATGGCCCGAGAAAAGAAATATCAAAATTACCCCTAATCAATTCCACCCGCGTGAACATTTACGGGCGAAATCCGGAAAATCAAACGGAATATACAAATCAAACGTCCGAACCCGGAATTACGATTACGATTTCCATACGGTCTCGAGTTTTGTTTCGCCTCGCGCTCAGTCTGAGGGATGATCGAAATAATGGGATTTAGCCCCAGATTATGCTGGATTATTTTATGCTGAGTACCTACTAAAAAAAAATCCGCAACACCGCCGTCATATCGCAGCCTTTCAAGCTACAAGTGACCTTATTGATGGGTGATAAAGTTGAGAGTGCAAGGGTGCGCGTAGAGATAGGGAATTTCATTTTGTTGGAATAAAAATATCCTATACGACGGCTTTGCTTTATCATTGCGAAGCTGGGGTGTAATTAGTTTTCGCAAAGCAAGCCGACAGACAGCCTTATTCTAGAAATGTTTTTTTTTTTAAATTAAATAACAAATATAATCTGTTTTAATATCATTGATTTTATCATCATTGGAACTACAAGTTCTTATTATTGGTTTGAAAGGCTCTTTTTTTATATACATTACAAGTTAGCCCTTGCTAATAAGCTATATTTATATATATATTTTTATTAAAACATTTTGCATGTCGTGCCGCCATGTTTTAGTTCCCGCCAAAAGGGTGGCCAGTGATTGGTCCACTGAAAAATAGCAATAACAATGGACACCACGAGGACATTGTTATAAGTTGAGTGATATTTTTGGAAAAGGTTTTCAATTTAATTAGCGTATTTATCTAAGTTTTTACAACGCTATCCCAGGAGGGATGCGTTGGAAGAACTTGACGTTACCTCGTGACGGCCGGATGTTGTCGCTAGCAATATTTTTCTAAAAAGTCAACAAAGGTGGTATATGTGATTGGGGGTGGGAGTGGCGCCTCCTTGCGGATTTAAGCGGATGAGGGCGCCATATAAAAAGAAAAAAGGAAAAGATTCGAACACAGGATGACAGGTTGGAAAAAACAAAGGAGAAGTGCGAGTTCTAAATAATGGATTGTGCTGGTATTAATGAATAGAAGCAGGCGTTACTTTGCGGAAGTCCATGATAAACAATAAACAGCAAGTAAAATTTGCTATATTCCGCCGACAACCGGGAGATTTGTATAATATAACACCACACAAAATCTTCCACTAAAACCTCTACGCACGTTTCGACCCGACACCGGATCATCCTCAGGAGATGTTGACTTCACAAGCGCGAAAAGTAAAGACTTTACGGCTTGTGAAGTCGGCGAAATATAGCAAATTTTACTTGCTGTTTATTGTTTATCACGGACTTCCGCAAAGTAACGCCTGCTTGCTGTTTATTGTTTGTGCTGGTATTGTCTAATATTATCACATTCATACTTATAACGTGAATAAATATTGTACAATAATGTAAACTCTTTTAGTATGTTCTTTTTTTTAAACGCGAACTCTCACAGAGTAAGTCAGCCGGTCGGATTAGTCCCGTATTTCGGGAGGCCGGTGAAAAATTGAGGCGTCCATTGTTTTTAATGTCACAACGTGACGGCCGGCTTCCGCGGAAATAGGCCCAACAAATGGCGGATCATTTTTGCATACATAAATTCATTATGTTCATAATTTATTTACAAGGGTGGCCTTATTAATTTAATCTCATCATAATCGGTTTATGTGCGACAGTGTAATGGAACGTTGAATTGCTTGTCGGCACAGAGAATAACTAATCGGCCATCTCCATGTTTGTAGTTAGCTCGAAGGGTTTTTATTTTTATTTGTATCAATTTTTAAAATATCTGCAATATCGTAAATTACAAAATAATGTTTAAAAAAAAAACTAAAAAGCTATATTAATGATTATTTTTAAAAGTGAGTGAAACTAATATGAAAAAAAAACAGTTGACATTTGCGATCTCAGTATTTTTTTTTATACACCACAAGTCAGCCCTTGACGGCATCTCACCTAATGGTAAGTGATGAAACGGTGTACGATGGTAGCGGGCTAACCTGTTATGGTAAAAAACCCATACTCCTAATTGGTTTCTACACGACATCGTGCCAATGGAATCCAACCTGTAGGTCCTGACCTCCAACTCCTAAAATGCAAAAGATTGTCAAAATAGATGCTACCGTTTGACCGCAAATGAAACAGCTATATACAACATGTTCGTTATTATTCGAAATTTTCCCTACATGTGACTACAAAACAACAAAATACGAAGGATTCAGCAAAAAAATATATAAGATAGAAATCAGGTTCTTAGTAACAGAGGGAATGGTGTCAGATTTTTATTCCGGATTATATTATATATATCCGGATATTCCGGATTTAGCGTTCCGGCACGATGTCGTGTAGAAACCAATTAGGAGTATGGCTTTACCATACCCCTAACAGGTTAGCCCGCTACCATCTTAGACTGCATCATCACTTACCATCAGGTGAGATTGCCGTTAAGGGCTAACTTGTAGTGGATAAAAAAAAAAAATAGCTTCCGATAAATACGTGTCAAGCGAGCATTCCGGCTCGATGTCGAGTAGAAACCAATAAGTAGTTTGGGTTTACCATAATCCTAACAGGTTTTTTTCAAATGTGTTTGGTACGCATTTTCCAAATAATTTTCACATTTTGCCATGATTGAGTCGAATTTGATATTGGGCTGCCATCTTAGACTACATCATGACTTACCGCCAGATAATCTTACGACTAAGGGCTAACTTGTAGAGCAATAAACAATATGCATCCTAGCTGCTTTACTTAAGAAACTGACATTATGAGAACGTAAACATTATCGTAAAATTCTTGTGTAATACCAAACGTATATGCTACCAGTGTAGAAGTTTATGACTTTAAATATTTTATCTTATCACGAATCGTAACACGCAAGCTTGTTGTCATATAAATAGGTGTCTATTAATAATAATTATATGGCGTATATTTTATATTTTTATTCAAGTATTTTTACCTACACTTGGAGGAAATATCAAATTTATATGCACACTATTTTTTTCGGAACCGGCCGTATTCGAACATATACTACAGATACTTACAGTCTCTGAAAGAATCGTTTTTTTTTTTTTTCGGACTGTCTCTTAGCTGTACAAACCCTATTGGTTGCCACAGCGTTGTTTGGTGAGCTTTGGAAAGAAGCTCTGCCAGAAGAAATTTTGAGCCCTAGGGCTCGAAGAAACTAAGGGAACGACTGCCTAAGGGCGCCTCCTTTGAGGCCGAACCTCGGCTTAGGCGACGTTTGGGATAACGGGGGGGTCGGACGGTGAGTGGTCTGTACGTCTCCGAGGCCGTGGATGGAGCCCACGTCCGGATGACGTAAGATAGCGGGGACCTCGTCTTCGCCGGCGAAGACGGTGTGTAGCGTATGATTGTGTGGTAGGTGGTACGAGTGTGTTGTCAGTAGTCATCAGATCGTCAGGGTCATGAAGGATATGTTTAGGTCTCCTCTTTCGGAGGGGAGCGCTTAGGTCGGGGGAGTAAAAAGAAGCCGCAACTACGAGAGGGTTGGGGTGTCGGGTTGATGAAAGAATCGCTTAATGTATTTCCGGTATCAGTGGTATGTTGGACCATGGCTTAGTTGTCAAAGCTCTCAGGCAGTGATTGCCGGAGATGTGGGTTCAAATCCCGCAAGTTCTGAAAATGTTTTTTATGTATTTCAAAAATGCTTAATGCAATATTAAGTAGTTTTTTAACGAGCTCATAAATAGATTTATGTTGCCTTTTTCTTTTATTTGTTCAGAAAAACATCTCATTAAAAAAATATAGAATACAGATAAAGAAGAGGGTGTAGAACAAAATAGCTTCCGATTAAGACGCATGAAAATAAATGAAAAAAAAATATTTATTTCACCAAAAACACAATTATAAAGTTTTACAGTTTTCTGATGGTACTCACACTAGGTAATCCTGTTTCGCGGGAATCTTATTCGCTTTAATAGTTGAAATAATGAACTGCATGAATTAAATAACATTAAGAACCTTAAGACGTATGAAAAAAAATAAAAAAATAAAAATATTTATTTCACCTAAAACACAATTATAAAGGATTACAGTTTTCTGATGGTACTCACACTCACACTCTTTTTCACACACTAGGTAATCCTGTCCTCATTCGCTTTAACAGTTGAAATAATGCACTGTATGAATTAAATAACATTAAGAACCTTGGGTTTCATTCACATCATCATCAAAAAGCTAAGTTAGTTGTAGGCTTCTTCTTCGTGCTGTGTCTGCTTAAATCCCCCCTAGCTTAAGTTTTAAGTTAACGAACGGCAGTTTTCACCACTCACTAATTAAAGCTTCTTCTTTTACTTGCCCTTATCCCACATTATGTGGATCAGCCTATCAGCCGTCACCTCACTACCCACACCTCTTACCCGCATATCCTCTTTTACACAATCCATCCATCTCTTCTTTGGTCTTCCTCTACTCTTTTGCCCTTCCACGTTCATAAATAACATTATTTTGGTGACATCACTTTCTTTCCTCCGCATTGTATGACCATACCATGCCAGCCTGTTACTCCTCATCACTCACTAATTAAAGCAATGAAAAAATTATTATATGAACGCTTTTTAGTCTGTATTCAGTTTGCATTAATAAAAACAAAATTGATTTCATTTGGTACATAATTAGTAACGAATTTATAATAAATTAGTTATATTTCATGCAAATTTTAAGTTGCCTGTCGATATATCAACTTACGTTTGTTAGCGCACCGTAATTTTTCCCGCCGTATATTAATAAGGAATAGTTAAGTTGATTTTGACGACCTCCGTGGCGCAGCGCGCGCGCTGTTGCATTATAAAGTTGGAGGTCCTGGGTTCGATTCCCGGCTCGAGTCTGGTCTGGTGGGAGGCTGCGGCCGTGGCTAGTTACCATCCTACCGACAAAGACGTGTCGCCAAGCGATTTAGCGTTCCGGCACGATGTCGTGTAGAATCCAATTAGAAGTATGGCTTTACCATACCCCTAACAGGTTAGCCCGCTACCATCTTAGACTGCATCATCACTTACCATCAGGTGAGATTGCCGTCAAGGGCTAACTTGTCGTGGATAAAAAAAAAAAAGATTATTATCCACTAAACTCAATTCTTTATAATATACTATCTATACTTCACCGAAGCGGTGATAGCCTAGTGGTTAGAGCGTCAGCCTCCTAATCAGAGGTCGGCGGTTCGAATCCGGGCACGCACCTCTAACTTTTCGGAGTTATGTGCGTTTTAAAAAAATTAAAATATCACTTGCTTCAACGGTGAAGGAAAACATCTTGAGGAAACCTGCACGCCTGAGAGTTCTTCATAATGTTCTCAAAGGCGTGTGAAGTCTGCCAATCCGGACATGGCCAGCGTGGTGGACTATGGCCGAATCCTTCTCATATTGAGAGGAGACCCGTGCTCTGTAGTTAGCCGGTAATGGGTTGATCATTATGAAGCTCAATTCTTTTTAATATATTATCTATACTTCACTTACCTTTGTAGTGCTGTGTGGAGTTTATTTTTTAACAAGGTAATACTTAACAACATTTGTTGTTAAGTTTTACCTAGTTACTTTTTCTTTGTTCATTATTAGTTCAGTCCTCGTTCGCCAGCGTTTTTAACGATGAAGAAAATAAAAAATAAAAAAAACTATTACAATCAGTATTATCTTGATTCCATAAGGTAAATTTTCATCATCATCATCATCATGATCAACCCATTACAGGCTTCACCGTTGAAGCAAGTGATTTTAATGAATTAATCCAACATTAATCTAGATTAATATCTATTGCCTTGCTATATCTTGCTTTAAAAAGTATCATAACAAGGCTTTCGTAGCAAGAGAGATAAAAAAATCCCCCCCCCCCCCCCAACACACCCTTAAAAGACATTTCCATGAAATTGCTCGCGAATAAATGCATCGGCGGAACAATAAAATCTATCAGGAATCATATTATTGTGTTACCTATACAAAGTGATTGTCACGCGGCATATGGCGGCGGGGGGGTGGGGGCGGGGCCTACGCGACCACGCCCACCGCAAGCGATAAGGTCGAAATTACACGGCTCGGCCTAGAGAATGCGGCTTTAGGGCGACAGAAGGCCGCAGGAAGCCGAGCCGTGTGTGCGACTGCCTTGAGTCTTAATACTAGCTCGCGATCTGCGACGGTCGCACGCGTTTCGTGCCGGGACGTGGTGTTATGACGTTGGATTAGGACATTTCGAAAATGGAAATAAGTGCAATGCCTCCGATGCCCTTGGACTTTTCTATGGTGCGCAGCGGCGGCTCCTCGCCGGGCCACCTGAGGGAGAGCTCGCCGAGGTCTGTGTCCAACAGCGCTTTCAGAGTTGTCACGCCGAAAGGTAAGCTAACAGGTTTTATTTGTTTATTTTATTTTCGTCGCGATAAGGCCGCCTTATTGTATACGCTGTTATTTTTTTTGTATTTTCGTACGGTGAACAATTTGTGTTTTCATTCATCCATACGCTTACAATAGGTTAATAGTATTTAGGAAGATTTAATGCTACATAAATATTGTTTTTATTAAACAACGATTTTTGTGAAAAAAACATATATAATTATTTTAATGACTAAAAAAATACTAGGTAACTATTTTGTAAAATTAACTAAAAACAATAGAGAGAAAAGATTTACAATAAGTAATTTGGTTAATATTTGTTTATTGTATAATTCTGTAACGAAATGGCAAATTGTAAATCCTCAGATTAAGCTTTAAACTTTGTAATTTAAAGTTCTGAGGTGTTTGCGTACTTACTTTGCAATTTTTACGAACCGTACGTAGACACGCGTGTTTTTGAAGATCTGTGGGCTATAAAATAGGTAATTGGTCTGAATTGGTTTTAATAAATGTGTATTGTACATTGATAAATAAATGTAATGTGTAAAGCTTCGGAAATTGATTTTCAATAACTTTTCTTTGAAATTTTCTCTAAGCAGCGATTAAAAGTAAATTTTATATACACACTTGGGTTACACGTGGTACCAAGTTTGTGAGGAAACTGTACTTGGACTGAAAGACGATCCCTGAAATTGAGTGTTTGTTTGTTAGGTACATCTCGATCTCATGCTTTACAGGCCCTGAGTTCTAACAAAAGCGTACACCTCTTCTCTCCTCTTCTAGCGTACTCTCTTCTTCTTAATTTAATAGGGTTTTGTATGCTTGTGTAATTCTGTTTTCAATCGTCATGGTGCAGCGCGTGCGCTGTTCCATAATAAAGTTTGAGGTCCTGGGTTCGATTTGGTCTGGTGGGCTTCAGTCGTAGCTAGATACCAAGAAATTTAGCGTTACGGCAACGCATTGGTGGTGCTGTAGATGTTCGCAGGCGACGGTGATCAGGTGGACCGTCTGCACGTTCGTCCGCGGTGTTAGGTAAAAAATAAAATTTAAAATATAAAATTATTGAAACTTATTTTACTTCTCAAGAATTACAATAAGGTGAATTTGATGTTTATCCAGGATTCAATGTAGAAAGAAACCAAAAACAAATTCTTTTATCTTAACGCTTATACGGTATAAGCTTTATGAACTCTTCGATGATCTTAATATCGAGTATTTCGGTTATAACTAATAAAAATTGGAAAATAAAACTAAATAATTCTTTTAATTATTATTTCCGAAGCGGTGATTGCCTAGTGGTTAGGGCGTCGGCCTCCTAATCAGAGGTCGGCGGTTCGAATCCGGGGCACGCACCTCTAACCTTTCGGAGTTATGTGCGTTAAAAAAAAAAAATTAAAATATCACTTGCTTCAACCATAATGTTCTCAAAGGCGTGTTAAGTCTGCCGATCTGCACATGGCCGGCGCGGTGGACTATGGCCAAACCCTTCTCATATTGAGAGGAGAGCCGTGCATTGTATTGAGCTGATAATGGGTTGATCACGAATCATGACAAATACACAAGTGATGACTTACTATAATGTGTAAGTTAGAAGACGCTTACCTTTGATTTGATGTTACATACCATTGGTGGTGGAAAAACGGTAGCCGCAAATTCAAGATCTATGGTCTGCTTATTGAAATCAAGGAAGCACGCAATCAATTATTAGTCCTTTGAAATTTTGCTTTATGTGTATAATTGTAATTCGAATTAATGTAATTGTTGTTTTAAGCATTTTAACTGTATATTTATTTTGGATTTTTAAAATTTTATATCGTAATTTAATGACTGACTATTGTTTTAATATTATTGTTTCCTACAAATGACTAATTCATCATGATCAACCCATTACTGGCTCACTACAGAGAACGGGTCTCCTCTCAATATGAGAAGGGTTTGGCTATAGTCCACCACGCTGGCCATGTGCGGATTGGCAGACTTCACACGCCTTTGAGAACATTATGGAAAACTCTCAGGCGTGCAGGTTTCCTCAAAATGTTTTCCTTCACCGTTGAAGCAAGTTATATTTTAAATGTGTAAAAACGCACATAACTCCGAAAAGTTGCAGTTTCGTGCCCGAATTCGAACCGCCGCTGACGCCCTAACCACTAGGCTACCACCGCTTCAATGACTAATTCATATAATCAAAAATGATCTAAGACTAAAAATTGTACAAATTTGTAAAATTGAGAATAAAGCAAAAAAGGGTCTCTTTTACTGAATGAGGAAAAAAAAAGAAAGAAACGCGCATCGTAGGTACTTGCCCATGGCATATCATCTACGTTAGGGATTTGTATTTTAATATACAAGTTAGGTGTAGTTCGTTTTGTAGCTTGAAATAGTTCAAAAAGGGTCAGGGTTCTTTTTACTGTTGTTTGGAGTTCACATACGGCAATTTAATTAATTTATTAACACAAAAGTTTAATAAATAACCGTATACGTAATACGTCTAAATATAAATCTAACTAAATTCCTATTTAACTGATTTTGATTTAACAGAGGAGTACCTAGTACAAAGTTTTTAGTTTAACAGTTTGCAGAACATTTTATGAAGCCCACGTTAAAGAATTTAAAACATCGATGCATTCCTTACATATTTCCTTATTCACTTAACTACAATAAATACTTATATCTCTCAAAATTATATAAAATACGAAAATACATAATATTCTAAAATTTATTTATTAGCTTGTCAATTAATCACGCTGCAAAGTAACAACGGATGTTATGCATACATTTTAACATAAGCTTCTTTTTTTCCTGGAAAAAGGTACAAGCTACACTTGTAGGTACGCGGAGAAACCCGTGGGCACTTTCGCTTAAACAATAAATTAATAAACACAGGAAAATAACACAAAGTCAATCTCAAACAGACAGACATACTACAGATATTTTGTAGAAGAAACAAGTAGAGCGCGATAGACAAATATTGATATTATAAATAGTTTAAAAAAAGATCAGGAAATACGGTTTCAGTACATATCAATAGTACAAGCGGATGAGGCCTTGAAGAATTCTATTTAATCTCAAAAATATTGAATGCGCAAAGCCGGTCTTATCCCTTCAAGCGATCACCCAGAAAAACTCTCATAGAAGAAAACAACTTAAAGAAAATGAGATGGACAACTGGCGATAAATTGGTTCTAATTTAGCTGTAAGTAGGTACCCGAAACTCTAACCTAGACTAAATCGACGGGTCTAAAAATATTGTACAATTTTATTACACAAAGCAAATAGTAAAAAGCTTTCTGTTAAAGTTGTCTATAGTAAAAGTTGTCGGGTGGGAGGCTCCGACCGTGGCTAGTTAGACCGTCCGACCCCTCGTTATCCCAAACGTCGCCTAAGCCGAGGTTCGGCCTCATAGGAGGCGTCCTTAGGCAGTCGTTCCCTTAGTTTCTTCGAGTCCTAGGGCTCGAAATTTCTTCTGGCAGAGCTTCTTTCCGAAACTCGCCAAACAGCCCGGTTACGCTGTGGCAACCAATAGGGTTTGTACAGCTAATAGACAGTCCGAAAAAAAAGTGGCTAGTTAGTAGACGTGTGGAAACCGATTAGGAGTGTGAGTTTACCATACTCCTAACAGGTTAGCCCGATACCATCTTAGACTGCATCATTACCTGGTGAGATTGTCGTCCAGAGCTAACTTGTAGTGTATAAACAAAGCACTATCTACTTAAGTACCTGTCAATTTAGTTTTCTTCAGTTATGTGTCAACTGAATGGACACCGTTCTCTAATTTATTTATTTTTATTTATTTATTTATTTATGCATTTTTTACCTTTGTGAGTTAATGTGAATGTTTAGCTTTTGACAGGTTTTCATAACGTTCACAAATACCGCACATAAAAAAAAACCGCAATACAATCAACTACAAAAGCGCAGAATCAAAAACTAGTCACATGATATAATAAAGTAAATATACAAAATTTCAAGCCAAGATTTCATTTACAAATTTCAATTAGTACTTTTATCATCATCATCATGATTAACCCATTACCGGCTCACTACAGAGCACGGGTCTCCTCTCAGTATGAGAGGGGTTCGGCCATAGTGTACCACGCTGGCCGTGTGCGGATTGGGAGACTTCACACGCCTTTGACTACATTATGGAGAACTCTCAGGCGTGCAGGTTTCCTCGCGATGTTTTCCTTCACCGTTGAAGCAAGTGATATTTTAATTTATTTTTTTAAAAACGCACATTACTCCGAAAAGTTAGAGGTGCGTGCCCGGATTCGAACCGCCGACCTTTGATTAGGAGGCTGACGCCCTAACCACTAGGCTATCACAGCTTCTATAAGAGATGTCAATAATTTTACTTCTAAAGTCAATATATTTTAAATAATTAGGGGTGACATTACGTATTTATACTATAAATACGTAATGTCACCCTTAATACCTCGATAATGTCATATAGCTGATACAATAATAAATATGACACTAAATAACACACATACGGTAGGTAGTGGTACTTATCTAGGTAATAAATAGGTAATTAAAGCTACCATTTGATATCTAGAGATAAGGTTTCCTGTAATACAATACAGGTAGTTGCTGTTACAGAAGTATATAATATAGCATTATTCAATAATATTTTAAAACTGTTGTCATATTATTCTTACACAAAATTTTTTTTTTTTGGGTGGACACCCGTTATCACTTAGGGGTTTGAAAAACAGATAGCTGGTTCTCAGACTTAATGAACATGCATAAAAAATTTCGGAGGAGTATGGGAAGAAACATTGTCACACGAGAATTCTATATATATGATTGTTAACTCGACAAATAGTTTATTTTTCGCAGTTTAATAATATAACATTTTAATCAAAATCAAAATTTAAAAATATATATATTCTTTAACAGTGTATAAAATGGTGGCTCTTCCCAAGATTATGACTAAAATCATATATTTTTAAACTACGAAAAAAGAAACTGAACCAAATACGTATATATGAATCTAAGGAGTTTATATATGTGTTAGAACGTGATAATCTAAAGAAACGTTTTCAAAATAAAAATAGTTTAATAGCTCGTTCGTTTAGGTCATATTATAATTTTGTTTCTTTAATGTAAGATGGGTAAGAAGCGACATAATTAATTATTAAAAAAATAATACAAAACATAGTTTATTGAAGTAGTAGCAAATTGGGCGCCATTAGCGGTCTTCCCGAAATTGTGATTGGTCAAAGGTAGCACAAAGGAGGTAGCGATGCGCGATGCAAGTTAAAATTAATTTTCAATTTCCCATTTCCCGATGGCTGGTTCATTTTTATTCCTCTTTCATTCATTGCACGTTCCTTTCAATGAAAATTGCAATTGTAATCTGGTATCATTTCACGTAACGTATCCAATGCCAGATGGATGTGTGGTATTTACTCGAGCAAGCGTTTAATTTATATTAATACTAGTCGATGCCCGCGACTTCGTCCGCGTAGATTAGGCCTTTTTTGAAAACTTCTATGGAATAAGCTTCCTATTCGAGGAAAATTTCTGTTGCAAGGTGAAACTATAGTTATGGTACATTGACGTGAAATACAGTTTTTTATAAATCTCGCGAGAAATATACGGGATAAAATGTCTACCTCCGGGTTTTATGTTAGCTGTCCATTGATTTTCAGTCAAATCGGTTAAGCCGATCTTGAGTGTAACTAACACGACTTTCGTTTATATATATAAGATTATTATTTGGACGACCTCCGTGAAGTTGAGGTCCTGGGTTCGATTCCCGGCTCGAGTCTGGTCTGGTGGGAGGCTTCGGCCGATAGTTACCACCCTACCGACAAAGTCGTGTCGCCAAGTTATTTAGTCTTCCGGCACGATATCGCGTAGAAACCAATTAGGAGTATCTGTTTATCATATCCTTAACAGGTCAGCCAGCTACCATCGTAGACCGCATCATCACTTATCATCAGGTGAGATGCCGTCAAGGGCTAACTTGTGGTGTATAAAAGAAAAAAGAAAAGATATTCATCATCATCATGATCAACCCATTGCCGGTTCTTTCTTAGACTACATCATCGCTTACCATCAAGTGAGTGAGTGGGCTGATAACTTGTAGCTATAGTAAAAAAAACCTTCAAAGTTTACCCTATTCAGTTACCTTTTTTTTTTAATCGTGGGTAAATCCTCTAGGATACCTCTGCGCCACGGGGAGGCACAGAGGTTATGTCAGACTCCTACTGACTAAAACCCCCACGTGTTCCTACTCACCGCTATAGGGTGGAGTCACGGGAAGGCACCCTATCCAGTTACCTTAGATAAACGTTGCTTAACCGATGCAAGCAATAGAGTAGCACTCTCGCAACTATCACAACCCTCAACTCAATGGCAGGTTCTTTTTTTTTTCAATCAAGTACATCTCCCCATTTAGAATTAGGCCGGAGCACAAAAGCTCCCACAATGGGGAGGCAATTACAAAATAACACTAATCCCGCACCCCAGCGTTGTGCGACACGCGCCCTTTAGCGTTACGTGAAAGTTCACGAATCAAACGGTTTCCGATACGAAATATCGAGAAAACAAAAATCCAATTCAAATTCGTTTATTGCATGAAAGTGGTACATTCATATCAAAATCTTAAGATTAAAGGGTAGCCTAACACATTCTGCTAAAAGGCGTGCAACAAAAATCTTACATTGCTTATCTTAAAAGGATGGCATACAGCGAATAAGTTTGTTTGTGGGCTTCTTCTTATAGCAGGGAACCCTCTTAGCTTTAGGTTTAAGTGTACGAATGTAGTTTTCACCATCAACTCAAAATCATCAACTATGTAAATTGTTGACGCGTTGAAATTGCCTTTTAAAGGGCTTTTTAAATAGCTTTAGTTTTGAGTTGGCAAGTGTAGTTATAACCATCACTGCATCATCAGCCAATATTAATCCACTGCTGGACATAGGCCTCTTTGAAGCAGCGCCAACTCATCCTGTCTCCGGCATTTCACATCCAGTATCGACTGGATGCGAAAGACACATAAATAAATGTAATGGAAAATGTGATATGAACAATTCATAGATTTTGTCCCATTCGGTGTCGAGACCCTTGGTCCGTGGGGTTCTAGCGCTATTAGGCTTTTAAGGAAATAGCAAAAGGGTTAGTCGACATCACAGGAGACCGAAAAGCTGCCAGCTACCTCGGACAAAGAATTGGTCTAGCTATTCAAAGGGGGAACGCTGCCAGTATATTCGAAACCTTGCCTAAAAGGACTCCTTTTAGTAGATAATATATTTTAGTTATGATGTTATAAATATACTTTTTTAATATTTTTAGTTTTAGGTTAATCTAAGGTTTATTTTAAGTTATATATGTATTCTTAAAATTAAATATAAATTGGAACTCGGAACTCGAAAAAAAAATCATAGATTCCTCTAGTAGGTTTATATGAATAAAGCTATTTTGATATGATTTGATATGATCTATAGAGCATGCCTAACCTACTGATACTTTACTCACTATTAAAACGTGACAGATATATGATATACATATAACTTTGTCCCGTTTTAACTTATATAATTTTATTAACAGCAGCCGTAGCAAGCCGTATTATGGCTGGCTGAAATTAATAAACCCTATGCGAAATATTCGCTGTCTTTTTCCTACACTTCCCTGTAGATAAGGATAGCAGAACTGAACTAAATCTGCTATCTGAAATTTGAAAAAATGAATGAACAACCAATTAATGTATATTCACCGCAGGGGAAAATAATCGGATTCATAAATATCAGTTTTAAAAACACGAGTAGGAACCAAATAATAAAGATGTAAAATATACACGTAAATGGTTCGTTATGTTTTTTTTATTAGTTCGCAAAACTGACAAAAATTGCATGGTCATACTTCATTACAAAACGAAAATATCGTAATGAACAATATTGACTTCTTGATATATAGCATGCATAAGATGGCGTACAAACCGTTTATAATAATAATCATCATCATCATCATGATCAAACCATGAAAGGCTCACTACAGAGCACGGGTCTCCTCTCAATATGAGAAGGATTTGGCCATAGTCCACCACGCTGGCCATGTGCGGATTGGCAGACTTCACACGTCTTTGAGAACATTATGGAGAAGTCTCAGGCATGCAGGTTGCCTCACGATGTTTTCCTTCACCGTTGAAGCAAGTGATATTTTAATTGCTTAAAAAAACGCACATAACTCCGAAAAGTTAGAAGTGTGTGCCTGGGTTCGAACCCCAAACCTCTGATTAGGAGGCTGACGCCCTAACCACTAGGCTATCACCGCTATATTATAATCATAATAACTTAAAATTAACCTAGATGATCATAAGTAACACAAAAGAGTAATAGTAAAGTAAACAGTAAAAGTATTGATCATTTTAATTTTCCAAACGGAAATATTAATAGGAAACTCAATTTGTTTTAATTTAGTAGTTTTAGCAACCATTTAATACATTTCACGGTATTCAATGATAGCTACTAAATAACAACGAAACAAAATCTCAAGACGAGATTACATAGTGCAATTAATATTATCCGGGAAAACAGCTGTAATCCGGCCCGGACAATAATTTCCCGGGCAGACATCTGATCCCGGGAATAATCCGATTTGCCTGATCGAACACCAGTCGTTATTGAATTTGTCCATTATTACTCTACGCGACTATCGGCCACATTGATTTTTAATGGGATTGCATGCTTTATGCCTTCATACAACTATGCATAGTAAAGTTAATTTGTATTAGATACTCCTGGTAGTAAGAATATTCTAGAATTTTTACTAGAAATCTCTTGTATGTTTCAACCTGAGCTTAATCGAATAGTATCCTGGGTTTGGGGTTGACGCTTTATAAAGTTGTAGGTCCAGTGTTCGATTCCCGGCTCGTGTCTGGGAGGGGAGGCTTCCGCCGTGGCTAGTTACCACCATTTTTTTTTTGTCGTGTTGGAAAAGCTTTATAGCTACCTCCGTACCCTTGGGCGGGAAAGAGGTTACGTTGGACTCCCACCCCCGAAGGGGGGTATACCCGAACTAAAAACCACAACGGCATGTCCCTCTCGCAGGACCCGTTGTATACTTCCCGGGCTAGTTACCACCCTATCGACAAAGACGCGATTCAGCATTCTGGCTATAGGTTTACTATCCCTCTAACAAGTGGGCTCGCTACTATCTTAGACTGCATCATCACTTATCACCAAGGAGATTGCCGTCTGGGGCTAACTTGTAGTGGATATAAATAAATAAAGGTTAGTCGACATCACAGGAGACCGAAGACCTGCCAGCTACCTCGGACAAAGAATTAGTGTAGCTATTCAAAGGGGGAACGCTGCCAGTATCTTCGGAACCTTGCCAAAAGGGACTCCTTTCAATAATATATTTTAGTAATTACCTATATTATATTTTTTAAAGGTTTTTAGTTTCAATAATAAATAAAATAAATCTCTATGCAATATTTCAATTCAATCCATAATATTAAGGCATTTATAATGATTACTATTAATAAGTCACCTTCAAGTATTTAAATTGATAATTAGTGGTCGTTATTTTCAAAATAACAGATTTAGGTAATTATTTCAATTGTTAGATATATTTTCCTATACGAATTATTTTGGAACGTATAGGTTTTCCCTCATATTTGTGCTATCAGCTAATGAACTCAGTAAATCGTAGCTACGTATATACCAATTTTAACCTAGATTTAGGAGTAGATAACCATCTCATCTAATGGGCAACATTCTTTTGATATTCAGGACTACTACGAGAGCCGTAAGTAATGAATAGAAGCAGGCGTTACTTTGCGGAAGTCCATGATAAACAATAAACAGCAAGTATAATTTGCTATATTCCGCCGACAACCGGGAGATTTGTATAATATAACACCACACAAAATCTTCCACTAGAACCTCTACGCACGTTTCGACCCGACACCGGATCATCCTCAGGAGATGTTGACTTCACAAGCGCGAAAAGTAAAGTCAAGCCGTAAGTAAAGCAAAAAATAATTACTGTAGGGTAAATCTGTAGGGTTACAAACCTCTAGTGGAAAATCTAATTCTTATATAAATCGAATTTTATCATGATCAACCCGTTGCCGGCTCACTACAGAGCACGGGTCTCCTCTCAATATGAGAAGGGTTTGGCCATAGTCCTCCACGATGGCCATGTGCGGATTGGCAGACTTCAGACGCCTTTGAGAACATTGTGGAGAACTCTTAGGCGTGCAGGATTCCTCACAATGTTTTCCTTCACCGTTGAAGCAAGTGATATTTTAATTACTTAAAAACGCACATAACTCCGAAGTTGAATCATTCCTCTACTAGAGAGGGAGGTTACATTAGTATTTACTTATGGGTTTGTTAGGAAAACCCATCTTACATTAACGATGGACTCCGAAGTTATAGGTGCTGGGTTCGAACCCCCGACCTCTGATTAGGAGGCTGACGTCTTAGCCACTAGGCTATCACAGCTTCATAGCTTTAAGCAGCGCATGCCGTAATTTATAGGTCAAAAGTCAAATTTCATAACATTTGCAACACAGCGCCGATTCGGGTTCAAATTCACCGCAGTAGCGATGTCAGAAATAAATCGGTTAGGCCAATAGAGAGGCGCGTGTCGCCGGTAATTCATTTAGGGGGGCCTAGTGCCAGTGCCAAATTGGATTTCCATCCGTGATGATGGATGGACATGCGCCCAAATCAGAGGTTTGGGAGCCATTCGAGGAGAGGTGTAATTTTGTTTCAACTTACTGGAATATTATTTGACGACCTCCGTGGCGCAGTGCGCATTATAAAGTTGGAGGTCCTGGGTTCGATTCCCGGCTCGAGTCTGGTCTGGTGAGAGGCTTTGGCCGTGGCTAGTTACCACCCTACCGACAAAGACGTGTCGCCAAGCGATTAAGCGTTCCGGCACGATGTCGCGTAGAAACCAATTAGGAGTGTGGGTTTACCATACCCCTAACAGGTTAGCCCGCTACCATCTTAGACTGCATTATCACTTACCATCAGGTGAGATTGCCGTCAAGGGCTAACTTGTAGTGGATAAAAAAAAAAAACTTAATTTTTGGGCGTGAATTGCTCTAACTTAATAGCTAATTGTTAATTATTATTAACTTTGTGAGATGGTGATGACGAAAAAAACCTGGCTAAGTTAGTCGTGGGCTTCTTCTTAGTGGCTGTGTGACATGTCAAAGCGGTTTATATTGCTTAAAAACGCACATAACTGTGATTTTATAATTGTATTTTGTAGATAAAGACAACCTAATGATCGTCTATTACACCGAACGAAACAAAAAACCGCAATGTTCGCTTGCAGCACATGTTGTCGCAAAACAACAATAAAACGGCATGTCCTTGGCAACATCCTACATCCGCTTCTCACACTCAGCGTCCAGGCATTAAATCTTAATGCGTAATAAAAATTAAAACTCGCGGCTGCCAATTACACCGATGCGTAACATTACTTACACTATGACAATTCTACTATTACAATTTGACGACCTCCGTAGCGCAGTGCGCGCACTGTCGCATTATACAGTTGGAAATCCTGGGTTCGATTCCCGGCTCGAGTCTGGTCTGGTGGGAGGCTTCGGCCGTGGCTAGTTACCACCCTACCGACAATTACGTGTCACAAAGCAATTTAGCGTTCCAACGCAATGTCGCGTAGAAACCAATTAAGAGTGTCGGTTTACCACACCCCTAACAGATTAGCCCGCTACCATCTTAGACTGCATCATCACTTACCACCAGGTGAGATAAATAACAGTTCCTTTGCTAGGCCTACATCAAAATTAAATTCAACAAAAACTTTCATGTACAGCGATGAGATTGGATGTAATATGGGCTTATATCTTGACTTACATTTACACGGACACACTACATTGAACTACTGTTTGCCTAACTCTGACTTAAAGGCAATTGTTGATACTTTATGCGATAATCAACATTTGTATGATGGTCAGACTAATTTAATATTACTCATGGGAAATAGAGGAAATATTAATAAAAATGACTTGATAAAGATTTATAAATTATTAGATAGCTTTAATGTTAATAGTATTATCATATATACTTTTCCCTATTGTGAAAATTTGCCACACCAAGAAAATACAATTAGATATAATTTAAATACAACATTGTACAACTTATGTACATATAATAAAAAAATTAAAATTATTGACATTAGCAAGTGTGCTAAAACTTATTATAATTACAACAAAGATAGGTATCACCTATCCAATTATTTTAAACGACAGATAGCTGTTTCGCTATCATATTTTTTTACAATAACGGCCAAGAATTTGGCTAAACAAGCTGCTTTTATTGAGCAGTGTCCTAATCTTGACATTAACGCCTTGGAAATAATTCCAAGTAATATTATTTTAAACTAGTTAAGGAGACAACAGAGGTATTCTCTTGCTTACACTCAGAGACAAAAGAGTTTTTCTCTAGCTCAAGTAAAATAAATTTTCATAATTTAAAATTAAATTCTACTAAAAATAAACAAAATTCTACCTATATCAACTTGGTTCACCAAAATATTCAATGTATTAAGGGAAAAGAATTAGAGATTGAATTGTTTTTAAATCATTTTCATATTCATGTTTTATGTATAACTGAACATTGGTTAAAAACTCATGAATACTTGTTTAATTTTGGTAACCACCAGGTTGGTAGTTCGTTTACCAGAGTTACTGCAATACATGGTGGCTCATTAATTCTATTAAATAAAAATTTAAAATTTAAAAACCGAACTGATATTGTGAGCCTTTCTGTTGAACGAACAATTGAACTGGCCTCAGTTGAATTAGAGCAATTTATTGTTGTAACTGTATATAGACCACCCTTATCAAACTTTGAACTTTTTGAAAAGGTAATGGATGAGGTACTTTATAAGATATCTAAATCAAATAAAAAGGTGATTGTGTGCGGAGATTTTAATGTGAACATTCTGGAAAGTAACTCTTCAAGTTACAAGTTAATAAATCTATTTAGATCATACAATTTGTTGAATATGTTTATGGAGCCTACTAGAATAACTGCCAGTAGTGCCACATGCTTAGACAATGTATATACAAATATAAACCCCATCAGTAAAAATATAATTAATAAATTAGATTCTGATCACTGTGGTCAATTCATTTGTTTCAAAAATGGGGAAAAAAAATTGTCTAAACATAAAATAACTTATGTGCCAGTAACGTCAGGACGAATAGAGAGAATAAGAAGAAGCTTAGTTAGAGACCTTCCATTCTTATCATCTACAATTATTGGTCCTAATGAAATGTATAATACTTTTTTTGGTAAGTTTAATATGATATTTAATTCTATATTTACTAAAAAGTCTGTCATGGTTGCTGATACATTGGTTTTTAGTGAGTGGGCTACAAGTGAACTACATAAAAATAGGCAAACTTTATATGAAATGTATGCGGAACGAAAATATAATACGAGTGATGAGTTTAAAAATTATGTAAAATTATTTTCCAAGAATTTTAAACGCGATTGCATTTTGGCGAAATCGCAATATATACAGAATAAAATAAAAAATAGCAATAATGTAATTAAAGCAACCTGGAAAATAATTAATGAGGAAACAGGAAGAATAAAACCAAAAAGTAATAACTTTAAACTTGATATAGGTAACAAATCTATCACGTCGGATTTTGAGGTTGCAACTGCTTTTGAAACCTTCTTTACCGACGTTCCTGTCTCCACTACAAGATCATTAAACTCTTCACCTGATACTGCTCTCTGTTTGTTGAAGGATAATGTGCCAGAATGTAATAACGCTCTTAAATTCAGACATGTTAGTAGCTCAGACGTTATTAAGGCCTTCCGATTAATAAATATTAAGAAAACAAATGACTTGTGGGGCATTTCCGTTAATGTTATAAGGTCATTGATTGATATTGTTGCACCCGACCTAGCTTTTATTTTTAACAATTGCATTGACTGTGGTGTGTTCCCTGACTTAATGAAACATAGCAAGTTAATTCCGTTATTCAAATCTGGTAGTACTACTGACCCCACTAACTTTAGACCGGTATCAGTACTACCTACTTTCAGTAAAATCTTTGAAAAACTTATTTTAACGCAATTAATTAATCATTTTAATAGAAACAATTTATTACACGCCAAACAATTTGGTTTTACACGGGGTCGCTCAACAACCGACGCTGGTGTTGAGTTAATACACAATATATTTAAAGCCTGGGAGGAGTCACGTGACGCACTTGGTGTTTTTTGTGATTTGTCCAAGGCTTTCGATTGTGTTGAGCATGAAACATTAGTCAGAAAACTACACCATTATGGACTTCGGGGGGTAACTCTAGATTTAATGACCTCGTATTTACGTGACAGAGTTCAACAAGTAGACGTAAACGGGAAACGGTCTAACGGGTCATTTGTGAAAATAGGGGTTCCTCAGGGATCTATATTAGGACCTTTTCTGTTCCTCATTTACATAAATGACCTTCCTTACCTTACTAAGGACAATAGCGGGATAGTATTGTTTGCTGATGATACATCACTCGTTTTTAAAATTAAACGACGTGAAACAAATGTTGACGAGGTAAACAACTCTCTCGCGAAAGTAGTACATTGGTTTGAGGCTAATAACTTAGCACTTAATGGGAAGAAAACAAAGTGTATTAAATTCACGTTGCCCAATGTTAAACAGGTGAAAACCAGTGTACTACTTAATAATGAGGAATTGGATCTGGTAAATACGGCTACATTCTTAGGCATAACGTTAGACGCTAAACTTCAATGGGGTCCACATATAAATAATTTATCGCACAGACTTAGCTCTGCTGCTTACGCGGTAAACAAGATCCGTCATTTGACGGATATAGAGACTGCCAGACTTGTATATTTTAGCTACTTTCACAGCATTATGTCATATGGTATTTTATTATGGGGTAATGCTGCTGATATAGACACTATATTCGTTTTGCAGAAGAGGGCTGTTCGTGCGATATATAAATTAGGTCCCAGAGAGTCATTAAGAGATAAATTTAAAGATTATAAAATAATGACAGTGCATAGCCAATATATATATGAAAATTGAATGTATGTTCATAAAAATATTGATAAATTCAAGAAAAAAATGGACTGTAACGCACTGAACATCAGAAGTAAAAGTAAGCTTGTAGTACCGTTTAGTAGGCTGCACAAAATTAGTAACTCATTCAAAGGAAATTGTATTTTATTCTATAATAAATTACCTATTGATATCTTGGAGATGTCTATCAATAAGTTCAAAGTTTTTATAAAACGAAAGCTTGTAGAAAAATCATATTATGATATTAAGGATTATATAAACGATAAAAAAGCTTGGGTGTGAATTGCTCTATCTCCATATGTACTATAGTTTATTATTAATTTTATTCATTATGTGAGATGGTGATAACGAAAAAAAAGAAAAACCCCGGCTAAGTTTGTTGTGGGCTTCTTCTTAGACCGGGGCGCGTTTGGAACCCTCATAGCTTTAGTTTTAAGTTTACGAATATAGTTATCACCATGAAATAACTACTGTGTAAATTATTGACGCGTCAAAAGTGCCTTTTTAAGGACTATTTGAATAAAGATTATTTTGAATTTGAATTTGATAGCCGTCAAGGGCTAACTTTTAGTTTATAAAAAAAAGACACCAGGGGGTTTATTAACGATTTCCAAGTATCTTAACAAACCGAAACTTAAATATAATCTGTTACTTGTAAATTATTAATTCAATTAAATAAGCTTATTAATTTATTAAAATATCAGAAACGCAGTAAGCTAAAGTTATATTTGCCAAGATTAAAAAAAAATCTATGACAAGAGATTTATTCATGAGTTTTATTTCTCCGGTTATCATTCATTTTGGCTCGCGGTGCTGATTACGCGACGATGGGACGACTCCCCCATTAGGGTAATGGTACACACGTGGCGAGGCAAATCCCTTCTCCGTATAAAAGGCGATTTGCTAACCAAATTCATTATTAATGTCTCCTTTGATCGCTCAGCGAGATTGGATGGCTGCAAGGATTTTTAGAAGTGACGAAGGTTCAATTTGCATTTACCTAATTTCGTTTTATTCACTAGTACTTACTTTCGTTTGCTTTATTATCCTTCAGCAAATTTCAAACGACTTTATTACAGATTACTAATTTGTGTTAGAATCTGTGATAGCCTAGTGGTTAGGACGTCCGCCTCCTAATCAAAGGTCGGGGGTTTGAATCCGGGTAGCACCTCTAACTTTTCGGAGTGATTAAAATATCACTTGCTTCAACGGAAAACATCGTGAGGATAGCACGCCTGAGAGTTCTCCATAATGTTCTCAAAGGCGTGTGAAGTCTACCAATCCGCATATGGCCAGCGTGGTGGACTATGGCCAAACCCTTCTCATATTGAGACAAGACCCGTGCTCTGTAGTGAGCCGGCAACGGGTTGATCATGATGATGATGATGTTAGAATCTAACTTAGTTTATAATTATTTCGTTTTAAACTTAAGGTTGTTTGTTTCCCATCTATGAATTTTCCCTAGTGGACATATTAGTTTTACCGTTTAAAAAGTCGTCCCGAATTCATAACTGCACTACTAGGAGTATAACTAAGAAATAGGAATTCTAGGAAAATGAATAATATCACTCGTACGTGGCGTCAAAATTAATTTCATAAAATGAACTTCAAGCGTACTTAAATTTAGAGCACTAAATTCTGAAAATATTCCCGCATGTGAATAAGAAAAAATCTTAGTATGTCATATAAAGAGTAAAATCAGAATGACCTCTCATTATTAAACGACACAAAATCATTTACGTAACACTCACCGCATAGAAAAAGATAGCTAGCTAGAAGACACTAGCTGTGGCCCGCGACTGCGTCTGCATAGAATTGCTGATTTCCCGTGAGATTGAGGTTGCCCTGCTTCAGAAAGTAAGCTACAGGCAAATGTCAAACTGCCGATTTTCGTGTCTCTAAATTTAAAATCATAGGACTGTCATGCAAACTTCTATTTATTATTATTAATGTTAATGCAAATTTTTGGTGTCTCTAACTCTAGACAGAGAAATTTCATACAAACTTCCAACCCCTATTTTACCCCCTTAGGGGTGGAATTTCCAAATATCCTTTCTTAGCTGACATCTCTTAACTATCAACTGCCTACTTGCTAAATTATAGCTTTATACGTACAATAGTTTTTGAGATCTCGTGTTTAATCAGTAAGTATGTAAGTAAGTAAGTGACCTTTCGCTTTTATATATATAGATACAGGCTCAGACAAAACGCGGCGTACAAGTAAAATAGGACTAACCTAAAGATATAATCAATAGTTAACTATAAACAGAAGACTAGAATAGACATTCGTCGCTCAAAAAAAAAGAAAACAAAGTACGCTGCCATTGTCTATGACCCAACAGGCACTAAATCTTAACCCTATTAGAATCTTCCTGTCGGCGAATTAGGTTGTGAAATGAGCGGCGCACTTCAAAAGTCGGCGGCTCTCTGACCAATGACTCGGTACATCGCGTTGCTTCGTGAATCATTACTGCCGATGGGATTGATTGAAACGCCACCGTTTTCGATGATTTCGTACTTACGTTCGACCGTGTCTATGGTAGCGCACAGTTGTTGTTTATCTGTGGTATAAATAATGGTAGGTCAAGAATTATTTTACTACGCGTGAATTATTTATAATATTCCCAAAATAAAAAGAATACCTTTCAATAGTTAATATTTTAAATAGATATACGTATAATTACGTAGTCGGTGTAATTAAATTAAAAGATGAAAAATGGCATCTTATTTCTTAAATATTTTACTTTTCATATCAGAGAAGACAGAACAAAATTTAAGCCGCAACAATGCATTGATAATATTTTATTGTGATACCGCATAAGGTCAGTATAGTTTTATCGTTTATGTAATCTTTTCATAATAGGATTTTTCTGTAAGTTTTCTGTATAAACTTTTTGCAATCGGCATGATTTAAGTTGGTAATTTGTTAATAAATTATACACAATTTACTTTGAATGAGTAAATTTACTTAATCACCTAAGTTTATTATTCTTTTTCTCGTAAGGAAGTAGGTCTAAGTTTATCCCACAGCCATTGCTAAGGTCAGCGGCGCAAGTGGCCGTATAATAAAATCATTTCTGAAACCAAATCCCGTGAGACGACGCCAGCGAATTGAGGTCAAAGTCATCATGCCATGGCGCTAAATATCAATACTTCACTATTTACTATTCACGCTTTGCCCGTGTGTTCAATTCGTGGGTACTGTATCCCTAGTGGTGTGAACTTCATACATGTACAGAAGCTGTGCATATCCAAGGAGTTCCGAGAGAAATGGAATCTTATTTATGATAAATCTATATCGATTTGGTCCTATTGAAAAGCCTGCTTAGAAACATTAGCGCCCACTTCATACATCATCATCATCATCATCATGAACAACCCATTACCGGCTCACTACAGAGCACGGGTCTCCTCTCAAAATGAGAAGGGTTTGGCCATAGTCCACCACGCTGGCCATGTACGGATTGGCAGACTTCACACGCCTTTGAGAACATTATGGAGAACTCTCGTGCAGGTGCAGGCGTGCAGGTTTCCTCACGATATTTTCCTTCACCGTTGAAACAAGTGATATTTTAATTAAAAAAAAAAAAAAACGCACATAACTCCGAAAAGTTAGAGGTGCGTGCCCGGATTCGAACCGCCGACCTCTGATTAGGAGGCTGACGCCCTAACCACTAGGCTATCACAATGCTCACTAGGCTATCACGCTAATGCTCAATGGCCCTTATTTTTTTTTGACCTTTGATTTTTGTTCAAATTTGTTTTTTTCGGATATTAAAATGTCATTTATTTAATCACGTTATATTTAAATGACACACAAAATACCACTGTGTTCTATTCGTGACTACTTAATGATTATTGTATAGAAATAAATATATACCTACCCAATGTAATATGAAACCTATTGGGCTGACCGAGAAAACATGAGATATGGAATTAGACCGCCTACGTTGATGCATAGAATGAATCACTGAACGCCAAATGCAACGCTTACATGAGTAGGTACCAACCTACGAAATTAAACCGCTGCTTAAAGGAAATTATAGTAGGTATATAATACGATATAATACATATATATATATATATATATCGTACATATATATATATATATATATAAGTTAGTGTATATATATACAGTAACTTGTAGTTATTTAGCCCATGACGGTAATCAACAAGTTTGTATTTACAAATTATTATCTCATGTCTCATTCCTGTACCAGTTTCGATTTTCACGCTCATGTGTGCAGGAGATCGAACCCAACCTCTGATTATGAGGCGGACGTCCTAACCTCTTCTTGTACCTATATATTTTTGTAAGGTAAGACGCAAGACGACCTCCGCGGCGCATTGCGTGTGCTGTCGCATTATAACGGTGGAGTTGGGATTCGATTCCCGGCTCAATTCTGGTTAGGTGGGAGGCTACAGCCATGGTTACCACCCTACCGACAAAGACGTGTCGCCAAGCGATTTAGCGTTCCGGCACGATGTCGCGTAGAAACCAATTAGTAGTGTGGGTGTACCATACCCCTAACAGTTTAGCCCGCTACCATTTCAGACTACATCATCACTTACCATCAGGTGAGATTGCCCCCTCCCTAAAGGAGAGAGGGAGACGACAGTATGTTTTTCCGCGGCGAAAAAAACACAGTCAGGCAAACAATTGCGTCCAATTGAAATTCTGCCCCGAGAAAACATTCAATCACGCGCAATTAACACCTCTTAACCCGTTCGGCTGTTCGCACGACAATCAACGGCGAGCACAATTTAATTGTTTCTAAAACTTTTTCAGAGGTTTCCTCCTCCTCGGTCTGGTGAATGAGCAACATTCGGAACGCGTCTGTGACCGCATCGTTTGCAACGTAATTTAGCGCTTTCGTTTCGGAAACGAAAACCAACCATCCAATTTTCAACCTTGAAGTTTAATTTTTTTTTTACATTCATCATGATCAACCTTTTATGAAATTATCGGCTCACTACAGAGCACGGGTTTCCTCTAAATATGAGAAGGGTTTGGCCATAGTCCACCACGCTGGCCATCTGCGGATTGGCAGACTTCACACGTCTTTGAGAACATTATGGGGAACTCTCAGGCGTGCAGGTTTCCTCACGATGTTTTCCTTCACCGTTGAAGCAAGTGATATTTTTATTTTTTTTTAAACGCACATAACTCCGAAAAGATAGAGGTGCGTGCCCGGATTCGAACCGCCGACCTCTGATTAGGAGGCTGACGCCCTAACCACTAAGCTATCACCGCTTCAGGCTATCACCGCTTCATTGTTGAGGTGAAAATAGTTTTTTTTCTATATATTTCACTACAAGTTAGCTCTCGACGGCTCATCTGACTTGGTAAGTGATAATTCAGTCTAAGACGGTAGACCGCATGACACTGAAAATAAAATTGCTGATTTTTTTTTAAGTTGTTGAAAATGGTTGCATAATAAATGACTTTGTTTCTAGCAATAAAGCTAACATTACCATTGATTTTACAACTCGACGGTAAAATTAAGCAAGTTATGATTTGTTTCAATCCAAAATAATTATAATTACTTGGCATATTTCTTATAATTCTGCTTATGTTTGTTATCGGTACGGTAATTAGAATCAAACAATATAATGGAGAAGCGGTGATAGCCTAGTGGTTAGAGTGTCAGCCTCCTATCAGAGGTCGGCGGTTCGAATCCGGGCACGCACCCCTAACTTTTCGAAGTTATGTGCGTTTTAAAAAAGTTATAATATCACTTGCTTCCACGGTGAAGGAAAACATCGTGAGGAAACCTGCACGCCTGAGAGTTCTCCATAATGTTCTCAAAGGCATGTGAAGTCTGCCAATCCGCACATGGCTAGCGTGGTGGACTATGGCCAAACCCTTCTCATATTGAGAGGATACCCGTGCTCTGTAGTGAGCCGGTAATGGGTTGATCATGATGATGATGAATATAAAAGCTTTTTTTACGTGCACAGATAAACAACTAATAATAACATCTGTGTTTACAAAAAATTAAAAAAAAAACTAAATGACTCACCAAAAAACGATATTCACACAGCCAAATAGACTTTGATGATCCACGATTTAATTCACAACTAGATCTTAGATCAATTAGAGCACATGACAAACATTGTGAGTAAGCATGCGTAGGCGAGCCGTGGGAACCACTGCCTCTTGATTAGACGTGGGCCAGACGGAAGGATTTTGTCATATGAGTGACTTGGAAACAACTAAACGGTTTATTTTCGAAGAAATGTTTACAGTTTTACAGTTCCGCACCCAAAAGATGCAAATACTTCGTTTATCTGTCTGTCAGTGAATATCCCAAAATATTATATTATTATAAGAAGTGCGTTACAAATATAATTTTGAAAATCAACTCAAAAACAACACTAAGTACCTACATGAAACGTTTATAAATATTTTATTAGTAATTGTGGCTCGATTTTAATAATGCCAATATTATGAAGTGCTATAAAAATATAATTAATTTGAATATAGAACATACTTCCTGTACAAAAAACGTGAGTTTTTGGTGGTTATCGCTCGATTTTAATAATACCAATATCAAGTAGTGCTATAAAATTAAAAATAATTTGAAAATCGAACAGACTCTCGGTACTAGAAACGTGTTTTTTTTTGGTTGTCGGTCGATTTTAATAATACCAATATTATGTAGGGTTTTAAACATATAATAAATTTGAAATTCGAACAAACTCCCCTTACAAGAAACGTGATTTTATTGGTAGTTGTCGCTCGATTTTAATAATGCCAATATTATGTAGTGTTATATAAATATAATAAATTTGAAAATCGAACAAACTCCCCTTACAAGAAACGTGATTTTATCAGTGATTGTCGCGCGATTTATGTTATGTAGTGCTATAAAAATAAAATAAATTTAAAAATCAAACACTCTCCCTTAAAGAATTTTAGTTTTTTTGGTGATTGGTTTTAGTAATGCCTTATAGTATATTATTATTCTAGTAATGCCTTTAACAATTACTAATAATATAGAATAGATTTTAATAATGCCAGTTATAGTCAGCTTTTTATAAGTAACCTTCTTTTGCCAATGCCATTGTATTAGCTTAAACGTACAAAGTTTGAACATTTAGATTAGCACAGTTTAGTAAGCGATTTCATCTGGTATGTTAGCTTATGGCTTATGGAGTGTTTCACGTACCATAATTAGTTGCGAGAAGGCCTCAACTGCTGACATCTATCAGACCCATGACGAGGGCATAGCATGGCGGTTTTATCTTCATCCTACATTTTCAACTCTGTAATTATATGATTGCGTTTAGTTCATCCTTGCGTGGAAGGATAAGACATCAGAAGTCCACCTTCTTCAACACCAGTTTGAGTTTTCATTATTTATTTAACACTACAAGTTAGCCCTTGACAGCTATATCACCTCGTGGTAAGTGATGATGCTGTCTAGGATGGTAGCGGGCTAACCTCTTAGGGTTATGGTAAACCCACGCTCCTAATTGGTTTCTACGCGACATCGTGCCGGAACGCTAAATCGCTTGGCGATCGTCCTTAGTCTATTCGGCCATATTAATAATATTTGTTAGTAGTTATGTTATTACCGTGGTCCTAATCTCGTATTAGAGTACTCCAGTTGCCCATGTCTTTAATATACGTTTTTAGGTTATATATTTTCGGTCATCATGATCAACCCATTGCCGGCTAACTACAGAGCACGGGTCTCCTCTCAATATGAGAAGGGTTTGGCAATCTCCTGGGTATCTTCCCGTTGAAGAAAGTGATATTTTAATTGCTTCAACGCACATAACTCTGTTTTTCTTCTTAGACCTTTGCGCGATTTGAACCCTCTTAGCTTTAGTTTTAAGTTGTCGATTGTAGTTAAGTGATGGTGCACTTTACGAATAGAAATAATGAAATGAACGATTCATAGATGCCTGTAATAGGTTTGTGTGAATAAAGCTATTTTTAAGTTTTTTTTGTTAAGAACCCCCGACCTCTGACTTGGAGGCGGACGTCCTAACCTCTAGGCTATCAGCTTATTTTCAGTCAATGAGAGACAATTGCATTAGCAGAATTTTCCCCAGTAGGAGAGTGCTGATGGTAGTTATAATTTATATAGAATTGCACCACATCCTGTATGACGTTGACCTTGAGCGATATTTTCATGTTTCTTATTAGTCTTTCCCATTGCCCCACCCCAGGGGGGCTTACACGGTGGAATGAATGTCCCTTGCGCCGTAACTTACGGCCACCTACAGTTTATCCTTTTTTTCTGTCGTGCTGGAAAAGCTTGATGGCTACCTGCATTAATTGGGCAAGACGGGGGGATATGTGGGTCTCTCCCCCCTTATCGTTGGGGTATACCTGAACTAAAAATCTACAGCTTATCCTAGTCCAACTGCATCACCTTTTTTTTCATTATCCATTTATTATATAATACAGATGTTATCGTTCATTAAATTAAGATTCTTCTGTAAATTTGAGACACAATAAAGATTTTTTTTAGTTGTTTTAATCAATTATGTATTAAATTAACGTTAATAATCGTTTACGTCGAAACTTAAAATTTACAAACATTAAAAAGACTTCAACGTCCTAGTTATAGGTGATTCTATGGGGTCGCGAGCTTACGTTGCCAACCAAGATTACACAGTAAATAACTAATTAAGCCTAGCAATCAACAACTTCCTCTATTAGTGCGATTGTGTTCAACTTCAGAGAACACAGAGATTAGGTATAAAGCAGTTGTATTAATTAAAGCAACATTGTTTGATAAAAATGCCAGTATACATCGAATGTCCCGAAGTCAGGAAGGAGCGACCCCGCCGACCCGTCCGTGTTATGCAAATAAAAAGTCTTGTTGTACTCAAATAAAGAGTCTGTGTTTGGTCGAGATAACAGTACCTAGTAGACAGCGCGTCACCCAGATAATGAAGACATACCGACATTTACGATTACAAACGACTCGATACTTAAAATAAACCTCAAATTGAACCTAAAACTAAAAATCTTCGTATCGTGATCAACCCATTCTCGGCTCACTACAGAGCACGGGTCTCCTCTCAATATAAGGGTTTGGCCATAGTCCACCACGCTGGCCATGTGCGGATTGGCAGACTTCACACGCCTTTGAGAGCATTATGAAGAACTCTGAGGCGTGCAGGTTTCCTCACGATGTTTTCCTTCACCGTTGAAGCAAATGATATTTTAATTTTTTTTTTAAACGCACATAACTTTCAAATGTTAGAGGTGCGTGCCCGGATTCGAACCGCCGACCTCTGATTAGGAGGCTGACGCCCTAACCACTAGGCTATCACCGCTTCTTTAAAATCTTAATAAATATTATATAATTACTAAACTAAAATATATTATTAAAAGGAGTCCCTTTAGGCAAGGTTCCAAATATACTGGCAGCGTTCCCCCTTTGAATAGCAAGACTAATTCGTTGTCCGAGGAAGCTAGCAGCTCTTCGGTCTCCAGTGAACGACTCGATTAGCGTAACTTCAGGTTCATGAAACGATGGCGAAAATAGAAGCAAATTACTCGAAAAACTATTTCGAGTTCGTTGATAATACCACTTACTAAATTTACTAATAAAAACAATCTAATAAAGTTATCTCAAATCAATAGATTTCGATCCATAGGTACCTACTCTTTATTGCATACAAATGATTAAGAAACAATAACATGAAAACATAATTTTTACAATTGAAATAACGTGGAACACTCAACATATAAGTTCGCAAACGCGACCTTATTGCTTGAGCAATATCTTCCAGAAAACCCTTTGAGAAAGAATCAAATGAAAGAAGAGATTTGTTCACTTTGTGTACATTTGTGTGAGACAAAGTTTGATGTACTCGTAGTAAAAATATAAAGGAAATAAATGTTGTCAAATAAGGTTGTATTAAAGCATTTCAGGATAATGGCAATTTATTGTAAAATTAAAGTTTATATATTCAAATTCAAATTCAAAATAATCTTTATTCAAATAGTCCTTAAAAAGGCACTTTTGACGCGTCCAATTATTTACACAGTAGTTATTTCATGGTGATAACTATATTCGTAAACTTAAAACTAAAGCTATGAGGGTTCCAAACGCGCCAAATTTATAATGTAGTATAATTTGATAAAAATTAACGGTTTCGAACTTTTAAACAGTTCATAAAATAAAAAATTAAATATTTAGCTAATATTATTGAATTTAAATGAAACAAAGAATTACTGGAACACGTTTTATTCAAAAAATTTATTTCATATGAAAATTTCGATCAAATAAAAACTAGATTTGTGAAGGAAAATCAAAATGCAAATTAATTATTATGAAAAAAAGTGTTGAAAACTTGTTAGGTAATCAATATTTTGTATAAAATATGTACTTCTTTTTAGCATTCCTAATAAAACTTACTTGACATACCTTCCTATTTGGCATTGAGTCAATTAAATAATTACTTTGATTGGAATTTCTGTGTCTAAAAGAACCTCAACGATTCGGGGATATACTGATATCAATTTGCGAATTCGAAACCCTGGCGGTAATTATTTGACATGCAACGCTTATGTGCAGCGATGTGTTCGGGCTTCCGTTTGAATTCTCTAGATTGTCATGAGTGGGTCGTTGTGGCAATTATAATACGCTCCTGTGCGCTGACCACCCAGGCGAGCTGTAATCAAACACCCGGATTAGGAAATTAAACCCGTAGAGACGGTTATTTTACTAATATTTTTTAACTACTCATCAAACTCTGCGATTGCTAGCGTGATGAACTTGTACCAAGACAAGACGATCCCTTCATTACACTGTATAGATAAAGCTGTGATAGCCTAGTGGTTAGGGCGTCAACCTCTTAATCAGAGGTCGGCAGTTCGAATCCGGGCACGCACCTCTAACTTTTCGGAGTTATGTGCGTTTTTAAAAACAATTAAAATATCACTTGCTTCAACGGTGAAGGATAACATTTTAGAACATTATGGAGAACTCTCAGGAGTTCTCCATAATGTTCTAAAAGGCGTGTGAAGTCTGCCAATCCGCACACGGCCAGCGTGGTGGACTATGGCCAAAACCCTTCTCATAAAGGGAGGAGACTCGTGCTCTGTAGTGAGCCAGTAATGGGTTGATCATGATGATGATAATGAATATAAAACAAATAAAAATCAATTTGTTTTACACGCTTTCACGTTTTTGTTTTTTTGGAAATACCTTCCCAATAAGTATAAAATGCTATTTTGGTATGCTTTAGTTTTCAATCAATTTCCACGTTCATATTTAACCACATCGTACCCAAAACATATCGTCAACTCTTCATTTTAATTTGCCTAGTTGTCGATCGTTGAAACCCAGCAACACGCACGCAAGCGTGGTGGGTAAAAGTTGTATTTCTCTCTCTCAGAGAGGTGGCCTGAACAACGCAATGGGACACTATCGGTTTGAAGATGATGATATATCAATCATAATTCAGCATGATTGTAAATTATAAAGATAAAAAATTCAATAAAAATCCTCTCTATGCATTTAGCAATTTCAATCGAACAATTTTGTACAGCACCTATTTAATGTGTAGAAATCAATCGACCGTACAATCGATCTTTGTCTTTCTCACCCAGTAATACGATTCAAATTGCTCTGCATTGTTTTATTTGTATTAGTGCACTCAAAGTTGCTTATGACTAAAGGCCTGGCCACATTCCCAGATTAAGGACGACCTCCGTCGCAATATAAACTTGGAGGTCCTGGGTTCAATCCTAGAGTCTGGTCTAGTGGAAGGCTACGGCCGTGGCTAGTTACCACCATACCGAGAAAGATGTATCGCCAAGCGTTGCTACACGATGTCGCGTAGAAACCAACTAGGAGTGTGGGTTTACCATAACAGGTTAGCCCGCTACCATCTTAGACTGCATCATCACTTACCATCAGGTGAGATTGTCGTCAAGGGCTAACTTGTAGTGTTTAAAACCGATTGGTTAATACGTCAATAATACCTAGATAAGAATGTTGTATTTTTGCTAGAACATTACTCCTAGCTCACCTATATACTAATTACCTAATGAAATAATGATTTTAAACCTGTCATAGATTATGTAAAATATACAGCCTTACATTTCATAAATGCGTTGGTATTGAAGGGCTAATAAAAATAAATAAATAATTTTCTACTGTTGTTTTTCTCTGTCTTGCACTATATGATATTATGAAGGTGTATTCATTCATTTATTCAGTCCTTCATTTATTCATTCAGACCTTCATTCATACATTCATTCATTCATTAGAAGCAAACTTACGTATGTGTGCCGACCCTAGCTATTCAGTGAATGATTGGGCAAGGCACCCATTGATGCCTGATGGGAATGAAGAGTCGATTGTCTCTCAACTAGCTATAATTGATGCTGTTCGGTGCCTTTTGATATTGATAAGAACGCCGTTGGCATTACCTTTATCAGTGTTTGACTGACATCCCAGGAAAGAATTCGGCGATTGAATAACTATCTTGCGATATTTTAATGAGTTCATTGCGAATGCATCTCGATTGTTACGTTAAAGATAAGCTTGTGTTCGTTGTTGAGAACACATAAATGACAGTTATATAACGCATAGTTTATCGTCGCTCGTATAGCAAAATAATGATTATAATATCAATAACTCCGAAAGAGTGAGTTTTTTTTAAAGCAATTTAAATGTCTTCTGCTTCAACGGTGAAGGGAAACATCGTGAGGAAACCTGCACGCCTGAGAGTTTATAATATTATCAAAGGCTTGTGAACTATGGCAAAACCCTTCTCGTATTGTAAGTGGCTTTGTCTATTTATTTCAATCTATTGGTCTCGCGGGAGGCTTCGGCCGTGGCTAGTTACCACCCTACCGACAAAGACGTGTCGCAAAGCGATTTAGCGTTCCGACACGATGTCGCGTAGAAACCAACTACGCAACTACTACAACTGACAAGCAAACAAACAGAGTAATTCGTTCGAACGTTCTTATAACGCAGCTAATGAATGAATGATGCAATAAATACAGAATTTGGAATATGATGAATTTTTTATTTGAATGAAATTAAAAAAATATTTCTAACTAACATCACCCACTAAACACAATTCACTTGACAACATCGTATCCGAGAGTCGATTGCGCAGTTGATGACAGCAAGGTTCATCATCATCATCATCACGATCACCACTTTCTCGGCTCCCTACAGAGCATGAGAAACGTTTGGCCAGAGACCACGCTGACCGTGTGCGGATTAGCAGACTTCATACGCCTTTGAGAACATTATGGAGAACTCTCGGACGTGCAGGTTTCCTCTCGATGTTTTCCTTCACCATTGAAGCAAGTGAAATTTAAACGCACATAACTCCGAAAAGTTATAGGTGCGCAGGGTTCGAACCCCCGACTTCTGATTGGGAGGCTGACGTGCTAACCACTAGGCTATCACAGCTCATTCATACAAGGTTCAAACATTCATAAAACACCACATTTACTTGAGCGTCCAATAGAACAATCATCTCATCAACTCCGCATTATACTCATCACGAATTTATTAGCCCACTTCATGTGTCGGTGGCGAATGTGAAAAATTGCATTTTACGCGATAACAATTGCAATAAAGGCGATCGTAATTGAATGCTCGATCGGGGAGTGCCGCTTGTTGCGAGAGGGCGCCACCGCCCGGGCGCCGTCTGATAGATCTTCATTCGTCACTTTATTGTTTTTGACTGTACGCCGTCGATGTGAGGAAAACGAAGATACGCAGCTGCCAGCGAGTTTCTTTTATTTTTTTTGGAACGAAGTTCCTTATCGCGCGTTGTGAAAGGGGGCTAGACGGAAAAAATTCTTACGAAAAGTTGTCACGACACTTTTTGTTATTGTAAGCTGTGCGGCGTCGCATGTTTCTCTGTCTGTCTCTCTCTCTCTCTCTCTTATAGAAAGCAAGCCAGATATTTTCATTTCTATTTCGCATTGAACAGTGTGGTGTCGCGCCGATTATTTTTGTTGAGTGTATACAGGTTTTTTGTAAATAATAAATAATAAAAAATAATAATAATAATGAATTCTGACAGTGTTTCTGCACAAGTTCCGGATATTGCTGATGAAGTACAAAGTTTATATAACATTATATTTGTTAATAATAAAAAAAATATTATTATACCTTAAATTAAAAAAAAAAATATTACAATTCCTTCACTAATTAATCGAAAGGAACTTCGTTCCATCCGGGTGTCCCTTGACACCTCTCAAGTTTTTTTTTTATATACACTACAAGTTAGCCGTTGACGGCTATCTCAACGTGTTAAGTGATGATGCAGTCTAGGATGGTAGCGGGCTAACCTGTTAGGGGTATGATAAACCTACACTCCTAATAGGTTTCTACGCGACATCACGCTAAGTCGCTTGGCTACACGTGTTTGTCGGTAGGGTGGTAACTAGCCACGGCCGTAGCCTCCCAGCCGGACCAGACTCGAGCCGGGAATCAAACCCAGGACCTCAAACTATAATGCGACAGTGCACGCACTGCGCCAATCGTCGCCTTTTTTATGTACTTCAAGTTAGCCCTTGACGGAATCTCACCTGGTGGTAAGTGATGATGCGGTCTAAGATGGTAGCGGGCTAACCTGTTAGGGTTATGGTAAACTAATACTCCTAATTCGGTTCTACGCGACATCGTGCCGGAACGCTAAATCACTAGCCAACCTCCCAACAAACAAATATATTTTACTATAGTTTTTTTATAGGAACAAGACGGCAATGTTATGTGACGGTTGGTATCGCAAAGGAAGGTAAAGCATTATTAAAAATACGAATATAAAGTATACGGTACGGTAAGGTAAAGTGGGGTGATGGAAGTTACGACGAGGGTTTATTGGAAGCGATATGCGAAATTAAAACAGAACGAAACAAAAAAATTTAAAACGAGAACATAAAACAACCGTAGCGACCTCATAACTATGAAGCTTCAACAATTGCATTATGTGGGTGCTTGGAACGGGTACCGCCACTAAAGCGAATTGCATGTGGCGTGCTGAAAACGAATCAACTCTACAACTAATCAAAGTAAAGCTCATGAAAGGTACCCTAATATAATTAAACCTAGATAAGTGAGGTGCCAAGCGATGTAGCGTTCCGGCACGATGTCGCGTAGAAACCAATTAGGAATATGGCTTTACCATTCCCCTAGTTAGCACGCTACCATCTTAGAATGCATCATCACTTACCATCAGGTGAGACTACCGTTAGGGCTAGCTGATAGTGGATGAAGAAAAAAAAAACAAGATAAGAGACGTGCCTAGGAAACTTTTAATCCACGAAAACAAATAGACCCAAACAGAGTAGGATTAAAAACACTTATAAATTATTTTTGTTTTACAGTCATTATCTTATACTGCATCATCACTTACCATCTGGTGAGATTGCCGTCAAGGGCTATCTTGTAGTGGATTAAAAAAAAAAACAAAGATAAGAGACGTGCCTAGGAAACTTTTTAATCCATGAAAACAAATAGACCCAAACAGAGTAGGATTAAAAACAACTAAAAATTATTTTAGTTTTACAGTCATTATCTTATACTGCATCATCACTTACCATCAGGTGAGATTACCGTTAGGGCTAACTTGTAAGGGATGAAAAAAATAACAAAGATAAGAGACGTGCCTAGGAAACTTTTTAATCCACGAAATCAAATAGACCCAAACAGAGTAGAATTACAAACAATTACAAATTATTTTAGTTTTATAGTCATTGTAATTTCAATTAAATACATATAGATACCTAGGCAATGTATTTTGCAACCCCTTTGACCTACATGGCTAGCCTTAACTCCCTTGGAAGTTACGCTGAATGATAAGGCGACATACCTTATGTCTAGCATGCTATATTTCTATCACATTCTCTGTGCAAATAATAGTGTATTCATTTATTCGTGCAACAATCGAGTGCGGGATTGAATCGCTGATTTGAATCCTACTGGAATAATGTTAGCGCGCTGCAAGGGAGGTTTTTATGTCACTGTATGTTAAAAAGCGGTGATAGCCTATTGGTTAGGGCGTCAGCCTCTTAATCATAGGTCAGCGGTTCGTCCGTGCAGGCACCTCTAACTTGTCGGAGTTATGTGCGTTAAAAAAAATTTAAATATCACTTGCTTCAACGGTGAAGGAAAACATCGTGAGGAAACCTGCACGCCTGAGAGTTCTCCATAATGTTCTCAAAGGCGTGTGAAGTCTGACAATCCGCACATGGTCAGTGTGGTCAACTATGGCCAAACCCTTCTCATATTGAGAGGAGACCCGTGCTCTGTAGTGAGCCGGTAATGGGTTGATCATGATGATGATGATGTTAATCTACGTAATAATATTACATCTACGGTCAAAGCTTACATTACAAAGCGCTATGTTGATTAAACTGGGCCTCCTTAGTTCCCAGCGACACTATTTATAGATACAATTTTAGTTAACCTTTCTCCGTGTTGCTCTGATTCCATTTCTTACGGGTCTGTTTACATCGTAAATCACATATTAAGACATGCGCGCTTTCTTAGGTCTATAATATTGAGTGATATTGTTAATAACTGCTCGTGATATAATAATCGGTATTATTACTAGTTTAACGCTCCCTTAAGGAAGCTCACTTAAGGAAGGTTAATCTAACCTTCCTTAACCTTTCCTCACAAAACAGTGTTAAGGAAAAGAGAAGCTTATCATCGACAGGCTTTTTCTACTGTGATAGCCTAGAGGTCGTTTCCGCGCACGCACCAACTTTTCCGAGTTATGAGTTAAAATATCACTTGCTTCAACGGTGAAGGAAAACATCGTGAGGAAACCTGCACGCCTGAAAGTTCTCTATAATGTTCTCAAAGACGTGTGCAGTCTGCCAATCCGCACAATGGCCAGCGTGGTGGACTATGGCCAAACCCTCATACTGAGAGGAGACCCGTGCTCTGTAGTGAGCCGGTAATACGTTGATCATGATGATTAATAGTGCCTAGTAATTTTATTATGACAAATATATATAAGTATTTAAAACCTGTCCAAAATATAATCATTAGAATAATGAATCTTTAATAATCTTTAATGAACTGTCAAATTATGTTACACAAGGAGTAATATGGTCGACAGTTATTATTATAAGTAGCTTAATTTAAATTCTGTTTAGTTCTTTTTTTTTGTGATTTGTGTGTTTGTGTGTCTGTAGTGTTATAATATTAAATTGGCATCAAATTTCGAACCTTGACAGCACGCGACTTTATGTACCATGGTGCAAAATATAAACGGTTGCGATTTAATACAGAATTATACTCTTTTGTCTAAACGAGTATTATTCTGTAATCTAAAAAATATAATGTATCTAAAACATGATTAGGAGACGTGAAATTAAAAGTACTATGAGTAAAAAGTACTATAAGTAAGTATGTTTTAAATTATCGCTAACAAAATGATTCTATTAATGCAGAAATTTTGACCCATATAGTGAAATTGATATATACAAACAATTAATTTTTCATTCATTCAATCAATCATAATCTTTATTCAAATAGTCCTTTAAAAGGCACTTTTGACGCGTCAATAATGTAAAGAGTAGTGATTTGATGGTCATAACTACGTTCGTAAACTTAAAACTAATGCTATGAGGTTTCCAAACGCCCTGGTCTAAGAAGAAGCCCACAACACATTTTCTTCTTGTAAACACCATCGCACCTGGCATTTAAAATTACTTAAGATCTATCTTATTAGAGCAATATTTATTTATTTCGTTGCAAATTGTTTACACATACCCATTTTGGGTGTGGCAACTTGGTCTGAAATCGAGTAGAGAGAGACCGATTTTATTTATTTTTATTTGCATTGTGTAAAAAATCGTTTACAGAGTCGTCATCATCGTTCTCGGCTCACTAAAGAGCAAAGCTCTCCTCTCCATAGTCCACCACGCTGGCCATGTGCTGATTGGCAGACTTCACACGCCTTTGAGAACATTATGCAGAACTCTCAGGCGTGCAGGTTTCCTTACGATGTTTTCCGTCACCGTTAAAGCAAGTGATAGTTTAAACCCCCGACCTTTCATAAGGAGGCTGTCGTCCTAAAGACTAGGCTATCACAGCTTTTTACAGAGAGTTTACAGAGTAATAACACTTTTCGAATAAAAAGTTTTTTTATATTTAGTAAAATTTATTTTCTTTTTCTACGTTTCGAATGTAGTCTGGCAGGTTATTATATATTATTATAGACATTACGTAGCGACTCGAGGTGTGAAGTTAATATTTGTATGTCATCTTCTGTGTGCTTGGACCAGAGCACGCGACAGGAAGCACTGTTACAATTGGCGTAGCGAGCGACGAATTAACGCTGCGCCCGGACGCCGGCCAGCGTTGGCGCCGCTCGCTCGATGCTCATACGAGTGTCACTTTTGTACTCTGCGACTTACTGTGACTCAGGGAGTGACATGGTGAATCATAGAATGAAGGTTAATATGCCGTTTATCTAGATTACTCTACTCTACTATTGGACATCAGATTTGTATAGCAATGCAACTACGTATTTGATAAACGTCACTTAGTTAAAAAGCTTTTTGTACGTTGATATTCCTAACTAATATTATAAATCTTCGACCTATCTTTTATATTGCAGTTTTATTATTATTACTATTATATTGTATATTGACTCAAGCAAATCACTTAAGATGTTACTTTGAACTATTTGTGAATACCTGTAATGAGCTATACGTTCACATTAGTTCATAAATAAATGTTTTGTAAACAATGAGATGGTGAACACAATTTTGTCAATAAAAAACCATTATATTCAATTAAATAAATAGTGTGGAAAATATAACAAAAATATTACGTATTTACTTCAATTCTTGATCTCAATTTTTAACAGTATTTTAATACATATGGGCTAAACCGGAAATTAAAAAGTTACTCTCATGTGTTTATGGCATCTATCATAATTAATTTTTTTATAATGTTGACAAAATTATGAAAAAATCTCAAAGAAATAGTGACCTGTTTGTGTTTAAATAGTTATACGTTTGAAAATAATCCCTTATGTTCTGTCTAAAATAAAATATATTATTGCATTAATTTCGCAAGTTAAGCAAAACATAATTGAATTTCCCTATTGGTTATCTAATAAAAATAGGTTGGAGAACAAATCTGAGTTGGTCGACGAGAAATAATTTTGCACCTGGTTCTCCAAACTACGTGCAGAGTAACGTTACGTAAAATTTGTTGTCATCAAAACCCGTGACTCAGGTGCCGTGATAGTGAATCATAGAATCAGGGTCAGAATGGATGTGACCCATTTGGGTAAATCGTGAAGAAGCGCTTTAAATTTTGCGTTGGCGTTGTAAACAAGCACTGGCAGATTAGCTTCAACCGCTTGGAACAATTTGCGTTGTGAACCAATTGTTTCAACTATTAAATAGGAACATCCAAATCCATAGTTAAATTTATATACACACTACCCGCTATATACCGGCGAAGATCTTCTTTTTTTTATCCAATACAAGTTAGCCCGTGACGGCAATCTCACCTGATGGTAAGTGATGGTGCAGTCTAAGATGGTAGCGGGCTAACGTGTTAGGGGTATGGTGAACCCATACTCCTAATCGGCTTGTACGCGACATCGTGCTGGAACGCTACATCGCTTAGCGACACGTCATTGTCGGTAGGGTGGTAACTAGCCACGGCCGAAGACTCCCACCAGACCAGACTCAAGCCCGGAATCGAACCCAAGACCTCCAACTTTATAATGCGACAGGGCGCGCGCTGCGCCACGGAGGTTTTTTCTCTCAGAATTATGTTTTGTATGACACACTTGACGGACATTCCTCTGCTAAAACCTAGAAGTTGTAGATCGTCGTCCGGGATATATAAAATGGGTTCCCCGGGTGTTTAACAAATCCAGCGAGTAGGACATGCCTTGGTGGTTTTTAGTTCTGGGTATACCCTACCGACGGGGCGGGGCAAGGAACGGAGGTAGGCTATAAAGCTTTTACACCACGACAAAAAAGGTCTTCAAGGGAAGAGTAAATGGGCTTTCTCCACCCTAGACCTCATGATTGCTTTCCATCAGGCATGATTGTAATCAAGCGCAAGCATATCTTTACTAAAAAATAATAATAACAATATAGAATACACACACACACGCACACACACACACACACGCACACATTCATTCGCATACTGCATGTTAGTAAGTAAGCTTTAGTAGTAGATAAAAAAAACAAACTTGTTAAATATTATAAACTTAAAAAAAAAAGGTCACAGCCTTATCGGATACTGTAATATGTGAACAAATAAATTTTCATTACTTTTAATTTTTTCATAGAATAATATTATGAAAAGCGAGTTTATAGCATTATCATCACTGCAACCATCGTTTCATGAGTGCATCGTTTGGCGTAAAAAAAATGATGATAGAGTACATATTCAATTGTTTCGATTACCAGTCGTAACTTTTACTGCCCTAAATAGGCTGTAACTTTGATTCAATGTCATTATTAATCAATTCATAAGACCTCAGTGTCACTATGGGTCAACGCACTGGCGCCAACAAATCGTTTGCTTCCTCGCGGGACAAATTGTACCTTAAGTATCTGGATAGTAATAGTAGCGGTACCCCGGGACGTCGACCGCGTACAACTTCTGATAAGTAAATTTGTGTTGTACGACCCACCGCGTCGCATAGCCCTACCTTAGCTTGACCTCCTAGGTTTGTAAGGTGAGACAAGTATGGTGTTTGTCGAAACAAAATTTGTAAAAATATCATTTGCAGAACAGCTACGTAAAATTCGACCGCCAATCGAGATTCAAACAATAAAAAAATTAGCCAGGTTAAATTTTTATTAATTTCTTCTATTCTTCTTTGAAAGTAATGAATATTAAGCTAATTTACTTATATCTACGATAATTAGATAAAAATCTATACTGTGTAATTGATAATATATAGAACGGCTTACGATGATATGACCTTCAAATTTCAAAGTACGCACTCAAAGCACGTTTTGATCCGAGATCGTAGCCGCCTCAGGCGATGTTCACAACGCACTGTTGCAAAGTGATGAAAGTCTTATAAACTCGCTTTATTTAATATTATTCTATATATTATAATATTGTTATTATTATTATTTTATTACAGATAGGCTTGCATTTGATTACAATAGTGCTTGATGGAAAGCAATTCTCATGATTCTAGGGTAGAGAAAGCCCATTCACTCTGTCCTTGAAGGCACCTTTTTTTTAGCCTACCTCCGTCCCTTGGACAGAACGGAGGTAATGTGCCCCCCACCCGCCGGTAGGGTATACCCCAACTAAAAACTACCATCCTTTCCTAGCTTTACTGAAAGCCTCGGGAACCCGTTGTATACTTCCCGGATAGTCTTGAAGGCACCTAGATTATACTTAAATTCATTAAACATGATTACTCATACGCCTACTATCGTCGTATAAAAGCGGTGATAGCCTCGTTGTTAGGACGTCAGCCTCCAAATCAGAGGTCGGCGGTTCGAATCCGGGCACGCACCTCTAACTTTTCGGAGTTATGTGCGTTTTTAAGCAATTAAAATATCAATTGCTTCAACGGTGAAGGAAAATATCGTGAAGAAACCTGCCTGAGAGTTTTCTATAATGTTCTCAAAGGCGTGTGAAGTCTGCCAATCCGCACATGGCCAGCGTGGTGGACTATGATCAAACCCTTCTCATATTGTGCGAGGAGACCTGTGTCCTGTAGTGAACCGGTAATGGGTTGATCAATGTAATACTATCGTCAAAATTGTTTGCTCAGCTTTGTCGTGTTGCGGCCTTTACCTAGCACAAATTACGAATATGTCGTGTCGTCGCCGTGGCGCCATGGAATCGCTCTCTTCCTCGAGGATGCAGAGATTGGACTGTTATCGACCTTATCCTGTTGCCAAATCCGTCCGCCGCGACGCTCGATAAATATCTCTTGGACATTTTCAAATTGGACAACCATTATACGTAATTGTGATATGGTGTTGGAAGTACAATTTTTGTTATGTACAACTTTGTAATGTTAAATATTTTTTATTTTTGAAGATTTTTAGTTTTAGGTTAATAGTATGTATTCCTAACAAAAAAATATTAGGGTTGACAATTTTATTTGTTAAGTTAACTTTATCTGAAATATATTTTTGTTTAATTAACCATCAAAAGATATAAGGTTAAATATAAGGTTGCCTGGAAGAGATATCTATGTAGCGATAAGGTCGCCATGCTATTTTCGGTTTCTTATTTTTTTCCTACCTTGTGGTGTACAATAAAAGTGTATTCATTCATTAATTCATCAATTGTTTAGTTCACTTACAAAACTCAAAGTACAGAGGTACTTTGAGTGAGGTACCCTGTAAAAAAAAATGCCTACCAACATATTGTCGTTACTACTTATTTTGACAACCGTCGTGGCGCAGTGCGTGCACTCTCTCATTATTAAGTTGGAGGTTCCATTCCCCGCTCGAGTTTGGTCTGGTTGGAGGCATCGGCAGTGGCTAGTTACTGCCCTACCGACAAAGACGTGTCACCAAGTGATTTAGCGTTCCATCCAAGAGTATGGATTAACGATACCCCTAACAGGCTAGCCCGCTACCATCTTAGACAGCATTTTTTTTATCAACTACAAGTTAGCCTACGCCGGCAATCTCACCTGATGGTAAGTGACGATGCAGTCTAAGATGGTAGTGAGCTAACCTGTTAGGGGTATCGTTATGGTAAATGTTGTTATGGTAAACCCATAATCCTTATTGGTTTATACGCGACATCGTGCCGGAACGCTTAATCGCTTGGCGACACGTCTTTGTCGGTAGGGTGGTAACTAACCACGGCCGAATGGATATATCTATATCACTTTCTTCTTTGGGGTTTCTTTAATCCTTTTCCATGTATTAAAACACGTCTACTAACTAACTATATCTTCTTTAAAATCGATTCAAGAAGTGTGTTGCCAAATTGACAGTAAAATCTTATCGGGACACGTATTTAGGTAATCACTGCTGCGGGTACACGATAATGCCCGCGTAATAACATTTATCATCTGTAATTGCGTGTAATACCGTGTTTAGTTGATAGGATAATGTAACGGGAGTTCGATTTTGTCGCTCGCAACTGTTTGATTAATGTTTGGCAATTCAATTCAAATGCAAGTGCAAAATGGTCATTCATTCGGTCTTATCGTGTTGAGCTCATCCTAGAACGCAGCTTAAGAATTGTATTTCTCCTATTTCTAACATAAAACAGACAGACATTTGATACGAATATTCTGATTTTTTTTCATATCGAGCATCTGTATAAGTTGAAACCTAGAACGCACTATAATAATTGTATGTCTCCCGTTTCTAGCTTAAAATAGACCGACATTCAATGCGAATATTCAGATTTTGAAACGAATTTCTTGGAAGCAAGAGAGCTCCCAATGCAGGTTTTCTCATGATGCTTTCCATCACCTTTAAAGCAAGCGATATAGAATTTAAAAGTTGCTTAAAAAACAACACAAAACATAAAGATGGGAGGCCACTACCATTATCTTCACGTCGTGTATAAAAACCTTAAAATGAAGGAAGTTATTACGAATAACTGACTGACTGAGGTTAATTAGAATGTATTAATGAATGAGTGAATTAATGAATAATTTTTATAGTACACCACAAAGGAATAAGAAAAATACTAATAGGAATAACAAGGAAAAATAAAAAATAGCAAACAGTATCTATCTACAATTTGGTGGCCTATAGGATACGTAGGAAACCAAAGACGTTGAAGACAGTACAGAGAGAAGATGTTGGTGCAATAATATGTATACATAAATATCATCATCATCATGAACAACCCATTACCGGCACACTACAGAGCGCGGGTCTCCTCTCAATATGAGAAGGGCCATAGTCCACCACGCTGGCCATGTGAGGATTGGCAGACTTCACCCGCCTTTGAGAACCTTATGGAGAACTCTCAGGCGTGCAGGTTTCCTCACGATGTTTTCCTTGAAGCAAGTGATATTTTAATTTTTTTAAAACGCACGTAACTCCGAAAAGTTAGAGGTACGTGCCCGGATTCGAACCGCCGACCTCTGATTAGGAGGCTGACGCCCTAACCACGAGGCTATTACCGCTTCATACATAAACATAAATACATAAATAATAATATATAACCAAGTTAATACATTAATACATATTGTATTAAAGGTATAGATGGATCAAACGATATTGATAGTTGGTGTTTTGTTCTCAGGAGTTTCGGCGAGTGAGGCACTGCGAAATGGCCTCTGCCAGTCACTATGGACGCCGGCGACGCGGCCAGAACCCTCTCCCCAGCAGCACCTTGATTCCTACACAGTTAGAGGTAACTTCTGCTAAGTATTCTTCTTACTAATAGGTTACCCATAATAACCTTTGTCCAAATTTGATCTGGTCTGTTCCCAAACATGGTTACCACCCGACAAAGAGAAGGGCACGATGCTGCGTAGAAACCTATTATGTAAATTAGGTTAATTACCATGCCCCTAACTAGTTAGCCCTCTAACATCTTACCCTGCATTACTTGATACAGATTGACGACATCCGTGGGAGGTCCTGGGTTCAATTCCTGGCTCGAGTCTGGTCTGGTGGGGGGCTTCGGCCGTGGCTAGTTACCACCCTACCGACAAAGACGTGTCGCCAAGCGATTTAGCGTTCCGCACGTCGTGTAGAAACCAATTAGGATTATGGGTTTACCATACCCCCTAACGGGTTAGCCCGCTACCACCCTAGATTGCATCATCACTTACCATCAGGTGAGATGCCATCAAGGGTTAACTTGTGGTGTATAAAAAAAAAACTAGAATTACACTTTTTTTTATTACGCTACAAGTTAACTCTTGAATGAATCTCCCTGATGGTAAGTGATGATGCAAACGAAGTAGACCATAAAACTAATCAGTTTCTATCCAAGATCGTTTAGGAAACCTAACCTTCTCCAGGAGGTAATAAGCCACGGTGTAAGCTTCAAGGAGACCAGCGGAAATTAAGAAAAAATAAACTTCCTTATTGCCCCTACGGTAGATCGATTTTGTTGAAATAGTCAAGTCATTGTTAAATTCAAGTTAAGATTGAACCGATTTTCGTCAGGACTCATCCATTACGTATTAAAGATAGGTACAATGAGTGATCTAGCTAATTTCTTTACCGACATAAAAATAGCGAACAATCGAAACACAAACAACACACTTGATCAACAAATAATATTCAGGTATTTCAAACAATGTCTTGAAATTAAGTACTAAGTATCTGTAATACTTAGCAGCATTTAAAAGACTTCTCGATTTAATATCAAAACTTGTAGTGGTCATAATACGCCAACTTTCTAATTATGGCTGAATTTAGCTTAATACACTAGATATAACATTAGCTAAGTATCTGTAACATATAGCGGCTTTTGAAAAGGCTTCTTGATTTAATATTAAAACTTGTAGTGGTACGCCAACTTTCTAATTATGGCTGAATTTAGCTTAATACACTAGATATAATATTAGCTAAGTATCTGTAACATATAGCGGCTTTTGAAAAGGCTTCTCGATTTAATATTAAAACTTGTAGTGCTCATAATACGCCAACTTTCTAATGATGGCTGAATTTAGCTTAATACACTAGACATGACATTAGCTAAGTATCTGTAACATATAGCGGCTTTTGAAAAGGCTTCTCAATTTAATATTAAAACTTGTAGTGCTCATAATACGCCAACTTTCTAATGATGGCTGAATTGAGCTTAATACACTAGATATAACATTTAGTAGGTATCTGTAACACTTCTGGTTGGGTTGCGGTCGAGTGCGCAGGTGTTCCCGTGACCCAGCCACGAGGCGACGAGTAGGAGCATCGCTGGGTTTAAGTGGGTATTCTGGTCGCCAGTCAGGCCCCCGGCGAGTTCCACATACCCCGTCGTAAACGCATGTCCTAGCGGAAAAAAAGGTAGCTGTAACAGTTAGCGGCATTTAAAAGGGCTTCTCGATTTAATATAAAACCTCATAAACACGTACACCCACAGAATTTCCAATAACATTGGGCCACAAATCCCACGGCTTCAGATTTGGGCTGACACTATCTTATCGACGCCGCGAGGCGCGTATCGCCCGGCAAAATTGCGTTTGTTTTATGACTTTGATTTGCTGGCGGCGGCGACAAAGCTGTCGATATCGATATCGATAGTTTAAACGTTCGTGTTATGATGGTTGTAATTCATGTATCGAACACAAATTTCGATATCGGCGATAAGGGGACGGTTGGCAGAAAATATCTTGTTATCCATTACGTAAACTCTAACACGTAGTCTTATATCATTTTTGTGATGGTATCTGACACGAGCTACAACTATAGATACAACTGATTCTAAATTCAAATAATCTTTATTCAAATAGTCCTTTAAAAGGCGCTTTTGACGCGTCAATAATTTACACAGTAGTTATTTCATGGTGATAACTATATTCGTAAACTTAAAACTAAAGCTATGAGGGTTCCAAACGCGCCCCGGTCTAAGAAGAAGCCCACAATAAACTTAGCCAGGTAAATTTTATTTTTGTTATCATCATCTCACATGCCACTTAAAATTATATTAAGAGCTATCTTATTAGAGCAATATTTCACACCCATGCTTGTTTATCATTTACGTAATCCTTTACACTATAGTAGGACTTTTCTACAAGCTTACGTTTTATATAAACTTTGAACTTATTGAGAGACATCCCAGAAATTTCATTTGGCAATTTGTTATAAAATTGTATACCTTTAAATGAATTTCTACAATTATTAATTTAGTACCTACCTATTTATTTATGTATGTACAAATATGTCGTGTCACCTATCGAATTTACGGGAACAATCTGTTAAAGTCTTTCATTAGTTTTAAACATAAAATCTAATTAATCTTATCATAATTTCAAGATAAAAAAATACACACACATTTTAGTTTTACTGCCTTAAATATTATTCTACCCTCTGCCACTTCATTCTAAAATTATATGCTCCTTATATGAAATGGCTAAGGGTCTATTAGACGGTGTGGTGCCTGACAGATTAAAAACAATTCTATAGGAAGGTAGTATTAGAAAAAATAACGGTTTTACAAGTTTTCATAATATTATTTGCTGTCCCTCCAGCGCGCTGGTCTTGGCACATTGTAAATCCGATTTGGACATATGCGCGCTCGTAAGCAAACATTAGTTTACAAGATAACACCGTACCGTGTTTGGAATGTATGGATTGTCTAACATCATGACAGTTTCGGGGAAACGGTTTTTGAATAAAAAGAATTGGGCAATTTGTTAAATAGCAACTAGTCAATAAATAATAAAAGTTGGAATGGTTGTTGATGTTAAACATGAGTTATATGATGTAGTTAAATTGTAATCCCATTCGGTGTCAAGACCCTTGGTCCGTGAGGTCCTAGCGCTATAGGGCTTTTTACGGAAATAGCAAAAAGGTTAGTCGACATCGACTAGGCAACCGAAGAGCTGCCAGCTACCTCGGACAACGAATTAGTGTAGCTATTCAAAGGGGGAACGCTGCCAGTATCTTCGGAACCTTGCCTAAAGGGCTTTTAATAATATTTTAGTAATTATATTATATTTTTTAAGATTTTTAGTTTTAAGTTCAATATAAGGTTTATTTTAAGTTTCAGTTGTTATAAATAAAGAGATTAAATTGTAAGTAACATAACCAGAAAATTTTATTTTGCTAGATTCACTTTTGAGGGTCGACATCTATTTTGAAAATTAAAACTTGATTTGTAGATTGTAACCATTAAAACCTGTCGTGTAGAAACCAATTAGGAGTCTGGATTTTTCCAAACCCCAAACAGAGTAGCCCGCTACCATCTTAGACTGCATCATCACTTATCATCAGGTGAGATTGCCGTCAAGGGCTAATTTGTAGTGAAAAAAATATATATATATCCACACAAAAGTTCCGAATCAAATAATGTACCTGATGTATTTGAAACAGACTGCATGTCTCACTGCAAGTTCGTAGAACTTCAAACATAAGGTGGCCAGTCCATAAAGCTCGATCAATCAAATGTGGCCCATTCGTGCAGGCCAACCACCGTCAATATTTGCCGAGTGGCACCGTCACGACATCGCCCCAACAGTTTGTTTGTCCCGTTATTCACATTTCTGTTTGGCCAAGTGTGGCAAAGTCGACATCGTACTCTTGTTTAAAGTTTGCGTGACTTGGCGGTGTGACAATAGAATTCGGTGCGCCACTGAATTGTTAAAGGTTTCGTGATTGTTACCGACCATTGTTCCTATGAAATGATTAGCTTATTTACCCACAATAGGGTATGCTGCCAAGTTGTAGCATTTGCCTTGATTAATCAGGGGTTCACTGTCATTGTAATGTTTATTTTAAATATGAGTATGATAAACACTTTGGCCGTCATACATTATGAAGTTTAAAGTCTTTGAACCAGTTGCCAGTGACATCTCTTAAATGTTATCACATAGCATGGGCCTCATAAGAAGGCTCAGAGTCACTTACGATGGAGAGAAAGATGCTCGGAACATCCCTATGTGGTCAAATCAGATATAAAGAGATCCGTAGTTGAACCAGAGTTACTGACATAGCGACGTCACTGAGAGCCTAAAGAATTTGCAACTCCCTACGAAAGACCTGTGCCCAGTGGACGTCAATCAGTTGATATGATGATGAAAATAATGAGCTATCATTATTTTCTAGAACAGAAACTATCGTGATTGAAATTTATATTTATATTATGCATGGCTGGACTCACGTGAAACATCGTCAGCGTATGCCTGACGACTTTTATGAATCAATAATCATCTATTCTGATGATAATTCGGAAGTTGAGGAAGGACTCAACTCTTAACACCACACACGTGATTTGTACCAATTTGCTTATTTTTTTTAAGGATAAAAGAATTTTATTAGGAACAATGTTACAGCAATAATGATTAGGAGAGAGGAAAAAGAAAAAGCAGAAAAGAAGAAAAGTGAGACAGACACATACTAAAGAGGGTCAGCATGAAGTAATGCAAAGCGGTTCCGTGATGACTCGCAAGAATTGGGGGAGGTTGTTTTAGTTGGTGCAAGTCGGACACACCCTGCTGCGAGGCAGAAGTCCGTAGGGATTTTTCCTCAAAAAAAATTTTGGGGAAAAAAAAAATTTGCTCCCAACCGCGCTGAAGAACTTTGTTCCTAAAAGTAGTAGTTGACTATAAGAGCACAAAAACTGTGTTAATGCTAATCAATGTCCTTCAGATAATTCTATTTACACCGAGAAGACATTGAAGAAACGGTGTCAATTGCAGCAATGATTTAAGAATTATATTGACACAAAGCAAACTTTGCACTGAGGAAACTCATTAAACCTTGTTAAGTGGTCATAATCACAAATCTAGGCGCAAGCCTAACGATTATTGAGGGAGAATTTAATCACAAAGATGCCGCGGGCGACATTTCGTCAAAGCTTAGAGACTGACAAACTTAATTCTGCTTCTGGAGACTTAGAGGTTTCACAATTTTCAACTCTATTTCTTGGTTTTAATAGAGATGTGTTCTTAGTTCGTGGTAATGTTTAGTTGGTGACTGCCACAAACATGAAACGTGCTATTGTTTCAGCAAATAATTCGTGGAAACATTGGAGAGAAATCGGGGCGCATACAAAGGCGCCGCCGAGATAAAGTAGAGGTACCTCGACCTTTGATTAAATTAAATAAAACGGGCGAGCCTTGTAGCTAACGGGATGTTCGAGATTCAGTAGGCATAAAAAATATGTTGACTTTTAAGTTAAAAATATTTTTATTTATATTTCGTTGCTAGGTGTATCGAAGTTTATCATTCTAGAAGATAGTTATTAAATCAGTTTAAAAGATATTTTTGTAGAGTCAAAATCTTTTTCCTCTTGATTTAACATCTTAATACCAACATGCAATAATATTTTTGTCCGTAAAAAAAATTTCTGTTCCCGTGGTTAGTTACCTACTAACTTTTCTTTTCTACGATACGCTAAAATAAGCCACTCGAAATACTAATCCTGCGCAGACGAAGTCGTGGGCCCGAGCTAGTTATTAGTAGTTTTAAATGAGACAATTATTAATTAGCTCGGGCTCTTTTCAAGGAATATAAAAATTGCATTTTCAATATTTGCTAGCTTATGTTTGTTTTTTTTTGTTTGAATTCGCAACCCTGAAAAGATATATATGGTAATGGAATTCAGAAAGTAATCCAAGATTTCGCCGTAAGTCCCACAAGTCACAAGTATTTGCATTGACAGCATTTTCCCAGATAAGTTTTGATAAATCTTTGAGCGGCAACATCTTAGGAACATGAAGTGTTATTGAGAGTTGGATTACGGAGGCCACGCCCTGCGTCTCTGACGCTCTCACACGCCACCCGATTGATATGAGCTATCGGGTTTTATTTAAAACCTAAAACTGTTATAATATACCAGACAAAAACAGTTATTCGACGCAAGCTTTGGCTTACAAGTGAGAGGTGCCGTCTTTTCCGGCAGTGGCTACTTCTAAGTTTATAAATATATTTTTTTTAATCCACTACAAGTTAGCCCTTGATGGCAATCTCTTCTGATGGTAAGTATCTAAGATGGTAGCAGACTAACCTGTTAGGAGTTTGGTAAGCCCATACTCCTAATTGGTTTCTACGCGACATCGTGCCGGAACGCTTAATCGCTTGGCGACACGTCTTTGTCGGTAAGGGGGTAACTAGCCACGGAAGAACCCTCCCACCAGACCGGACTCGAGTCAGGAACCGAACCCAGGACCTCCAAGTTTATAATGCGACAACGCGCACGCTGCGCCACGGAGGTCGTCAAATAAATTTCCTAATTTGGTCTGGTCTGTTCTGGCGGAAGGCTTGCTTCAAACATGGTTAGTTACCACCCGACAAATAGAAGGGCACGATGCTGCGTAGAACCCTATTATGTAAATTAGTTTGATTACCATGTCCCTAACTAGTTAGCCCTCTAACATCTTACCCTGCATTACTTGATACAGATTGACGACATCCGTGGGAGGTCCTGGGTTCGATTCCTGGCTCGAGTCTGGTCTGGTGGGAGGCTTCGGCTGTGGCTAGTTACCACCCTGCCGACAAAAACGTGTCGCCAAGCAATTTAGCGTTCCAGCACGATGTCGCGTAGAAACCAATTAGGAGTATGGGTTTACCATACCCCTAAGAGGTTAGCCCGCTACCATCTTAGACTGCATCATCACTTACCATCAGGTGAGATTGCCGTCAAGGGCTAACTTGTAGGGGATAAAAAAAATTATAAACTTAGAAGTAGCCACTGCCGGGAAAGACTGCACCTCTCACCTAGTAAGCCAAAGCTTGCGTCAAATATCTGTGTTTTTTTTTTGGTATATATAAACATGTAATTACAATATTATTTTTGCACGCCTACCCGGTAGATTGTAACAACTCTAATTAAACGTAACACCAATCAACTACACAATCTATGCAAATAAATGATTTTATTTGATTTAAAAAAAAAAAGTTTCAAGTAAAGGGCAAAGTAGTTGAATAAAAGGTAAATAAGTAAACTTAGCACAGCTTGGCCGATAAGTAGGTACATAATATCGATATTTTACAACTGAATTACCCGATGCTAGTGTTTTATAACCGTTGTTTTATGGCAAGTAAAAAATAACGTCACTTCCTAAACAAAACTGTAAAGATATTAGTAATCGGATAAATTCCGATACTGTTCTGCGCTTATCACATCCTATCGGAGACCTTCGAATACAGCTTTGATTAATGTCCAGTAAATGGATTAGTGAGAAAAATCCGACTTGATTAGACCCGAGGTTTGCGATAATTTTATTTTACGATTTTCAGAGTTCCGCGCCGACATTTTTAATACAATTCACTCTATTGTCATCATCATCATCATGATCAACCCATTACCGGCTCACTACAGAGCACGGGTCTCCTCTCAATATGAGAAGGGTTTGGCCATAGTCCACCACGCTGGCCATGTGTGGATTGGCAGGCTTCACACGCCTTTGAGAACATTATGGAGAACTCTCAGGCGTGCAGGTTTCCTCACGATGTTTTCCTTCACCGTTGAAGCAAGTGATATTTTAGTTGCTTAAAAACGCACATAACTCCGAAAAGTTAGAGGTGCGTGCCCGGATTCGAACCACCGACCTCTGATTAGGAGGCTGACGCCTTAACCACTAGGCTATCACCGCTTTAACCTCTATTGTACCTATCTGTTATTTGCGATGCGCAGCAGATTACGTTAGATTTAGCATTGACTAAAATGGCAATATGCCAAACGTACTCACGTTACAGTTTGTAATTCATGTCAATTTTATATTCAAAATGGGTAGAACTATCACAAGAGATATCAGTTAATTGTCTCTCAGTTTTATTTCGCTAAATGAAACCAAAATTTAGGAATTTGTTTCAATTATTTAATATACAAGGATTTGTTCGTTTCAGGTTTGTTTTTTAACGTTTGTAGTTAGAACATAGAAATAATATCACTGATTTAAACTTCATAAACCTTTCTAACTAATCTATATTTGCCTACCTTTTGCTGGAACACTTAAAACCAGACAAAGGTTGTACAAAAGTTTTTTTTCATTCGTTCAGTCATTATTTGAAGTGCTTATACTGTATCGGAAGCGGTGATAGCCTAGTGGTTAGGGCGTCAGCCTCCTAATCAGAGGTCGGCAGTTCGGAGTTATGTGCGTTTTAAAAAAAATAAAAATATCACTTGCTTCAACGGTGAAGAAAAACATCGTGAGGAAACCTGCACGCCTGAGAGTTCTCCATAATGTTCTCAAAGGCGTGTGGAGTCTGCCAATCCGCACATGGCCAGCGTGGTGGACTATGGCCAAACCAAACCCGTGCTCTGTAGTGAACCGGTAATGGGTTGATCATGATGATGATGATACTGTATCATGGCTAAGCAATAGATTAAAAATGGCAATCTTAGTCTATGGCAATCTTAGTATATTAAATATTCAAATAGCACAACTATTTGAATATTTAATTACTCAACTCCATATCTATTTAGAATTTATTATTGATTAAGTAAGATGGTGTTAACAAAAAAAAACAGCTTAGTGTGTCGCGGGTTTCTTCTTAGACCTCGGCGCGATTGGAACCCTCTTAGTTTTAAGTTGGCGAGTGTAGTTATCACCATCACTTCACGAATCAAAATTTATAGATGCCTGTAAAAAAATAGAAATATTCATATAAACCTATTAAGCCTATTAAAGTTTATAAACCTATTAAGGTTTATATGAATAACTCTATTTTTGATTTGATTTGATTTAATATTCGAAATTTCCTCTTAGTAGTAACAAGAAGGAAATTTCTGTATATAATATATTTTTTCAATTGAATTAAAGATCTACCCGCCATTGCCATTAGCTGTTAAGGTATAGGTGTATGGAATGCTATTACAAGTATCACGTACTCGCGTGTAAATGTCCGGTTCTTAACACAACCCCCAATTTTATATAAATTTTTCAATCTTATGTTGCACAAACATTATATTTTTTTGGAAATAATTTGAGCGTCATTTACGATCTTAGATTTGGCTAATCCGTGCCGATAAATGGGATTACATGTGTTGTTAGAGCCGATAAAAGATATTAAAACCGAATGATAACATTTGATTTATAAGTTATTTTTTGTAAATTCACTGATAGCGCAACAATTCAATTGCAGTTACCAAATAGCATGTATTCAAAAATTATCTATTAACTTTTGAATGCTACTTGATCGGCGTAGATTTGTAGTCCCTTCATAAAAAAAAATTGTCATTCTACGCCATTGACCTCTTGCAAAATTGCATATCCAATACTGCACGAAAAATGAACCGGTTATGTAAGATAAAGAATCAAATCAAATCAAATCATTTATTTGCATAGATTGAGTCAGTACCTTACATTTAATAACAGTCCGTGTTACATTTAAAAACAAGTCCTTGAAATCTGTCGGGCAGGCATGCAAAATAATATTTAATAGACATCTTCGCATTTAAATAGTATTATTTTTTTACCCACTACAAGTTAGCCCTTGACGGCAATCTCACCTGATGGTAGTGATCATGCAGTCTAAGATGGTAGTGGGCTAACCTGTTAGGGGTTATGGTAAACCCATACTCCTAATTGGTTTCTACGCGACATCGTGCAGGAACGCTAAATCGCTTGGTGACACGTCTTTGTCGGTAGGGTGGTAACTAGCCACGGCCGGAGCCTCCCACCAGACCAGACTCGAGCCGGGAATCGAACCCAGGACCTCCGACTTTATAATGCAACAGCGCGCGCGCTGCGCCACGGAGGTCGTCAAAAATATATATAGTAATAAAGATAGTCAAATCCCGATGTGCGTATTACCTAAACAGTTTGACCGATTTCATTTATTTATTTATTCATTTATATTATTTTTGTACCAAATTTGTGATATCAAACACTTATAGAAGAAGTAGTAGTACAAAGGAAAGATTATCTCTATAAGAGATCTGTTCCAGCTACCCTCAGATGTGAGTTAGACGATCTTAATGATTTTTACATATTATTTTTTAATATATAAAAAACATTATGTATCCACATATTCGATATCATTTTACTTTTGACGCGTTTTAACTTTTCTGCAGTATTACCTAAACAGTTTGACCGATTTCATTTATTTATTTATTCATTTATATTATTTTTGTACCAAATTTGTGATATCAAACACTTATAGAAGAAGTAGTAGTACAAAGGAAAGATTATCTCTATAAGAGATCTGTTCCAGCTACCCTCAGATGTGAGTTAGACGATCTTAATGATTTTTACATATTATTTTTTAATATATAAAAAACATTATGTATCCACATATTCGATATCATTTTACTTTTGACGCGTTTTAACTTTTCTGCAGTATTACCTAAACAGTTTGACCGATTTCATTTATTTATTTATTCATTTATATTATTTTTGTACCAAATTTGTGATATCAAACACTTATAGAAGAAGTAGTAGTACAAAGGAAAGATTATCTCTATAAGAGATCTGTTCCAGCTACCCTCAGATGTGAGTTAGACGATCTTAATGATTTTTACATATTATTTTTTAATATATAAAAAACATTATGTATCCACATATTCGATATCATTTTACTTTTGACGCGTTTTAACTTTTCTGCAAGCTTATAAAAAACTTTGAACGCATCTATAGACATCTCAAAGATTTCAAAGGTATTAAGTAATATAAATGCGAAAGTGTGTTTGTATGTTGGTTTGTCCTTCAATCACGTTGCAACAGAGCAATGGATCGACGTGATTTTTGAAAGTATAGTTGAGGAACTGGAGAGTGACATAGGAGAGTTCCCGTAGGAATTTTTACAACGTATTCTGACTGAATTTTAAAAACCTATTCCACGCGGACGAAGTCGCGGGCGCCAGCTAATTTGTTATAAAATTCTTTGAATAAGTTACTAATTTTCTGCAGCTTAACTATTAAACGGCACTACAAGTTTACTTTTACGTCAGTTCAGTGCGTTTCAGTAGATACCTTTTTATGTTTTTTATTTTTTGCAAAATTTTTATTGACATAAATTAAATTTTCATATACGAAGTGGTTATGAACTGTTTATTAGTATTTAGTATATTATATATTATATATAAGCTGTTTTAACATAGTGGTGAGGACGTCAGCCTCCTAATCAGAGGTCGGCGGTTCGAACCCGGACACGCACCTATAACTTTTCGGATTTGTGTGCGTTTTAAAGCAATTAAAATATCACTTGCTTTAACGGTGAAGGAAAACATCGTGAGGAAACCTACATGTCTGAGAGTTCTCCATAATGTTCTCAAAGGCGTGTGAAGTCTGCCAACCCGCACATGGCCAGCCTAGTCTGGTGGACTATGGCCAATCACTTTTCATATTGAGAGGAGACAGTATATATAAATGTTTCTTATATACCTGCAAAAAGGTTTACATGAATAAAATTATTTATTCATAAAATGAAGTATATTTTCAAATGAATAAATACAATTCAACAGCAGCCGTTCTACCGATGTGGGTCTATCGTACCCCAGGCAAACACTTTATTAAAAATGGAATTTGTCACGCTCCCCACATAAGTCGGATCATTATTAAACATTTCATTACAACCTCTAATCCTGACTAACGATTATAGCGTGACTTCGCATCTCTTGTGTTATTAACTCATAATCTATATACCTCTCGAGTTATTGATGTCGGGCGGAGGATCTTTTGGGAGTCACTATAACTCTGAATTGCTACTTGACTTCCAACCGAACAAAAAATGTCAGTAAAAAAAATACCTGAGTTCATAGTGACATTTTCTACTTATATGATCTCGTATAAGTTAACGTCAATTTGTATAGAATCGAGCTATTATAGAAACTTTTTTTTATATTTTTTTATCCACTACAAGTTAGCCCTTGACGGCAATCTCACCAGATGGTAAGGGATGATGCAGTCTAAGATGGTAGCGGGCTAACCTGTTAGGGGTATGGTAAACCCTTACTCCTATCGGTTTCTACGCGACATCGTGCCAGAACGCTAAATTGCTTGGCGAAAAGTCTTTGTCGGTAACTAGTCACGGCCGAAGCCTCTCACCAGACCAGACTCGAGCCAGGAATCGAACCCAGGACTTCCAACTTTATAATCTGACTGCGCGCGCGCTGCGTCAAACTCCCAATTCCAACTGTTATCTCTCTCCTATTGTGTTTGAATTTTTCAAAATTACTAAACTTGTGCATATCATTTGTTATCCTAGTATTTATTTTAAGTCTGAATATTTCATAATTAATTAATTTCATCGTTTTTTTTATATAGTTTAACATCAATGTTCTAATAACTTTAATATACTGTAATGCAAATTTTAACCGGAGAAATTAGAATGCTGTATATACCTGCAATGATAACTGTACTCGGCTTAGACAAACATTATATTGCAGAATTTTTTAATGCTAATACAGTGTATCGATGGTGTATCATGTGAAATAAATAAAATAAAATAAAAGCGGTAGAAAGTTCTAGTCTAAACGATTATATTAGCTGCGAACTGATATGTATTCTGTATGCTAATTGCAACTCGTGTTTGGAAACGCGACCAGCGCGTATTTTTAATTTGCTAAAAGCTCGATAGGATAACAATCTGAGGCTCACCGTGCAATTATTGGGTGTTTCTCTGCGTCGTTTGTTTTCCGTTTTGTGTTTTTATTGCCCACACATATCCTCATATGTCGTATAAAGTATAATTTCTATACCTTGTAATAATTATGAAAACAATGCAAGGAAAAGAACAATTGATGGAAGTGCTATTTTGAACAGGGTTTGATGGTTTTAATCCCGAACATTGAACCTTGAGGCGGTTTCTCAAGGACAGCGTGGTCTCTCGTTTTATCGAAGGTGAAGGCGTGATAGCCTAGTGGTTAGGGCGTCCGCCTCCTAAACAGAGGTCGGAGATTTGAACTCGGGCACGCACTGCTAACTTCTCGGAGTTATATGCGTTTTTAAGCAATTCAAATATCACTTGCTTCAATGGTGAAGGAAAACATCGCGAGCAAACCTGCACGCCTGAGAGTTCTCCAAAAATGTTCTCAAAGGCGTGTAAAGTCTGCCAATCCGCTCATGGCCAGCGTGGTGGACTATGGCCAAACCCTTCTCATATTGAGAGGAGACCCGCGCTCTGTAGTGAGCCGGCAATGCGTTTATGATACACATACCTACGGACAAAGGAAGTTATATGGAAACTTGTAAATATTCTTTACGGTTCACAAAGGGGGAAGTCATTAGCTTTTTACGTAAAGTTACTAACTTTGCTAAGTGATATCCAGGTCTTCTGTTTTCGATACCCACTGCGAATGCACCACGCAAATGGCGACCGCGCCTCTGATAATTAAAATTGCATTAGCCACAGAAAAAACTACTCCTAGCTAATGACGTCAGTGGAGTGTTTGGATAAAATGCAGTTGCAGTGTATCTATCATTCAGTTAGGCAATTCTAGTTTGGGCATACTTGTAAAGTATGCCCACGTTGTTTGGTGGGAGGCTCCGGCCGTGGTTAGTTACCACCCGACAAAGACGTGTCGCAAAGCGATTTAGCGTTCCGGCACAAATATGTCGTGTGGAAACCAATTAGGAGTATGGGTTTACCATAACCCTTAGAACCGTGTGTGGTGGCGCGCTCTCGGAAAGGCCTATGTCCAGCAGTGGGCGTCTATAGGCTGATTGATTGATTGATTGACCCCTTACAGGTTAGCCCGCTACCATCTTAGGCTGCATCATCACTTACCATCAGGTGAGGTTGTCGTCAAGGGCTAACCTGTAGTTTTTTTTTATACACAACAAAGTTAACCCTTAACGGCTATCTCACGCGACATCGTCCCGGAACGCTAAATCGCTTGGCGACACGTCTTTGTCGATAGGGTGGTAACTAGCCACAGCCGAAGCCTTCTGCAAAACCAGACTCGACCATTAGTGGCTCCCGATGTTTTTTTTATACACTACTAGACGGCTATCTCACCTGGTGGTAAGAGATGACGCAGTCTGGGATGCTAGCGGGCTAATCTGTTAAAGGTATGATAAACCCACACTCCTAATTGGTGTCTACGCGACATCGTGCCGGAAGGCTAAATCGCTTGGCGACCACGTCGTTGTCGGCTAGTAAGCCTCCCACCAGACCAGACTCCAAACGGGAATCGAACCCAGGACCTCCAACTTTATAATGTGACAGCGCACGCACTGCGGAGGTCGTCAAATAGAAGGTGGATAAAAAAAACTTGATGATGTCCTATCAATAATATTAATCTTCAAAACGTTCTTTTATAAGCACCCGCATTTCTGAACTGTATGATAGCTAAACTGACGTAACCGCGCTAATGCTGTTTGGAAAAAGCGTTAACTAGATTGTGCCTTGCCTACAAAATGGACTGCGCTTGTTAGGGAAACCAAGTTGTAATGGAATCCTCGATTATTGGGTTTTAACTTTAGAATGGCAACATTATCTGCAGCCAATTCAACGTATGTTATGTTTCTGTGTTTTGATGTTGAACGTGTTAGGGTTGTCCGTCTTAGTTTGAAAGTTCGAACCACGAATTTCGTTCGAATACGAATATTATTTTATCTGGCGATAAAATAGAACTATTTATCAAGGTCGATGTCAGACTTTGTCAGTATCTTATTACTAGAACTATTTAAAGGTTTTTTTCGGTGATAATTATAATTAAGAGTCACCGGAAATGTCAATATCTCACTACTTCATCAATCTAATCAACTATTTCATCTACGCGACTCCTTCTCGCGAATTAAATTTCCGATGGAAGTCGTACTACAAAAACGTATGTGTAATTGTTTGTAACGCTTTTACGGCTTAATTTATCAACCCAAATATTGCATTTATATAGTATGCATCCATAGAAATTGAATACTTTCATATGTAGATAATTTAATTATTTCAAATTTATTTAAGGGTTTTGTTGCATTTTCAGAGAGAGCTTTAAAATAGAACTCCTAAAACGTTTTCAATGGTAGTGTATTAACTATATAAAAAAACTTCAACGTATATCTTCAAAAACTCCAAGTAGGTGTGAAGGCATTAATATGATTGACACGAGTTCGCAAACAAAGCATAGAAAACCCATAATAATCAAAACTTCAAATAACTTAAATTATCTTATTACAAAACTGTACAATGGGGCAGAATAATAACCATCTTTACAGTTCACCCCATTACCCTGAATGGGGTCCCATTCAACATTTCGCAAGGCCATGAATTCGAGCATACTGTCGGGGAACAATGAATCTAAATAACCATTAATATGTAATAAATACTATGGGGCAATAAAGCCCTGTAACTCGGGGGGGACAAACAAACAAGTGCACGGAGGCAACCCTAAACTGCGCCTATTGAAAGGGACAGAGCGTTAAATTTTAGTACAAAGTCATCACCGTGTTTCGCCAATTGCAGTTTTTCTCATTGACATGTTAATTTCAATCGATCTTAAATTTGAACTTCAATTAAAGATTTATTAAAATCATTTAAAGGTAATTAAACGATTGTTGCAAGCGGTGATAGCCTAGTGGTTAGGGCGTCAGTCTCCTAATCAAAGGTCGGCGGTTCGAATCCGGGCACGCAAGAATTTTCCGGAGTTGTGTGCGTTTTAAAAAAATTAAAATATCACTTGCTTCAACGGTGAAGCAAAACATCGTCAGGAAACCGGCAGAACTCACAGAGAGTTCTCCGTAATGTGCTCAAAGGCGTGTGAAGTCTGCCAATCCGCACATGGCCAGCGTGGTGGACTATGGCCGAACCCTTTTCAAATTGAGAGGAGATCCGCGCTCTGTAGTGAGCTGATAATGGGTTGGTCATGATGATGATGTATACAATTTCATAACAAATTACCAAATGAAATTTTTCGGATGTCTCTCAATAAGTTCAAAGTTTATATAAAACGTAAGCTTGTAGAAAAGCCCTACTATAGTGTAAAGAATCATGTTAATGATAAACAAGGATGGGTGTGAAGTATTGCTCTAATAAGATAGCTCTTAATATAATTTTAAGTGGCATGTGAGATGGTGATAACAAAAAGAAAATTTACCTGGCTAAGTTTGTTGTGGGCTTCGTTTTAGACCGGGGCGCGTTTAGTTTTAAGTTGACGAATTTAGTTAATAGTGCCTTATAAAGTGCTATTTAAATAAAGATTATTTGAATTTGAACCGTACAAACTATATATCAGTTAATGATTATAATCAGATCTGTCATTTGTAACAATTGTAAGTACCTAGTATGGTAATTATCTGAAATTTTGGATATCATATTGAGAGGAGAACCGTGCTCTGTAGTGAGTCAAGAATGGGTTGATCATGATGATTATGAATCTAATGATAAATAACGATGCAATGTAAGATAAAAAGTAAATCCCATTTGGTGGCTCGATGAATTCTCATACTCTTCAAGGTCACAAGTTGGACGTATCTTCGTGCCGGTAATGAGAGCTTTAGGCAAACATATGCAGTAACACTTGTTAACCAGTACCTCGTAATCTATAGTAGTGCACCTTACCACTCCACCATCGAGACTGTTTTTTTTTTTTTTTCTTCGTTTTATGGCTTTACACAGATTAGCCAATGTCAAGTTTATTATTTTATTAATTCTCTCTCTATGGCTTTGCACAGACCAGCCAATGTCAAGTTTATAGCAATGTAGAAGCTAGGGAGAAATGGAGGGAAACCTCGCAGTCTGCGGACGCGGCTTCCTCAAACCTTTCCCAAATCAATACCTGTTAACCATTCAGAAAACTAGCTAATACACAAACAACACCAACACTGTCCACGACACAACCAACACCAGTCCTTTCCAAAACCAGCCAACAAACACCAATTCAAGAAAAGCGTGAAAAAACCGCGTCCGCCATATACGAAGTCTCCCGCCTTTCTCCGAGACTGTTCAACTATAGAGGTCGTCAAAAAGTCCGTAACAGGCCGATCGGTTCCGCTCCCGACGACAGCTGCAGCATTTCAGTTTTGGGGGTCGCTCTTCATTAGTGTAACTTGTCTCGGCGAGATGGATGTTTGTTTTCGGACAGCGTGAGCTCGGCCCGATGGTTTCTTGATGATCTGTGGATTATTTATTAGACTCCATCATGGAGAAAATTGTCACTAATCGATTATACAAGCGTATTGTGTCCTGTTTCGTTATACTTTTAGATGAAATTATAGCTAACTGGATCGTTTATTAATACAAATCTTTGAAGTGGCTGCAAATCAGCAACTTTTTCTGAAATGAATTCGCCATGTGAACATGCTTAGGAATACATAAACATAAACGGCAAATGAAGCTGTGATAGCCTAGTGGTTAGGTCGTCGTCATTTGGTGTTGTGTCTGCCTTTTGCTGTGAGAAAAACTGCAGCTGATTTGCCGTTTCATGATCCAGCCATTCTTGGCTCACTATAGAGCTGGGGTCTCCTCTCAATATGAGAAGGGTTTGGCCATAGTCCACCACGCTGGCCATATGCGGATTGGCAGACTTCACACGCCTTTGCGACCATTATGGAGAACTCTCAGGCGTGCAGGTTTCCTCACGATGTTTTCCTGCACCGTTGAAGCAAGTGATATTTTAATTTTTAAAAACGCACATAACTCCGTAAAGTTAGAGGTACGTGCCCGGATTCGAACCGCCGACCTCTGATTAGGAGGCTGACGCCCTAACCACTAGGCTATCACCGCTTCTAAAATATGAATTTTGGATTTGATAGTATCTAACAATGCGGTGAACAAACCAAATAAATTCTACAACAAAGTACATTGTTCGTTTTGTTTCGTTTACTCGCGCCCGCGGATTAGTGAATTGTAAAAAAAGATTGGGGCCGGGGTCCCTCCGACCCCGAAGTGTTAATTACTGGGGTTGGGCGAGGGGTAGAACAGATGAAAGTCAATTTGCTTCTGCGACATGATACGGCTCATTTCATCGGGAGTGGGGTTACCGTACTCTAAACTGCAACTGTAGGATAATTTGACTATGGGTCATACAGATGGCGAGACATATAGTCAACGAAAGCTGAAGTAAATAATTTATCCTTCAAAAACAAAAAAAATTATAAAATTTATCATATAAGTGTGCGAACCTTTTCTTATAATAGAGCATTAGTTGCATTCTTGTTGATAACAAGGAATGCAACTTAAACTTAATTGAAATATACTTTAAATACAAAAAATTAGACACCAGTTTAAAAAGTTTTTATATGTGCCTAATAGCATTCATTTAAATAATCTTATTTTGGCTAACATTTAACTTATTTTTTCGTGTTTAACTTCGCCATAAACTTCGAATAAGATGAACACAGATGACGACCTGATGAACACAGAACACCAATTTTTTTATAATCTATATAAAAAAATGGAAGCTTTGTAGAAATTATATATATGAATACAAAGATTGCAGATCTAACAACCCTTTCATAATAGAATAAAAATGAAAAAGAAAAAAAATACATGTATTTTATTAATTTATTATAATTACAAGTATAACTCAACATGTCCGGATTTTAAGTGGATACATATCGCTACCCTTGCGACAAGTGCGGCACCTGCGCTTTTTCACTGGCCTAGGGGCGTTTCAGGGTCCTTTGTGCTCTTTTGGCAAACAATACCGAATTGCATTGGACCCCTTCATCGTCGCCCACTGCAAAACATATACGGCATTCTGCCACATTTTCCCCACAAGCCGTTTTAGTGACAACCCTAAAAGTTCTAGTTTGTTGATCTTTAATATAAGTACTCGTAGGCTTGTATCTACTAGGGTTGCCAATATCTGTAATAATATGTGAATTTGTTTTCTCTCTTCATAACTTGCCTCGCACCTGAGTGATGGAAACATTTATTATAGATAGATATTAGGGTGTTAGGAGTCAGGAAGGCTGGGATCTATACTTAGCCAAAGTTAGAGTGATAAAGATACATATTTATGTCTGACACGTAACCTTGTCTCGTTTTAACCGTTGCTTATGACGCAGTTTTTTTATTACTTCGCAAAACTGACAAAAATTGCATAGTCATACTTTATTACAATACAAAAATATCTTAATGTACTATATTGACTTCTTGATACGACCATAGCATGCACAAGATGGGGTACAAACCCTTAAAAATAATATAAATTAACCTAGATAATCATAAGTAAAACAAAGGAGAAAAAACAATCCTCAAAACTAATTGCCGTTTCTTAATTGAATCTTAATACTAGGGATGCTATCAGTTAAGGCTTAGTGTGCTCTACAGATTTCGGCCTTTGTGTGCTTTGGGTGACATCACTGTCGGATTTTAATAAGACTATAAAAAAGGAAATCTAAATTTTAATCATCGAAATATCGTCTATGTTTAGGTATAGATTTGATATCGTTTCAACGGAATGGAATGACTTTAATTTTTTAGTTTATATTTTTATAAGTATAAATTAGTGAAACAACTTCATCAGATTTTATCCGACGATGGCCGAACGAACGACTATGAACAGCAGCTAATCATATGAGCAAATAGTATAGTTTCAACGATTATTTCATAAAGTGATGTGTGTGTTCTGTGTATGACTTTCTACATACAGTGAACCGATTTAGATACGAATTTTAAATCTATTGGAGCTTCTTACACTAATTTTGCTAAGAATATAAACTTTACTAGGATTCGATATAGGGGATGAAAGTGGGTATAAAAAACTAATATTTTTAAAGAGGTATACTCAATTGGGGGATCAAATGAATCGGCATTATATTTATGTGTTTGGGGCTTATGAGGTTTTTTTAATGTCAAGTTTTATGGTGTTATCACAGTCTGACCGTATTTTGCTGTTAACGCCCTTTAATTAAATTAAGTTTGTGGTGATCACAATCACAATATTTTAATTGTATTGTGACTTCAACATACCTAGGTTACCTTAGTAATTTAAAAGCGTCTTTAAAATTTTTAATTAAGCTCATTTTCTTTCAGATGATATCAAATTTGGCATCAATCGGCTTGTGAGCGAAAGAACAGATGAAGAAGACAACGAATCGCACAACAACGAGACCTCAAGAGCCGAAGATATTTCACCCACATCGAGATGCGGAAGCCCATGTTGGGCGCCATCCTCCCACTCCCCACGCTCAGTTCGCTCATCATCCCCTGAACTAGAAGTCGACTCGCCCCCATCATCTCCCCGAAGAATTCCAGATTCCTCCCCACCTTTAAAAAGGTCTGAAGCCTTTTCAGTCAGCGCTTTATTAAGACCAGATGCCCCAAGAGTACAACCTCAGAGACCATTCCTATACCCACCGCTACCTTTCACGGAGTTTTTACGAGACGCTGGCAGCCTCGGTCTACCAGGATGGGGAAGTTACAGCAACTTGTACCTTCACGCTGTTCAGGCTGCGGGCCCGGAGCTATTAAGACTGAGGGCAGCTGTGCTCGGAGCTCCGAGTCCTTTATCCAGACCTCTGCCTATTGGAGACGTGTACTCGTGCGTCAAGTGCGAGAAAATGTTCAGCACCCCTCATGGACTGGAGGTGCACGCCAGGAGATCCCATAACGGGAAGAGGCCGTTCGCGTGTGAACTGTGCAGCAAGACATTCGGACATGAGATCAGCCTAAGTCAACATCGGTGAGGCTTTTAATAAAATTTTAATATAGTAAGAGACCAACTTATTTATTGGCTAGGCACAGATTTTCGTGGACCATAACGATGAAAATTAACATAAATTTCATAATTGTCACATCACATTTACCGTTGAATGTCCAATGGACATACATATCTCATATCTATCAGGTCTCTTGCATGGATTTCCAAATGCCTGTGCACAATCGACTTCTGTGTGATCGTCGAGTAGTCCATATTTATGTGCTTCCACAATTGAGAACTCAATTTGGTCACTTTGCAATTATCCATTTCAAAGATTCAACGTTTATCTCGAAGATATATAAGATGCTCGGGAACAACGCTGAAAGCGTTTTGGCAGTTCTGCAAGCGTTTGGTTTCAGTCACGCATTATAGCAAAATTAGATTATTAAAGGTCTCTTTTTCTCGAAAGAGGACACGCAACGCCCTGTAATGACGGGTGCGTGTAAAAAAAAAAACGCTACGTGTATCCTCTTAATTGACTGCCGAGAAAAATCTTAGTACCTGGAAATGGTCGAATGACATAAATGGTCGTCTCAGAAACTCACCCTCAAAGGTTCTTAGTTTAACTTCTTTATAAGGAGACCTCCTTCTCAAGGTTACTCTTTTAGCTTCCAAAGTCATACGTACTGTGATAACATAACAGCAATGTATCACCTTCCGACCCAGTTATTCCAGACGTTGGCTTAGTTTCTTCGAGCCCTAGCGATCAAAATTTCTTCTAGCAGAGCTTCTCTCCGAAGCTCGCCATACACCCCGGTTACGCTGTCGCAACCAATAGGGTACGCACAGCTAATAGTCAGTCGAAAAAAAAAGTTATGTATTTTCCTTAGGAATTAACATGTTGAACATAGTAATATTGTTATTTGTGTTGCATAATAACTCTAGTCCCTATATCTGACATCCCTTTTGACAGGGCTGTCCACAGCGTGGAGAAAGTGTTTGAGTGCAAGCAATGCGGCAAGACGTTCAAGCGTTCCAGTACGCTGTCCACTCACCTCCTCATCCACTCGGACACGCGGCCGTACCCCTGCCAGTACTGCGGCAAGCGGTTCCACCAGAAGTCGGATATGAAGAAACATACATATATACATACTGGTAAGTCATTCTATTAATAGAACTTCTTTAAAAAGCTCGCCAAACAGCACGGTTACGCTGTGGCAACCAATAGAGTTAGTTAGCACATCTAAAAGACCGTCCGAAAAAAAAATCTTTTTTTAATTCAAATCAGAATTTCCTCCCGAAATTCAATAACATAAAAAACATAGTCTTCAAATTCAAATTCAAATTCAAAATAATCTTTATTCAAATAGTCCTTAAAAAGGCACTTTTGACGCGTCAATAATTTACATAGTAGTTATTTCATGGTGATAACTATATTCGTAAACTTAAAACTAAAACTGTGAGGGTTCCAAACGCGCCCCGGTCTAAGAAGCCCACAAAAAACTTAGCCGGGTTTTTTTTTCGTTATCACCATCTCACATAATGAATAATAAATTATAGTACCTATGGAGATAGAGCAATTTACACCAAAGCTTTTTTATCGTTTATATAATCCTTAACATAGTAATATGATTTTTCTACAAGCTTTCTATATTATCACACATATACTATTCATTATTAGTATGTTCGTGTTATACTAAGACCTGTGCTTAGGCTAAGATTGAAGACAATTACTTGAGACAACCCTGTTCTATTTAAGAGGCGGTGTTTATCAAAGCGGCAACGCTGTCACAACATCTTAGCACCCCCGCCATAATTAATGCACATTAACACCTAAGATGAGTTAGGGTGTTTTATAATAATCGCGGGGGAGGGAAACGGGGGCGTTTGCGGTGAGTTATATAGCGATTGTGTTACCGGTACACACGGGATAGGGGCAACGCGAGCGAGACACCAGAAGTGGGATTCTTATCCTTCGATTTTCGAATCTTACCGTTTCCTTAATTTTATATTAAAAAGCAATCCTGCCCAATATTATAATCGCAAAAGTTAAAAGTTATGGTTGGTTAAGCCGCTGGCAAGCTAGTCGTTTAATATGTTGCTAAATGTAGGGACTTGTTGACTTCAAAATTCAAATGTCTGGCCATAACGGTCGATCAATAACCGCTTGGTTCTCGTAAGGAACAAATAAACTTAAACCAAATTTAACAATATATTAGAATTAAAATAATATAATATATAAATAATGACAGTAATAAAGTTAAAAAATTGAATATAATAATATGTGAGGTCGTTTTAAGAAGTAATGCAGAACAAAGTTTAAATTAGTAATGTTAGTATAGGTACATAACTTTATTACCACGGTTAGTAATTATAGTTGTGTAGTTTCTCAAGCAGTACGCATGATGGATGGTAATTTCTAGTTCTTTGGCGATATAATTACTTCGCAAAAATATCCAAATAAGTTCATAATATTACCTTTTATAAGAAGAATTTTATAAGACAAAGAGTCCTAATGTTTATAGTCTTAACTAAAAACGTTGGCTTTGAATTTTCTAGGTATTTATTTTTATTTATTTATTGAGGTTCACAAACAACGACACGGTATATGCTTATTCAAGGGTTTTACATAAAATAATTATTACCGTGGCGTCAACCAAGTAAACCACATTTTAATCATATTGAGAAGACATGCTTAACTACATGTACATGTATAATAAACAAATAAAAGGAAATATTTATGAAAGAAAACTTAAGAGAAAAAAAAAACAACATTAAATAACTAATATTCAGAGTTCTTTTGTAAAGTATTTATAATTAACCTCTTAAAAGCACCGACACGCATTGAAAATATATCAACGCTATTAAAGTTTTCATTATATGATTGCGTCATTCTAAATATTGGAGACCTATTGCCCGTATTAGTACGACATTTTGTAGTAGAAAAGAGTTGATGTATTCGATTACTTCGCATAGGTATTCTAAAGGAGAGATGAGAGGATGTAGGTTGTATCACCAAATGATTATCCTCTAAAATCGGTTGTGCAACCTCCCTGCCCGTGTGTATTTATGGCCCTTCATGAATACAACATGTTGCGGTGTAAAGTTTGTTGTTTTGTTATCACTTAAGGCGATGGATAAGATTCGCTGAGGGTCATGGGGAAACACCTTAGGTATTGCGTACTTACTACAAATGTACCTCAAAAACCATTACATATTTTAGCGCGGAAAAATAAATTGAAACTGACGGACAACATAAAAAACAGAAAAAAATCATAAAAAACGAAATTAGAAGTGAGAGGTATTAGTAGATAGCTTGGGCGGCCTTATCGCTAACAATCGGGCAACATACTCGTAAAAAAACAAACTATATGAAGGGTGTGCAAAAAGGAAATACATAAAAATAATTAAATTATCGAATATGTAATTCGTATGCAACGTTAAATTTAAGTGCACATATACTCGTAAATGGAAGCAAAACGTACTTACGAGTACTTATATATCAAAATATAATAAAAAGCGGTGATAGCCTAGTGGTTAGGGCGTCAGCCTCCTAATGAAAGGTCGGCGGTTCGAATCCGGGCACGCACCTCTAACTTTTCGGAGTTATATGCGTTTTAAAAAAATTAATATATCACTTGCTTCAACGGTGAATGAAAACATCGTGAGGAAACCTGCACGCCTGAGCGTTTTCCATAATGTTCTCAAAGACCTGTGCTCTGTAGTGAGCCGGTAATGATGATGATGATGATGATGTCAAAATTAAGACAAAAATAGAATAATTACTATAAGGAAAGAAATAAATACAAAGCAATACGTAAAACTGTTATTGCTAAACATTAATTAGACATTTCAAAATCATTTGTAGTGTTTTATATAAAATATTTGATTACAGGACATACAAGCTTATAATAAATCATTATTTGTTAATCGAAAAAGTCTATAGCTTACACCTAGAATTTGTTCATCATATATGAACTTGTTCATATTTGTCTTATCGTAAAATAAAAACCATGATGAAAATAATTTATTATTTTCATTATGGTATTATTAAAGCGTTAATGATATATAATTATTTCAGTAAAGCGTTCGTTTTACTAAAATATTTATATATAATTTTCGGTTCTTTGATACTAAAACTACAAATGTTTCAAACAGTCGTAGTACCTAAAAATCGTAGTAACTTTATACCTTAATCGAGATTAGGTTTTAGAACACCAATCTCCTAGTCGAGCGCTATAAGTACAATAAACAGGTATCGTAAACTTGATAAAATATGTGAGTTAAAAATTCCATCAAACGACTCACTTTCGGGGGGGAACGGAATGAATAATGCAGAGTTCAGACCCTTGTTCCGTTAATAGTGACATCCAGTTTAAGGGATGAAGCCCTGTTAACATACAGTATCGGGGATGTCTTCATATATATATACTCGCGACTTCGTCTGCATGGAAATTTTGATGTGTGTATGTGTGAGAACTGACTAATCGAAATAAAATAGTACAATACACGATATCACAAATCCATGCATAAAAACATATCGATCTATTGCTACGTGAAAAAAAAACTAAATGACCACGGTAACACATTTCTTTGGGATGAAAATAGTCTATATGCTATTCCAGACTGTAATCTATGCCTGCGCCAATTTTCGAAAAAAAAAACTACAATAATAGTAAATAGAGTTTGATTTTTACATATACATATTAAAATCATTATCATATAATATACTCTGTCTGTTTATTTCCCGATGAGCACTGGCTTCCTCTCTTATGATATTCGAGCTAAAAATTATAGCTTTGACGCGATTAATTGCTCTAATGGAGAACTTTCACGATTAATAAGATTTATAAGATTATTTATGTATGTATCTATAACTGATTTTATGATTATTAGAGTTTTAGTACATTATAATTCTGAAAAAGAGATAAAGAAATTAAGGTAACTTAAACAAATAAAAACAATTACCTGCATAAGTACAAAACAGTAAAACATTACACACTACATATGTATAATTAAGATATTTATCTGAAAATAATAAGTTTAGTGGACACAAATCAACATTATCAATTTGTAGTTCAGTAATTAATAATATGCTTTATCTTGCATTATTGCCCCCTTGAAATCGATGACTCACTATTTTCTTAAGTTGGCTATAGACTAACAAGACAGTTTTATTTTTATTAATATGCACTAGCTGATGGCTGCAAATTCGCTCGCCAGTTTATCTAGTATGCAGAAGCCTCAGAACTCGACTAAGAAATTCTAGCAATATCTTTAAAAACACAGGCTGACTGGAAGAATTTATATAAAAATGCATATCGAAATTTTATCTTCCAAAAAAAAAACTTAATGCTTTATTATAAGTGTGGAATTATTGATAGACAAACGACGAGGATATCAAATGAAATATGTTCTGTAATTGTGTAATTAAAATAACTTTTAAGTTGTCATTTAAGACTCTTTAACTTGTGATATAGTCGAGGTATGATTTACCCCAGTCCCGCCCATAAACCGCAACTTACAACGCTAAGTACAATCTATCAGAGATTCATCGAGAAATTTCCTTTTATGTAACGTAAACAAGGTACTTGAGATAGCCGGGAATGCTTTCAACATACCTATGAAAACACCTACCGCACCCCAGTTCATTTAAGATGAGGGTGGGAATCGTGATTCAGGCGTAGATTCACTTTTCATTGCTTTACCGGGGCGGGAGAGGGATGGGTATAGTTGAGACGCGGAGCGTGACTGAGAGCCAAGATTTAAGGTTGGGTTAGTTATCGTGGCACATGTTCACGAAGGTATAGAGGTTCTGTAGATAGGTTATGGGTCGGTGAATAAATTTCTCTCGGTGCTCTTTGTGCTTGAAATTTTGAACTGGCTTGTCTTGTATTAAAATACAAAAAAAAAAGATAAAACACAACTTGTAGGCGTTTATTAAATTAAAATAGAAATAATAATTAAATAAAAAACAGACTAGTTAGTCTGTTTTTTATTTAATTATTACAGATTTCTAATGCGCCTCGGAGTTCCGAGGCGCATTAGAAATCTGGAGGGCCTAGATTCGATTCCCGGCTCAAGTTTGGTCTGGTGGGAGGCTTCGGCCGTGGCTCGTTATCACACTACCGTCAACGCCGCGTCGCCAAGCTAGTTAGCGTTTATTAAGTTGGAGGTCCTGAGTTCGATTCCCAGCTCTGATCTGGTGGGAGACCTCGGCCGTGGCTCGTTATCACAATTCCGACAACGCCGCGTCGCCAAACTAGTTAGGGTTCCGGCACAATGTCGCGTAGAAACCAATTAGGGGTATTGGTTTACTGTCTAAAAGTTTAGCCCGCTAAAATCTTAGACTGCATCATCACTTACCATCAGGTCAGATTGCCGTCAAGGGTTAATTTGTAGTGGATAGAAAAAAAAAGACTTCTATTTGTTCACTATAACGAAATAGTAGTTATTTCGTAACTGAGATAACAATACCTACCTTAATAGAGTCATTAGCATGTCTTTCATGCCATTTATCATAGTTCGATGATAAAATATATATATATTTATTTTTTTATTCTTTATTTGTACACCACATATTAATATAAATAATAAGAAAAACAAGAAGAAACAGGACACAAAAGGCGGCCTTATCGCTTAGTAGCGATCTCTGCCAGGCAACCTTAGTTTTAGGAAAAAAGAAAGTAGGTGGCGTAAGTAATATAAGCAAAAACCTGCATAAATAAAATATTATTCAAACTGAAACCGTTATAAAATATCATGTCTGCTTTAAAATACATATGTTCCGTGTAATCTTATGAAAACGAATCGTCATTTCTGATAAATCTAATCCGTATTATATCATGCATGTTATTCATATCACCGAATAGAAAAGAAATTCTGAATAAGTCATTGTCTACTACCATATACGTTACCGGTATCTTATTTAAATACTTTATTGAGAACAAAGGCAATCATCATGATCAACACATTGCCGGCTCACTACAGAGCACGGGTCTCCTCTCCATATGAGAAGGGTTCGGCCATAGTCCACCACGGTGTGCGGATTGGCAGACTTTACACGCCTTTGACAACATTATCGAGAACTCTCAGGCGTGCAGGTTTCCTTACGATGTTTTCCTTCACCGTTGAAGCAAGTGATATTTTTTTTTTTTTAAAACGCACATAACTCCGAAAAGTTAGAGAGGTGCGTGCCCGGATTCGAACCGCCGGCCTCTGATTAGGAGGCTGACGCCCTAACCACTAGGCTATCACCGCTTAAAGGAGTACTAAAACATAATCCTATCAATTAACAACCGCATGCGACTTGCAGAGTCCCCCTTCTGGATCCACGTGTAAATTATTAACAATATCAACTTAGCAAATAGTTGCGAGAACAGCATTTTAATCAGCGTCTCAACTTGTTGATTAATGTGCTACCATGCAATTTATCGTCGAAATTTTATTTATAATTGCGCCAGCTAAATTAAATGGGGAACCATTAGTCAATGTCAAGACGTAGGACCGCGACCCGCGATTTGTCACCTCTCTCCGAACCGGTTTAATTCGACGCTAATTGAGCCCCGAACTTTGTTACCCCAGCCCGCTACCAGTCTACCTGTTAGTACGGTAATTTTCAATTTAGTAGTTCCAAGTTAATGATTCGTTTTAATCAATTTAAATACGTGATCGCACCTTTACTTCTATTTTTATTTTTCACGTTCTTTTATTGCTATCCTATTCAAGGCTATCTTTTAATCTTAATTCATTTTTCTTATATACAGTACGCGTATCTTAAAATATCAACATTTAGATCCATCATTCATCATTGATATGAACCTGAGATTTATGATGTCCGATTTTAATATCTACATCGAATACATGTATTCTTGCCTATTACATGTCTACGTAATAATCTGAAGCGTATTAAAAACAAGGTGCTTGTAAATATGCATTACATTAATATGAATAAAAAGGTAACTTCCTACATAATATACTCAGCTGGTAAATACTAATAAATATTAAAAATCATTACGGACGAGCAAAGCCATCCTGTTATAACCCCCCCAGACAAAATTATAAAAGAAAAAAGAAATTAAAAAATTCCAATCCAATTTTAGAAGGGATTAGTGTTAAAAATAGGCATTTTAACAGACAAGTAGAATCATCTTAAGTGCCCGAGCAAGCTTCATGAATGTTTGATTTTCAAAATGCGCCAGTAAGGCGTTTTTTAAACGCTCTTCCCGCTCTTAATTAGTCAGGGAATAAACAAGAGGCACATTAGCTCTCGCTATAATTACAGAGCGGTTGAATTTTCCTCTCCCACTCTTTCATTTTTTTATTTTTTCCCATTACTTCCCGGTCGCGGTTTGTTTGTGCGGCGAAGAATTTAGAAGCATTTGCAAAATTGGTTTGCATTGTTATGCAATTAGGTGATTACGATATTGCGATAGGCTGTTGCTCTTAATTGTCATTCTATTTAAGGTTTCATGCAATTGGATAAGGGAATAAAAGATTTTTCCATCTTTTAGAGTACCCACAGTAAAACAGTTTAAAATTTCGATACTTATCCATAAATGAATTATTTAGGGGAAGAGTAATTCTTAATACTCTGAGAAAGTGACTAAATTGATCCATTATATTTTTTTTTATTAGTTCGCAAAACTGACAAAAGTTGCATAGTCATACTTCATTACAATACAAAAATATCTTAATGAACAATATTGACTTCTTTATGCACAAGATGGGGTACAAACCGTTAAAAATAATAATAATGACTTAAAATTAACCTAGATGATAAGTAACAAAAGACAAATAACAATACTATAAAAACTAATTATAAATTAATCTCGAATTAACGTTGGAGTTCCAAGAGAATAAAACATCTATATAAATATTATTATTGCAAAGCTGGGATCAAATCACGAAAATGCTTATAAATAAGTTTTTCGTACTAAGGAAACAATTGGTAGATATTAGCATAGGAAAAAGATTTCTAAGCACAAAATTAAAAGTATAAAACACTTCATAATTGCAATGCTCGCGCCAAATGTTCCTAACTTTTCCTTTCAACTCTCTGATTACTTTTTAAAGGCTTTTTTCCGACTTAAAAATAGCAGAAAGACATTTGAAGAGTTCTTAAAGCGAATTCTAATTGCATCATTGGAATCCAAGTGCGCAATTTGCAATGGAAACGAGTATTACCTTCTTGCGAATTGGGCCAAAAATCCTAGTTTTACATTTTTGTTAAGCCTTATATGGAAAATTTCTTGAGTATGTCTGCATGCAATTTTATCTGGCTATTAGTATATATGCATAATAAAAATAGATAATATACTGAAATGGATTTTAGATAATTGAGAAAAAATCTTAGTTTTTTTTTCTTGTTTTAATAATTAAAATTGGAATCAACTGCAAAATTGCGCGATTAAAGATAAATCGTGAATTAAAGATTTTTCGAATTATCACTAAAGGTCCGATAGAGAGATATTAGCATATTAATGAGAGTAATCTGGCCAATGATTTGATCGTCATTAATGTCTTTTTCAACTGGAAAAACTAAAATACCACTGATAATACAGTACTGAGATAAGCGTACAAAAAGTTACTGTCCAATCTCTCAAAACCAATTCTTCGTACAAGATTCAAGTCTTAGAGAATTCCGTCCGCACTACAGGCTGGGTGGAAATCTAAGCGGTCCATAAGGAAGGGAGGATGGGGGTGGACGCCCGGGGGAACTGAATCAAGGAGTGCTACGTGCCTTGAGTTTAATTAAGGACTCTAGAGAGTCTTCAGATACTTCGATTTTAGTGGCGTTTTCTTTCCATTCCTTAGACTCACTTCCTCCATAGCATTCAGCTGTTGTTTCAATTGGTACGTTTGCTGAACGAATGACTTTGTGTATTTGGTGAGATGGAATGTAATTTGGATAACGCTGGGATAGTATTGTACCAAAGACTTGTACCAAAATCCTATTCAAACCATTATTTAACTTTGAAATAATTATGTGAGGGCGTAATGTCTTTTTCCAAATATATGAGATATGACTGTGACTGAAATAACAGTCTCTTTTCAGTGTGTGTGTCATGATACGAGTTAGATATTCGAAGATTGAGGACGCCACTTTTGTGAAAAAAAGCTGTGATAGCCTAGTCGTTAAGGCGTCAGTCTTCTAATTAGAGATCGGCGCTTCGAATCCGGGCACGCACCTCTGACTTTTCTGATTTATGTGCGTTTAACAAATTAAAATATCACTTGCTTCAACGGTGAAGGAAAACATCGTGAGGAAACCTGCACGCCTGAGAGTTCTCCATAATGTTCTCAAAGGCGTGCGAAGTCTGCCAAACCGCACATGGCCAGCGGGGTGGACTATGAACAAACCCTTCTCATATTGAGAGGAGACCCGTGCTTTGTAGTGAGCCGGTAATGGGTTGATCATGATGATGATGACGATGAGGACGCCACTTCACTTTACTATAATATCCAGCAGAATTTATCCCGGGGTACATTTTTAAATCCGAGTTCTTGTTATACACTACTACGAATATATGATGAGCAATCAATTGGAAACACTCTCCTATGACAAATACATGTTTTGTTGTAATGACGCTCTGACCCCAAAGAAGGTACTACAAACTTTATGTCATGACGTTCCCAACATTGTTTCTCTTTTCTCACAGGCGAATAACAAAAAATATTGCCAGATTTTATATTTCGCGTGCACGTAACACGATCTGCGTCGCTCGCTAGGGATGCTCGCAGAAATCAGGTTGACGATTCCTTATCTCGCACGAAAAAGTGACATTCCGAATTTGTATGCCGGCTTCACTCCCATACAATATTAGCCGCTCCCGGGAGAGGGGCATAATTAAATTAATGTCCTACCCTCTTTTGCCCCGCGTTTCGTTTCCAGTAATCCGACACCTGCATTGTTTCTACTTTGAAACTGTTGGTGAAGTGCACAGAACCCGGGCTGCGTAGACGGCCAAAGGTTAAAAGCGTTCAGTTAAAGAATTTGTCAGCGAAATTTGTAATAAATTAAGTCAACGTAATTGTAATAAATTAAGTCAATAAAAAGTTCAGTATAGCATATTATCAGAACGAGTTAATGACATATACAGTGTACTACTAAATATGAATGACGCACTCTACTCAAGTGAGTTGCAGAATTGTCGATCTTTTGTGTAATATTTTAAGTTAGATATTGATATTTCTTATTGATCTTTTGACGACTTATGTGGCGCAGTGTGCTTGCTGTCGCATTATAAAGTTGGAGGTCCTGGGTTCGATTCCCGGCTCGAGTCGGCTTCGGCACCCTACTTACTGATAAAGACGTGTCGCCAAGCGGAGAAGCATATCAAGCAGTGGTAAATGAAAGATAAAATTAATTTGTAAAATGAGAACGGACTTAATTTCTCATTCGAGAGCTAACCACGTATCATGGATGGAATTTTTTGGAATGGAAAAAAAAACTTAAAAATAGTTAAATAAATTTAAAATTATTAATGTAATAGATTTATGTTGCTAAAACAAACCCGGAAAGAGTGTTTTAGAATTAGGTCAAAATGCTGTGGAGATTTCAGAGTTCTGATTTTTATGGCAATGCATTGGCCACTGCGCGTACAATTCTGTGACTAGCAGCAAATTTAACAACTCTAAAACAATATTTTTTTACTAAGTAATATTACAGCTTTAATAATAAACTGAAGTTAGGTAATCTAAATATTAGGATTTTAGGTTATAAAGTTACAGTATGAGATGTGAAATGGTGAAACGAACAAAGGTTAAGTTTATTTATAATATAGTTAGTATGTTTATGAGAGGTCACCGTCTATTATTTCTCCTACTCTGTACAATGGCACTGTTGGTGACGTATTGCCTCGTACAAGGGAATCGCTCTGAGTCGACGATAACACCTTTTGATCTCTTGCTTATTTCAAAATACTTTTACAAGGTTATCTTTTCTTTTTTATCATGGATTATTGTTTTTTTTTTTATCCACTACAAGTTAGCCCTTGACGGCAATCTCACCTGATGGTAAGTGATGATACAGTCTAAGATGGTAGCGGGCTAACCTGTTAGGGGTATGGTAAACCCATACTCCTTTCGGTTTCTATGCGACATCGTGCCGGAACGCTAAATCGCTTGGCGACACGTGTTTGTCGGTAGGGTGGTTACTAGCCACGGCCGAAGCCTCCCACCAGACCAGACTCGAGCCGGGAATCGAACGGGACAGCACGCGCACTGCTCCACGGAAGTCGTCAAAACTTCTTCTTCTTTTCTTTAAGAAAGGAATGGTGATTCAATCTGTTATCGCTAAGAATAGAAGATTAAAAAAAAAACTGAATTCTTTACGGAGCTTGCATCCAATTTGTAGGTTAGTAATATATAACAGCTAGTAATTGTTAAAGGTTAATCATCCAATAAGGTGGGTGGGTTGATGAGATTATTATCACACGGTTTTTATAATTACCGCTACCGATAACTAACGGAAATGCGATTTGGGTCAACGTAACTTTCCTTGATTGCATCCTTTGATTTGATAAATCAAACAAAGTAAAGTAAAGAAAACTATAATGTAATATGTATTATTTTGTATTGTTATTATTTTATATATGTAGTAGCATGTAATTATTAGTGTGTATGTATATATAGCTTTTTCTAGCTTTTACTTATTTTATTTTTTGCAACTTCCGTGTAATTTTTAATACATCGGCTTCAACGAAAGGGTTACCTGGAAGAGATCACTATTAGTGATAAAGTCGCCAGTTGCTAATTGTTTTTGTATTTTCCATGTATATTATGTCCTATAGATTGCAATAAAGTAATATAAATAAATAAATAAATATAAACTTCAAAAAGCTTTGACATCAGTATGAAGTCGCCTCATTAGTCTAGTTACTAATTAGGTGTACTATTATAAAACGATCTGGAAAATAGATGACAGAATGAAGAGCTTGAGATTTATAAAGCGTACTTTGTCTATGCTCAAATAAAGTTAAACATATCTTAATTTATTTTAGTTCACTTCAGACATATAACGATATCTCGTTTTAACTGTTTCTTAAGCCAGAGATAAGGCTAAGTGCGCTTCACAGATCTCCCATTAACCCTCCCTATCTTGAACTTCCCTCACAAAACAGCGTTAACGAAAACAGAAGCTAATCATCAAGAGCCAAGGCTTTTGCTGCTGTGATAGCCTAGTGGACGTCCAATTCCTAATCAGAGGTCGTTGGTTCGATCCCCGGCACACACCTGTAAACTTTTCGAAACGAAGTGCATTTTCAAGCAGTTAAACTATCACTTGCTTCAGCGACGAAGGAGAACAAACATCATGAGGAAACCTGCATGCCTGAGAGTTCTCCATAATGTTCTCAAAGGCGTGTGAAGTCCGCATGGCCAGCGTGGAGGACAATGGCCATATCCTTCTCACATTGAGCGGATTGAGAGACCGCTGCTCTGTAGAAAGGTGGCAATGGTCTGATCATGATGATGACGATGAAGGCGCTTAACCCGCTAAAGTCAACCCGTGTCATATAAGCCGGTCTTTTTAACCACTCGAAGCAAAAGAAATAAAAGAACCATCGATCACCCTAACAAGAATCAACCCATGTGCAACCGTGGACGCACGCGCCTGTAATTCAATAAACACATTATCGCGATTAGCTAGTGAGAACCCCGCTGGGCCGAAACGACCCCGGCGAGCAATAGTGCTAGTGGGCCCGAACGACCGGTGGAAGCACTCCCGTAGGAACAGATTTCGACGGATGATTCCCCGATATTAATCATGAGGTCCTATTCAAATTGACCGAGCCGTTTTAGGGTTATATTTGGCTTGCGTGTTACCCTCTTGTATTATGAGTTTATAAAATTGGATTTTTGTTATTTATTAATTTAAATATAGTTTAGATTTTATTTTTACTTTTACGTAACACTAACGGTGTAACAAAAACCTGTTCGGATTTATCGGATAAACCCGATACAGTTTCGAGCACTGGATATGTTTCCAGCGCTCGAGGCTGGTAGTCTGATTTATGAAGGTACACTGAAGCGGTGATATCCTAGTGGTTACGACGTCAGTCCGTCCTAATCAGAGGTCGGCGGTTCGAATCCGGGCACGCACCTCTAACTTATCGGAGTTATGTGCGTTTTTTAAACAATTAAAATATCACTTGCTTCAACGGTGAAGGAAAACATCGTGAGGAAAACTGCACGCCTGAGAGTTCTCTATAGTGTTCTCAAAGGTGTGTGAAGTCTGCCAATCCGCACATGGCCAGCGTGGTGGACTATGGCCAAACTCTTCTCATATTGAGAGGAGACCTGTGCTCTGTAGCGAGCCGAGAATTGGTTGATCCTGACACACAAAATAATAGTCCGTTTAGATAGGCATGCTTGGATTTGTTCTGTTATCAGAACGTAGTACATTAATTCAATTCGATAAAGAAACTTATTACTAACTGGAAGTTATAATATAGGTGTTTGTCACTCCCGTGCCTTGAATACCACGTTAAGGCATTGTTCCGGGATGTTTTCACAAATAAATTGATAGTTGTAAGTGAAATTCATAATTTAAACTCACGTGAATTGTCCTTTAAGAATAACCGAATAGTTTCAATCCCAACCAGTGTGTTTTTCCCGAGCAAGGTCATGAGTAAGACACTCGGATGGGTTCGAAACTAGTCGAGCATACTCCGACGAAAATTCACTTGAGTCCTGTGTTAGAAACTGGGTGAAATTAATAACAACTTCAGCTTTGTTTACAACTAGCTTCATTGTTTTTGGCTATAAACAACTACTTTTCGAGTTGACATAAATAATTATTCTCAATTTATCTAAATCAACCGCACTTGTATGACATACTCCAAACTCCCTTTCTTTTTTGTTTTTCAGATTACGTTCCAAAACCGAAGTTGTCTCTGATTTTGGTGTGTCTTGATTGACAGTTTAGATTCGTAATATAAATATTAAATTAAGTGAACTATAATATAATCTCTAACACCTGTTACCGTTTATAAATTAAAGGATACTATCACAGTGATAATTTATAACTTATTGATTTTATTGTTGTAACAATAAAGTCCGACCGCATTCGAGCTAACTATACACCGTTCTATTGTATGATACAAGATACCTTTGCACAGCAATCAGAAAAAATAAAAGATAAAGTTCTATGGGGAAGGTTTTTGATGAACTAAAGTGGGTAATGGAACACCAGTCGGCACGCAGTGGCCGCGTGCGCAACGCGTGCCGTGCGCCGGCGTTGGCTGATTATTTAGACAATAAATTTGATTTTAAATCCGACCCGGACTTTTTATGGATATTAATCCGCGCAGCGCCATCTGGTGGAGATGACGAAATCAATTTCTAGTTACTTTTTTAATTTGGTATTGTCATTTTAAAACGTTGAATAGGTACTTCTTTATCCCTAATATTTATGTTTACTGTTTTTTTATTACATATTACAATTATTACAAGTTAGCCCTTATCTGCAATCTCACCTGGTGGTAAGTGATAATGCAGTCTAAGATGGTAGCGGGCTAACCTTTTAGGGGTACCATGGTAAACTCATTCCCCTAATTGGTTTATACGTGCCGGAACGCTAAATCGCTTGGCATGTCTTTGTCGGTGGGATGGTAACTAGCCATGGTCGAAGGTTCCCATCAGACCAGACTTGAGCCGGGAGTCGAACCCAGGACTTCCAACTTTATAATGTGACAGCGCACGACCTGCGCCATGGTGGCCGTTAAAAACCTCCGTGGCGCAGTACGTGCGCTGTAGAATTATAAAGTTGGAGGTCCTGGGTTCGATTCCCGGCTCGAGTCTGGTCTGGTGGGAGGCTTCGGCCGTGGCTAGTTACCACCCTAACGACAAAGACGTGTCGCCAAGCGATTTAGCGTTCCGGCACGATGTCGTGTAGAAACCATTTAGGAGTGTGGGTTTACCATACCCTTAACAGGTTAGCCCGCTACCATCATAGACTGTATCATCACTTACCATCAGGTGAGATAGCCGTCAAGGGCTAACTTGTGTATAAAAAAAAAAAAGCAGTCGCGACCGCCACATGTTCATTGTATGTACCATTAACTTCAGCAAACTAAAGCTTGTTACCGTCTTGATTCACTCTGTATAGATAGCTAATTAGCTAATTAAGAAAAGTATCGCAAAAGTTCAATAGGATAATCTGATAATTGGTGAAAAGAATAAAATAAAAAGGTTGGTGACACGCGCGGGCCGCGTGCCCCGCCCAGGGCGACCGGGGAATTACGTTAATTACCAGGGAAACGATAAAGATAGTGCAATCAGAAATCACATTACACTTTGATGCCCTTAAAATATTTTAATTCGATTAGCATTTTCTGCATTGTCAATACCTTCATCACGATCAACCCATTGCCGGCTCACTACAGAGCACGGGTCTCCTCTCAATATGAGAAGGGTTTGGCCATGGTCCACCACGCTGGCCATGTGCGGATTGGCAGACTTCACACGCCTTTGAGAACATTATGGAGAATTCTCAGGCGTGCAGGTTTCCTCATGATGATTTCTACGCATCGGTTCTACGCGACAGCGTGCCGGAACGCTAAATCGCTTGGCGACACATCTTTGTCGGTAACTAGCCATTTTTTTTAAATTTTTATACACCGGTATAGATTTTATACAATAATAAGGTATTGAAGCTGTGATAGCCTAGTAGTTAGGACGTCAGCCTCCTAATCAGAGGTCGGGGGTTCGAATCCGGGCACGCACCTCTAACTTTTCGGAGTTACTCGTATGTGCGTTTTTAAATAATTATAATATCACATGCTTCAACGGTGATGGAAAACATCGTGAGGAAACCTGCACGCCTGAGAGTTCTCCATAATGTTCTCAAAGGCGTGTGAAGTCTGCCAATCCGCACATGGCCAGCGTGGTGAACTATGGCCAAACCCTTCTCATATTGAGAGGATACCCGTGCTCTGTAGTGAGCCGACAATTGGTTGATCATGATGATGATAATAAGGAATAAGTGACTCTCAGAACAACTGACCGAGTCTGACTATGTCTCCAGACAGCAACGAACTAACGAACTTAACTTAAGTGATACAAAAGCTTGTAGGTAAATAGATAATCTGTCACTCTCACCCCCCCGTTATCCCAAACGACGCCTAAGCCGAGGATCGGCCTCAAAGGAGGCGCCCTTAGGCAGTCGTTCCCTTAGTTTCTTCGAGCCCTAGGGCTAAAAAATTTTCACAGCCAAAATTCAAACAGCCCGGTTACGCAATGGCAACCAGTAGGGTTTGTACAGCTAATAGACAGTCCGAAAAAAAAAAGTCACATGTCACACAATGTGACAGTGATTATGCTCCGCCGCAACACAAAATTGCCAACTTCAGAGCTGACACATTAATTTTGCAAACAAACACATCCGATAATCAAGTTATCCGTGTTTTGATTGGTCGCCGGGAGTGTTATTCGGTGGCAATGGCGGCAGATGCCGAGTGTTTTCTTAAGCCGGCTCCGCGAAATGTACGTCCCTCTAGCCCTTATTTCGAAGGTGGTAGCGGCGAGAATACGGGACTGCAAGGGAAATATAGATATTAGGTAATGGTCATGATGGTGCATTTGAGTGCAATGATAACAGCGCCAAATGTCTGCTGGAACTCCCACTGGCCATTTGTCTGATCAAATCGTTTGAGATTCGAGTGGTTATTTTCAAATGTTTTATCTCCAACAACATAGATATATTACTTGTCTACTGAAGTGACATAGACTCTATGCTCTACAGACCGCAAACGCATAGATCCTATTGAGAATTGGTGCTGGAGGAAAATGCTTAGGATACCATGGACTGATTCTTGAACCAAGACCTCAATCCTAAAGCAACTGAATATTAGCACCAGGCTATTAATTATTGCTTTTGCTGGCTTGCACACTGAAGTGGCAGTGTGACCAGCCCGTCACGTTTGTCGGAGAACCGACGGACGTTGGAGTCAGAAGGTCCTCGAACGGAGACCACGTCTCGGCAAACGGTGCGTGGGCCGTCCTCCGGCCAGGTGGAGTGATGACCTCCGAAAAGTGGCAGGCATCAACTGGATGCGAAAAGCCGGAGACAGGATGAGTTGGCGCTACTTCAAAGAGGCCTATGTCCAGCAGTGGATAAATGTTGGCTGATGATGATGATGATGATAGAAATTTAATACACTTACAGCTGATAGATATTCTGAGTCAAGCTTTAGATATTTTTTAAGCCAAAAAAAAAAAAAATTTGGTTTCTCCTGGATAGCATATAAATCTTTGTGTCTATTTGACTCAATTCTACTACATTAAATCTAAACTGATTTCCACAATTATTATTGGTATTAGAAAGTTTGTTTTATTAGATTAATTTTGTCGAAATTTCATCATCATCATCGTCATTATCAACCGATTGACGTCCACTGCTGGACATAGGTCTTTTGTAGGGAGTTCCAATGCTCACGGTCTTGGGCCTCTTGCTTCCAGCGGATCCCTGCGACTCGTCTGATGTCGTCTGTCCACCTAGTTGGGGGTCGACCAACGCTACGTTTACCGGTGCGGGGTCGCCATTACAGCACCTTTGGACCCCAACGTCCATCGGTTCTACGAGCTATGTGCCCCGCCCATTGCCACTTCAACTTCGCAATTCGCTATGTCGGTAACTCTGGTTCGAAATTTCATGAAGATCTGGAATCTGAATAATATATGATATATAGGAACGAACTTCTTAGCGGCAACAAACCCGATACTTAAGTCTTAACAATACTTAATACATCTCCAAATGCTACGAAAGTTCTATGTTAAGCTTGGTAAGTATTATAACAGGATTTATTCAGTTACTCTTGTTCGAATAAATCTTTATTAAAACATAATCCAAACGATACACCCCATACTGTCGCATTTGATTTACAACGCATAACGTCATATCATAAACCCTTTTCGCAGTAATAACCCTTCAATATGCCACTTCTTGTTTCGATTATTTTATTGATATACCCATATTATAACAATATATTGTATTTTATCTGCTGCTCAGCCCGTGTCCATGCATTTGTATACAAAATAATTTGACTTTCAACAAATTTCCAACGCCCTAAGCGATACATTCTACTTCCTACTTATATTATAAACGTGAAAGTTTGTAAGTATGGATGCATGAATGGATGTTTTTTACTCTTTCACGTAAAAACTACTGAATGGATTTTAATGAAACTTTACAATAATATAACGTATACATCAGAATAACACATAGGCTACAATTTATAAAAATATTGTGTGAATTGTCCAAAATATGACGATAAGTGTCAAGTAAGTAGGAAAAAATCTACTGTCTGCTCGATAATTTTAATATTACAATGTTAGTTATTTCTACACCACGCTAATATTAGCTCAAACGAAGTCGTGGGAACCAGCTAGTTTTCTATATAAAAAGTAAACACCGGCCGTCCTTGCATAATCAACTACCAGTGTATCAAACAATCTTTATAATTGGTCGATCCAACGATAAGCCAAGTTGAACAAGTACACAGACAGACTAAATTTCTGTGTTATACTTTAATGCATAGCACAATTAATAACACAATCCTAATCATACTATAATCTTAGTGAAACCGTTAAGTATTCCAAAATTACACACAGTTGCCTAATTTTTTTTTATTTTTATGTATTCGTAGATACTTAAGTGTGAAAAAAGATGGCCGCGATTTGATTCGGGTTCTCAATAATTTCCCCTGTATCGCTTAAAACTATGAACATCCTGATCAACCCATTGCCGGCTCACTACAGAGCACGGGTCTCCTCTCAATATGAGAAGGGTTTGGCCATAGTCCACCATGCTGGCCATGTGCGGATTGGCAGACTTCACACGTCTTTGAGTACATTATGAAGAACTCTCAGGTGTGCAGGTTTCCTTACGATGTTTTCCTTCACCGTTGAAGCAAGTGATATTTTAATTTTTTAAAAACGCACATAACTCCGAAAAGTTAGAGGTGCGTGCCCGGATTCGAACCGCCGACCTCTGATTAGGAGGCTCACGCCCTAACCACTGGGCTATCACCGCTTCAAACTATGAACATATGTAATATTTAATAAAAAAATCCTAAAAACCCGTTCTAATACTCATTCTCTTGACGAAACAGCTGGCTATCACCAGAATTATTTCCGTGCATGCAATAGTCTGACAACTACAGAATTTGTCCCATTATGGGCATTACGTATAATCCGACTAAATGATAGGCCCAACCCTCTCCCATTGTCTCCACGTGGTCGAGTGGCAATTTATTTTGTCATCGTATTATATTGGATCGAGTAATAGCGCCTAGTCCGGATTAGCGGTGTAGGGTGTCAAATTATTAGAATTGAATATGAATTTGATATTAATGTCGGGGGTGTGGTATTTGATGCTTTATGATGTTACTGTCCATCTGATCTAGTAATTTTTTTTTAGTCAGTACACATTATTTTACGTATATAAAAATCTTCAAAATTGTCATTCCCGTATAAATATTTTTTTATATTTAAATTAGTCAGTAAGTACACATTGTTTTTCGTATGTAAAAATCTTTAAAATTGTCATATAAATAATATTTAATTTTTAACCCTACAAGTTAGCCCTTAACGGCAATCTCACCTTGTGATAAGATGATGCTGTCTAGGATGGTAGCGGGCTAACCTGTTAGGAGTATGGTAAACCCACGCTCCTAATTGGTATCTACGCGACAACGTGCCGGAACGCAAAATCGCTTGTCGTGCAAAACACGTCTTTGTCTGTAGGGTGATAACTAGCCACAGCCGAAGCCTCTCACCAGAACAGACTCTAGGCGGGAATCGAACCCAGGACCTCCAACTTTATAATGCGACTGCGCCACGGAGGTCATCAAACCTACCTACCTAGCCACTTTTAGTGCGTCAATAACTTACATAGTTGATCGTGATGACTACATTAGTCAACTTAAAACTAAAGCTATGAGGGTTCCAAACGCGCCCTGGTCTAAGAAGAAGCCCACAACAAACTTAACCGGGTAACTGTTATAATTGTTAAAACCACATTTCGTTATTGCGTCGATGAGAGCAGCCATTTTACCCGTGCGATTAAAAGCTAGGCTGTTTTATCCGTAACTTAACATCATCATCATCATCATCATCAGCCAACATTAATCCACTGCTGAACATAGGCCTCTTTGAAGCAGCGCCAACTCATCCTGTCTCTGGCCTCCATAACTTATGTTTTAAGAAAAATGAGACAAGACTCAACATCCGTAACGGTTAATTAAAGATAAATATTAGATATAAAAACTAGCAAAACATATTAACAACAGTACAATAAATACAGAAATAATCACAGTAGAGTATTTTAAATGCGTAAATATACATTTACGAGCAATCCCTTGATATAGTTACGTGTTCCTATTCTCCGTTTGAGTTAAAAAGTTATGGAGATTACTCCCAGGCTCACACACAATAATAATAAAAACTCTTTATTAAAATGATAAAAAAAGAAACGAATAACTAAATAAACATAAACATCGACGTTTTCCTATTCTCGGTTTAAGCTAAAAAGTTATGGTCAAAACTCCCAGGCACGCAACAATAATAAAAACTCTTTATTACACACATATGATAAAAAAAGCAACGAAAAATTAAATAAACATAAAATAGCGAAACAGCCTGATGAACAAAAGTTCGGTGATAGAACGACTTTTAAATATTACACCCTTCAAATAAAATTCATACTATAGTACTTAAGAGTTGTTATGATTGTCCACTTGTTCAAAGTTACCAACTGAGGGGCATATGACGAATAATTTAACAATTGTTTAGGTGAAGAGCACTCTTGAGTGCGCAGTCACACTTTGCAATGTTTAGATTGTTCAGTTGTCCACCAGAGCTATCATATTGAGGATATCATATAGTAAAGTCAGTATATTTGTGCAGTTTTTGTCTCAGTTTATTACACAAATGTCATGGTTATTTTAAGGCCCAAAGTGTTCTAGATCGAAACATTTCGATTTGGCTTAATTTTTTTTTATTTACTACAAGTTATCCCTTGATGGCAATCTCACCTGGTAATGATACAGTCTAAGATGGTATCGGGCTAACCTGTTAGGAGTATGTTAAACTCACACACCTAATTGGTTTCTACGCGACATCGTGCCGGAACGCTAAATCGCTTGGCGACACGTCCTTGTGGGTGTGTAACTAGCCATGGCCGAAGCCTCCCACCAGACCAGACTCGAGCCGGGAATCGAACCCAGAACTTCCAACTTTATAACGCAACAGCGCGCGCCCTTCACTACGGAGATCGTCAATACTGAAAAATACACAATATTCCCAAGACTATATACCTCTCAATTTACTTGCCGCGAGTTAAAATACTAGTAGCGCCATCCATCGAAAGTATTTTAAATTAATTCAAAGAAATGTTCTAATTCCAAATATTTGAATTTGACTTATTCTGTCAACTCCAACAGTAACCTATGTTGGTTGTAAAACACAGCATGCTTTGTTTTTTTTTAATTAACTTTGCCGAGCTTTCAGTTGGATCCAACAGTATGGCTTTTGGCACCAGGATTGAAACGGTGACAAAGAGTGGGCACTACAAAACATCAATTGTCACGGTGCAATAAGGGAGGTGACTGTCGCATTCCACGCGAGCCGGCCATACTGCTTGCGGGGCTGTGAAACATTGGACGAGGCAAATCGTTTATTTACACGACCGTTCAAAAGAGTGTAAATGTTTTTTTTTTATTCCACTGTCAGTTAGCCCTTGACGACAATCTCATCTGGTAGTAAGTGATAGCAGCGGGTTTACCTGGTAAACATCTACTCCTAGATGGTTTCTAAGCGACATCGCGTCGGAACTATAAATCTCTTTGCGACAAGCTTTTGACTCACAATTTGTAAGTTAAATCTTCTTTTAGGGAAACTTTTTGGCAACTAACATGACATACATACTAGTGTACAGAATGTATTGGATCTAATACCTGTTAAGTAAGAATTACAAACTTAAGTAAAATATTTCGGAGACAACAAGATTTTATTACCGTTACTTTGCTGGAGTCGAATGCACGAGCGTTCCCGTAACCCAGTCACCAGGCGACGCGAAGGAGCATTGATGGGTTTTAGTGGGTATTCCGCTTGCCACTCTTGCCGCCGACGAGTGCCACATACTCCGCCAAAAGCGGCGTAGTTGTGCCTGCGAGAAAACCCATTTCCCAGCATTAATAAAGATAAAAATACCTATACTTTTACCTAGTAGTTTTACTTGTGATGAATAAAAAAAAAGTCACTTTGTGCAAATGCATATATTTATGCAATATAATTTTATTATAATAAAATTATAAGCAGTTTTCTTTGAGAACATTTTATATATAATTTTTTAAAGAACAGTTTTTTTTACTTCACGATATAATTTTATAAGCCGTCCTAAAAACAGAAACTAGTTATTTTTGCATGTATTTATCTAAGTTAAATGTGTCCAGTCCAAAAATAAATTAAAGTTTAAATATCGTTATTATAACTAGGAAAATAAAGGGCATCCATTAAGCGGAAAGCAACAACGTGCATCAGTGTACACAATAACGATAAACGTCCGGTGATTGTCCGAAAATCCCGAATACCGGCGCTCCCGTCGCAAATATATCGCAATAAGCAAAGTGACTGGAACATTCTGGAATTGTTGAGAGCAATCCAGGGACAATCCCGCCGGGACAATCTTACTGCATACTTGACCGCGCAACGTTACGGCCACGGTCACTTGATTACAGACTGCGAATAGGTTTTGTTTTATGAACGCATTTCACCTGTGTTTATCGTTATAACGTAACTATTGACTTAGGTTTAGGTTTTTTTTTTATCCACTACAAGTTAGCCCTTGACTGCAATCCCACCTGATGATAAGTGATGATGCAGTCTAAGATGGTAGCGGGCTAACTTGTTAGGGGTATGGAAAACCCACACTCCTAATTGGTTTCTACGCGACATCGTGCCGGAACGCTAAATCGCTTGGCGACACGTCTTTGTCGGTAGAGTGGTAACTAGCCCCGGCCGAAGCCTCCCACCAGACCAGACTCGAGCCGGGAATCGAACCCAGGACCTCCAAGTTTATAATCCGAAAGCGCGCGCGCTGCGCCACGGAGGTCGTCGAAAATAGATTTTTATATTTGTTTATTCCATCATGCGATGAACTACAACAGCTATAAGCAGATTCTTTTCAGGTTTCGTTGACATGTGAGGTTGTCCATCCAGTGACGGATCTGCCTCTTAGGTAATTGTTTTGTTATGCACGGAGGAAATAGCTCAAAGCCAAAAAATGTCTATTGATTAAAAATTCACGCAAGTGTTTTATAATCTTTTAGTACTAAACTCGAGTGATTATTTCGAGAGTTCGCGTGTAGCTATTGTAAGCGTTTGAATAGAAATTCCTATTTTTATTTTACGTCATATCAATATCACCATATAATATTTTCTCAATTGGAAAGGATGTTTTCTTTAGATAATGATTTCGTTGCTTCTATTATAAACATAGCCAATTTTATCTACAACGTTCGACGTACTCGTAGCACGTCTACGGGCTACGCTGTAGTTTAAGAAATGCCGCAATCTTACCATTTGTAGTCTATATTTATAATGCAATAGCAATTAATGCATTTGTTACGTAATGAATAATTTTAACTCGAGTGCTGTTTTTTGTTACGAGGCTTTTTATTTTTTTATTTCAGGGAAATAAATAAAAAAACTACCCAATGTATGAATGAAACCAAAAATCCGCTGCAAATGATTGCAATCGAAACTATTTTGTAAGACTATAGAACACGGCGTGCCGTGTCTATATATATATGCCTTCCATTAGAAAAAAAAATTGAGTCACCATCCATTTGTAAAAAGGTTGTAAAAAACTAACATTATTTTGTTAGAGAAAACTTTTTAATTATATTATGAATTTGAAATCGTGTACATGCAGTATGTATCGTGTACATATAATATAAACTCGTTCCGATGTTTTTAGTTCCATTTTTACAATATGGGATTAGAGAAACAATCTCCTCATTACTTCTTTATTGTAAAATATGTTTGAAACTATTAGTAATATACATTAGTACACAAAGGCTGTTTTCGTTATTTTTAACACTAACTCATATGTAAAAATAAAAAAATACAGCATAGACAATGCTCCTTTAGGGGAGGGGTTCCCTGAAGTCACTACTTCTCGCTCTGACGGCCGGGCTGAAAATAGCATCAACTGTCGCACTCACGTTATGTTAATATCAGTTGAACTTATACCTTTAAGAGAGGCGGAATAAATATTTAAAAAGCCCCAAAAAAAACATCATTTACAACGCAAAATGTTTCGCTTATTGAACTAATATCAAAATGGGCCTTCCATGTTTTTTTTTATTTATACACTACAAGTTAGCTCTTGACGGCTATCTTAAATGATGGTAAGAGATAATACAGTCTAGGATGGTAGCGAGCTAACCTGTTAGAGGGCATAGTAAACCCACACTCCTAATTAGGAGGTTCCAATTGGTTTCTACGCGACATCGTGCCGGAACGCTAAATCGCTTAGCGACACGTCTTTGTCGGTAGGGTGGTAACTAGCCACGGCCGAAGCCTCCCACCAGACCAGACTCGAGCCGAGAATCGAACCCAGGACCTCCAATTTTATAATGCGACAGCGCCACGGAGGTCGTCAAATTGTAATATTGAAACTGATGTTAAGCATCGGTGTAATTGGCAGCCGTATATATTTTTTTAATCATTGGGGGGTTTATTACCAAAATTCTTTGATCTGCAACAAAAGCTACTTGAGGTTTATAACGTACGAGTACACTGTTCAAAGAAGAAGTGTACAGTAAATTTAACGGGTAGACACAATAATTACAAATAGAAGTTGAATCCTTTAAAAATAGTATTCAATTCTTTCTAGGAAATAAATAAAGCGAAAGCAGGACGCTCAGAACGCACCCCTAACTGGAAGAAACTTATCGGAAAAGTTTATCTAACAAATCTAAAAGATTCCGAAGAAATACTTCGTATATACCCTACACTGCCCTCGGACGATGTGAGATACTTGAGCGACCCCAGTCCGGGGCGTGGAATTAACGAATTTGTCAACTGTCAACGTGTGCGAGATCTTATTACTTCTCCGAGGGGTACTCTGACGATTATTTTCACGGGGATAAACGCCTGAAGTTTTATTTCTGTTTCAGCAACATCGTATTTGTGATTTAAGAACACAACAAACATCTTAAAATTGAGGTGGAATTAGATTTCAACTTATGTGTTTTAATTATCCATACATTTTGACGAGCTCCGTGACGCAGCGGTGGTTAGAGGTCCTGGGTTCGATTCCCGGTTCGAGTCTGGTCTAGTGGGAGGCTAAGATCGTGGCTAGCCACCCTCCCGACAAAGACGTGTTAACGATGCCAAGCGATTTAGCGTTCCGGCACGATGTCGTGTAGAAACCAAATAGGGCTTACAAAAAAAGTTTAGTCCGATACCATCTTAGACTGCATCATCACTTACCATCAGGTGAGATTGCCGTCAAGAATTAACTAGTAGTGGATTAAAAAAAATCAACACAATGAAGAGGCATAACTTAATATTTGAGATAACTTCATAAATAATTGTTAAAAGCAACTGCTGATTTTCTTTGATGGCTCGTACTTACAAATAAATATAGGTAAACAGATAAACTCGATGTTTCTAAAGGGGCGTTTTTGTAAAGTAAATATATATGGATACAATCTGTGTATTAGAAATTCAAAGGAATCAGGTGATGCACTATGAAGACTTTATGCACTTGGGATCTCCTGAATTACTAAGCGAAAACTTGCAACTCCGTTAAGTGTTTTTCGTGATTAGGGCCTCACTACATTTAGCTTCCAACAACGGTTACAATATGCCTTTATAGGAATACAGATACTTTCAAAACTAATATAAAGCAAATACATGCCTCTATGAAGTATTCATATAATATACTTTCCATTATTTTAATTCGCGATGGTGATAACTACATTCTTTAACTTAAAGCTAAAGCTAGCTTACAAACGCGCCCAGATCTAAGAAATAGTAGAAACGGGTTTATATAAAGCTAACTTTACACATCACACCAACAGAGTCAAAATTCTCACCTAATGTAGGTTCTTTATGATTACTATATAATAAAATCGAAGCAAGAATTTCGTTGGTCTAAGTTATATGTGTATAAAAAGCTGTGATAGACTAGTGGTCAAGACGTCCGCCTCCTAATCAGAGGTCGGGGGTTCAAACCCGGCCACGAAACTCTGACTTTTCGGAGTTATGCATTGTTATTGCATTTTAATCAATTAAAGTATCAATTGCTTCAACGGTGAAGGAAAACATCATGCCTGAGAGTTCTCCATAATGTTCTCAAAGGCGTGTGAAGTCTGCCAATCCGCACCTGGCCAGCGGGGTGGACTATGGCCTAACCCTTCTCATATTGAGAGGAGACCCGTCCTCTGTAGTGAGCCAATAATGGGTTGATCATGATGATGAATGATTAACATACCTACTCCGAGAATTTCCATTGTACCATGTCCACATAGTGTTTAACTGAAACTGTCCTACATAAAACTTTTCATCTGGCCATGTACCAATGGCCAAATGGCCTAATGGACATTGGATGTATGGCCGAATTAAAAATTCTCATATTGAGAGGAGACCCGTCCTCTGTAGTGAGCCGAGAATGGGTTTATCATGACGATCATGATGACGTTATATATAAAATATCTACCCAGACCAGACTGTAGCATGATCACGCTATGGTAGTTATATAGGTATTCAGCATTTCAGCTCAATAGGCTGCCATCAAGCACAGCGTCGCGATGTCTGGCAAATGGATTACGAAATTTAAAACTCATTTCGTTCCGGATCCATATGGAACAGGTAGTGTTTCCCCTGCCTCTCCCATGCCCATTCTCCACGATTTTAATCCACGTTCCACGGTTCGTGCAGGTAACAATTCACCAGCGTTCGGGTCACAGACGTTTACGATTCACTCCGCAGTGGGAAAAATTATGTGTTGTGTAAACGCCACTTAGGGGGGTGATTTATCGGACCCCACCACTATGTGCGTCCGTTGCTCGTCGTATTTCATATCGTATATCGCTTTTTTACGGCGAGGCTTTTTAATGACTTTTGCATGTTTGATTTTCTTCTTTATCTGTTGTTCGGTAAAATTCCGACTGTAGATATATTGTTATGGATTTTATTTTATTTATTTAAGAAAAAATATTTACATAGTTTTTTATAAAAATAAGGCGTAATCATAAACCAGAGTATGGATCCTGCGGGATCTACGAGAAACCAAAACGCGGACGAAGCTGCGAAGAGCAGCTAAATATTTACAAATATATATTTAATTTTCCTGAACGAAGTTGATACTTTATATTCGAATATTTAACACATTAACATTTGTGCATAAGAAGGTATGGTTTATGACACGAACCGTCGCATAGCTTACTTTTCATCCCGATAATATGCTATTCCGTTAATACCGGTCAGTGTTAAAATGGTCTAACGGATTTCGATAGGATACAATACACTACTTGCATTCATAGTGTGGGTAGGGCTGTCAACGTGTGTGTGAGGTAGTTACATTTCACCAACTTGAGTCGCAGTTTTAGCGGATTTCCCGAGCTTTTCTCACTAGCACATATACACATGTAGGTTTCAACAAATCCGCAGGCAAGGCGTGATTCCGGGGTCGGTAGTGAAGTGCGGATTTCGCCGAGAATCCCGGTTTACGATCCCACGACCACCCCCTCCCACCCGGGAGGTGGAGGCCATAATAATATGTTATACGTTTTTATATGACTCTACTGGACTTGCGTTAGTTAATGTTGTGACTGACTCTTCTTTAAGTTTTATAAGTTTATAGCTGTTAATTGATAGGTGAAGGTTAAACGAACTGATAACGATTAAAAATTAAATAATTTCAACTGTTCAACTACGGTTGACGGGGTCGAAGGTTATGTTTTCATATATGGCCTATAATTTTTTTAGATATTCGCTTTTCTGCAATGAAATGTCTTAGTCTCGCTATCAGAGCACGTAAATAAGGACCCGGATTAGTCATATTTCTTGTACTACGATTGAAATTTTCAAGTGGAATTATGGTTTCAAATAAATTCTATCCGTTAAATTTATGTTTTTTATATATAAAATGAAAAGGTACAAACATATTTTAACCAATCAAAGTGTTTAAATCAGCAGTGTAGTCAAATACCATTGGAATATTGCCCAGAGATACTGTAGATCGATAGAATTAAAGAGGCTTCTGATATAAGAAGATAACAATGGCGTCGTGAAAATATAGATTCACGAGGCAAAAATCTTTGAGCACACAAAGCGAAAAGCTCTTAGAGCACCCATCAGAATTTTCGTCGAGGACAATCTTCGGAATTTTAGCGAAACAAACAAACCACGCCAACATAAACTTGGGCGAATCCAATCTCTCGGTCCACACTCCGCACGGCTCGAGCCTTTAATGGAAAATGGAAACTAAGCAATCTTGCCTTGAGAGCTGTGCATACAACACGAAAATTGTGTGCTTTCCGAGATGTAACAACACACTCCAGTCTTCACACAATACGATTGATGTGGAAATTTGTGAAGATGTGTGGAAGTTCGAAGATTCAACATATTTAACGGATTTGAATGAAACTGACACTGGTATGAAAATAGACCTGGAGGTGATTAGAATATACATAAGGTGCTCTCGTAATTCTGAAAAATCAGTTTGCTTACGTGAAAAATTGAGAGAGAGACGACTTGGAAGAGAAGAGACTTGGAAAAAAGTCGAGGGTATTTTAAGGAGGTATTATATACGTTTGACGCCTGCGTGTGTCATCTATGGCAATTCAGCTCTAATATTTGAACCGATTTGGATGAAGATTTTTCTATGTGAAAAATACCTTTGACTAGGACATGTTAGTCCAGTAAATATAATCACCAAAAACAGGAAAAAAGCTATGCAGTAAAATAGAAGTCTGTGCTATTTCAGTAAATCAAGTAATACACTGCCCCTTGTATCCCGCAACTAACTATTATCTACTACTAAATGTTTACCCAGTAAATATCATCATCATCATGATCAACCCATTCTCGGCTCACTACAGAGCAAAGGTCTCCTATCAATATGAGAAGGGTTTGGCCATAGTCCACCACGCTGGCCATGTGCGGATTGGCAGACTTCACACGCCTTTGAGAACATTATAGAGAACTCTCAGGCATGCAGCTTTCCTCACGATGTTTTCCTTCACCGTTGAAGCGAGTGATATTTTAATTGATTAAAAAACGCACATAACTCTGAAAAGTTAGAGGTGCGTGCCCGGGTTCGAACCCCCGACCTCTGATTAGGTGAGTTAATATAATCGTAATCAACCAGTAAAAACCCTGTGCAGTAAAATAAAAGGTTGCGTGAGAATCTAGTACCTACTTACCAAGAATACTTCACATAAATAAACACAGCCCATGTTATAATTCTACAACGAAGTATGATTCTCTAATGAGTGCACTTTTAATCTCCCAGCTGAGTCCGCTAAGTGCATAGCTGCAGCGCTTTCAGCTAAACCGAGAGTGTTTACTGGAATCAGTATACTACAGCTGTAGTTTTTTTTAATTTATGTTCAGTTAAGCGCTTTTTGCTTTACTATTTATTATTATTGTGGCGGTGGTAGCCTAGTGGTTAGGGCGTCAGCCTCCTAATCAGAGGTCGGCGGTTCGAATCCGGGCACGCACCTCTAACTTTTCGGAGTTATGTGCGTTTTTAAGTGATTAAAATATCAATTGCTTCAACGGTGAAGGAAAACATCGTGAGGAAACCTGCACGCCTGAGAGTTATCCATAATGTTCTCAAAGGCGTGTGAAGTCTGCCAAGCCGCACATGGCCAGCGTGATGGACTATGGCCAAACCCTTCTCATACTTAGACGAGACCCGTGCTCTGTAGTGAGCCGGTAATGGGTTGATTGATAATTTATTATTATTTTGACGACCTCCGTGGCGCAATGCGCGCTGTCGCATTATAATTGGAGGTTGGATAAATTGGAGGTCCTAGGTTTGATTCCCGACTCGAGTCTGGTCTGGTAGGCTTTGGCCGTGGCTAGTTACCACCCTAACGACAAAGACGTGCCGCCAAGCGATTAAGCGTTCCGTCAGGATCGCGTAGAAACCAATTATGAGGTGTACCTATCCCCCTAACAGGTAAGCCCGCTCCCATCTTAGACTGCATTATCACTTACCATCAGATGAGATTTCCGTCAAGGGCTAACTTGTAGAGTGAATGTGGGCTATATGTGGTGAGTGAGTGTGTGGGATTGTTGAGCGTATTTTTTTTAAATTATGTCGCTAAGGAGCATACGCGTCATCTGATGTTAAGTGATTACCAGCTGAGCTGAAGAGAGGATAGAGGAGGAGATGCGTTACCGGCTGAACCCATCCTTCTAGTCGATTTCTAATCGGCATCGTACCGGAACGCTAAATAGCTCTTTGCCAGTAGGGTGGTAACTAGCCACGTAGCCTCCCACCATATCAGACTCGAACCTAGGACCACCGAGGTCATTACTTACAAAGTTGCAATCAACATATAGTTTACATTTTATTTTATAGTTTTGACTCGTTCTTGTCCGTTAGTCATAAGCTTTTACGTCCGACGACAAAGCGAAGTAGGATAATAAATTCAGCTGTGTACAGACAGACATTACACAGTTCATTCTATATATATTCTATATATATATATATATATATATATTCGTACAACTCAATGTAACACAAAAATGTGGGTATTTTTGTTTTTTTCACAGTTTTTGTAGGTATGTGAAATCTATTGATCTAAATTCTCAATCAGATTATCTATGTAAACATTCAAAAAAATAAAAACATTATTTACTAGGTCCTACTTCAAATGTTTCAATTTAAATTCAATAAAAAAGGCGTAGGATATATACTAAATTCCAATTAAAACTTTATTTATTCAAATAGACTTAACCTCACTTTTTATGCGTAATTATTTTATACATTTAATTCACGATCAACCCATTGCCGGCTCACTACAGAGCACGGATCTCCTCTCCATATGAGAAGGGTTTGGCCATAGTCCACCACGCTGGCCATGTGCAGATTGGCAGACTTCACACGCCTTTGAGAACATTATAGATAACTCTCAGGCGTGCAGGTTTCCTCACGATGTTTTCCTTCACCGTTGAAGCAAGTGATATTTTAATTTATTAAAAACGCACATAACTCCGAAAAGTTAGAGGTGCGTGCCCGGATTCGAACCCCCGACCTCTGATTAGAAGGTGTTCTAACCACTAGGCTATCACGACTTTACATTTAATTCATATGGTTGTAATAATAACATTCGTAAACTTAACACTGTAGTTACGATTTGTCTAAACGCTCGGTCTAAGAAGAAGCCCACAAAAAAACTTTCTATATTTGTTTTATCAGCTAAAACAGAATCTGTAGCATTAGTTTGAGGGCAATAATAATTCGTAGGACTCACCCGGTTAATAATTTAACGCTAAAAAACGGCGAGGCCGGGGTCTCGTATATTTTTCTCCAAACCGCTGTTTTATCCATTGTTGATTCTGTAAGTACACTTGAGTATTTCCGAGTAAAATTATTGGTCATCTAACCCTCAGTATATAAGATTTGTACGCTCGTAAACGTAGCTTATCTAGGTATGTGAATACTGAACACTGTTAAAGTAAAACACACCTTATTAGTATGGCTTTAGTAATAAAACAAAAATAAAAAATAGTAATTTTAGAATAATATTAGCACACTTAACAATCGTAATCTTTTCGAGTATCTAAGCTCCGAACCGTCAGAGTATAAAGCACCTAATTGCAATGGAATTAAAGCTCAAGTTTCTCCACAGTTCCACAGCTTGCGAAACTTTAAAAAAAATAAAAGAAACAATAACCTTCGTATGACATCTACAATACTTAACCACAAAACATAAACTCTGGTACTGTCCCAGTACCTACTTAAATAAAACTTATATCATATATTTGTAAAGCTTAATTTCGTTCAAAGTTCTAAATAGCAAGCGGTCCTGGCGGATCGTTTGGTATTTAAAAAAACAATAGACACTGTAAGTGAGACTCTAAAACCAGTGTAATAAAGTTCATTTCACAATGAAGTTTAAGTTTTTCGATACTCAAAATTTACTCAACTATTGCGAGAATAGAAATCGAGTACTAGGAGTACAGTAATTTAAAGAGTTAAAAGTGCAGTGTCGATTGATTTGAGGTCAAAAATCGCTGCTCTCAATCCGTTGAGATGCTAGTTTTGATCATTCATAGTGACTTCACGAGCATTTGTACTCTTGTAAGCAATAGTGGAACTTTAGCAAGGCTCATGATGATTATGTTGCATACCCATACCTAAATCCCCGCTCCCTACGAACCATATTTCGTAAAATCTTTCTCGGGAACACTTAAGTGGGGGGTGATATTTAATTCAAGCCCGCAAAAGCACGTCGCCATAAAAATCGTTTTGATGCTGTGCAGATGAGACCAGAGTCGGACTTGTTCACTTTTGTTTTTTGTTTAACTATTTTACCTTTTAAAGACAACCTATTTTAGATCTTGGTAACTAAAAAACTGACAGAATGTGGTGATGGTACAGATGGTGGACAAAGTGATGGTAGATAATATTTGTACATAGCTAATTTTTAGGTAACGCGAAGGATGTCAATATCAGGTCCTCTTTATCTCACCTGATGGTAAGCGATGATGCGGTCTAAGGTGGTAGCGGCCTAACCTGTTAGGGGTATGGTAAACCTATACTTCTAATTGGTTTCTACACGACATCGTGCCGGAACGCTAAATCACTTGGCGACACGTCTTTGTCGGTAGTTTGGTAACTAGCCACGGCCGAAGCCTCCCACCAGAGGTCGTTAAAACCGTCGTCTTACCAAACTTTCGTTGTATGTGTGTTTATCTTTACTTAACTTGAACGTTGACTGTAGGAGATCAATCTTAATAGGTCGATAGTTGAAATTTTCTCGTGTCTATATTCAAAACAAAAAAATAAGTTTAAATTCAAAGAGGGATATATGCCAATACTAATAATAAGCCAATACTAATAGAGTTGCAAATTGGATGTCAAACTTTTCGCAGTGTTGTCTTTCCTAAAATAAGTAGATATTATATACTCGCGAAAGTTTCATTGTCTCGCCATAAATTATGACAGCTTAAGATACCTACTAAAGATTTGTCAAAGTTCTCACGTAGGTATTGTAGCAATATTAATGTCATCAGAATCAGGGTCTGCTCGGGAAGTGTTTTATTTAATTTACGTCTTCATAAAAACCACGTGACGCTGCGCAGATGAGTGGAGGGCCGAATTTGGTAATCTGATTACACGAATGTCAGTTTTATTGACAATATCTCCCTAACGACCCCGATAACGGCTATGATTTGGGGCAATCTGGGTGAGATTGTTCCTTTTGCATGACTATAATTAGGATTTACGCATCCCGAACGCAAAACGAGATTCTTTATAAGGGTGCCCAAGTCTTTTTGTGTGTATGACTCTGTTGGTACGCCTTGACAGATATACCATTCGAATGGTTTTTCTTTAATTACGTATAAAATATATAATTACGTATAAATATACCTGTCATAATTAGGCAGAAATATTAGATACCAGCTGATGCCCACGTCTTCGCTTAGATTAAGGAACTGTAAAAATTCCTCTGAAGTATGCAACGTGTGCTACGTTGGAAACGGTGATAGCCTAGTGGTTAGGGCGTCAGCCTCCTAATCAGAGGTCGGCGGTTCGAATCCGGGCACGCTCTAACTTTTCGGAGTTATGTGCGTTTTTAAAAACAAAAATGTCACTTGCTTCAATGGTGAAGGAAAACATCGTGAGGAAACCTGCACACCTGAGAGTTCTCCATAATGTTCTCAAAGGCGTGTGAAGTCTGCCAATATGCACATGGCCAGCGTGGTGGACTATGGCCAAACCCTTCTCATATAGAGAGGAGACCCATGCTCTGTAGTGAGCCGGTAATGGGTTGATCATGATGATGATGATGATGCAACGTGTGAAATAAAGTTAGTCATGGCAAACTAAAACTATAATTATAGCTTATCACCATTAAAACAGTTGTAAAGAAATCCCTCGGGAATCATGTATTATTCCCTTATTATTTAAAGTAGCCTATGTATATCAATCAAGCAATAATCTTTATACAAATAATCCTTTAAAAGTAACTTTTGACGCGTCAATAATTTACATAGTAGCGAGTTGATGGAATGGTAACTTCATTCGTAAACTTTTAACTGAAGCTATGAGCGGTTCAAACGTGCGCTGGTCTAAGAAGAAGCCCACAACAAACTAAGTCGGGTAAAAAGCACAAAATGGATACAATTGATATCAATAACTCTGTAAACTTAATACTGTTCCATGCCATTACCATGTGTCTCATACCATTATCACTATCAAGTGTAAAAAATAATTTCAAAAGGAGGTTAGTTAACCAACAATACATTGTACAAATCAAAAAGTATTTATTCATTATATGATGAAGAGTTTTCACATATTATTTCAGTCCGGCCCAGGCTGGTACCCGGGTTCCGTATATCCGGGATTTACGGTTATCGCTCGCCCGGCTCCGTTCAATCACAACCGGAACTCCGTATCTAATGCACGGAGCGGCGCCAATTTTTAGAAGCGCTTCTTCCACGTCATCGTTATGGAAGAAGCGCTCTGGTACAACTCGTAGCATTGGTGTACCTTCTGTGAATGAATAAGCATTATGACGTAGATGCTTAATAAATCGTTTAAGTTGGTTATACTAGTTCTACTTGAATTAGAAACTTGGTTGACAACTTTGAAGGTCTTAATTTGGAATTTCATCATGAACAACCCATTACCGGCTCACTACAGAGCACGGGGCTCCTCTCAATATGAGAAGGGTTTGGCCATAGTCCACCACGCTGGCCATGTGCGTGCCTGGATTCGAAGCGCCGACCTCTAATTAGGAGGCTGACGCCCTAACCACTAGGCTATCACCGCTATTAATTAATTAATAATAATAATTATAATTTGGAATTTAGTTAGTCCGTAATGGATACAGAGAAACTGTATAACAGATAGGTTTTAAACCCAAATTTGCTCAGGCATTTAGAAGTTATCGTAGAATAACGCATTCCGGCAGTCGTTCAAAAAAATTTTGTCAATGGTAGACAGACAGAGACAGAGCTTACGGAGCTCATAAGGACAGCGGAATAAGCTGCGGAACAGAAAAAAAGATTAAAAGCATTAAAGATATTACTACGTCTAATAAACAACAGAATCCTAACGGTTATGTACCTTGGTAACGAGTCTATAAAAATCTGTGAAGCTTCCAAGCTATAATAGACTGTATTGTAGCTTGGTTTATCGGTACTTTACGGAACCATAACCCTTAACGACGCATGGGAACGAATTGGGATAAAAATTTAACATGTTATTGAAATAAATTAATGGAGAAATTATTTTTTATATATATAGGGCCACCGGCCCTATAACTTGTGAATTTACTTTACTTCTTTTAATCCAACAGATATCTCCAGCCTCTCGAGTCTTTGAAGAGTCAAAAAGCTTTTACTCTTAGTATAATTACGTGACGTGACTGATACCATCCACCTTCGTTTTGGGGTCATAAAGGCCAAAGACACGTTCCAAACTAAAGATATCATCATCATCATGATCAACCCATTGCCGGCTCACTACAGACCACGGGTTTCCTCTCAATACGAAAAGGGTTTGGCCATAGTCCACCACGCTGGCCATGTGTGGACTGGCAGACTTCACGACTTTGACGACCTCTGTGGCGCAGCGCGCGCGCTGTTGCATTATAAAGTTGGAGGTCCTGGGTTCGATTCCCGGCTCGAGTCTGGTCTGGTGGGAGGCTGCGGCCGTAGCTAGTTACCACCCTACCGACCAAGGCGTGTCGCCAAGCGATTTAGCGTTCCGGCACGATGTCGTGTACCCACTTAGGAGTATGGCTTAACCATACCCCTAACAGGTTAGCCCGCTACCATCTTAGACTGCATCATCACTTACCATCAGGTGAGATTGCCGTCAAGAGCTAACTTGTAGTGTATAAAAAAAAAGACTTCACACACCTTTGAGAACATCATGGAGAATTCTCAGGCGTGCAGGTTTCCTCACGGTGTTTTCCTTCACCGTTGAAGCAAGTGATATATTTTTTTTTAAAACGCACATAACTCCAGAAAGTTACAGGTGCGTGCCCGGATTCGAAACGCCGACCTTAGGAGGTTGACGCCCTAACCAAGCTCAAAAACGCATCACCACTTCAAAAAATAAATATATATATCTGTCTATTCAATCCTTATTTTTTTATTTCTTATTTACTTTCACACGTACCAATCTACGTGTTAGTTTTTGAGTATCTCATAGCTGTGCTGTTTAGGGAGTCGATAAAATTTAGTTTAGCTGTACTTACTAAGTATATCTGTCCATTCCATTTTTCATTCTCCTACTTTCACGTGTACCAACCTACATGTTAGTTTGTCAGTATCTCATAGGCGTGTGCTAGCGATTTGGGAAGTCGAAGAACTTAGTTTAGCTATAAGTACATATGAAATGTAAGGCTAGTGTATTACTGGCGTAAGTATTAAATACACATCGATATATCTGTCCATTCAATTCTTATATCCTTGTTTCTATTTTGACTTTCACATGTACCAATCTACGTGCTAGTTTGTGAGTATCTCATAGGCGTGTGCTAGCGATTTGGAAAGTCGAAGAACTTAGTTTAGCTATAAGTATATATGAAATGTAAGGCTAGTGTTATTACTGGCGTAAGTATTAAATACACATCGATATATCTGTCCATTCAATTCTTATATCCTTGTTTCTATTTTGACTTTCACATGTACCAATCTACGTGCTAGTTTGTGAGTATCTCATAGGCGTGTGCTAGCGATTTGGAAAGTCGAAGAACTTAGTTTAGCTATAAGTATATATGAAATGTAAGGCTAGTGTTATTACTGGCGTAAGTATTAAATACACATCGATATATCTGTCCATTCAATTCTTATATCCTTGTTTCTTTTTTGACTTTCACATGTACCAATCTACGTGCTAGTTTGTGAGTATCTCATAGGCGTGTGCTAGCGATTAGGGAAGTCTTACAAACTTAGTTTAGCTATAATTATAAGTCTGTCTGGAACTCTCAACAATTAAATACAACCTGCGTCGCTTCGGGGTCGCGAAGACCGAGAACACAATTTAACGCACCCCTCCGCGCCTGTAATTACACTGTTAAGTCTCGGGACTCGAAGATTTTACGCACTTGGTGGACTTACGACCGTTACAACTTGCGGTAATGGTTGCTTTGTTTTGTTTATGGTCCAACCGCGGCTACAATATTGTCTTTGGCGCACTTTGGATCTAACTTTGTATATATTATTAAACCGTTTGACAATTGTTCCTATACGCATTATGTTTAAGTTGGACGTAGAATGATGAAAGGAAACTACATTGGTACATGGATATGTAAAGTTCAATTGATCATAGTTATCAAACGTGCGTGTGTAATAGATAAAGCCGTAAAAATAACCAATAAGTACCTACTTAATCAGGGCTTAAGGAGGGCGTCAGCCTCCTAATCAGAGGTCGGCGGTTCGAATCCGGGCACGCATCTCTAACTTTCGGAGTAATGTGCGTTTAAAAAAAAAATAAAACATCGTGAGGAAACCTGCACGCCTGAGAGTTCTCCATAATGTTCTCAAAGGCGTGTGAAGTCTGCCAATCCGTACACAGCCAGCGTGGTGGACTATGGCCAAACCCTTCTCATATTGAGAGGAGGCCCGTGCTCTGTAGTGAGCCGGTAATGGGTTGATCATGATGACCTACTTAATGTTTTAAAAACTAGACGTTCGCTGACGCATAATAAAGTTGGAGGTCCTGGGTTTGATTCCCGGTTCGAGTCTGGTCTGGTGGGAGCCTTAGGCCGTAGCTAGTTACCACCTTACCGAAAAAGACGTCGCGCCAAGCGATTTAACGTTCCGGCACGATGTCGGGTAAAAACCAATTAGGAGTGAAACCATAGGTTTACCATACCCTAACAGGTTAGCCTGCTACCATCTTAGACCGCATCATCGCTTACCATCAGGTGAGATGCCATCAAAAGCTAACTTGTGGTGAAGTAAAAAAAAGGCGTAGTTTCGTAAGAAAAACTCAACGTTACAAACTTTGTATAAAGACGATGTCTTTTATTCATTCGTTTCGCATATTAAACTGTAGTAATATCGTTAAAATTGAACTATTTTAAAGAAATAAAGGTAAAACCACATTACATAAAATCGTTCGCATGTTCAGTAGGCGACACGCGCGATTTGTTTTTTAAGCCCCTCGCGTCACGTACATACAGTCCCCGCGACTAGCGTGCCATTAAATATTAAGCCAAAAAAGCATCAACAAATTCGCATCCAAACAAAAGACTACCAACAAACGAAACGAACCCGACGCAAGATGAGAGCTCGTGAAAGGAACATCTTCACTAAAAATCTGCTCTCAAAGATGGACGGCTAACGAGGGCTGCGAACTCTGATTTCCAATTCAAAGGAAAATTGCGATCCATAACGGGGTGGTGGGGCGGTGGGGGAGGGGAACCCCCCTCCCGTTGCTATGCGACGCTGGGGTGGAGCCGCCGCAATCACGGCCAATGGCACGACGGATATAAATTGGTCTCCCAACGCGACACTGATGTGTAACAGAGATGGGGGATACGGGCCGGTGTTGCGCCCTCTGTCGCTCTAATGAAGTCGCCAGTCGCCAGACCCCTTGATTGACGGACTCCGCGGCCCTTTTCCGAAATGCAGCACCTAATTGCTAGGTATTCGCTGCCGTGATTTGTGCTCGCGATAGGAGGCAGCGCGGGCATTGGTCGCTTACCGTTTTCCCGTTGATTACAATATTATTATGTACCTAATACAGTACATGTTGTTCTGATTTGCCTCGTATATAATTTCGTAGTACCACGTTCTCCTAATTTATGTCATCCTGGTATTGCTGAAGCTGTGATAGCCTTGTGGTTAGGACGTCCGCCTCCAATTAGAGGTCGGGCTTCGCACCTATAACTTTTCGGAGTTATGTGCGTTTTTAAGCAATAAAAATGTCACTTGCTTCAACGGTAAAGGAAAACATCGTGAGGAAACCTGCACGCCTGAGAGTTCTCCATAATGTTCTCAAAGGCGTGTCTACCAATCCGCACATGGCCAGCGTGGTGAACTATGGCCAAAACCCTTCTCATATTGGGAGGCCACCCGTGCTTTGTAGTGAGCCGGGAATGGGTTGTACATGTGACGATGATGATAATGATGATGATGATATTGTTATTCCTAATTAGTGAAACATATGTTAGTAGAGATTCCCTTTTTTACCACTTCACTATTTTCCCAAGACAGTACTTTTTTTTATACACCACAAGTTAGCCCTTGACGGCATCTCATCTGATGGTAAGTGATGATGCGGTCGAAGATAGTAGCAGGCCAACCTTAGGGGTATGGTAAACCCAAACCTAATTGGTTTCTACACGACATCATACCAGAACGCTAAATCGCTTAATCGGTAACTAGCTACGGCCGAAGCCTCCCCCCCAGACGAGACTCGAACCAGGAATAGAACCCAGGAACGCCAACTTTATTATGCAAGCGCGCTGCGCCACCCAGGTCGTCAAAAAAGTCTAGTTTTTAAAACATTAAGTAGGTACTTAATGTTTTAAAAACTAGACTACTACTCGAGCCGGGAATCGAACTCAGGACCTCCAACTTTACAATGCGACAGTGCGCGAGCTCGTTATTGTAGTTTTTTGACGACCTCCGTGGCGCAGCGCGCGCCCTGTCGCATTCTAAAGTTGGAGGTCCTGGGTTCGATTCCCGGCTCGAGTCTGGTCTGGTGGGAGGCTTCGGCCGTGGCTAGTTACCACCCTACCGACAAAGACGTGTTGCCAAGCGATCCAGCGTTCCGGCACGATGTCGCGTAGAAACCAATTAGGAGTATTGGTTTACCATACCCTAACAGGTTAGGCCGCTACCATCTTAGACTGCATCATCACATACCTTCAGGTGAGATTGCCGTCAAGGGCTAACTTGTAGTGGATAAAAAAAAAAAAAAGTATCAAACGATGAAGAGAATGTCAGGCAAGGAGCTCCAGAACAAAAGGGGCGATATTAAATTCCTTATCTGGAATCACGATACATAAACTGGTAATGGCAGCGGATATAGCGCTCTATAAATTTTTGTAGTCCGGCGGAGAGTGCGCCGCGCATCCGTAATGCGGCGCCGGACTTGGCACAGATTACGGCCGTGTATTAATACGCGGACGTGCGATATCCGCATATTCAGGGCTGCCACTAATGCGACTATTTATTTATTAAAATTTATTTATTATTAGCCCGTACTGTCCCAATGTTGGGCAAAGTCCTCCCTTTCTTCCTTCCATACTAATGCGACTACATTTTTTTTAATTTTATGTATTTTTAAAACTTGCAAGTAATTTTATGTACTGTATGTAATTTTTTGAGAAAATAGCAAAAAGGTTAGTCGACTTTACAGGGGACCGAAGAGCTGCCAGCTACCTCGGACAACGAATTAGTTTAGCCATTCAAAGGTGAAACGCTGCCGGTATCTTCGGAACCTTGCCTTAAGGGACTCCTTTTAATATATTTTAGTTATGATGTTAAATCTAAGTTTTATTTTAAGTTATATATGTATTTCTAACAACTAATTGTCTATTTAAGTTACATGATGTAATTTTGGCAGAATAAATGGTTACTTTATATTTTATGTATTACATGAAATTCAAATTAAAATAATCTTTATTCAAATAGTCCTTAAAAAGGCACTTTTGAAGCGTCAATAATTTACATAGTAGTTATTTCATGGTGATAACTACATTTGTAAACTTAAAACTAAAGCTATGAGGGTTCCAAACGCGCCCCGGTCTAAGAAGAAGCCCACAACAACCGGGTTTTTTTTTGTATCACCATCTCACATAAATTATCATATTAACAAATAAAAATATAAATGATAGAGGAGCGTTATCAGCTATCAGCAACCCTAACATTGGATACATCTTCACATTTTCCTCTGCCCCACGTGTCAGCGGATCGATAGGTACTCCGGAATACGAGACTCAGATTATATAGCGACCAAAATATCATGTGATGTCGACATATTAATATAATTATTGTTTCATAATACTATGCCTAATTTAAAAGCTTTCTTACAAATTCTAATCTAATGGAGTGTGGTGTGAGGATTTGTAGTTTTAGGTTCATCTTATTTTCATTTATTTATTTATTTATTCTTTATTTGTACACCGCATATAGATAGAAATGATAAGAAATACAAGAAGAGACAGGATACAAAAGGTTTAAGTTTTTTTTTCTGTCAAATTCAAATAATCTTTATTTAAATAGTAATTTAAAAGGCACTTTTGACGCGTCAATAATTTACATATTAGTGATTTGATGGTGATAACTACATTCGTAAACTTAAAGCTAAAGCTATGAGGGTTCCAAACGCGCCCCGGTCTAAGAAGAAGCCCACAACAAACTTAGCCAGGTAAATTTTCGTTTTGTTATCACCATCTCACATGAAGTGTAAGATTAGAATTAGTTAGAAAGCCTTTAAATTAGGCATAGTATTATGAAACAATAATTATATTAATATGTCGACATATGTTATAAATGTATGTATGTTTTAAGTGTAAAATTATGTTAAGATCTATCTTATTAAAGCAGTATTTATATGTCACTTTTTATATATATTAGTTTTGAAGACCTCCGTGGCGCAGTGCGTGCGCTGTCGCATTATAAAGTTACAGGTCCTGGGTTCGATTCCCAGCTCGAGTCTGGTCTGGTGGAAGGCGTCGGCCGTGGCTAGTTACCACCCTAGCGACAAAGACGAGTCGCCAAGCGATTTAGCGTTCCGGCACGATGTCGTGTAGAAACCAATTAGGAGTATGGGTTTACCATACCCCTAACCATCTTAGACCGCATCATCATTTACCACCAGGTGAGATGCCGTCAAGGGCTAACTTGTGGTGAAAAAAAAATACAGTCTCAACTAGTTCGGAAGGTGCATAATGCAGAACAAAGAGACAATTTAATAGAAAAAAAAAATTATTGCAATGAAGTTTTAAATAAAATTTTCCTTGTCCGCAGGTGAAAAACCACACAAATGCCAAGTGTGCGGTAAAGCGTTCAGCCAGAGTTCTAACCTGATCACCCACTCGCGCAAGCACACTGGCTTCAAGCCGTTCGCCTGTGACTTGTGCGGTCGAGCTTTCCAGAGGAAGGTGGACCTGAGACGGCATCGGGAGACGCAGCACGCAGACTTGAGGCCGCCCCAGCATATGCAGCCTCCGCATACAGACGTGCATGGCATGCATCCGCCAGATATGCATGTTGGAGATCGGATAGGTGAGAATTTGTTTATCTTCACCCCATTAACCTTTAAGCGTTTTTGTAACAGAAATAATAATAATAAAAAAAAGACGGGTTGCACTCCGGGAGTGCCGACAGAAGTGAAAACTTGATTATTAACGTTGAGCATGTTTGATATTTTGGAATGGTTAGGGAATAATTTTGCACCAATTGCTTTATCAGTATAAAAGTACTATCATTTATGTGGTAGAATACAATATTCATTTATTGCGCTATCGTACACAAACATGACAATTTATATTACATTAAAAATTTAACACTATTACAATTATTTTACATTAAAAAGTTTATCTCTCCGAAAAATCAACTTTCATCCATAATTTCAACGACTTTTTCACCATCATCATTACCAGAACTATCCATGGATGCGCGTGGCACGCTGTAACATACACGAACATTCGCGCAAGCGCCCTGCGCTGCCTAAACGAAACAGTAGGCCCAGGCATACATTTTCGCCGCGCCGTAGAGAGGGGATAGCTGTCTACTCTCCATCCGTCTTACGCTTTTTCGATCAGGTCACGTGTCCTGACGCGAGTTTAAGATTTTATACCCATTACAGAAAAAGTGCTCAACGCCGCTAAAGAAGTTTTCACTTCAAAAAGAAATTGAAGTTATTAATTGTATACAATTTTAGAACAAATTCCCAAATGACACTTCTGGATGTCTCTCACTACAAAGTGTATAAAAAGTCATATTATATTGTAAAGGATTACAAATGATAAAGATATATAAATAAGCTTGGATTTGAAATATTGCTTTAATTAGATTGCTCTTAAATAGTTTTAAGGGACTTGTGAGATAGTGATAACAAAACCCGCCTAAGTTTGTTGTAAGCTTATTCTTAGACCAGGGCGCGTTTGAAACCCTCGTAGCTTTAGTTTTAAGTTTACGAATGTAGTTATCACCATCAAATCACTAGCATGTAAATTATTGAAGCGTCAAAAGTACCTTTTAAAGGACTATTTGAATTTGAATTTAAGCACATTATAATACAGCATATAAAAAAAATACTGCAATTGTTAACTGTGCTAGAAAAACTGAGTTGCAGTTAGCAGGACCTCGTTTCCTAGATACGTTATTTTATTAAGAAAAAAGTTCCAACGGTTAGCGTCTAATATAAATTTAAAAAGTTACTTAAACTTATAAATAAAAACTATTAAGTTAAAATAATATAATGTCATCGTAATATAATGTTTAATATGATGTATAATATTAACTAACTTAATCAATTTTGTTTCTAACTATCGCTATATTGCAATGTAAATTAAAATGCACGTTGTGTTTACTTCAAGACGATTTTACATACAATTAGCATGTAAATTATTATGTAACTATAGTATAAGTAAATGTAAAAATCACTAGTAAACCTTTTCAATAAAATAAAATAAAATGCTCTTATATTTATTAATGATATATTTCCCTACAGATATGCGTCCCCCGCATCCCGATCTCCGACAGCCCGACTTCAGGATGACCAGCGCAGTGCCACCCCTCCAACCGCTACCCTCCTGAACTTCAACTGCCTTCGCGCCCTGGCGCTGAGGCATTAACCATCTATTGTAAGTTCTGCAAGGTCTTTGACGCCATGTAGTAACCACGCGTGATATTTAGATTGTAACATTGTAAAATTTAGATTTAGATTGTGGAGGCAAATGCGCTCCAACCTAGACCTCATCAGTGCCTTCTTGGTACTGATTGTAATGAAGCGCAAACCTGTAACAAAATTTAAAAAAATAAAAAATCTTTTTTCGAGTTCATCCTGTCGTTAAAGATGTTATCGCGGTATAAAGAACAATTTGCAAAATGCTACGCGCGCTCTTTGTCTGAACGCGTTTTGAACTAGTCAGTGACTTTGGTATGAGATTAGCTTGCTAAAATGAGAGGAAAACGGAATTTACTTTCCTTGTTTTAAAGCTCAATTTTGCCTATATCTTTATAATTAGCGCTCCTGGTGGAGGGCTTGTAAAATAAAAATCACTAGGATAGAATTTGGGAATCTTCAACTATTTTCCTTTGAGATTAGATTTCGATACTCTAAAATCTTGTTGGTACTTGGAGTACACCAGTGGCAATCTATGTTAGTTAGTTCGCATACATATTGCAAATATAATCATAACAAACTATTGAGTTTGGCGTCACTATCTAAACAACACGCGTAGGTTACGTTTTAGCTCGTCATAATAAGTGATTGGTAAAAATCAAAGGGATAATAACGTAATACCAAAGACACAAGTGTGATTTAGTGGATTTTATGATTAAGTTCAAAGTTTATACCAAGAATCTTAGTGAATTAAAAGTGTAACGACTGTGAAAATTTTATTAAATTGTGTAAAATGCATAAAACTATTATTTAAAATGTATACTTATTAATTTAGCCAAATTTTAATTTTTCAATGTCCCTTTATTTATATTGCTACCACGGTGTAAGTTTTTTTTTAATAATAATATCGATTTCGTTAACCAAAGACATTACCTAAAAACGATTAGTAGGTTTTACCTTGTTTGTGAGTAAAAAGTATTTGTTATAAATAAATTATTTGCTATGTGATTATGTAAATGATGAATATAATAATGTGTTAGAATCAAAATTAATGTTTACTGATCTCAGTGTTAGAGCACCGGCTGTTTAGATAATATCAAACTGATAATTTTTACTAAAAAATATCAAATTGACTAGATTTTTTTTTCCGCTGGGAAATGCTTTTACGCATGCCCTCCGGAGGCGACGCAGGCAAGACTGCGCCGCTTCCGACGGGGTATGTCGAACTCCCCGGCGGCCTGTCTGGCGACCAGAATACCCACTAAAACCCAGCGATGCTCCTTCGCGTCGCCTGGTGGCTGGGTCACGGGAACACTGATGCACTCGACCGCGGCCCAGCCAGCGGCGTCCGCCGAGGCAGACCCTCAAATTGACTAGATTATTGATTAAACGAATAGCATTGTTTAACACATCTAATTATAATGTTTTATGAAAAGTTTTGAACATTGCCTGTTATCTATTTTTATATTTTATATTAGGTAGATATTATTATAGAACGCTATAAGTCATTCTTGTTTGCCATTCCGATGCTATAATTAATAATTAATAACTAGAAAAAAATTCCAATACAAAGATAGATTTACCATTAATTCCACAATTATCATTCCAAATCGAAAATAATATTTTGGTTAAGGAAATGATAAAGGTATTAGATAGTTTTTTAAGATTGTTTTCAACACTTTATACATTTTACAAAACACCACCCAATGCACTTAGAAATACAATCTATCGTCATATAAGTGTAAATTACGTTTTTGCATATCACACTAACTATACTTATGCAATTATGCATATTAAGGATTGTAAATAATAATGAAATTGTAGAGCTTAATATCGCAGTATACATGTTAATTAACTGTCGCAAAACAAAATACAAATTACAAATGTATTAAATATATTACAGCTTCTCTCTACTTATTATTGGTGCCATGTTAAGGTAAAATTACAATATAACATTAAAGTTATTCTAAATTTCTAGCTAAATTTCGTTATTATAATAACTATGCTTGTAAATAAGCCCATGTAAAGCACTGTAACTGTGTAATTTTTATAGTGATTATTGTGAAATCCCTTAAGCCAAAGAGAATAGATAGGCAATTTCTGTAAATAGACTATAGATACCTACAGATTAAAAACTATTTGAGTTTTATACGTAAAATTGTATACGATATTCTTCACTACGTAATAAATATTTTAATGTATCAAATATTCACCAGTCAATTTAAAAAATAAAATACATTAAAAGTTTGTTTAAAATAAGAAATCTTATATAAATACATTTTACAAGTTAATTAGTTATCGATAAATAATTTGATTCATATTCAATGATAAATGCATTCGATTTGTAGATTAAATCGTTGTCAATTTTTTTTTTATGTTAATTAATTTTTATTTTCGCTCCAACCAATGATAGTTTCTAATAAACTAGATTTGTAAGATTTACAATTTTATCATACTTACACATTTCAATGCTCGTTCCATAATTTCCTCATTGTTTTATTTATAAGATGTTTCTATATGTACTATAATGTATATTTAGAATTAAAAAATATTTAATGTACCGAGATTTTAAAACAAATTTAGTACAATGTTATTGTGTAACGTCTGTAAATAGTGTAAAACGTAAGTGTAAACGGAATCCAAAGACGAACGTGCAATCCTAATGTCATTATAACTTTTACTGTTTAAGCAATTGTCACTTAAATATATAATGATGTATTTTATATTGTAGTTTTAATTTATTACACCTATCTAGTTGTCCAAGAAAAATTAATTACTAATTAAAAATATCCCTTATGATGCTACTAATACATTCACTTAAATACGTTATACTATATAAGTAGGGAGAGACTATTCCTTGTAATAGCTTAACCGATTTTGACAAAGTTTTGTCAAAATCGATTAAGCTATTACACACACAGATTGCAACGAGACATTTAAGCTACTTCCATCATAATAAATATTGAACTAATTTCGATAGAACTTTTTCAATCCGGTCAGAACAGGCCTTAAAAAAAACAAAAAACAAAAAAAAGGCCTTAGCAAGGATTTGATAAAAAAATAATAAATTAAAATTCAAAATAATCTTTATTCAAATAGTCCTTAAAAAGGCACTTTTGACGCGTCAATAATTTACATAGTAGTTATTTCATGGTGATAACTATATTCGTAAACTTAAAACTAAAGCTATGAGGGTTCCAAACGCACCCCGGTCTAAGAAGAAGCCCGCAACAAACTTAGCCGGGGTTATAATTTAATATATTTTTAATATATAATTCAATATAATTTTTACTCGCACGAAGTCGTGGGTATCTACTACTATCGTTATAAAGTTGCCTTTATCCAATTATTTTTTGTCTACCCTCCGTAATATGAGAAGTCACTTTGCTACAAATCTCATTACTCAATCTGATCAACTTTGGTTGGCTAAATGGAATTAATACCGATAGGTTTAATATTAATAATGGTTATTAATCGTGTACTCGATAGTCTAGTGGGTAAAAATTCCTGAGTTCGAACTTCGAAGCAATTGACGACCTCCGTGGCGCAGTGCCGTTGAAACGGTGATAGCCTAGTGGTTAGAGCATCAGCCTCCTAATCAGAGGTCGGCGGTTCGAATCCGGGCACGCATCTCTAACTTTTCGGAGTTATGTGCGTTTAAAAAAAAATATATATCACTTGCTTCAACGGTGAAGGAAAACATCGTGAGGAACATCGCACATGGCCAACGTGGTGGACTATGGCCAAACCCTTCTCATATTGAGAGGAGACCCGTGCTCTGTAGTGAGCCGGCAATGGGTTGATCATGATGATGATGATGTTAGAATCTAACTTTATTTATAATTATTTAGTTTTAAACGGTTGTTTGTTTCCAATCTATGAATTTTCCCTAGTGAAAATATTAGTTTTACAGTCTAAAAAGTCGTCCCGAATTCATAACTGCTCTACTAGGAGCATAACTCCGTGCTCTATAGTGAGCCGGTAATGGGTTGATAATGATGTTGATGATCAATAACAGTTGATGATAGCCATGTATCATACACAGCGTTTCCAAACGTCAGGTATAGTATAATCGCAAAATGATAGATTCAAATTACAGACTAGTTAATATCACTGGTTATTTTAAAGTCATCAGAGCAGGCGATTAGAAAACGATTAGGTATAAACATACCTGCCGAGTAGAATGAAACCATTAAACTGATGAGTAATCGATCATTACACTGCAAACATAGTTGCGGACGGACAAACATCGGAATAGGACCTACGAGTATTCCATTAATATCAACACGATAATCGATATCTGTATAATTGAAAAATGCTAATGGCAAATGTGGGTCTATTTTCGCTTCACTGTGACGCTTGCAATAAAAATTATTACTTCTTCTTAGTGATTACTATAAAAACTTTGTCTGGTGGGAGGCTACAACCGTGGCTAGTCACCACCCAGGGCGTTTGGACCCCTCATAGCTTTAGTTTTAAGTTGATTAATGTAGTTATCACCATCAACTCACTACTATGTAGGTTATTGACCCACTAAAAGTGATTAGGTAGGTAGGTTTGACGACCTCCGTGGCGCAGTCACATTATAAAGTTGGAGGTCCTGGGTTCGATTCCCGCCTCGAGTCTGGTCTGGTGAGAGGCTTCGGCCGTGGCTAGTTATCACCCTACCGACAAAGACGTGTCGCCAAGCGATTTAGCGTTCTGGCACGATGTCGCGTAGAAACCAATTAGGGGCGTGGGTTTACCATAGTCCTAACAGGTCAGCCTACTACCATCCTAGACAGCATCATCACTTACCACCAGGTGAGATAGCAGTCAACTTGTAGTGTGTAAAAAAACTCTTGCGTTGCCCTCACGATTTCTTTTTATATACACCACAAGTTAACACTCGACGGCATCTCACCTGATGGTAAGTGATGATGCGTCTAAGATGTTTTCATGTCATACGCGAGCGCCGCCATATTTTTTTTTTCGGACTGACTAAATGTTGAGCCCTAGGGCTCGAAGAAACTAAGGGAACGTCTGCCAAAAGGCGCCTCCTGTGGACTTAGGCGACCTTTGGGATAACGGGGAGGTCGGACGGTGAGTGTTCCGTACGTCTCTGAGGCCGTGGATGACGTAAGATACCGAGAACCTCGTCTTCGCCGGTGAAGACGGTGTGTAGCGTATGATTGTGCGATAGGTGGTACGAGTAAGCCGCCGTAGCACTTCGTCCCACGTATAAAACTTTTCAAACGATTCCGAATCGTTTCATGCGCACGGCAACCGGCTGTCCCTGGTACGTGCGTAACGTAGATCTACACAGAGACCTAGAATCAAAAATCAAAAATCAAAATTGCGTTTATTCAGCCATTAAAAAAAAAAGTACGTCACATCTAAAAACGTATGTGTCTAGACATTGGCTGAACAGGGCGCTGCCTCAGCTTGATGCTGCGTCAAAATTGACTGCAGCGCTGATTTTCAGGCATAACCCATGCTGATATCACGGAGTGACGGGGATAGTGCTCCTTTAGTGTGTGAGGGTGTGTGCGCGTGTGCGTGGGTACGTGTTTAGAACTTGACACTATCGCTCAGCAATTTAAGAAACTCTTGAAAAGCTATTTCCGAATCCGACACCCCAACCCTGTCGTGTTTGCGGCTACGCTGTAGCACCCAATAGGGTTAGCACAGCCTATAGACAGTCAAAAAAAAAGTCTAAGATGGTAGCGAGCTAACCTGCTAGGGTATGGTAAACCCACTCTCCTAATTGGTTACTACGCGACATCGTGCCGGAACGCCAAATCGTCATCATACATTATATATGTATAACTCTAGCGGTTTTGACAGCGCACACTAAAATAGCTCGCGGTAGGAAGATTTATTCCTACTCACTTGACACTTTTCATCACATTTTGGACAATGCACACAATATCTTTATATATTGTAGCCTATGTGTTATTCTGATGTATAAGCTATATTATTGTAAAGGTTCATTGAAATCCATTCAGTAGTTTTCACATGAAAGAGCAACAAACATCCATCCATCCACCAATACTTACGAAGTTCCTTGCGGCAGGCTTGGAGGAGATAGGGATTTTGCTACGCGACCGAACTGAAAAAAATGTGATAGTGATAGAAACCGTAAGGAAAGGTCCGTGGAATAAAACCGTTAATTGAGACGTGCGCAGGCGCGACAGTCGTAAACACAAGCGACTAGTGTATAATCCGATAGTATAGTATATAGTGATATCCCCCCATTACCACATTCATTTAACGAACCGTAAAATGAATGTGGTAATGGGGGGATATCAGTCTCACCCATTTATTGCGACTTCGGGAGTACCACAGGGCTCCAATCTTGGGCCAGCTTTGTTTGGAATATTTATTAATGATATAGTTGATTGTTTCCAGCACTGTCATTTCCAACTATATGCTGATGACCTAAAGATGTATAATACGATTTTTGACCTTAGTGATTGTATCAATATGCTGACTAATAGGCTGACTGCTTGGTGTGATAATAATAATTTAAAATTAAATCACTTAAAATGCAACAGTATCACCTTTAGTAGGAAAATTAAAAATGTTAAGTTCGATTACAGTATTAATGACAATATTTTAGAAAATGTAAATCAAATTAAAGATCTTGGCATAATCATAGATTATAAATTGAGTTTTGTACCACATATTGATCATATAATTAAGAACGCGTTAAAATTATTGGGTTTCATAATTAGGAATACAAAGGATTTTAAAAAATCTTCCACCAGACTAGCACTTTTCAATTCGCTTGTACGAAGCAGACTAGAATACTGCTCTATTGCATGGAGCCCACATTACCAAGTACATAAGAATAGGATAGAGAGAGTCCAGAAAAAATTTTTACGACACCTTGCATACAAGGACAATATATTGAAAAATGTAAACACCTACACTGATCTCCTAAAAATTTACAAAGCGTTGTCATTGTCTAATCGCAGAGACTTCATTGATCTATCTTTCCTGAAAAATATTCTGGATGGAGGGATTGATTGTTCAAATCTTTTGAGCAGGGTGCGTTTGGCAGTGCCAAGGAGTAATGCTAGGCCGCATATTAAGAATAAGGTAACATTTAGACCTAGAATCACAAAAACTAACCTAGGCAGGTCTGCCCCCTTGTGCAGAATTGTTGTGATCTATAATAATTTAATAAAGAGTACTGACATAGATATCTTTCGTAACTCCGCCGCATCTTTCAAAAAAGAGGTTAAAAAACATTTAAGAGTATTGCAAGATAGTTAGTAAATTTTTGTTTTGTTTTGTTTTGTATTTTTTGGGTTAATATTTTACCTATTTTTTTTTTTACGATTTTTAGTTAAGTTTTTTTTTTTTATAAATAATGTCTTGTCTGTTATTACGCATGCTGAGTTAGCCTATAAGTGGAGTGTACAACATTGCAAGAGATCTGTAGAATGTGTCCTTAGATTAAGATAGTTGTATACACGTTGGCTTCCTAATAAATAAATAAATAAATACCTTTCTCTTTCTCCCTCTTTAATTATTTCTATTTCTATGTAATTTTATGTTGTCAAACAAAAATAAAGAGACATATTTTGTTATATTCGTTGATAATTTGAGTTACGATTTTTTTTATTTTACGTAATTTATTCTTTCCTAAAATACTGAATTTCCTAATTACTTTCCTGTACTTAAATAAAAACTAATCAGCAAAATTTAGGAAAAAGATCAAGATTTTTTTTTTTGCGAATTGTGTCGATTCTACATTAGCCAAAGGAACTTCGTTCCTACCTGGTATCCCACGACACCACATCTTTTTTTATTATTGATAAAAATGAGACAATGTAATGTGTTCGGCGTACGTCTATCTCGTTTCAACACTAACTAAACTAACGTTCAACCACTTTTTTGGTTGAGTAAGTCTCATATAGCCTTAGCCTTGATAACATACACTTACACTGTAAATCATCATCATCATCATCATGATCAACCCATTGCCGGCTCACTACAGAGCACGGGGCTCCTCTCAATATGAGAATGGTTTGGCCGTAATCCACCACGCTGGCCATGTGCGTATTGGCAGACTTCACACACCTTTGCGAACATTATGGATAACTCTCCGGTATGCAGGTTTTCTCACGATGTTTTCCTTCACCGTTGAAGCGAATGATATTTCAATTGGTTAAAACGCACATAACTCAAAAAAGTTATAGGTGCGTGCCCGGGTTCGAACCCCCGACTTCTGATTAGGAGGCTGACGTCCTAACCACTGAGCTATCAAATCTTACTACAATACTACTAGATATAAAAGCAATACAACTAGATATAAAAGCAACAAAAATACAGTTGGATTTGGCAATAAAGCGGGACGGATCCCGCTGCCCGCCTCTAGGGAGTCCAGTGGACGCTAAACGCCTGTTATCACGCAGTGCTGCGTTCGGAGCCGGTTCACGCTATTGTTTTCGACAGGCACGCACTCGGAAAATAAAATGAAAAGCACTTAAAGCTTAGACACCTTGTGACGTCACCCATTTGGGAAAGTGCAATACCGTCGCTACATAACCCAGTTGGGAAAGTTCAGTATGTGATTTAAGTCCCGCGGAAATACCAGGATTAGAGATTTCTTAATAAGAGACGTTGGCTTCATCTTAAAACTATATAAACCACATGACTCACATAGCTGACATTCCAGAATAAAAGATGTATAAAATATATAGAACCAATAAACAGCAAGTATAATTTGCTATATTCCGCCGACAACCGGAAGATTAGTATAATATAACACCACACAAAACCTTCCACTAGAACCTCTACGCACGTTTCGATCCGACACCGGATCATCCTCAGGATATGTTGACTTCACAAGCGCGAAAAGTAAAGTTTACTTTGTTTACGGTGTTTACGGTGTTATAATATACTAATCTTCCGGTTGTCGGCGGAATATAACAAATTATACTTGCTGTTTATTGTTTATCATGGACTTCCGCAAAGTAACGCCTGCTTCTATTAATTATATATAGAACCTACATACGTCACACCCCCATACTTAATCATACATACTCCTTATACTTAAACATATTATGAACATAACCCGGTAGCGCTATTTTAAGCAACGATGATGAGCCATTAAAAAAATAGTTTAGCTCGATATTCCCTCTTAGAGTGGTTACTCACAAGATTGTAGAATGAAACTGAAAAACTGCTGGAAGTCTTCGGTTATAAATAAAAATACGAACACACACACACACACATACACACACACGCACACACACACACACACACACACACACACACACACACACACACACACACACACACACACACACACACACACACACACACACACACACACACACACACACACACACACACATACAAACGAGATAACGATTATACACACAAAGGTTTACATACGTATATTTAATTCAACATAAAATATACATTAATCGAAACTATAAGAGTTTCGACTCTTATATTTGCAACGCGTAGGGAGGGAAATTGGGAAATAAATCTGGTTTTTCTACTAAGTAGGTATACTTAGGTAATAAATAAAATTGTTTTAATCTAAAATTTAGGTTCCACCGAGATTTGAACTCGGATCGCTGGATTCAAAGTCCAGAGTGCTAACCATTACACCATGGAACCGGTTGTCAACAATTTGCAATTATTGGATGCTTTCTCTCAGAACGTGTGACTTGTAGAGTGCGTAGGAATGTGGTGCCAATTCTTTTGTAGTTAAATAAATCTCTACACTGAACTAAATTGGCAAGTCTTTAAGAATTGCCTATTTATACAAATATAGCTTAGCTCAGAGATTGCTATGCAATATAGACAATACTGCATTTCCATTTATTTTATTTTCCTTTGGATATAAGGAAAATAAAATAAAAGGAAGTGCGATCGATCTATCAATCAAATAATACTTTAAAAGGCACTTTTGATGCGTCAATTACATAGTAGTGAATTGATGGTGATTACTACATTCGTAAACTTAAAACTAAAGCTATAAGGGTTTCAAACGCTGGTTTAAAAAGAAGCTCACAACAAACTTAGCCGGGGAACTTTTCTTTTTGCTATCATCATGTCACATGCCACTTATTTAAGTGGCATTATTACTGGATACGAGGTCGCCGTGTCCGACCTAACGAAATATCCTAACGTATCCCCAACTGAAATATCGTTCCGATACGATGTATGGCACGTTAAAAACCGTGTTCTAACAGGTGCGTTGTGTTATTATAAGTTTTAATTATTCAGCAAATTATCGCTTTCTTCTTTCACTTCAAAGTTAACGTACTTTCATCTTAGACTGTTATGTTATATTATACTAATCTCCCGGTTTGTCGGCGGAATATAGCAAATTATACTTGCTGTCTATTGTTTATCATGGACTTCCGCAATGTAACGCCTGCTTCTATTCATTCTGTTATTAGGCTGTCAATGATCACTCAGTATCAGAAGTGCTGTTTTAAGTCGAGCGAAAAATTGCAAAGGCTAAAAAACACGTACACAAACACTGCATGGATAAATTAACACGCACAAGTGCAATATAGTTTGGCAGTGTAAGCCCATAGCGCATACAACGTTCAACTAGCTGCTCTAGTTTTCTTTATTCCGAGGGTTTGCGTCATAACCCAATCATTTTATTATCCAGCTGTTCAAACATTAATTTAAATCATTAATATTTAGTGGCTATAAACAAAAGAAAGGTGGTACTGAGTTCAACAAAACATTGATCATAAATTCTTAACGCTTCATGTAAAATACAAAACTTAACTCAAATCTTTCGAGCCTTTTGCGAGGTAATAATTACAAAATATATCCAGAATAGCTCATATAAATATATTACATAGACAGATAAATATATTAAATCACAGAAATTAAATATTTCAACATGAAGTGTTAAATGTTATATTGTTTTCTACTTAATTTAATGCTTATATTATTTAAACTGTCTATTGAGGTATCAATTCAAAGAAACAACTTCCGTTTTCGAACGGAATGAACGAATTAAAAAAATGGAGACGGCGGGAAAACTGTGGTGAGAACGGATACTACCAGATCTACCGCATTTCCTGAAAAAAAAAATGTGGTAAAGGCGCTGTTTATTATGGATTGTTCAGTTACGTTTTTGTTAACCGTAAAATGAACCATCTAGTAAAGTACGGCTTCAATTATCGGACAAAGAATTATTCTCATAAAGAAATTACGGTGTCGCTCATTTTAAGCTGTCATCAACAGATTATGTCCAATTAATTTTATATAGATTATGTGAAGACAACCTGTGCTGCAGAAGAAAAGTGCCGAAAGAGGAAAAAAAAAAAGATACTCTGTCCTCTTGGTAGTGCACACTGCAGTCCGCTCCTTGTCCTGCCAGAATCGCCGCTCATATATAATTCAGGATCACCCACGTGCGTCCGTACGCAATCAGTATTGTGAATAATAAATGCACAGTTCGGCGGACGATGATTGCTCTCTTCGCGAGATTCACGAAGATTTCAGCCCCCAATTTACGGTAATCCTTCTTTGGGCACAGGGCAAACATTCCATGTTTTTTCTTAATATTTCAGGTAAGCACCAAAAACTATAAATACGTAACACGTTCTATAAGATTGCCGGCTCTCTACAGAGCACGGGTCTCCTCTCGATATGAGAAGGGTTTGGCCATAGTCCACCACGCTGGCCATGTGCGGATTGGCAGACTTCACACGCCTTTGAGAACATTGTGGAGAACTGTCAAGCATGCAGGTTTCCTCACGATGTTTTCCTTCACCGTTGAAGCAAGTGATATTTTAATCACTTAAAAACGCACATAACTCTGAAAAGTTAGAGGTGCGTACCCGGGTTCGAACCCCCGACCTCTGATTAAAAGGCGGACGTCCTAACCACTAGGCTATCACAGCTTCTTAAATCAATCTCTTTTAATTAATTAAATGATTAAAAATCTCTTTCCTCATAACATTTTGTCCGTACGAAGTTTTTTCTGTTCCCGTGGTTAGTTACTACCTATGGACAAAACACCGTTATTCTATGCCCCTGGAGTGAGGAAATGTTGAACATCTTCCTCAACTTAAGTCTACATATCAACATACCAGTGATATTTGTCTTCGAAGGAAAAAAACAAATATCTGTTATATGCTATCCTACTAATATTATAAACGCGAAAGTCTGTAAGTATGGATGGATGGATGGATGAATGGATGGATGGATGGATGGATGGATGGATGTATGTTTCTCTTTCGCGTAAAAACGACTGAATGGATTTTTATGAAACTTTACAATAATATAGCTTATGTATCTGAAAAACACATAGGCTACAATTTATTAGACACTGTGTGAATTATCCAAAATATGTCTACGATTGTCAAATAAGTAAGAATAAATCTACAGTACCTTAATACATTTATTCTATGACTATATTTTATCTGTTGGCCTTAATATTTTTCGGGCAAATTAGATTAGTAAGATTAGTAAAAAGAATTATGCTAGAATTGTTATAAAATAAAAAGTTACACTTGAAATATTAAAAAAAAAGACTTCGGAATATTTTGCTAATGGTACGCAATATTGCTACCAATATTACATCTCGAGAAGTGACTTACAGAAATACAAATAAATAATACTCAATTAAAAAAGCCAGGTTCCACCGAGATTTGAACTCGGATCGCTGGATTCAAAGTCCAGAGTGCTAACCATTACACCATGGAACCGTATATATTATGTGCGAAATTTATCATCTGTACGTCTCAACCTTTCACCCGTGTACAAAGTATGATGACCTCATATGCTACAAAATACAATTGCGAGGTTGTGGAAGAACAAAAAGACAATCTTATTAAACTTAAGTTACTAGACGAGACTTCTAGTGAAAGTTTATGATATGTGTGATTAAACTCAATATAATGTATTAATATTTGTATCAAGTATCTATGTAGTGACATGGCTGTCTACTATAAAATGTTTTTTTTTTTATTTTATTTAAAGCCCCGAACAAAACCAAAACAAAACATGTGTAAGAGTCACTAGTCTAATAATAGTCATCAAGATCAACCCATTCTCGACTAACTACAGAGCACGGGTATCCTCTCGATATGAGAAGGCCATAGTCCACCACGCTGGTAAAGTACGGATTGGCAGACTCCACACGCATTTGAGAACATTATGGACGTTTTAGTTGTTTAAAATCTCACATAATTCCGAAAAGTTAGAGGTGCGTGCCCGGGTTCGAACCTTTGATTAGGAGGCGGACGTCCTAACCACTAGGCTATAACAGCTTATATATAATATTCATCATCATCATCATTATCAACCGATTGACCCCCACTGCTGGACATAGGTCTTTTGTAGGGAGTTCCAATGCTCACGGTCTTGGGCCACTTGCTTCCAGCGGCTCCCTGCGACTCGTCTGATATCGTCTGTCCACCTAGTTGGGGGTCGACCACCGCTACGTTTACCGGTGCGGGGTCGCCATTCCAGCACCTTGGGACCCCAACGTCCATCGGTTCTTCGAGCTATAATATTATTATATTATATAATATTAAATAGTAATAAATAAATAAATAAAGTCTCCCTAAATCATCTTTTAATATTTATTTATTGTCGACTAGCTTTGGCCTGTGTGTCTGCGTGGATCTAGGTTAAGGTCAAACAGCTACTCGGATATTATTCCTCTGAGTACTTACAATTTCAATATAATTAAATAATCTCCATTTCAAATTTGGGCTATATCGATACACTCATTATAGAGGGGATAACAAACATGGGAATATTCTAACGTATGAATTAAACTTTATAAAAATAGACAGTAGATGTAGTACTAGTAAACTAATCTTACTTTTCACAGGGAATTATGTAAAAATAAAAAAGTATTATAACTACTTTCATTAATAAACTAAAATGAGTTTAAGTTTAATGATAACTGTTATTCTCAAGTTACGATCATTAGCTATTACTATAAATATGTACAACGCATGTAAGAAACTGATAACAAAATTATCAATTTAATTAATTATAATTAAGTTTTTGTTAATAAATAACTGTATAAATAAACGGTATAATACTGGCAAGTAACCTGCAATCGGATCTAATTTTATCAGCAAATATATATAGATAGAGTATATTATGACCTCTTTTTATTTTTGTATTATATATTTTCAAGAAAGATTATTGTGCGATGTAAATATAATTAATAATACATTAATTTGTTCTTGGAGACCTTAAAACTAGTAACAGAATAACTAGTAGTAACCTAGACCTTAAAACCAATCAATATTACTTACATATATTTTGTCACAGAAAAAAATGAACGTGACTCAGTATTGCTGCAGATTTCGTAACTAAAATCTGTGCGCTAATATTTGTTTACAATCATAAACCTCTCTATTTAATGTAGTATCTTTCTGGTGGCAGGGAAACTTTGATTACCATTCTTTACGTATTTCAATAATAGGTAGGCCTACCTTGTGCTTGGGAGGCGGCGGGTAGCTATTGGGCTAACTACCCGTCATTGCACGAGTCTCCTTACTGTCTGGGGGGGATCAAGTTGTCCTGATCCTCTCTCTTTTAGCGCGGGAGCCCTATTGCTAAGGCTGGGGCGGCTGGTGGATGTCTGGGAAGAATACAATGTGTACCCCAGGTGTTCAGCAAATCCAGCGAGTGGCACATGCTGTGGTGGTTTTTAGTTCGGGTAAACCTCAACGATAAGGGGGGGGGGAGTCCCACATAACCTCCGTCTTGTCCAACGGACGGAGGTAGCCATAAAGCTTTTCCACCACGGGGAAAAAATAAAAAAAAGGCCTACCTTCTTACCTACCTCCCATATTGAGATAAAACCGCGAAGTCAATTCGACATGAAGGCTTATAATCCGCAGTTGGTTCCAATTTCATCACGATATCACTTTCCGATATCACCCCTCCACAATAGCGGCAACGCTATCAAATTTATTCAAATTGTACCTTGTCGTCGCCGCAATTTTGTCGCACCTGCGCTAGGGTTGCCACCTTTATTTCTAATATAGTTTTTTTTTATTTATCCACTACAAGTTAGCCCTTGACGGCAATCTCACCTGATGGTGATGATAAAGTCTATGACGGTGATGGTAAGAAGTCCCATACTCCTAATCGGTTTCTACGCGACATTGTGCCGGAACGCTAAATCGCTTGGCGAGGTAGGGTGACTAGCCACGGCCGAAGCCTCCCAGACTATGAAATGTATAATTGCTCAGTTTAATAAAGCCGATGTTAATTACCTGACCTATTTATCTGATACTGCTAAAAAGTACCCATATAAGGAAACATTTATAATTATAAATTCCAAGTTTATTATTAAACCAGCTACTGCTTTTCGAATTCGATGATTTCGGACACAAAGATATGAAAGAAATAAAAAATTTAATGTACATCGTCGACATCATATCAACTGACTAAGGCTGAACAGTTTTATTAACGTTATTTTGGTCTTGTACGTCTTTTTATCAGTGACTCCAAGTGACTCATTTGATTTTATCCGTCCCCCTATCGGAGGGATCTATCTTTCTCATATTATAGTTAGTTTATGTTAGTTTGGTTAAAAAAAAGTATTTCATACTTTTCAGTTAGTTAACTAACATATCAATTTTCAAGATTTCGAGATTCAAGTCTTACGCTATACAAGAATACGCAAAGCAAAAAATAGTGTGTTTAAGTTAAATATATATAACTAGTATATATAAATATACATATATACTGGTATATATGCATATTTATATTTAAAACTAATAAGCAGATGTTATTTAGTGAATGAACTTTATCTTGTAATCTTGTTACGTGGGTTACATTCGTTTAAATTATCACTGATTCGTAAATTATCATGACCGCCGTTGGTAAAATTAATCCATATGCTATAACGGGATTATGCCGTTTACCGTAACGGCATATGTATTAATTTTGCTACCAAAATACCCACACAACAGATGATTTAAAATACTTTTTCAGACAATTGTTTTCGCGAGCTTTATTTTCACAAAATACACCTATGAGAAAATGGCAACCCTGCCTGAAGCCTTCGTTACTCAAAAATACAGCCTAATCGTATTTAAATAGAGTAGTGTTTTGTGCAGCAAGAACCCTTTCTCAATTCCGAACAGAGCAATATATGATTATGGATAGAAATTCTTATTCCACTCAAAGTAACATCCGTTTTCTCTAAGCAGTGGTTCACGTTTTTGGCAGAGGATTTTCGACTTTATGCATACGGTTTTAAGAGTGGTTAGTTAAATGCATACGTAGTGTCTTGAGAAAGCAAAATGTAGATACCAGGAGTACGTCTGCGAGTCCTTTGTATCAACGCGTTTTGCTAAAAGCTAGACGACGTGATCTCTCGGTTTTACGGTTTTTTGCTGAAATCATTTGAATATTAGATGGTTTATTCTATCATTACGAAATCTGTTTTTAAATAATGGCAACCTATCTATGGTGATTACCTCATAACGACGATAGAAGGGCTGAGTATCTACTTATTCTGTTTTTCAGAGGTTGACGTTTGGAACCAGCTTATCTCGGCACTTTTCACGCGAGTATTGCTTTTAACTTCGTCTGAGTGGACTTCAGAATTGGGTCTAAAGCTTCGCTCGTTAACAGTTTTTAATCTTCCCACGGGAACTATTTGAGTTATAGAATTGGAATACATGTCCTTTTCCATAGCATAGGTGACATCCATACCAGCGTTTCAGCTGTCTGTCCGCGGCTTAGCTCGTATAATTATCCATTTTCTCTCGGGAACTAATTAAGGAATCGGGATAAAAGGTGGCCTATGTTGTTTTCTATGTCAAAAGCTACATGCATGCCAAATTTCATCCAAATCCGTTCAGCTGTTTTTGCGTGATTGAGTGATTGAAACATCCATACTTACAATTTATAATATACTAGTCGAAGACCGCGACTTCGTCCGCATAGATAAGGGGATTTTAAGAACTCGTTTGGGATAAGCTTACAATTCGAGGAAATTTTCTGTGTGAAACTATTATAGTTCATTGCCGTGAAATTCAGTTTTTCATAAATCCTGCGGGATGAAAGTATCCTATGTTTATCTCCTGGTTCTAAGTTATCTCGCTGCCGATTTTCAGCCAAATTGGTTCAGCCGTTCTTGAGTTATAAATAGTGTAACTAACACGACTTTCTTTTCTATATATAGATTTAGGATATAGGAATATATAGGATATATTTTAGGTTTTAAATCGATAGATTTAAAACACTTCTACGGGTTTTTTAGACCAGTTATTAATAAAGAAGTAACCTAAAAAAAAAGTGTTTTAAAAATATAATTTCAATAAATAAGAAAACTTCAAATAATATAGAAGTCGTCTTCAGCAACGGTGTAACAGTTCTCTGTCATTTCTTATTTTAAAATATTAGTCACATCATGTTCCTACCTTTAATTATCGATATTAATCACTTAGCAGACATGTGGTGATTCATTGCAGATTTTTTGCATGGTCGCCATATTTGAAACAATAAAATGGTGGACAATAAGAAAACCAAATTAAAATTTTCGCAATAATTTGCATAATTTTATATCTATTCTGCAGATTTAAATATCATAGCTTTTTTATATATTTTTTATTCTTCTACTAGTTAAATCATCATGGCAATTTGTCTGAAGTGATGATGCAGTCTAAGATGGTTTAGAGCTAAACTATTGGTTTGATAAACCCCTAATTGGTTTCTACGGGACATAGTTCCGAAACGCAAAATCAGGTGGCACGTCTTTGTCAAAAATAACCACGGCCGAAGCCTCAAACCTAACCAGACGATATAAAATTCAGAAATGAATTTCTATATTGACCCTGCCAGGATCGAACCCGTGACCTCCTTTAAAATAGGTATTGTATTTTATTTTATAATAAATTACCTATTGATATCTTGGAGATGTCTATCAATAAGTTCAAAGTTTTTATAAAACGAAAACTTATAGAAAAACCATATTACAATATTAAGGATAATATAAACGATAAAAAAGCTTGGGTGTGAATTGTTCTATCTACATAGGTACTATAAGTTATTACTTATTATGTGAGATGGTGATAATAAAAAAACCCTCGGCTAAGTTTGTTGTTGGCTTCTTCTTAGACCAGGGCGCGTTTAGAACCCTCATAGCTTTAGTTTTAAGTTTATGAATATAGTTATCAGCATCAAATCACTACTATGTAAATTATTGACGCGTCCAAAGTGCCTTTTAAAGGACTATTTGAATAAAGATTATGCGAATTGAATTTGAATTGATTTGGTACTTTTGATGCAGTTGTCATAGGTACCTAAATAAAGGAAGTTTCTCAAACATAGCACCCAGTAAGTACGTGGATATCTACACAACTATTCATCACGTTCGAAACGTGTACCTATCGGGTGGCGTAAGTACATTCCCGCCCATAGAAAATCAACTAACACATGCTTTGACATTAAAAAAACCGTCACGCCGCCAATGAGATGAAATTCCTAAGGCGCTCGCTCCAGCAATTTTTCCTCTGCTGCCAATAAACGAGTTTTGTAACGTCTGCAAAGTGTAATTTTACGTTCGGCGCTCGCAAAGTTAACTTTGCCGAATTTACATAAAGATGGCACGACCGGTGAGTTCGCGACGCATCGGAATCAAGTTAGGGGCGGGCTGGAGTTACTTTAAAACTGTCGCTTAGTTGAGACGCCGAACCCGTTTAGAGTTTTCGCGAGTTACGGCGTACTTAGTGCTGTACCGCTGCGCTTATCGAAGTCCTATTCCACCGCTTGAAGCTGTGATAGCCTAGTGGTTAGGATGTCCGCCTTTTAGTCAGAGGTCGGGGGTTCAAACCTCTATCTTTTCGAAGTTATGTGCGTATTTAAGCAAATAAAATATCACTTGATTTAACGGTGAAGGAAAACATCGTGAGGAAACCTGCATGCCTGAGAGTTCTGCATAATTATCTCAATGGCTTGTGAAGTCTGCCAATCCGCACATGGCCAGCGTGGTGCTCTGTAGTGAGCCGACAATGGGTTGAACATGACGATTCCACCGCACTTCCTGTCTGCAAAACTTGTTCCTTAAGGTTTTCACCGACACCGCACTTAGACGTTCATTTATTTATTATTTCAGTTATACTCGCTACTATGCTAATCTAGCAAGTTCCAAGCTGTGAAGCTCAGGAATGCTGTACCTCAGGGTATTCGTGATTCCAAATCGCTTCATTTATTTAAACGTCGTTTTAAAAATCACAATTAATTATATATTAATTGTATTAAGTATATATTAATTATATATTTAAGTGTTAAGTAAGTTTCGGTTGAAATACCTACCTATATAATTTATTAATATGTATGATAATTATTGCTTTATGAAAATCTTAGTGTATCCTACAGTATATATAATTTTATGTAAGCATATAATTTTATTTTGCTTTCAATTGATCACCAACCACAATATTGTAGTAAAATGTTTGTTTAAAAAGCGGTTGCTTGGAAGAGTTCACTAGCAGTGATAAGGCCGCCCTTACACCGTTTTTATGTTTATTTCTGTTTTTGTATACTTTTGTGTGTGTGTGTGTTTGTGTGTGTGTATGTGTGTGTGTGTGTGTGCTGTGTAACTAAGAGTTTTTATTTATTTATTTTATTTTAGACAGCATATCGGGAATAATAAGCATGGTGTTGCAATAACGGCTACAGTAGTAGGTATACTCGTAAACTGTGGCACAACCTTTTCGCCCACCTCTAAACCAACAGAACGTTCAAACAATACCATAGAAAATAGTATAATAAACTTATAAAGAAAATTAGACTAGGGACAAGAGACAAAAAGCAAGCAAGCATTGGATCTTGTGGGCGTTTATTTAAATTAGATTACGATGGTAACCATATTTAGTTTTAAGTTGACGAATATATTATAACCTATCAACTATTCACTAACACCTCAGCTAAATGGCTGAAAGAAGATGGCTTAGTTATAAGTAGTTTTAAAAACTCTGCAACAAAAAATTGTTATTATAGAATTTCAATTAATGAAGGCTTGATATTTATTTTCCTGTATTATTTGTGAAGGTATCTGGATACCTGGGTATAGCTAAAATTTTGACGACCTCCGTAGTGCAGCGTTGCATTTTAAAGTTGGAGGTCCTGGGTTCGATTCCCTTCTTCGGCTTCGGCACGGCTTCGGCCGTGGCTAGTTACCACCCTACCGACAAAGATGTGTCGCCAAGCAGTTTAGCGTTCCGGCACGATGTCCCGTAGAAACCAATTAGGAGTGGGTTTACCATGCCCCTAACAGGTTAGCCCGCTACCATCTTAGACTGCATCACCACTTACCATCTGGCGAGATTGCCGTCAAAGACTAACTTGAAGTTGAAAAAAAACTTTCCTTTTAAGCGATAAGGCCGCCAATAATTCCGAGCATAGGTCTCTCTCAAACTCCCGCCCAAACTGCAGTGACTGTTAGCGATGTAAGCTTTGTATGCATAACAAAACTGGTAAAAATATCGATGAATCCATCCTAATCCCACCACTAGCCACCTCCAGAGGCGTCCAAGTTGCGTATTGAGTTACGCGCCCTCTCGGTCCAATCGCATCAGGCTGCCACCGAACCCATTATAATATCCATTGCCGAGACGTCGTAATCTTCCTATTTACATAATGGCACTCCCGTTGCTCCTGTTTGTTGCTATTGCTCTTTAATAAATGGATTTGTGTTAACGTTATACCCAAGCCCCAAGCACTTTTTTCACCTCTTACATGTACCTGTCTATCTAGCTAATAAAACATACCAATGACGCATTAAAAAATCTAATTGTATTCTCGTCAATCCGACACCCCAACCCTCTCGTAGTTGCGGCTTCTTTTTACTTCCCCGACCTATGCGCTGCTCTCCGAAAGAGGAGAACTAAACATATCCTTCATGACCCTGACGATCAGATAACATACTCTTACCACCTACCACACAATCATACGCTACACACCGTCTTCGCCGGCGATGACGAGGTCACCGCTATCTTACGTCATCCGGACGTGGGCTCCAGCCACGGCCTCGGAGATGTACGGACCACTCACCGTCCGACCCCCCCGTTATCCCAAACGTCGTCTGCCTAAGAGCGCCTCCTTTGAGGACGAACTCAAAGGAGGCCTTAGGGCTCAAAATTTCTCTGGCAGAGCTTCTTTCCGAAGCTCGCCAAACAGCCCGGTTACGCTGTGCCAATCAATAGGGTAGCACAGCTTAATTAACCTTTATTAATTTGCATACCTCCGAATAGTTAGAGATGCGTGTCGGAGACCCTGGTACACCGGAACGGGAGGCGGAAGTCTACCAGTTGGCTATGCTCCCTAGATAGATACTTGTAAATAAATATTAAGTAAACTTTATTCTTCTTCCTGGGCTTGCGTATCCGCTAGTCCAGTAAGTACCTGTTAGTTTGATTCTCGATCTATTTGAATGAACAGGGAAGTTTATATATCATTCACATTTATATTTAAAGAAAACGGCTGAGAAGTGAGAACACGTCGATGAATATATTGCCTGACATTCTATCACACGCACATTCTTTAATAACAATTCTATCAGGAGTGGTGTAGAGGTAGGGGAACCATGTGTGAGCAAACCTCTGGATATTCTTGCTTTAGTTAACTTAAATGGTTTGTACAATAAGTAACATCGAAAAAAAGCCTATACCATAATGTAAAATATATAAACGGTTCATTCCTTTGTTTTTAAAGTACTGAACTGTGCTGCTTCCAGCGGGGTATGTGAGATTCCTCGACGACCAGATTGAGGAACAGAATACCCACTAAAACCCAGCGATGATGCTTCGCGTCGCCTGGTGGCTGGGTCAAGGGGACACTGGCACACTCGTCTGCAACCCAGGCAGCGGCGTCTCTTCATCAACAGTTCATTCCCTGCTTTGGAATATATTTTTTTTTAATCTGGGCCTAATATTAATTAGGAAGAAATTTACTCGGAAATAACCAAAAAATCTGTTTTATAATTAATAATTCTTAATATCTAATCTTTAACTTGTCTTACTTATTTTGTCTTGCTAGTGGAATTTTGCTTGTTAACATTCGTTACTGTTCGTCTGCGTTCGCTAAGAAATAATAATGTTATAATCATCTCATGAAATGTCGTTGAAATCGTCCATAAAACAAATTACGTACTAAACTATCCATAATCCGTAGGCTACGTAAAGAAGTTTCAAATAGGTACCCAAGTCTTTATTTGTACTTTAATAAAAAAAAACATTAATATCAGTTTTTAACAACTATTTTTTTTTTAATATTTTAGGCATGTCTAGTTACTTACGCAATACTGAGAAACTTTTCTGGCAGCTGTTGCTAACCGAAACATCGTGTATATCCACACAAAATTTGCAATGAGTAAACAAATGTAGCTGTGATTGCCTAGTGGTTAGGACGTCCGCCTACTAATACGAGGTCGGGGGTTCGAACCTGGGCACGCACCACTAACTTTTCGGAGTTATGTGCGTTTTAAGCAATTAAAATATCACTTCAACGGTGAAGAAAAACATCGTGAGGAAACCTGCACGCCTGTGAGTTCTCCATAACGTTCTCAAAGGCGTGTGATGTCTGCCAATCCGCACATGACCAGCGTGGTAGACTATGGCCAAACCCTTCTCATATTGAGAGGAGACCCGTGCTCTGTAATGAGCCGATAATGGGTTGATCATGATGAAACAAATGTCCAAGAACGTGGACTTTCGAAATCTCTACAAAAGACCTTTGACCAGCAGTGGACGTCAATGGCAAGTCGATGATGATAATGAAATAAATGTCGCTGTCAAATTATGTTTTGTAAAAAGTTGAAAGTATTGAAAACCTTACTGATCCGGGCGGCAGTTCGTAATCACCCTACACCGGTGGGCGTATTTGAATATACCCCCCGTAATTGATTCGTTGCGGTGCCCCCTGAATTTCAATGAGTGATTAAACTGATATAACTCAGCTCAACGTGACGGCTGTAAATCAAATCGGGGCAAGATGGAGACGCCGGAGTAGATGGCTCTTTATTTAAACGCCTTCTTGGTTGTGGGATGATTACTGATTCCGGTTAACGCTCTTCCATTAATTACTAGCTGTTGCCTTCGGTTATGTCTGTTATTTTCGGCTGTCTTAGATTCTTTAAGGCGTTTACTTCTTTGTCTATACTTTTATATATAAAGATTACCACATATTGCCTGCGACAACGAACGGGTTTTTTCGGCGTTCCCGCGGATACAGTTTATTTTCCCAGGCTGCGTTATCTCCATTAAGATCTTTGTCTAGATATAGTTTAAGTTGTTCTATTAGTCTATTTTACAGCTTTGCTTTGCGAAATAAAAAACTCCTGATAGAAAATGTCCAATGCTCCAGAATTTAAGCTAACTCTGTGCTAAATTTATTTAAAATCGGTATAGTGATTAAGCCTAACAAAATTATTTATGTAATGTAGATTTATTTACAAATGTACCTATATATACAAACATATCTGTTTAAGTTACAGTACGTAAGTTTGTAGCAAATATAGAATGTGTGTGTCTTAGTATAAATATGTTGAAGCACAGACTGAAGGAATTTCTCATAAAAAATGCTACTGTTTCATAAACGAGAACTTTCGATGATAAATAAACTCTTTAAATTTTGTAATTAGTATTATATATAAATACATATAATACTAATTATACAAACATATTATATTAGGCTCTTTAAATTTTAATTTCTATCTTAATTTTTAGTTTATTAGTATACTTATTGCACAACTGTTTTGTATCAATATGCAAAATGATAGCCTAGTGGTTAGGGCGTCAGCCTCCTAATCAGAGGTCGGCGGTTCGAATCCGGGCACGCACCTCTAACTTTTCAGAGTTATGAGCGTATTTAAAAAATTAAAATATACTTGCTTAGCGGTGAAGGAAAACCGTGAGAAAACCTGCACGCCTGAGAGTTCTCCGTAATGTTCTCAAAGGCGTGTGAAGTCTGCCATCCGCACATGGCGTGCGGATGGCAGGAGACTTCTTCACGCAGGAGCGTGGTGGACTGTGGCCAAACCCTTCTCATATTGAGAGGAGACCCGTGCTCTGTAGTGAGCCGGTAATGGGTTGATCATGATGATGCAAAATGTAACTGCCTATAATTGGGGTTACTTACACATGTTTGTAACATAATGTATGTATAATTCTGTTGGCGGTTCATGATAAATGATGATGATGATGATGATGATAACGATCTTATACAGAAAAATACGTATACATACTGAAAATAAAAGCTAAAGTAAAATATTAACATGCGAATATCTCATGAAAAGTGATTACTGAGATAAAAAGGTCGATCGGATAGAGTTTTATACTTCGTCGTAAATACGACAAACCCTTATATTTATGACAAGCACTTCCATATTAAGTGATACGACGATAAACTTTACTTAACGTGCGTCAAAGGTGTATCTCTTAAAAGTGTATATTTATCGTCGAAAAGTATTCGCTACAGACAAGTTTGAATATTAATAATGTAGGCACTTACTTAAGCAATATTTGGAAATTTGTTCGTAAACTCTTTGATAGATTACTCCAAATAGGTGTATAGGTAATTTTTTCCACGTTAACAACTATTACTACATATTTTCCGATATCGGATCACATATATTAAGTACAAGTATAGATACTAAATCAATTTCCACTGATGACTACTGACAACATACTCGTACCACCTACCACACAATCATACGCTAAACACCGTCTTCGCCGGCGAAGTCGTTCCCTTAGTTTCTTCGAGCCCTAGGGCTAAAAATTTCTTCTGGCAGAGCTTCTTTCCGAAGCTCGCCATACAGCCCGGTTACGCTGTGGCAACCAATAGGGTTTGTACAGCTAATAGACAGTCCGAAATAAAGAAAATTCCACTACATCATCAAAAAAAACTAAACACACTCTTAATCGTATTTAGCTATTCGATATCCGTTCCTACTTGATTTTAGTTTGAAGAGCAATTTTGGTTCGATTGTTTGATTTATAGATGCCTGTAATAGGTTTATATGAAAGCTATTTTGATTTGATTTGATTTGAAAAATATTTCATACCCAAACATATTTATCATTTACATAATCCTTTACACTTTAGTAGGACTCTCTGGGTTGCGGTCGAGTGCACGAGTTTTCCCGTGACCCAGCCACCAGGCGACGCGTAGGAACATCGCTGGGTTTTAGTGGATATTCTGGTCGGCAATCTGGCCGAGGATGTCGGAAGCGGCGCAGAAAAAAAAATAGTAGGACTTTTCTAATATACATTGAGAGACATCCCTGAAATGTCATGTAGTAATTGGTTGTAAAATTATATACTTTAAATAAAAAAAGCTAGTCTAGAAGCAAAAAAGCTAGTGTAAAAAATAAAATACCCAGAAATGGACCACGACACTTACAGATGCCTATACCCTCGGGAATCAAGGTGCGTGAGGCAGAAAATTATGCAAAGAGCCCGCATGGTCAACTGGGAAGGGTACTTTTATGACAGTATCAATTTTTTATGCGACACCGGGATACAAATCAATCATTCTTGATACTTTACATTCGGTCTTGATACTCAATCATCATATTTTTATATGGGTGTGTTATGGAGGGATATTTTGCAGGTAAAGTTGTGATATCGAATTTCGTATTGAGCATCAGTCGCAGACTTATTCGACATTGGTCCAAGTTAGATTGAGAAAAAAATACAATTTTTTTCTAATTTTCGTTCCTACAAATAATTTCCCTAATTACTCTAAAGATAGGATTAAGTTTCGAATCTCGTTTTTTTAGTTTTTAAAACATTTAATTTTGCAGCAAACTTCAATTGCAATGTTTTTTATCCACTAAAAGTTAGCCCTTGACAGCAATCTCATCTGGTGTAAGTAATGATGCTAGTCTAAGATGGTAACGGGCTAACCTGTTAGGAGTATGGTAAACCCATTTACCTTATGGGTTTCTACGCGACAACGTGCTGGGACGCAAAACCGCTTTGCGACACGTCTTTGTCGGTAGGGTGGTAACTAGCCACGGCGGAAGCCTCCCACCAGACCAGACTTGAGCCGGAAATCAAACCCAGGACCTCCAATTTTTCAAATATGACGCGCGCGCTGCGCCACGGAGGTCGTCGAAATTTGATTGGTATTTGAAACGCCTGTACAGTTCCACATAGCAAAACGTGGTTCACCAAATTTCATGCTGACCCTCTTAGCATTCTGTCTCTCTTATAATCTTTTCAATTTTTCTTTTTTTTCTCTCTCCTGATCGTTATTACCTTGAGCATCTGATCATACTGATTTCACTCATCTTGGTGGGATAACATGAGGGGTATGAGATTTCGGGCATCCACAACATTTTTCCTCTGGGCTATTGCTTCCTTTCTTCCCATCAATATTCCACCCATTTTTCATCACTCGAGCGAACTTCTAGCGTAATGTAAACGTATTGACTTGCAGCGTAGGAACATAACTTACCTACACAGTTCATATGATATGTTACCGGAATATTAAAATTTAGGCAATTTATATATATATATATATATATATATATATACTTTTATATTAGGCTGCTCTAGCAAATTAGTTTTTTATCCTGTTAAGCTAGAATAAGAGGAGATAAATAAATAAATATGTCTCCCCCACTATTCGATTCTGTCCTATTCTTGAGACAAAACGCGATCAATATAAATTATCGGGCAGTAACACTTAGTTATCGGGTGAAAATTGAAACACATACCGCTGCAAGTTCGCGTGGTAGCGAGGTAGCGAGGCAGTTAGCGCGAATAATTGAAGGTGCACAACTCCCATGGGGCAGGGTGAATGGGTAGTGGCATGCGACGTCGGTGACATTTGATTTAGGAAGTTCGTAGGACCTACTCTATATATATCTTCATACGTTTGCCGTGTCGGTATAAGATTTTTCGACCATACTTTCAAACTTTGCACTTGCACATGCACGGAACTGACTTAATATGGACGCTTTTTCGCTTTTCTCTCCAATTTCTTATTGTTTTAGTACATGTCAGATGGTTTTTTGGCTATATTATGATCTGTGTTTGGTTACCAAAAAACTTTGGTTATTCGTCTTTAAAAACGTCACAACCTCAGATTTAGTAGATGAAACCGTGGTTTTGTAAGAAAATTTAGACAAAGAGTGGTATCTTGTGTCTCAAGTGGCGTGCTTTTTCTTTGACTGGTTAACTTTAAAAGTAAGCCATACAAAATAACGGCACTGTTTCTACTGCTACTAAGAACCTGATTTTATTTATTTATTTAAACAACTTCATTGCACATTGAAACAAAAGAAAAGTGGACAAATAAAATGCGTAATATAAAAGCAAAAGGTGACCTTATAATTAAAACCGATCTCTTCCAGGCCACCTTTTTGAAAGAAGCCGACAGAAATATAAAGGCGGCAATACATACTAATAATTACATACTATTAAAAAATATTATAAATAAAAAATTTCTAGAATATATATATATATACTAATATAATAATATGAAATGAATAAATATAAATTAAATTGACAAATACTGCTTCGTGACACGGGTTTTAAAACGGGTTTGATTTCTATCAGTATACAGTTCGAGTCACATTTGGGGAGAATTTTGCGTAAAAAAATAAAGTTATTTATATATTACTATTTCTTGTGCGAATGCACGGTGGCTGTCTATATATATTTGGAGCATTTGCTCCAAAATTTAGCGGGACATAATTTAACCAAATTATTCAAGACCGTACGATAAACATTGGCATGTACTAGGAGCTCATAAAAGGTCACAGTTAAACCGCTTTGTGGTCTCGAGTAACGTATAGGTTACATGAACTAGGCGGAAACGCTCCAATTATACCGTATTGGGTGGGTCCAAGTACACCAGGCGAAATAATTCTAACGCACTTTATACAATTTGCATTATTATTTCCGCAGGCGCCTATAAAGCTCCTTTACTAAATACGTAAATTACAAATTATGACCAATACAACGTATTTAAATGACAATATATAATTTGTGTTATAAAATTCGTTAATTAAAGAAAGTTGCAGGTTATATTATAAACTTTCCTTGTAAATGATTACTTTCACATAAGGTTGTCTGGAGGAGATCGCTTTAAGCGATAAGACCGCCTTTGCGCATTGTGTTTGTTATCTATTTTTGTTTTTATTCGTCTTTGAATCTAAGTTTTGTAATGTGTCATGATCAACCCATTATCGGTTCACTACAGAGCACGGATCTCCTGTCAATATGAGAAGGGTTTGGCCATAGTCCACCATGCTGGCCATGTGCGGATTAGTAGACTTCACACGCATTCGAGAACATTACGGAGAACTATCAAGCGTGCAGGTTTCCTCACGATGTTTTCCTTCACCGTTGAAGCAAGTGATATTTTAATTGCTTAATAACGCACATTACTTCGAAAAGTAAGTGCCTGGATTCGAACTGCCGACCTCTGATTAGGAGGTGGACTACCTAACCACTGGGCTATCACAGCTTCATTTGTAATGTGTTATAACACTGTATCTATCTGTCAAATTACGTTTTAACCTTCTCTTAATTTGGTGACATATATCTTTAATAATTGTATATAATGCTAACTAACTAAAGCCCGCGTATTTGTCCACATAGATTAAGAGTTTGTAAAGATTCTTGTTGTGTTTGTAATTGAAGATTATCTCATGTCATATTCCTATAACGTCACGTTGTGAGCCACGTTGACACGGGTGCAATCGTGTGGCACGGCATACAAGGTAGCGCCTGGGATATAATTGTAAATGCAACTGACAGTATTATACAAACAACCACTAAAGATTATGGCCCATAACGTAACCTACAACGTTTACGACGCTCCATCCTACGCCTAAAGGTGGGCTGTTTATACAATACGATTACTGTACCACAAGACCGCTTACGTCGCTCTCACAAACAGAATATTGTTCAAATTCAAATAATCTTTATTCAAATAGTCATTTAAAAGGCACTTTTGACGCATCAATAATTTACATAGTAGTGATTTGATGGTGGTAAAAGCGGTGATAGCTTAGTGGTTAGGGCGTCTGCCTCCTAATCAGAGGTCGGCGGTTCGAATCCGGGCACGCACCTCTAACTTTTCGGAGTTATGTGCGTTTTAAGCAATTAAAATATCACTTGCTTTAACGGTGAAGGAAAACATCGTGAGGAAACCTGCACGCCTGATAGTTCTCCATAATATTCTCAAAGGCGTGTGAAGTCTGCCAATCCGCACATGGCCAGCGTGGTGGACTATGGCCAAACCCTTCTCATATTTAGAGGAGACCCGTGCTCTGTAGTGAGCCGGTAATGGGTTGATCATGATCATGATGAAAAGCTTAGCCCTCTACTATCTTAGACTGCATCATCACTTACCATCAGGTGAGATTGCCGTCAAGGGTTAACTAGTACTAGATAAAAAAAAAAAACAATAATTTAATATTTGTGATAACTTCATAAAAAATTGTTGAAAGCAACTCCTGAGTTTATTTGATGGCTCTAACTTACACGGTAGAATAAATATAGGTAAACAGATAAACTCGACCTCGACCCGTGCTCTGTAGTGAGCCAGCAATGGGTTGATCATGATGATTTTTCGACGACCTCCGTGGCGCAGCGCGCACGCTGTCAGATTATAAAAAAAGTTGGAGGTCCTGGGTTCGATTCCCGGCTCGAGTCTGGTCTGGTGGGAGGCTTCGGCCGTGGCTAGTTACCACCCTACCGACAAAGACGTGTCGCCAAGCGATTTAGCGTTCCGGCACGATGTCGCGTAGAAACCGAAAGGAGTATGGGTTTACCATACCCCTTACAGGTTAGCTCGCTACCATCTTAGACTGTATCATCACTTACCATCAGGTGAGATTGCCGTCAAGGGCTAAATTGTAGTGGATTACTTAAAATAAACCTTAAATTGAACCTAAAACTAAAACTATAACTAATATATATTATTAAAAGGAGTCCCTTTAGGCAAGGTTCCGAAGATACTGGCAGCGTTTCCCCTTTGGATTGCAAGTATGTATAATTAAATAAACGACCTACGATATTGTATCGCACAGTAAAAGCGCGCTCGAAACGATATCCGTTCGATAATTATCGACTGTACCGCATTGACGACACCCGCGGGCCCCGTGTCGCGGAGACCGAACTTTAATACCATGTTTTATTATATGCTGCAAGACGGCCATTACACGTATTGCTTTCGTTTTATATAAACGTTATCGGTTATCGGTTATTCGGTTTGATTCGACTTTTTGAACCGTAATATAGTATGCATCATTTGTTTATGCAAATTTGTCTTATTATACAGACAGCTTGCATTATTTTCTACTCCCCCGACCTAAGCGCTCCCCTCCGAAAGAGGAGACCTAAACATATCCTTCATGACCCTGACGATCAGATGACTACTGACAACACACTCGTACCACCTACCACACAATCATACGCTACACACCGTCTTCGCCGGCGAAGACGAGGTCCCCGCTATCTTACGTCATCCGGACGTGGGCTCCATCCATGGCCTCGGAGACGTTATCCCAAACGTCGCCTAAGCCGAGGTTCGTCCTCAAAGGAGGCGCCCTTAGGCAGTCGTTCCCTTAGTTTCTTCGAGCCCTAGGGCTCAAAATTTCTTCTGGCAGAGCTTCTTTCCAAAGCTCGCCAAACAGCCCGGTTACGCTGTGGCAACCATTAGGGTTTGCACAGCTAATAGACAGTCCGAAAAAAAAAAAGTATTTTCTGGTGTAAAGTATGTTTTCAAAATATAAAAAAAAAAAAAAAAACAGTTAAAATTTACACACGTTCGTTTTCTTTTATAAAAACAACCTTTACAATAAAATAAATTGTAATGTAAAGATTATTTACTTAGTTGTAAAAATATGTGTTAGGTATCCATAACTATTTGTTTATAATTTATTTAGCGTTATAAACATAATAATTAAGTTTTATAATTTAATTTAAAAAAAAACTGAATTTCAAGGAAGTTTGCTAAACGGTAAACTGAAGCTATAGTTATAGATCATCGACGTGAAATTCAGTGTTTCATAAATCCTGTACTGTGGATTATTTTTTGGAGTTGAGTATTTTTTTGGAGTTTTTAGGTTTAAAGATCTTTTAAGATCAGAAGAAACAATTTCACTTAATGAAAAATTAATAAGATAAATTAAAAACAGACATTAAGAAATAGTAGGCCAAAAGTGGCGTGTCCATAAATTTACACAATGCTTTTTAAGTTTCTTTTTGAAAGATGCAAAGGACTTTTCGCAAAAAATATCTTTGGGTAAGCTATTATACATTTGTGCTCCCTCAATCTGTTTTGTTTTACTGCCATAATTTGTTCTAGTTTTGTATAATCTTAACTTATGTCTATTTCGTGTGCTTAGATGTGATTTGGTTTTAAAGTTTAAGTAATTTGTGTATGTATGGTTTCGGTTAATATTTTCTCCGAAAGAACGGCTAGACTGATGTTTTGATTGATAATTTTTTCACAAAAAAAAAATTATAATTTCAAAAACTCATGAGGGATAAAAAGTAGCCTATGTCTGTCTCCCGGTTCTAAGCTACCCTACAAAATTTTCGTCATTTATTTTCATAAATCGGTGCAGCCGTTCTTGAGTTATAAACAGTGTAACAAACACGACTTTATTTTATATAGTGTAGTATTTTATTTATAGAATAGTATTTTTTTGTCTGGTGGTGTGAGGCTTCGGCCGTGGCTAGTTACCACCCTACCGACAAAGACGTGTCGCCAAGCGATTTAGCGTTCCGGCATGATGTCGTGTAGAAACCAATTAGGAGTATGGGTTTACCCCTTACCGGTTAGCCCGCTACCATCTTAGACCGCATCATCACTTACCATCAGGTGAGATGCCGTCAAGGGCTAACTTGTGATGTATAAAAAAAAATAGGTTATATATAAAAAGACACTTGAAAAATATTTTTTCGTTACTATAGTTACACTTTTTTTACTGTACTTCCAAAAATAATGTATTCCAATGTCAAATAAACTTCGGAGCACATTCAGTAGGTACATTTTCGCACCCCCAGGGTTATTTATGAACAGTCACTGAGCTATGTAATAATCTGAAGCGGGATTTAATTTGTCGGACTGATTTCACACTAGGGTGCGAGAGGGATGCACTTATATAAACGTTTAAAAGGCGTAAGGAAGACAGTGATACATGTTCAGATCGTTAGCAATTTCACCAGACACGGCCTTTAATGGAAAATCGGCGATGCTTTATTTGGGATCTTTTTAATGGCCAGTAAATAGAATGGATTTGTTCTGTCCGAACCTTCGTTTTCCGTTTGGGGTATGTTAAACAACCTTTTCGGTGATTTGCTGCTAATGGGGTTTACAGATTTCGATTTTCTGCGCACACACAAAATAATTGTAGGTACCTATACAAATATATAATTAAAGTACTCAAGTAAGTAATGGCTTTCTCTTAGATAGCATCGTACAAATTTATTTAATGTATTAATTACTTTTATTTACGTAAATGTATTATATTATATTTATTTATCTTTTTAAGTTTATATATGTATTATTTGGAGTTGTACACGCTAGGCCTGCTTATCTATATAGTATATCCTGGCCTAGGATGCCTTGTGTTTAATATTTCTGATTATAAGCATAAAGGCGATGAAATAAGACACACGTTACGCGCAAGCGTGGTGAAAATTATGTGAAAATTATTCTTTTTCGATTTCTGCTAAAGCCTCTTACAGCCAATAAAGAAACTGAACTAACCAGTAAAAAAAACACACGCGTGTTTATTATCTCTGATTATAAGCATAAAGGCGATGAAACAAGACACGTTACGAGCAAGCGTGGTGAAAATTATTTACTGCGTGGGTATTAACGGTAACAAATGTGAGTTAAGTTGATACAATTGCTTTAATCCCGGCCTCCCGGGGCATTGATTAATTATTGCGCGACGGTGAAACGAATGTAACTAGTGTGGATTTACCGCTAATCTTGACTGCCTTACCATGTTAAATGATATACTGTTATCATTAATCTTATAGGTTCCAAGTGGTTTCATGTAAGATACAAGAGTTTCCTATTAGTTATAACAACTTAAGTACAACGTAAACTTGTAGATAAGTACTCTACTATAGTGTAAAGGATTATGTAAATGATAAACCAGCATGGGTATGAAATATTGCTCTAATAAGATAGCTCTTAATATAATTTTAAGTGGCATGTGAGATGGTGATATCAAAAAGAATATTTACCTGGCTAAGTTTGTTGTGGGCTTCTTCGTAGACCGGGGCGCGGTTGGAACCCTCATAGCCTTAGTTTTTAGTTTACGAATGTACCTAGTTATCACCATCAAATCACTACTATGTAAATTATTAACGCGTCAAAAGTGCCTTTTAAAGGACTATTTGAATAAAGATACTATTATTTTATAATATTTATTAATATTTTAAGTGCTTATATATTTTTACTTATATTCTGTTTTATTGTACATTCTAATCCTGCCTATTTTGGCGTTATAACCTTAGCTAAGTTGCCTTGTAGAGATCGCTTAGCGCCGATTGTACTTCTTTTCTTTTCTGCGTATCTTGCTTTGCTGTCTTGTATTTCTAATTTTGAGTGGTGTATTTTCATTTAAATTATTCATCATCTCGTACTAGTGTTTAATATATCACGAGGCTCGCAAAACAAATAGAGTTTAAAATTAATTACTTTGAAATGCCGATTAAGAAAAAATTCTAAATATTTTTTTATCTTCATAAATTTAAATTGATAGGTAATTTTCCTGTTTTTCTTATAATTATTGTGTAGTATAAAAGGAAATTACTTACGTTATATTTAATAGCTTTTTTAATGAATTTGTAATTATTATTTTGTTACTTAGTTTTTTTGGTAATTTCGATCATCATCACTTACCACCTGACAGAAATGCAGTCAAGGGCTAACTTGTAGTGAAGGGTAATAAAAAACACTTTTGTTTTTTAATATATTTTATTTACCTATACAAATCTACCGTGTGACAATAAAGTTGAGTTCGAATATTTCACTGAGATTTAATTGTGATAGATTCAATTGTGTCAACATGACATAAGGCTTAAGAAAAAAAAAATCAACCACAGTCATGTTACCATAGAGAAGAGAGTCTTTTAGAAAGCAAGTACATATTCGAGGGTACGATAAAGCACCTAAACACAATTCGAAATTGGAACTTCATTAGTGATGCGACATTTACACTTGCTCGTCGTTAGGGCTGCTCCCCGCAACGCGACCTAATACCGGCCTTGTTCGGGATAATCCCGGATCACGAATCATGACACTATTGTTGTAAGTGTGAAACCGACACAAATAGGCCCGCGGCTTTATGAGACCCCTGTTTGCTCGATAACAACGCCTATTATACAAAATACAGTTTTATATTCTAAGAGATATAGTCGATATTGCTTTAAGCGTTACGTGTCTTTGTCATGACACGTAGTAAGTAAACAGTGGGTAGTTGAAAAATATACATTTTTAAGTTACATTTTTTTTAGTATTTTATACAAGATCATAAAAATTGCTTAATTATTCATTCATATTTTGTTACAAGTAAGAATAGTAAGACATTAAGTGCAGTACACTTATAGTCTCCTAGTACATCACATCTTTCACAGTTTAATTAACTTTAATAAAAATTGCGACAACACAGTGAGAATTGTTTTTTTTTTTGATTATGGTTATATTCTATATATTCTATGGTTTAAGCATGGTCTCCTAAAGATTTGTACTATCAACTAACCCTTTAAAGCTACTAACAGTAAGCACTAAAAACGTGACATTCGTGGACAAAAAACAGCTCGACCTATAATCGGACTACATGTCTAATCACTTCCTCGTCGACTTTGCAAAAGCTCTATTTATAAAGTAAGAAAAAACACCGCAAAGAGCGATTTCGTTTTAGAAGTTTTCTTTTTTATTACAGAAACCCCTTTAACCCTTGAAACCCTTCCAGAAACGGGGAAAAAAAAAACTTGAGAGGTGTCAAGGGACACCCGGATGGAACGAAGTTCCTTTCGATTAATTAGTGAAGGAATTGTAATAAAATTTTATTTTATTTAAGTTATAATAATATTTTTTTATTTTTTATTATTTACAAAAAATCTGTATACACTCAACAAAAATAATCGTCGCGACACCACACTGTTCAATGCGAAATAGAAATGAAATATTTGGCTTGCTTTCTATAAGAGAGAGAGAGAGACAGACAGAGAAACATGCGACGCCGCACAGCTTACAATAACAAAAAGTGTCGTGTCAATTTTTCATAAGAATTTTTTCCGTCTAGCCCCCTTTCACAACGCGCGATAAGGAACTTCGTTCCAATTCTTATAATTACACGACCAGTTATTGTTAGTCTTTTATCGTGGAGCAAGGGATGCGGTTTTGTTGTGTTTTTAAACGCTCATTGGGGGGCCTAATAACGAGATCACTATTTGTATTTGGGGTCGATTGTTCAAATATTGCTATCGCTTGTTAAATGAAACGGCAAATGTGAACTTAGTTCGGCGTATGCCTTTATTTGTGCGGAAAATTTGTGAGCGTTCATTAATTTGTAGTGCAAACTTGCTCTTTTATTCTTTATAAACATCGATCGTAGATACGTAATAAGTTCTTTCTTATTTTATTTTATTCTTATTAAAAGTTTTTATTTATTATTATTATTATAACTTAACTCTTGCACTTTTCTTTTAAATGCTCGTTTTCACAAAAGGTTGTCCGGAGGAGGTAGATCGCTTTGAGCGATAAGACAGCCTTTGCGCATTATCATTTTTTATTTTTATTATTTTATTTATTTCAGACAGAGTTACATATAAGGGATTACTTACATATAAGGGATACTAAGCATGGTGTTGCAAGCACGTCGTAATTTATTTTTGTTTTTGTTTGTTTTGGAATCCAAATATTATAATATCATCATCATAATCAACCCATTACCGGCTCACTACAGAGCACGGGTCTCTTCTCAATATTTTAGAGAAGGGTTTGACCATAGTCCATCACGCTGGCCATGTGCGGATTGGCAGACTTCACACGCCTTTGAGAACATTATGGAGAACTCTCAGGCGTGCAGGTTTCTTCACGATGTTTTCCTTCACCATTGAAGCAAGTGATATTTTAATTGTTTAAAACGCACATAACTCCGAAAAGTTAGGGGTGCGTGCCCGGATTCGAACCGCCGACCTCTGATTAGGAGGCTGACGCCCTAACCACTGGGCTATCACCGCTAGTACAACTTAACTATTGCACTTTTCTTTTAAATGGTCGTTTTCACAAAAGTCGTTGTCTGGAGGAGGTAGATCGCTTTGAGCGATAAGACAGCCTTTGCGCATTATGTTTTAACCTTCTCTAAATTGGGTGAAATTTATCACTCTTTTATAATTTTCTATAATTTCTAAGACAGCGTGTTTGTCCACATAGATTAAGGGCTTTAAAAAATTCTTGTGGTGTCATAGTTTGTAATTGAAGATTATCATGTCATATTCCTATTCACGTTTTCGCCCTCTTTCTCAATCCAGGTGAAACCTAATGTCCATGATCTAATGTGGCAAATTCGAGCTGTAGTTATAGCTCATCATTCTCATCGCACGCTGGCCATGTGCGGCTTGGCGGACTTTGCACGCCTTTGAGAACATTATGGAGAACTCTAAGGCGTGCAGGTTTCCTCGCGATGTTGTCCTTCACCGTTGAAGTAAGTGCTGTTTTAATTGCTTAAAAACGCACATAACTCCGAAAAGATGGAGGCCCAGGATCGAAACCTCGACCTCTGATTAGGAGGCGAACGCCCTAACCACTAGGCTATCACAGCTATGTCCATCATGTATAGGATATTTAATTTTAAAACACAATGTGTTTGGTTTCCAAAAACCCCTTTTTTAGTTGAATGTTCTTAAAATTACTTATAACGTAGGTTAAGATATCTGTTCGACCGGGAAGTATAGAACGGGTCCCCCGGGCGTCCAGTAAAACCAGCGAGAGCGACATGCCGTGGTGGTTTTTAGTTCAGGTAGACCACCCATGGGTGGGAGTCCCACATAACCTCGGTCCTGCCCAAGGGCCGGAAGTAGCTATAAAGCTTTTCCACCACGACAAAAAAAAAGGGATAAGATATCTGTTAAATCTATCTGACAGAGAAGAGAAACAAACAATAATTTAAAAAAAAAACTTTATTTTTATGAGGGTTTTTTACCGCCCAAAGGCTTGGCTGACTCCGACGTAATCTTTGTAGACAAATAGGACTTTGTGGAAAGTGTTCTTGCCATTATTTTGCTAGAAAAGGGAAGAATATCTGGTGGGAGGCTTCGGCCGTGGCTAGTTACCACCCTACCGAATAAGACGTGTCGCCAAGCGATTCAGCATTCCGGCACGCACAAACCAATAAGAAACGTGGGTGTACCATACTCCTAACATGTTAGCCCGCTACCACCCTAGACAGCACCATCACTTACCGCCAGGTTAGATAGCCGTCAAGGGCTAACTTGTAGTGTATAAAAAAAGCGCGACTTATCCGGTAAATGAAGATTACGCGTTTAAGTACACAAAGTTTTTGCGAATATAAATCTTCATCTTACTATAGGTACCTACAATTAGATGAAACTCCTTCGCGTGCTCAAAGTCATCTCGAACTAATGAAGATTTAGGAGCGAAGTTCCCAGCTCCGGCTGCATTTGTGAGAATGCTTGGTTGCCGATAAAATAGGCGTTATTGCCAATTCAACAACATTCTGTATATATTATTAATTATTCCAGTATGTACTTAGGCTATCCCTATGCCTAGGTAAGGCAAAAGAAGTAATATAAAATTCTAACATTAACGTTTTATCTTGAAAAGTCTTCGAAATAACAATATCAAAAATGTTCTTAAACTAAAATTATAAACAGTGTTTTCATCATACCGTCTTCGCCATAGATACATGTGGTATTTTCCTATGCCCTACTCTACTCGTTTTAATTATTTTTTGCGGAAAAGCTTTTTAGCTCTGAAGACCGCTGAATAACCAATTTCTTTCATATTCTGAATACAATAACATTCAATTAATGATTACCAAATTCAAACAGGGAAAATACGTGCCAAAAAATTGTATATCTTAAATTTTTTCAAGTTTTATATTATGAAAAAAATTGGATATAGAAATATTCTGAAAGTGTGAATTAAGTTACTTGGTTATGGTATGAACCGATATAATGTTTCTACGCACATAGCTTATAATAAAGCATCTCTATGGTGATTTAAAATTGATCATAAAAACCTTTGCCTGTCCTAAATGATTCAAAAAAAAAACTATAGTCTATGGTCAATAATAATAAAAGCCCAGTGACGGCTGCCACCGAATTCGAATTACGGTTACGGAGCGTTCGAAATTCAAATACTATGCTGGATTTGGGGCGTGCATTCCGGTGCGACGCTGCGCTGTTATATTATGGGCGTGATTTATTGCATCGAATTGTTGTCGGTAATTAGTGCGTGCCTTTCCCCCGAGCGCGATGTTGCCGGGCTCGGCGGATTAATTACTTCTAACTACCTAGAGCTACCGTTTTGATTATTAAGTGACAATCATTTGAGTTAATACCGTAGCTTACGGACTTAAAAATACTCTTTAGGGTACTTACTGGTCACACTATGTAATTTTAGGAACATCGCAAATTTTTAGGTTTCTGTACTCAAAGAATGCCATGATAACTCTATTACTAAATCCCCGCTATTCGTCTGTCAGTCTGTGATGCGTAGGTATATAAGAATAAGCAGATTTCTATTGCAGCTATTAATAATTAAAATCGTCTTTAAATTTTTTTTAATGTCTGGAAAAGAAAGTATTTTAAAATTGTTCCGACCCAAGGCTTTTGTTTTTACGACTAGTTTTTGATTTAGTATTCAGTAATGCTTTACTTTTCTGACAGGCGTCGTCTATGGTTTTTGTAAGATTTTTCCGATAGCCTCAGTTGAAGTCTGTCATTTCAACAGCGAGCAATAAACCGGGTAATGTTTATAACTTGAACCAGTTTCTTCACTGTTTCTTCGCCCCAGTGTTTGTATAAACGGTGGAAAATGCGTTTACGGAAGCAACGCAGGCATGACTGCTCCATTTCAGAATAGCCACTAAAACTCAGAGATGCTTCTTCGCATCGCCTGGTGACTGCTTATGACGTATGCTTAGACATTTTGGCCCAACCAAAATGTCTAAACAAACATAAAATTATATTACTTTTGAGCACCGCAGTTAACCGGTCGCCGTCGCACCGGGCACGCGGATTGTGGGAGGTTGAATTTAATCGTAACCAGAGCACCATTAATAACGCGTTCTCAATTAATTGAACTCTAGTTGCCGAGATATTTCAAATATAGAGCGCGGATTAAATACCCGCTTTATTCGATTAGATTTAAGGCGTTTGAATGGGAACTGACACGCGTTCATTTTATGGACCAACGCCACCCTATTACCTCCTTTCGCTAACGTCCGCAAGTCCTTCAATCCGACACCCTAACCCTCTCGTAGTTGCGGCTTCTATTCACTCCCCCGTACTAAGCGCTCGTCTCCGAAAGGAGGCCTAACATATCCTTCATGACCCTGACGTTCATATAGCATACTCGTACCACCTACCACACAATCATACGCTACACACTGTCTTCACCGGCGAAGACGAGGTCCCCGCTATCTTACGTCATCCGGACGTGGGCTCCATCCACGGCCTCGGAGACGTACACGGACCACTCACCGTCCGACCCCCAATTATCCCAAACGTAGCCTAAGCCGAGGTTCGGCCTCACAGGAGGCGCCCTTAGGCAGATTTTCACTTAGTTTCTTCGAGTCCTAGGGCTCAAAGTTTCTTCTAGCAGAGGCTCTTTCCGAAGCTCGCCAAACAGCCCGGTTACGCTGTCGCAACCAATAGGGTTAGCACAGCTAATAGACAGTCCGAAAAAAAAAAGCAAGTTCTTCTGTCCCTTGCCGTCCATTCTTGTCTCAGTGGGCTGTGTCTCATGAAGCGTATTTAATACTCTATAGTAATTACGCTTAATGTTTCAGTGTCTAAAAACTGCATTGCATAATCCTACTAATATTATAAACGTGCAAGTGAGGATATTTGGATGTTAGTCAATCACCCAAAAACAGCTGAACGTTTTTGGATAAAATTTGGCATGCCTGTAGCCTTTGACGTGGAAAAGAACATAGGCTACCTTTTAACCCGATTCTTTAAGTAGTTCTTGAGGGAATATTGAAAATTATTTACGAGCAAAGCCGCGGGCAGACAGCTTTCAAATTCTGTATGCATGTCACCTATGCTATGAAAAACCAGATGTGCGCTAAGATATTCGGGTTTTCCTATTATATGAAAATGAATGAACATATCTAGGTAACCGTTTCTAATTATTTTGGTTATTATCAAAAACAAAAAGATGAAAAAAAACCTAATTACCTAATTAGTCAATTATGCTAACCACATCACGAGCGATATATTCCAGCCTTTGAGTCATCATCAAGTCTCCATCATCGTTTAAAGTAGTCAGTTTGTCGGTTTTCTACAGGAATTTCATTTAGGAACGTATCCTCAGGACCTGTAATGTGATTTACTTTTCTACATCTTAGTAACGCATCACACGGATTTTCATTCCTATAGGTACTAAACATTTCGCTTATATCCAAAAAAGTAGCAAAACCACTTTGTGCTATTGTCCACTTTTCCTATACAATTTGAAACGCCCAACTAAGTTTCATGTTTCTGCACCTTTCTTATATACCTTTTATAGCAAGAGAGGTTCGCTTCTAGGCCAGCGCGTCCCATTTCAGGTCACCGATTCTCACTTTGCACAATACACTTACGAGTTTATTGTTTTTTAATTTATCCCTTTTAGGAAAGGCAAAGATTAGTGACCATACAGCCTATCTTTACACTTAAGTAAAATTGCTGTCAAACTCGAGTCTATTTGCAAAAAAAAAATACTTCTATGAATTCATGACTACTTTTAGGCGTCTGTTAAGACTAAACTATTATAGTATACGTAGAGTATTCTGTTAAAAACAACTCAGGTGGGAGAAAGGCGGCAGACTTCGTATTGGGCGGTCGCGGTTTTTAACGCTTTTATTGAATGTTTGTTGGCTAATTTTGAAAAGGATTGGTGTTGGTTGTATTGTAGACATAATTTTTGGTGTCGTTTGTGTAGTGGCTAGTTTTTGGAATTAACAGGTATTAATTTGGGAAAGGTTTTAGGGAGCCGCGTCCGCCTAGTGCGGTTTCCCGCCCTTTTCCCCTAACTTCAATTCTCCATTGCTATATACTTGACATTGGCTAATCTGTGTAAAGCCATAAAAAGGGAGAAAAAAAGTCTTCTAGCAACTATCTTTATGTTGGTAGTTTGCGAAATTTTTCATTCATCACCGTAACTTACCATCTGCCGTCAGTATCGATCATTTTCGTCGAAATATGTTCGGAGGCGACAAAAAATCCCTTTCAGCGATGATTGGCGATTGCGCGCAGGTGTGTGCACGGCGTAGTGAATTACACGAGTGGGCCGCTACGATGCTACAACTGGAGTTTTAACGTCGCTAGCTTAAAAAAAAGACCTATCCCCGTCTTCTCTGACGATAGCTTCGTGGTTCTCCCGTTTCTTTTTTTTTCTTTTAAACATTAATTGTCTGTCTGAGATCAGTCTTTGGCCTATATTTGAGGTAATTGTTGTTGACTCTCGTGTTTGCATCTTCAAAACTTACAGGCTTTCGAACGGATTTCAAAACCCGAGTACTCAAACCTGAGCCAGCTTTTAAAAATAGCGTTTTAAAATCCGTGTCGTTAAAATGCCTCTATTTTAATAGATATACTTAAGCTTTAATATATATGAATCTGTGCCGAATTTCAGCCAATCCGTCTAGTCGTTTGATAGATCACTCATTCAGTCACCTTTTTCTCTAATATATCTATTATACACATTAGCTTATCCAGCCAGCTTCGCTGTAGTGAAATTGGATAAAACTTATATATTATACATAATATTATAATTAACAGATATGCTATTCATATGTACACTAATATATTCTATATAGTTTTCACTGCTGCCGGCAGTTCCCTTGACTTCCATTTTTAATTATTTTATAGTATCGAAGTGTTATACGGAAACCAAATCAGTTCTTATTCGCAATAACTGAAGAATACTTTGTGGTTTTCTTAAAATTAAATGCACTATATAATCAAATTAAAATTCATATTTCATAATAGCTTTATTCGTGTAAACCTATTAAGCGTTACTATTAAACGTTTGTATATAATAATATATATTTTTCAATATTTTTAATTAACTTAAAACTAAAACTAAGAGGGTTTCAAAACAGAACGATATTGATAAGATTCGAATGTTTTCATTTAGATTTGTATGTTTGTAATAATTTAGATACTCGGTTATGTTAATTTAAGTGATTTTTTTTGGTTCTTCTAAAGCAGGATGAGGTGTTTTAGGGCTCCGCACCGGCGTCGCTTCCCAGTATAAATCATTCGCTGTCGCAGCGTATTGGATTAAGATTTCGACCGATGTATTGGATGGGAAGGCTTCATCTTGCGGAGTGACAGCGGGGAATGTTATATTGATACCAAATTTCCCCCGAGGACCATACATCGATATGTAGATTGAGGTTTTACTACGCTCTTTTGCATGGCTTAAAAATCTACTCGCACCTAGATGCGTGAACTTCATACATGCGTAAAGGCACTGCCTACCCTAAAAAGTATTATTTTCTCTGTGAGAAATTTAATATAATTATTAAATCCATTCATCGATATTAATCGATATGTATATATATTTACATACACTACAAGTTAGGCCTTGACGGCTATCTCACCAGGTGGTAAGTGATAATGCTGTCTAGGATGGTAGCGGGCTAAACTGTTAGGAGTATGGTAAGGTACGCCCCTAATTGGTTTTTACGCGACATCGTGCCAGAACGCAGAATCGCTTGGCGACACGTCTTTGTCGGTAAGGTCGTAACTAGCTACGGCCGTAGCCTCCCGCCAGACCGGACTCGAGCCGGGAATCGTACCGAACGGTTTTGTAAAATAAAAAATTAATGATTTTGGTTCTGGTACTTTTGACGTCCTTGACATATCTATGGTTATTAAAATTTATTTTAATGTATATAAAGCAGTTATAAACTTGACATTGAGGAGAAAGGCGGGAGACTTCGTATATGGCGGGCGCGGTTTTTTCACGCTTTTCTTGAATTAATGTGTGTTGGCTAATTTTGAAAAGGACTGGTGTGTCGTTTGTGTAGTGGCTAGTTTTCTGAATGGTTAACAGGTATTGATTTGGGAAAGGTTTGAGGGAGCCGCGTCCGCGGAGTGCGAAGTTTCCGGCCATTTCTCACTAACTTCTACTCTGTAATCTGGGTAAAGCGATAAAAAGAGATAAAAATAAAAATAAAATCAGTTGTGTGCCAAAGTTGTGACGTCTAACTAGCGTACAAGTACATAAGTAGGTACCTCTCCCCCGACCTAAGCGCTCCTCTCCGAAAGAGGGGACCTAAATATATCCTTCATGACCCTGACGATCAGATGACTACTGACAACATACTCGTACCACCTACCACACAAGCATACGCTACACACCGTCTTCGCCGGCGAAGACGAGGTCCCCGCTATCTTACGTCATCCTGACATGGGCTCCATCCACGGCCTCGGAGACGTACGGACTACTCACCGCCCGACCCCCCCGTTATCCCAAACGTCGCCTAAGCCGAGGTTCGGCCTCAAAGGAGGCGCTCTTAGGCAGACGTTCCCTTAGTTTCTTCGAGCCCTAGGGCTCAAAATTTCTTCTGGCAGAGCTTCTTTCCGAAGCTCGCTAAACAGCCCGGTTACGCTGTGGCAACCAATAGGGTTAGCACAGCTAATAGACAGTCCCAAAAAAAAAAGTAGGTAACACTCATGAATTTATGTGCAATATGTATTGTGTATCGATATTCATAAACGAAATCTTAAAGTAAGTATACCTACTTGTCCATATTATCAAATCAATGTTTGTTCAGTTGTTCTGAAATAAATATAACCTACTTAGTAATAGGTAATTGTAACACAAAAACACACAGTAAAATTAACTCTTAATACATACCGGTTCCATGGTGTAATGGTTAGCACTCTGGACTTTGAATCCAGCGATCCGAGTTCAAATCTCGGTGGAACCTGACTATTTAACGTTATTCTAACGAGCTTTAGCGTTATTAGAATACGTTACTTCTATTTTTAGTTTTGGCAATGCGATCTAATAAAATCTAAATGGTAAGATATGGAATATGATTTTTAAATTTTTTTTTGGCTAAGAACCCGATCAGGTAATGTTTTAAAGGTTAAATTAGTTTTAAGAACTACATAATAAATAAATAAAATAAAAAAGCCTTTCATTTGTCCTTATCAACGTAAACTTAAAAGCTAATTAGAAGAGTGAAATCTTTAGTACTTACTACTACTTGTTATAGATTACGTTATTTTTATTTTTAGTTCTGACAATGCGATAACATACAATCAAGGTGGATGGATAAGATATGATAGCCTAGTGGTTAGGACGTCCGTCTCATAATCAGAGGTCGGGGGTTCGAACCCGGGCACGCACCTCTAACTATTCGGAGTTATGTGCGTTTTTAAGCAATTATAGTATCACTTGCTTCAACGGTGAAGGAAAACATTCTGAGGAAACCTGCATGCCTGAAAGTTCTCCACACTAATCAATAAAGGCTTGTCCAATATCTAGACTCTAGGCACGCTCCGGGTAGGTATATGATACCTAAAACAACAACCGCCGTCCTGTTAGCACAAGTAAACATTTTATTAAAAGACCGAGCTGTCGGACCATCAGTCTTCTCGGTAATACGGTGTCCCCGTCGACGCCTGAACAAATCGTCCTGAGGTATTGCTACTAAAGGGTTGCTTTGGGGTTTGATTGTGAATGGGGTAAGATACTGTACCTATACAATTGAATCCGGGATATAACTGTATCTAAAGGTACGTAATATATAATAATAATTTTGTCCCATTCATGATAAATTAACCTAAGGAAAATTTAAGTTAATATTTAAAGTTAATGGGGATCTAAAGAAAGTATTGTGTAATGATAATTATATAATATTTAGTATATTTATATATATATATAAATATGGTTATGGTTCGTTTATATCAATATATATACGAGTATTTATGTACTCTTTTCGTATCTCTATATCTTTTAAATCTTTGATTGCCTGGAAGAGATCGCTATGTAGCGACAAGGTCGCCAAATTTTCTGTTTCTTATTTTTTTTTGTTTTTTTCCTATTTTGAGGTATGCAATAAAAGTTCAGTCATTCATTCATAATTAAAATTACCTGACCTCAAGCAAATGACTTACCTAGGTCATATCTTATTTTGTAACTATTTGAGAACGTCGTGAAACCTTAAAGAAGCTAAACATTCACATTAGCTTACATCGAATATCGAATGTATTAGCTGATTGATCCCCTGATTTACACGATTCTCGTTTTACACGATTTCACTTTTACCCGGTTCATAAACTAATGAAAATCGGGAAATTTCTTAAAATGTAAATTTCGAACATACCTGAATTTGTTAAGTTTCAGCAGGTACTTTTTGAAAAATTTCTTTCGTTTCTATTTTTGTTTTCAGTTTTAGAGCAAGTTCATCAAGTACGTCATACGACGACATCACGCCATTTTTTTGGGCAAACTATACCTAGTTTAAAGTTTCTGGATATGTTTCACTCTTGTTCCATTTGAATAAATGACTTGATTGCGCAGTTTTATTCGTTTTACACGGTTTTGTATAGGAAACATAAAGATTTCATTTTACACGCATTTGTCTGGAACATATCTTCAGTGTAAATCGGGGGATAGGTGTAGTTACTTATTTTAGACAGCATAGTTTAATTTATAGATAGAATTGGCGCTATTATGTAATAATTATAACGAAAAAAAATAAAAACCCCGGCTAAGTTTGTTGTGGGCTTCTTCTTAGACCGGGGCGCGTTTGGAACCCTCATAGCTTTAGTTTTAAGTTTACGAATAAAGTTATTACCATGAAATAACTACTATGTAAATTATTGACGCGTCAAAAGTGCCTTTTTAAGGACTATTTGAATAAAGATTATTATGAATTTGAATTTGAATTTGAAATTTGAATTATGTATTAAAGCGAATAGATACGACATTTTAAATGGACGACAAATAAATTTTCCTTTACAATACACTCTGTTGCCCGAAACTTACGCAAGTATTAAGAAGACTTAGTATTATTTTCTTTCTCACAAATCAAATCATTTTCCATATGTTGATGCAATTCGCAAGAAATTTTATTAACTTTACCCCTTTAACTGATTTTGTATGAGGAAAAAGGTTTTACTCGAGACGAAAAAAAAAACCAAACAAATGACGAGGAGAAGGAATATAAAAAAGCCCCTAACAAAACGCAGTCAGGTCCGAACCATTTGTCGTCGTAGATTACGTTTGAAATGAAAAGTGGGTAGTTTGAAAAGTTTTTTCATACTGTAGCTCGTAAATACTTGTCCGGGGCGCGCGACGTGTCAACCCTTGACTGATTTGCATGGTTTATTTATTTTTAAAAATTCTGCAGAAAGGAGTTTTCGTGTAACCCTCGAAAAAGAAGGTTAGACGACCTTCGTGGCGCAGTGCGTGCGCTGTCGCATTGTAGTTGCAGGTTCTGGGTTCGATTCCCGGCTGGAGTCTGGTCTGGCGAGAGGCTTCGGCCATGACTAGTCACCACCCTACCGACAAAGACCTGTTACCAAGTGATTTAGCGTTACGCCACGATGTCGCGTAGTAACCAATTAGGAGTGTGAATTTACCATACCCCTAACAGATTAGCCCTCTACCATCTTATACTACATCATCATCAGGTGAGATAGCCGTCAAGAGGTAACTTGTAGGGTATAAAAAAAGAAATTTACTAGGCAATAATAAAAGCGAGTTCACAGTGCTTTTCTATAACTATAGTTATTTGGTTGCACATTAATGTAAAAAATACATGAATTATGATTTGTTTTGTTTTGATTTACAATAAGGTTACATGTTATGTACCTCATACGAGGACTAACTCCACTAAGTAAGTAGTTGTATGCCAGTGCACCAATTCCGGGGTTACACGTGAGAACTCCCTGCTCAGCTATTGGTAAAAAACAATATTTTATGCCGGTCGCTAAGCGTCCGCTTACAAATGTATGCCCGCAGGTATAACCAGTTACACATCGCAATATCGTTGGAAGATTCATCTCAAAATATCGCATTAATAATATTGAAATTACTTTTATACAATTTTAGATTAGATATCACTAGCTTTAATGTTAAAGGAACACGCCATTATTAAAAATGAACGCCTAAGTGTCCATAATCAAGATCTGTTTTGTTTATATAGAACGTAAGCTTGTAGAAAAGTCCTACTATAGTGTAAAGGATTCTGTAAAGTCAATAATAACGAAAAAAAGAAAAACCCCGGCTAAGTTTGTTGTGGGCTTCTTCTTAGACCGGGGCGCGTTTGGAACCCTCATAGCTTTAGTTTTAAGTTTACGAATATAGTTATCACCATGAAATAACTACTATGTAAATTATTGACGCGTCAAAAGTGCCTTTTTAAGGACTATTTGAATAAAGATTATTTTGAATTTGAATTTGAATTTGAATAGGTATATTATTAAATTCAATAAAAAATGCGATTACAACAATCTTAACAGCAGAAGTATAAATAAACTGTGTTGCACGCTACAGACTAGAAAAAATAGAAATTCATTTAAAGGTAATTGTATACAATTTTATAACCAATTACCAAATAAAATTTCTTGGATGTCTCTCAATAAGTTTAAAGTTTATATAAAACGTAAGCTTGTAGAAAATTCCTACTATAGTGTAAAAGATTATGTAAATGATAAACAAGCATGGGTATAAAATATTACTCTAATTAGAATAGCTCTTAAAATAATTTTAAGTGGCGTGTGTGATGGTAATACCAAAAAGAAAATTTGCCTGGCTAAGTTTGTTGTGGCCTTCTTCTTAGACCGGGGCGCGTTTGGAACCCTCATAGCTTTAGTTTTGAGTTTACGAATGTAGTTAGCACCACAATTACTACTATGTAAATTATTGTCGCGTCAAAAGTGCCTCTTAAAGGACTATTTTAATTTGAATTTAAATTTGACGGCACATGTAAGCTTTATGCTAATGACATTGCTGGGTCAATTTAACTACTGCCAAGGCCAAAATATGTTTCATATACAAATCTGCATTCAATTGACCTCGTCCTCAGATTAGGAAGTGTTGATATGACTAATGTAGCATTAAACGTAACGTTCGTTCTACAGAAGGCATGTCTGTCTGGTGGGAGGCTTCGGCCGTGGCTAGTTACCACCCTACTGACAAAAACGTGTCGCAAAGCGATTTAGCGTTCCGGCTCGATGTCGCGTATAAACCTAATAGGAGTATGGGTTTACCACATAGCCCAAACACCATCAGGTGAGGTTGCCGTCAAGGGCTAACTTTAGACGACCTCCGTGACGCAGTGCGTGCGCTGGCTCATTATAAAGTTGGGAGGTCCTGAGTTCGATTCCCGGCTCTGGTCGGGTCTGGTGGTAGGCTTCGGCCGTGGCTAGTTACCCTACCCACAAAGTCGTGTCGCAAAGCGATTTAGCGTACCGGCACGATGTCGGGTAGAAACCAATAATACTCCTAACCGGTTAGCCCGCTACCTTCCTAGACAGTATCATAACTTACTACACGTGAGATAGTCAAGGGCTAACTTGTAGTGTATATAAACAAAAAAACTTGTAGTGAATAAAAAAAAGCAATAAATCTTGCGCAACTCCATCCCGTCTCTATCGCCTCATGTGCAGCGCGCCCCATCTTTCTGGGCATCACATTAAATATTGACAAAATAAAAATGTAGAATGCCGGCGGACGTGCGCGTTATGGCGACGTCTAGTAACCGCCAAGGAGCCATTCCATTTTCAAATGTTTCCCGCCAATAAATATCTTATCGAGTTACAATGAGGGATAAAACCGCGCGCCCCGGGACTCTTCGCCACTTTGCCGAAAAAATTTACGTTCCGTTTTTGACGTTCACGTAAAGGGTTCGTGTATGTGTCCATCCTATTTGGTTACATTTGACAGCTGCCCGCCATCTTTGATGCGATATTCTCGAAGGTTTGTTCGAATTATTCGAACCGTTGCGAGAGTTACCCAAGTTTTGAGTTATGATCACAGAAAGCGGGATAAAAGTAAACGGATTAAAGATGAATAAAAAGAAATATCACTAAACCTATAGCGATGTTCTCGTGGCGTCCATTGTTATTGCTATTTTTCGTGGACCAATCACTTGCCACCGTTTTGGCAGCACGACATAATGACAACCAACCTTTTTTTTCTTTTTATGGCTTTACACAAATTCAAATTCGAATAATCTTTATTAAAATAGTCCTTTGAAAGGCGCTTTTGACACGTCAAAAATTTACATAGTAGTGATTTCATGGTGATAACTACATTCGTAAACTTAAAACTACGAGGGTTCCAAACGCGCCCCGGTCTAAGAAGAAGCCCACAATAAACTTAGCCAGGTAAATTTTCTTTTTGTTATCACCATCTCACATGCCACTTAAAATTATATTAAGAGCTATCTTATTAGAGCAACGGATTAGCAAATGTCAAGTTTACAGCAATGGTGAATTGATGTTGGAGAAAAAGGGCGGGAAACTTCGCAATGGGCGGACGCGGCTCCTGCAAACCCTTCCCAAATTAGTACCTGTTATTATTAAGTTTTTCAAAAAAGTAGCTACGACACAAAAGACACCAAAACTATAATGTCCACAACACAACCAACACCAATTCTTTTCAAATTACCCAACAAACATTAATACAAGAAAAGCGTGATAAAACCGCGCCCGCCTAATACGAAGTCCCAATGCTCTATTCCGACAACCAATTTAATACATTTATAATAGTCTTCTAGTCAAGTTTTATACTCTTTTGTACGTATACAGATTAATATCATTTTAACCCTTATAAACAACTTGTAAAATATAATATATCTATATATGTTTATATATGACATATTATGTCTTGATTAATAAATACATCATAATGTAGATATATACATAGCTTCTTAGAATCGCGTCGATAACAGATGTATTTAATACTTTTTTTTAGTTTTTATCCAATCCAAGTTTTTAAAGCAATCAAGATGATACAGTTATGTTTTAAGGATTAGAGGGTATAATTAATCAAATTCAAAATGAAAGCAATACGTGTATTCCACCTATTACTAGTAAAAAGGGCTTAAATGCGGAGCCGTACATTAATTGAAAAAACCTGTAAACCTAATAAATAAAAGTTATAAATACTAATTCTAAAGCGGAAGTCGGGATGTTAGATGGGCCGGCATCCATATTCTTCTTTTTCGAAAATAGGTAATATTATTTTTCTTTATGAAGGAAACCCCTATCATTGATAACGAATTTATGAAGAGATGAAACTAAGAAATTTATATTAAAAGCAAAGCGGCTTAGAAAGAAGAAGTAATTTTTTAGTGTAGATAAAAAATAAGCGCGAATCTTTGCCTTTTACGTAACAGCACATATTTTGGTCACATTGACAATCGGTTCCATGGTGTAACGGTTAGCACTCTGGACTCTGAATCCAGCGATCCGAGTTCAAATCTCGGTGGAACCTGTACTTTTGTCGATCATACTTACATATTTTATTGTTTTTTATTCTATATATTTCACATTTTTTCCCCTCTTTGAATACTTTTGTAGATTATACTTATATATTTTATTGTTTTATATTATTTTTTATTATTATTTTCAATGGCACCTATTCAATGACGGGTGGACGGTTCTGTTTTCGGAGTTGCTTAAGTACGCCGAGAGCACTGATTAATCTTTGTTGTGTGTGTTGTTTAGTAATTATTAGTTTGTATTGAATAATTTGTTTAATGTTGTCTAGTGGCAGTGTAAGTGGCATTTTGCCATTCTAATTGGATTTAAATAAATAAATAAATGGTATTATATATAAATCACATACTTTCCCGTTTTTGAGTTAACATAATATAATATGTTTCATGTTATCTAAAAAACCGGTAATGAAACTTTTAAATAAAAAATAAATTGATTTGAGAATATTTTTTGATAAAACAGAATGTTTGTAGAATATTTTTTTACAAATATCAAAAAAATCCTTGTCTAAAGGAAAACACGTGTATAGTTTTATTGGGCCAGAAACCCTAGTGGGCGTCACCAAAGGTCCTATAAAAGTTTCATCACAATCCAATAAAATATTTCAGTAGCGTAGTAGAGGACAAATATTTTTTTTTTATTATTTATTTATATATATATATTATTAGGAATACTCTGAACTGTTATGTTATATATATATAATATCAGTATAAAGTAATGTTTTCAATTCAATTCGTTTCTAAGTGTTTTCCGGTATCATATTCTCCCGCACTTATCATTTGTAATTTTCTCCGATTTGCATGTAGATTTTTTCCGCATCTGAAGTTTTTAAAATACTTTCAATTTCAATTTCTTTCTTTCTTTCAGAACTCAATCAAAGAAAAATTAATATCCCGACTTCATTGGTCATTTGGAATTGTAATAAAATCAATACATACTAATTAACCGCAGTAAAAGTGATATCCAATTAATATTGTAAATTCAAATGTTGTACTTTTATCACAGGTGTTTTTCCACCAATTCAAATGTTGACCTTTTTTGTAACATTGAGACGTTTTTATTTCAAGTCAATTTTATCTCGCATCCCTTCCTACAAATCTTTCAATATTGTACAATATTGTTTTCGAAATAGAATAAAAGCAGAATTCTCATAATTAAGCAATAAGCTCTCTCTAACTCTCGGAGTTATGTGCGTTTTTAAGCAATTAAATTATCACTTGCTGCAACGGTGAAGGAAAATATCGTGAGGAAACCTGCATGCCTGAGAGTTCTCCATAATGTTCTCAAAGGCGTGTGAAGTCTGCCAATCCGCACATGGCCAGCGTGGTGGACTGTGGCCAAACCCTTCTTATATTGAGAGGAGACCTGTGCTCTGTAGTGAGCTGATAATGGGTTACTCATGAAGCAATAAGCATAACACCCAACACAATTCATAATTAAGCATTAAACTGAACACAAAAAGTAGATGCACATTTACCTTAATAAGTAGTTTATCAGAACTCACGTACCCCCCAACCCAGGGGAACCATGGCCCCTGATAAGTGATAACCTCCGATTGCTGGCAGCTTCGTAAAATCATATCAAAATGACCTAATTCAGCAGTTTTACAACCTTTTATGTCATCTACATGTATACGCGAGTCCCAAGGGCACCGAAACTTGAAAGTTGAAGCGGTGCTCATTAGTTTGTTATAATAAAACATTTCGGAGGCATGTACAGGCGCGCCTTGTATTAACTGATTAGTTTAATTAAAAAATGCTAACTCTTTCGCTGGCAGCGACGGCGCCATGGGAAATGTTGCGTGCTACAGGTTGAAATCTATGTCGGCCGGGTGCAGTCGACAATGTTAAAGTTAACCGCTGATTAACTAACTCAAATTCAAATTCAAATTCAAAATAACCTTTATTCAAATAGTCATTTAAAAGGCGCTTTTGACGCGTCAATAATTTACATAGTAGTGATGTGATGGTGATAACTAGATTCGTAAACTTAAAACTAAAGCTATGAGGGTTCCAAACGCGCCCCGGTCTAAGAAGAAGCCCACAACAAACTTAGCCAGGTAAATTTTATTTTTGTTATCACCATCTCACATGCCACTTTAAATTATATGAAGAGCTATCTTATTAGAGCAATATTTCACACCCATGCTTGTTTATCATTTATGTAATCCTTTACACTATAGTAGGACTTTTCTACAAGCTTACGTTTTATATAAACTTTGAACTTATTGAGAGACATCCCAGAAATTTCATTTGGCAATTTGTTATAAAATTGTATACAATTACCTTTAAATGAATTTCTAATTTTTTGTAGTCTAGAAACTATCTTATTTAGCGACTATTCTTTAATTTGGACAACTCTTAATAGACTCTAGGATGGATATTTAGGATGGTAGCGGGCTAATAGTGTAAATGATTATGTAAATGATAAACAATATGATAACAAATGGGTATGAAATATTGCCCTAATAAAATAGCTTTGAACATAATTTTAAGTGGCATATGAGATGGTGATAACAAAAACAAAATTTACCTGGCTAAGTTTGTTGTGGGCTTCTTCTTAGACCTGTTTGGAACCCTCATAGCTTTAGTTTTAAGTTAACGAATGTAATTATCACCATGAAATCACTACTATGTAAATTATTGACGCGTCAAAAAAAGGAGTGCGTATTTACCATATTCCTAACAGTTAGCCCGCAACCATCCTAGATAGCATCATCACTTACCACCAGGTGAGACAGCCGTCAAGAACTAACTTGTAGTGTATAAAAACAAAAAAAAAAGTTTATCAAACTATATTCAAAAAGTTTTCGATAGCTATATTTATAGACTTATGTGAGATGTATCGATATCGTGCACTGTTCTTAATTAATATTAAAGATAACATTGAAATAATGGTGGATTTCGAAGGCCAGTGAACTTCCAAATCATGGTCTAAGTGCGTAACCAAGCTCGTTCTAACATTCAGATTACAGAAGATAGTCATTCGTTTTAGTTGTATACTTCTTAGATATGTTAAAGTTCTACTCGATTCCCGAGATTGTGATATAACGAATCTCGGTATAAAAATGGAAATCAACAGCCCCAACCCTTTTAGTTTCTACTCCGGCTTTATGCTTATCTTTGACAACTGCAAGACGCCCACTAACTGGTAAAGTTGATGACGGATTAATAAAGAAGTCCATAATAGACTGAGTTGTCAGATGTTAACTGGGATATGACGTAGAACTTGCAGTGAGGTATTCATGTACTGTATTGAGCTACAGTAAATGAATACCTCACTGAAAATTACATGGTAACAACTACATAATTAATCTTATTCTATTCATAACATATTATTATTGTATAATTTGCTTATTTTATTTAAATTATTATCTTCACCACTCTAGTTTCAAGCTATTTTTAAGTTTAAGCTGCTGGATGTAGGGGTGAAGGTTGTTTGGTCGTCCCCATTGGTTTGTAGTCCAGGTATGGGACTGGTGGGCCAGGGAGGACGGCGAGCGTTCGCTGCACTCGCCATCGGTGATGGAAGGCCGGGGGCTAGAGAGTGCTGATCCACCTCTTTTGCTCCTGTTCCTCCGGAGGACTTGTGGGCGATGGAAACGGTATCGTCCATCACTCACAGTACGGTACTCAAGTTGGTTGGTGTGCTGTTGTTCCGGCACACCTCTAACTGGCGAAACTGGGCACGTTGTGCAAGAGGAGTGTCTGCTGCGGAGGTCACTCGCTGGTGGAGTTGCGGATGTATGCGAAAGATTACCCGTGACCTTCACCTTACAGCGGTAAGTAGGAACACGTGGGGATTTTAGTCAGTAGGAGTTTGACATAACCTCTGTGCCTCTCCGTGGCGCAGAGGTATCCATGAGGATTAACCCACGATAAAAAAAGGGAGTTATTAATTGATGTCCTGTTCTGTAGCCACAGTTTGGCAAATAAATTTATTTATTGTTATTATAATTATTCGTTATTGAATTTTCTATAAAAACGATTCCATATAATTGTATTTTTATTACAACGGTTAAATCGATCAACGGTTAAAATGGTGTCGCCGGGCCTAACCCTTCCGATTCCGTTCGGCCGATGCTTATCGGGTCGCGGTTCATACGTCAGGCGGGCATTACCTGTGAATTATTATTTCTGATTAATAAATTGTGGCTCCCCGAAGACAGGGGCGGGGCGCGGTCTCCTCAATTATGAAATTTGATGCTTATTCATTAAAACCTACGGGGCCCAAGAGGCCCGAGGCGAGGCCTTTAGTGGGTTAACGGGACTTGACGTGTCCGGGCGACGTTTTAAGGCGTAGTTTGACAGGTGTGGTTGTTTTTAGATACGATTACGTAGTTTTTGACGACCCCTGTGGCGCAGCGCGTGCGCTGTCGCATTGTAATTGCAGGTCCTGGGTTCGATTCCCGGCTCGAGTCTGGTCTGTTGAGAGCCTTTGGCCGTGGCTAGTTACCCCTACCGACAAAGACGTGCCGCCAAGCGATTAAGCATTCCGGCACGATGTCGCGTAGAAACTAGAAACCAATTAGGAGCATGGGCTTACCATACTCCTAACAGGTTAGTCCGCTAGCATTGTAGACGGACATGATCACTTACCACCAGGTGAGATAGCCTCCAAGAGCTAAATTGTAGTGTATAAAAAAAAAGTTTATTAGCAACTGTATTACCTACTTTCTTTAAACAAGGATTTCGAAGGTCTATAAACCCAGGTTTTATAATCCTTTGTTGTTGTATGTATGTCTTTATAGCTCGTTTATATATGTATTTATTTATATATATGTGAATGTAAAGAATATGTAATTTTATTTCTTATTTTTTTTTTTTATTAGACTACTTTTACTAATTTTACTTAACTATTGCACTATCCCCCTTTCCTTTTAAATGTTTCCTTTCACAAAAGGTCCGGAGGAGATCGCTTTAAGCGATAAAACCGCCTTCGCGTATTATGTTTGTTATTTATTTGTTTTAGAATCCAAGTATTGCAATGGGCAATAAATACTTTATGCATCTATCTATCCTTCGTCTATTATAGCCTCGTATTTAAAATTAAAAAAAGAAAGGGTCTCCTTAAAAATAAAAATAAAGGGCCGAAAATGTATTGATCAACGACCACAGCTCAGAGTTCGAACATGAGATATTAATAAAAAAAAACACTATGGCTGTTTAATGCGTTAATTAATTATTCCTAATTTCAAATAAGTACAGAAACTTAGGTAAACTAATTTTCATTTAAATGTTCCGAACATGAGATATTAATAAAAAAAATCACTATGGGTGTTTAATGCGTTAATTAATTAATCCTAATTTAAAATAAGCACAGAAACTTTGGTAAACTAATTTGAATTTACATGTAATAATTACAAAGTACTACTTCGATCAGACTATTTGGAGACGGTTGGTTTTTTTATTTTTGCCTAGTGAAAAAATTTAACACCAGGTTCCACCGAGATTTGAACTCGGATCGCTGGATTCAAAGTCCAGAGTGCTAACCATTACACCATGGAACCGGATAAGGCATGTCAATTACTGCCAAAATGTCTGTGATAATATTTTATTTCCAAATTAGTCTTATGTTATATTCTAAAATTTCATTTGATCATTCGCCAACGTCCATACCATGTTGAATACACCGGTTCTCGTCCGATCACCGAAGTTAAGCAACATCGCGCGCGGTCAGTACTTGGATGGGTGACCGCCTGGGAACACCGCGTGATGTTGGCTTTTTTTATGTTGAAATATGATTTTATTACTAACATCAAAATATTGAATACAAAATGCATTATTCCTTACTATTTTGTTATGTTATGTAGACAAACATGGGAAGCCGCGATAGAATTTAGGAAAGTTAAGTCTAATAATAGGTTTATATTTTTATTCTTCTTATTCGTTCACTCTTGGCAGAATGGTCGTGGTTATGATTTGGCCTTACGATCACAACACAGTAGCTCTTACGATCTCCTTCCAGTGATTTCTGTTGGTAGTATCACGGGAACACTCGGAGACCGTTGTAGCGGAACGGATTGTGTCCGTCCAGCTAGTAGGGGAGCGACCACGTGGACGTGTGCCCTCTACTCGACCTTGTACTACGAGGTGTTCGATAGTACCAGTCGTCCTTGTTATATGCCCAAAGAACTTAAGGATTCGCAGTTGTACAAGCGACGAAAGCCTTTGATTTATTTTCAGTTCTTTGAGTATGGAGGCGTCTGTTCGATGCCCTGTCCAGCTGATTCGCAATACGCGTCTCGAGCACCACATTTCCAGTGCATCTTTTTTTTTGTAATTTATATCTGCATTTATTAATTTGTAGGTACATGTCATTCACAAGGGACTTTTACGGAAATCACCGCATATTTTCCATTGAAAGTGTTATCTCAAACACTCAGCAGCAACCTACTTACGCAAGTAGGTAGACAGGTGGGTATAGGCATGAAAAGCATAAACAATTTTAACCAAGGAATTAGGTATAAATACAAGGATGAGTTTCCAGTATCCTCCCTCGCAGGGAAGTGATCCTTCAACTCGCCATTTTAGTTATAAGCAGAATCTTCGAACCAATAGTTAGTAAGCTGCTTGTCGACCGTGTGCTACGCTTGGTACACGGGCCAGTGCTTTGTTCGAGCACCTGCAATTCATCGCGCCATATTACCGACGTCCACCGGACTTAAGAGGTCTGCCACGTGCCACCTAACTGACCCATCGTTTTTTCGCCGCTGGTTGACAGGCGCTCGCCGGAACTTACTCAGGCGGGCCTGACCTCGCTGAGTGGCGGGCGAAAGCCTAGGCCATGGACTCGATCGCGCTGCAATGCATACCACCGGATTGACACCACTGACCAGTGGTCACACCCAGCGACCCGCCTGTAGTCGCAGGCGGCGTTGCCACCACTGAAGGGGGCCATCGCCCCGAACAGTTACCCTGAGACCCGACAGGGTCTGCGTGGATGTCCAGGAGCAATAGTTATTACCGTAGCTCTGGCAAGGGATTGAGCTTAGGATATGAAAAATCGGGTGTTAGGTTATTTTATGAATATCGCCTGTAATAGACAACAAGTAATGCGACGATGGTTGATTCGTCGGTTGGTTTGCTTATGACGTAATAGGATGATCGAACTGAGATTAGTTGAAGAGTAGATAAGAATTATGCCGGTTGAAGTAAGAATTCGAGAACCTGTGCTTAGGCGCTGTGTTGTGTAGCTTACAACCACTCAGTTGGCGATGGTTATTTCGATTGAATATCTTAATATTGTAATTTTCATAAATATAAATATAATAAAGCTATAACTTGTAATAGAAATTAAGTTTATAAGGACCCTTTTTAGATCAGGCTTTCTCACGAATCCCTAAAAAGTCTCAGTCTAACACTGGAAGTCCATCGGTAGATGTAACGATGATGATGATGAGAACGATGAAGTCTTGTCGATTGTGACCTGGTCATCAGAGTCATAAAGACCTAAGGTAAAAAGGTGAGTAAATTGATATTAGGATAGCGTTGAGATGTTCCATACTCAGATTTAACAAAAATGGTCCTTATCACGTCACTGTACAAGTAAGTACCTTTGTGATTACTGTATGTCTATTCGGTAAAAAACCTGAACACTTTAGAATAATGACGCACCACCTTATACGCTGATGTGATAAAGTGTAGATGCGTTGTGGCCTTATATTGGTGATAGTAAAGCAAGGCAATTGCCCCGAATAAAAAGTTGCACAAAAACCAGCGACCACTTATCCAGTTAACTCCTAAAAGGTGAGCGTATTCTGTTACAAAATCAGAGTGATAGGTTTGATAAAATCTGGTTTATAATTAGCGGAGCCGCAGCTTCCGTTGAAGTGTCTTTCTCATTCGTTGCATCTCTTTTTATCTTATGCACCACGGACATATCTTCTTTCCTAATGCTTCATACCTGAGCTATTTGGGAGAATTATTGTAGAACGAAATAATTAACAATAGAAATCGCGAAAAACAGTTTAACAATTTTCCATTTTCGGTTGCGATTCTAATAATCGTTTCATGCGTATAAAAGTCATCGTTTAGGATCACCAACCGACATTTCAATCAAATCAAATCAATCATGATCTTCATCGAAATATCTCTCTTCATTAAAAGGCACTATTGACGCGTCAATAATTCACGTAGTTGTTTTTGATGGTGCTAACTACATTCGTAAACTTAAAACTACAGCTATGAGGGTTCCAAACGCGCCCTGCTCTAAAAAGATTTAAACATCGTAATGAGACTATCCTCTGACTCCCTCCCTCCGATGAGAGAAGATGATTGTGTCTAGCGGCGTGTTTTGTTTGACCAAATCGACGATGACTTGGTCATGTATATCAGCGACATACGAGTAGATTGGTTTGCACTAAGATGCAACGAAGTTTGACGACCTCCGTGCCGCGTTCGCTGTCATATTATAAAATAATATATATTCCTGGGTCGAGTCTGGTCTGGTGAAAGGCTTCGGCTGTGGCTAGTTACCACCCTACCGACAAAGACGTTTCGCCAAGGGATTTCGCGTTCCGGCACAATGTCGCGTAGAAACCAATTAGGTGGACTGGCCATACTCCTAACAGGTCAGCCCGTCACCATCTTAGACTGTATCATCACTTACCAACAGGTTGCTGTCAAGGGCTAGCTACTGACGCGGTTCAGTTACTGACTATACCTTTCTGTTATATCATGTGTGATCTGGTCGGCATTACATCCCGTCTATTTATAGAGAGTCTTAGCTTCTTAGACGAGAGGGATCAATAAAATCATTCAAGATAATATTTCATCCATTATCATAATATTATTGATAATAATTGACGTAGTCGGTACATAAAACTAACACACTCTTAACTGTGGAGATAAAATCGATAAAACACTCGTTTATTTTGTCGTTAAGTACCTACCTGCTATAGATTGTTTTTACGAGGGGGTTTTAAAGTCCACTTTTAAGTTAACAACGTTTTTCAAAAAAAATATATAAAATAAAATAAAAGTATATTAGTATATAGTAGTAATAACCTACTAAAATGTAACAGAAGAAAAAATAAAAATTATTAAAAAAGCCAACATCACGCGGTGTTCCCAGGCGGTCACCCATCCAAGTACTGACCGCGCCCGATGTTGCTTAACTTCGGTTATCGGACGAGAACCGGTGTATTCAACATGGTATGGACGTTGGCATACCGTGAACGAAAATACATGAATAGTTACCAATAACGTGCTTTTTATTTAACTTAACTGGGTGTCAAATAGGATTACACAATAGATAACGCTTTTTCGATTCCAAATTGAAGTTAACATTCACGTAATCAAATAATTAGAAAATATTGTTATAATATGTCAGTTTGCTAGATAAACGGTTTTCATTAGAGAATAGATTAAACGGGTGTACAGCTCAGCATATACAAATATATAAATATGTATTAACAAATATATAATATTCGTATATTATACACCATATACCATAAAAAATTTATTTATAACATCTGAAACTTAAAATAAACCTTAAATTAACCTAACACCAAAAACCTTAAAAAATATAATATAATTACTAAAATGTATCTACTATTAAAAGGAGGCAAGGTTAGGTAAGGTTCCGAAGATACTGGCAGCGTTCCCCCTTTGAATTGCAAGACTAATTCGTTGTCTGAGGTATCTGGGAGCTCTTCGGTCTGCCATGACGTCGACTAACCTTTTGGTTATTTCCCTAAAAAGCCCTATAGCGCTAGGACCCCACGTACCGAATGGGACAAAATCATATTCAGAGATATAAAAAATAGTAATAATCACACTCGATAGTAGTCTTACAAGTGACCAACTACATGCACTGCATTATAATAATAGGACAAGAATATATAAATGTAATTTAAATATGGTTTTATTTCATTGAAAAATCCATTAAACAATAAAAAAAAAACATCGGATATGTTTAGAAAAAATAAAAAACAAAAATAAAGCCAACATCACGCGGTGTTCCCAGGCGGTCACCCATCCAAGTACTGACCGCGCCCGATGTTGCTTAACTTCGGTGATCGGACGAGAACCGGTGTATTCAACATGGTATGGACGTTGGCGAATGATGATGTGAAATTTTAGAATATAAGACAAAGACTGGTTTGAAAATAAAATATTATCACAGATTAAATTACATGTAGAGTTAGTAATAAGTGTTTTAAAATTCAATTTCAGTCCGGGAAAAAGGCGGGAGACTTCGTATATGGCAGCGCGGTTTTTTCATGCTTTTCTTGAATTAATGTTTGTTGGCTAATTTTGAAAAGGACTGGTGTTGCTTGTGGTGACAGTTTTGGTGTCGTTTGTGTAGTGGCTGGTTTTCTGAATGGTTAACAGGTATTGATTTGGGAAAGGTTTGAGGGAGCCGCGTCCGCGGAGTGCGAAGTTTCCCGTCATTTCTCCTTAACTTCTACATTGCTATAAACTTGACATTGGCTAATCTGTGCCAAGCTTATAAAGAGAGAACTAATAAAATAATAAACTTGACATTGGTTAATCTGTGTAAAGCCATAAAACGAAAGAAAAAAAAAACAGTCCCTATTATTTACTTAGTTCGAACCACGTTCCGTCCGCATGTCTGTCAGTGATCTATATCTCCCCAGAGTGTGGTCTAATATTACTAATTGCCGCAATAACATCAAATCAAAAATAATACAGTGAAGTTAAAAGTCAAAATTCAAGCTTGATCTTAATAATGCCAATATTATGCAATATTTACCATTTATATCCTATCCTATTAATATCTTGGAGCTGTCTATTAATAAGTTCAATTTTTTTATAAAACGAAAGCTTATAGAAAAATCATATCACGATATTAAGGAATTAAGGATTATATAAAGGATAAAAAAGCTTGGGTGTGAATTGCTCTATCTCCATAGGTACTATAATTTGTTATTGATTGCGTGAACGCTAAATCGCTTTGCGACACGTCTTCGTCGGTAGGGTAGGTAGGTAATTATTCACTAGGCACGGCCGAAGCCTCCCACCAGACCAGACTCGAGCCGGGAATCGAATCCAGGACCTCCCAGGAACTTTATAATGCGACAGCGGGCGCACTGGGCCACGGAGGTCGTCAATCGTACTATTTTTGTGTGATAAATACGTAGGTGAGGTAGCTGCACCTTCTACCTTTTTTGGCATAGATAAAATGCTTACGTAACATACCACTCAGTCAGTTGAAGTGGACATGAAGTAAGGTAGTGTTTACACACATTAAAAACTCTCGTGCGTTCGTCATAATCGAACCTATAGGTGAGGAAACGCCAGAAATGTAGGTAGGTAATAACAATTTTAAACATAGTTAATAGTTGATGCGTATCTAAGATCCATGATAAAGAACTATCTACCTACCTAAGAAACAGTGATAACCCGAAACAAAATACCTAAGCAATTACTACTTTACTTAGTAAACAACTAAGTAGTTCCGGCAATTATTCACTGTAAAGTTAATGCATTTTAAGTATATTATTAGGCCTCATAAGAAGGCTCAGAGTCACTCAACGGGCGACGGAGAGAGCTATGCTGGGAGTATCTCTACGTGATCAAATCAGAAATGAGGAGATCCGTAGAAGAACCAGGGTTACCGACATAGCTCAGCGAATTGCGAAGTTGAAGTGGCAATGGGCGGGGCACATAGCTCGGAGAACCGATGGACGTTGGGGTCCCAAGGTGCTGGAATGGCGACCCCGCACCGGTAAACGTAGCGTTGGTCGACCCCCAACAAGGTGGACAGACGACATCAAACGAGTCGCAGGGAGCCGCTGGATACAAGCGGCCCAAGACCGTGGCCATTGGAACTCCCTACAAAAGACCTATGTCCAGCAGTGGACGTCTATCGGTTAAAGTGAAGTATAAACATTAATTCGGTACTAATTCGGCGGTGTAGGAGGTACAGAGTTATCTGTCTTTCATATTTGTTTCTAATATTTACGACCTTTCATTCTAAAGTAAACGGTTACCTACGTAATTCATAACAAATACCAAAGCTGAAAGGAAAATAAATTGATATCTCTATATCTTCTATTTTTACACTGGCTATAATACCTGAGTGATTTCAAATTTCAACTTTCCATTACGTCGGTAGGTAATTACCTACTTCGCAGAACAAAGGTTAGTTTTTTTGGTCCAATTTGTCTTATAAGCTTAAACCGTTTTTAATATGCAGTTATAAATCAATCAATAATGAATTTCTACAAATTATCAGCATAAATTTAAATATATATTATTTATTTTAAGTTATCACTTTAAGTGACATACCTAATCTGATTTGCTGATTTTCTGATCAGCATTTAAACGCATACTTGACTGACAGCAAAATTGATTACCTACTTGAGCAAATCGAAGCACTTCGAGACAAAAACATAACATGTAACAAAAGAACAAATCCGTTTTCAGGGGAATCACAATTTGCTAAGAAACAACGCATACACTAAAATGGATCTTAAGCTGATGGGAGTAAAATTTAAAATCATTTGCACTGACTACAAATTTAGATGCAAATTAAGTAAACCTAACCAAAGGCGACAAAGGTTTAAAAACAAAACGAGCAAAAGTTTAATAGCAAATTATTTTATTAGTTAATCACTTGACACCTCGTTACAGGAGTATCCTTCCGTCACTTTATCGAAGCACAAAAACCCACGACAATGTCCTGCAATCCACAACACGGAAACACGGGAAAACTGATATTTTTCCTCTAAACTCATGATGATGAAAATCCTTAAGCTATTTCTTCAATCGTTCAGCGCATCACGAAGGAGAATATTGACTCTATGACGTCATCCAGATCCCTGCTAAAAGGTGATAGTTGAGCTTCGTGCGGCGTCGTCGACTTGTCTTTTCCGTCAACCATCAAGTGGCAATTCGGTCCAACCATGGACACGTTATCGCCTCTCCATCTCCTGTTGACAGTCACTATGCCGCCGCTTCCAACCAAATTGATAGTTCCAAAGTTATCTATAACATCTACTTTGCAATCATTGCCTATAACTTCGATTTCTCCTTGATTGCCAGTCACTCTCACTATACAATTATTACCGACGACTTTCAGACTGGTCGGATTATTCTCCATGGTCACTTTCTTCTTGTTGCCAACGATCGAGTACTTCTTCATTTTGGAAAGTTGTAATTAAAAATTAATTATAATAAAATTGTAAGACACGTCTTGCTCTTGTGGTTTCTAGCGCCTGAGTGATTTAAATTTAGAATGCGCGTGGTTTATAATGTCGTGAGCACGCGTTCGCGCCGGTGGCGATAAGGGAGTCCCCTCGTGTGTATCATTCATTGATGAAATACTACGTATTATAAAATGGCCCGGTCAGTGATTTTCGAGTATAATTTATTTTTAAGAGTTATAATTACTTCGCATTTTTGTTATTCCCCGTGTAAATGCATTTATGTAAGATCAGGTAACGACGACGGGTTCGACGACCTATGTGGCGCAGCGCGTGCGGTGTTCCATTTAAAAGTTGGTGGTCCTGGGTTCGATTCCCGGCTCGAGTCTGGTCTGGTGGGAGACTTCGGCCGTGGCTAGTTATCAGCCTACCGACAAAGATGTGATTGCGCGTTCCGGCACGATGTCGGTAGAAACCAATTAAGAGTATGGGTTTACAATACACCTAACAGGTTAGTCTGCTACCATCTTAGACCGCATCATCATTTGCCATGAGGTGAGATGCAGTCAAGGACTAACTTGTGGTGGATAAAAAAAAACTTAGAGTAAAGTTTTATTTTTTAATTAACCGGATTTAAGTTACTAATAGTAGCTTTTAATACTAATTATACTTACAAACGTTACACTGGAGTTACTATCAATGGTTTGTCAATTTAATAGATACAGCTTCTTAATATCGTAATGTGAGGTTATTTGATAAAGATGGCTTTTTAGCGATTAGTCTATCAATTTAATAAAGCCCAACCCAACCCGGATTTTAGTGAAATATTTGGCTTACGATGCCAAGAACTTGTAGGCCTAAAGACGGCTGTCTGACTACAAGTTCAATTTATTTTAAACTCGAATTGGGCCATCTATCTATATATATAAAAGCGAAAGGTCACTTACATACTGATTAAACACGAGATCTCAAAAACTATTGTACGTATAAAGCTATAATTTAGCAAGTAGGTGTAGTAAGTGATAGTTAAGAGATGTCAGCTAAGAAAGGATATTTGGAAATTCCACCCCTAAAGGGGTAAAATAGAGCTTGGATCACAAACGTATGAAATTTCTTTGTTTTTAGAGTTAGAGACACAAAAATTTGCATTAAGATTAATAATAGATAATAAATAAAAAACATGTACTTACATCAAAAGTTTTTTAAATATTACCTGTTAAGGGTGGTAAAAAAGGGGATGATAGTTTATTTTTTTATTATGAAGTCTACAAGCTTGAAATTTTGAAAATAAGTTTCTTTTAGGGCGTAGGGTAAGTAAGGCTAGAATGTTTTTTAATTTAGAAGCACAAAAATCGGCAATTTGACACTTGCCTGTAGCTTACTTTCTGAAGCAGGGCATTGGCCGCACGGGTAACCTCAATCTCAAGGGAAATCCGCAATTCTACGCAGACGAAGTCGCGGGCAACAGCTAGTATTGTCATAAGGTCATGTAAAATTGAAATGCATGCAACAAAACGTGTTTTAGCTTAGAATGTCAAGTTTAATGTTAGTTGTAGATAACATCTAAGCATTCATAGATAAACACTTAATTGGCATTTTTTTCAAACCGCGGGACAAAACCGTTTGTAAGCATACAATTATTTAAATCACACTCATTATAGCTCATAAGTTATTTCCTAGCTAAATAAAAACAACATAATATATTCTACATCACCGAATAGAACCGGAGTAGGTTTATTTAATTTCGTTTATTGCCCGGAGGCGATGGATTTTATCTTAATGTGCTATTTTAAAGATACGAACTTTTAAAGTGCCGTTCAAATATTGATCAATTTATACTAATCCTGGCTATTCAACCGTGATGTAAATATATAATAATATATTGAACAGACCTACCAACTTTAAGTAATTAGTAATTTTTTTATATACACTACAAGATGGCCCTTGACGGCTATATCACCTGGTCTTTGTCGGTAGGGTGGTAACTAGCCGCGGCCGTAGCGTCCCACCAGACCAGTCGCGAGCCGGGAAACGAACCCAGGACCTCCGACTTTATAATGAAACAGCGCAATGGCTTCCTATTAAATAAAATACTACTCAGTAGGCATATTGCCCCTAAAGCATATTTAATTATTTATTAACCTTCCTTCTTCAATTTGTAAAACTCTTCGCCGAAAACTCGCCTTGATAACTCTCCGCCCTTTTTTTTTATTGAAATTAAATTAATTTTTATTGAAATTAAATTAAATTGAAATGAAATGAAATTAATATTAATTCGGAGAAAATAAATCGGACACAGATAATGATATGTTTGTTTCTATAGGTACCTAGTGCATATATTCGGGGTGGTTGATTTTCCTGTTGAATAGGTACTGTAAATTGTAATACCATATAAATGTTCTGTACCGGTACCTACCATCCTGATCACGGAGTAGGGTTCCATCATACCCTTAACAAGATAACCGGCTACCATCTGAGACTGTATCATCACTTACACCAGGTGACATAGACGTCAAGATCTCACTTATAGTGGATGAAAAAACTTTAAAAAATCTGACAGATTAAAATCTAAGATTCAATTGCGTTAACCGGATATTATACCCTGGCTTCCATTCCTCTTCTCATATAGTCATTAGACTTGAGACGGATGTAAAAAGGGGGTTTTTTTGCGGTTATTTACTTAAATCAGAAAGCATTCTCTGAGGAAATTTTTAGGAATCCGTAGCTTATTTGAAGGAAAGCATATTTCGATATTAGAGGAGTATAAATGTACCCAGCAATATGGCAAATATTCTTAATAAAGATAGATAGATCATCATCATCATCATCATGATCAACTCATTACCGGCTCACTACAGAGCAAGGGGCTCCTCTCAATATGACAAGGGTTTGGCCATAGTCCACCACGCTGGCCATGTGCGGATTGGCAGACTTCACACGCCTTTGAGAACATTATGGAGAACTCTCAGGCGTGCAGGTTTCCTCAGGATGTTTCCTTCAACTTTGAAGCAAGTGATATTTTAATTGTTTAGAAACGCAGAAAACTCCGAAAAGTTAGAGGTGCGTGCCCGGATTCGAACCGCCGACCTCTGATTAGAAGGCTGGCATCCTTACCAATAGGCTATCACCGCTTCACAATAATATATATATACTCTTTCTTGCACACAAATTATAGATAAACGACAATACGGAACACTTAACACATAAGTATGCAAAGGCGGTCTTATTTCTATTGTCATTGTCATTCCCAATGGGCAATAAGTATATCTTATAGCTGGTAAGAGAGTTACTAACCGAATGAAGGTACGTAGATACCTACCAAATTAACAATATATTTAACCCCTATCAGAATATAAGCCAGAACCTAGCTAGCAGTCAGTTTTCATATTCACTTACGCCACATAAATCTGACTTTTTATACTACGATATAACCATATTTTTCTTGCCCTTCTCCAACACTGTGCACTACTTTCTTATGGTAATATAAAGTTCTTCTTTCCTCATACAGACCATTTCATTTTTAAGGGTCACTAAACGTCATAATGTTACAACGCAACTTTTGCCTTTAGGTACCTAGATAACTTACTGAAGGAACTCTCTAGCACCTAAGTAGGTACTTCAGGATAAATATAAAATAGTGTATCAGCTGTTCACATTTTTCGTAATTTGATTTTTATTGATTGTGGTAAAGTTACTATCAATTTGGTTTTTTTTTTACGCACTTCAAGTTAGCCCTTGACGGCTATCTCACTTACTGCAGTCTAGGATGGTAACTATGGCTAACCTGTTAGGGGGCATGGTAAACTCACACTCCTAATTGGTTTCTACGCGACATCGTGCCGGAACGCTAAATCGCTTAGCGACACGTCTTTGTCGGTAGGATGGTAACTAGCCACGGCCGAAGCCTCCCGCCAGACAAAAATCGAGCCGGGAATCGAACCCAGGACCTCCAATTTTAAAATATGACAGCGCACGTTAACGTTACGTCATATTTAAAACACGGAGGTTGTATACGGCCGAAACAGCGATCTAAAGTATGGCCCGGTATAGTTTCATACGGAACCTGTGTGTGTGTGTTTTAAGATACATCGCACTTGACTCGTCCGAGTAAAGTACCTTTCATCCTCGTGCCTTGATGATCTTAACAGGATTTGCCTTGAAATAACTGTGTCAAGTTCCATTAAACTACCTACATCCTATCGTCAATTATTCCTATAAAAATATCACTTATTACAATATATATAAGAATCTATTTCGAATGTATATCCTGTTTCATATTGCACATATTTGTATTGCTGTTTGAAAAAGAACATACAAACATTCACACTGTTGGATTGTTCTTTGCATCAGTGAACAAACGAATTTTAAGGTATCCGTACGTGTAAGTCACTTACCTCCTCTAAGCCTTCCGTACTTCTGTCTATCCGTCCGTTTAGAAAAGTGTTTTTTCTTCAATTTTATTACAATGTTCATATTACACTTTTTTTTAATACACTACAAGTTAGCCCTTGACGGTTATCTCACTTGATGGTAAGTGATGACGCAGTCTAGGATGGTAGTGGCTCCTAATTGGTTTCTACGCGACATCGTGCCGGAACGCTAAATCGCTTAGCGACACGTCTTTGGCGGTAGAGTGGTAACTAGCCACGGCCGAAGCCTCCCTACAGACCAGACTTGAGAACTTTTGAGAACATTATGGAGAACTCTCAGGCGTGCAGGTTTCCTCACGATATTTTCCTTCACCGTTGAAGCAAGTGATATTTTAATTGCTTAAAAACGCACATAATTCAGAAAAGTCAGAGGTGCGTGCCCGAGATCCAACCCCCGACTTCTGATTTAGGAGGCGGACGACCTAACCACTAGGCCATCACCGCTTCATATAAAGATTATATCCATGTAATGCTAATTTTTACCCCTAATAAAATGGTTCTCGTCGAATTTCCTCGTATTTCTACTGTGACCAGCAGTCGGCCGTAAGTAGACAAATGCTGAACAATATAAATAAGTCCAGTATCTACCGTTAACGTATAAAGAAATAGTTATTCACGATCGCGACATTCTAACCTTAATCTATTATGATATAAAAGGTGACTTGTTTATAAGGAAGTTAGATTATTGTTAGTAGGTATGCATGTAACCTAACAAACATAAGGAAGTAGATAGTGTACAAGTAGATAGATAGAAACCTTCCTATCTAACTGTATTTTATAATTTATGTATTTACATAATCATTCGTATATATACATATTTATTTATTAAGACCAACTAGAAAGTTGGCAAGCAAATCGCTACAATATCGATGGCGCCCACTAAGAGAGGATTTTTGAAAATTCCGTCCCTTGCACCATTGGCTTTTGGCCAGCCGAGAGAAGTGGCGAATGCTCGTGAGGCGTATACCTAACATCTGCCCTGAAAGACGAAGCTTCGTGATGACCACGACCACTCTGCCAAGAGTGTCACGACGAAAAAGAAGAAAGCTGGCAAACAAATAGCTATAATAACGTAGTCGTCCACTAAGAAAGGTTTTTTGAAAATTCATCCCCTCCCATTCCAAAATGAAATTTGAATGAAATTTCCACTGCAAGAGGGGTTTGAAATTAGTATGAAATTTCAACTTTATGCCTCAGGTAAAAGCTAGTTTCTTATTATATTTTATCTTCAAGTCGTTGTGTATCGCGAATATTATTCACTGTTATGAAAATTCTACATAATCGTTATCTGAAATCGTTTGAATCATAGTTATTATTGACAAAATTTTCCTGAACGCAACACCACGATGAAATGAGTCACTCGTCAACTTCTTACAAAATTGATGTAATCTAAGCCCTTAGAAATGCCGTGGCCAGTGACTCATGCGCAGACTTCGGTGCAGACGTGGGAACCGTTTATCCAAAGATCAAAAACGTAGATAGATCCTACATCGCAGCAGTACCTAATCATCCGACCAGTGGACGTAAGATGCGCACCAATAGATAGTTAGGTATATGTGTCATTTTCACTTAATTCTAAGAGATTTATTTATGACAATTAAGGAAAACATAAAATAAGGCCAAAGAGATTACATAATATATACAAAATATGTTAAAAAGGTAAAAATTTAAAAATTTAAAATGTAACTAAGTGAAACTGACTAAGGTGAACAAGTTAACAAGTAAGTGGGTGTGCATGTGTGTGTGTGTGTGTGTGTGTGTGTATGGGCACGTGTTAAAATGGGTAAACACATGAACTATTTAGGCAGATTTAGTATTTCTTTTGTTTTGCTGCATTTTAGTTGAGTGAATTAGATCTAAATCGTAATAAGATTTATTGTAGCTTCTAGCCAGACGTATAAGAAATTTGTCTCTATAAGTCGAGAAAAATGAATCCATAACATGGCACGGGTGTGGGCTACACGCCAACAGCCAACATAGGTGGGGTCGCATGAAACTGATGATAACTCAAAACCCGTGATAAGTAAATCTTTATAAAGCTGAAATTACTGAGTTTCTTTTAAAATAAAATTACTAAACAAGGGCCAAAGCTGAACCCTCAGCTTTGGCCCTTGTATACACACAACACATACAACATTATTACTGTCATATTTTATGTTTTCTTTGTTTGTTGTATATTTCTTAAAAAAAATTGCAGCCTTTACACTAACACAAACAACAAAACCAATAGGACAAAACTCTACAAATTAGTCGTAACTTTCTTGTGTCATTGTGTTGTAGGTATCTACTAAAAGAAAGTGGTGACTTCTGTATTATATTTTCATCTAATCTTTGACTGTTGCGAATGATGACCGTAAACCGAGTTGGCCTGCGGCACGCGTTTATTCAAGAAAAAAGTTATGACTCATACCATGCGTAGACGCATAACTACCTCTCGCATTCATTTGTTGACTGGCAGAAAAACAGTAAAGAGAGTCTGTCATTACCAAGCTATTACCGACCCACTTTTTTTTAAATACCGTCTAGGGCTAACTTGTAATGATTTAGCCCTTAACGGTATTCTCACCTGATGAGATGATGTCTAATTACCCTACCGAAAACGACGTGCCGCCAAGCGATTCATCGTTCCGGCACGATTTGTGTCGATAATATACCAATTAGGAGCGCCTTTGGGTTTACGTAAAACCTAGGTAATAATTCAAAAATTTCGAGTTATTACATGTTCACAGTATGTTTCTATTTTTTTTTCTCCACTCCAAGTTAGCCCTTGACGACAATCACACCTGGTAGTGATGGTGCAGTCTAAGATGTTAGCAGGCTAACTTGTTAAGGGTATGGTAGACCCGTACTCCTAATTGGTTTCTACGCGACATCGTTTCTATTGCCTAAAATGTAAAGGAAGTCAAGGAACGTGTTTTTGTTCGATTTTAATCTTTATAACGTAAGTATTTAGTTTTCAACTCTCACTTAGCCTTTAAAGAAATGGGTATGACTCAGAAGTCTCAAGCCGTGCGTAGGTGCATACCTGTTGCATTCATCAATTCTGCAATCTAGCGAAAAAAGTAAGGAAAATACGCTTACAAGAAATTACGTATCTTATTTCAGTTTTAGGGCAAACTGTATAATAACACTTTCTAGGAACGTTGAGTCAGGGTTCCTTACTTTTGATACAGAATACGTAACAGTTATATCTCCGTAAAAAATAGTCATGCAAGCATCGTTCACCGAAAATTTTGATAATCATAAGTATTAGGTGCGATAATGTTAAAGTAAGAAATTATGCCCATTAGCTTAGGGCATGAGTTCAGATAAAGGGTAATTTTGCCCAAAATTAAATGTTGTTGATAAGGATTAATGTCTACGAAGCATACACAGCCCCAACGCTCTTGAGCTGGGAACATTGCCTATTTTTCGATTCCAATATCAAATCAACAAACAATAGTAGATTTATAATAGTACCTACGTTGTACTATTATAAATTGTATGGTCATTGTGATTCTATATGCTTGGCGCTCAAAAGCAAAGTTTTTTAAGAGCCGTCACATATCGGTCTGGATGAATACCGTCCGACCTTCCCGTTATCCCAAACGTCTCCTAAGCCTCGACTTACTGAGGTTCGGCGCCTCCTGGCGCCCTTAGGCCGACGTTCCCTTAGTTTCGCCCTTCGAGCCCTAGGGCTTAAAATTTCTTCTGCCAGAGCTTCTTTCCGAAGCTCGCCAAATAGCCCGGTTACGCTGTCGCAACCAATAGTAAACCTATTATATAGCAAAGCTAATAGTCAATACGAAAAAAAAAATTGCGGGATTTTCCCAGGAAGGAAGAGAACATGGCAAGCATGGGTTCCAGCCTACTTCCCTGTTAAAGCAGAATTGCTAAATTACCATTAGAAAATGAAGTTCTGATAATTCTTAACATTTCCATACTCAAACTACTAGTGGTTAAGAGAGCTACTTATGACTTGTGACGTAAGTAGTTTTAGGGTGGTAACCTATGTATGACGTATGTTAGTTTGGTTTGTATTATTCACCTTGTCAATACGCTGAAAGACCTCCTAAGCCATATCAGTCATGTTTTACGCCGCCATATCTTCAGAACTTAAATAGGGCTGCCATAAAGTAACGTATTTTTTTTTATTTTAGCTACCAATTTCCCATTGAAAAATATATCAAAGGTCTATGCCTCGGTAGCACGTCAAACCGACTTCCCCGTTTATTATAACATATTTGTGATAAGAAAAATAATTACAAATCCCACGTCCCTAACATTAGATATTAAAAACGTCGAACACAATTAATAAATATTTTTTAGCTGACTCTCATTTGTGACGAATTCAGTTAAAAAATGTTCTTTTAATGCCATAATATGCTTAGTCGGTTCCTCTAGCTTTATAATGTAACCTTTAAGTTGTAGACTAGCATCGAGGACAAACCTCTTCAACCTAGCCTATGTGTTATTTCGATGTACATATAAGCTATATTATTGTGAAGTTTCGGTAAAATCCATTCAGTAGTTTTTACGTGAGAGTAACAAACATCCATCCACACAAACTTTCGCGTTTATAATCATGATCAACCCATTGCCGGCTCACTACAGAGCACGGGTCTCCTCTTAATATGAGAGGGGTTTGGCCATAGTCCACCACGCTGGCCATGTGCGGATTGGCAGACTTCACACGCCTTTGAAAACATTATGGAGAACGTGCAGGTTTCCTCTCGATGTTTTCCTTCACCGTTGAAGCAAGTGATATTTTTTTTTTTCATAAACGCACATAACTCCGAAAAGTTAGAGGTGCGTGCCCGGTTTCGAATCGTCCGGCGACCTCTGATTAGGAGGCCGACGTCCTAACCACTAGGCTATCACCGCTTCACGTTTATAATATCAGTAGGATATTTTTATTTAGTTTACCCACCTTTTAACACAGCCCTAATTACAATCTAATCTTAAGGGAATGCCTGTCACGAAGTGAGTCCAAAGTTTGTTTTATTTGATTCATATCCACTTATCTTATATTGCGTCATAAGAATTTACAACGGTATTTACCCAAATTTTGGTTATACATAATTACATTTTAGATAGAGATTCATGAATCATTATTATATTTAGTCTAAAGGTGATTGTGTTATTAACTATTCCTACTATTTTTTTTTATTCACTATAAGTTAGCCCTTGACGGCAATCTCACCTGGTGGTAAGTGATGATGTTGGCTAGGATGGTAGCGGGCTAACCTGTTAGGAGTATGGTAAAGCCACACTCCTAATTGGTTTATACGCGACATCGCACCGGAACGCTAAATCGCTTGGCACGTCTTTGTCGGTAGGGTGGTAACTAGACTCGTGCAAGCCTCCCAGCAGACCAGACTCGAGCCGGGAACCTAACCCAGGACAGGAACAGGACAGGAAATCGCATGCTTGGGTCAACGTATATATTAAGATTTTAAGAGTGAAATTAAATTGAATTAAAACACCCATATAATACTCAAAGTATAAAAATTTATTTAATTTTCACAAAATTATCACGATTTCAATAACTATATTAAAAACAGCCATGCATACCTAAAACTACAAATGAGATTTTTTTCCAATACATATGTGTAACCCAAAATCCACTTTCTTAGACGTAAATGGTGACACGTCTTTTTCCGTAGGTATCTTAACTAAATCAAATAGTTTACAGTAACCTTGGAGTAATAATGTACCTCCTACGTATTAAAGATAATACATTGCTGCGTGAAAGGTCATGAGATTTCGGGACTTTTTTGGTTTCTTGAACTTATGAAGGAACATTTTTTTTGTGAAGGAACCATTTATTTTCTTGGGATGTTCTTTCGTCTTATCGAGATATCAATTGTATTGTAAGTATTACATATTGGTTACGTATTGGTTACGCGTCTACCGGAGGGCGCCAAGATATCTAGCTATTATAAAATTTTGTCCAGATTGGTTTTGCTGACGTAACTACTAGAGGTAAGTAATTAGGTACTCTTTTTAAACTACTTTAATTTATATTTTATGTTCAACCACTGGGCCGTATTCGAAAAAATTTGGAACAGAGATAGCTTGCATCTTAGAGGCGGATTTAGGACTGACTCGTCTCTACTATTTTCCCCGCAAAATAAAGCCCTTAATTACTTTGCATGTCGTTACAACGAACGGCGAAATATGGCATAAGCCAATGATAATACAGACACACTTTCAGATTAATTAATTTTAAATGTATATTATAAATGTAAATAACCTAATGACTTTGTTTTACAGCACAGAATTACATTATATTTATAGAAAAGTTATTTCTGTATGTGATTTCGAAAGCCTTCGCCTTTTAATAAGCTTAGATATATTAGTACTCATATTATGTATGTCAGTTTGTCAAGGCATATGCCAGTTTTCTTAGAAAGAGCTTAACCGATTCTGACGCGTATTTTATTCTGGTAAAAGATTACAAAAGTAGTGATTTAAACATTTTTACAGAATGCTTTCACATGTTTTACAGTTTAAAGGTGAATATTACAATTATATAACATATATATATATATATATATATATATATATATATATATATATATATATATATATATATAATATATATAAAAATTAACTAATTAATATTAATTAGGTTAACATGATTTGGCACATTTTATTTCATACAAAAAACGCGGGACACGCTCTGTGTGTTGAGTCAAATTAAATTTCAGTAAATACTCCATTTTTAATGTGTTCCTGCTGGGCATAAACAATACTTTGATTCGATTTGGCTTAACACGCGTGGCGTCGTGTATGCTTGCTAGATTATAAATAAAATGGTAAAATTGATCTACTTATTCCAATATTTAATTCATTATTTTATTTAGGAAACATTTCACGAATTGTGCATCTTATATACCTAATATAATTAATCTAATAATGTAAACTAACAATCTAATCTAATAACTATAAAAATAACTAAAAAAAATATTTTGAACATTTACACTGGTACATACATTATAGTTTAAATTTGAACTAATATTAATTAACTAACATATCTTATTAATAGTGATTGAAGCAGATTCCTTTTCGATTATAACTTCTATACATCGTCATGATCAACCCATTGCCGGCTCACTACAGAGCACGGGTCTTCTCTCAATATGAGAAGGGTTTGGCCATAGTCCACCACGCTGGCTTTGAGCGGATTGACAGACTTCACACGCCTTTGAGAACATTATGGAGAACTCTCAGGCGTGCAGGTTTCCTCACGATGTTTTCCTTCACCGTTGTATTAACGGTTTTTATTTAATTACTTAAAACGCAGGTTACTCCGAAAAGTTATAGGTGCGTGCCCGGGATCGAACCTCTGATTAGGAGGCGGACGTCCTAACACAACACATCACATCGTTGTTCAGCTATTAAAACAATAAAAAACGTTTATAATGACGATAAATACAATAATGAAACGTTTATTATTAATGACAAAAAAGCGATAACTTTTTCTTTATTACTAGTATATATAATTTACTTTTATTACTACAATCTAAATAAAAGTCAATATAATTAAGAAGATAATTCACATTCAATTAATATACGTGAAGCTGTGATAGCCTAGTGTTTAGGGCGTCAGCCTCCTTATCAGAGATCGGTGGTTCGAATCCGGGCACGCACCTATAACTTTTCGGAGTTATGTGCGTTTTAAAAAAAATTAAAATATCACTTGCTTCAACGGTGAAGGAAAACATCGTGAGGAAACCTGCACGCCTGAGAGTTCTCCATAATGTTCTCAAAGGCGTGTAAAGTCTGCCTGGCACATGGCCAGCGTGGTGGACTATGGCCAAACCCTTCTCATATTGAGAGGAGACCCGTCCTCTGTAGTGAGCCGGTAATGGGTTGTTCATGATGATGATGATGATGATGATAAATATTAGAGAGACGTAGTCCGTCTGTGCTCACGTGTTTTGGTCGGTGTATAACCGACTAGTTTCGAACCCATCCGTGTAGTTAACTACTATTTTAAATAGCCTCATATTCAGCTATATAATAAATTATTGGCATAATTGTTATTTTTGGTTAAAAGCCATATTTGTACGTTAACAAGGTTTCGCACCGACGATGTATAAATTTACTGCCAACTGTTTCAGATTAAAAAAAAAAACAGTTGCAACCTAATAGCTTCTTAAAAAAGACAAGAAGAAAATAATTTACTTGAAAACTTGTTACTTGTTTGTTTGAAAACTTGCGTTACTTGAAATAAATTTTGACAAGATTAGAAAAGTTTCATCCATTCCGGTCTGTTAATATACTTGATGCATCTAATCCATTTTTTTTTCTTCCACTGTCTATTAGCTGTACTAACCCAATTGGTTGCGACAGCGTAACCGGGCTGTTTGGCGAGCTTCGGAAATAAGGTCTGCCAGAAGAAATTTTGAGCCCTAGGGCTCGAAGAAACTAAGGGAAAGACTGACTAAGGGCGCCTCCTTTGAGGCCGAACCTCGGCTTAGGCGACGTTTGGGATAACGGGGGGGTCGGACGGTGAGTGATCCATCTAATCCAAGTAAGGCAATAGGTAGTCGTCAACTATGCTCACGTTCATGTGCCAGTTGAAGTGGTTGACCCCCGGTACGGTCACGATGTGAAGCCGGTTGGTCTCGTCGAGGGTCCGGAGCCCGATCCTGTCCGACTGGTAGATCTCCTGGTCCCGCATCTCGACCACAGTGTCGTTTACGCCGTAGTAGCCGAATTGGCTGGAATTTTTGGAATATTTATATACATAAAAAAAGAAAACATCTATACAAATAAATAAGATTGGAGTGTCTGTTTGTAATATTGAAATAACCGTTTTTTACTACATGCATATGAATATGTATACGGAACATACACCAAAATAAAATTTTTTACAATTTTTGTGCGACTATCCTAGCCGAGTCCAGCAAGACCGCTTTTTGCATCCTGGCTGCGAGCGAACTGCCACGGAACCCCAGCCGCCTCAGATGGTGAGCGAGGCTAACTGGGATCAACCCATTCGCAGATATTACGATTGGGATGGTTTCAGCAGACTGCACATGCCACATGTCGGAAACCTCGTGAGCCAGATCGAGATACTTGCGTTTTTTCATCATATTATCATTATTATTATTAAAACTACTTGATTTGATCAAGGAAGTATATTAAATATTTTTTTATTTGTGATATTAAAAAAAAAATCTTAAGCCAACTACAACGTCTTTATAAAAATAAACTATTTACGAGCTTAGCGACAGATAAAATCCTTACCTGCTCTGCCAAGGTGTAATGACTTGATCGTCCGGGCCCCCTATGAGCACAAATCTCTTCAATCGGAGTAGATTGCTCTTGAAATCATCTGACTTCGCAGATCTGTAACACAAAGACATTTTGTATATAAATATCTGCCTTAAACAGTGTTTAGGTGGAGTTTTCTTCCTCCCTTTCTAGAGGACAAGTTCGAAATCCGGCACTGATCTTTACTCCTCGGAGAGACGAGTGCGCGAGCGTTAGGTAGACGCAAAGGGTAAAATGAGTTACACCATAATGTTCTTAAAGGCGTTTGAAGTCTACCAATCCGCACTTGGACAGCGTGGTGGACTACCACCATAACCCTACTTATTCGTTTCCCTTCACTGGTAGAGCAAGTGAAAGATTTTCGATATAAAATTACTTTTAAATTACTTTGAATTATTTTATTACTGTGGACCTTTTACACTTCAGACTAAACGTTTTCAGATCATCTTTGTATTTATGTATACAAACTCAAGTACAATTCAATATTCTAAGAATGTCTTATAAAAATAAATTTATTTTAATTATCTCTGCCTTATGTAAATTTATATATCTACCATATAAAAAATTACACTAAGCCGTTATGTAAAGAATGACTAAGAATTGTTTAGAAACATTCTATGGTCTAGTTACAATTAACTAAATGAAGAAAAACCCACTGATAGCAGATACCAAGCTCAGTTTTTCTTTTGTATGGTTAAGAGTCGTACGAAATAATAAACGTAGAAATCTAAAAATATTTTTTATAAAATAAAAAAGTCAGGTTCCACCGAGATTTGAACTCGGATCGCTGGATTCAGAGTCCAGAGTGCTAACCGTTACACCATGGAACCGCTTGATAGCAATGCCGAAATTATTGTATCATACCTACAACTTGTAAAAAATGTTCAACGCCATCTATTAGAAAGATTGGAACTTATTTTGATATAGAATTTTCAACAAGCTCTCCCTTTACGCAGTAGCATTACTCGGCATTTCATACTAAGCGGTTCTTGTCAGTCATGCTAGATGGCGCTCTAAATCATGTTATTTTTATAATTAACGCAAATGTAGTAGTAGTATCTTAGATTTTCATTTGTATATTGAATATTATTTGAAGACATTGATATTATTTTATTTGAGGAAGAGTGCTCGAGCATGCTAGCGCATTATTTTCTTTCCTTATTCCCTATATTCATTTGCTGAATAGTTTAACAATTGAAAATAATTAAAAGTAAAACAATTGAGGGAGGGGGAGGGGCGATAGTTAGAGTAACAGCATAAGAGGTTCGCTTAGATCCGGTTAACAACTATTATTTTAGTTGGTGTCCTGATTAAACAAAAACCATTTCTAGAAGTTCTAGCCATGAAGCCATGATGCTCCAAGACATTGAAGCATCATGGCTTCCACTATATATATATTTCAATCTCTTATACTTGGCTGATCACTATGTAATTTTAAATTCTTACTTACTGTATATGATTATTGATGTAGGGCAGGTACACACTATATGCTTCATACAATGTCTGATGATAAGGATCCTTCCAGTAGTTGCCAACTGATGTGTGTTGACCAACTCGAGAGTAGAAAAGTTCATAAGCTGACTCCTTTACTAAACCAGGGAACACTACATGAAGAAAGCCAGCTGAAATAGAGAAAAAAAAGCAATTAAAAAAACTGAGTAAACATCAAAGAAGTTATGAAATAAATTTAAGATGTTATTCAAAATACACAGATTAATCTTAAGCCTGTTTAACCTTATGATATTATTTAGAGGCTAACATATTATTTATATAAAAAAAATTACACCATATATCACCATATATGTATGACACCATGTAGCTTAACAAAATTGCTATATTATTTTTTTGGTTTTTCATAGCACTAACAATCTTAGATAGAGAACATGGCAAAAAAAGCAGTAATTATTCTCTTAATTAAAGTGAATAAATACTGCTTCATCCTCAGAAGACATTGACTTCACACTGTTCAATTGCTTAATTAACTTGTACAACACAATAAATTCTGTCACCTAAAAAAATATTATTACATCCAAATTTTTAGAAGAAATAATTATAGACTGAAGACAACAGAAATTTGTCAAATTAAACATACCTCCATACTGTCCAGCTTGCGGGGAGCTAAGTGATATGAAAGTACTGACAGAAAGATTTGAAAATGTCTGCACAATGCCTCTTGCAACCAAGCCACCTTGTGAATACCCTGGAATCAAACAATAATGTTATGGGCCTTTACAGTTATTTTATTTTGAGTATAATCTATGAGTTAGAACCAAAATGTGTGTGTTAGGTTTATGCCAATAGATTATATTATTGGGTCCCACCTACCACCACCTTAACCTAGAAGCCCCCCACAATAACAAACCAGAGCAATTTAAGAAGTCAGTAATTCTCAAATAGGGCCATTTGAGAATTAGTTATTTCTGAATTCACATATTCCACCAGAGAGCACCAATGTTTGCAACTATGCCAGGGTTCTCAGTATAAAAGGGTTAAACTCTAAATCTCTCCAAGCAATTAAAAAAAAAAACATATAGACTCAGGATAATCATAATCAGACTATAAACATCCCATTGCTGAGCACTGCCCACCTATCTCAGTGAACAGAGCATTATAGAGTATATGAAAATGCCCCTTAGTTGGTGGTAAGCTCATTAGCTTATTGCCGATACCTGATAGCCTTACACTTTACAACCTGCTGCTGCCTAAGTGTGCCTAAGCATTTATATCATCAAATTGTGATTATTTTTATTATGAGTTTAGTTTTGACACTTTGATTAATTGTTATATAATATAAATATAGTAATGAAATGAATTTTGTGTTGTACTCACACACTATAAATAGAATAATTACCAATAAGATTGATTCCATCAGGATGTTTGCTGGAAATGTTGGCTACATCCATGCCAATCTCTAATACTTGATGCCACATGGTCTCCAAACTGGACCAACTCTCAAACCTGTTTACATTGTAAACTATTGTGCCAGGATGTTTCTGAAAAAACATGTTAATTTTTTCTTAAATCTGGTTAGACTTGATCTTCATTACACCCAAAGACTTAAAGAAACATGAGTTGGTCATTCCTCTAAAATATAAAAACAACCGTTGAACAATAGCACCAACATGCATAGAAAATTAGGCAGAATTTTTTAAAGGTGTTCGTGCAAATATTAAATATCAAAGCTATCTACAGCTCTCTGGATAAAGCTTTCACCCTACTATGAGGGAGGCAAATAAATTACTGACTGAGCCATATAATACCAGGTTTATTTAGAATATTATAAAAAATATATATATTTATTAAAAAATAACTTGTGTACTTCTTGGATTCTGTGGTTGATCATTTCCATGCTGCCACTGCCCGTCATAATTCCATGAATAAGAACCACAGGCTTATATGTTAAACACTGATGAACTGATAAAAATAGCATGAACAGCACTAGTAGATTTGAATTCATTTTAGCCAGCTTGGATGAAGAAAGGAAAATAATGTTTAACAATGTTTAAATTATATGTTGGTGGATTGGTGTTGGATTTATTAGGATTTTGAAAAATATAAGTGACACTAGCCACGTTTTAGTGTCCCGTTATTAAAATAATTCTGACGACAATATAAAAATATAAAGTTTTAAATAGAGATTTCAAAATAGTCGTAAAACATCACGGAATATATTTTCAGTGCATTCTACGATCAGTAGTTCGTTGGTAGCGAATTGAGTAGTAGTTTTTAAACTTAGCTTGCATGAATATATGTTTGGGGACAAAGAAAATAATTGTATTGCAAGGTTTCGATAACAAAAGGTGAAGGTTAGCTTATTGGCACTGTATCACAGCTTAACAGATTAATTTTATTCGCATATCTTTTATGAAATGTTAGACAAAACATTTGCTAAATGTATTGAAAATGTGTACAATACTTTTCCGTCTTAGGTTCATTGAAAATTGTATATTTTGGAGTATAAAAATACGACAACAATGAACAAACACAACACGATTATAATACAAACAACAATAACTAACCAAAGATTTTTTTTTCTCGTTTTATGGCTTTACACAGATAAATAAATGTCAAGTTTATACCAAAGATGATATAATCACTACGTTATATAACTGACCATGAACCACAGAGTACATTCTATGTGACATGATCTAAGCCCTTATTCCCTTCGTTTTATAGGTATACCGTAAAAAAAATATATATGGGGCCCTCGGACGAAGATGGGGTCCTATGATTATTATGTACCTTGCCACATTAAGGACACAGAAAAGGATAAAGATAACGACCATGAAACGTAAAGAAACTTTTTGTGCCTCTTAGGGTTGAGACTAGGAGGCCATGAACTGCCGGGCAGTTCGAGCTCTTTTTAAAGAAATTTCAAAAAGAGTTATTGGGTCTTCTGGGGATTCTAGATCTGGCAATTACCATGGCCAACGATTCATTTTGGCCACCAGCATCTTGAGTACCTACAATGCTATAGTTCCGATAGCATGGATGTCGTTTAAGGTTTAATATAGTTTTATTTAGCTATAAGGCCGCCTATTGCACCTATTGTTTTCTGTGTGTGTCCCTTCTTTTTTGTATGGTGTGTAATAAAGTATATTTACATTTCATTTTCAATTTTTAATTACTTATTAAAAAGAAGAAAACAAAATGGTTGTTGTACTGCTTCATCGCAAAACCACAAAAACAAGCTGAGCTAATTTGCAAAAGTGAGCGAGAAACATCTGCGAATAGTCTGCCTGCTAAATTGTTTTTGTATTTATACACTACAAGCTAGTCCTTGACGGCTATCTCACCTGGTATAAGTGATGATGCAGTCTAGGATTCATCATCATCATCATGATTAACCCATTACCGGCTCACTACAGAGCACGGGTCTCCTCTCAATATGAGAAGGGTTTTGGCCATAGTCCACCAGTCTAGGATTGTTGCGGGCTAATCTGTTAAGGGTATGGTAAGCCCACACTCCTAATTGGTTTCTACGCGACATCGTGCCGGAACGCTAAATCGCTTGGCGACACGTCTTTGTCGGTAGTGGTAACTAGCCACGGCCGAAGCCTGCAACCAGACCAGACTCGAGCCGGGAATTCGACCTTCAATTTTATAATGAGTTGTAATTTAACACTTTACAATTTTAATAAGAAATATATAACCTGTTATTATTATTTACAACACGTCTGCCCTTCTTGGAGTAATTGTATTATGTGCGTCTGCCAACGCTTTGCGTGAATACACTCCTTTCTAAGCAATGTTTTACTCATGACTTGTGAATCAATGAGGTCTTTAGTATTTAATTTGCATTGAATTTAAACAATGCAAAATTATACGAAATTGAAGTTTGATGATATGACTAGGAACTATCACGCGAGAGTGCTATTTAACTGTGATATATCAATTGACATTGACAGTTGAAACAAATATGTCAAATCCCCTAGCCATTCGGCTAAGAGAAAACATTTCTTAAATGCACGTGTGTTGGAAATTATGAAAATATTTTTTTTTATCAGTGATATTTCATTCAATGATTCAAGCTGTCTAAAAATTGGATAAGTTCGTTTTATGTGCAAACGAGGTATGTTTATAATATTCAATGCAATTAAAAACAATTGTGAAAAACGCGAATATTTAATGGTTATATTATTTTCATATTAATTTTCAGCCAGTTTACGAGCTAAATATTATACAGGCTATCAACATGTCTTCCACGTCTTTAGCGCAGCAGCTACAAAAGCTTGCTGTTCCGCAAACTTCGATATATAAGGAAGACAAAAAGCGAGCATCGTTACTTTTCGACCCAAAAGAAGCGGCGTCAAAAGATCGGGATACTTTTTACGAAATCGGTCTCAGTGGTCTTAGAGAATTAATTGCTTTGTACGAAGGTTTCCGCGTATACGAAGATGCCTTATTCAGCGTATCATCTAAAGACTTTGAACGTGCGGTTCAAACTAAAGAAGTGAATCAAAACTTGGATCAAACAATAGAAAAGTTTTTACTCCAATTATCTCCATATTTTCTCTTACAACCATCTCATAAAGCTTTAGAATGGCTCGTAAATAGATACCACATACATCAATATAATCAAGATGCAATTATGGCACTCATTCTTCCGTATCATGAAACTAAGATCTTTATTCGTTTTGTACAGCTGCTTAGACTAAAAGGCTCAAAATGGGCTTGGTTAGAACCAGTTCAGAAACACAATATCCCATTGACGAAACAAGTTCTCCATAACCAATGTGTGTCTAATTCTGCTACATTACAGTTCATTGCAAAAAATACTTCTAAATATGTAACTGAATATGGCGAAAGGGCTACTCAATTGAACACTGTCTTTGCATTTTTTAGTTCAACAGCAATTGGAACTATAAATACAACACAATTTGTTAATGAATCTATAATCAGCACACTGCTGCCAATTATCACAATAGGCCTTGAATCCTCGATTATAGACTTTAGATCATCAGCTTACATTATACTTGGTTATTTATCAACAAAAACAACCTTTAAAAAACAAACAATAAATGAACTTATTGTGCGTTTATTAACTGCAGAGTGTGAACTGTCAAAAGATGTGGTATTACTTATAAATGTAATTTACACAAATCAGAAACATTTAGCAAAGATGTCTGAGAATGTTTTATCCAATATTTCCGTTGACGTCATGCATTCTATATGTAAGCACTTGAAGAAAATAGTGGAGCTCAAGATAAACATACATGTGTTCAGTCTGGTATTTTTGTCCAGTGTGGTAACTATTTTGCAGAGGAATATTGAAGATTTCAGAAGGTTTTGTAAATTGCCGGAAATCTTTATAGATGAGGTGGATCTTAAAAATCAGCAACCTGAGAAAATTATCAAGTAAGTACAGATTTTATTATGTCTATGATTTCATAACTTTTTTAAAGATGATTAAAAATATTGTCACGTAAAACTGAAGTGAAGTGTATTGTAATTTCTGATGGTAGCTTGGCTTAGGTGCTTAACTTGGTTAAACATTGTCAATAAGCCGCAATGTCACAGTTTTGAGATTGTAGTTTTTAAAGTGGAATGAGCAACTGCAGAGGCAATTTAGGAATTTATAATTTCTTCATTTTCTTTGGTTTGATTTGGTGGGAGGCTTTTGAAACATATGCCGCCAAGAAATTAAGTTGCCATACCCCTCACAGGCTGGTACATTACTATCTCAAAGTTTGGCCGGTATCAGCTATCAACTCCAGTCCAAAGTCTCTAACAGCTGCTAATTGTTTTTACTTAAGTGTCTTGTCTTGCCTCTTCATTGACTAAGCTTACTTTAGAGCCATTTAGAAGTGCTCCTATACAAATACTATAAAAGTTGTTACAGAGGTAAAAGAGTAACGAGATCTGAGCCAATCTGTAATTTGAATAATTGTTTCAGGCAAATGCTAAATGTTTTGATAAGTTCAAAAGTTGATCAAAGGAATGCAGAAGAAGAAAGTGACATTGAAATAATAGATGATGATAATGATGGAGATGAATTTTCCAGCAGAATAGTAGAATGGTACTCACAATTTTTGAAAAACATTGAGAAAAAGTATCCAGTTGCTTTTGACAAAGTAATAAAAAGAGAAATGAGTTCAGAAAGTAAACTATCTTCTAAAAAACAACAGCAGCTTTCCAAAGTATTAGGCTTCAAGCCTGCTGTGGCTCATAAAGTTGGTGGAACATATCTTTTTGAAAATTTAAATCATGTAAATCCTCAATTAAGGATAGAAGCTGTAAACTATGTTGCTAAAGAATTCCAAGCTTTAAAAATAGAAGATGAATATTTTCTCAGAGATTCTATCATCAACAGATTTAAAGATGACAACCCAGATGTTGTTACAGCTGCTCTACATATCCCTTGTGAAAATCTTCAAAAAGTTCTTAATGCTAGTGACTTGACAGATTTGTTAGTTCATATTACTGCAAAACATTCAAAGAAATGGTTGCATGTCATCATGAAAGCTATTAGTAAATTTTGTATGTTGGATAATCTGCCCGTGAATCAGAAAGTTCTCTTTTCTGTTATGCCTTACATTTTTGCAAAAGATAATGAATCTGCTAAGTTCACATTTCAGTTACTTTCATCTTTATGGGCTAAAAATTTGGGCCTTACAAACAAATCAATAGGTGCAAAATTTTTTAACAACAACATAGTTTTAAACGAACAGATATTCAAAGCTTTATTTATTGATAGAATAATAATTTTAGATCATATATTAACACAGACTATGTTGAACAAGGATAGTAATCTTGATATGTGCTTATATGTGCTTTTTAAATCAAGTTCGCCAAACAAATTGACTACACAAGATGCTGTAGAGGTTTTAAATATTATATTGGAATCGGTTGAACGAAAAACTATAGTTACAAGTGATGATATTACATTTTCTTCGAAATCAATGGTGGAATTTATAAAACTTGCTAGGAAAAATAAAATTTCATTTGAAGTAATGGAGTATGTTTTTTCAAGAATTGTAGATCAAGTGTCTGTTGATGCAGTAACAAAGCCTTGGTGTAATATAATAAACACACCTGAAACAATTCTTATAAGGCGATTGTATGAAATATTTATAACTGGATGTGGCATACCACATTATAATGATAGATATGCAAAATTACTTCAAAAGCTTCTGTCGAAGTTATTCAGTGATACAAAAGATAAATTTCACTTTTTGGCAAATTTTGCTTGTGGTCATATATTGTATGCTGTTGATCCAAAAGATGTAATCAGTCCAGAGCTCCAACTGAGGTCTTTAAAATTAATGTCAAACTTTTTTAACATTAGCAAAAACGCTGAATGGATTTACAGTTCAGATGTTCTAATTTTGACTATACTGTTTGATTTGAATAATCCCGTTGCACAAATTCGACAATGTGTAATTGAGCTTATTGAAACTATTTTGAACCTTAATCCAGATAAAAAATTGATATATGTACAGTTGTTACAACAACTGATGAATCATAAGGAGGAGTTAATATTGGATCATGAACAACTGCCGCAAGTTTTAAAGACTGTTTTGTCTAATTCGTCTATAGGTAATAAAATATTTAGGAAAAATTGTCTCCTGAAGCTGACTGGAATACTTATGGGCGAAACGCCTAGTCACATAAAATCTGCGTTAGTAAGAGTTCTGTGTGGCGTTGCTAATGCTAGTACTATTTGCTATATTGTCCCAGCCTTAAACACTTTGGAGAAGGTCTTGACACAAAATCAACTTGATATGAAATTTACTTTCGACATATATGAATCCAGTGTGATTAGGATAATATACAGTCAAATAAATGAAACCACAGTATCATCATTTCACAAAGAGGAGGTGTGGAAATCTATTGAAGTTGGTCTAAAGGAGTACAGAGAATGTGTTTTGAATGAGAATCAATCATACGACAGCCCTTGTGTTTTAATATTAAGGCAAATTAATGAAGATATCTTTAAGAAAGTACCTCAAGACAAGTCTGAAAGTCTTATTCATCTCATAACATTGGCTGGAGCTTTCAGCAATAATCCTACGATTGCAAGTGCAGCGTCGAAGGTTATGAAGAAAATACACTTACATTACAAGGATTTTAAGTCTATTCTTGAAGAAATGTTAAACACAACGGATCCAGCAGCAAGTATACCTAAAAAGAAAAAGGCTACGATGTCTATGATTTCTTACCAACTAGCTGAAACTGACGCATGGCGCCTTGGAGTTACATTTTTGGAATACATCCAAAGCAAAAAAAAAATGACAGTCGATACTGCATTTGTTACAATTTTGTTCCAATTGCTCAATAAATGCCTCAGATTTGAAGAACAATCTTATGTTGAATATACCAAACAGCTATTACTTTCGTGCCTTTGGTATTTCTGTAAGAAGTTTGTTAATGACACGGATAAAGAACAGATAAAGTCCATTAAAAACGTATTTGATGTGGAAACAATAGTTCAGTCTATTAGAGGAACACAAAATCCTCAAACTCAACATCATGCGTTGATTCTGCTGTCACACGCCGCATATATGTTACCTGAACAAGTCCTCCATCATACTATGGAAATATTTACCTTTATGGGCTCTTCCGTTCTTAGGCACGACGATGCGTATAGTTTCCAAATCATAACGAAAATCATTGAAACTCTTATACCGATTCTAGTAAAATTGGACAGGAATATAGAAGAATACAGTGAAAAAGAATTGCAGCAGTTGGAAAAGCGTGTTGTTCCTGTTCTACGTATATTCGCCGATGTAGTTTTACATGTACCAGAACATCGAAGGTTACCTCTGTATCAGAAGCTCATTGAAACTATTGGCCCCAATCAGTTCCTTTGGATTTTTCTAGCTTTGTTGCTAGAAACGCATATTGCTCATTTCAATGACAATAAAAAGAAAGACAAGAGGCCATCAAGGGCTTTAGCGGACCAAGAATCGCCAGTAAACAGAATGGACTTTGGACAGAGTATTTTACTAGAGTTTCCACCAGAAATTTGTCTAGAAAACTTTATAAAACTAACAGCTTACATGAAGTCATTACCTTTGCAAAAAGACGAGGAATATATGGATACAAACGTAGATCCCGGCGAAATATTCAGCTTAAGTGGTCATACACCAATTCAATTAAGGCATTATAAATATGTGCTTGTCACTTTTATGACCTCTTGCTTATCATCCTCAAGATTTATCCATCATTGTAATCAAGCAGTTGACCTTAAAGCAATGGAAAATAATTACAAAACTTTTATTATAAATATTCTTACGTTCATTCAAAGTATATCAAAAGTAGCTGACGAGAAAACCGCTAAATATTGGCGTGTGATGTTACACCACAGCTACGATTTGTTGGATCATACGAACAATTTGTTGTCAGCTCCTATGTTTTTGTCTGTTATTCGAGGCCTGTTAAAGCACACTTTACAAACAGTACGCCGGAAGGCAATGGAGCTGTTGAACACAAAAATACAGTTCAGTCCAGAAATGTTCGTTGATGTAGATAAGAATTTTCTGTTCTCATTACTTCCAGTTTTATTAGACATCGTGAAAACAATCGAAATACAGGACGTTGACTTGGACGAGAATGCGGCTCTTGAATTGGAACTAAACCAACAGACTGCACTTTTATCTTTGAAATTGTTAACACGGATGTTGGCTTCAGAAAATCCTGGACAGTTTACTACTGTTTTAGAAACTGTAACGAATTACACATGCAATCCAAATATACCTGGCAATGTAATGGCATCCATTGTGCTCTGTTTGGCTGAATTGTGCGGAAATCTAAAAGCACACGCATTGGGTAGTTTAAGAAGGTACATGCCAGCTTTAATTAAAGTTCTTAAGAAGCAACGAAAAGCCCAAACTCCCGAACTAGTTTTGCTCAGCACAGTGACGGCCATATCTAAAATTGTTGAGAGCTTACCATTATTTATGAGTCCATATTTACAGAAGATCTTGTATGAATACGCATTGTTGCTATCGAAATGGCAAGCTTGTGATCAAGAATGTAGTAAAGTGTCTGCTATTGTATCGAAGCTTATAAACATAAAAAAGAAGATCGCGAGTTCTATACCTCCTCGAGTTTTGATACCGGTGGCCAATGAGACCCACCAACTGATCATAGAGAAAGGAAACTTGGAAGCTGTTGGTCCAGTTATGTCAGTTTTAGCGGACAGCTTCGCGAATATAACAACAGCTGATTTTACAGCATTGCAACAAGACTTGACTTCGTTCTTCCTATCTGCATTGCAATTGCGTAGTAATGGTGCTGAAAACAATTTGGATGTCAATGTAATCGACAAAGCCGAGGAAGAAGTGGTGAATGCTCTCGTGAGTCTAGTCCTGAAGCTCTCGGAAAGTAGCTTTAGGCCGTTCTATTTCAGAATCTATGACTGGGCAATAAGGTCTAATGTTGATGGACAGAAAGACAGAGCGATAACCTTTTATAGGTAAGTGATACTGTTTTAAGCATATTATCATCATCATGATCAACCCATTACCGGGCATGGGTCTCCTCTCAATATGAGAAGGGTTTGGGCATAGTCCACCACGCTGGACATGTGCGGATTGGCAGACTTCGCACGCCTTTGAGAACATGGAGAGCTCTCAGGCATGTAGGTTTCCTCACGATGTTTTCCTTCACCGTTGAAGCAAGTGATATTTGAAATTTTTAAAAACGCACATAACTCCGAAAAGTTAGAGGTGCGTGCCCGGATTCGAACCGCCGACCTCTGATTAGGAGGCTAACGCCCTAACCACTAGGGTATCACCGCTTCGAATTAGCACTTAAGTATATAACTCTAGTTGAGTTAAATAAAAAAAGATATTATTAATGCTAATACTCCGGTGTATTCCAGTCGGTCTGTCTTTCAGTTTCTGTATGTATTGTATCTCATGAACTCTAATCGTAGTTTTTTTTACAGAATGTGTTTTATATCACAAATGATAAATATAATATAAATTTTATATTACCCTTTAATGTAACATTTATTTTATTGTCTCTATACCACCTCTTAGATGCTTGTGAATGTGGTTTTGCTTGATTTAGACTACGCTATACTATGTATGCGTATATTTTTTGACGTTGTCTTTTTTTATATTTGTAGATTGAGCAGCGCGGTCGCCGATAAGTTGAAAGGCCTCTTTGTTCTCTTCGCCGGCCATTTTGTTAAAAACGCAGCTGACCTTTTGGATTCGTGCAACAACAGTAAAACTGAACAACTGTTCTTTGAATCGGACGAAAAGTGCATATCACTCATAAACTATATTATAAAAACGTTGAACATAGTTTTCCTTTACGACAGCCAGAGTTTTCTGAATAAGGATAGGTTTGAGACGCTCATGCAACCGGTGGTGGATCAGTTGGAGAATACAGTGGGTGGGATTCCGAGCCTTAAGTCAAGGGCCACTGACATCATAATCCCGTGTATATCTCAGTTCGCAGTGGCGATTGCAGATGATTCGCTGTGGAAGCTTCTAAACTATCAAGTGCTTTTGAAGACCAGGCATAATGAAGCAGACGTAAGGTAAGGCTATTAGGTAATATATGTATTAGTCAAACTTTTTTAAGTAAGATTTTCCCTACAGTCTGTTAATACGGCTTTTAATGTATGTCTGAACGAACAAAGAACAATAATGAAAAGATCCAATTTGTACCAATATTTATAGTATTAACATTCTGACATTATAATTATTACGCAGATGGTGCATTTTTCATATTTACTTGACACATAGCGTCATATTTTGGACAATCAACGCAGTATCTTTATAATTATGTGTTATTCTGATGTATAAGCTATATTATTGTAAAGTCTTATTAAAATCCCTTCAATAGTTTTTACGTGAAAGAGTAACAAATCTAAAAATCCATACAAACTTTCACGTTGATAATACATTTAGTAGGATGTATTATGGCCACCAGTATAATTTTGAGAGCTTATATCTCGAAGACCTGACTAGATTATTTATTTTTGTCTTTTAAAATATAATTGTATTGATTAATTGTATTACAGGCTTTATACATGGCCGATGCTTTGGGAAAGATAAAAATCGACGGTTTATACTGAAATATTGAAATTTCTTTAAAACCAGAGTAATATATATGTATTTTTTTCCATTTCAGGCTCATGGGTTTGGAATGCCTTGTGGCGATGGCCTCCCAATTGGGTAGCAACTGGCTCCCTCTCTTGGCAGAGAGCGTGCCGTTCCTCGCAGAGTTGCTTGAGGACGGCGATCCGAGGATAGAGGGCGCCACCAAAAACGCCGTACGAACGCTCGAGCAAATACTGGGCGAACCGCTCGAAAAATACTTCTGATGTATCAGATACTTTTAGAATTAGGTAATAAATAAGTATTAAGTGAAATGTTTTATTTTTGCTAAATTATTTTAGCTGTGTCCAAAAACGGTTTTAGGTTAGGTTAGGTTATATTTTTTTTCATTCGCATACAGACAGACATCCTAATCAGAGGTCGGCGGTTTCAATCCGGACGCACCTCAAACTTTTCGGAGTTATGTGCGTTTTTAGTAAATTAAAATATCACTTGCTTCAACGGTGAAGGAAAACATCGTGAGGAAACCTGCACGCCTGTGAGTTCTCCATAATGTTCTCAAAGGCGTGTGAAGTCTGCCAATCCGCACATGGCCAGCGTGGTGGACTATGGCCAAACCCTTCTCATATTGAGAGGAGACCCATGCTCTGTAGTGAGCCGGTAATGGGTTGACATGATGATGATGATGATGACAGACAGACAGACATTTGCAGCTGCGTTCTCGACATAAAATATAATAATGCCTAGCTAATCTAAGCATTATTATCGTATACATAAATACTGCCTTGATCTCTGTATGATATGAGGTCAAAGACCAGATTTAAAAGAAATCTTATGCTTATATTTATATATTTACATCGGGGCAAACGAGCAAATGGGACACCTGATGGTAAGTGATTACCGCCATCCGTGACCCTGTAGCGCCATAGAAGCCGTAGTATTGTCCTAATGGAACACCTCGACGGCAGATTTACGAGTTCCGCCATTTTATTCAAATAAAATCAAAATAGCTTTATTCATGTAAACGTACTACAGACTAATCGTAACACATTTTCTATTATTTTTATTCGTGAAGTGATGGTGATAACTACACTCGCCAATTTAAAACTAGGGCTGCAATCGCGCCCAGGTCTAAGAAGAAGGCCCATAACAAATTTAGCCGGGGTTTTAACAACAAACATTAATAAAGAATCGTTTATCATAAGTAAGACATTACATTCAAATATAACATTTACACATAGGGCCAATATACACAATCTCAGAAATATTTATAAAATAAATATTTGGCGTCCAAGAACAAAAACCTATGGTAATTAAAACATATTGTGTGAGGGTGCTCATTTATATAATACATTACCAAACGAAGTAAAAGAATGTAATAACACTAACATCTTTAAAATTAAGCTAAAGAATTATATAGTTGAAAATATTGATAGAATTTAATTTAAATTTTTTTGAATTTAATTTTTTTGATTAGTAGAAGAACCAGAGTTACCGACATAGCTCAGCGAATTGCGAAGTTGAAGTGGCAATGGGCGGGGCACATAGCTCGGAGAACCGATGGACGCTGGGGTCCCAAGGTGCTGGAATGGCGACCCCGCACCGGTAAACGTAGCGTTGGTCGACCCCCAACAAGGTGGACAGACGACATCAAACGAGTCGCAGGGAGCCGCTGGATACAAGCGGCCCAAGACCGTGGCCATTGGAACTCCCTACAAAAGACCTATGTCCAGCAGTGGACGTTTATCGGTTGAAGTGATGATGATGATGATGAATATTGATAAGTTTGTCATAACATAATGCGTGCATACGTTCTGTTTAGTTTTTAAGAATTGTAAGCATATAATCTCTTTTTAAGTGAACAGTATGTTCTTTTTTTTGAGAAAATAAATATCTTTAAACCTTTATAAAAACCATTAAGTTACATTTGCTGATCCGCATACTATGATTTCTTTCGAATTAAAGAGGTTAAAAATTCAAATAGATATATTTTTGTATATCGGAAATTAATAGACAATTAAGTTTAGTTCTCACCTAATTAATAAAAAATTATTCAGGGAAATAGATACTAAAAAAATGCTAAAACCTATTAGAGAGTCTATTTGACGTAGTAAGTGATACAAACCTATATTAGAGATTATGGAAGGAGGCGTTACTTTAGTTTCATTTAACTAAACCCGTGTGCGTGACAACTAAACAATTCTACACTGAGTATTAAAGTTTTATATGTTAACGATTATGGAGAACTTTCATCTCAAAGGCATGTGAAGTCTGCCAATCCGCACATGGCCAGCGTGGTGGACTATGGCCAAACCCTTCTCATATTGAGAGGATATCCGTGCTCTGTAGGGAGCCTGTAATGGGTTGATCATGATGTGGATGATGATGTTAACGATTATGTCAATTGTTCTTCGTCGCGGATTTAATTTACCGTGGTTAGTTTTATTAAACTAGTCGATGCCTCCGACTTCGTCCGCGTAGGTGAGGGGTTTTTAAAAACTTCTATGAAATAAGATACCAATTCTGGGAAAATTTCTGTGGCAAACTGAAACTATAGGTATATTTCTTTTATAGTTCTTCGTGAAAATCAGTCTTTCATAAATCCCGCGATAAAAAGTGTCCATCTCCAGGTTCTAAGCTATCTCTCCACCGATTTTCAGACAAATCTGTTCAGCCGTTCTTGAGTTATAAATAGTGTAACTACCACGACTTTCTTTTATATATATAGATACCTCAAAATACGAGTATGTATATTAATATGGAAAACATGCGTCAGCGATCATGTCTCTGACAGCTTCCGACTATCACAAACGAGGTCCTCACGGGATTGTGTCAGCGCTTTATTGCGACGCGTCTCTCTTCATGTGAATGGAAATTATGCAAATGAGCGGTTTTGTTTTTGGCAGCTTCCTATCGCTAACGAGATGGCCATTATTATTTCAGCGTTATAATGCATCTCTCGCTTCATCTTCGCGACTTGTGATATACTGAAAATATTCCAATTTGAATGATATTCTTATATACTAACGTAAGTATCGACTATAATATATGTTATAGACTCCAATGACCTATATTCAGATGTTCGAATTCTACCAACACATCGGACTTGGTCTAGGCAGCATGTTACTTTAGGTATTAGGTGTTTCGGCACAAAGAAACATTAAAATCTGTCTGTTTTTGGGTATGTGGTCGTTTTATTCTACCACGCGTGAGGGTTAAAACTTTAATCCCTCTTAAGCTAATCAAAGAAGTGGCTGGGGTCAATTTATTAGGTAGCTATGTACCATAACCAATCCGCCGATATGTTTGAAACTTGGCCCGTATATACTTTGCATCCTGTCGATGGATACAGGAAGAGACAGCAATGAATATGGGATGGGACACGGAGGATGTATCCCGGAAAATAATGAGGGTAATACTACTTCCCCGCCTTCAAATGCCTCGCTAATTTCGGATGCTCACTACTCACTCCCTCAATCCGACACCCAACCCTCTCGTAGTTGCGGCATCTTTTTACTCCCCCGACCTAAGCACTCCTCTCCGAAAGAGGAGACCTAAACATATCCTTCATGATCCTTACGATCAGATGACTGCTGACAACATACTCGTTCCACCTACCACACAATCATACAATATTCGTCGGCGAAGACGAGGTCCCCGCTATCTTGCGTCATCCGGACGTGGGCTTCATCCACGGCCTCGGAAGCGTACGGACCACTCACCGTCCTCAAACCTCCTTTGAGGTCGAACCTCGACCTCGAAGGGGACGAGGCGAATTTAGGCAGACGTTCCCTTAGTTTCTTCGAGCCCTAAGGCTCAAAATTTCTTCTGGCATAGCGTCTTTCCGAAGCTCGCCAAACAGCCCGGTTACGCTGTGGCAACCAATAGGGTTAGCACAGCTAATAAACAGTTCGAAAAAAAAATGCAAGTTACGAGTATATGTAGAACCTAGGCGGATGCCTTTAAACAGTCAATTGCCTATTAGCATCACGAGTGTGCCTATTTCAGCGTGCCAGAATTCAGACACGAATTGCCACTACCCCGTATTTGCATGCTAAATGCATTAACTACTTGATACAGTGTCTGTTTAAACAGAATAACATTTTAGTTTCGGTCGACTTAGGCATATGCATAGAAGAAGACTCAATACATTAAAATGACTAACTCATCGATTTTTATAAAAGTCCAGTACAAGTTATTTTTACATGCAAGTTAAAAAATTTATTAAGTTGATTTTTCGTCCATTATCGTCTACGTCTTAATATTTTTATATCTAATCTTTCATATGAAAATGTAGCGTTTATAAATTAACTATATAGTATGAAGGACTCGCTGCTGGTTAATGGTACATACCTAATTATTATCTGTCTGGTGGGAGGCTTCGGCCGAGGCTAGTTACCACCCTACCGACACAGACGTCGCCAATTATCGTTTATATAGATTTAGCGTTGTGGCGCGATGTCGCGTAGAAACCAATTAGGAGTATGGGTTTACCATACCCCTAACAGGTTAGCCCGCTACCGTGAGATTGCCGTCGAGGGCTAACTTGTAGGGGATAAAAAAAAATCCGCCCGGTGCAAATATGTATTTATGTACTGTGTATGTAGGTTTATTTATTTTTATGTATTTAAGTATATTATATCTTTTTTGGCTTTTATACATATGTATTAATCTTGTACACGGGCGTCAGGGTTATATAGTGATAATAATAAGTACACTATCAATAATTTCTTGTTTATAATATTTTTGGGTTTCATTCAAACTTTCTTGTTAGTACGAACAAAGAGATTAATGACGCAACTTGAGAATTTCTGTAACAACTGCTGTAAATCATGTAGCAGCGTTTGTTCTTAGTTCGGGATGAGTGAAGGAAAAATAATAGGTTAGGTTTATTACGACCATGTTTGGTGAACGAAGTTTACAAATGTACTAATAACAAAAAGATGTTCAGTTTGCTAATAAAACTCGCAATTACCGAACGAGTTTCACGATATTAAAAAAAATTGGAAGTTTTTTAATAGTTATTTGTGTGAGGCTTATGTTTTTAATTATCTATATGTTATAATCTGATCTAATGACAAATAATTAGGTCATTGATGTTTCGAACTAATGTGAGATGGAATAATCTACAAACAACAATAAATATACAGGATCTGCGGTCACCTTTGGGAATTTAGTTAGTGCTCATATTTGTATTGAAAAATTCTTACATATCTACAGAGAATACCTGTCTCGAAATTCTTGATCATTCATCGTCCGGCGTTCTCTTTTTTCGTTCCCCGTTTTGCTATGTTCTGATACTTATATTGGATTCTTTCAATAGCTAGTTTCTGGAATTGGATAGAAGAGAGGTTTTTGTGTCTTGAGAAACATAAAGGAAAATTATTTATATTTAATAACACATAAAGTCATCATCATCATGATCAACCTAATGCCGGCTCACGAAAGAGTACGGGCCTCCTTTCAATATGAGAAGGGTTTGGAAATAGTCCACCACGCTGGCCATTTGCGGATTCACACGCCTTTGAGAACATTACGGAGAACTATCCTGTTTTTTGTTTTCCTTCGCCAATGAAGTAATATTTGAATTGCTCAAAAACACATTGCACATAACTTCGAAAAGTTTGAGGTGCGTGCCCGGGATCGAACCCCTGACCTCTGATTAGGAGGCGGATGGCCTACGTACTATCTGTCACAGCTTCCTCGGGCAGACGTATCATCATACGCTAATGAGTTTAAAATGCTAGTGAACTTAGACCTTTACTCATAAAATCAAGTTTTTTAAAAGTTAGTTTAGTTTTAAACACCTACATTCGCTCAAAGAAATAATCAAACCTGTAAGTTTTAACGAACAACGACCAGTAAGTTGGAAAACCTACCCATCAAGTGTCTTAGAGTTACCCTACCGCCTACCACATTAGCTCTAATTGCAAACCATAACTCAGAGCTTCTTTCATTAAGTGTAGGCGCACCCCCATTACTATTAGTACAAAATCGTGCAATTTCCTCCAGTTAATGCGACATATAAACAAAATGATCACATCGCTGGATGATGGAGTCGTTAAGATAAACATCTTGCTTTGCTTAAATGGCACATTTGCTAATAATACTGCCTGCCGCTTCTTGATAGCGCTGGGGTGATTTTAAAAGGCCACGGTACAATTTAAAGGGGGTATATAGTAAACCATTAATGATTTAGCTTTGTTTTGTCAAAGGGTTACTTCAGTGTCTAATTTGAGACTATGTAAGACTTGGAATTTTATTAATTGTGTTGTCTAGCATGTTAACTAGCATTGGAACCGCGTTTTACCTCTAAATATGCGGGATGATACTCGGAAGTTGAAGACGAAATTAAACAGGTAATTTGAAATAATTAACTAAGAACTTTGCTAACTGTGTTTTATCCAGGCTCCTATACACTCTTGGCTGGGTTGCGGTCGAGTGCACAAGTGTTCCCGTGACCCAGCCACCAGGCGACGCGAAGGAGCATCGCTGGGTTTTAGTGGGTAGTCTGGCGCAGTCTTGCCTGCGTCGCTTCCGGAGGGGATGCGTAAACGCATTTCCCAGCGAAAAAAACTATGTAAGTTTGTCGTCAAACACATTAGTGCATAAGTGGAGACATAAGTGGGGTTGACTGTTGAAATACCTAATGCAATTTAAGCTTAGAATGTTCAATATACTAGTTAAACAAGTTCTATTACACAGTAAATGAGTTTCTATGGGATAACTGTATTTTCTAGGTATTGATTGATACATGGATTTACATTTTGTTTGCGACATTGTGTAATCTGAATACAATATTTACGTATATATCTTTATTACTGTTTCATTTTATTTTATTAATTGCTTTCATGACTTTTAGTTCAGTATTAAATTGACGTTGATTTTTTTTTTCTTTTTTAGATTATTCTTGCAATCCTGCAGAACGTATTAGGCTACTCTTTTATCTTAAGGTCTTTGTTTGATTTCAAAAATCAACTTAATATAATATCCTTTATCTTACCTTTGGAAATCAATGGATAACATTTCTTAAAGCGGATAAAAATTATTACCTAGTAATAAGAGAACACAAACATGACCTCAAATAAAGATGTCACCTAACATTTGGGTTGTGTAATTAATAGCCCGTTTTGTATAAGATAAGGTCACTCTCTTGATACATAGATAAATTGTAACGTCTCCTTTGAAGTCGAGATTCAATTCGGCCATTCGGCTTGGAAAGGTTCCGTGAATTTATTCAAGCGGCAATTAGGAGATTTACTACCGGAATTACTTATTACTGGATTTACAAGCAATAAATTGTCTTGTTTCTTGCGTTTGACGTACATTATTTAGTATACCCAAAATATGGGCGTATCTGCAAAATTCTTAGTCGCTATTATGAAAATTTACCTCCGTCAAACCCGACTTGTCTTTTACATTTTTTTAGCAGCGTGTTAAGTAGATACTGCATGGGAAAATGTTAGTATAAAAATGAACCGTAGGATTTAATTTACTTATTTATTTAACGGATGGGACGCGTTGGTTTGACCTTGCGTGAAATAAGTAATTATTTTTGTCACGTATCTTTTTTACCTTGACGGTTATAGGCGTTTATTTCAAATCTATCATAAACAGCCTTGTGCGTTTCCAACTTCGAATTAATGATTAAATATATAAATAATAAAAACTCTTTGTTAAACAAACACACAATAAAAATGAAAACAATAAATTAAATAAACATCCAACAGAGTGTAAGGGCGGCCTTATCCCTGCGAGTGATCTCTTCTAGGATACCGCTATAAAAAAAAAGGAAATATTGAACTTACTTTATGCGGTACTAAACTTATAGTTTCCAATTTTGTGTACTTCATTGGTAGTTGGCGAGTGCTTACTTAGTTTGATAGAATGCAAATTGATTTCAAATGAACCGTTCGTTTAAGTGATCGAACAGAATATCTCCGTATTGAATTTCCGTATAAATTAGTGCAACAGCAATCAAGATGCAACAATTCTTGCGAAATACGAGAACGGAAGTAAGAATTTCATTTCCTCAGCGGCGTTCAATTGCGGTCGCTCCTTGTAAGTTCAAAGGAGTTCCGTAAAATATAAACGCTCGGAAAATGTGTATGGTACAGAAAGACGAGCATGTCAATGATTCCAATAATTTTCAAGAGATATAACATAACGTAAACAGTAATAAGGTTAAGAATCTAAGGTTTATTTTAAGTTTTTTTTCTGCCACTCGTTGAAGCCTATATAAATATATAGTCTGTGATACACACAAGTTTGAAGTACTCGTAGTTGTGTACTCGGAGAAAGGCGGGAGACTTCGTATATGGCGGGCTCGGTCTTTTCACGCTTTTCTTGAATTGGTGTTTGCTGGCTGGTTTTGGAAAGGACTGGTGTTGGTTGTGACGTGACGGTGTTGGTGTGGTTTGTGTAGTGGCTAGTTTTCTGAATGGTTAACAGGTATTAATTTTGGAAAGGTTTGAGGGAGCCGCGTCCGCAGAGTGCGAAGTTTCCCGCCATTTCTCCCTAGCTTCTACATTGCTATAAACTTGACATTGGCTGGTCTGTGCAAAGCCATAGAGGGAGAGAACTAATCAAATAATAAACTTGACATTGGCTAATCTGTGTAAAGCCATAAAACGAAGAAAAAAAAGAAAAGTTGTGTACTCTGTGCACTTCAAGTTCAGCTGTCAAGGTTGAAAGTTTTGATTTGTTGACTAAAACTTTTAAGATTTTTAAGAATTAGGTTGCCACTTGTATTTGCATTTTTTTATTATCTGTGGTGTACAATAAATGTATCTATATATATAATCATCCATTCAGTCTTCTTTAATTCATTCAAAACATTCACTCAACCATTTATTCATTCATTCATTCATCCTTTCACTTCTTACGGTAAAAAAATACTTTAATGACGAATTTTCAGTAAGAATGACTTATGAGAAAGTAAATTACACATAATTATATAAGATAGTCAAGAAAATTTGATGCCGGCTTTACAAACTATTATTATCGCCATAGATAGCGTAATAACACTGTGTAATTTTCCTTTGTTATTTTCATTACATTCTTTCTGTACCTACTTTTGTATGGTGTACGATTAATTAATTACGTTTTAATTCATTCATTAATTCATTCTCATATACGAGTATAATAGTGATAATCACTGGGATCCAATAACGTACTCTCCGAGTCCCGAAATATATAAAAAATATAATTTTAAAAAAAAGTTCTCTGACTATTGTCAGTAATATAATAGGTAGTAGTAATATAATAGGAGGTCACTAAAAAGAGTAATTTAGAAACGGTTATCACCTGAGAAAAATGAAAAAGCTACATCGACAAAAGCTTAGCTCGAAGAAGACAAGAAAATCTGAAAAAACTCGAAGATGAAAAGAAAGAAGCTGAAAATCGTTATCTAATCGTATCGTATATAAGTGCTGCTCCGCATATGGCCAAAATTGTACCCACTAGTATGTTATTTATTTGTAATGGATTCTCTATACTTGAATCTCCATGCTGTATCACCATCTCTTTGTTTTCGCATATGCACTTTGAACATTGTTTGCCCATTTTATGTATGTTAGTAAGTTTGTTGCGATACGTAGGTACTGCCGCGTGTCTAATTAGGTAATACCCAGCGCGAACCACGCGCCCGCGCTGGCAGGGTCGCCATGAGGTGTGTTGATATCGGGAACGAGCGTATAAATGAAAGAACGACCGATCTAGTCAAAGGATCGTTTAATACTACTCAATACTCCACTACACTGTATCCTCTATATATTTAAGTACCTATAAGTTATGTATTTTGTAATATATACATACCTTTGTGTACACCCTAAGCCTGCTTCTTAATATGTATTCAGTCTTCTAGATTGAATGGATAGAGATCGCTTTGTAGCGATAAGGCAGCCAATTGTAGGTATCTTTTACTTTGTTGTTGTATTATCATCATCATCAGCCAATATTCATCCACTGCTGGACATAGATCTTTTTGTAGCACGGCCAACTTATTCTGTCTCCGGCTTTTTGCATTATTATAATTTTATTTATTTACACACACACAAGTTGATTGCATCTCACCTGATGGTAAGTGATGATGCGGTCTGAGATGGTAGCGGGTATGACAAACCCATCCTCATATAATAATACATATAATTGGTTTCTACATGACATCGGGCCGGAACACTACCTCGCTTGGCGACACGTCTTTGTCGATAGGGTGGTAACTAGCCACGGCCGAAGCCTCCCACCGGACAAATCCAGCCTGTCTGCCAATTTTCAGAGGTTATTCTCCACGTAGCTGGAAGACGGCCCACACTTCGTTTTCCGAGATGTGGTCTCCACTCGAGGACATTCCGACTCCAACTACCATCGGTTCTACGACAAACGTGGCCAGCCCAATGCCACGTCAGCGTGCAAGCCCTTCGAGCTAAGTCCGTTACCTTTATTTTTAGCCGAATTACCTCATTACAGACCTCTTGGTGTTCACACGTTTCATTTTAACGCATGTTAGCCTCACAGCTGTCATATTTAACGACGCTCTAATTAACAATAATCTAGGAGGGTTTAAGTCAAAACATTACTATGTATTGTTGTTCTAACCACTAGGCAATAAGGAAGTATTGAAACTAGTTTACACTGTCTTTAAACCGCAACTTTACACAAATACGTTGTTAAGTTCAACAAGAACGTAAACGTAAACTTAAACTTTGTATTTACCTTTGTGAACTTAGAGCTAACAGTGAAGACTACATTTATAAGCAGATATTGAGATATACGTTTTATAAGGTGTTATCCCGATCTACTTTTTTGTAATATTAACTCCCGAGGCCCGATTATTTCCACTTTATGTCGGTGGAGAGAAGACAACAATATCCTTGTAATGTATTTATTCAATTATAATTAACAACTAAAACAATGTAACTTTTAATATTTAAAATAAACCTTAAACTGAACCTAAAACTAAAACTATAACTAAAATATATTATAAAAAAGAGTCCCTTTAGGTCCCTATCCTTGTAATTATATTTATGGCAGATTGAAGAGTTTTTTTAATTCACTACAAGTTAGCCCTTGACGGCAATCTCACCTGATGGTAAGTGATGATGCAGACAAAGATGGTAGCGGGCTAACCTGTTAGGGTATGGTAAGCCCATACTCCTAATTGGTTTCTACGCGACATCGTGCCAAAACGCTAAATCGCTTAGAGATACGTCTTTGTCGGTTGGGGGTAACTAGCCACGGCCGAAGCCTCCCACCAGACCAGACTCGAGCCGGGAATCGAACGCAGGACCTCCAACTTTATAATGCGAGAGCGCGCGCGCTGTGCCACGGCGGTCATCAAAACTACGGAGTTTTACTTCCAGTAATGACTTTGAGAAATAAGTTATGTTAGTTACTAGAAGAAGTTAATTTTGGTTCTTGGATGTAAGAATGATTATTTTCAGGGTCACTTTAATTAAGTTTAGTTTTAATTTAGTTAACCTTATCTTGTCTACGATTCGGTGATATATCAGGTTGATATTTATGTTGTATGATGCTTGCTTTTTTTTATAAATTGTTGACGCACGGAAAGAAACTTCAATTCAGAATACAATAAATGAATAGGACTCTACTAGAAGTTACCACTAAAGACGTGTCGCCAAGCGATTAAGCGTTCCGGCACGATGTCGCGTAGAAAACAATTAGCAGTGTAAACTCCTGTATTTGAGAGTTTCAGACAACTATAAAATCAAACTATATTATATTCATGATCTTGTTATATTGATATATATTCCATTATTATTCATTACGGTAAGGTCACAAATATAGAATCAACTATATTACATTTATATAGATCTTATATTTCATAAATAGTGCACACTCCCGCGCGTCAGCCGTATCTACCTTAAAGGCAAACCTTCTCTTATTTATAACCTATCATACCTCCATCCAACTCAAAACAGTCCCCTCCTATTCTACTCAATTAACCAATAGCTTTAAAGTATCTAACAGGAAGTAGTATTATCAGTCATAATACAAATAATGTCATGATACAATAATACATCGACACTTAATGAGTCAAACTCATAACTTATACAAAACACATGGATAGTGCTAATGCGAAGTGTAACAGGAGTATGGGTCTACTATACCCCTAACACGTTAGCCCGCTACCATCCCAGACTGCATCATCACTTACCATCAGGTGAGATTGCCGTCAAGAGCGTTAGCTCTTTGTTTTTTTACAAGTTATTGTATTGGGTTAAAAAAAACATTAATAAAAGCTAAACTAGCTTCATAGATCTCGGCCTTATTGTTACAGTGTCGAATGCTAAATATTAAAATTTATATTGAAGCACGCTCAAAAAGACGTGATAAATAGTACCTAATATTTTTTTTTTTATGCACTACAAGTCAGCCCTTGACGGCTATCTCACCTGGTGGTAAGTGATGATGCAGTCTAGTATGGTAGCGGGCTAACCTGTTAGAAGTATGGTAAACCCATGCTCCTAGTTGGTTTCTACGCGACATCGTGCCGGAACGCTAAATCGCTTTGCGACACGTTTTCGTCGGTAGGGTGGTAACTAGCCACGGCCGAAGCCTCCCACCAGACAATCTACGAATCTCAAAGGGTTTTAATGTGCAAATAAGTTAGTGAGTTAGTTAGTGACGTGACTGTCCTGCGACCAGTAAAAATAGCTGCTATAACAAGCATATTTTTTTAAAGAAGTTTTCGCTCTTAATCCGGCATTGTGCTCTTTCAATGAGAAAAAGGCCAAGCGATCTCATAATAAAAATCTTTTGATCGCGAGATCCAATTATAGGATTCACTTTAATTTCAGCTTTGTATGTTGAATAATAGAACCGCAAGCCTCTATGACTGTGGAAACACAAACGGGCTAAGAAATGATCAGTCGTTTTGTACAAGTGATTACCTTGTCTACCTTTGTGAGTGCAAAGTCTAAACCAGGTTCCTTTCATTATTAACGGTCGGCCGATTCATAATTTTCATTCTTATATACATGATTGTGAAGCTGTGATAACCGATAGATCGGGGGTTCGAACACGCACCCACCTAAGACTTTTCAGAGTTAAGTGCGTTTTTAAGCAGTTAAAATATCACTTGCTTCAACTGTGAAGAAAAATATCGTGAGGAAACCTGCACGTCTGAGAGTTCTCCATAATGTTCTCAAAGGCGTGTGAAGTCTCCCAATCCGCACATGGCCAGCGTGGTTGACTATGGCCAAAGCCTTCTCTTTCTCTCCCTTGAGAAGAGACCCGTGCTCTGCAGTGAGCCGGTAATGGGTTTATCATGATGATTGAAGTGCAAACCACTCAGTTCATAACTTATTTGCACATTATAACCCTTCGAGAGTGAGATTCGTAGATTTTCTGTCCCTATGTCTCAGATTTTCGCCTCAATTTACGTTTATACAGACAAATTGCCCTGACCGCTCGGTAACAAACATCTAAGTAAGCACTCTGCACTAACCGAGTTGGCAGCATCACTTTCAACTAGTGATAATCCGGCGTAAGGTGAGAAATACTGTTAGAATCAAGAGTATACGAAAAAATATAATCATCCTTAATTAATATTATAAATGTTAATGTAGCGCTTTCACCCAAAAACTACTTAACCGATCGTCACGAAACTTTGTAAACATATTCATATTATATAAGAAGTAACATAGGATACTTTTTATTATTAAAAAAAATACGAAAGATAAAAAAAATGGTATTGTTAAAATATAGTTAAGTTAGTTATTGATTCATTTCTATTGTCATAACTCTGATACTTATTTAATAGCTCCAAATGCGAGCGAGGTAAAAGCTAGTAATTTATAATACTACAATCATCATCATCATCATCATCATGATCAACCCATTACCGGCTCACTACAGAGCACAGGTCTCCTCTCAATATGAGAAGGGTTTGGCCATAGTCCACCACGCTGGCCATTTGCGGATTGGCAGACTTCACACGCCTTTGAGAACATTATGGAGAACTCTTAGGCATACAGGTTTCCTCACGATGTTTTCCTTCACCGTTGAAGCAAGTGATATTTTAATTATTTAAAAACGCACATAACTTCGAAAAGTTAGAGGTGCGTGCCCGGATTCGAACCGCCGACCTCTGATTAGGAGGCTGACGCCCTAACCACTAGGCTATCACAGCTTTTTTAATACTACAATAGTTACTACAAATAGTTGGTAGACGTCTTAGAAGCTTAATTTATCAAATGTGGTATTAGACAAATGTATAGATGAATTTGGTGGAACACTCTCTAAGTTGCTATCTTATTTGAACTTTCTTATAGGTCTCAGTACGCAGCTTCGAATTATAATATCAATTAAACAGTTCTCTGAAAAGTATTGTTGTGTTTTTTTGTATTACATCGCGGGCTGACGGGTCACCTGATGGTAAGTGATCACAGAAGCCCATTTACATCTGCAGCAACAGGCGAGCCGAAGATACGTTGCCGGCTTACCCCATCCTCCTAACCGGTTTCTACTCGGTATCAAACCCAAAATCACTTGGCGGTATGTCTTTGAAAGTAGCGTGGTCGCTAGACCTAACTCGAGCCGGGAATTGAACCCAGGACCTCCAACTTTATAATGCGGCAGAGCACGTACTGTACTACGTAGGTCGTCAATAACTATTTACCTTACTTTAAGTGTATTTTGATTCAAACCTATCTAAATTGCTAACTTCTCAGGAATTTAAAAAATCTGTATGAGCAGTAATGGGTGTGAATTTATATATACTAAATCCCCTTTATGTAGGATAAACGGTTTTCCCCTCAATGAACGTTTATTAAAGACGAATTGCCAAAACCGCACGGTGAAGGCGCAATTTAGCCGGCACTCTGCTCCAACCGAGTTGACCGCATAGCTTCTATCCAGTGATCACACGGTACGACGTGGCAAATAGAATAAAGGCATAGGTAAGTATTCAAATACATGTATAAAATTTTGAAAGGCTTCTTTTTTTGTACACTACAAATTAACCCTTGACGGTAATCTCACCTAGTGATGATGCAGTCTAAGATTATAGCGGGCTAAACTGTTAGGCGTATGATAAACCCATATTCCTTATTGGTTTCTACGCGACATCTGTTTGTTTTGTATATGTGTAAAATATTATATTATTATATTACATATTTATATTTTTAGTTGTTTATATATTTTTATTTATAACTGTACACTCCAACCTCGCCTTACTTTATATTTTATCCCTGGTTTGTGCTAGGTTGCCTGGATCTTTTAAGATAAGTGTGATAAGTTCTCTGTGTGTGTGTTTTTTCTTTTTGTATGGTGTGCAATAAAGTATATTTTCATTTAGTTTCATAAATCGCTTGGTGACACATCTTTGTAGGTAGGATGGTAACTGAAAAATGAAAATGAAAAATGAAAAATATTTATTTGCCAAAAAACAACTTTACCAAGTTTAGTACATCCTTTGAGATCCACACTAGGTAATCCTGTGTCGTGGGGCCCGATTCGCCGATATTAATAATTTAGGTTTACAACTAGATACGACCGAAGTATTCCAGACCAGGCTCGAATGAACCCAGGACTTCCTACTTTATAATCCGACAGCGCACGCGCTGCGTCACGGAGGTGCTTCTGTGAACAACGTTTATGGAAATAATTAGTTAATTTTGAAAGACTATACATATATATGCCGCGTCACGGGTGTCCGAGTTGTTTTTTTTGTAAGGGTGACATAAGCATTGGTAACGTCACGATTTTGTGTACTTTCGCTCATAGTAATTAAAATCACAACTTGCCGGTTTACACTTTTATTGCGATAATAACTTAGAGGTCCGAACAGTACGACGTCTCGAGCGAGAGAATCCGAGAAAGGCATCGACCGCCCGTATTTATAGCACAAAACATGCTTGTACAAAGTTGATTGTCACTGTCTAAATTGTGTTAGCAAAATCATCAATAATTAAAATGTGGGTAATTATTGAATTCTTGAGGTTTTTGGCGCCGCTTAATAAAGTTAATAACTTCTTCGCGCCGACATATATATATATTTATATAACAGCCAAAACATTTCTTACAAGTTTCAGTAAGTACCTTGCACTGAGATACAGCACAAAAATGCTTAGCCACTTACAGGCAAACACCGCATGCAAATAAAGGTAATGTAAATTAACTTATCCTAGTTATACTAAGGTATCTAACAATAAACCAATAACGACTAACTATATACAATTGCTCTTTCGCTACATTATCAAATGAGAAACAAGGAGATATATTATAGGCACTATGGTTAGAGTTACTTCACCACGAAACACGAATAGATACGCATCAATATGCAGGAGATATGGAGGATTTCCTCCAGAATTGAGTTTCAAATCGATTAAATTACAAATGTTATCTCTTGTAAGTACTTTGATAACTTAATAACTAATCTGTTAACATTTATTTTTTCTTGTTAACAGCTGTTTGTATAAGTTGTAATGCCTATCAATAAGTTCAAAGTTTTTATAAAACGAAAGCTTGTAGAAAAATCATATTACAATATTAAGGATTATAAACGATAAAAAAGCTAGGGTGTGAATTGCTCTATCTTCATAGGTACTACAAGTTATGATTTATTATGTGAGATGGTGATAACAAAAAAAACCGGCCAAGTTTGTGGCGGGCTTCTTCTTAGACCGGGGCGCATTTGAAACCCTCATAGCTTTAGTTTTAAGTTGACGAATGCGGTTATTACCATCAAATCACTAGTATGTAAATTATTGAAGCGTCAAAAGTGCCTTTTAAAGCAATATTTGAATAAAGATTAAAGAACTTGAATTTGTTGTGTTTGTATATGTGAGTCCTGTTTTAGTGGTTTGTTTAATACAGTTATTGTATCATGAATAGTCCACGTCCACATCCAGTAGACTCGATTGACGACCAGTATTTTTGTATATCTACTACCTTGCTATCCATACAATTAATAATTAAATCCTTTTATTCCAGGACCCATATGTTATGAAATTTAAATACAATATAAAATTTAAAACAATATTAAAAGAAAAGTTTAATACTATTGAAAGAAACTACATTGTATATAGTCAGTTTATCCCTATGATTTGCACTTTATATAAAATGTCCCTGCCCATCGAAAAAACTCTGGAAAACTCGCCATTATATAGACGATAGAAGACGCCTAGGAAACTTGCGTCTCTTCTATGCTCTTACGTATCCAACTTGCTTACTCAAATATATTTATTTGACTAGAAGGAAGCAAATAGTGAAATTATAGCGTACGAACGTGAATTATTAATAAAACATGGCGCTCTGTTTGGTCTATGTAAACAGGCGATTGTTCATTGTCAACAACGTTATTACCCGGATACCGAATGTATGTAAATTAATTCACGCCATTATTGCCTAAATTAAACATAAACACGACATAAGCGTGGTTTCGTTTCACTCTATAATGGCAGGATGTGATATATTATATCAGCCTAGAGAAAATGTACTTGTTAGATTCCTAACTAAAGTAAATTAAGAAATTAATCATCATGATCAACCCATTACCGGCTCACTACAGAGCATGGGTTGCCTCTCAATATGAGAAGGGTTTGGCCATAGTCCACCACGCTGGCCATGTGCGGATTGGCAGACTTCACACGCCTTTGAGAACATTATGGAGAACTCTCAGGCGTGCAGGTGTCCGCACGATGTTTTCCTTCACCGTTGAAGCAAATGATATTTTAATTTTTTTAAACGCACATAACTCCGAAAAGTAAGAGGTCCGTGCCCGGATTTGCACCTCTAACTTTTCCGAGTTGAGTTTTTAAGCAATTAAAATATCACTTGCTGAAACGGTGACGGAAAACATCAAATTCAAATTCAAATAATCTTTATTCAAATAGTCCTTTAAAAGGCGCTTTTGACACGTCAATAATTTACAAAGTAGTGATTTGATGGTGATAACTACATTCGTAAACTTAAAACTAAAGCTATGAGGGTTCCAAACGCGTCCCGGTCTAAGAAGAAGCCCACAACAAACTTAGCCAGGTAAATTTTCTTTTTGTTATCACCATCTCACATGCCACTTAAAATTATATTAAGAGCTATCTTATTAGAGCAATATTTCACACCCATGCTTGTTTATCATTTACGTAATCCTTTACACTATAGTAGGACTTTTCTACAAGCTTACGATTTATATAAACTTTGAACTTATTGAGAGACATCCCAGAAATTTCATTAGGCAATTTGTTATAAAATTGTATACAATTACCTTTAAATGAATTTCTAATTTTTTGTAGTCTAGTAGCGTGCAACACAAGTTTATTTTTACTTCTGATGTTAAGATTGTTGCAATCGCATTTTTTATTGAATTTTGTTATATTTCTGTGGACATACATTAAATTTTCAAATATGTATTGGCAATGCAATGTCATTATTTTTACTTCCTTAAATTTTTTTCTTAATGACTCTCTTGGAGCCATATTATAAATTGCACGAACAGCCCTCTTCTGCAGCACGAATATAGTTTCAATATCGGCAGCATTACCCCATAATAAAATACCATATGACATAATACTATGAAAGTAACTAAAATATACAAGCCTAGCCGTTTCTATGTTTGTCATATGGCGTATCTTTTTAACCGCGTATGCAGCAGAACTAAGTCTGTTCGATAAATGATCTATATGAGGGCCCCATTGAAGCTTTGCATCTAAAGTTATTCCAAGAAAAACTGTAGTATTTACCAGATCTAATTCCTCATTTTTAAGCAGTACAGTGGTATTTACATGTTTAACATTCGGTAATGTAAATTTAATGCACTTAGTTTTTTTTTCATTTAGTGCCAAATTATTGACTTCAAACCATTCTACTACTTTAGCGAGATAGTTGTTTACATCGTCAAAAGCTTTCTCATGAGAAAACCTGCACGTCTAAGAGTTCTCCATAATGTTCTCAAAGGTGTGTGAAGTCTGCCAAACAGCACATGGCCAGCGCGGTGGATTCTTCTTTCCGAAGCTCGCCAAAAAGCCCGGTTACGCTGTGATAAACCAACCAATATGATTAGCAAAGCTAATAAACAGTCCGAAAAAAAAAACACAATTACTGTTCGATTTCGTAGAGATACTCCGAGCAATTTAAACGCGTTAAAAAAGGTTACAATACCGTAAACGTAACAATTTTGTATTAAATAATCCAGAAGTACTCTTAGCGAAAAAGTAGGTCCGCTCTACATCCCTCCACTGTCTTTAACTTCTACCCTTCTGTATAAACCCTACCAAAAATATCGAATTCATAAAAGCAAAGATCACAGATAACTTGTAAAATCGAATATGACATCACATTTTTCCACAAATACGAAAAACCCATGCATTTTCCCAATACGCGAAGAATGTAAATGCCTTTATCCGTCAACGAAATCTATGTATGACGAGTTATCCTTTAATTTTTCGCTTGACAGCCCTTTGAACTTTTATGATATTATTATTGCAGACAGTCGCGAATCGAAGCTTTGGTTAATATTTATATTTTTAATATTTTATAAGAGGTTTGTGAGAAATCAACATACCTTTTTTACATCCCAGTGCTGGGAGAGGCCTCCTTATGTGCGAGAGTTATTCTAGCTTTCACTGTTAGGTAGGTAGGTGCGTTTTTAAAAAAATAAAATATCACTTGCTTCAACGGTGAAGGAAAACATCGTGAGGAAACCTGCACGTCTGAGAGTTCTCCATAATGTTCTCAAAGGCGTGTGAAGTCTGCCAATCCGCACATGGCCAGCGTGGTGGACTATGGCCAAACCCTTCTCATATTGAGAGGAGACCCGTGCTCTGTAGTGAGCTGGAAATGGGTTGATGATGATGATGATGATTGACTAAGAAATAACTACATTGGAATAAAATTAAGATGTTCCTTCAATTTGAATAAAGTTTCGACGTTAGCGTTGCCATTTATAACCTCATCATTTTACAGAGAGGATACCATCAAATTTATCTGCCTATTTTATACGTTAAGCAAATCGGTTAAAATAGTCTGCGAAGAAACTCCAAATTTAAATATATTAAATATGTATAAAGATATATATTTATAATAAATTTCGTATTGTAATTTAGTGGTGTGCAAACGTAACAAAATTTCTTATATTATCATGAATTTTCTACCACTAGGCTATCACCGCTTCATAATATTAGTAGGAATCGGTAAATATCGGTCTAATATGATATAATATTATATAACGTTATATATACTAATACGTACTCCGACGGAATCAGATGAATCTTTTGTATGAAATACAAAGGGGTTACTGCCATTCAACGGAGCTTATATTTTGGAAGTTCCAAGAACCTGTAATTGTATAACCTTTTGTATAAGTGATTCGCGAACTTGTGCCGTTCAACTCTTAATCTCTTTACGCTGAATGACCTTTAGTCTGTATACCACTCTGTTTAAGTCTATGACCTCAGTGGCGCATTTCCCGGGCTTTCTTTTCCTAAATAAGTTTTACCTCATTACTTAACATCAGGCAGTGACTGCTAAACGCTAGTCTACAAATTAAAAAAAAAAACAATCGCTACAGAAAGTTTAGAGACGTGACAGACATAAATTGCAAAGGCAATGCTCCCAGACACGGAGATCAAAGTGCACGTTAGCGGTATAGACTCAGGGTGTACACAAACTCATGGGCGAAAGAGGGAAGAAATTCGACTGTTAAGGTAAAGTCGACTTTGGATATTAACTCAAATATCGAATAAAAACTCTATTTTTGGCAATAATTTAATTTTTTTTTAATTAATTGCTATCCCAAATCAATCAACTAATCAAAAACTTTATTTATTCTGGCATTTCTGTGAAGTCTGGCAATCCGAACATGGCCAGCGTGGTGGACTATGGCCAAACCCTTCTCATATTGAGATGAGACCCGTGCTCTGTAGTGAGCCGGTAATGGGTCGATCATGATGAACTACATTCGTAAACGTAAATCTAAATCTAAATTTTATTTATTTTTTTGTTTTAGTTATTTTGAATTCATGTTTGTAGTGTGCAATAAAGAGTATATCTATCTATCTATCTAGCTAAATCTACGCGGGTTCACACGAACCTTGGTTAGACGAAAACCGCAATAAACTTAGTCAGCGAAGTTTTTCTTTTTGGTTATCCGTTCTTCCTATCACCATACGCTCGGTGTGAAGCAGTGCAAAAAAGGCATTCAGGTGTATTTTTCATTTGCCTGCCATGTCTCGTGCTAGCCGTTCGGATTAATGTAACGTGCCTTCTAGTTTAGCTTTACCTTCACGTTTAGCTTCCTATGTTTTGATTTAAACCTTAATTTCCGACATGCAATTGTTTTTTTCACATCGTTTCCTTTGTTTAGCCAGGCCAGCGAAATAGGCACTGTGTAAGAATAATAAACATTCGGATACAATGTGTAGAAAGGGTGATGTCTTCTTTATTAAGTTCATGATCAACCCATCGCCGGCGCACTACGGAGCACGGGTCTCCTCTCGATATGGGAAGCGTGTGGCCATAGTCCACCACGCTGGCCATGTGCGGATTGGCAGACTTCACACAACTTTGAGAACATTATGGTCAACTTTCAGGCGTGCAGGTTTCCTCAAGATTTTTTCCTTCACCGTTGAAGCGAGTGATATTTTAATTGCATAAAAACGCACATAACTCCGAAAAATTATAGGTTCGTACCCGGGTTCGAACCCCCGACCTCTGATTAGGAGGCGGACGTCCTAACAACTAGGCTATCACAGCTACTTATTATTATTAACTTATTCATTATTAACAATGATAATCAGTCTACAGTACAATGTGATTTACTGTCTTCGCCGGCGAAGACGAGGTCCCCGCTATCTTACGTCATCCGGACGTGGGCTCCATCCTCAGCCTCGGAGACGTACGGACCACTCACCGTCCGACCCCCCCGTTATCCCAAACGTCGCCTAAGCCAAGGTTCGGCTTCACAGGAGGCGCTTAAAAGAGAGCCCTAGAGCTCAAAATTTCTTCTGGCAGAGCTTATTTCCGAAGCTCGCCAAACAGCTCGGTTACGCTGTGGCAACCAATAGGGTTAGTACGGCTAATAGACTGTCCAAAAAAAAATGTGATTTGATTATGAATACACGTAAGTGATAATAACTCAGCGTGCTCTCCAAGGTACGGTTATGTATGTACTAAACTGGTTACTGACTCCAAGCTGGTACTGAGTTTTTCCACGTAAATCCAGTAGATACAAGTAGTATATTAATATTAATATTAGAATCAATTTATCTAATATCGGGTCGGGACAAGAATTTGAACGATCTAAAGACCTCTCGTCCGTACCAACAAAACCACAGTTTTGCTATCGTTTGGGTTGCGCTGCCCCAAAATCGCTCAAACCATCACTGCTACCTATAATTATATATAATAAGTCATCTAATTATATACGGTTTTTTTTATATGTATAGCGAGCAAACGAGCAGGCGGGTCACCTGATGGTAAGTGATTACCGCCGCCCATGAACATTTGCAGCACCAGGGGAACCACCAATGCGTTGCTGGCTTTTGAGTAATTTGTTTATCCGCCCTTTGAAGATCCCCATATTATAAACATTAAATAATGAATATTGTAGTCCTTAAGTTTGTTATCATTTAATTTGTTAATTTTAGTAATACTGTTATTTGGTGGTTGTAGTTTTTGGTTATTACTTAGCTTTTATTTCTTAAGGGAGAAGATGTTGTAGGTATATAGCCGTTATAACTGAATGTCAAAAACAAAATGAAAAATAAAACTGTCACTATACGCAGCTCGTCGTTTCATTACAACACAGAAGATGGAAGCTGGTTCCACAAGGTGCATGGCAGAAATGACCTGGAATAGCGGGTGGTGGAAGAGGACCAGGCATCCAGGTGGTGAGTTTTAAATTTGATGTAATAAATACATTATAGCTTCGTAAGAGAATAAACAAGAGTTTAGATAGTAAGTTAAAATTTAGCGCTGTTGGTGTGGTTTTAGCTGTTACACTATTTCTATTCACCTACTTATTTAAACATACATTTATGTAAGTAGATTTATTTAAGTGATTCAGTCTGAGCATTTTCCAAAGAGCAACGATTTTACTAAACTTTGCAAAGCTGGAATGCCAGTTAGATTTAATCGCTCGACATTTTTTTAAATGCTTTGTCAATTAAAAATGCTTTGCTTTGTTGGTTTATATATCATTTCAGACAAATAATTTAAAAATATATTGATTTATCAAAATAGCTTTATTCATGTAGACCTATTATAGGCATCTATGAATCGTTCATATATATCACATTTCGTTTATTTCTATTCATGAAGTTCCGGTGATAACTACACTTGCCAAAACTAAAGCTAAGAGGGCTCCCATCGCATCTATACTCGTATCTAAGAAGCCCATAACAAACTTTTTTAAAAGCCGGGATGTGAACAACAAATTTTAATGAAAAATCGTTTATAAAAACAATTAGGTTACATTTGCTGATCCGCATACTATGATTTCTTTTCGAATTAAAGCGGGGAAAAATTCATCGAATAGATAATTAAGTTTGTATATCGGAAAGTCCCGGTCCCGAAAGGGACATTGTTCGGTAAAGTTAAATTAGCCTTGACGCTGAAAAACTTGGGCGTTTCGTTGACGGTGTTTGTTGGTCCAAACCGCGCGATCGCTAAATATAAACAGCAATTTTGATGGAGTTTATTATCAAATTATCTCGCGAAATTTAAAACTCAATAATGGGTTTTAAAGAAATATATATAGGATGACTACGGGGCGGGTGCGTGTCTTCGTCGGTAATTTGGGTAGACGTGGGTAGTTTCGGGCAAAGAGACCAGATACTCTTGGTAGAACAAAATTACAATTATAGTATGGTAATTTATAAGGAGCAGACTATACGCTTCACCAAGTACGACTATGCACTACCGCGACACGACCACCGATCCGAACCAACCGCATGCAATTAATGCAGTGCGCCGTCCCGCGCCGGTGAGTCTTATAAGAACCTACATACGTCACTTAGTGTTGCGTAAAGAGAGGGGGCGAAGCCACTCTCTTGTCTGTCGTACATGATCCTAAACTAGATGGCGCTGTTCTCTGACTGCCGTCATATACTTACTGTCGATTTCGTTGTACACAAACTAAACCATGTTATCATCATAATCATAATATGTCGACCGTAGGAAATCAACTCAAGAATTAACTCTGAAAGAAGTTTTATTTTTAACACTACAAGTTAGCCCTTGACAGCGATCTCACCTGATAATCTAAGATGGTAGCAGGCTAACCTGTTAGGGGTATGGTAAATCCATACTCCATATTGGTTTATATGCGACATCATGCCGGAACGCCAAATCGCTTGGCGACACATCTGCGTCGGTAACTAGCCACAGTCAAAGCCTCCCACCAGACAAACCTCGAAGTGGGAATCCAACCCAAAACCTCCAACTTTATAATACGACAGCGCACGTGCTGCGCCACGGAGAGGCCTCGGGGACGGAGTCCGATGCGTTGGTCGGATCAAATTCGCACCGCACTCGACACGAAAGTACACGATGATCTACACGTCACAACCTACAGAGCAACATGGCGCGACATCTTCCCCAAGAAAGTCGTCAGTGGAAGGGGTCATGACCCTCAGTAATGAGGAATACGACGCACAGAGTGAGAATATAAATTTAATACTACATATATAAACTGATAATCTAGAGACACTTCTCGCTTCAAGGAAGTGTCAATTTTAGTTTTTAGATGAAACGTGGAAATAAAAAAGAGGAACGGAGATAATGGAAGGTTTGAAAAGAGCTGGGACTTGTCCCTTTAGGCAAGGTTCCGGAGATACTGGCAGCGTTCCCCCTTTGAATAGCTACACTTATTCGTTGTCCGAGGTAGCTGGCAGCTCTTCGGTCTCCTGTGATGTCGACTAACCTTTTTGCTGTTTCCCTAAAAGCCCTTTAGCGATAGGACCCCAGGTCACGTCATCTAGAACAATAAACCTGAAATTATCCTACGAAGTAGTTATAATTTCACCCAGTTGTTAACAGTTGTGCGCCCTTTGAAAGTTTAGAAATATGCGGAATATAATATGAGTAAAGCCGTAAACGCCATAACCTTCTAAAGGCTCACAAACGAATGAGCACGGTCAGGGTAATCCGGTCAGATTTCGCATTAAAAATGGAAAGCCCTTAGCCATGCGACCCTCGTCTCTGCACAATGTGTTATGATTAATTACTTATGTTTACTAGAAACAGCTCGCGACATCGCTAGCGTAAAACCGCAGAACTTAGGTTGGCTAAGTCTGTTATTATGTCATAGAGAACTTTACTTAAAACATTTATTATATACACATATTATTAATCAACATATTCTAACTGTTCATCATCATGATCAACCCATTACCGGCTCACTACAGAGCACGGGTCTCCTCTCAATATGAGGAGGGTATGGCCATAGTCCACCACGCTGGCCATGTACGGATTGGCAGACTTCACACGCCTTTGAGAACATTATGGAGAACTCTCAGGCGTGCAGGTTTCCTCACCGTTGAAGCAAGTAAAATTTTAATTTTTAAAGACGCACATAACTCCGAAAAGTTAGAGGTGCGTGCCCGGATTCGAACCGCCGACCTCTAATTATGAGGCTGACGCCCTAACCACTAGGCTATCACCGCTTCATTTCTAACTATTACCTGCGATTATTTTACCGTGGAAATTTTGATGTGTTAGAACTGACAGCTTGTTCAAGAAAACCATAGACACTGCACTGCGCCTGTTTCATTAGGAAAAGTTGAAAATGTGAAATGATGAAATTTTTGTTTCTGCCACCGTTGCAGAAAGCGAGCATATATAGCGATAAATGGGCACCCCCTGAACTTAATACACCTAGGAGAAGTGAGTGAGAGTCAATAACCGATTACGTTGAAAATTAAGCAAGGATGTTGTAGAAGACAAATATTACTTTTTAGCGCGTGAAAGCAGGCGTTATCCGTGGGATTAAGAAATAACAGATTAAATAGACATGTGTGACATACTATTAAAACTTTAATACGAGTTCAAAGTCAAAATAAAGGGTCAGTATTTTTTTAAAAGCGGACGAAGTCACTGTTTTTAGCTAGTATGTGTAGTAGTAGTAATTGCACTGGAGTACGGTTCTACCTATGCACAACAACCCTCTCTCGAGGGTGAGGTCTTTGTCTAGTACATCCGTATGTGTGTCTACCCGTATAGACACACAAATAAACATAATAAAAGGCTGATAATGATTGTGATGGCTTTACCTCCTGGCTGGGACAACGTGTTATGTCCCAGGGTATTACGTACGGGTCGGTACCCACTCATAACGTGAGGCATACCTACTCGTTGAAGCTTATCGCTTACACTCTCGTTGATTACATGTCACCGTGCCGATATCGACATATATACCGCATTGATTGATCGTGCTTTGTTCAAATCGGATCGTCAATATATTTTTTTATTATACACTACAACTTAGCCCCTGACGGCTATCTCACCTGGTGGTAAGTGATGATGCTGTCTGGGATGGTAGCGGGTTAACCTGTTAGGTGTATGGTAACTCCTAACTGTTTTCTACGCGACATCGTGCCGGAACGATTTAGCCCTTGACGGCTATCTCACCTGGTGGTAAGTGATGATGCTGTCTAGGATGGTAGCGGGCTAACCTGTTAGGTGTATGGTAACTCCTAACTGGTTCTAGGCGACATCGTGCCAGAACGCTAAATGGCTTGGCGATACGTCTTTGTCGGCAAGGTGGTAACAAGTAACGACCGAAGCCTCACAAAGGACCAGACTCGAGCCAGGAATCGAACCCAGGACCACCAACTTTATAATGCGACAGCGCACGCTCTGCGCCACAGAGGTCGTCATGTCAGTTATCTAGGTAACATAAATGTAAAAATATTACCTTACCTTAGCTATGGTTCGTTTTCAAAGTGGAAAAATTATATACTTAATTAATAGCTATTATGCCAATTACGTCTTACAGGTTTCAAGGTACTAAAAATTATGTTCAACTTAAATTTTATCGGAAAGACCGAAGAAGGGATGAATGGATTGTGTAAAAGAGGATATGCGGGTAAAAGATGTGGGTAGTGAGGTGACTTTTAATCAATACAGTTTGACCACTACCAAAGTATAAAAAGCGTTCATAATAAAATATGCGGTGGCAACCATTACATCAGCTGTGATCGACATAAATATTTAAGGCTTTAGCTTTTTTAGTTTAAGGTAGGTGAAAGATTAAGGCCCTAAATAAATATTATGAATGCAACAGTTCGTTGCACGGCACGGCATTGACGTTTAAATGTCATTAGAGCGTACTTTATTAATTATAAAAAGTTTCATATACGTTTGATATTTCAATAATGACTCCATATCCTATGTAATTATAACTAATTGTAGCTGTTACTGTACCTATATCAGACTGTAGTGCTTTTCCAGTGACACTAAATTATGGTGCACTGTCAAGTTGGTCCCTAAAATAGTTAAATAAAGAAAAAAACGTGAAAATATATTAAAAAGTGAAATCGTCAAATATATTGCGCAACATCTCCATCGCATTACAGCAATGAAGAAAGCATTCTTTCGCTCATGAAAGCACTGTATTTTCCCTTGCAAAAACGTACAAATATCCTTGAAGCTTGAAAAAAAAAATAAAGCATTAAGTTGGTCTCTAAAATATTCCGGATAACCTTCTCTATGAGGATAAATAAAATGAAACATTGCTAAATAAATAAATAAACGAGATAATGTATTAAAAACTGAAATCGTCGAAATATATTGCGCAAAATCGAAGAAAGCATTTTTTCGCTCATGAAAGCACTGTATTTTCCCTTGCAAAAACGTACAAATAGCCTTCAAGTTTGAAAAAAAAAAGGTTAACAAAATGAAATATGCTAAATAAAGAAAAAAACGTGAAAATATATTAAAAAATGAAATCGTCAAATATATTGCGCAACATCTCCATCGCATCACAGTAACGAAGAAAGCATTCGTTTGCACATGAAAGCCCTTACAAAAACGTACAAATATCTTTGAAGCTCGAAAAAAAAAATTAAAGTGCTTTGTGTAATAAAATTATCCGGAGCAAAAATCGAGTCTGGCGCAAAATAAAATGGATTTTCGGAATTCGTTCCTGTCAGTCCATCAGAATTATTGAATTACCATACAAATTCATGCGCATCGCGTTCTACACGCGCGCCAATGTTCTTTCTATGTGCAAATATTGACAAATAAATGAGCAATTTCTTGCCATGTCATATTGTTTTTAATGAACTACTCGACTAGTAGAGTTATCTCCTTAGACCATTGTTTTTATAACCTACGAAGCTTTAGTGAAAACGATTAAGGTACCGAGACGTGTGTTTTTGGATCACCGATGCGTAAGTTTAAATAATGCGTTAAACAAACTTAATCATTTTAGCTTACGATAAAATTAATTATTAAGAATTAAAATATCACTTGCTTCAACGGTGAAGGAAAACATCGTGAGGAAACCTGCACGCCTGAGAGTTCTCCGAAATGTTATCAAAGGCGTGTGAAGTCTGCCAATCCGCACATGGCCAGCGTGGTGGACTATGACCAAACCCATCTCATATTGAGAGGAGACCCGTGCTCTGGAGTGAGCCGGTAATGGGTTGATCATGATGATGAAGATGATGATACAATTAATGGATTTCTCACTGACGGACATATGAGCTTAGGTCTCTTAGGCACATTACGGGTCCGGAACGAATTGAATTGTGAAATGTGTAAAAACTTGCCTTCTAAACCGACTACTATTATTTTTCGTCATCTCATTGTAAAATTTTATATGTACACTCATCAAAAAGATTTCTAGAGACCGATTCGTATAAACTTTGAAAACAAGTATTGGTTGCACCTGAAGTACATATACAATTAACATTGAAGGCAAACCAAACAAAGGTGACAACTTTTTAGAAGATAAGTCATCAAATATTAATCATAATGAACAAAAAAATGTCATAATTAGAGTTGCACCTATATGTTATTCATATCGGAACTTTTGGATTTTCCGGTATAAATGTATGTCAATGCCAATGTCTTAATATTAAAAGAAAGCTACCCAAATTCCAGTGTAATCCGTTACTGTGGATAACAAACACACTTTCACATTTATAATATTAGTAGGAATTGTAAGCGGAGGAAGTTTCGGTCAACAACTGGGTTCAAATATGATTAAGTAAACACGGCGTTGAAAAGCTTTCATTTAACAAATGGATCCCTCGTCATGTTTCCGCATTTTTAAGGTTCTGTTTTTCGTTGAAAAACAGGAAAAATGGAACTGATATCGGTTCACTTTGTCGTAAAGTACTTACTTACTTGAATACTCAATGGTCAATAGTTCCTGTAAAGTTTTAATCTTTAGTTAAGCGCATTTAATCCTTGTGAACCCCCCTCTAACAATGTACGACCGCCGTGTTGCATTTTAAAGTCGGAGGTCCTGGGTTCGATTCCCGGCTCGAGTCTGGTCTGGTGGGAGGCTTCGGCCGTGGCTGATTACCACCCTTCCGAGAAAGACGTGTCGCCAAGCGATTTAGCGTTCCGGCACGATGTCATGTAGAAACCAATTAGGAGTATGAGTTAGCCCGATACCATCTTAGGCTGCATCATCACTTACCATCAGGTGAGATTGCCGTCAAGGGCTAACTTGTAGTGGATAAAAAAAACAAAAATTTTTCATTTAGTAAGAACAGGCAATTGTGAGACTACGTTATTCAGGGCGTTATATTATTGAAAACAAACTGGCAACACGATATTTTAATGCGAGACTTGCGGGTCTCTATGCATTGCTTCATTACCCCGTAATATACTTCTGCGCTCTGCTTCTTCCCTGGTATTTTTCTCTTAGCCCGCTATCAATGTTATTAATGTGACATGAGAGCTAAGAACTCCCATTATAGCATTGAATCGTTGGTCATCGGCGTCATGTCTGAGACCCCTGACGCTATCGAAACTTTCCTTCATGCCTTGTTGTCCAGCCGGCGATCTCAGCATCGTCGTCGCATAGATAAAAAAGAAAAGAAGAGTTAACTCCAATTTTTCTATTAACCATGTGTGTTGCAGAAAACTCTAAAGAAACCGCTAGTAAGTATTTTCTTTTCTAGTTTATTGTACATACATGAAATAATAATACTTAGCCGAAACTTAATGCCCAGAGGCATTTCCTACCATGAGAAAATCTACCCCCACCTTTCAAACCTTTGGTAAAGTGAACAGGGTTAAATTCTGCGTAAATAGATTTCATGACGTAAAAGAATAATGAAAAAAATAAAAAGGCAAATCTAGACCTGGCCGAAGATGAACATCCTGGCTTAAGAACCTTCGCCAGTGGTTTAATATGAGCTCAAGATCATTGTTTAGGCGGTAGTGAACAAGATCCAATTAGCCTTAATGATTGCCAACCTCCGGTAGGAGATGGCACTAACAGAAGAAGAAGAAAAGGATAATAAAGTAAAAAGTAAATTCAAAATAACGAAATCAAAAATATTAAACACATGTTACATAACATATAAAACAAAGGTACTAGACGTTAGGAAAATTTAACATATTATCAAAAATTGTTAGCAAAACACGAATGTAAAATTTATAGGTTCAATTAAGAATTTCAGATTTGCTTTTGTGAAAACCTTATGCTAGTTTCGTTCTTTGAAAATGATGAGTATTATTATTGGCATATGAGTACCTTTTGGTACGTTATTCTTAACGAGGAATTTCTCGCAACGTATAAGTTTTATTGAATTGCGTCATAATTGGTATTTTTAGATCAAAATTGAGACAAGAATTAAAAAAAAATATATATTGAACGTGAATATCTTATAGATGTTACCTCGTCGACCGACAACCGACAAAATAATGAATCGCAACTGGGCTGCACTCCATCTTTATACTATCTAGTCTGGTGGGAGGCTGCGGCCGTGGTTAGTTACCACCCTACCGACAAAGCCGTGTCGCCAAGCGATTTAGCGTTCCGGCACGATGTCGTGTAGAAACCAATTAGGAGTATGGGTTTACTATACTCCTAACAGGTTAGCCCGCTACCATCTTAGACTGCATCATCACATACCATCAGGTGAGATTGCCGTCAAGGGCTAATTTGTAGTGGATAAAAAAAAAAAACCTTTTTAAGGTGTTCCTTACTGTATAATTTTATATTAAAATTACACGTGTTGTGTAAAGGGATGGTTAAGGATAAGCTAATGCACTTCACTCGATTAACCGTCACCGCACCGACAGCTATCAGCTATGAGCTTAGTTGATCGATTACACTCGTTTCATGAGCACTGACAGCGACACGGTTGGCTTGATAAGTCTGATAAATGGTGAGATTTAATTTTTCATAAACGCAAACATATTTACACTTATCACAAAACTTTATTTAACAAGGAGTCATTTACTGTTCGAGCTATTAATGCGTGGAAGTCACTGAATGTATTAAAAATACTGTTAAAAGTTATTTTCTCTCTCAGTTCAGAGAGTATTATTAGTAACTAGCTGACGCCCGCGACTTCGTCTGCGTTGAGTTAGTGTTTGTGTTTGTCTTTCAATCACAAAGCATTAGATTACTAACCCGAATTACTTGAAATAATTACAGGATAAACATTAAAGTATCTCCTTTCTAAAAAAAAGAATGAGTGAAATCGGATATTGATTCGTTGGTGGGAATAGTGGGAGGCGCCCGAGACGTACTGGACAGTACTTGGACATTGCAACATTACTTTATTTTTCTAAAATAAAAGACTTTTTTTAAAATAAAAGTAGCCTAAGTTACTCCTTATTACATTAGCGATCCGCCAATAAAAGTCCCGTAAAAATCGGTCCAGCCATTCAGAGATTAGCCGGAACAAACAGACAGACAGACATATGTATTCATATGCATGTAGTAAAAAATGGTTATTTCAATATTACCAACAGACACTCCAATTTTATTTATTTGTATAGATTATTGAAATTACTTATATAATAACAAAGATAAACATAAACATACATGTAAAAAAATATTGAAAAAAATACATTTACATTTATGTTTATGTATGTTGGGCATGTATTATATACTATATTTAATTTGAGTCTTGTTTGTGTATTTATACTATATACGATAATTTAGAAACGGAATTCATTAACTTCCAACTTAATGATAACAACGCCAAATTCTGTTGAATAACCTAATTTAGCAGTTATCCAAACCGCGCACGCTAATCGATTAAAATATGTCAGTGATTTAGAAATTTCACTAACATACACTCGTAACATTAACTAGTAAATTGAGTGCAATTTAAATTTTGATTATACGTAACAGCAACATGCTTTTAATTAAGTAGAGCGAATTCTTGTTGAAATTCAAATGTTTATTGCAAATAAACTCGCTTTAGGTGATAAGGTCGCCTTTTGCTTTTATATTATGTATTTCTTGTTGTTCTCCTTTCAATATGTATGCAATAAATTGTATAAAATAAAAAAAAATAAAAAAAAAAAACTCTACGGGATAAATTGTTGATGATATTTTTAACTCCTTGTTGGTAAGTAATTTAATTCAGCTGAAAAGGTATCTACAATAATTCTTCTAAAAATTAATGTTTCGGAAACGGCAAATAGCTAAATTATTATTACATTAAATTTGTATACCATACCAAAGAAGACAGCAAAGAAACATACACAGAAAAGAAAAGAAGTACAATAGGCGGCCTTATCGCTAAAGAGCGATCTCTATCAGGCAACCAAGCCCAGTCCAAATGTTCGTTATAATGTTGAAGAATAGATCGTAAGATCTAAGTTGGTATAAGCACCTTTGTTTTATATGTTAAGTAACATGTGTTTAATGTTATAAATTTCGTTATTTTGAACTTACGTTTCACTTTATTATTCTTTTACACCATGAGATCTATTTACGCAGAATTTTACCCTGTTCACTTTACCAAAGGTTTGAAAGGTGGAGGTAGAGTTTCGTGAGGTAGAAAATGCCTCAGGGCATTTAGTTTCAGCTACGTATTATTATTTCATGTATGTACAATAAACTATCAAAGAAAATACTCATCAGCAGTTTTTTTTTTGAATTTTATGTAAAACACTTGGTTAATAGCAAATTGGCGTTACCTCTTTTTCATTTAGCTTTAGTTTTAAGTTGGCGAGCGTAGTTATCACCATCACTTCCCGATTGACTTAATAAAAATATATTATATGACGGCAATCAGAGAGCAGCGCCATCTAGTTTTGGAGTCATGTACTACAGACAAGAGAGTGGCATCGCCCCCTCTCTTTACGCAACACTAAGTGACGTATGCAGGTTCTTATAAGACTCACCGGCGCGGGACGGCGCATTGCATTGATAGCACTCGGTCGGGTCGGACCGGTGGTTGAGCTGCGGTGGTGCATTCGTACTTGGTGGAGCGTATAGTCTGCTCCTTATAAATTACCATACTTATAATTGTAGCTCTGTTCTACCAACAGTGTCTGGTCTCTTCGCCCGAAACTACCCACGTCTACCTAAATTACCGACAAATACACGCACCCGCCCGTAGTCATCCTACATCAGAAGTGGGATCTGAAGGGCCAACACATGAAGAGACCCGCTCAGTCTATTGGAGATTCAAAGTTTAAGATTACATCTTTCGGATTTCTGCGTGACGTCATCATCATCATCATCATTTCAACCGATTGACGTCCACTGCTGGACATACGTTTTTTTTGTCTTCTTTTTTTAGGTGCCTCTCCAGCTAGTGAGGCAGTCGGAGTGGCATATTTTGCCTTGTCTCTCGCGAGGCTGAGAAGCTGGGATACCGGTCCGTTCCCTGATGTTTCGCAGCCGGGACTTCCTCTTGCGACTGATACACCTCTTCGCTGCTACTTTGCCCATCATAATGAGTAGCAAGAGGCCGTATCTGTCTTGCCTAAGCGCATGCCCCGGATAAGCAACTTTTTTTCTTTTTGACAGTTTTCCAAAGTTCGCGATGGCGGCCGGCACGTCGCAGGACATCCTCATTGCTGGCGTTTTGGGTCCAGCTGAAACTCGGCATCCATCGACAAGCCCACATGTCGAATGCCTCTAGACATTTTCTTGGGTCCTCTTTGACTGACCAGGATTAGCATCCGTAAAGAAGTATGGGCCACATATTATAACATGTTTTTTTGTAGGGAGTTCCAGTGTCCGCGGTCTTGGGCTGCTTGTATCCAGCGGCTGCCTGCGACTCGTCTCATGTCGCCTGTCCACCTAGTTGGGGGTCGATCAACGCTAAGTTTACTGGTGCGGGGTCGCCATTCCAGCACCTTGGGATACCAACGTCCATTTTCACTTCAACTTCGCGACTCGCTGAACTAAGTCGATAAATTTGGTTCTTCTACGGATCTCCTCATTTCTGGTTTGACCACGTGGAGATGCTCTTAGCGTGGCTCTCTCTATCGCCCGCCGAGTGACTCTAAGCCTTCTTGTGGGGCCCATAGTGAGCGACAACGTTTCTGAGCTGTGAGTCATCTGGCAACACACACTGTTCGAGGGCTTTGGTCTTCAGGCACTAAGGATTTTGATGGATGACGGACTTTGGACGATTTTGGGATGTCGCGGAGTTTCCCGAACGGGCAGCCACGCATGCTGAATTCGGCGGCTGACCTCCTTCTCGAAATTGGACTTGCCTAATTGAATCGTATGTCCTAGGTGTACGTGGTCGTCTACAGTTTCCAGTGCAGAGCTCTCAACCATTGCAGGGTAAGGCAGAACTCTAGCGTTCGACGTAACCTTTGTCTTGCTCATGTACATGCGTGGGCCCGCCTGTTCAGAGGGTCTGCTAAGGTCGTTGAGCGTTGCGTCGAGGTCTTCCAGAGTCTCTGCCATTGCAACTGCATTGTCGGCAAACCGAGAGTGATTGATGTTCTCGCCATTGAAGTGGTGTCTAGTTCGTTTCAGTCCGGAGGCTTGGAGGCATCTTCCAACGCTGCGGTGAGCAGCTTAGGGACGATCACGTCTGCCTCGCTGCAGTTGAATCGGCCTCGTCGTCTGGTCCTGTTTGCGGGCTGACATGGTGGCATTTTCGTACAGACGTTTCAGCGCTTGCATGTGCCGGTAGTCGATTCGGCATCCCTGCAGTAACCTCGAGACGGCCCAGGTTTCCACCGGATCGTAGGCTTTCTCATCATTCTTTCATTTCTTTTGTATGATCAGCCGCAGTGTGTGGATAAAGTCTATGGTGCTGGAGCTCTTCCGGAGGCCGGCTTGTTCGGGAGATTGGAAGTCTTCGAATCTATTGCCGAGACGGTTCGTGGTGGCTTTCGGAAGCAGCTTGTGGACATGGCTCGGCGGCAAGCTCGGGTCTGTGGTTTTGTCGCCTGTTTTGAAGAGCAAGGTCGCCGCGCTCCTGTGCCACGCATCTGGCGTTGTGTCTTGCTGAATGGCGGAATTGAGCAATCGCTGAAGGACTTTAAGTTTTGGTTTTCCGCCCGCTTTTGTAAGTTCTGCTGTGATTCCATCATCATCTGGCGCTTTGCCAATCTCAGGTTGTTTGAGGGCCCACCTAGTCTCGTATAGGCTGACGTCCGAGATGTATTCAGAGTAGTATCGGGTCAATTTAGCTCTCGGAGACTTGTAGACGATGAATCCGACACCGCCCTGAGATTGCTGATCGCCCGTCCGGTAATACAGCGGGTTGCCGGATTTCAAGATTGTGGATTCCTCGCCATATCTTCGGACTTCAGACGGCCCTATTATATCCCAACGCAACTTGCTCACTGCTTCTCAAAACTCAATCACCTTTTCGTGTGTCCTAAAAGTGCGTGCGTTATAAGTTGCCAGGTCTAGTCGACGGGGGTGGCAGATGGGGGTGGGGGGTGGGTAGTCATCCTACATATATATGAATACTTTATAGATGCCTGTTATGTGACTACACGAAGCTATTTTAATGCGTCATTCATTTGTTCAATCATCCAATAGTTATTGACGAACAAATATTTGAACTTAGGTTTATTACTTTGTCAGTTTTCTCTTCTTCGTTTTATAACTGAACCGTATACGTAACCTCGCCCTCTAGGAGGAACAAATTGAGGTGTCATTTCATCGAGCAGCTGCAAGATCTTGCGCGGGGTTTTGATTAATTGCCCTTTGTCCTTTTAGGGCTATTTACAGACTCTACCTATTATCTTGCTGAAAAAGCAATGGGAAATATCCCAAACAGCACCTGCGTACCTAAATGGTTAATAGATTTTCAATGATTCAGCGAAATTCGAAATTTTATAGCCCTATTCAGCAAATACCCCTATATTTATGGGGTCCCTTAATATAATTAAAGGGAATTTGGGATATTAAATCCGTTCCAACCAAAATATCTAAAGTAATTTAATAAATTGTGCTGTCTTGTCAAACAAATGGGGGTAACTAGGTAAAGAGTGATACGAAATCATGGTTAGGTGTGGAAGAGGCGTTTATTATGGAGATGTACTTGAAAAAAGAAAAATTCATAAAATATAGATTTCTCTATAAAGTGATTAATGATCTCTGGGTTTTCATCATCATCATCATTATCATCATAATTAGCTGAATTTCGTGAATTTGTGATCGGCAGCTACCTGCGATTTTCATCTTTTACAAACCATGAGCCATGTTTAACGTTCATCACAACTCTTTGAACGACTCCGGCAACTCTAATTTTTCTTCGGAACTCATAATTTCCTTATATTAAAATTTTGAGATCTCAATTGCACTTTGAACTTTCTTAAGACTGAGATATCTCTTTAGGTCCATAGAATTAGTATCACAAGCAAAACTGTAACCATCAAAAATCGACTTGAGAATAATTTAATTGCGTTCGTAGTTGGTTGGTTACGCGGTGTTAATTACGATTCAGGTTACATATAGCTGTGAAAATTACCTTTTTTTATCTAGTACATATTGCAATTACTTTCTTGTAACTTTGTTTTAGTAAATTTATTATTAATTTTTCTTAATTTCTTAATAAGAAAACCTAAATGTGACAAATGTAAACTTAGATAAATACGCCAGTTAAATAGAAACCTTATATGCATAATATTACTAGTATTCATTACACATTTAACACTACGTCACTTTCAATTCACGTCATGTCAATTTCAATTACAATTATAAAGCAAACTTACTACGTGGACTCCTTTTTAAAATCTACCTTTCCTCCAAAATTATCACAAAACTTCTGTCCTCTGGCGTCCATTATTGCTATTTTGCGTGGACCAATCACTTGCCACCGTTTTGGAACCAATAGCGTGGCGGCACGACATAATGACAACCAACCTAATACATTCAATAATATTATTCTAGTCAACTTTTTTACTTTTTTTGTACTTATACAGATTAATAACATTTTAACCCTTAAAAACAATTTCTAAAATATTTGTCGAAATCAATAAATATGTCATAAATTATATATATATAGCTTCTTAGAATTGCGGCGACCACACAAATAACTTTAAAACTATATTATACTAATTAAGGTACAGCAAAAATATTTGCTATGACTAAAATTATGTTTGAACGTCCAAAATAATTCACGGTCGCTCGAAATCCTATATCAAAAAGTATCATAAAAAGCTTTCACTTTGACACATCGACGTCAAGAACAATGGCCGCTGAACGTTTCCGAACGTTTTGTGTAAATGCCTTCCGTGATTTGTTCCGGCCTTGATTGTGAAAATACTTTCCGCTAGCAGCTCACGAGTATATGATTGCTGTCGAAATAGTGCATTGTGGGGGAATTCGCTGATTTCGATACTATACAAGCTCTTTTGTGATACTAGAACTAGACTATAGATAGCTGGGATGTTTCACTGTAAGGCACGGAGCTGAAAATTCTTACCTCAATTGCAAATAAGCAGCGTTTTGTCAAATTCAAAATAATCTTTATACAAATAGTCCCTGTAAAGGTTATGGGAAGTCGTTTACTGTTAATGCTGTGCTGCTGTGGAATAATCTGCCTATTGATATTAGAAGTTCGAAATCGTTAAACATTTTTAAAAGTCGACTTAAAAAGTTTTATTTGTCTAAATGCCATATTAATGAATAGTTTATGTGTATTGATATTTATTTATTTATATATAAAAGTATATATTTATATATTATATTTATTGATATTTTATGTTTTGAAAATTGCGCTATTACCCTCATATTTTAATTAATTCTTTCCCCAAGGGTTGTCTGGAAGAGATTGCTAAAGTAATAAGACCGCCTTTGCATACTTATGTGTTAAGGGTTCTGTGTTGTTGTTTCTTTAAAATTTGTGTGCAATAAAGAGTATTTATCTTATCTTATCTTATAGTCCTTTAAAAGGCACTTTTGACGCGTCAATAATTTACATAGTAGCTATTTCATGGTGATAACTATATTCGTAAACTTAAAACTAAAGATATGAGGGTTCCAAACGCGCCCCGGTCTAAGAAGAAGCCCACAACAAACTTAGCCGGGTTTTTTTTTCTCACATAATGAATAATAAATTATAGTACCTATGGAGATAGAGCAATTCACACCCAAGCTTTTTTATCGTTTATATAATCCTTAATATGGTTTTTCTACAAGCTTTCTTCGACCATAAAGGATCTAGAAGAAATAGTGAACGGTTTAGATTTTTAATTTCTATCTGGTAACTTCATTGATTTTAACTGAACTCATATAATTATGAACGGTGACAAGTTGCCACCTTACGAACCTTAAAAGAATCAATTATAACTTACTGGCTGATGTTCGCGATTTCTCTGCGTTAATAAAGGGGTTTAAAAAATTCCTTTGGGGCAAGCAATGTTTGTAATTGAAGATCATGCTATGTCCTGGTCCCTTTCGATAGTTAACTATGGCAAAGCATATAGTTGAAGCTCATCGATATGAAATACAATTATTCACAATTCCACGGAAACATGAATTTTACTGGAATAAACAGTGGTCTATGTGTTAATCTATCTACGATCTTAATTTCAGCCAAATTGGTTCATTAGTCCTAGTTTCAAGGCGTGACAAACATACACACATAAATACTCACAAACAAACTTACGCATTGATAATATTAGTGTGATAAAGGTGTGTTTGTAGTTAAAATAGGAATTTCTGTCACTTTTATTGCTTATTGCGTAGGAATTTATGTAAAAAAAGCATTCAAATTCCAGCTACAAATTCAGACTCCAGTTAAATGCGAAAGAATTTGTTCGGAACAAGCTGTGATAGCCTAGTGGTTAGAATGTCCGACTCCTGATTAGAGGACGGCGGTTTGATTCCGAACACCTGTAACTTTTCGGAGTTATGTGCGTTTTAAGCATTCAAAATATTGCTCGCTTCAACGGTGCAGGAAACATCGTGAGGAAACTTACATGCGTGCGAGTTTTTCCTTAATGCTCCCAAAGGCGTGTGAATCCGCACATGGCCAGCGTGGTGGAGTATGGCCAAACCCTTCTCATATTGAGAGGAGACCCGTGCTCTGTAGTGTAATTAGGTAAATGTAATTAGGTAGTAATAGGGTAATGGGTTGATCATGATGACGATGTTCGGAGTTAACTATCGGAGCTACGCAGTAACATACAGTAAATTCAAACATCAGAGTAGTTGCAAATATACTATGTAAGTGGTTTCAACGTTTCAACCCAAGCTGGGTGTTTGGTGAACAATATTTTCTTGTTGTTGTAAGCTGTGATAGCCCAGTGGTTAGGGCGTCCGCCTCCTAATCAGAGGTCAGGGGTTCGAACCCGGGCACGCACTTCTTAACTTTTCGGAATTATGCGTTTTTAAACAATAAAAATATCACTTGCTTCAACGGTGAAGGAAACCTGCACCCCTGAGAGTTCTTCATAGTGTTCTCAATGGCGTGTGAAGTCTGCCAATTCGCATATGGCCAGCGTGGTGGACTATGACCAAACCCTTCTCATATTGAGAGGAGACCCGTGCACTGTAGTGAGCCGGCAATGGGTTGATCATGATGATGATCATGTTTACATTAAATACGGTGTAGTCGATAATGTTACCTTGTATACAGGTGGTTACATACAATTGCACTAATGAACGGTTGTGTGATTGTCCGTGTATCGCGCCTGATTAGAGGACATGTCCGTGTCTACTACTAGCGTTCAACCGCGTCTCCGTCTGATTTTTTTATATTCTACAAGTAACTACGGTTATCTCACCTGGTGATGATGCAGCCTAAGATGGTAGCGTGATAACCTGTTAGGGGTATGGTAAACTCACACACTGTTCCACGCGACTTTACCTCTGACAAGACTTTGTGGGTAGGGTACCAGACTCGAGCCGGGAATCGAACCCAAGACCTCCAATTTTATAATGTGACAGCGCCACTGAGGTCGTCAAAACTATCTGTATATATATATCTATATATGATTATAATCGGAATATGTCACATTTTTTGTAAGTATGGATGGATGGATGGATGTTTGTTACTCTTCCACGTAAAAACTACTGAATGGATTTTAATGAAACTTCACAATAATATAGCTTTTAAATCAGAATAATTGTACAAAATATTACGATTAATGTCAAGTAAGTAGGAAAAAATCTACCATCTGCGTGATAATTTTAATGTCATAATGTTAGTTCTTTTCTAAACCACGCTAATGTAAGCTACTCGAAATACTAATCCTGCGCAGGCGAAGTCGCGGGCACCAGCTAGTTTGATATAAGTTAAGATGTTTATCATCTAGTAGGCATTTCTTTGTTTTTCTGTGGTTACTTAATTACTTAATAGAATAACTTTCATGGTTTTATGTTCGAGGCGGTGGATGGTGGCGTTCTGCGTGATATATTCCGGTTGCTAATATACTGTGACAGCGATAATATATCATAACAGACACGAAAGGGCGGGCTGCAGTTAGGCGGCAGTAAAAACGACAGTAAACCCACGCCTCCAGAAACGTTTTAACGATTGCAAATTAGCTGTGTACCGTCACAAGTCATAAGGAGAGAAGGGTCTTAAAAAAAATAAGGAGAGACAAATGGAGAGATGAATTTAACATAATACTTTGTACCTTTACTTTAGATTACCTGACATATACAAAATTTCATGATAACTTTGTTCATATAATTATAAGTCACAATAAAATAGGAGGGACGAATGGAGTATTATGTACTTCAGACTTCTTAACGTTTTTTTTTTGTTTTATTATCACAAGTTAGCCCTTGACGGCATCTCACCTGATGGTAAGTGATGATGCGGTCTAAGATGATAGCGGGCTAATCTGTTAAGGGTATGGTAAACCCATCGTGCCAGAACGCTAAACCGCTTGGCGACACGTTTTTGTCGGAAGGGTGGAAACTAGCCGCTGCCGAAGCCTCCCACCAAGCAGACTCGAGCCGGAAATCGAACCCAGGACCTCCAACTTTATAATGAGACAGCGCACGCACTGCGTCACGGAGGTCGTCAATGGTCGTCGTAGTTTGCTTAATAAAGTTAATCAATTGTATCGAGTAGTTGTACCTAGAAGTAGGTACGCTTTTACGACGCTGAAGTGAGCCAATACCATTACTATCTTCGCTGAATTGATAGAACTCAAATGAAAACTAAATATTTGCTGCTACGCCCGCCGCTGGCTGAACATAGTGTGTCTATAGGTACTGGTACATGCAATCATGCAGGAACAATCTAATCACAGAAACGACGAGCTTCCATATGGTTTCAGCCGTAGGTATGTGAAGTCAGCATCTTTTATTTCTGCAATATACATGGTACATGTGTATTTATAACAGCTGGACCTAAAAGGTTACCAATGAGAAAGTCTTGCGACGTGTTGGTTGTCATCGCGAACTTTGGAAGACTGTCAAGAAGAAATAAGTTGCTTATGTGGGGCATGTACTTAGACATGACAGATACAGGCTCTTGCAACTCATAATGATGGGTCGCTGCGATTACCGGTACGCGGTCTCCACTCCAGAAGCGGTGATAGCCTAGTGGTTAGGGCGTCAGCCTCCTAATCAGAAGTCGGCGGCGGTTCGAATCCGGGCATGCACCTCTAACTTTTTGGAGTTATGTGCGTTTTTAAACAATTAAAATATCACTTGCTTCAACGGTGAAGGAAAACATCGTGAGGAAACCTGCACGCCTGAGAGTTCTCCATAATGTTCTCAAAGGCGTGTGAAGTCTGCCAATTCGCACATGGCCAGCGTGGTGGACTATGGCCAAACCCTTCTCATATTGAGAGGAGACCCGTGCTCTGTAGTGAGCCGGTAATGGGTTGATAATGATGATACTGGAGAAAGTCTTCGGGAAAATTTCTATGGTTTTACCGTCACCTTCCTAGGTACTATCGATTCAAAATGCACGTAAAGGATATCAGCGTTTCGAAGGTGAGATCAAAGCAACACGGACTAAAACCATTAAATTAATTTATTGTTCAAGATATAATGAAACCATTTTAATTATAAATTTAACCATCCTAAATAAACTTTGCGTTTATGGGGAGGACGGCGAGTTCGCTTTAATAATATTACACATACGTATTCTAATACTAGTACGAAACTAAAAGATCTGGATTGCACCTCCAGCTTCCCTCATACCAAAGATACGCAAGACCTCTTCTTCTAGCCAAACGTGCGCCACCTTTTTTTTCCGAGTGTCCTCTTTCAGCAAAAGAGACCTTTTTTGCATTATTGTCAATTTTACAAATTTGTACAATTTTTAGTCTTAGAACATTTTTGATTATATGAATTAGTCATTTGCAGAAAAGAATAATATTAAAACAATAGTCAGTCATTAAATTACAATTAAAAATTACAAAATAAATTACAGTTAAAATGCTTAAAACAACAATTACATTAATTCGAATTACAATATCATCAAAATACAACATCATCTTCTCTTACAACCAGATGTAATAAGATATATAGTTACATAAGTAGATAAATATATATACATATATTTACCTACTTATGTAAAAAAACAAAATAACCTTTTATATCAGCTCATCACACTCTCTTGGTGATGTATATTAATTATAAACTGACAACCAAATAAATGGGTGAAACTCAACTATCCTTAAATTCTATTAGGAGTGTGGGTTTACCATATCCCTAACAGGTTAGCCCACTACCATCTTAGACTGCATCATCACTTACCATCAGGTGAGATTGCCGTCCAGGGCTAACTTGTAGTAGATAAAAAAAAATCTATCAGAACTAAATTATTTGGCCTCACCTCTCAGTTCCATTACAATACATTTTGTTATCTATGTAAGCTTGGCCTAAAGCCTTGATTGTTACAAAAGGTATCCTTTTTTCTAAAGGAAATGTTAAAAACGGCTCCTATTTTCAAAAGGAATTGTCATAAAAATATTGTTTACTAAAATTACAGTCAATATTTATTCAAAGGAAGATATTATAGAAAGAAGCAGATATTCTCAAAGAAGAAAATCCTCTAATTTCTGTAAAGTGACAATTACAAAGGAAACAAATTCACGAACACCAGTTAGTAAGTTTTTGCATAAACAGGAAATTAAATTTCAAACAAAAATATCGAACTCGAAGAGTAGCTTAGAAGCGTGAAGCGAGCAGTAATGTTTTATTTAGTTACTCACTGAGAGCAATCTCTTTGATGGTTGTTGAAACTTATTTTCTCGGAAAATACAATTTAGTTGGCAAAGCAAATACTTTGGAAGACATATAAACAATTATAGGCCTTTGTGTCGCCCTATATCGAACTGTTTGCAGTTATTACATACTGCGAACCTGGGAACTTTGCTGTCAACGATGATACAACGATGCAAGGATCTATTGATGACGTAATTGATTTATTACGAATATCAAACAATTCCATTACGTTAATCGATTTTAATCTAAATTCCCCTGCAACGTTGCGGAAACTAGTCATGAGTACCTTAATTAACCAGTCAAACTGATTGTTTACCAATCTTGCTGGTTTTACTAACTACAGAAGTATATTTAAGTTATTTTTTTTCCTTTTGTGTTAATTTTATTTTGGTAAGTAGTTTTTGACTGTTTTCTGTATATTTTGCTTATGATATGCATTAAGTGTTTGCTTTAAAATGATTTTACATATATCATATATGTAATTTAACTTTACATAATTTGAGTTCATATGTAAAAATCATTAGTGAACCTTATTTAAATTAATAAAAATAAATAAATTAAAAAGAAAAGCGAATACTTGACTTACATAGCTTGGATAATTTTGTTGGGTGAGAATGGAGAGTGAAATCTCGAGATTACAATACATACAATATGTTATCTTTGCAGTTGCAAACATAGTTTTAACATAGTTGCAATAGTTGCAATTACGTCAGTTGCCAATTTAAGACGCAAAAGTCTTATTTCGCAATTATTGTAATAGAGCGCGCTGTCGCATTAAAAAGATGGAGGTCCTGGCTTCGATTCTTCGGCCGTGGCTAGTTACGGGTGATACCGACAAAGACGTGTTGCAAAGCGATTTAGCGTTCCGGCACGATGTCGCGTAGAAACTAATTAGGAGTATTGGTTTACTATACGCCTCACAGCCCGCTACCATCTTAGACTGCATCATTACCTACCATCAGGTGTGATTGCCGTTAACGGCAAATTTTTAGTGGATAAAAAAAAGTTCAAAAAGATTATTATTATTATTAGGAACGTAAGATGAAATATTTTAAATAAGCAGTACCGTAATAAACGTAACGGATACAACACATCCGAGAAACGTTTAAGGCGAGCTTGTTGACGAATACAGCGTTTTAGAGAATAATACATCAAATTCCTAGTGTATAAAAGTAGTTCCCTATAATCTTGAAGAAAATTACTTTTGGTTGGTAAGGTTGACTAAGTTTCATCTTATCTATAACATAAATAAAATAAAGAATCTCCCTTTTCACAAACTCCTTTATCTATCTATCTATCTTTAGAATGTCTGTCTGCTAAATATAATATATCTATAACTGTAAATGCGATGTAAAACGGGATGTCTTATCCTTTAGCTCTTTCAATTGTGATTTATTCAGACTCCAAGATTTGGTATTCATAAAGCTAAGCGCTGCGTCTTTCGCGTTTTGTGTAAGAGCTGAGATAAATGGCCCTCCCTCCATTGATTCGTCCCAGTCATTAGCCCGAATGCGCCGAGCAAAACTGTTTCCATAATTCATAACAACTTTGCTCCTGCTGATAGATACCTATAAGTTGCCTCCTACCATGCCAACTCGAAAGACATTGTATTTTTTTTTCTTCTTATTTCTCTACAAGTCAACCCTTTTTTTCCCGTGGTGGAAAAGCTTTATGGCTACCTCCGTCCGTTGGGCAAGACGGAGGTTATGTGGGACTCCCCCCCCCCCTTATCGTTGAGGTATACCCGAACTAAAAACCATCACAGCATGTCCCACTCGCTGGATTAACTAAACACCTGGGGTACAAGTCAACCCTGGACGTCAATTTTACTTGAGTGTAACTGATGTCGTAGTTCTAAGATGGGAGCTGGCTTCCCTATTAGTTGTAAACCTATACTCCTAATTGGTTACAAATATTATTAAACGTAGTTTTACAAGATCATATATATATATATATATTTCGTTTTATGGCTTTACACAGATTAGCCAATGTCAAGTTTATAGCAATGTAGAAGCTAGGGAAGAAGGGCGGGAAACTTCGCACTCTGCGGACGCGGCTCCCTTAAACCTTTCCCAAATTAATACCTGTTAACCATTCAGAAAACTAGCCACTACACAAACGACACCAAAACTGTCCACGACACAACCAACACTAGTCCTTTTCAAAATTAGCCAACAAACATTAATTCAAGAAAAGCGTGAAAAAACCGCGCTTACCATATACGAAGTCTCTCGCCTTTCTCTCCATATATTTTATATTGAGTATTAATAAAGAGTGCGCTAACTTGTCTATACCTAGCTGTCATGCCCTACCGCCGTGCCTAAAAATGCCGCCATTATGATTTGGTATGTCAAGCAAAACCCCGCCATTTTTATGGAAACAATAAAAATATTTTGTGTACCCGTTTTGTCATTTCATTTTTGTATCTTCTACATATAATTATATTATTTATTTATATCGATATTAGCTATGCGAGTAATATGGCTGCATTGAAAACTAAAAACGATTTTGTACCTTTTTAAATAAACAATAAACAACTGATGCTCCTATCAATTTGTTAGAATACTGTTGTTTTATATTTATCGATAACGGATGGAATGTATGAAATTCAGAGCAAACAGTTAGCGGTAACTCTAAAATAATAACTCTTGTATTCAAATGTTCAATTATTTTGTTTCGATATATCAATTAAGGCACAATGACGTTTGCAGTTTCCAAATTGAAGTGGACTCTATTGGAGATACTTATCGGGCTAAATGAACTTTTGCGTTATTTATTGAAGACTGGCGTTTTCAACGTAATTTTTAAAGAAATGAAACTCCAATTATTATTATTTGTAAAACACAACAAAGAAAATCAGAAACAAGAAGAAGTAGGATACAAAAGGCGGCTTTATCGCTTGATATCTCAGGTAATCTAATCTAAGCCATTTATAAGTCACCATGATCAACCCATTATCGGCTCAGTACAGAGCACGGGTCTCCTCTCAATAAAAGAAGGGTTTGGCCGTAGTCCACCACGCTGGCCATGTGCGGATTGGCAGACTTCACAAGCCATTGAGAACATTAACTCTCAAGCGTGCAGGTTTCCTCACGATGTTTTCCTTCACTGTTGAAGCAAGTGATATTTTAATTGTTTAAAAACGCACATAACTCCTAAAAGTTAGAGGTGCGTGCCCGGATTCGAACCTCTGATTACGCTTATAACCACTAGGCTATCACAGCTTCACTAGGCTATCACATATTTATAAGCATCCCTATTAATTTTACGCAAGGAGATAGTTTGCATCCATGCTTAAAAAATCTCCCCTACGGGATTTAAGGAACATCGATACAAACGTATGAATAATATATGAATAATACGTTGGGTTTATAAAATTATATTTAATTTGCTTCTCAAGTTAATTCCGTGACTAAATTTTCCAAAAAAAATAACCTAGGGAAGTTTGTGTCGTCTTGCCTGCGTCGCTTCCGGAGGAGATGCGTAAATGCATTTCCCAGCGTAAAAAAAGGGAAGTATGTGTCCAAGGCACTAGTCATAAATTAAAACTATCTACCTTTTTTCATTTATAATAATGTATATTAAAATATTTCATCCGATTGTCTACCGTTTGTAAATTGTTAGTTTATAATTAATACCAGGCTTGCCAGCAATACCTCGTTGAATATTTAATAGGTATAGGTTTATTGTTTAAATATGTAAAGCTGCTTTACTAAATAGTCTTTTGCAAATTCATTTAAACCACATAATCTGTTTAAAAATTGTTTGTGTACAGAAATTATGTGCTCATTTTCTTTGTTAAAATAATTAGGTTAGTGAAAAATTTTGCTCCACTTGTTCAAAAATGGCGTCCATTTTTTTTCTTTTTGTATGGCTTTACACAGATTAGCTAATGTCAAGTTTAAAGCAATGGAGAATTGAAGTTAGTGGAAAAAGAGCGGGAAACTTCGCACTTTGCGGACAAGTGCGAAATGTACTTACTTTACTTACACACTGTAGTATAGATTGGTATATTTATTTTTTTCTCATTTGAATCGGATATGGAAGCATCTATAGATCGTTAGTATGCTATTAATATTTTATCCTTAATTAATATGTTATTACATCAGAAATACAAAATACATTTTTTTTTCATTTTATCCTCCCAATAGCTACCTCCATACAGTGGTGCACTATGGGGCCATTGATTTACCACTAGCCGTAGATCGATCATTAACGCTCAAAAAATAGGACGGAAAAGTAGTGCACAAATAGCGACGCGTGCACTCCTTTCCCCCAGTGTGTGACAAGGCTAAACGAAAGTCACCGATTCTAGCACTCGAGCCGTATAATCCGAATGAATTACAAAGCACTACGCGCCGCTATAGATAATATAACGGCCAGATGTCTAGTGTATTAGACGGGTTGTAATACATCGATATACCGATATGTAGGAATGTATAGTTAGTTGGTGACAAATTCTCGCCTTGTTTTTGTATGACGCGCTCTATCTACGGCTACTGGTAAATCAATGTATGGGGCTGTCAGGCCTGGTAGCAATTGCCTTCAGGATGAGAGACGCCGCTTTTCTACGCATTATGGCAAAAAAGTCATTCGTGTGTGCGTCAGCGAACATTTTGGAGGCACTACAGGTATAAAGATCGAAGAAAAAAAACATGAATAAAAACCTTTCTCGTCTCGCCTCCTTCAGTTTTCAACGTTACTTTATTCTTTGTTATAGCACTATATTATATTGCAAAGCGTATACAGATGCACTGAGGCACAAAGCTTGAGTCTCTAATAGAACATAATACTTAATGCTTTGAAGCTCTTTTGTGTCTGGCATTTGAAATCCATTATTTATAGCATAGAGACGATCGCAGAATTATATTACTAGCGTAGGTATAAACGTTTGAAACGCGAAGATCGTTTACAACATTTAAAACCACGACATCTAAATAATATTTTTCCTAATAGAAAACAGGAGTATATATACATACATAAATGTACATTTTAATACTATATCAAAATTGTAGAGTCACCTTATATAGTGTATAAATTCGTTCTTATTTTATAATTTTTCTTCTTTTTATTACTATAACTAATTTTCTTAACTATTGCACTATCCCCCTTTTCCTTGTAAATTGTTCGTTTCACAAATGGTTGTCTGGAGGAGATCGCTTTAAGCGATAAGAGCGCCTTTACACGTTATGTTTCTTATATACTTTTTGTTTTTATTTGTTTTAGATTCTAAGTTTTAATGTCCAATAAAGACTTTATCTATCTAGTAAATCATGACGCACTTTGAGACGGAACGGGCTAATCTGTTTGGGGTATAGAAGCTATATTAAAACCTATACCCTTATTGTTTTCATGTCAGGAAAATCAGAACGAAACCAAGAATTTGATGACAAATAAATACAAACACACATACAACCTGTAATTAACTTGTATTAATTGTATACAGTTCGTTATTCTTTGTTGGTAAGATAATATCATTAGCATTTTAATTAAAATTGCTTTTTTCATTCGAATTTTTGTGACGAATGCTATCTCTGATTCAATTTCCATAATGTACCGGCCTTTATTAATTTTTGCGGTCCAGCAAGGGCCGCTTGGAGCAGGCAGCGCGCCATTTTCAGGAGTGGGGGCATTCAGGTTGGCATTCAAGGTTCGGTATCAAAATGGTACAAACTTTCTTCCGTCTTCCAAATTTGCAAATCTATAAATCTTTAAAAAATCACTCGTATTAGAAATGTTTTTATTACAAGTTAAAGTGTCTTATCCTCGAGATAGGTAGTTCTTAACTATCATACTATAAATCACCGCGTTTGTGAATTGAAAAATGTAACTCTTTATTTGACCGTTCAAACTCTAACCTACACATTTTAGTTATAATGTTAACCATCCAACCATCCAACCAACCAAAAAAAGGACTTATGGTTAGGACGGCGATTTATTTATTGTATCGGAATGTCACAAAATCTACCACTACCGAATAAAACCAATTTTTACAACTGGAAGAAATCGTCACGTAAGGAAAAAGCGTTATGAACTCCTCAAAAAAAAAAAGTGTTAGGTTTTTACAGTTATGCGGCGTTTAAATCGGTCTAGTAATAAGCCAAACGAAATTAATATACTTACAAGAATTCCATTGTTTTGTTTTTATTATAACTAACGCGGTAACACCTTTGCTAAGAGTATCCTCATCATCATCATCATCATGATCCACCATTATCGGCCCACTACAGAGCGCGGGTCTCCTCTCAATATGAGAAGGGTTTGGGTCATAGTCCACCACGCTGGCCGGGTGCAGATTGGCAGACTTCACACGCCTTTGAGAACACTATGGTAAACTCTCAGGCGTGCAGGTTTCCTCACAATGTTTTCCTTCACCGTTGAAGCGAGTGATATTTTGATTGCTTAAAAACGCACAAAACTCCGAAAATTTAGTGGCGCGTGATGGGTTCGAACCCCCGACCTCGGATTAGCGGACGTCCTGACCACTAAGCTATCACAGCGGCTACGAGTAAAACACATAAGAAAAGCAGGTTCCAATAATCGTAAAGCCTCAGGTATTGTTATGATTATTATGTATACTTGGTGCTATAAAAAGTTACGGCCTATAAAGCAAAGAAAGTGGGCTTATCATATTTATTTTATGGCGTCAGACACCATCGTCCTGTCCTTTGTGTACGGCACTTGCGGCGAATTTTTAAGTATTACTGAATTACTGATACAATGTTATTGCAGCGTTTCAATGTTGATTTTATTAGATAGGCACCGCGGAATTTCTGGGGTCAAATTTCGGAACAAGAAATTGCTAGAATGTTTCCTTTAGATATAAGGACAGTAAATCTGATTAACGAAATGACTTAATACTACCCAATTTTTAATGGACACCTAATGACAATTTTTTTTTCTGGTGGTGATAATTTGGTCTGGTGGGAGCTTCGTGGAAAACCACGGACGAAGCGTGGTTAGTTACCAACCTACCAACAACGACGTGTCGCAAAGCGATTTAGCGTTCCGGCACGTTGTCGCGTAAAAAGCAATTAAGAGTGTGCTTTTACCATACTAACAGGTTAGCCCGCTGCTATCCTAGACTGCATCATCACTAACCACTAGGTGAGATAGCCGTCTAGAGCTAACTTGTAGTGTATACAAAAAACCGAGCCTGTAAAGTTCATTGCAAGATTTAGGCCTATACTGTCATATAAGAGAAGTATTGGGAGCATTGACTTACTAGGCTGAGGTTTGAATAATTTGATTAAATTATTAATTTTCTGTGGTACATTTGGTATAAGAACCTAAATGCAGCCTTTTTGATATACAAAATTATTATTATAGAAAAACAACTTAAAAAAATATTTATCTCCGCCGCGACAGCTGTTCGCTGCCGTGACCAGGATTCGAACCTGGGTTACTACGGCCACAACGTAGGGTCCTAACCACTAGACGATCACGGCTATCGGAGCTAGTGGATATACCGCCGAAATAAGTGTACCGTTACTTTAACGTAACAGAAAACACAAAAGTGTTTAGTGAAGCGAGAACGGAGCAAAAACAAAATAAAAAAGCATTAGAAAACAGTACACAGTGTTATGTAACATGGTTTATATAAATATAGACGCGTTGCACTTACTTTATATTTTAGCGATATCAAAGCGAGGTAATTGCCCGGTATTCATTTAGTAGCCCCGTTTTATGTATATGATGTATATAACATGATTATATTATTGATCTGTGGTAATAACATTGACTGTCTTATGACAGCGATGTCGAAGAAGTTTCCATTCCTTTCTTTCCTTTCCTTTCCGCGTACTTTATATTATATTCATATTTTATATTTATACTAACTCATTGATATAAATTAATCGTGTTTAACATTAAAAAAATTAAAATAATGAACTCAAATGCTCAAATAATAGAAGCGCCAGGATAAAGTATGGAAATTAAAGGATAAAGCATACCCAGGAATAACCCACTAAAAGATTCCAGCATTGCATTGTAGTCCTATCGAATATAATAATATAGACTTGAATAATTATAATATAGACTTCTGTAAGTATAAATAATATTGCCAATGCTCCTTCTATCTATTTATGAATCCCCAGTGTTCTTGAACATGTATATTATGTAAGATATTTGATCTATTTCTATCGTACCACTTTCTTTTTCATCATTGACTTCATTCAAGTGTATTTCATTCTATGACTAGTATAAAGAAATATTATAAAAAATATTTCAACTGTGTATTTAAGAGGACAATGAATTAGCCCTAGGTTAAAAAACCGATAAGTCCAAAAAGCTTAATTTCGCTAAGTTCTACGGGCTTTATTTGGCTGTGCTCGCTTGAGTAGATCTGTCTTGTGTGGTATATAAGTAATTCCATATAAAATACTTAAAGAAATCTTATAGTAAAGTGTGAATTAGCTCTTTAAAATATGTTAAACCACCGATTAGCTTATATTCGTTATATTCTAACGGCCTACAGGGGCTGTGCTCGCTTGCGTAGTGTGTGGTATATTATAATTAAAAAATTATATAACTTACAATACATACATACATGATCAACCCATTCGCGGCTCACTACAGAGCACGGGTCTCCTCTCAATATGAGAAGGGTTTGGCCATAGTCCACCACGCTGGCCATGTGCGGATTGGCAGACTTCACACGCCTTTGAGAACATTATGGAGAACTCTCAGGCGTGCAGGTTTCCTCACGATGTTTTCCTTTACCGTTGAAGCAAGTGATATTTTAATCGCTTAAAAACGCACATAACCCCGAAAAGTTATAGGTGCGTGCCCGGGTTCGAACCGCCGACCTCTGATTAGGAGGCTGACGTCCTACCCACTAGGCTATCACAGCTAAATTACAATGGACGAAGGCAAAGTTAGATGTGCTGCTTCAATAAAAAATACACACACGCACACACCCACACACACACATATGCAAGCAAACGCATAATAAACACAGTTCAGTTACGTAATAAAAAATGGCGGTCATCGATTTCCATTAGCGCAGCCACGCAAGGTTAAATGTATTGTTTTGTCTGGTGGGAGGCCTCGGCCGTGGCTAGTTACCACCCTACCGACGAAGACGTGTCGCCAAGCGATTTAGCGTTCCGGCACGATGTCGCGTAGAAACCAATTAGGAGTGTGGGTTTACCTTGCCCCTATCAGGTTAGCCCGCTACCATCTTAGACTGCATCTTCACTTACCACCAGGTGAGATAGCCGTCAAGGGCTAACTTGTAGTGTAAAAAAAAAAATATATAACGATGAATTATAATGAACATTATCTTGTTGAAAATAAAAACATTGATCCCAATTATATGAAGTACAGAGTATGAGTATGAGGTGATAAATAACTAGGTATTTAGCGTTAACAGCTGTGATAATTTTTTAATAATACCTATGTACATTTGCTATCGGTCCTTTGATTAAAGATTCCTCTGTGAATGGAGACGCTACTAAAATTTAATTTTAATTTTTTCAATATCGATCTAATTAGGGATCACCGAAAACTATCAACTTGAATTTCAGTACGTTTATAGACAGGGCATACTTTTTATTTTATTTGCTTTGATGACACAGTTCTTTCAAAGAAGAATGAAAGGGAAGATCAAACTTATAACATTTTATTTCGTCTTTCCTCATCCCAAATAAACAAAGACGATATAAAGCATTCAATTATTATTAACGCTTGGGAAAAAAGGGAGACAAGGTAAACAAAACGTCAACAGATTGTCAACAGATGTAAATTCTAATAAAGCGTATGTTCACATGAGTAATTACTTCGCATATCAGTATTGTCATCAGAGAAAACGTACAATGGAATTATAATACTTACTTATATCTTACGATAACGAGAAAAGTGAATGTGATAAGAATGAGTATTTTTTTTTCGGCCCTATCTATTAGCTGTGCTTAGCCTATTGGTTGCTACAGCGTAACGCTGTTTGGCGAGCTTCGGAAAGAAGCTTTGTCAGAAGAAATTTTGAGCCTTTTTTTGCCTAAAGGCGCCTCCTGTGAGGCCGAACCTCGGCTTAGGCAACGTTTGGGATAACGAGGGGGTCGGACGGTGAGTCCGTACGTCTCCGAGGCTATGGATGGAGCCCACGTCCGGATGACGTAGGATAGCGGGGACCTCGTCTTCGCTGGCGAAGACGGTGTGTAGCGTATGATTGTGTGGTAGGTGGTATGAGTATGTTGTCAGTAGTCATCTGATCGTCAGGGTCATGAACGATATGTTTAGTTCTCCTCTTTCGGAGATTATTGTTAATATAGGATTGTATGAGTGGGTATGGTAAACTCACAAGTATTTTATTAGTTCATCACTTGGTTTTTTCGTCAAATCATGCATGATCTATGCATATTTTGACGAAATTTTGGAAATATTATAGCTCGTATCATAGTGAATAATTTCCACAGGAGTTTTAAAAAACGAAACAAAGTGAATAACCTCGCTGGCTAGTATAAGTCTATTTCTATCTATAATATTATTTTCATTTTTAATGACTGTGGTGCTGATTTTTTTGTAGTGATTAAAAAATCATCGCTACGGTACGAGTGTGCCACGACGTTGTCGTAACGTGTAAAGGGCTAAAGTGTAACAAGGGTACGTAGGGATAATCTTCGTATGCTAAACGTGTAATGAAAAATTCAATCAACATCCGATGTTTTAATATGCCTTTCGCATTTCATATTTTAATATGAAACGGGGGTATGACCACGCAAAAAAATCTTCTAGGAATATATTTATAGGATGACTCCGGGGCGGGGGCGTGTCTTCGTGGGTAATTTGGGTAGACGTGGGTAGTTTCAGGCAAAGAGACCGGATACTCTTGGTAAAACAGAATAACAATTATAAGTATGGTAATTTATAAGGAGCACGCTCCATCAAGTACGACTATGCACTACCGCGACTCGACCACCGATCCGAACCGACCGGATGCAATAAATGCAATGCGCCGTCCCACGCCGGTGCGTCTTTTAAGAACCTGCGTAACCCACTTAGTGTTGCGTAAAGAGAGGGGGCGATTCCACTCTCTCGTCGTACATGATTCTAAAACTAGATGGCGCTGTTCTCTGACTGCCGTCATATTATTAAAGGGTTCTGTTATTCGTCTTATATAATGTCCTACCCAGTAAGTAATAAATATTAAAGTTATATTTAAATATAGTATATTTAAAAAAAAATTAAATATCACTTGCTTCAACGGTGAAGGAAAACATCGTGAGAAAACCTGCATGTTTCTGAGAGAGTTCTCCATAATGTTCTCAAAGGCGTGTGAAGTCTGTCAATCCGCACATGGCCAGCGTGGTGGACTATGGCCAAACCGTTCTCATATTGAGAGGAGACCCGAGCTCTGTGTGTTGAGTGAGCCGGTAATGGGTTGTTCATGATGATGATGATGATATTTAAGTTGGTTTTTATCTTAAATTAACGCTGGTTAAACCTATTAATATACATAACATGTTAATGTTTCTATCTTGTGAGAGATGAAAGCTTAGTAGCCTACTTTCAAGCTACATTATCTTCCATTATTCCAATTAGTGTAAGAATAAATGAAATAACTAAGGTAGTCACGTGACATTTTTGTTCGTACGTGGGCCTGATCTCATCAGCATCAGTATCAAGTCGCGGCTGAGACACCTGAAACCGTTCACTTGTGAGAAAAAGAGCCCAAGTTTTTGTTGTAATTCATACAGCATTCTTATAAGCATTCAAATTTCAAATTCAAATTCAAATAATCTTTATTCAAATAGTCCTTTAAAAGGCGCTTTTGACACGTCAATAATTTACAAAGTAGTGATTTGATGGTGATAACTACATTCGTAAACTTAAAACTAAAGCTATGAGGGTTTCAAACGCGTCCCGGTCTAAGAAGAAGCCCACAACAAACTTAGCCAGGTAAATTTTCTTTTTGTTATCATCATCTCACATGCCACTTAAAATTATATTAAGAGCTGTCTTATTAGAGCAATATTTCACACCCATGCTTGTTTATCATTTACGTAATCCTTTACACTATAGTAGGACTTTTCTACAAGCTTACGTTTTATATAAACTTTGAACTTATTGAGAGACATCCCAGAAATTTCATTAGGCAATTTGTTATAAAATTGTATACAATTACCTTTAAATGAATTTCTAATTTTTTGTAGTCTAGTAGCGTGCAACACAAGTTTATTTTTACTTCTGATGTTAAGATTGTTAAAATTTCTTTAAAGCATTAAGCTGAACATGAATTTCAAATTGATATATATTTTTTAGTAATAGAATGATTTTTCTATTACTTTCATATAGTTTCCAAAATAGCCTGTACGTGTACTGCAAAGGATTTGATTTATAGTTTTCGGACGGTAGAGTGAGAAAGGTCCAATTTATCCCGAATCCCATGTAGGGCTCCTGTGGGATAGTTCTAAAGCACAATTCTGTTAATACCCCTTAATGCTAATATGCTGAAAAGATTTTGGTGTTATATTCTTACTGGGGTTTGGGTTAGTAAAAAGAATAAGATTTAGACCAAAAAAATAATTTTGTGTTGTGTATGGTGAGAGAAAATTATGTGCGATCGAGAAAATAAAATATCAAGAGAGAAAGAGTGATAAAGAATAGAATAAGTTTGACGACCTCCGTGACACAGTGCGCGCGCTGTCGCATTATAAAGTTGGAGGTCCTGGGTTCGATTCCCGGCTCGAGTCTGGCTTCAGCCGTGGCTAGTTACCACCCTACCGACAAAGCCGTGTCGCCAAGCGATTTAGCATTCAAAATTAAGAGTGTGAAACCAATTAGGAGTGTGGGTTTACCATACCATTTAAAAAGCAAGTAAGACTATCTATTACTGCATTAAAGGTATAAATTGAATTATTTAGATGTAAGGTTAATTTTAAGGTTGCATGCTGTGGTCATTTCAAGAAAGTCACTATCTCGTGTTTGTTCTTATGAAATGTTTTTTGTTGTTTTTATATAGATAGTGACTAGTTTAACGATAAAATAAAAATAAAAAATAAAATAAAAATGAAATACTCCTAAGTGGTTAGCGCGTTACCATCTTAGACCGCATCATCACTTACCATCAGGTGAGATGTCGTCAAGGACTTATTATATAAGCAATAGAAGAGAAGCTTCAAACAGAGCTAGCTGATATTATAGAGAGATAATATATAAAACCTGTTATATAGCCTAGAGTGTTAACTCAACCACGAGAACGTTCAAGAAACAATTCAAAACAAGTCATATCTTTAGGGCATGTTACAACATTGGCTAATTAACTTGGTTTAATTAATGTACATCTTCTCTGAGACAGAGTTTTGACATGCGGGTAAAGTGAGGTAAAGTTCACATTGTATACCTACAAGTAAGTACTCGTACATAATATACGCTCAGGATTTTCGATCAATAAACTAAAGATTTATATTCTCATTCGTCATTATTGTCACCGTGAAAAACTAAATTTCACCGATGATTACTTATTTTCGTTAGTTTATATAAAGTTAGTTATGCAAATGATAAAACGAAAATGCAATAAAATTTGCTTAAAAAAGCAATCATCATCATCATTATCATGTTCAACCTATTGCCGGCTCACTACAGAGCACGGATCTCCTCTTAATATGAGAAGGGTTTGGCCATAGTCCACCACGCTGGCCATGTGCGGATTGGCAGACTTGCACTAATTTCTTCATCTCTTAATATTTCGTCTGTAATTTAAATATATTAGCTATTTTAGGATTATATTTTTTTAGGATGTACAATCAATCAATTTTAATTTGATAGGATGTACAATCTATGATGTTTCGTTATTGAAACAGGCGATCGTTTTCACGTTCGACATATCGATTACTTCACAGAACTACCCGCTCACTCTGTCTCTGGCCATAACTCAAGTTCGTTATCCTTCGCCGAGTTGCATTTTTCATTGTTACAGTCGCTTTAAAAGAAGGGAACGGCTGGAGTATCCTCGTAAAACATTTTAACGCCCAATCAAATTCTACAATGTCAGGCGAGCAAGTACGTGCGTATGCAAAACATGTTTACGACTTGTGGAAAAGTTTTACAACATTTCGTCGCGCGTAAATTGACAATCATCAAAAACTTTGCAGCTGAACTCATCCACGCTTTATTATCGTCTACGAAAATATGAGACGTAAATACGCAATGGATAATTGTATAAATCTTGTATTAAAGAAGTATTCATCATAGCCAACCCATTACCGGCTCACTACAGAGCACGGGTCTCCTCTCAATATGAGAAGGGTTTGGCCATAGTCCACCACGTTGGCCATGTGTGAGAATGGTTATCTTATTTTGGTCTCACTAATGTAGTGAGACCAAAATAAGATAACCATTCTCGTTCTATAATTGACGTCCACTGGTCCTGAGTGAGAGATGAGAGAAGAGGCCTGACTAGAAAATTATGCGTAGTAAATGAGACTTCACATAAACTTAACAGGTTAGCCCACTACCATCTTAGACTGCATCTGACCTGGTGAGATAGCCGTCAAAAGCGACGCTGGCCTCGCTAAATGAGATTGCCACAACTTGTCCTTGCAGGTTCAGTCATTTTTCTGTTGTTCAATTTGGCATGGAATCAACATTTATTTACGGAACTGATTTGCTCGGCCATTTGCCTGCACATTATGAAATCAATCTATGCAATGTCACAGTTGAAAAATTTGCCTTATTCGTTTTATATCAAAGCAAAGACACTTACTACAACGAATTCTGCATACTTATGTATTTTTTAAACGATTTCCATTCAATATTTAGATACAATGATTAAATATCTGTTTTTTTTTGTACCAGCATTTCTGTGTGATTACTTTTAATGCTCCCGAAAACAAAAGAAAGTATAATTGTCTTTAAAAAGGTGTGGCACCATTCGAATTGTTTTTGTTTACGCGAACGGAAAATCGATGAATGTTAAGCGACGATAAACTTTCCGACTTTAACTGCGTTATTTTATAGTATTATTACCATCATTCCACAAGAACATATCTGTAAACACACGGGTTGTTATTACTCTATACAAGTTTGCTAAAAAAATATTTGCGAAGTATTTGTTCATCGCGATTAACACTAACCGTAATCCAATTCAGTATTTGAAAGGAAAAGTAACTGATGACTTATTGACTGAATTATTTATCAACGTTCAGTTCAAACCACATTTAAGAACGTTCCGTTTAATCGGGAGAATCGGAAGAAATTTTTGTAATAGCAAAGAGGAAACATTCACCATAAAAAAGATTTTGTATTTAGTATGAAAGCCTCTCATTTTCGAAGTTAGAAGGCAAAACAAAAAAGTTCGTTTGCTATAATCCAATTACAACAAATAATAAAATAAACTTTCCGTTGAATGTTAATTTGCTACTTTTCGATCTGTATTACAGTACACCTAAACTTGTTCATTAAATTGTAGAAGAGTAACGTTCCTAAAGGATATATTTATATGACGACCTCCGTGGCAAGGTGCGCGCGCTGTCGCTTTATAAAGTTGGAGGTCCTCAGTTCGATTTCCGGCTCGAGTCTGGTCTGGTTAGTGGCCGTGGCTAGTTGCTACCCTACCGATAAAGACGTGTCGCCAAGTGATTTTGCGTTCCGATGTCGTGAAGAAACCAATTAGGAGTGTGGGTTTACCATACCCCTAACAGGTTAGCTCGCTACCATCTTAGACTGCATCATTACTTACCATAATGCGAGATTGCCGTCAAGGTCTAACTTGTAGTAGATAAAACAAAATATATGACTTTATGAATTGATATAGATAAAAAAATATCACGCTTTTACCATTTCCATGTTGGTTATGGAATTGGTAAAAGCTCGGCCTGAATGTTACCAGTCAACAAATTGTTAGTATATGTTGACCGTAATTTAAAACACTGAATTGTTTGCTTGTTTTATACTATCAATAAGCATATAGACGACCAAACTATTTTTATATTGTACTGAGATAAACTTACTTGCAAAAGGCGATTGATTTTCTCATTGCTTGTGTGGTACTTGCGCTTTGGCTTCACGTAATGTTAACTGAAATTACTATGAAGTATATAATGGTTGAGAGTTTGATCTCCTCTCGTCCGATCAGGCTTTTATGTGCTTTCGTCTGATCTGAAATTAGGCACCCTTATTATATAAATATATATTACATACTAAGGGTGCCTAATTTCAGGTCTAGGGCCATGTGTCATGTATATATTACTGTGACGTCACATCGTGAACGATTCATTGCTGTGTATTTCAGTGCTCAACTGTTGTCATTATTGCCCGTGTGTTTTCAATCGGTCGTGGAAGAAAAGTTTTCAGATCTTAAGGGATTCATACGCAATCAACATTTTCTTAACTAATTAAGAGTTTGAGTTGAATTTTCACTTTCTGGTGCCATTTTGCAGTGGCGTGCACAGGGGTTTGGACTATGGTATGCAGATATCCTAACTTACCTATCCTATATATATTATAAATGTAAAAGTGTGGATCTTTGGATATTAGTTACTCAATCACGCAAAAACGGATTTGGATGAAATTTGACATGCATGTAGCCTGCGAAATGGAAAAGAACATAGGTTACCTTTTATCCCGATTCCTTAAGAAGTTTCCGAGGGAAAATTGAATTTTTTTTACGAGCTAAGCCGCGGGCATACGTCTTTGAAATTTGATATGCATGACACCTATGCTATGGAAAAGGAAATGTATTTTCTTGGAGGTATTAGAAGTAACAAACTGAGAATGTAGTTTAAAAGACCAGTTAGGCTTAAAGCTTAAAGTCCATCCATCTTTACAACTGACAATACATTCCACACACCGTCTTCACCGGCAAAGACGAGGTCCCCGCTATCTTATGTCATGTTGACGTATGTTACGGAGACGTACGGACTACCCATTGTCCGACCCTTTCAACCCAAACATCGCCTAAGCCGAGGTTCGGCATCACAAGTGTAGTGTCAAGGTTCAAAATTTCTTCTGGCAGAGCTTCTTTCCGAAGTGCGAAACAACAGCCCGGTTACGCTGACGCAACCAATAGGTTTTGGACAGCTAAACACAGTCCGAATCAACCTTTAGGCATACGTTCCTTTAGCTCCTTCAAGCCTCAATTTTTTTTTCTGGCAGAGCTTCTTTCCGAAGCCCAACACAACAACCCGGTTACGCTGACGCAACCAATAGGCTCTCTACAGCTAAACACACTCCGAATAAAAAAAACGGCCCTCTTGCGTCGAGGATTCAAGGGAATATCATAGCCCCTCATCACGCATCGTAGTCACCGCAAGACCTCTCATCATTTACCCATAAGATAACATAACGACATTCAATATGGCGTTTTCGCATCAACGCCGAATCAGCCCCATCTGGTCGTCCCTTTATTATATTACTTATTCAATAATAACTTGGGCGTTCACGTCGGCTCGGGATTGCAAAAGGATGTATCTCTCAGCCACAATAGATAAAATAATCACAGATTCAAAGCTCTTTTCGTATTTAGGGCTCAGTGATAGCTCAGTGGTTAGGGTGTCCGCCTCTAACTTTTCGGAGCTACGTGCGTTTTTAAACAATTAAAATATCACTTACTTCAACGGTGAAGGAAACATCGTGAGAAAACCTGCATGCCTAAGAGTTCTCCATAAAGTTCTTAAAGGCGTGAGAATTCTGCCAATCTTCATATGGCCATCCGCACGTGGTGTACTATAGCCAAACCCTTCTCATATTGAGAGGAGGCCCTTGCTCTGCAGTGAACCGGGAATGGGTTGATCATGATAATGATGACTGGAATAGGCGCAGCGGTATCCTATCACTAAGCCGGAGGTCTGTCATTTGTTATTTCGTGAACCTTAATAATATGCGGAGAATTGGAATTTTTAGATTGCGATTTATAAAATGTCCGTTGTACTCTTTGGGGCGGAAATACCAACGAATGTGTTAGTCATATAGCAGTAACACAATAGTGAATAGAAGTTACCTTTTTTAATTGCTTTTCATCAGGTACCTTGTAGCATTATAATGTTGGAGGTACTGAATTCGATTCCCGGCTCGAGTCTGGTCTGGTGGGAGGCTTCAGCCGTAGCTAGTTACCACCGACAAAGACGTGCCGCCAAGCGATTTAGCGTTTCCGCACGATGTCGCGACCCTTAACAAGTTAGCCTGCTACCATTTTATCTTATCACTTACACCAGATGAGATTGCTGCCAAGGGCTAGCTTAGATTTAAAGACAAAAAGTATAACAGACGCTAACCGTAGTTCCATCCATCTGTTACCTAACGATTTAAAGTAGACGTAATTCAATTCCTTAATTCTCCGGAATTTTAAATTAATTGTAAATAATGCTTTTTGTGGGTATAAGAATAGTGTCATGTTAAAAAAAAATAATGAAGCAAAGTTTATCTTTGACGTGAGAATCATAGCATTTTCGTATAAACGTCGCGCTGCCGGTCACAAAGCACAATGCGCTGTTTGCAGCAAGCGAACAATGGAACGACAGAACGAAGATAATATTTTTAGCAGATTCCTGGTTGGTGGTGTCAGTGCGAGCGATTCTCATGCATATTGTTTAGGTGTCAAAGCACGAAGCAATACAAGCAGTTTCCAGCAAAGTGCGAACAATGAAACGCCAGTACGACTATAATAATTTTAACAGATTACTTGTAAGTGGACGTGCTGACGTCGGATTGAGTGCTAATTGCTTAGAGTGCACCTATATCACTCAAAGCATGAAGCACGTTTGAATTAAGCGCGACCAATGGAGCGACAGAATGAATATAATATTTATAACAGATTAATAGTGGATGGTGTCAGTGCCAGCGGTTATGACGCCTATTGTTTAGAGCGCAGCTATAACACGCAAATCACGAAGCAATATAAGCAGTTTCCAGCTAAGCCCGAACAATAAACGCTACTGGCGTTATAAAAATATAATATTTTTAACAGATCACTTGCTGGTGGTCACAGTGATAGCGGATTTAGTGCTAATAGCTTAGAGTATCTAACACTACCTATAAAACGCAAAGCACAGAGCACTATTTGCAGTGAAGGAAGCGAGAGCAATAGAGATATTTCGCATTTACTTATTCTTTATCGACCTTTTTGCATTTAACGCGTGTGTTAATATGAAATATCAGTAGGTTCACCATACAATTTTACAATAGTCCTATTGGTAACAATGATTTAAGTATATACATTTTTTTTTTATGAATTTAAGACCGAGTCTAAGCAGGAGAATTATACAGCAAGTAAATATAAAACAGGAAAATATAAACATTAGCCTATTTTCGCTTCATTAAATTCAGTAAACCCCTTTTATTCCCCAAAAGTTGCAAAAAACTTATATATATTTCATAGCACTTAAAGAATTGCAGTGGATGTGAGATTATGAAACAAAACATTTATACCATTATCCCTTAAGCTATCCCATTGTGACCTAGCCGCGGGTATATGAAGTCACCGCACAAAGCGTGATTCACTTTAAATGGTAAAGGTGGGGCAATAGTGCTGGCGTTTTACTTTGCAATCCTATTAAAATTTTATGATTAATTGTTATTTAAGATATGTCGGCGCGGAGGAGTTATAAACTTCATTCAGCGGCGCCAAGAAAATCAATAATCCTATAATTACCCACATTTGAACTCTTTAAATCACTAATTAATCATTTCTTTGCTAATCACTGTATTTAGAAGGTAACAATTAATTGCAAGCATGCTTTACTATAACTACTGGCGGTTGTTACCTTTCGTGGCATTCTCGCTCGAGACGTCGGACATATAGATTAGAATGAGAATATACATTAGAATGTTATAATAATCGCCAAAACCCGCTGCTGTATTGGTAGGTAAATACTCAAAACCATCGCTCCTATGAACGAAACAGAAATTAAAAATGAAGAGGGCTTTAAACGTAACACTCAAACCAAGCTAAATCTAAGTAAAGTTGCAGAGGGAAAAGTACATAATAAATGTAAATAAAGTAGAAAAGAAATAATACGAATCAGATCACAATTCAGTCGTAAGTGAACCAAATTCGTTTCCCACTATTTTTACTACTTTCAATATCTCTCAGAATCGACTTGAAATAAAGAGGCAATCGTCAACATAAATCTGTTTGGAGAACGAGCCGTTTATTCGATGCTATAATCTATTTTATCGATACTTTATGCGGATCAACCCTTGATAACTTGGGGATAGGGCAGTAATAAAAATAAGTGGAAATTATGGCAACTCTTACAAGTATCGATAAAGTGTGTATAAACATTTATAGATATTGTTCTTTGTCAATAAAAGATTCAGAGCTACCGAAGAAGGTAGAGCAGACGTCATGTTCCTCGCTTTCGGAAATTAATAGCCTGAAGATGATTATGCTATTGAATAATAGTAGACTTTACTTTGGAAGTCATTGATATACCATGTACATTAATCTTAATTTACTATAATCTGCGTTTAGGCAAATTTGCACGGTGTGATTTTTAATTTTATTAATCATTAATAAGCATATCTTATGAAATACGCACATTTTATTCCTCATCATGATCATCATGATAAACCCATTGCTGGCTTACTACATAGCATGGGTATCCACTCAATATGAGAAGGGTTTGGCCATAGTCCACCACGCTGGCCATGTGCGGATTGGCAGACATTTTATTCATCATCGTCATCATCATGATCAACCCATTGCCGGTTCACTACAGAGCACAGGTCTCCTATCAATATGAAAATGGTTTGGCCATAGTCCACCACGCTGGCCATGTGCGGATTGGCAGACTTCACACGCCTTTGAGAACACTATGGAGAACTCTTAGGCGTGCAGGTTTCCTCACGATGTTCTCCTTCACCGTTGAAGCAAGTGATATTTAAATTTTTTTTTAAATGCACATAACTCCGAAAAATTAGAGGTGCGTGCCCGGATTCAAACCGCCGACCTCTGATTAGGAGGCTGACGCCCTAAACAGTGAGTGTAGCGGTGACATTTTATTCGCCTACTCAAAATTATAAATCCCACTGTGCAGATTTGCCTGTTTCATGCGAAGCAAACTAAGATTACATTAGTCTTAGTTTGCTTCGCATGAAATAGGTAATCATTCTGGTAATTTGAGGATTTTTTGTTTTTATAAAGTTAAGTAATAATGTTAATAAAGTTTAATAAAATTTATTGCCAAGATAATAACTCCGGCACCGGAGTATCCTCAATAGATGAGATAATTTCACACTATGATATAGTTTGGTGTAATTTCAGAAATTATAAATCACTCTATGCAGATTTGCCTGCTTTGCGCGCATTATATCGAATTGCATTACAATATTAATTTTGCGCTGGCCTTCATTGGGAGCCTAAGCACTTAAATATATATCAGTATCAAACTGTGGGACATTTATTAGGCTGAGTTTAATTGTTTTAAATATACAGACCTTGTAAGCGTCATCACATATTCTCTTTATTCATATAACATTAGGCAGGAATTTTAAATAACCAACATCACGAATTCCATCCCAGAATTACAAATGGCAAGTTCACACACTCGTGGAATACGGGTGTAGTTATTTTTGATACAAGCGTACTGTTTATTCAATTAATTTGACTGAGTGAGTGAGTAGAACTTAACTACCGCCAAATGAACGGGTAATTATTTGATAATTGTTTTTCAGCCCGGAGTTAGGAATTTTTCTGCCCTCGTGCATTTCTAATGAGAGCATACGTGGATTCTGTTAGTATTATATTGCACGCATTGTGACAGCTACCCATCGGTGTGGCATTGACGATTTGTATTTTGCAGATGGTAGATGACGATTTCGTTGTTTATCATCATCATAATATCAACCAATAAACGTCCAGTGCTAGAAAGAGATCTCTTGTACGTAGTTTGAAATCATGCGATAACGGCTTTCCAACATATTTTTGTTGTTAGTTGTTTGTTTATTAATATGATACAGTCCAGGTAGCATTAAGCGTTTACTATCTGATGTCTAAATACGGAAAATATATTTATTTATTAGCTTTAATGTCTTACAAATATGAAACCCGGTCAGGGCATTGCAAACACAAAAATTATTATACATTTTTGATATAAATTATATTCTAATATTAAACAATGCAATAAACAAAATGACAATTGTAATTATAATTCAATTAGTCAATATTAAGTCAAAATTCTAATTATTTAAAATTACTGCAATTATTGTAATAAATTAAAAAAGAATATTATAAAAACCCTTTTGCACTAACTATTCTTTTAATTTGTTTTTAAAGTTATAATCGGACGATAATGAAAAATTATGTATGAAAAAAGAAACGGAAATATATTTCATTTCTAAGGCAATGCATTATCAAGTTAAATATATTTATGAAATCGCTTTCATTCCGTACTCTTTTCCAATTTTGCCGTTCCTTGCATATTTGCATGACAAGGCGCCCGGGTTTACTCGCATTTGAATTCGAATTTGAACTGCATTTGAATTGCATCCTGTTCGGACGGATAAGAATATTAAAATCTTGGCGTAATGTTATCTGTCAATAGAACCTTGGCTTGCGGTATAAAGTTGGAGGTCCTGGGTTCGATTCCCGGCTCGAGTCTGGTCTAGTGGAAGGCTTCGGCCGTGGCTAGTTACCACCCTACCCTAGTTCCGGCACGATGTCGCGTAGAAACCAATTAGGAGCGTAGGTTTACCATACTCCTAATAGCATCCTAGACAGCATCATCACTTACCACCAGTTGAGGTAGCCATCAACGGCTAACTTGTAGTGTATATAAAATAATCATATAATAGTTTAAAAAACTAAAAAAACACGCTACTGCACGCATGCGTAGTTCGCGCACTAGCTCTGTCTCTCTTACTCGCATGCAAAGGATGCGGAAAGAAATTAATTAATCCTGGCGAATCTAATTAGGATAATCGGATATTTTGATCGGATTATTGCATTGTCATCGACCTTTGACAGGTGTGCAAAGTTTGAATCAAATCTGATCGTTCAAAGTAGGGCAAAATCGAGCTCAAAGGAGTCGGTTACAAACAAACAAACATACATACATACAGGTGAAGCTAATAAAAGCGTGTTAAAAAAGGGGTAAGTTGCGATTGAAGCGATGCCGAACGGAGAGGTGTCGAGATTAGAAGGGATAGGTTAGTCGGATGGTTAATGATTAGTCATTTTTGGGTTCAGTTCCCACTCAGGTAATACACTCAACTCACCCCGTTATTCGCTATCATTTCAGTGCTCAAAGACCTGAGTGGCGAAGAGCTGTTCATCAGAGCATACAAGATTTTGAACAGAGGCGTCTTGAAAACCTAGACGCCAAACGCCAGCTCCATAAATCTCTGCCTAAGCCCTCCTACAATTACACCTACAATGCGCAAGGACAACTTTACTGCGCTACTTGTGACCGCGTGTTCAAGGCTAAGTTTGGTTTCGCGAGTCATATACGAGCACTTGATCGAAACCAAGCTGCCAGTATTTGCCAGGGTGTCGCCGTCGACGGAAACGTCTAGGAGGACATCATCATCATCATTTCAGTGATCATGTTATGCCCGACGTTAATAATCAATCTAGTTCAAAAAGTTAAGATAGCAGATCGAATTTAGTAGCACCATCCTTATCAGCAAGAAAGTGCATGAAAAAGAGATCACTATTAAATTTAATTTGATATCTGAAGATTTTGGATTGGAATGATTATAATGTCAGAGAAAGTGATTATCGTCTGACCTTCATCGCTAGCCCAGTCATCGCTTAAGACAAGGGCTCGAAATCACAAAAGATGCCTGCGTGTTAATTATAATCTTTTTATTGAAGGGTTAGTATACCTTACCTTTTTGTCGAACCATGGCTGGTCAGCATGCCCCTGTCAGCATGCCCATGTCTATAGAATTTGCTCAATTTTGAATGAGCTAAGGAAAACCTGCGACATCTCATGCAGTTCTGTGACCTCCATTAAAAACCAACTAAGACTGTCTAGTACTGCATTATAGGTATTAATTGAATTATTTACATTTAGATGTAAGGTTAATTTTAAGGATGCATGCTGTGATAATTTCAAGAAGGTGAATATCCCATATTTATTCTTGTTTCTTCTGTTTTTATATTGTTTTGTTTATATTTTGATTGTGACTAGTTTTATGATCCAATAAAAAAATAACAGTTATAGAACATAACAATCCCTGAAAGATCACTGTGAAACAAACAAAAAAGCCTACATAACGCTCTGTATTCATCATGATCAACCCATTACCGGCTCACTACAGAGCACGAGTCTCCTCTCAATATGAGAAGGGTTTGGCCATAGTCCACCACGCTGGCCATGTGCGGATTGCCAGACTTCATACGCCTTGAGAACATTATGGAGAACTCTCAGGCGTGCAGGTTTCCTCACGATGTTTTCCTTCACCGTTTAGGCAAGTGATATTGTATTCTGTATTCAATTTAAACATATTCGTAAATATGGCGACGTCGCGTTATATCCAGGATAGTTCATTCTCGTTCAAATCAAACCCTCCAACTGATAGTGTAACAGCTGTATTGTAGCAAAATACTTGACGATTATAACTATTAGGACGGGTGCGAAACGTGGAAAGTTTGACAGAACGCTCGCGAACATTACGATGGGTTCCACACCACCACACTCAAATGCGTAATAATGCAATGTAAGTAATGCGTTTTTTTTATTTAATGTAATTTACATTTTTAAGAGTTTTGTTTTATTTCTAACCGTGCACCCTAAGCCTGCTTGTCTATATATATATATATATATATATATATATATATATATATATATATATAAAGGATGACTACGGGGCGGGGGCGTGTCTTCGTCGGTAATTTAGGTAGATGTGGGTAGTTTCGGGCAAAGAGACCAGATACTCTTGGTAGAACAGAATTATAATTATAAGTGAGATTGCCGTCAAGGGCTAACTTTTAGAAAACTGTTAAACAGTTTAGCGCGACATTAATTTAAGATAACAATTGTGCAAAAAGTAATCACTTCTTTTTTCACTTTCATACAATTTATGAACTTTGCCGAATTAATTCGCTGTGATAGATAGCCTTGTGGTTACGATCTCCGCCTCCTAATCAGAGGTTGGGGGTTCGATCCCGGGCGTACCTCTAACTTTTCGGAGTTATTTGCGGTTTGAAGCAATTAAAATATCACTTCTTTCAACGGTGAACGAAAACATCGTGAGGAAACCTGCATGCCTGATAGTTCTCCATAATGTTCTCAAAGGCGTGTGAAGTCTGCCAATCCGCACATGACCAGCACGGTTGACTATGGCCAAATGGTGGCCATATTTAGAGAAGACACGTGCTCTGTAAGTGAGCCGGCAATGGGCTGATCGTGATGATGATGAAGTAAGGGCAACAGCTAGTGCACTAAATAAAGGTTGAACTTGTGTAACCAGTGACACCGATTGAGCCGAGCGCTCGGTCTATAGAAGCAAAAACATGGCAGTTGAGTAATCTGTAACAAGTGAAAGTAACTCAAAAGAATGAGTACGGTTATTTTGGCGGTAATACCACTAGCTCCGATAGCCGTGATCGTCTAGTGGTTAGGACCCTACGTTGTGGCCGTAGTAACCCAGGTTCGAATCCTGGTCACGGCAGCGAACATCTGTCGCGGCGGAGCTATTTTTTTTTGTACAAGGACAAAATGTTTCATCATAGACAAATTATGTTTTATTAAAAAACTAATATTTCGTAGACAAAATTATAGTTTTATTAAAAAACGGAATCAAGTAAATTTACCTGGTTGTGCTATCATCGAGGAACTGTTTTTCTTTGAACTACCAATAACCTGCCGTCAAGCGAATCAGCTTACCGTTACGGTGTCGCGCAGAAACCAAAGGCTTATGGGTAATTTAACTGTCATTCTCCTAACAGGTTAGCTCGCTACCATCTGACACTGCATCAATATTTATCACCAGGTGATATTGCAGCCATGCTAGGCAAGGACCAACTTGTACTGAAAAAAAAAAAATTAAAAACAAGCTTTCAAAGCATGTTCCACTAAGATACCGGAGCGTGACCTTAGAAGATGGTCACCTCCCAACTGCAAAAACTAAATTGCGGAGTGCGCAAGTGACCTTTTGACCTAGCCACCAGGCGAATTAGCATCGCTGGGTTTTGGTGGGTATTCTGATCACCGCTCTGGCCGTCGGCTAATCCTGCTTCCGGAGGATGCGTAAACGTATTTCCCAGCGTCAAAATAAAAATGTCAAGTTTGAGTTTCATCATTATACAGAGAGTTTTGCTTATCATACCTATTTCGGTCGCAACACAGTTTTTACTTTGCAGTAAAGCATTGCAGTAATTGCAGTACCGTCCTTGCCATCTTAAGACTTAAGTGTTCTCTCTCAATTAAGATTTACCTATTTACTTAATTCCAAATTACAGAAAGGGAGTTTTCATATTTAAAATAGCCCTGGATTCTTCATCACTACTACTTTATATCGAGTCTACCCTTAGTTACCACCCTACCGATAAAGACGTGTCGCCAAGCGTTCCTGTACGACGTCGCGTAAAAACCAATTAGGAGTATGGGTTCATATCCCTTACAGATTAGCCCGCTACCGTCTTAGACTGCATCATCATCAGGTGAGACAGCCGCCAAGGGCTAACTTGTAATGGATAACAAATAAAATAGTTACCTATTTCGATGTCCTATTACTTTCAGGACGTCATCTTCCTCGTGTCACGTGATCATGAATGAATGAATGAATGAATAAAGCATCGCTCAAGGTTTTTCAGATTTTTTTTTCAGCATAATAGTACAAAGATAAGCTTAATCATAATAAAAATATAAAACCACTTGCTTCCTCGACAGAAATACACAGTCGTATGGAGAGAGCGTTCATGAATGTATTATTAACTTGCTCCCGTGAGTAGACAAACCTTACGGCTCATTGCCGCCGCAATTTGTCGCTTTACTACCGAATTACGTATTTTACACACTCAATTTACATTTCGCACCCTACACTTACTCGTTGAACGACGGATCACGAGATAATTACCGGTTTCGACAGAAAATCTAAAATTAAATATTTATTACTTGAACAAAAAATTACTATGGCTGGTATCGCGCAAATTTTTTAATTAGAATTTAGTCTGGAATTCTCAGAGACACGCAGTTAATATAATATAATAAATACGGTTTAATATAACACTAACTAACTTTGCTCAATACAATTTTATTACGTCAGGTAGGTACCATTAGGTAATATTCAAGAAAACTTATAGTGAAATAAGAAAAAAGAAACGTTAAGGCTACTATAAGATAAGATAAGATTTGATTGTTTAAAACGATTAGGATATATATAATTTGTCCCTACCCTCTGCACTAGGAACTAGGTATTTATAGAGGTATACAGGTTGTATACCTCTATAAATACCTCGTTGGAACACGTTTATTATAAATCGATTGATATTCGACAAACACACAAAATTATTACTGTAGGACCACTGATCATTAATTCTTCCACTAACAATTTTAATGAGCTATTTTACTGCCTATATTATTATGTATCAGCATCAGCCCTTAATTTCTTTCGAAATGTACGAGTAAAAAAATTGCTTGTTATGTTTATGACGTACCTATTTTGCGGGAAAAAACAAATTATTATAATAATGAGGTGCCTCTTGAAGTATTCTAATTTATTTTCGCCGCCTTCTTTGTATCCGTAACTAGAGCTTCCATTGATTTATATTGCGACTAGCGTTTGCCCGCGATTTCTTTCCATGAAACTTTTATTAGAATTTTTTTATTGCCCGCGCACCGCGTCCGTTCGTAGGTACCCGGTTTCGCCAGGCATTCTTTCTGATGTTTTTCTGAACTGATAATTTCAGACAAAGCACCTAAACTAACTTTACCCTTCAGATTTATATCTTATAAATACGCCTAATATATTAAAATCTTATTAATGCGCTTAAAATTTTATTTCTTTTAATAAATAAAATTTTAAGCGCAATCCCAATTAATTTGAAAATTTAAAGGTGATTTTCTTATAATAGAAAAATATTTCAATAGTCAAAAAGAGTCCGAGAGAAAAGCGTATCAACTTTACAAAAGTGTTTGTCTGCGTGTGAATGTGGAAGTGGGAAGCGTATATATGGATTGTGTAAGAAAATTGAGATGAACATGGTATGTGCTGTACATACATACAGCGTGCCATTTTTTCTTTGTTTGGCTAACTTTGAAAGTTCGCCAAACTCGTGCTGGACACTGTTCCAACTGTTACTAAAGGTAATGCCTTTCACAGTGTTTCTTGTAGCGAACTATTAAACTTGTTTTGGACATATCTATTTATTTTAATAAAGAGATTTATGAACTTGAAAATTGCCTGCACTGTTGGTACTGTAATTTAATCCTTAAAAGTATCATACGGTAGTGTTTAGATCCTCTTTGATGTAATCCCTATCTTTTTGTTTTGTTTTTTTGTTTGTTAGTCATTCATTCATTCAAGGTACTGTTCCTACTATTACTAACCAGATGTCTACTTACTTACACTTATGTTCCACTTACAGTACTTTGGAGTTTTTATTGAAACCGTTTCTGTTTTTTTGTTTATAGTATAATTTTGCTTGATAACAAAAAAAAATTGCAGAGTATTATTATAATAAACCCACTGATACCAACGAAGTAAAACTAATCTAATTTTAAGTTTCAATTTGAGCCCCGTCCGCGCCAATGTCGCACGTCTATAGTTAATGACATTTTGGGCGTTTAAACATTAATTTCATTACACTGATTTTTAATTACTTTACTTTAAACAATAAAGGATTGAGAAACAATTAATTCTTTACAGGTGACAACTTCGTTGTACACAAATTTCTAGACTAAAATTAATTGACTTGATAAAGGTATCCTATACCCTTTTTACAGTGTTCCCTGCAGTTGTTTTGGACATATCTATTATTTTACGTATTTAAATTACTGTATAATAATACAGCGTGTTAGTTTGTTGCTGGGCTAACTTTTTAAAAGTATGTCAAACCAAGTGTTTTCACTATTACTAGGAACCAAATCGGTTTCTTCATCATAATTACATATGTCATAATTGCTTCATCATGATCAACCCATTACCGGTTCACTACGGAGCACGGGTCTCCTCTCAATATGAGAAGGGTTTGGCCATAGTCCACCACGCTGGCCATGTGCGGATCGGCAGACTTCACACGCCTTTGAGAACATTATGGAGAACTCTCAGGCGTGCAGGTTTAATTATTAAAAAATGTTTTAATTGATTGGAATAACAGAGTTATAACCGAAAATTAACAGAGATCCACTCTCTGTCGCCGAAACGGCAGTGAAGTAATATATGAGAAGGAGAAGAGAGAGTACGTAAAAATAAATTTTTTACTCTACACAACATAGCCATATCAGATATCGCTTTCAATCTCGCCTGCCTCTCGCATTTGCATGACAAGGCGTCTCAATTCACTCCCACGGGAATACGAATCCGATCTTGCATTTCAGATGCATCCTGTTGTACGCATTAGTAATGGCGTCATATTCTTCGTCTGAATGCAATTTGCGTCAAAGGATACAAATGTCCTTACAATTCCTGGGTTGAGAAACCCGTTTAAAGGAAATGCGGATACCTTTTAGATTTGAACGAGGGTATATTGATTCGTTTATTATTCATAAGCTGTGAACTCCTTACAAATTACCCATACCCAGTAGCGGACGTCAGTAAGTTAATATTATAATAATTATTATATATACCTGTGATAGCCTAGTGGTTAGGACGTCCACCTCCTAATTCGGTCGGGGATTTGATACACCTCTAACTTTTCTGTTATGTGCGTTTTTTAAAAATCAAAATATCACTTGCTTCAACGGTGAAAGAAAACATCGCGGGGAAACGTGTACGCCTGAGAGTTCTCCATAATGTTTTCAAAGGCGTGTGAAGTCTGTCAATCCGCACATGGCCAGCGTGGTGGACTATGGCCGAACCCTACTCATATTGAGAGGAGACCCGTGCTTTGTAGTGAGCCGGCAATGGGTTGATCATGATGATTATAAATAAAGCTTTTAAAATACAGTTTATTAATTTCGTTAACATAAAGCTAATTACAGGTTATTATCGAAAATAAATTAAAAAAGCAAATTACAATATCATTATAGTGTAAATTAATTAAGTAATAAAAAAACTTCCCGAATGGTTAACTCCGCTCTGTAATTACGGAAATCAGCAAATTCAATCATCATTATCATTAAACCCATACAATTATAAAATAAACTAGCAGTTATTCGCGAATTTGTCCATGTAGAATTTCTATGCTTGAGAAAGAGTCGTGTTTCTTTTCTATTTGTTAAAATAGCTAAACAGATAATGATACAACCAGAAAAAAAAAATTAAAGAAAAAACAAACGTATGCGTATGTTTTTTTTTATCTGTGACTGTGTATATTTCTGTGTGCTTAGCTCATTAAAATTTCGATTCGATTTCGATTTTTCGTTGTATAACCTTATGATTTAGTTTGCAATAATTTTTTTTTTCGATCTATCTTTTATATTGCAGTTTATTTATATTATATATATTGAATAAAGCAATTGAAGACGTATTTTATTAAGTACTAACTATTCGTAAACATTGTGAAAACCTGTGAAAAGCTAAACGTTACAAGTTGGTAATGAAAAAATTTATTAGGGTTTCTATAATAAATAAATAAATAAATAAACATTTTTTTTTTTATACACCACAAGTTAAACCTTGACGGCTATCTCACCGGGTGGTAAGTGATGATGCTGCCTTGGATCCCACTTTCCCACGCTCCTGATTGGTTTCTACACGACATCGTGTCGGTAGGCTTGTAACTAGCCACGGCCGCAACCTCCCACCAGACCAGACTCGAACCCAGGACCTCCAGCATTGTGATGCGACAGCGCACGCACTGCGCCACGGAGGTCGTCAAAAAATAATTTGGTAAATAAGCTCTAAAATATTCAAACCAAAAATAAATTCATAGCATAGAACCATTGTTAGTATAATATTACTTATCTAACTTGCCTTCGAGTTCGAGCAATAAAAAATATCTCGCGAAAAACATGCAACAAGAATGAAAGATCTCTTACGCACCAATAAAAAAGCTTTCGTTACAAGTGAATATAAAGAGGTCAGGGATCTTTTTAACTGGTCCCTAGACGTCGTTACGATTTGTTATGAAACTTACCCTCATTAAGAGCTGGTAATAAAACTTGCAGATAATATAAACAGTTTGATGTCTACTTTAGACGGCGTTATGAATACAATATGTATAACATATACACAAACTATACAAAAAAATGAAGATAATATATATAAACTATGGAAAAGATGACCGATTGAGTAAATTCCAGACTGAATAATTTATCAACGCACAGTACAAACTACTGGACGGATCGTGCTAGAATTTCAAATACAGGTTGGATTTTTGAAAATTCACTTAAGATGTCAAAATACTAGTGTGTAAAAAACTTAGATAAATACGTCAGTTACATTGAAACCTTTCTCACAAAATTATCACTCAACTTATAATAATGTCCCCGTGGAGTCCATTGTTATTTTTATTTGACGTGGACCAATCATTGGCTACTGTTTTGGCGGGAACCAAAACATGGTGTCACGACATGATGATAACCTCCTTAATACATTCATAATAGTATTCTAGTCAAGTTTTATAATCTTTTGTGCGTATACAGATTAATAACATTTTGACGACCTCCGTGGCGCAGTGCGTGCGTTGTCGCATTATAAAGTTGGAGGTCCTGGGTTCGATTCCCGGCTCGAGTCTGGTCTGGTGGGAGGCTTCGGCCGTGGCTAGTTACCACCCTACCGACAAAGACGTGTCGCCAAGCGATTTTAGTGTTCCGACACGATGTCGCGTAGAAACCAATTAGGAGCGTGGGATTACCATACTCCTAACAGGTTAGCCCGCTACCATCCTAGACTGCATCATAACTTACCACCAGGTGAGATAGCCGTCAAGGGCTAACTTGTAGTGTATAAAAAAAATAACATTTTAACCCTTACAACTTGTAAAATAATGTCTTAATTGTGACATTGGCTAATCTGTGTAAAGCCATAAAACGAGAGAAAAAAAAATATCTTAATTAATATATACATCATAATGTAGCTTCTTAGCATAACAGTTAATAAAAAAAGCCAAGTTTGACTCCACTTGAGGATTCTATACTATATTTTTTCAACCATTTCCCCAATACCCGGTTGTCTAACAAGTTTGTGTGAGAATATAGTGCCTCTATCAATTCTATTTATTTTGGCTTAGCAGACTTGTTGTGTCCTTTCTTATAAATTAAAATCTATTATATAGCTGTTTAAGAGTGTGTAATTAAGTATACATTTATTTAACTTTTTTTTTTTTAAACTTTATTGCACAAAAAAAAACTACAAAAGGCGAACTTAATGCTAAAAGCATTCTCCACCAGTCAACCTTGGTACATTATGAAAACTAATGGTAGGCGCACGAACAAAAAAAAAGTAAATGTATATATATAAATGTAATAGATACCATAATATAATAATAAATAAATACCAACAGATAATTAAATAGTAACTTTGTGGGTAACAATGGTGATAACATACAATCTACGTATGAACAACCCAAAAAACTATAACATAAAGAACAGAGCAAAGAATCTCCGCTATAAATTGCGACTACCTATTTTCCCTCCATTTGCAATTTTATATTTAGTTGTTTGCTTCTATCATTCAAAATAAAATTTAGAAAGTTACAAAGCAATGGGTTTTAAGATTACCAGCAGAAATTAAGAAACAAGTAACAGTGACTTTAATTTAAAATGACCAATTCAGGGAGTAAGGTTATATTTGGCCAAGTCTCTTTCTGGCTAAGTTTGTTGTGGGCTTCTTCTTAGACCGGGGCGCGTTTGGAACCCTCATAGCTTTAATTTTAAGTTTACGAATGTAGTTATCACCATCAAATCACTACTATATAAATTATTGACGCGTCAAAAGTGCCTTTTTGATTAAAGACTTTGAATTTGAATTTGAAATCTGATTTGAAATAAATTACGAACTATATGCAGAAAGTTCAAAGTAATACTACTTGCATTGAAATCTTATTGCAGTATCTATCTTACGTAGAACTTACGTTTGATTACCATTCCGTACCACATAAAACGGAATCGAACTGGGCTCCCTATTACGCGTGTAAGCGGTAAGAGCCAGATATTTCCTGAATTTAATTTCGCCACGTAATTGAATTTAGCTCAGCCAAGCGTTCATCTACTCGTCTCAACGCCCATCTCATTATCATCTCATAAACTCATCAAGAGATAAATAGATAAAGCTTTAATACTTCTATTTATTACTCGGCTGAACGGTTGAGAACTACAAGTCCTTAGATGTCAGCGACAATGAATCCATCGAAGTGTAAAGCTATCTTTTGTTCAATGCACCTTTGAACTACGCTTGTTTTATAAAAAAGAGTTCGCACTCACTACTAACAGATAAAGCGTTTCCCAAACAGAGGCGTTAGCGGTCGTTGTTAGTTTGGCACTTTTTAAAACACGGAACTTCACAACAACTGTGGGCAAGATGCGATTGACAAGCAGGTGCTAGCAAGATCCCGGAGCCTCCCACTCTATTTTATGCTGATGGGGGCCACCGAGGGGGTTTAAGTGGGTAAAAATCCCACATAACCCGAGCTTTTCCCGAGCAATAGTCGGGTATCTCAGTAGGAGGTTTCGCCCCCGTAATCAAAAGAAAGGTGCTAGCAAAGGCGTGTTCCTTAAACAAATAAAATTTTATCGACATATTTTTCATTAATACATAAAGTGAATAGTAATATATATATATATTTGTCGTATGTAATTTTTTTTGAGATATGCTACGCGGGGAAAGTTTTCATGACGAAAGTTATTATTCCACGTTTACTACCGACTGCCACACCTTACCTCGCGGTAAATCCATCAGAAATCGCAAATCAGGGAGGTCCAACTATAATATACCAATTTAAGTTACAATTCGTTTTTATATTTATATAATATAAAAAGTAAAGGAAACGCTCTTTTAGTTTAGGAGTACGTTACGGTAGATAACTATGAAAGTTATTATAAACCATACCAGCCAAGAAGAGATTGGTAGACTTCACATGCCTTTGAGAACATTATGGCGAACTCTCAGGCATGCAGAACTCTTCATCGTCACCTTCCTTACCATTAAAGCGGGTAATATTTAATTTCAAATTGCTATATTTAAAGCGCATACTACGAAAAGTTACAGGTACGCACCATTTACGCCGGGGATCAACTCGCTTGACCCCTCGAAATGGAGCCTTAATCTTATCTATTAAGCTGGCATGCCATCATTTCGATAAGGAAACCAGAGAGACACGGTTACCACCACCCAACAAGTCAAATCGCGGGTTAAATTCCTAGTAATAAACTGCTTCTTATTATATTAAAACTAAAAAAAAAAAATGTTTTTTTTTAAACTACCAGTTTTAGTAGTTGTTTCTGAACTCATCAGTAGGTGTAGCAATACAAAAGAAGTCGCAGGGACTTAAATAATAGAGTTATAAGTAGGTACCGCTAATAAGCGAAGGGCGCTTCAGGCTCCATTATCTAAAAATAAGAAACTTGAAAGCTTTTGTTTTCTTTTGATATTCAATTTCTTTATTCCAGATCGGAGGAAATGGAATCATCCGGGATTAAGTCTGACTGGAGTTTAATTTGTGGAAAAGCCGATAATCCTCGTTAGGAACGCTTCCAATTAAATTCTTTTGTGCGTTTGTATTAACTATGATTAAATCTTAATGGCTTTACAGCTAACTATCGTCGGTTAGTTGATCGCACAACCTGGCGGCTTTTAATTAACACCACAATACAATTTATGGCTACAATAATAAGATAAGTATACAAAATATTTTATAAAACATCTTGGTTTGTTTCAAACAGAAACCAATTTAGAAATGAAACTTCTTTGTATAGTGTATAAGAGTCATCGCGGTCAGCCCATTCTCGGCACACTACAGAGCACGGGTCTCTTCTCGATATGAGAAGAGTTTGGCCATAGTCCACCACGCTGGCCATGTGCGGATTGACAGACTTCACACGCCTTTGAGAACATTATAGAGAACTCTCAGGCATGCAGGTTTCCGCACGATGTTTTCTTTCATCGTTTCAACGGTGATATTTTAAGAACGCACAACTCAGAAAAGTTAGAGATGCGTCATCGGGTTCGAACCCTCGACCGCTGATTAGGAGGCCAACATCCTAGCTATTAGGCTATCACACCTATTATTTATTATTATTACACTTTATTTAAACATCACTACAAATTAAGAATAAATACAAAAAAAGCAGATACATCGAGAAAAAAGTAGGGTAAATTAGATAAAGAAATTACGAAAATATTTGAGTGCTGCCAAATCGCAAACAAACCGATGTCGATAGCAATAGTGTATGTGAAATAGACCCCGTTTGAGAAAAACTACTTTGTATTTTATTCTGTTTACAATATAAATGAAAGAACACGAACGAAACAATAAACAAACAGAAAGAAGATTCGATTCATGTTTAACTGGATATTTTTAGATACGGTCCCATTCGAGGTCTCATCGAGGATAAGTAGCCTTTTGTATGGATTTCAAAAGTGGACGCTCTCGCCCCTCTACCTTGTAAGTATTTACTGTCTTAGCTGAATATTCCAAAACAACTTTTTTCTAGTGTGTATTGTATAATAAAAACAATTTACTGTAAACTTTTCGGTGTATACTTTATTTTAGAAAGTGAAAAACAAAAAAACTATTTTGTTAAAATAAAAAATTGCGTGTTTTAATATTGTTTTTGTTAAAGACTCATTTCCAAATAAGACAAATAAAAAAAATGGAGTTTAGTTGCTTCATCTCTTTTATTGACCCGTTGGCCTAGTGGTTAGCAATTACGACTAACGATCGTCATAGGTAGGATTTCCGGTTACGTTACGCGATATATTTCTTGGGACTTTTTTGACGCGTTAGTAAAGCTGTGTATTTTAAGCGGGAGGTCGAACTGGGGTTCGACACCCAGTAGGGGCCATTAGGGGACTGATATTTTCTGATTCTTCTCTGGTCTGTTGTTGTGATGTCAAGTAAAACCTTTTTGGTTTAATACAAATGTCCCACCCGAGCCAATCTGTCTCGGCGTTCCCAAATCATGTTAGACAGCACCATTACTTACCACAAGACGAGCTTGCAGTCAAAAGCATGTTTGGGAATTAAAAAAAATCAGTACCAGACCGAATTTTCCGCCTCCGGAAATTTTGACAAGTGAGAATTTTTGACAGAAAATTTAAAACCGCCTAATCCGGAAAGTGAACTCAGGTCCTTGTAGCGATCCGCATTCAAACATGTGGATCAACGTGGCGCATAAGCTCACATCCATTTTTTTTTCAGACTGTCTATTAGCTGTGCTAACCCTATTGGTTGCTACACCGTAACCGGACTGTTTGGCGAGCTTCAGAAAGAAGAAAAAATTTTGAGCCCTAACTAAGGGAAGGTCTGCCTAAGAGCGCCTCCTGTGAGGCCGAACCTCAGCTTAGGCGACGTTTGGGATAACGGGGGGTCGGTCGGTGTCGCTCACATCCAAATAACAATTCTATAAAAGCTCTTAATACTAACTGGACAAAATAAGAGGCTTGCTTTTAAGTCTGCAAAATCCGGTGCGCTCGCTCGAATAACACAGGAAATTCATTCGTCGAGATTTCGCGAAAAAACCATTAGGACAAGTTTGTTAATTCAGCTTTGCAATTCACTAGTGAGCTGTGAGACTGAATCGAGTTTGTTTGCTAAATGGAAACGTATGCAGTAAAGTTACGTTTTTCAGCGTTTTTTTAGGGTTCCGTACCGCACTAACTACCCGTCATTTTCCTTACGGACACTCGTGCAGACAGTAATGCCTGGGGGGGGGGAGGGATCAAGGTGTCCTGATCCTCTCTTTTTCTTTGGGGTGGCTGATGGATGTCTGGGAAGAATACAATGGGTGTTCAGGTACCCCAGGTGTTCAGCAAATACAGCGAGTGTGACATGCTGTGGTGGTTTTTAGTACCTCTTCGATAAGGGGGGAAGTCCCACATAACCTCCGTCTTGCCCAACGGACGCAGGTAGCCATAAAGCTTTCCACGTTCCGTACCGCTAAAATAAAAAGCGGAACACTCATAGCATCACTTTGTTGCCAAACTTTCGTTTCGGGAATCCGAAGCTATCAAGTTACAACCAGATACTAAAGTCTACAGCTACTTGAAGCTGTCAAATATAATAGTCCTAAATTAATTGGAAAAATAAAATTGATACTTGATTGATTCTTCCCTCCCTTGACTTTTCCTTTCCTTATCAAAATCTACTTACTACTCAAATAAAAACAAAATATCTTTATTTATATTAACCAATTACAGGCATCTATAAGGCGCTCATTATAATGAATGAGGTCATGTTGATAGCACACTAACACTCGCAAACTTAAAACTACAGCTAAGAGGGTCCCAATCCCGTCCAGGTCTAAGAAGTAGTCCACAACAAACTTAGCCGCGGTTTTTTTATCACCATCGTACATAGTAAATAATAAATTATACATACTAGTGTACTTTCCTTTGAACTAGCACTGTGAAATTTCGCATATAATAAGTTCCTATACTATATTAGAACATAAGGAAAAATATACGTATACGTTGTCAAATCATTAAAAATATAATCTTTAAAAGTGCGTCACTATTACGATTCGCTTCAGTAAAATAAACAAAACAAAATTGTTTTGTTTATTTTACTGAAGCCAACAAATTTTACAGGCACTAATACTTTCAGAGCAAATAATTTTGATATACCTGGTATAAAAGTATTCTGTTTATAGTTACCTCAACCTTATCAAGCACGCCTGGCTAAAAAACATTCATGCTCAGACTTGTGAACACGCACACACACACACACACACACGCACGCACACACACACACACACACACACACACACACACACACACACACACACACACACACACACATACACACATTAAAATAACGCTATCCTAATCGCTCAGTGATGTCAACATGGGTTATGCCTGAAATTCAGCCCTGCAGTCAATTTGACGCAGCAATCAAGCTGCGGTAGCACCCTGTTCAGCCTATTCCTAGCCATATAGACGTTTAAGTGTAAGCAATCTATATATATAAAAGCGAAATACCACTGACTGACTGACTTACTGACATATGATCACGATATCTCAGGAAGTATAAAACATACGAACTTTAAATTTTTAAGGTAGATTTCTTTTATGAAGTTAAGTTTAGAGGTCAACTAAGAAACGGTTTTGAGAAAATCTACCCCTAAGGGGTAGAAATGGGGGTTGGAAGTTTGTATGAAAGTCCTATATTTTTAAAGTTAGAGACATGAAAATCGGCAACTAAGTTCTTAATTATAAATAAAAAAGATCTGTTTTATTAATGTTACGAAAATCTACTCCAAGGGGGATGAAATAGGGGTAGGAAGTTTCAATAATGGTATTGTTTATGTACCAATACTTTAATATTACTGAATCAGTGATTAATTATAACTATTCTAGTTTATTATTAATATATTATTCTATCAACTTGGCAAGCAAGAAATACAAATTCTTTGTCTTAAAATATTTAAAAAAAAAAAAAATGTTTGTTTTAATCAAATTTAATAACAACCTCCAAGGCGAAGCGCGTGCGATTGTGAATTGTCATCGGCATCGTCATCGTCATCGTCATCATGATTCGTCGCGATTCAATTCGATTGTGATTGCGATTGCGATTTGATTGTTATTGCGATTGTGATTGTTATGTCGATTACGAACCCGATTGTAATTTCGGTTGCCATTGCGATTCTGATTGTGATTTCGATTCTGATTGCGATTGCGTTGCTGATTGCGATTGTGATTCCGATTGCGATTCTTATTGCGATTGTGATTGTAATTTCGATAATGAACCCGATTGTGATTGCGATTGCGATTGTGATTGTGATTTCGATTGTGATTGCGATATTGATTGTGATTTCGATTGTGATTGTGATTTCGATTCTGATTGCGATTGCGATTCTTATTGCGATTGCGATTGTGATTTTTATTTATATTATGAACCCGATTGTGATTTCGATTCTGATGGCGATTGCGATCCTGATTGCGATTGTGATTGCGATTGCGATTTGATTGTGGTTGCGATTTTGATTGCGATTTCGATAGCGTTTGTGATTGTGATTTCGATTATGAACACGATTGTGATTTCGATTGCGATTGCGATTCTGATTCTTATTGCGATTGCGATTGTGATTGTTATTTCGATTATAAACCCGATTCTAATTTCGATTGCTATTGCGATTCTGATTGTGATTTCGATTATGATTGCGATTGCGATGCTGATTGCGATTGTGATTGCGATTTGATTGTGATTTCGATTGTGATTGCGATTTTGATTGCGATTTCGATTGCGATTGTGATTGTGAAAACAACTTTGTTTTGATTGTATGAAAACTGCCGCTTAAATTTATTTAACAAGTACATTTTTGAGTTTATCATTTCATTAATTTTCAGGATTCCGTACTCGGTGAGTGCCTAAGGCACCACTATCGGTATGTCCGCCGTTCTGTCTGACTGTATCTCATTTAGTTAGATTTAGTTGTAAGGTTAATTTTAATTACGCTTGTCGTGCTCATTTCTGAAAGGTTACTAATCTAATGTATGTAAATTATTAAAAGAAATCCCTTTAGGCAAAGTTCCGAAGATACCTACCCTGTTCTTCTTATATTTTTGTCATTTACTTTTTATTGTCAACAGTTAAATGATCCAACAAAAAAAAATTAAAAACTGTTGCTAAAACCTCCCATCAGACAAAAATAACTAAGCTGAGTTAAAGTTTACTGGAGTACAACTTGCAGAGGTCAAAATTATAAACCGCTTACAAAGTTTCGGTTGGCATAAACCTACGCATGAATTCAGAACGTACCCATTTTTGAAGTAGGTTAAAAAGTGTTTTTTATTACCACCCGCTAATAGGGGCGCGATGAATAAACTTTCCCAACGAGCCGTAACGATGTTTTTCATCAGTTTTGTAAAGGCCTCTCACCTCTTGAACTTTTCTTATAAATAGAGCTTTTTCCACCGGGACGTGAAAGATCTTGGAATGCTTTCCGCGAGATATTTTTATTGCCCTCAAAAGGGAGTGGAAATAACCACGGAGATAGCTTTATGGATTAGCTTTTGATTGTTTACTCGGAATCTTGGTATTTTGATAGCATACATTTTGCGTTTTCTGCTTCGGTCTTATGGAATGCTTAAGATGTGCCACCAATCGATGTATAATGCATGTGAAAATAATAAAGACGATAAGCCGAATGTGTTCAACAAGCATCTAAGTCGTGATGCACAAATAATTCTCTTGAATGTTTATTTTAATTGCAGTTCATAGAGAAAGGGGCTCTGAAAGAACGAAGTAAAAGAAAAAATATTCTATGATTATTCAAAAGTATCAACATTGGTTGGTTTGCAACAAAATAGATAAGGCCGAAACGGCTTCTTTAAAACTGAATGGGCTCTATGAGTGTTTGGTTTATTACCCCTATTGTTTAGGTTCAAGTGGAAAGACGCCAGTTAATATGGAATGTACCATACCATTCCGGTACGATGTCGCTTAGAAGTAGGTTTTTTGGATTCCATATAAATGCCATTAATATAAACACTGAGAGTCCTGCTAAGATCTTAAACTTCATCGTCACTTACCAGCAGATGTGATCACAGTTATAGGTACTGCAATAATAAATAGATTAAAGTTCCGTCACGATTTCGCGAAAAAAAAAACAGTCTTCGAAGTCTTCAGTTCGTTTGAAGATATACTTTGGTTAAAAATTGAAAAATTGGATTATTACTTTTTATCGCGCATAACCCACAGTTCAGGATTTGAGAAAAACTAAATTTCACGTCGATGATCTAAAACTACAGATTGCCGTAGCAAGCTTCCTCGACATCCCACTTATATTATAGGAAACGGCGCGAATACAGAAACGGGAACAGGAATGAGCCCAGAGATAATAATCTGTAAACAAAAACGTGTAAGCCGCGTTTGCCATAGGAGTTAATAAAAACCCCTAATTTACGCGTAAGAAGCCGCGGGCATCCGCTATTTACCTGTAAAACTTGCGTATGTATTATAGACAGCTATGGCGATATTTTATCGTTTTTTCGCCTTTCTTAGAATTCTTCTAATTCCGGTAATGTTTACATCGCTATCATATGAGGTATACGTTGGGAAATACGTATTTTTTTTTTCGTTATCGCACGCTTTATTGGTATAACTTTTATTAAATGGAAGGCCAGTATTCCTTCAAACTTAGACTCATAAACATAAATCTGTCTTTTGATCAATTATTCATGATTATTTTATGTGAGTCTTGTAAGTAGAAATGAAATTCCTTTATTATATTTTAGCAGACTAGCAAGAGTTGTTGGTCCTAAGCTAACAAATAAATATGGCTATGTTTGAAAAAAATATGCTTTCTTTAATAATTCCAAAAAAAAAACTGAAAGAAGATATATTCTATTTATGACTAAACTGATGTTACCCAATTAAAAATTAAAGACAAGCCACGTTTTAAAAAGAATAAATGAAGGTACTTCATAAGGCTTCGGTCAGTTGAGGTTATCAATAAGATCGATTATTTATTTCAGACATTAATAGGGCATAGTTAGTTGACCTCCGTTGACGCCATAGGCTCACTCAAATATTAATGCTGGAAATATTAATTTTAGACAATATAAATATGAAATCAATGCCGTAAGGACCTTAATGATTTAAGCCTATTAATAAATCAAATTAGAAGCAGTGATAGCCTAGTGGTTAGGGCGTCAGCCTCCTAATCAGAGGTGGGCGGTTCGAATTCGGGCACGCACCTCTAACTTTTCTGCTGCAATATTACAGCTATCTAGGTCCAAGTGCTTTCATCTATCTAGGCAAAGGCTGGGCGTAAACGAGTCAGTCAGTAAGTCAGGACTTTTTTAATAGATATTATTTATCGAAACTAATAAATGTTTCAAAAAATGATATATTAACTTCATACGAAATGAAGGTCGAATTATTTGAAGGAAGGATGTCAAAAAGAAGAAAGACCTTTTGCACTCAATTATAGTACCGTTACGGAACGTAAATAAAAAAAAATTGGGTTAAAAATACGCCGTCTAGCACAGACTAAGGTAATTTATTATTTTTTCAACACTCTCTATCACGCATATGTAAAAGAGAGATAGACACATGGTCGACGCGAAAACGTAGTGTTCACTTGTAAAAATATACATAGTTCGATAATAATGACACCATTAACACAAAAAGACTGCTTTTTCGTAAACATTAGGTAAGGTAACAGCTCGAGAGATGAAGGAAGACTGGAATTCCGTAACGTATACATATATATACATAAACTTTAAATAATCCTTTAAAAGCCACTTTTGATGCGTCAACAATTTACAAGAAGTGAGGTGGTGATAACTACATTCGTAAATATAAAAGCTATGAGGGTTCCAAACGCGCCTTGTTCTAAAAAGAAGCCCACAACAAACTTAGCCGGGTATGTATTCTTATGTAATCACCATCTCACAAAGAGCTATCTTATTAGAGCAATATTTCATACTCATCTTGATTATCATTTACATAAACCTTTACATTATAATAGGACTTATATATATTATATATTTCCGTTTAATTTAAACTTATTCGAGAGACATCACGGAAATACTATATAGTCATTTGTTATAAAATTGTATACCTTTTTATGAATTTCTAATTTTATTTAGTCTAACGTTAAGATTTTTACAGTCGCATTTTTTATTGATAAGGTCTTGTCTTGTCCTGAGTATATGTTATGAGGCCTAAAATTGGAAATAAATAAAATTGAGGTAATGCAACATTTTGTACCGTGTTTAATCCATAGTTTACCCTTCGCCACCAAATGTTACTGAATTTCAGGTTGGATTATTCAATCGTTACGTTACTCCAAAATTAGTTACATAATTATCCTTTCTATATATTTGCATAAAAGTAAGTTATTTCTAATCTAATAAAAATAAAGTACCTACTTCAAATGTCACACCACGAAGTCCCCTTTTAGTTTTGATGCCTAGAACCCTCCCCCCTTGACATACCATATCACATTCTATGTCCCCCCTCACCCCCGCCTCTCCATTAACGTGTGACGTAATTAATGAACGTTTCCTAATAGGTTTGTGCTTGGGGTAGAGTTGGGAAATTTGAATAAAGGTCATCCAAAACTTGTCGTTAATGGATTACATTATTATTATGGACAAAGGTTGCTCAAATTGTTCCAAATGACATAGTAGAGATCTATTTTGACATGTCAGAACTCGTTAGGTCAACTACGGAGAAAAAATCATACAAAATTTATTTAATCCCATACCGGATAACTAACATGGTTAGGTTAGTAAGGTTATGTAGGGGTACGTAGGTAGGGTATGGTTTTTAGGGTTGCGTATCCGAAGGGTACTAACGGGACCCTATTAAATATAACTCAGCTGTCCGTCTTTTTTTTTTCAAGTTAGCCCTTGACGGCATCTCACCTTATGGTAAGTGAAGATGGTAACGGGCTAACCTGTTAGGAGTTTGGTAACCCCACGCTCCTAATTGGTTTCTACACGACATCGTGCCGGAACGCTAAATCGCTTGGCGACACGTCTTTGTCGGTAGGGTGGTAACTAGCCACGGATTAAGCCTCCCACCAGACAAGACTCGAGCCGGGAATCGAACCCAGCGATACGACATATAATACGACAGCGCACGTACTACGCCACGGAGGTCGTCAAAACAGCCACAGCTCCAAGGGCCTTCGCGTGTCTTTAATTTCAAGACGTTTTCGATAGTATAAGTAGGCTACAATCTCATCATGCAAACCAAAGATAAAAGTTGAGGCATATTAAGAGGAGAGCGTATTTTGCGTCTTGCTCCCAACCAGAAGACGCCTTTTGATTATTTGCATACATGACGCAAATTTTGACGCCATCACGTACGTCATGTTAAACGCTTTCATTTGGTCTTCGCTGTTAATACACATCTCATAAGCAGCTTTGCATTTAATTTTTGTCCACAGCTTTTATTCACAAAATATATTCAACTAACAATTAATTTTTACTAAAGATAAATTGTTAGTGATTTCAGAAAACCTGTAAAGGGTGGAGAATAATTACCAAAGGTCTTGAAATAAATGAAAGTATGCAAGGGCCTTCGCGTTACATTAATTTAAAGACTTTTGCAATTATATAAATATGTAATATTCTTATGAGACTATTACATATTTATATAATTGCAAAAGTCTAACAATGCAAACCAGGTGTAAAAGTTGAGCCTAATTAAGAGGTCCGTTTTGCATCTTGCTTTCAAGCTAGTCTTTTGATTACTTTCATATTTGACGCAAATTTTGACGCCATCACGTGCGTCACGTGTTAGCGTCAAAAATTTGCGACATTTATGTCTTCGCTGTAAATATGCTTCTCGTGAGCGTTGCATTTAACTTCGTTGCGTCCATAGTTTTTATTCACTAAATATATTCACTTAATTATTTCTCTTTGTGACAAAACGTCGATATATTTGAGGCCCAATTACGCGTCGTGTACACGTGTCCGTGTCTATTCATCCCCCGCCGTCTGTCGCATGTCCGTTACATCGCCCAATTTGCGGGGCAAACGAAGTTACATGCCTTAAATTGACTCCTAATTGTAGATTCCATGCTGCTAGCAACTACTCGTACCAAATGTAGTTGCGATAAATACTAATATTAACTAATAATAAACTATTTTAATTTTATTTGTTTATTAGTAATCTAACGGCGTTACATATATATATTAATGATTTGGCTTGAACTTTATTTTTATTTTCTTTTTATCCACTACAAATTAGCCCTTGACGGCACCTGATGGTAATTGATGATGCAGTCTAAGATGGTAGCGGGCTAACCTGTTACGGGTATAGTAAACTCATACTCCCAATTGGTTTATACGCGACATCGTGCCGGAACGCTTGGCGACACGCTCGCTTGGCGACACGCCTTTGTCGGTAGGGTGGTAACTAGCCACGGACGCAGCCTCCCACCAGACAAATTCTAATAAAGCCACATGTGGATTCATTATGATCAACCCATTGCCGTCTTACTACAGAGCATGGGTCTCCTCTTAATATGAGAAGGGTTTGGCCATAGTCCACAACGCCTAGCCTTATGCGGATTGGCAGACTTCACACGCCTTTAAGTACATTATGGAGAACCTCAGGCGTGCAGGTTTCCTCACGATGTTTTCCTTCACCGTAGAAGCAAGTGATATTTTAATTGCTTAATGCTAAATGGTTACACCAGGTTAGCCCGCTACAATCCTAGATACCATATATAGAAGAAACTGAATATAGTTTTATTGCGTTTATAAATTAAATTATTTTTGTTACAAATGATTGGTTTAAATAAACAGAGTTCAGCGTACATTTTCGGCAGTGTGTGTTTTCGGTCTCGATCGATTATCAATCGATTGTCAGTATAAGCCCGAAGTTAGGAAATTGGATTTGTTAAACTCCGTGTCTCGGAGAGCACGCTAAGCCGTCAGACCCGTTCATTATAAGACTTGACGTGCTATATTTATTGATTTATTCACTACAAGTTCACCTGGTGGTAAGTGATGATGCAGTCTCAGATGGTAGCGGGCTAACCTGTTAGGGGCATGGTAAACCCACACTTATAATTGGTTTCTACGCGACATCGTGCCGGAACGCTAAATCGTTTGGCGACACGTCTTTGTCGGTAGGGTGGTAAGTAGCCACGGTCGAAGCCTCCCACCAGACCAGACTCCAGCCGGGAATCGAACCCAGGACCTCCAACTTTAAAATGCAACAGCGCACGCGCTACGCCACGGAGGTCGTAATTAGCTTAGCGGTACACATATGTCGGTAGGGTGGTAACTAGCCACAATCGCCCACCACACAAAATTCAGAAATGATAATTTTCTAAACTGTCCCTGCCGAGGATCGAACCCGGGCCTACCCGGTTATTAGACAGTGCTCAGGAGTCAGGACTGTGACAGGGAGGTCTTCATAATAATTAGCAAGCCCGTCAAAGCACACAGTTGCTGCGTTGTGTATCTAATCTTTAATACTTTTTTTCCCACGAGACAGGAGGTTTCTGGCTCCTGATACCTTTTTATATAAAAAAAAAACTCACTTGTTTCAACGGTGAAGGAAAACATCGTGAGGAAACCTGCACGTCTGAAAGTTCTCTATAATGTTCTCAAAGGCGTGTGAAGTCTGCCAATCCTCATATGGCCAGCGTGGTGGACTATGGCCAAACCCTTCTCATATCGAGAGGAGACCCATGCTCTGTAGTGAGCCGGTAATGGGTTGATCATGATGATGATGATTACGATGTCGCGTAGAAACCAATTAGGAACGTGGGCTTACCATACTCTTAACAGGTTAGCTCGCTACCATCGTAGCCCACATCATCACTTACCATCAGGTGAGATGCCGTCAAGGGCGAACTTCTAATGTATAAAAAAACCACCTGTGATAATATTGTAAATCAACACTGATAAAACTCATCCACTGAGAGACGTGCGGTGCCTAAAAATCTAGATTCCAGGCCGGGTTTGTTTGAACACGACTAACGCAACGTGACGTTCCGAAGCTTTGGGATTTTACAGCGCAATGGGAACAACGGTACGTCCCAATTGGATTTGAAATTGGACAAGACTATTCCGTAGAACTGTGTTCGGGAAATAGGGCGATGTTTCGGTTACCCGGATACTTTGTTCATCAATGCACCGAAAGGTTTTTTTTTTAAATTTATTATTTTTCATCAAACGACTCAGTTAACTTCATCTTTCATCTATACAAAGTAATCTCCGTGGCGCAGTGCGCGCGATGCGCATTATAATATTGGAGTTTCTAGTCTGGTCTGATGGGAGGCTTCGGCCGTGGCTAGTTACCACTCTACCGACAAAGACTAAATCACTTACTTAAGTGATTAAGTATCGCGTAGAAAATAATTAGGAGTGTGGGTTAGCCCGTTTCCATCCTAGACTGCATCATCACTTACCACCAGGTGAGATAGCTGTCAAGGGCTAACTTGTAGTGTGTGAAAAAAGGGCGAACATTTAATCAATCGTAAACTTTATTCAAATTCAATTCAAATTCAAATAATAACCTAACAGACAGCTGTGTTGGTTGGCTCCACACTTGAAGTCATCATCATGATCAACCCATTACCGGCTTACTACAGAGCACGGGTCTCCTCTCATTATGAGAAGGGTTTGGCCATAGTCCACCACGCCGGCCATGTGCGGATTGGCAGACTTCACACGCCTTTGAGAACATTATGGAGAACTCTCAGGCGTGCAGGTTTCCTCACGATGTTTTCCTTCACCGTTGAAGCAAGTGATATTTTATTTCTTTTAAAACGCACATAACTCTAAAAAGTTAGAGGTGCGTGCCCAGATTCGAACCGCCAACCTCTGATTAGGAGGCTGACGCCCTAACCACTAGGCTATCAAAGCCTCACTAGGCTATCACAGCCTCTTAAAAGCTAAGCTAAGATTTTTAAAAGGATGTCCCAACAACGGATAAATGTTGTGTTAAATTTTGTGAATAAATCTTTTTTTTTAAGACTAAAGCTTTAAGGGCCAGCAATGCATTGGCGGTTCCTCTGGTACTGCAAATGTTCATGGGCGGCGGTAGTCACTTACCATCAGGTGACCCGCTTGCTCGTTTGCTCGCTTTGTATATAAAAAATAAAAAAAATTTAGTCAGTTGCTTACAACATTCATTAGAAGCGTATAGAACATTACTGTGAAAATACTAAATAGATGTAAAACAGGCTTTATTTACGAGCCAAAAACATAACCTTAGCTTTTCACCTCACTGCTCTACAATTTGTCGATTTATTATCCAATTATGTATATAGGGTATAAATATTACTAAGCCCCTAACGTCAACATACTATGTCTATCTCGGTCGAGTTTCTAATGTGCGAGAGAGAGGCGAGGCAAAGTAATAAATGACCTTAATCTATGATAGGCCCCTCATTTTGTGGCGTAAATCCACGGTCTATTTTACCGGCCAAAGGAAATTCTGCACATAAAATAAATGATGTAAACTATAATAATATTTAGTTATGAGGTTACTTAACACAAACTTGCTGTTCTGAGGTGAGAGTTCGCCAGTTTAGCGGGAAACGTAACAAACTTAGCTTAAATAATTAGGTACGTAGATGCATTATTTTACACAGTAAATGATATATGTTTTCACATTAACTGCAAATAATTGAAACGGCAATATAAAATGAAAAAATAAATCATGGAAAGTGTTCTCCAAATGTGACTATATTTATAAAAAAAAATAGGGAACGCTAAAACCGCTCAAAAAACGCAGAAATACTGATAGAAATCTAGATCTTAGAAATAGTGGTAACAGTAGCCAGTAATTTGTTTGGCGAACTTTGAAAGTTTGCCAAGCGAAAAACCGGTATGCTATATAAGACAGGGAATACGATGCTTTGTCTCAATTTTCTTTCAAAATTCGTAAATACGCTGCTCACAAATTTGAGATTTTGACTATATGGTAGCGTTAGATTTACATTCTAACAATCGTGGATTCGCTTTCGACTTTTAAAATAGTAAAACGTCAAAGTAAAAAGGACCTTGTGCTGTCAAATTAAACTCTGAAATGTACAAACTGGCACTAACTGTGAAACTGTGAACGAAGCTGAGCTTAAATTACACAAAAAAAAAAAAGATATGTTTCAATTTACAAAATTAACTATTGCTTTATCAACATTGAACATTGACAAATTTAACAGTGAAAGTTATACTCTCATCACATAGTTCACAACCGTAGCTCAATCAGCTCAGGCAACTGCCGATGCAAACTTTAAACGATTAAAACAGTTTTGTTTGCACTTAAGCCAAATGTGGGGGGCGGGGGGATTATCTTTTGTAACCACATTCAATTACTGAAATACAATTGCTTCATAATATGCCTTTTATACTGAGTGATCACAGATACCTTCCCGCAGTGATTAAGCGAAGAGTTTATTATGGATTTTTAACAACTTGTTCTACTAACTACTGTAACTACCACGGTGTACCAACTTGTCGCGTCGTGGGCATAATGCTTTTGCACATAACGCTATCTAGCTATAATTATCAATCTGCACAGAATATAGACATCCCACTTCTGATATATGATGACTACGGGGCGTGTCTTCATCGGTAATTTGGGTAGACGTGGGTAGTTTCGGGCGAAGAGACCAGATACTCTTGGTAGAACAGAACTACAATTATAAGTATGGTAATTTATAAGGAGCAGACTATACGCTCCACCAAGTACGACTATGCACTACCGCGACTCGACCACTGAGCCTAACCGACCGAATGCAATGAATGCAATACGCCGTCCCGCGCCGGTGAGTCTTATATGAACCTGCATACGTCACTTAGTGTTGTGTAAAGAGAGGGGGCGATGCCACTCTCTTGTCTGTCGTACATGATTCTAAAACTAGATGGCGCTGTTCTCTGACTGCCGTCAAATATATCATCAGACATGTGCAGCGTGGTCCAAATAAGTCTGATGTGTCAGTACCCTGGAAAGATAGTATAGGTTAGTTTACATGCTACCATCTTAGACTGCATCATCACTTACACTAGGTGACATGACATAGCCATCAAGGGCTATGTCATGTCACCTGGTTACTTTGTAGTGGATACAAAAAAGTCTTCGACATTATAACCAACTTTATACGAGTAGGTATAGCTATGGAAATGTGGACTTGCCGCGTTCATCTCCCGAAGAGCCGTCCTTCTCAGCGTCGTTTGTACAAGGAACGAGTCTAATTTATGGGGTAAACGAAGTTGCGAGCGTTAAATGGACCCCTTATTTAGATTTAAAAGCAATCTGCCTACAGTGCACGAAGTTATATTATATAATAGTAAATTTTTCTTTATTAAGGCGACTAGGCCCATTTTAGTTAGTACAGCTTAAAAACTATGTTAGTATGTATATATCATCATCATCATCATGAACAACCCATTACTGGCTCACTACAGAGCACGGGTCTCCTCTCAATATGAGAAGGGTTTGGCCATAGTCCACCACGCTGGCCATGTGCGGATTGGCAGACTTCACACGCCTTTGAGAACATTATGGAGAACTCTCAGGCGTGCAGGTTTCCTCACGATGTTTTCCTTCACCGTTGAAGCAAGTGATATTTAAATTTTTTTTAAACGCACATAACTCTGAAAAGTTAAAGGTGCGTGCCCGGATTCAAACCTCCGACCTTTGATTAGGAGGCTGACGCCCTAACCACTAGGCTATCACCGCTTCGTATGTATACACTTTTAACAAATTAAATAAAATTAAAATTAATTAAAGCTTTGTTCACCGAACCAGCACCGCCATAAACCTTTCAATATTTCCCGCTAACATATTTAGGATACCGTTTGAGCTCGACCGCAGCCTTGCTATTTCACCTATATAATGGTGCTAATTTGTCTGTAACAAAACATCTAATCTATTGCTATCTTTTTCTACAGAGCTCAGTCAGAAAAAGTTGGCAGTACACGGCTAAACGACCGCGTCCACCCGCGTCCATGCTCGATAATGTGAAATTAAATTGTTACAAATTAATTCGGAAAAACTAGTTTAAACCATTTACAGCGGTTAAACCATTCATAACCAAAGTAGGCACATGGTAAAATAAGGTCGGGAACTCATATCAAAACATTTGAAGCTTTTGAGGTCCCGGGATCTTATTTTGGCACGTTAAAACACCTAGTTATAAATTTTCTTGCTCAAACCGGTGCGTTTTGTGATTGGACTTAAATAAATACACATCATTGGACGTATTGTTTGACCGCCACTTATGCTAATTTTTGCAAATTTATTTTAAGTGCGATAATTATATCGCACTGGCGAACTTTTTCTGATTGATTGTAGAAAGGGATATCAATAAATTAAATGTTTTGTCTCAGTCAAATTAGCACCATTTGTCTATATATAAGCTTGCGTGTTCACGTTATATGTAGGTGTTTCTAATATAACTTTGGGTACAGTAGGTATAGGTTCAAATTTATTTGAACCAATTTCTAAGCTGTGATAGCCTTGTCGTTAGAACGTCCGCCTCCAAATCAGAGGTCAAAGGTTCGAAACCGGGCACGCACCGCTAACTTTTCGGAGCTATGTGCGTTTTTAAGCGTTTAAAATATCACTTGCTTCAGCGGTGAAGGAAAACATCGTGAGAAAACCTGCACGCCTGAGAGTTCTCCATAATGTTTTCAAAGGCGTGTGAAGTCTGCCAATCCGCACATGGCCAGCGTGGTGGACTATGGCCAAAACCCTTCTCATATTGAGAGGAGACCCGTGCTCTGTAATGGGCCGGCAATGGGTTGACCATGATGATGATGAATTTCAATTGAAGACAACTTACAATACAACTGGTCATATGATTGACTGCTGTAGAAAGGAATAGCAATAGATTGAATGTTTTGTCTCAGTCAAATTAGCACCATTTGTCTATATGGAAGCTGTCGTGTTCACGTAGGTGTGGGTTCATGTAGGAGTTTATAATATAACTTCGGGCACAGGTAGATGGGTTTTAAATCTAAATGAGCGGTCCATTTAACGTGCGCAACTTCGTTTCCCCGTAAATTAGACGCTCCGTCCTCGTACAAACGACCGTCAGAAGGTCGACTGTTTGGAGATGAGCGCGGTAAGTCACACGTTTAAATGGCATCATGCTCGTGTACCGTTGAGTGACAAGGTCGAGGACTTTCTTGGGTAATGACAGGAACCTTAGGGCTAATAATCTCTACTAATAATATTGAGGCGGAAGTTTTGTGTATTTATTTGTTTTGTTTTTGTTTGTTTGGTCGTTTGGTCGCATCCTTAAATCTGGAGGCGAACATTTTTTTAATGTTAGATTAGAATCACTTATGATAATGATGATGACAGTGATTCTAATAAGCCAGGATACCGATAGTGATTACTAACGGTATCCTGAAGCTGAATGTATGATTCCTAAGATTTTTTTGGGTGGTGAAAGTATTTTTTATTCGTGTCCAGGTTAGCTCTGTGTAAAATTTCATCAAGGTCGATGCAGCGGTTGTGGCTTAACATGGTCAGATGAATGGATGAAGATAACTAGTGTGTCAGGAGTTTTGTGATATCGGAAACCTAAATTTTTTTTTTAATAAATCATTTTGCATTTTTTCATACACTTTAATTGACCGCCTTGCCCGCGAATTCGTCCTCCTAAAATTTTATTTTCCCGCGAGATTAAGAAATTTTCCGCTGTAACCTATGACTGAAAGGCAAACTGGAAATTCTAAAGCGAGCTAGGAATCCCGTAGGAATCCCTCGTTTTCCTGGAATAAGCAGTAACCTTTATTTGTTGAAGCGAGATATATGAGTGCAGAATTTAACCAACATAAGTAAGTTGAGTAATAGTGAAACAACAAAAAAAAAAAATTTAGCAATAACTATCCATTTCATACTGCCCCTTTGGTTTCATGTTGTATTTGGTTCTGCTCTGGATCACCAGGTCCTAAGTACGATTCTCGGTTCGATACTATAAAAAAATTATACAGTACTAGCGGATCCGACAGACGTTATCCTGTACACACGTCTTTAGTTTTTTTCTTTTTAATAAACTGTAGAACTAACTATAGAACGAAAAAACTTTAATCAAAAAAGATTATTATTGAATATTGTTTATTTATAATTTACTGCTTTCGTAGCAGTAAATTATACATGAAATATGAATTAAAAAACTTGGACCGAATTGTGAATCATAACTATTCTCGAATCCTCTGAAAAATTTCTTTATCAAAATCGGTCCAGCCGTTCAGGAGGAGTTCAGTGAAATGAACACATGCACAGAATATATATATATATATATATATATATATATATATATATATATATATATATATATAAAGAAAGTAGATTCCCAGTGCGATACTACAAAAATTATATACAAAATTAGCTTAAAGTTCGGAACAGTAATTATCATTAACATATGAGCCCGCCAATAAGCCTTTTAGAAGGTTGGTGGATCTACACTATTTATCCCTCGCTCTAATTAGAGTAAGCGTGTACCGTGTGTAGCGTGTGTGTGTGTGTGTTAATGATTCAAACGTGGTACCAACTCATTTCATTAAAATCGAAATGTACCTAGATAGTATAAAATTTAAAAACGTGAAATCATAAAAGCATCAGCCGAGCGTGAAGTCGCAACAAATTTCGTAACGAGCTACCACATTTACCATCCCTGTTTAATACTCTAATTCATTAGACTTCGTAACATATCTCTACGTGTGTAAAGCCATCGCACATAAAAGACAATATTGTTGCCATAGACAATCAGAATAGTTTTATCCTACAATACAATTTTGGTGTATAGGAATAAGCTGTGATAGCCTAGTATAAGCTGTGATAGCTTAGTGGTTAGAACACCAGCCTCATAATGAGAGGTCGGGGGTTCGCATTTTTTATTGTTTTTTTTTTTTATATTTCTATGGACATTCATTAAATTTTCAAATATGTATTGGCCATGCAATTTCATTATTGTGACTTCCTTAAATTTTTTTCTTAATTACTCTCTTGGAGCCATATTATAAATTATACGAAAAGCCGTCTTCTGCAGCACGAATATAGTGTCAATATCGGCAGCATTATTCCATAATAAAATACCATATGACATAATACTATGAAAATAACTAAAATATTCAAGCCTAGCCGTTTCTATATATTTTGTCATATGGCGTATCTTTTTAATCGCGTATGCAGCAGAACTAAGGCTGTTCGATAAATTATCTATATGAAGGCCCCATTGAAGCTTTGAGTCTAAAGTTATTCCAAGAAAAACTGTAGGATTCACCAGATCTAATTCCTCATTTTTAAGCAGTACAGTGGTATTTACAGGTTTAACGTTCGGTAATGTAATGCACTTAGTTTTTTTTATCCATTTAGTGCCAAATTATTGACACTAAATGAAATAACATAACTCCGTAAAGTTATTGGTGCGTGCCTGGGATCGAACCCCCTTCTTATGAATAGGAGGCGGACGTCGTAGAGAACCACTAGGCTAGGTATATATAGTTACATATTATGAATTAAAAAAAACTATACATTTTGGTAGTGGTATAGTCTTATGTGTGCGCGAAAATTTAAATGTACTCGTTCGTTATTAAAACGTGTTCCATGCTTCAATAAGAGTCTTAATATATTTTGTAATTAAATCAAAATGCCCTGTTTCGACTCTAGGTAAATTCGCCTGTTTTGATACGACGTCGAAAGCGCGCAAAAGCTGTTCATAGATTTTTCATTATTAATATAAATCTGTTATTTTTTTTTATCGTGGGAAACCCTTCGGAAAAGGATGCGTATATGGGACTCGCCGGTGGCTAGATTGAAATATGTTAAAATAATACCCTATGTCTGTTTATCAATTAACTGATTAAGTGTCATTTAGGTTCTTGTTCTTTTTTAAATTAAATAAATTAAAATATTTTATTTCGACCAGCTAGGATCATAGTGATCAAAAACTTAAATCCGTGCTCTGTAGTGAGCCGGCAATGGGTTGATCACGATGACACAAGGTGTAGAATCGAACAATCATATAAACGCTACGATCTTCCGGCAGAGCTTTTTTCCGAAGCTCGCCAAACAGCCCGGTTACGCTGAGGCAACCAATAGGGTTTGTACAGCTAATAGACAGTCCGAAAAATAGACTGCACCATCACTGACCACCAGGCGAGATTGCCATCAAGGGCTAACAAGTAGTGAAACAATGAGGCCAAAGAACACGCAACCCCAGAGGGATGTTCTGTATATTAAAGATATTATTATTACTCATTAAACGCAATATTGTTATTCCTGATAGGATCCTAACTAAACAATATCCAGTATCCGCATGGGGATTCCTTATTTGCCGCTATGCTAAGAAAGTACAAAAGACCGTCCTACTTACATTGTGTGTACCAGTGAAATGTTATTGCCTCTCGAGTCCCTCTCTCTCTCCAGTCGTCTCTCCTTATTTATTTATTTATTTTTATTATTTATGTACCAAATTTGTGCTATCAAACACTTACAAGTATAGAAGTACACAAAGGAAAGCTTATCTCTATAAGAGATCTCTTCCAGCTACCCTTAGATGTGAGTAAGGTGAATTTATAAAGTGGGATAGGTCAAACAAGGTATGTTTAAACTACATACAAAAATCATCATGAGTGATCATGATCAACCCATTACCGGCTCACTACAGAGCACGGGTCTCCTCTCGATATGAGAAGGGTTTGGCCATAGTCCACCACGCAGGCCATGTGCGGATTGGCAGACTTCACACGTCTTTGAGAACATTATGGAGAACTCTCAGGCGTGCAGGTTTCCTCACGATGTTTTCCTTCACCGTTGAAGCAGGTAATATTTTCATTGTTTAAAAACGCACTTAACACCGACCTCTGATTAGGAGGCTGACACCCTAACCACTGAGCTATCACCGCTTCAAATAAACATACTTAAAAATATATATATATATATATAAAAAGGAAACTAATAATAATAGATAAATGTTAAATATAAGAAACAGATAGATAGTGCTCTTTTAATCCTCCTTCATTACTAAAGATCGTGGTCCTGGTATCCTTGCAACCTCGTGCGGATTAACTGTTTACACTGGCTTCTATCAGAGGTTAGTCTTGCAATTATATGAAATTTGAACTTAGAGTCCCTCAGCTGGTCTGACCATCTGGTTGGTGAGCGGCTTCGCGATCTTTTGCCGTCTGTATTGCCTGTCACAATAAGTTTTTCTAGACTATCACTTCCCCGTCGCATGATATGTCCGAAATAGGAGAGCAGTCATTGGTATGGAGGAAAGTCATGTTTTTATCCCTAGCTTAGTAAGGATGGACGCGTTTGTGTCTCTCGAGTACCACAGTCGAATTTGACTCCGTGGTGCAGCGCGCGCTGTCACATTATAAAGTTGGAGGTCCTGGGTTCGATTTCCGGCTCGAGGCTGGGCTGGTGGGAGGCTTCGGCCGTTGCTTGTTACCACCCTACCGACAAAGACATGTCGCAAATCGATTTAGCGATCCGGCACGATGTCGCGTAGAAATCAATTAGGAGTTTGGGTTTACCCTAACAGGTAAAACTGCTATCATCTTAGACTGAATCATCACTTACCATCAGGTGAGGTTGCCGTCAAGGACTAACTTGTAGTGGATAAAAAAAAACAGTCTTTCATGTGCGATTCTAGCTGCGAATTGTAAATGTACGTTTTGAGAAAAACACAAAGTTTCCAATATTTGGACCCATTTAATTGCCACTGTCTATGCTTCTAAGCTATTCTATAAATTTCAATTAAATTTTTTCATAGTGATTACATACTCTTTGATATCTTTCTAACGTATTACAATATTTAAACAGTGTAACTGTATTGTTTATTAACATTTCGAACTCTTTATTAAAACATCTCTGTGGTACTCGGTAAACAGGACGTTTTGAGGGTAAATTACGCAGCTAATATGTGCCTATTAGGGATCTCTTACATTATCCTCTGTTATACATAATATACCGTAGGTATAGCCTAAAACACGGGGTAAGCAATTCACTAAAAGCGGAAGAAAATAAAGAAAATTCTTGTACACTCGTAAATCTAAGGAGCCCATTGTACATGACTGAAGAAATTTCATTTTGTATGATTGTTTGAGAGCATAGCTTCAAAATTTGTTCATATTTTGCCTCTACATAGACTAGAATATATATATTCTTTTATACACTACAAGTTAGCCCTTGACGGCTATCTCACCTGGTGATAAGTGATGATGCAGTCTAGGATGGTAGCGGGCTAACCTGTTAGGGGTATGGTTTAACCCACACTAATAATTGGTTTCTGCGCAACATCGTGTCGGAACGCTAAATCGCTTTGCGACACGTCTTTGTCGGTAGGGTGGTAACTCACCACGGCCGAAGCCTCCCAAACCAGATATATAATGTTTTTCTAATCTTTTTTTTTTATTCACTACAAGTTAGCCCTTGACGGCAATCTCACCTGATGGTAAGTGATGATGCAGTCTAAGATGGTAGCGGGCTAACCTGCAAGGGGTATGGTAAACCCATACTCCTATCGGTTTCTACGCGACATCGTGCCGGAACGCTAAATCGCTTGGCGACACGTCTTTGTCGGTAGGGTGGTAACTAGTCGCGGCCGAAGCCTCCCACCAGACCAGACTCGAGCCGGGAATCGAACCCAGGACCTCCAACTTTATAATCTGACAGCGCGCACGCTGCGCCACGGAGGTCGTCTAAGTAACTCTAATGTAAATATTTGTCCTTCTTATATTTTTAATTTATTTTATGCCTCGTTCCGGAGGTTTAATGTCATAAAGAAAAACATTTATAATCTTTAATTTACTTCCTTCTTTATAAAAAAACACATCCAGCAGTGAGCGTTCTTTCCGTTTGATACGGTGGAGATAAAATATGAGATTATTTCATCGCAAGAATCGATCGAATCGAATAGGTAATAACGAGTAGGTAACCGATCGAAAAGATACAAACAAAGTCGGAGCACTGTAACTTTGAGGATGGGAGAAATTAAATGATTTATGTCTGGGAGCTCTCGAAGTTTTAAAGGCAAAGTTAGTTGCTAGTTCGCGATGTTTGATGCTGACTGGATGATATCATTCGACGAATTGCTTTTATTGGATAATTCGGGCTTAGAGCTTAAGGAGGAGTTTTAATATCGGCCAACTTTAAAACCTTTTTAAAGTGACTTTTTGAATCGATGAAAAAGCAATTGAGGAAAAGTTCTGCATGCATTTCAGTTAAAAAAGACCAAGCTGCGACCTTCTTGCATTTTCAAAAGTTGGAGGTCCTAGGACCCTACCGACAAAGACGTGTCGCCAAGTGATTTAGCGTTCCGGCACGATGACGCGTGGTAACCAATTAGGACTATGGGTTTACCATACCCCTAACAGGCTTGCCCGTTACCATCTTAGACCGCATCATCACTTAAAACAGGTGAGATGCCGTCAAGGGCTAACTAGTTGTGTAAAAAAACCATAAAATATCTATCCATGATAGTGTATTATTTGGCAAAACTTGCTGAGAAGATATTTTTTTTTTATTTTAACAGTATCAGTAATTTTAGCACCCTCTTCTTAGAGAGGGTAGTTTAAAAAAGTGTAGCGTAGGTATATAATAAGGACGAGAAAATAAAAGCTGTCATGAATGTCTGGTATAACGTAAATTTACACAAAAAAATTCAAGAAAGTTTTTTTATTTCATATTTATAAAATAAAACATTAAAAGGAACAAGATGAAAAGAAAATTATGTATAAAGAAAAACAAAATTAATTCTTTTCCACAATACCTATAATACTTGGTCGTATTACTAAAAAAATTTACTTATGAAATACTTACATGTCGCCTCCATTCCAGATACGAGTAGTTAGCTTTATAGTGGAAATTGAATATCAGGCAATTGCCTTATATGATTATTGAAAGCATCGGTAACACATCTACTCTTATATAAGTAAAAAATCACAGTCCCTTCTAAGCAATAAATACCTCCGTATTAAAGTTTAGTTTATATATACGATAAACTTACAAGAGTAATCTAAGTAATCTAATCATCATCATCATCATCATGAACAACCCATTACCGGCTCACTACAGAGCACAGGTCTCCTCTCAATATGGGAAGGGTTTGGCCATAGTCCACCACGCTGGCCATGTGCGGATTGGCAGACTTCACACGCCTTTGAGAACATTATTGAGAACTCTCAGGCGTGCAGGTTTCCTCACGATGTTTTCCTTCATCGTTGACGCAAGTGATATTTTTTTTTTTTTTAAAACGCACATAACTCCGAAAAGTTAGAGGGGCGTGCCCGGATTCGAACCGCCGACCTCTGATTAGGGGGCTGACGCCCTAACCACTAGGCTATCACCGCTTCAAGTAATTTAATATAAGCATGCTTTTGTCAGAGATTTAGTCAAAGAAGCCTTTATATGGCCTTAGTTTTGTAATGAAAGGAAAAAATATTAAACTACCTAAATCCTTCATGACTGCCGCGTTTCACGGCAATTTATTTTCGCAAACACTTTCTGAAGAATGCTAAGCACTCCTCCTTTATCTCTCGCTTTAAAAGAATTAACCGTAATAGAATTTTTCATTATTCCCGACAGCCTTTTGGCTGATCTAATTTACAGTGTAGTCCTTAAGATATAGAGGGATCTTGAAAAGAAAATTAGATATTAAGATAACGGTCGTGAAAAAGGTATTTTTGACGTAGAAAATTTTCTAACCGCAATTAGTCTTTTATAGAACATGAATTTTGCCAATTCACCTTTCTTTCCAGTTTAAGTCTAAGATTCTACCAACAATGTTTTTTACCTAAGTAGTTTAAGTGCCTTCTAAATAATAATAAGTAATCTTATCACATAATAATAAATACGGCATATAGTTTTAAGAAAACACTTCTTCCAGTACAGATAATTCTATATGTCGATCTATAACATTAAACAAGTCACTTAAATTGCAACTAATAGTTTATACTATATTGGAATTATTTAAAAAAAACCGCTTTACAAAGTCCACAAGAATTATCTTTCAAAAAAAAAATTGGCTAGCCACACGTTATCACAACACATAATAACGATTTAAATTCTATACGAATAACTTGTATTTATAATACGTATTTATAGTTTTACCTTTCCCACTGAGAAGTAGGAAGATTAATGCATCGTCTTAACCCATAGAGAGGTAAATTTTGTAAATGAGGCGCCAGAGACACAAATAGGACGTCATTCATAAATGTCAAGCATACATATTATTTGTAACTAGTCTGAATGACTGTTACCCATTGATTTACTACTAGCCGTATATCGATCATTAACGCTCAAAAAATGGGACGGAAAAGTAGTGCACAAATAGCGACGCGTGCACTCCTTTCCCCCAGTGTGTGACAAGGCTAGACGAAAGTCACCGATTCTAACACTCGAGCCGTATAATCAGAATTATTTACAAAGCACTACGCGCCGCTATAGATAATATACCGGCCAGATGTCTAGTGTATTAGACGGGTTGTAATACATCGATATACCGATATGTAGGAATGTATAGTTAGTTGGTGACAAATTCTCGCCTTGTTTTTGTATGACGCGCTCTATCTACGGCTAGTGGTAAATCAATGCTGGTACCTATAAAAAATCATAGCCACAAATTGCTAGTGAATAAAGCGCGGAGCTCTAAAGAAACTTGTTCTTGCAAAAAATTATTTTCATATTCATCCAACTTACTGATGGAAATTGTTATGAAGCTAGACGCTTCGAAACAATTTTTGTATTACAAAAGCCAGTATTTCGCGCCATATAGCCTAGTAATTTGAAATTGCTCCATTTCCAGCGTCAAAAGCATGAAGATATTTGAAGTAATAGCAGAATACATAAACTTCAACTTAATTTCAAAATGTATGTAAGGTATGTATTTAAACTACTAATAGAAATAAGGAAAAATGTGATACATATGAACGATTCATAAATGCCTGTAATAGGTTTATATCAATAACGCTATTATGATTTCATTTGATTACATTTATTCTTTTGGCGACCTCGGTGGCGCTGCGCGTGCTCTGCCGCATTATGAAGTTGGAGGTCCTGGGTTCGATTCCCGACTCGAGTCTGGTCTGGTGGCTAGTTACCACCCTACCGACAAAGACGTGTCGCCAAGCGATTTAGCGTTCCAGTTTTACCATACGGCTAACAGGTTAGCCCGCTACCAGCTTAGACTGCCCCATCACTTACCATCAGGTGAGATTGCCGTCAAGGGCTAATTTGAAGTGTATAAAAAATAAAACTATATGCACTTTAGAATCAGTATTTTTTTCTGATTATAATAAAATATATATGTAGTATAATAGACGCAGGTATATAAGTCTAAAATCAAATCAAAGTCAAAGTCAAGTCAAGCGTGAGTAAGGTCATATTTTAAAGCATGAAGCTGTCCATGAATTGATTTAAAATTTCAATGTTCTTTTACAGTTCTTTCGTCCGTAGACACCAATTCGTTTTTCTTTCTCCCTACCATTCTTAATATTATGATTTAACCATGCCATTTCTATTTCAATAGTTTATCTGTAAACTGTATTATTTAAATTAAGTTCCTTCAATTATCGGTTAAAGCTTAATTAAATACGCACATTAATAAGATGGATATTATTAAAATTTCAGAATTTAATTCAATTTAGTATAAGGATGAATCTGTAAAATATCAACTTTTCTAAGACGATAATAAACGGAAAGTCTAGATTTATTGAAAAAGAAATAAGAGGCAATCGGAAACTTCGCATTGGCTGCGATGTTTAAAGTCGAGCAGAATTTCTTTATCCACCGGATAAAAACGAACAATAACTAAAATATAACGGTTTCTATGATTGTGACGAAGTAGTATAGAAATAAAGTGCACCATGAGAAATTTTTGAAGCGGTGATAGCCTAGTTAGTTAGTTAGGGCGTCAGCCTCCTAATCAGAGGTCGGCGGTTCGAATCCGGGCACGCACCTCTAACTTTTCAGGAGTTATGTGCGTTTTTAAAAATTAAAATATTTGCTTCAACGGTGAAGGAAAACATCGTGAGGAAACCTGCACGCCTGAGAGATCTCCATAATGTTCTCAAAGACGTGTGAAGTCTGCCAATCCGCGCATGGCCAGCGTGGTGGACTATGGCCAAAACCTTCTCATATTGAGAGGAGACACGTGCTCTGTAGTGAGCCGGTAATGGGTTGATCATGATGATGATGATGAGAAATTCTTCATTTAAAAACCACTTAACTAGGACAACAACAAGACGTGGCTAAAAATGACAAGTTGAGAAAAAAAAACATTTTCGGTAGCATTCACTTTGCATTTCATTCATTCGAAATCAGTAATGATGGGTATTTCAGGTTAGATCCCAGTCATGTGCTAACTTATGGAATAAAATGAAACATTTTTCTCCACCTCCACCAAGATGTCCATTTCCTACTGAGAGGAATTTTTCGGAGTTATGTACGTTTTTAAGCAATTAAAATATCACTTGCTTAAACGGCGAAGGAAAACATCGTGAGGTAACCTGCATGCTTGGGAGTTCTCCATAATATTCTCAAAGGCGTGTGAAGTCAGGCAATCCGCACATGGCCAGCGTGGTGGACTATGGCCAAACCCTTTTCATACTGAGAGGAGACCCGTGGTCTGTAGTAAGTCGGCATTGGTTTGATCATGATGATGATGATAAAAAAGAGATTAAAGCAATATTGTATTTAATTTATTCGGTATACATATAAAATGTCGCAAACTCGTCAGTTTCTAAACTTAGAGATGTCATTTCCCGCTAACAGTTAGTGAATTAAGAGCCAAACCAAAATTGTCTTGTACCAATGTGATCAATACTGACGACGGATACTGGATCCGTCACATCTTAATTTTCGTCCTAATACCCCCCAGTACTTGTAAATTTTTCAAAGATTAATGAAACTCTGTAGTATTTACATATAGTTTTAATTTCGTTTTCAGGTTGTGATTATTTATATACCCACAATTAATAAAATTTAAAATATTACTTAAACGTGGTTAATATCAGAGACCGTATTACAATATAATTTTTTTATTGCATAATTTAACATCGTTGACATTATTTTTATCTTCCTATCTATCTAATATTTTATCTTTAATCCGTCTATCTATATAGATACTCAGTTATATTCCTGTATTCCTGTTCATTTTGATAATTTCTATTTCGATATAGAACACAAAACAAATTACATTTTGCGTCCATCCATCCTATTGGTGTCTCACATCGATCAGAAATCATACTGAACGATTTTTTTTTATATTATGTAACAATTTATTTATAACATCTGAAACTTAAAATAAACCTTAAATTGGACCTAAACTGAACGTTAACTGAATGAATTAAAATGTTATTCATTAAACTTATAGCTGACAGTCAGATACTGACTGGCTTTGGTGTTTTCTGTTCCGCCAAATAATAGGGTTTTGGAGTAGGAGAAAAACTTTTTTACCCTATACCTACATTAAAGTTGTGTTCAATAAAGTTGAAATCTCATAAAGATATGCCAAATTCACCAGACCTTTATGAAATAAAATTTAATTTATAGAAGAAATTTCAGAAATCCTTAGCCGAGAGCCTTATGAGAGAGCGTGAAAGTTAGCACTTAAATTAACGATTATTACTATTCCTATATTTCATTGATTAAAAAAATATTTAATTATATATTATATTATTTAAAGTTGCTTATTCAGCTATGCTAACTTAGGCACAACATTTTTGTGTACAACAAAATTACAATTCAGTAGGCCGAACTTAGGCATCGTATAAGAACTTTGGATCGCATAATTGATCAAACTCATGAATAACTTGAAGAATCACAGCTTCAGGCAAGGCAGTATTTTTATGGTTCAGTCGAAACGTTGTGGGCAGCTTTCTCGAAGGTCTGAATATAAAAACATAATATTTTTTGGACGTTGCTTCACCTCTCACAGATTCTTAAAATGGCTACATATTTACGTTCATAACTAACTAACTTGGTAAAAAAAAAATGATATTTAATTTTTCATCATAGTGCTCAAACGGATGGACAGTTTTAAATGGGGTAATATATGATTGATGGTTTGATCCTATTTATTGTGAAGGCTGATCCAGCGGTATAGGCGTCTGACCGATGGTTGCCCATTATCAGCTCGTCAAGTTTCGGACGTCAGCACCAGAGGGCCAACGTTCCTTTGCGACGGAACCCATTCTTCTAATAAAGTAAAAATAAACTCGTAGTTATCACCATCAACTCGCTACTATATTATATTGACCCGCCAAAAGCGCCTTTTAAAGGATTATTTGAACAAAGATTATGATTGATTGATTGATAAAAACAACTCTACTGGTGTAGTACCTATACCATTTTTAAATGGTCCAACTTGTAGAGATAGCTCTATGCAAACAATCCGCAAAATCCAACTTTATAATATTGTTTACCCGTTATAAAACTATCGAAACAATTTTGCTCGTTTTCCGAAAATAAATGAAATAACATAGAATAGGTAAACAAAAACAAACAATTTTACTGTTTACCGTTACGATCGAAAATATTGTGTTTTGTTACCCACGCTTTAATCAAATCGGCTTTAGAGGATTACTACCGCGGGCGATATATTTGAAGTACTACTTATGGATAGCAATTTCGGGTGAAAATATTCGTGCGAAATACGAGGAATTTTGGAGGACCTCGATATCGCTTCCCAACATACACAGAAATCGAGCTAAGAACCCCTCAAATTTCTTAAAGCATAGACCCTTGGACCTAGATCGTAGCTCGATGTGATATAATAAACACAGGACTAATCCATCGCGCTTTGGGTTAAACCACATTTACCATTAGAGAGTAACATCGACTTGTGAGTACGTATGTTATACTTGTACTACTCAGAGCACGGGTCTCCTCTCAATATGACAAGGGTTTGGCCATAGTCCACCACGCTCGCCATGTGCGGATTAGCAGACTTCACACGCCTTTGAGAACATTATGGAGAATTCTCAAGCACGAGAAGTCAGGCATGAGCAAGTGACATTTTAATTGCATAACTCCGAAAAGTTAAAGATGCCTGCCCGGGATCGAAACCCCGAACTCTGATTAGGCCGAATCCCGAATCTATGACAGCTGCCAGAGAAATAAACTTTGTTTTTTACATTTTTATTTAACTATCGATGACTACATAACATACCTATGTTAAATACATTAAAGCCGATCAACTAGCATTTAATTATTAAATGCTCATATGCGAGTGGATTTCTAAAAATTCTCCCTTCATAAAGAGAATAGGCCTGTGATGAATTACATTTTACAATATAATATATAAAATATTTTTTTTGCATCTCCTCCTAGTTAGTCTTCTTCTATCTGTCATGCTGCGATCCCAGATAGTTTCTACATCATAGCACTTACAAATCTCCCTTCTCATTTTCTTGTACACGGTTTTACGTGGTAATCACTTGAATCCTCGTAAAATTAAGAAAAATCTTACGTCATTACATTGCGTGTCATCTCTCTCATATAACTCGAGATTGAATAAAGAAAGATATACGTCTAAATAATGTGCTGCATCCTCAAACGTAAACGCTTATTAAAAATCCGAGCCTCCCTTGAAAGTGGAAAGGTAAATATCTTGAAATATTCAATTAACTGATCGATATCGCAATTACGGTGTGGAGGCTCCGCCAATTCATAAAAACGGTTGACCTTTGAGGATTTTCGACAGGAATTAATATTAATGAAATAACGGAGGGGCGGTAAGCCCACATTAATGAGCTTTCCGATTAAACCGAATTTGTAGCTTCAGTTGTTCAACGGTATAGGACGAGCAGAAAGATTACCTTAAATTTTACGTGTACGTATCGTATTACTAGTGTAGTTTTTTTTTCGGACTGTCTATTAGCTGTACAAACCCTATTGGTTGCCACAGCGTAACCGGGCTGTTTGGCGAGCTTCGGAAAGAAGCTCTGCCAGAAGAAATTTTTAGCCCTAGGGCTCGAAGAAACTAAGGGAACGACTGCCTAAGGGCGCCTCCTTTGAGGCCGAACCTCGTCTTAGGCGATGTTTGGGATAACGGGGAGTCGGACGGTGAGTGGTCCGTACGTCTCCGAGGCCGTGGATGGAGCCCACGATGACGTAAGATAACGGGGACATCTAGTGTAGTTGCGTTCGTTCATAATTATACGAACTGTCAACGGGACATATTATGTCCCGTGGTCCTTAGATATCGAAATTTGGTCACCGAAAAAATTTCCTCGTTGAATAATATTTTGACAAGTTTTTTAAAAACTTAATCCACACAAAATCCCTAGGCTAGCGATCGATGGCTACTTTCTTACTTTCTTCGTTAAGACACGTAAAAGACACAAGTGTAGACATAGAGCCGAATTTGAATTTCAAATATTTATGACTTGAGGCGTTTGAGGAAAATATTTTCCATTCCAAGTACTGAAATTTGCCTCGCGTTTAAGTAATTAAATATTAATGAGTGACCTCTCCCTGGAATTTGTTCAGGTTCTAAATGAAAACAATAAAACTTGATTACAAAACAATTATTTATGAAAATTATATAAAAACATAACTTTGCGGAAATGATGAATTGTATTTGATGTAATTGTTATTTGCTTGTAAAATAAAACTGTTAGTTGTATTTATATAATATATGTTTATATATACACATATATTTATTGATTTATAAATGTATTGATAATTATATTTACAGCATCTTTAAAGTGAACCCGCACACTTATAAGTAAAAACATTATTTTATAGATCTAAAATGGACAAATTTGGTGATGAATGGGGTGTGATTAAGTTAGATATGGATTAGCGTGAAGCTGAGTATCACATGGAAATCATCATAATCAACCCAGTGCCGGCTCACTACAATGCATGGGTCTCCTCTCAATATGAGAAGGGTTTGGCCATAGTCCACCACGACTATGTGCGGATTGGCAGACTTCACACGCCTTTGAGAACACTATGGAGAACTCAAGATGTGTTCCTTCACCGTTGAAGCAAGTGTCATTTTCAATTGCTTAAAACGCACATAACTCCGAAAAGTTATAGGTGCCCGGGTTCGAACTCCCGACCTCTGATTAGGAGGTGGACGTCTTAACTACTAGGCTATCATAGCTTTCAGACTGGGTGTTATATAGAGACATAATATAAGCGAACACGATACGTGTACGTAATCGGATCGACAAATGATATGTATATGTTGTACCTAGCTTTAATAAGTACTTACTCGCGAGTTGCCATCTTAAAGAACGCTTCGACAATAAATTCCTTGGAATTTTCCCGTGCGCCAAGTTAAGCCTCCTTTAAGCTCGCAGGAGACTGAATCAAAGAGACTTTATGCGGAAAATGAACATACAGGTCTTTGTGATACACATGAGTTCGACTTTGATATTTAAGTTCATGATAATGGTGATTGACAAAGGCAATTTTTTTTTAATAAATAATCGTTTATTTCCCTTTAGTACAATTTTTCTCTACTAGGATAGCCCGTATCTTGGTGGTTCATCATCATCATCATCATCATCATCAACCCATTACCGGCTCATTACAGAGCACGGGTCTCCTCTCAATATGAGAAGGGTTTGGCCATAGTCCACCAAGCTGGCCATGTGCGGATTGGCAGACTTCACATACCTTTGAGAACATTATGGAGAACTCTCAGGCGTGCAGGTTTCCTCACGATGTTTTCCTTCACCGTTGCAGCAAGTGATATTTTAATTTTTTTTTTCTTGGTGGTTAGTGTAGTAGTCCAATAGTGGCATTAGAATGAGAGGGTGGATAGGTGTGTGAGTGAGTGGTAGGTGTATGAGGGTTAATTCAATTACAGTTTGTTGGTGTATTTGTATGTATAGAGATATTAGGGTATGGAGCGAATACATTGCACTTTATAGTTTAGGTCACATATCTTTAAGCTTATTCTTAAGGGTATGCCCTTGGATGAAATAAATTTTAATTTGTCATTTAATTTGTTATATGGAAATGGTCCCAAATAGAAGAACTGCTTCTGAGCAAACACCTCTTGACGACCTCTGTGGCGCAGACCTATTACCTAGACTTACTGTTATCTATACAAATAAATAAAATTGGAGTGTCTGTTTGTTATATTGAAATAACCGTTTTTTACTACATGCATATGAATATGTATATGGTATATACACCAAAATAACATTTTTTACAATTTTTGTCTGTCTGTCTGTCTGTCTGTCTGTTTGTTCCGGCAAATCTCTGAAATGGCTAGACCGATTTTTACGGGACTTTTATTGGCAGGTAGCTAATAAAGAGTAGTAGTACTAAGGCTAGTAATAAGGAGTAACTTAGGCTACTTTTATTTTAAAAAGTCTTTTTTTTAGAAAAATAAAGTAATGTTGCAATGTCCATGTAGTACTGTCCAGTACCGCGCGCAGCTCACGCGCATGCCACCGCCTGTGCCATCACGTCTCGGGCGCCTCCCACAACTTCTCCCATTAAAGAATCAATATCCGATTTCACTCATTCTTTTTTCTTAGAAAGGAGATACTTTAATGTTTATCCTGTAATTATTTCAAGTAATTCGGGTTAGTATTTAGTTATCGGGTTCTATTGCTTCGTGATTGAAGTCAAACAAACACACTAACTCAACGCAGACGAAGTCGCGGGCGTCAGCTAGTATAAAATAAATCAAAATAAGTAATTCTGTTCAACTTTGTCACGCGCAAATTAAAGATCAGTTGATCTACAAAAATCTAATTATGTACCACCTCTGTTTACTCGGAAACGCCCATCTTTATTTACTTGGTCTTATTAATCTCGTGTTCCGTTTTAAATTAAGTAGGTAAGCCGCGCAGATTAGAAGTGTGATCTGCTTGTTATTGTTACCAGTGGGTAATAAATAAATAGTTGCATATGACGATAGAAGCTGTGAAAGCCTAGTGGTTAGCGCGTCAGCCTCTTAATCAGAGGTCGGCGGTTCGAATCCGGGCACGCACCTCTTAGAGTTATGTGCGTTTTTAAACAATTAAAATATCACTTGCTTCAACGGTGAAGGAACACATCGTGAGGAAACCTGCACGCTTGAGAGTTCTCCATAATGTTCTCAAAGGCGTGTGAAGTCTGCCAATCCGAACATGGTCAGCGTGGTAGACTATGGCCAAAACTCTTCTCATATTGAGAGGAGACCCGTGCTCTGTAGTGAGCCAGTAATGGGTTGATCATGATATTACGATACTAAGTCTCTCAATAAGTTCAAAGTTTATATAAAACGTAAGCTTATAGAAAAGTCCTATCATAGTGTAAAGGATTATGTGAATGATAAAAAAGCTTGGATGTGAAATATTGCTCTAATAAGACAGCTCTTAAATAATTTTAAGTGGCATGTGAGATGGTGATAACAAAAAGAAAATTTACCTGGCTTAGTTTGTTGGGGGCTGTGTGTGTTTGTTTTTCTTTGACCAGGATGCGTTTTGAACCCTCGTAGCTTTTATGTTTGCGAATGTAGTTATTACCATCATATCACTACTATGTAAATTATTGACGCGTCGAAAGTGCCTTTTAAAGCACTATTTGAATAAAGATTATTATTGTTAAAGTAGTTAAAAATGAAAGTACGTGTAAAACAAATATCAACTATAACACATTGTTCGATATTAATGTATATTCTTGTGATTTTTCCTACTTACTTGACACTTATCGTCATATTTTGGACAATTCACACAATATCCTAGCCTTTTTTTTTTTATCGTGGGTAATCGTTATTACAGACTCTTACTGAGTAAACCCCCACGGTGCATATCCTTTCCCGCCGCCTGGTGGCCGGGTCACGGGTTTCGCTCGAGCACACAACCGCAACCACATAATATCCTAGCCTAGTGGATAAGACGTCCACCTCCTAATCAGAGGTCGGGGGTTCGAACCTCTAACTTTACAGAGTTATGTGCGTTTTTAAAAAATGTAAATATCGCTGGCTTCATCTGTGAAGGAAAACATCGTGAGGAAACCTGCACGCTTGAGAGTTCTACATAATGTTCTCAAAGGCGTGTGAAGTCTGCTAATCCGCACATGGCCAGCATGGTGGACTATGGCCCTTCTCATATTGAGAGGAGACCCGTGCTCTGTAGTGAGCCGGCAATGGGTTGATCATGATGATGATGGTGACACAATATCTTTATAAAATATAGCCTATGTGTTATTCTGATGTATAAGCTATATTATTGTAAAGTTTCATAAAAATCCAGTCAGTAGTTATTGCGTGAAAGAGTAACAAACTATACTTGCAAACGTTCGCGTTTATATTATTAGTAGGATAACGATATTGCGATTTTCAAGTTATGGTGACAATGAGGCATATGATATCTAGTGTGCACTCTACGTTGTGACTTAATTTCTGTGGCCCTGCGGTTAGAGGAGTATAATTAAAGATGTCGGCAGAACTTTTAGTTCATCTAAAATTTAGTGATCAAATTATAAGCCGTGAGCTTATTTAAACTTTGATTACATTTTACGTCAAAGATGAAACTTTGTTTGTAAGAGTTTTCTTGTTAGGTGCGGGTAATGTTTGATTTACTTTTCCCCTCCTTGTACGAGTTAGGTGAGCATAGTGTGTTTTTTTATACGAACAAGGGGTTTACTGTAGCTATTTGACAATACAATGATACCTAATTAATATCTCACTTTTAAAAACATACTTCCTGTCGTATAGGAGAGATGTTTATAATAAAAGCCTTTATGAACAATAATTTTGTTCATACTTTGCTCTTATAAACTTATTTTTCTTAATTTTTTTTTTGGTATTTAAAAAAAAAATATCTAACAAATGTTCTATTGTCTACTGTGTTATAGGATAGAGGATAATAATAATAAAAGCCTTTAAGGACAGTCGCATTCGTGACATTTTTTTCTTTAATTATTTTTTAGTATACTAAAAAAAAGTTTGTGTAACAAATGTTCGATTGTCTACTGTGTTATGGGATAGAGGATTATAATAATAATAAAAGCCTTTATAGACAGTCGATTTGGTGACATTTTTTCTTAATTTTTTTTAATATACTAAAAAAAAGGTTGTCTAACAAATGTTCGATTGTCTAAATTATATCGCGGGCAAGTGAGCAAACGGGTCACCTAATATTAAGTGATAACCGTCCCCCGTGTACTTCTCCAGCACCAGAAGAGCTACAGACGCGATATATGCTAAACTCATCGTCCTAGTCGATTCCTTCTCGGAATCGTACAGGAACGCTAAACCGCTCGGCGGTATGTCTTTGCCAGTAGGGTGATAACTACCAACCTCTTACCAGATCAGACTCGAGCTAGGAAGCGAACCCAGGACCTCCAACTTTATAATGCGACAGCGCACGCACTGCGCCACGAAGGGTGTCGATAAAATAGTGTATTAGGTATCCCAAGCTATTTTGAAGCTTACTTTAGTTTTACCTTTTAAAGCGTAAATTTATTAATGCAAACTGTCTTGATCCATTGGGACCATCTCATTTACCAGGAACGTAATGATTTTTGGGTTACTAAACTACATGTTTAGCCATTGAAGGAAATTTCTCCTGGTGGTAAGTGAGGGTGCAGACTAAGATGGTAGCGGGCTAACCTGAGATTCTTCTAATTGTTCCAATTCGAGGTTTCCAATTCGTCCAGAATTTGACATTCAACAGCTTTCTTAACAGGTGTATTTATTTATGCCATTAAAACGCAATCAGTGAAAAAGCCCTTAAATATATTACGTACAAACCAAACTACGTACATTGTGATAGTGTGAAGTCGCTTAAGCAATTCCTGATAAAATGACATTTGACGAGCAATGAACATCAATTAACAGATACGATTGCTTCAAATTAAACACATGTCTGAAAGGAATACATTCATCTGTATAACATGTTTTTTACAGCTTGATTATTAACTTTGAGACGAATTACCCTCTCGAGCTTTACGACCTACACTAAAAGAGCGACAGTTCCAGGGTGGAAGTCAAGTTTAATTTGAGCAAGTAAATTAAAGGATGTGTTTATGGGCACTACTGAGTAATTAGATTTTCTGTAGACTGAGTTATTTTTTAATTCAGAGCGACAGGGCAAAATTTTTCGTCGTGAATTAAGTTGTACTGTATGAAGCTGTGATAGCCTAGTGGCTTCAGCCTCCTAATCAGAGGTCGGCGGTTCGAATCCGGGCTAAAACCTCTAACTTTTCGGAGTTATGTGCGTTTAAAAAAAAATTAAAATATCACTTGCTTCAACGGTTAAGGAAAACATCGTGAGGAAACCTGCACGCCTGAGAGTTCTCCATAATGTTCTCAAAGGCGTGTGAAGTCTGCCAATCTGCACATGGCCAGCGTGGTGGACTATGGCCAAATCCTTCCCATATTGAGAGGAGACCCGTGCGCTGTAGTGAGCCGATAATGGGTTGATCAGGAGGTAGGTTGTACTATAAAAAAAAAAACAAAAGTTTTTTGGAAAATATATTGTATAATAAGGAAAGAATATGATTTGAAATCGATTTTGATAACCTCCATGACGGAGTGTGTGCGCTGTCGTATTAAAATGAGTGAGGTCCTGGGTTCGATTCTCAGCTCGAGTCTGATCTGGTAGGAGGTTGGTAGTTATCACCCTACTGGCAAAGACATACCGTCGAGCAGTTTAGCGTTCCGGTACGATTCCGAGAAGGAATCGACTAGGACGATGAGTTCAGCATACATCGCGTCTGTAGCTCTTCTGGTGCTGGAGAAGTACACGGGGAACGGTTATCACTTAACATTATGTGACCCGTTTGCTCACTTGCCTGCGACGTAACATCATATTTTTTTAGACAATCGAACTTTTCTAGACAATCTTTTTTTTAGTATATAAAAAAAAAAATTAAGAAAAAATGTCACCAATGCGACTGTCCTTAAAGGCGTTTATTATTATTATTATCCTCTATCCTATAACACAGTAGACAATCGAACATTTGTTAGACAATCTTTTTTTGGTATACTTAAGAATAAATTAGTGGGAGGCTTCGGCCGTGGCTAGTTACCACCCTACCGACAAAGACAAGCGATTAAGCGTTTCGGCACGATGTCGAGTAGAAATCAATTAGGAGTGTGGATTTACTATACCCCCTAACAGGTTAGCCCACTACCATCGTAGACTGCATCATCACTTACCATCACGTGAGATTGCCGTCAAGGGCTAACTTGTAGTGTATAAAAAATAAACATAAATTTGCATCCAAGCACTGACTCCAGACTTACTCCACTGTATAAAGAGTAAGTTTGTCCTCTTATGGATATTCGGTATCTCTGGGCTGGGGTACCGTAATACCCACTCCTTCCATTTCACCAAACATAACAAGGAAATCTTGACCTGTTGACAACACTAAATTGGTTCACACCATGGGATCCCTTCTCGAGTGTTGTTTAATTTGACCTTGATTGTAACGTTGATTTAAAAACAGTGAATGTTATGGTGAGTTGGCCATGCCTTAGAAACAATTATCCCCATCATTGACGGTGTACGGATAAACTTGATTGGGTTTTTGTGACACCCTATAGTTGTTATTATAATTTAAATTTTAAAATGTATGCTGTATTTAAATAAATTAAATTGAGATGCTTAATATTCTTCCACCATCCGTAATACTAGAACGTTTCTAATACTAATTGTGGATCAATGTTGGGGTGTTCTAGGTGAGCATAAAACTAACAAAACCTAGCCTACAAATCTGGTATAGCCTAGGTTTTGTTACTCTTTTGTGAAAAAACAAAATAAATAATAAGATAACAAAATCGTGATAATGATAAAGCCATGCTAACCGGAATGAATGCTAAAAGTAAATGCGCAAGTTACATTTAAAACAAGCAAGTTGAATGTGATCAAATAACTTTATTTGGTTAACTGCAGACTGCAGTTAGTTGCAGACCCCCACGTTCATGGTAAGTAGGGTTGTCACTTAGGATTTAGTTTTATGCGTTTTTACCTAATTTGCATTTTTTCGTACTTCAAGTTTACACCATTTTTTTGTTTATTGGTTATTGTGTTTTTATTGCGAGAAAAATTATTGAAATAAAGGATTGCGCACGAATAATAAATAACAAACGTCCGCGTTTGTTTCGGTTTTTCTAGATGTTAACCATTTATATGCCGGGATAAAAAGAGTTGTATCGGAGTCCAAGAAACAAACCGAAAGCAAACTCTCTCTCTCTCTATTGCAAATTTCATCAATATCTGATAAGCTGTAAAAACGAGCACATGTAACAAAAGTAATTTTTGTTAATCCCATGGAATACAAAACGGGGACAAAAAAAACTTTATCAACAGCAGGACGCAAGTATACTCGTATGTGCCATATTTCATTATAATAGATTCTACTACAATCATATTAGAAATACGCTAGTATATAGAATACGTAGAAACCCACATTCATTTATCTTCTATTATTAGATAAGTGAATAAAAGTTTGTTTATTTGTTCTTTTGCGTAAATTTTGCATAAGATACTTTTATTAAAAATTAACTGTTTTTTATTTTGCTTTTGAAACAAATAAACATAAATACAAAATTCGAGCTGACAAAAATAGCCTTATTATTTAACACTGAGTAATCAAACTACTAAAACCGGGTCAATAATGAGCATTGAGACAGATTTTGGCAGCCCTTACATACTAAACGAAGTACTGTCAAAGGCCACAGGCAATTAGCAGTTGAGACTTCCGGTGCCTGGAGAGATAAAAAAAAACAACTAGCACTCTTTGATGCGGTGAAATAAAACTTTGTTAATGATCCACTTGGAAAGAGCAAAACGTAGTGATGAGTTCAAAAAGAATATAAAGAGAGACAATTTTATTTAATCATATAACTAAACGGCAATCGCAGCATTGATCGACCCCCAACTAGTTGGACATACGTAACATAGCGTTAATTGGATGATGTGATGATAATAACTACTTGCGTCTCAGTGATCGGTCAATGACGTCATAATACTTTACTAGCATCTCAGTGGTTGATAATGGTCTTCATAGTACTCTACTAGCATCTCAGTGCACTTTAATGATATCATGGTACTTGCATCTCCCTGGTCAATAAATGGAATCATGGTACCCACCGTGTGGCTCAGTTGTCAGTCAATTATATCAAAGTACTCCACTAGCACCTTAGTAGTTGGTCATTGACGTCATAGAACTCTAATAGCATGTGAGTGGTTGGTAATTGACTTCATAGTGCTCTACTTGCATCTCAGTGGACGGCAATGAAATCATGGTACCCACCGTGTGACTCAGTGGTCAGTCAATGATATCGAAGTACTCTACTAGCACCTTAGTAGTTGGTCACTGACGTCATAGAACTTTACTAGCATCTCAGTGGTTGATCAATGTCATCATAGTACTCTGCTAGCATCTCCGTGGTCAATCAATGAAATCATGGTACCCACCGTGTGTCTCAGTGGTCAGTCAAAGACATCATAGTACTCTACTAGCATCTTAGTAGTCGGTCATTGACGTCATAGAACTCTACTGGCATCTTAGTATCGTAATACCCACTCCTTCCATTTCACCGTCATTGACGTCGTAGTACTCTACTAGCATCTCAGTAGTTGGTCATTGACGTCATAGTACTCTACTAGCATCTTAGTAGTCGGTCATTGACGTCATAGCACTCTACTAGCATCTCAGTGGACGATCAATGACATCCTTACACTTACTGTACTTGCATCTTAGGGATCAACCAGTAAATATTAAAAGTTGCCGAGTCAATGGAAAACACAACAAGAATAGGCACCACGATACAAGTCCGCCAATAAGTGCAAGAAATAATAATAAAAATGCATATATTTAACTCAACAATTATGGAAATATTATATTATTGTAAAATTGTAAAAAAAGATTTTTTTCATGTAATTTTTGTCTCGTTACTAGGTATAAACTATTCATTTATTTATTATTTATATAACTTTATTGCAATCTATAGGATATAACATACATGAAAAAGACAAAAACAATTAGCAACTGGCGACCTTATCACTAATAGTGATCGACTATTGATCGACCATTGAGATACAACCAACAGACTTAGGCAGTATCAATTGACAATGTTTTCCTTTATAATATTTAAATAGATAGAAAGATTTCTACATACATATTTAAAGAAATCAATCACTTTTACTATGCATAGATGAGATAATCCAAATTGAATCAAGTTGGAATGGCTAAAGCGTTTCGGAGCGTCGCAACGATCCTCTATTAGAAGTATCAATTGCGAGATTATCCAATTTGAAGTTTAGAAGTTACGACAAATTGGTTACCAACTACAGAGTTAAAGACGTTCACTCTGTACTACAGTAAATAGCTGCGAGAACGATGTGACGATACTAATCTATGTTACATGCAACTAGCTATTCAATGTGTTAAATTTGTTAATTGTAGTCTTGAACTAATGTGTTGTAGCACAATACGTGCCGCGTCTTTTACACATGGACCTAAACCCGTACGGATATTAATTTTAATCTTAAATGATGATTTAAACTCTAGGTTCAAATACCATGCTGTATAGGGCTTTATCTTAATAGGGTTGTCTTGATAATAAAATGTTTTTGTAAGGACCTTTTCCATCATAGTTTGGAGTACAGCTTTCCTCCAAATTCGGTCCCTCAACTCACATATAACAACTGTTTACGTCATTGAGTGGTAGATGTGGCTCGTGGGATTGGTTCCAAACCAAAAAGACACTCAAGGAGTGACGAGAAAACTATTTATTTTACCTTCAACATTGTTAATTTATTGTACACAAAATATAATCATTATGAAAATTTATATAAAATACAAAGGGCATGTCAAACATTCAGACATGATGCTTCTATAAGCGATTGTCACGGAATCTTCAAATTTGACAAAATTCAATCTAAAGAAATAAATCTAATATTCCAAATTTAAAGTAATTCAAACATAATACATAAACCAACCAGAACAGAGTTGACATCAAAAGAGTATTTATAATCTGAGATAACCAATCAACATACGTAACCTTACATATAAATGATAGGTGAGGGAACGAGGGAACAGGAATTAGAAATGAGATAATTTTCAAATAATGTTGCTTATACTGCAGGAGTTTTTAAGAACCATTAATCTACGTTAACGAGGTCACGGGCATCACCTAGTATTAGTTTAAACGTGAGCGTGTTGGATGGGTATCTTTCTTTCACGCAACAAAACAATCCGAAATTTACGTGATATTTCTATATAAGGGTAATTTATGGGCTTTATTTGATTTTTATCCCGAAAATTGCACGGTTTTGCATAATTGTGATAGTTATTTTTAAATGACAAAACGATTTTTGATGATATTAAATAATATTAAACCCATTACTTCCATTAATTTAGTCCCGAAAGTTACATTTTTAAAGATTTTTTCAATTCAACTACTTAATAACCACAAACGAAAAGGAAAAAAAACAGATTTATTTTAATTTATTATTATATAGGTATGATTTTCGCTAAATAATATTAATTATCATTAATATATACTCAGCCATATTGTACCCTCTATCCAACCGCTTTATTGTATTTGCATTTTTGCATTATTATGTGTGGTGTACAATCAAAGAGTTTTCATTCATTGTTAGGTACTAACCTTTTTTGTTTGTTAATAATTTCGAAGAAAAGCTTTTCTATAGACATTATAAATTGCCACCAATAAAAAAAAAACAACTGCTTCACGAGAATATAAACGATCAGCCCAGAACTTTCATATATCTTTGACAAAAAGTGTCACCTCTATATTATCTCCCTTTTATATCGCACTTTATAGACTTAAAAGAGCTCATCTAATACCTAACCGTCGCAAACTTGAAAAGAATTTATTTTCAAAGCATTCTTCGTCTTTGCAGAAAACAAAATGGGTATTTTGTGGAAGAAATTCCTTCTTTGTACCAAATAACTTGATACAAGCAATTTATATAACTGAATCATTGCGATGTTATGTTATAGTTGATTGGTATTATACCTCTTTTTTTTAATGATACATTGTTGAACTAGTCATTAAGATTCGCTTTCGAGGACTCAGTTCAATCCACAGTACCCTGACTTTTCGAGTTACGCGATTTTCAATTTAAACAATTTTAAATTGAAAAATTCAGTCCCGTCGTGACCTTCATCCTTGTAACTGGATCGAAATATCACCAAATAATTATTAATAGTTGTAATTTTGAAGCTGTGATGGGTTAAGACGTCCGCCTCCTAATCAGAGGTCGCGGGAACCCGGCACGCGCCTCTAACATTTCGGAGTTATGTGCGTTTTTAAGCGATTAAAATATCACTTGCTTCGACGGTGAGGGAAAACATCGTGAGGAAACCTACAGGTTTAGAGTTCTTCTTAATGTTCTCAAAGGCGTGTGAATTCTGCCAAATTTGTGTGCATGTCTTAAAGTGGTTTGTCACACCGATTAGAAACCCACGTCCTTTATTAACCAGATATGTATTGCGAACCAGCTGTCGTTCGTGGAAGGAGTTCGTGTATTAAAACATTATAACGTCAAATTAAAATATGATACTGTTGATCAATAAAGCCTTCGCTACTACTGTCAGGGGATCAGTTGCAGGCTGCGGCGGATGGGAAATGAACTCCAACCGAAATGCAAATCCGCGTCGCCCAATTGCTCTACGAGGGAATTGTACCAAACATACATATTTATACTTCTCATTCCTTTGGATTGTTACCAGTTATATTGACTTCCCAATGGCGTCTGTGTAACTTCGTTTCGGTTATTGTATATGCTGTTGCCCGGGACTTCGCCTGCGTTGAGTTAGTGTGTGTGAAAGTGTGTTTCTTTGTCTTCCGAACACGAAGCAATGAATTATTAAACCGACAACCTTGAAATAATTACAGGATAATCTGTAAAGTATCTCCTTTACGTTATCAAAAATCGTGTGGCTTTTCTTTAATATACGGCCACTGTTTAAGTCAAAATTACTGTAAACTTTCGACGTGGTGTGTTCAATTAAATGTTGGCTATCTTTAAAATACGTTTCCATCGACCGTTATTGGATATTCATTTTAATGGTACCACTTTAAAGCACTTTGCACAAAAAAGTAAGTGGTCTGAAACATCTGGCAAATTAACACGTGTACTTACACGGTTGGTATAGACAACACAAAACGACCGCATGAAAATTGGAGCAGGAACAATCCTGTAATTACGTAATCTAACGTATTTTTAACATGAGTATGATCTCCGTTTGGTCGAGGATTATTACACGTTTTTACTTTTACAGCTTTCGCATATTCCTTAAATAGACAATTGGGGCGGTAGTGCAAAGTCACACGTCCATCTATAGAATTAGGACTGCCAAACATCATGCATAAATGATAAAATGAAAACCTTTTTTGATTTCCTATTTCAGGCTAAAAGGTTAAAATAATACCGTTGTTATCTAAAAGTGATATTATACATTTGCCCATCGAAGTAAAGCACTAAACAAAATGGACAATCTTTTCGTTTATATCTGATGCATTTAAAATTATACTATTTGACGATCTCCGTGGCGCAGTGCGTGCGCTGTCGCATTATAAAGTTGGAGGTCCTGGGTTCAATTCACGGCTCAAGACTGGTCTGTTGGGAAGCTCGAGCCATGGCTAGTTACCACCCTAGTGACAAAGACGTGTCGCCAAGCAATTTAGCGTTCGCTACGATGTCCCGAAGAAACCAATTAGGAGTATGGGTCTACCATACTCTTAACAAGTTTGCCCGCTACCATCCTAGACTGCATCCTCACTTACCATCAGGTGAGATTGCCGTCAAGGGCTAACTTGTAGTGGATAAAATAAAATAAAAATTCGCTTCAAGGGGCCTGGGTTTGTAGCCGGTATTAAGTTTTTCTATTCAGAAACGGCCAGTAGTTACAGAAGTGGGATAATTTCGGTGTCCACGTCCATGCTTCAGAGTGCACGCTAACTCCCGACGTTAATAATTAATCGAATCCAATTACTGTAGATGACAGATTGAATTTAGTAGCGTCATCCCCATCGACTGGGAAGTGTAGGAAAAAGACAGTACTACTGAATTCAAGCGGTGATAGCCTAGTGGTTAGGACGTCAGCCTCCTAATCAGAGGTCGGCAGTTCGAATCCGGGCACGCACCTCTAACTTTTCCGAGATGTGCGTTTAAGTGTCACTTGCTTTAACGGTGAAGGAAAACATCGCGAGGAAACCTGCACGCCTGAGAGTTCTCCATAATGTTCTCAAAGGCGTGTGAAGTCTGCCGATCCGCACATGGCCAGCGTGGTGGACTATGGCCAAAACCCTTCTCATATTGAGAGGAGACCCGTGCTCTGTAATGAGCCGGTAATGGTTTGATCATGATGATGATGATGACTGAATTCAATCTGCTATCTAAAGATCAGAGTTTGGTTTGGATTGATTACTAATTTCGGCCGTCGTAAGTGCGGGTTACTGGCATTGACATATGTGTCATTTCAACCTGTCAACCCGCATTGAAGCTAGTGCTAGCTCACTAGCTTCAATGCGCCACTGTGTATACACTAAAAGATAACTCTCTTCCTTGGGGAAAAGACCAGTCCTCCAGGTCCTTGGCCAGTCCCTGCAGTGGAATGTAAAAGGGATGATTAATTATGAACTAGCTTCTACCCGCGACTAGTCTGCTTGGACTTCAGGATTGGGTCTATAGCTTCGCTCGTTATCCATTTTTAATCTTCCCACGGTATAGAAAATACATGTCCTTTTCCATATGGTGACATGCATACCAAATTTCAATTTTATATCGGGAACTACTTAAGGAATCGGGATGAAAGCCTAGAAGGTAGCCTTTGTTCTTTTCCACGTCCAAGGCTACATGAATGCCATATTTCATCAAAATCCGTTCAGCCGTTTTTGCGTGATTGAGTAACAAACTACCACACTACTTAAATATGTTTATTTGCTGACATAGTGCTGGATATAATTCTTCTATCTCGTCCTAGGATGCAAGCATGTCTATACTTAGACTTAGAAATAAAACATCAGAAATAAAGATAGTGCCTTTATTCATTACATAATCTATACAGACTTCGCCAAATACATACAAAAACATTAACAATTTCGAGACGAAACCGAAGGACTTAGCTAGTTACAACTAAGAAGCATGACCAGTAATTAATTGACGTAATTTAAATTAGGGCATTTACCACATGTGCGACTAAAATCAGAAAATAGCGACATACATCTCGGGAATATTGAATATATTATTTATCAGTCCTTACTTAATGTCTATAGGAAATCTAATTGCCAGGGAGCTAACTTATATCCGGCGATAGTTCCGACAAAGAGTAGGCGACACATGTTGAAAGCAGGGCTTTATATAATGGTTAAATAATCTTGTGAATAAAATGAAACCTATTAACTGATGAAGTAATGAACAGTTAAACTGTGTAAGAGTTGAATAGTGAATAGAAGCAGGCGTTACTTTGCGGAAGTCCATGACAAACAATGAACAGCAAGTATAATTTGCTATATTCCGCCGACAACCGGGAGATTAGTATAGTCGACAAGCAAAAAAAAAAGCACTTTGCTTGTCGCTTGTGAAGTCAACATCTCCTGAGGATGATCCGGTGTCGGGTCGAAATGTGCGTAGAGGTTCTAGTGGAGTATTTTGTGTGGTGTTATACTATACTAATCTCCCGGTTGTCGGCGGAATATAGCAAATTATACTTGCTGTTCATTGTTTAGAGTTGAATAGGGTGATTGACCGCTCGTGTTCGATCTCACACGCTCGGCAGAGGACGTCTGCAAGCGTTTCTACTTCAATACCTTATACACTTGCGGTTCTCAAAAAATAAACGGATTCATTATTACAAGCAGATGTCAACTGCGTTCTGTGGAAATAGGTTTATTTTTATTAATATAAACTTTTTTTTTATCATAGGAATGAATTCGCATTGGTTCCCTCATGGCTGGGACATGAACTCTATTCTTATAATAATCAAACTGGTAAATTTTTATACCTAGCCGCATATTGATTATCTTATTGTTAAAAAACATTCAGACGCTTTTGACGACCTCCGTGGCGCAGTGCGTGCGCTGTCGCATTTTAAAAGTTGGAGGTCCTGGGTTCGATTCCCGGCTCGAGTCTGGTCTGGTGGGAGGCTTCGGCCGTGGCTAGTTACCACCCTACCGACAAAGACGTGTCTCCAAGCGATTTAGCGTTCCGGCACGATGTCGCGTAGAAACCGACTAGGAGTGTGGGTTTACCATACTTCTAACAGGTCAGCCCGCTACCATCCTAGACAGCATCATCACTTACCACCAGGTGAGATAGCCGTCAAGGGCTGACTTGTAGTGTATAAAAAAAAAAGACGCTTGTTTTATGCGATCTTAAATTTCGCTCCGATGAACATGAACTCATTGCCCAAGTGGCCACCTTCGCCACCATGAATGAATGAATGAATGAATGAATGAATGAATGAAATTACGAGTAAATGTAGACATCCTTAGGACAAGCGTCTGAAGCGGTATTTCATTACGCGACTGTTCGTATAGTCTAAAGTTATAGATTTATGTCAATCTACCTAAGTTAATCTCCTTATAAACTTAACTATGTCTGAGATAGTATAAGCGCGATATGTAACCCAGCTAAAGGTATTTTCTGATAGAAAAGCATTACGTACGTGTAGAAAATAACTGATAATATAAACCAGTAAGTTATGACTAAGCAATTAATAAATAATATTTATAGTAAACAGGTATTTAGTAATTATTTTAATAATAAACTGTTATAGTCTAGAAACTAAAGCCCAAGATGACAAGATTATGAGGAATAATTTTGCGTCACTAATAAGAGGTAAAGTAATAAAAATAAAACAATTAGGGGATAGCCCGAGTTCTGTAGATATAACTATAGTATCATAGATGGGCTGCTTAGACCGTGTGCGAGTGTTCCTCTTCCACCTCTCTTGCTCCTGTGCCTTCGGAGGACTTGTTGGTGATGGAATCGGGGCCGTCCATCACTCAAACTACGGTCCTCAAGTTGGCTGGTGTGCTGTTGTTCCAGCACACCTCTAACTGTCGATATTGGGCACGTTGTGCCCGAGGAGAAACAAAAATGAACTGCCAAAAATTTTTATTCTTGCGATACGGAAATATAAAACATTACCTACTGTTATTTCAGGATTTTAACAAATAACTCGTGTGTTTATAACTTTTCAATTCGAAAACCACGGCAGACTGCAATGAGATGTTATTTCCCTTAGAGAGCGCACCATCCGACACGGAGCTAGATTTCAAACCTTATATAATCTGGCTGTAACGCTTAAGTAAGAACTCTACTCTTATAATAATCAAATGTCTTATTGTTAGAAAACATTCAGACGCTTGCTTTCGCTCCGATGAAGCTGAGCTCCGTGTTCAAGTGGCCACCTTCGCCACCATGAATGAATGAATGAATGAAATGAAAAGACCGTCTGCCACAACTCTAGGGCCAAATCCCTGTAGCCGTTCTTACGACAAGACAAGATATCAGCTTAATTATGCTGTATAAACTCTAAAGACGTGGAATCAATGAGTAAATCATTCAAATTAGTTGAAGAGGTACATCTTCGAATATTTTTATTTCGCATGTGTTCGCATTTTTCATTTCATTGCCTTACTTATAGTGAGTCAATGGATTACAAACGGCCCAGCCAATAAGTAAAATATATTAGTAGTGAAATTATTTTTAATTTCAGATAACTGCATTGATTTTTTATGCACTTGAAATATTATTTTAAAAATATAACCGTTACTTTACACATGTAGTAGAATATCTTGTTTTGATGTTTTTTTAAGTCGAATTTTTCTTAAGGTAGTATTTGATCATGAAGAGAAACTCCGTGCTTATCGCTAGTGACTCTTATGGCATACTACAAGAGGCCTATAGTTAGGAACCATAAAACGGCGCCGCATGTTCGGAGTTGCGTATTTTCGTTATCAATAAGAGAATTCGTTCTATGTCAGCGATGTATGTTTTTAACACATACAGGGGAAATAACATCTCACTGGCAAAATCACGTCAAAAATTCGTACAGACCCCAAAGTTTTGTTTCGTTTGTTTGCGCTAATCATCACATTTGTATTCCGCGTTACACGTGTTTTATGGACATTTTTGAAACAGTAGGTATTCAATGCGGTAACACATTGTTTTTTACGATGAAACCTGATTTCATTTGGAAATATTCCGCCTTTCATACCTTCTAATGTTATAAATGTTTAATGAAACAGATCGAAAACATAATTCTATTATAAACTTTTCATGCTATCTTGAAATAATTTTTAATTACAGTTATATTTGTAGTTTTACATATTCGACGCATTAACTGACAAAAGTCATCATTGTTGAAGTCACCATTCATTTAGACGGTGGAGGGCATTTCATAGATAGCGATAAACTGCCTACCCGAAAAGATGACTTAATATATCATGTAACGTAAAAGGATTTTATAAATATAATATCACCCTGAGCAAGTCACTGTTTATAGGTAGGTACATTTATATAGAAAGGTAGTAGGTTCTAGTATATTCGGTTAATAACACATTGAAGTTGGTTTCATTATTTTATTAAAACATGCAAAGTTCTAAGCTATCGCTAAAAACATTTTCATAGTGTAATAATAGATGAATCTTCGGCAATATATAGGTCATACGGGGCAATACATAGCACATTTAAAACACATTGGTGTCGTGTTGTGTCTTGCATCGAAAAGCATACGTGATTTAGTACATTTTGTATACAAGCCTCTAAACTTATGCTGTGCACGGAGTAGTTCTACGCTCAAGTCCGATCTGTAGAAGGACCACACAAGAAATAATTAATTTCTTCGGACAAAAGATTGTTAGTCACTATCAAGTTTAATGATACGAGCAATAAAGCTTATGACACTGACCTTGACGTGCCAATAGTTTGTACTGGTGACTCGAATGATAATATAAAGTTGTGGTAATCCCTCATCCGAAATACGTCATGAAACAAGTTGCAAAAGTTCTAAGAATTTAAATTGCTGACCTTTGTCGGATGAAGAAGTTATTGTAGACCTCCATGATATAGACAGATTTCATGAAATAAGTAGTAAAGAGCCGCTTGATACCAGTGCAGTGGCACAAGAACGTAATGTGTGGAAAGTCCAATTTGTAGACATTGGACTTTTCACACATCATGTTGGAATCACGATGGAAATCACAGATGGTTGGATTGATGTTGACACTCGCGTCACAACAAAGTCTGCATATATTTACATAAAATTTTGGATTCCTGTTAGGCTATTGATAGTTTGCGACACAAGTTACAAGACACTAATGTGAACCTAACTCAGAGTATACATAGGCAAGCTACATCTAACCCAATGGAGTCTGAAATTCCACTTGTAACTAACAACTGTTCTCTTAGTAAATAAACAATGAATAATCTCCTAGGTACAATAAATACAGTTAGCAAAATAACCTAATTACAACATTGAATAAAAATACACAGATGTGGAAATGAAACGCGTATTTCTACTATGCTAAAAAAAATGGTAACATAAATTCTGTGTTAATTCGTGCGCACACAAATCCTTGCTTAAACTAAATTGCCAGGTTGCAGATAAACTGTGAAAACCGAGACAGTACTGTTACAATGCATTTTGTGATTCTTAGTACAATTCTAACAAAAATTTAACTCTCCGATAATTGCTCTGAAAGAATAGCTTGCAAATAAAGTTCAATATAATTAATTTCGTTTTCTGTGTTTCTACTGATTCTATAACAGCAGGACGTTATTCGGCAGCTTACTTGTAAGGTGTGACAATCGTCGATAATTACTTTTCAAACATATAAAGCAGATACTAACCGAAAACTATAATGTCATTGTCGCGTCGCACTTAAATAAACTGCCGCTCATGTGACAGACCTGCGGTAACAGATAGACTATAAAAGATTTTGGTCAATAGGTACAACCCTGAAAACTAATGTGCGATAGAACTTAGGCGCTGAGTAAACGTATATATAAGTATACATCTTCTGACAGTTGCGCTGGACACAGTCGTCAATTCTTTCCACTAGACACCACAAGAAATTAGACACGAATTGCGTGGAGCAATATTTTCACAAATACAAATTTATGTTACCAATACCTGCCGACGTTAAATTTTTTTTGGAGTGATGACTTAACTCCAAAAAAAATGACGTTGTGATGGATGATTGGTGTGTATATTGGAAAGAAACTGTAACCTATAGTGGTTCATATGCAGTGGTCGATTAGTATATGAATTTCAAATATTTATCGCTGTTTCCCAGAGTGGTCGTTTCGTAACCAAGTGCGGTTATATTAGATGTTGGGAGATGGTTGTTAACAAATCATCATCATCATTATCAACCCATTACCTGCTCACTACATAGTACGGGTCTCCTCTCAATACGAGAAGGGTTTAGCCATAGTCCGCCACGTTGGCCATGTGCGGATTAGCAGACTTCACACGCCTTTGAAAACGTTATGAAGAACTCTCAGGCATGCAGGTTTCCTCACGATGTTTTCCTTCACCGTTGAAGCAAGTTGTTAACAAATAGTTGCAATTAAATAGTACAAACACTTACAACAAACCTTTTCGAATATCTGCTAATAAAACTTGATGAATCATTGAGTAGATATACATAAACTAGTTTATGAATCATTGTGTCAGAAAGAAACATACCAGATCAGTTAAGTCCAAACTATAGCTAAGCGTCAACGGTCACTTAAGTCAACAGCAGCACAGAAAAATGGGGATTCCTTGAATTTGTCATTTTATAAAAGATTAATAGAAGGAAGAACAAACAACAAGCGTTAATGCCTAATGGACCACAAAGCGTTGCTAATGTTGGGCATCTATCTGCTCTAGACCATCGTTACTATGCGTCGTTTCAAAAGGGCTAGAAACTAGAACAATTAATTAAAAACAATATTTCGATTTACACAGTTTTGTCTTGGTTTCTTGCACGTCAATTTAGTTCCAGCAAGTACTTATAAGATTTGTATGCTCGCAAACGTACAGTCTTTTTCGAATGTACAAACAGTGCAGCGTCAACGTAAAATCGTCCTGACTTTACTAGTTTTAGAGTCGAAAATTCCGTACTCCTGTGTTCCATTTCAAATGTGTATTTACAATAAGATCTACAACTTCGATTGCTCAAGTTTCAGTGTCAAAGCCTTTCTACGTTTGCAAGCGTACAAACTTTATACTATGAATTCAGGATTTGTATGTAATTGAATCAGCACAGTTCACTTGTGAAGAGTTTGAAGATACATCATGCTCCTAGTAGTTAAGCTTCACAGTTGGATGTGATCTAACATAGACAGCTAGACCGCGTTCCCCGCGCTGTGGATGCCGTTCGCGCTCAGGGGTATTGTGTTGAATTCATCCTCAAGGTCATCGGTTTTCCTGTTAACAAAAATATTTATATTAACACACATATTTATATTTACAGATAGTTTTGCACTCAAAGACATTACTTCGTCATGACCACGACCACTCTGTCAAGAGTGTTACGACGATGAAGAACAGTTAGGTTTCTACGTTTCTATTAACAACCCGGAGCCAGTTCATGGAGAATAACAACGACACAACTACTTGCCAGTTGCAGCCCAGTGGACCGCAAAGCATAGGTTTAAACGTTACCTTTATCATGTCCTTCTCATAGTGAATTTTTAAAGAGCTAGAGCTCTACAGCCTATAGTAAAAATTAAGTATTAATAGCTTCTATATGATCGGAGGGATTGTAGTTCGGTCAAAACGATTGCGATATTTGCTAAATTACGCAGTTAAAGCAAGATTGCTTTAAATTTAGCCAATCACAGCATTGTTTATAGGTTACGCTTGCAGCACGGACCAACGAATCGCTGGTTTATTTAGCCATTGTTTTTATTTAGCCATTTCAGCCAAAAACTAGCTGACGCCCGCGACTTCGTCTGCGTTGAGTTAGTATGTTTGTTTGTCTTTCAAAAATGAAGCAATTGATTACTAACCCGAATTACTTGAAATAATTACAGGATAAACATTAAAGTATCTCCTTTCTAAAAAAAAAAGAATGAGTGAAATCGGATATTGATTCGTTGGTGGGAGAAGTTGTAGGAGGTGCCCGAGACGTGATGGCACAGGCGGCGGCATGCGCGTGAGCTGCGCGTGGTACTGGACAGTACTTGGACATTGCAACATTACTTTATTTTTCTAAAATAAAAGACTATTTTCTGAAATAAAAGTAGCCTAGTTAGTAGTCCTTAAGTCCAACCATTTCAGAGATTAGCCGGAACAAACAGACAGACAGACAGAAAAAAATTTAAAAAAATGTTATTTTGATGTATGTACCTTATACATATTCATATGCATGTAGTAAAAACGGTTATTTCAATATTACAAACAGACACTCCAATTTTATTTATTTGTATAACATTTGGCTTTTGAGCTAGAAAGTCACATAGGGCTCTGTATATGAGGGCAAAAAGTATCCACTCACACAAAAAGAAAAGAAATGTCGAGCGATCATCTACCATCGATCTCCGCGGTTGGTTGAAATACAAAAAAAGTTCAAAGGATTGGAGGTTGGTTATATTCGTGAGTTAAGTTTTGAATTCAATTCTATGTTATCCTTCGACTCTTTATATTCATGCAAAAAATCACGTCCATTCGTTGCACCGCCGCATAATTATAAAGTTTGAAAATGAAATGGAGAAACAATTAAAATTCTTTTTTATTTTATACATCGTTCAAAGAGGAATTCCTAAAGCAACGCTTCGTATATTTACGGATGCCACTGTCACAAAAATTTGGCAACGTTACGTTTTTGTTTGCACTTTTGTTATATTAATGTGGCACCTGTTTCTCATCAGTGTTCACTGGTGAACAAATTTTATGATCGTTAGCAATAACGATGTCACCAAATTAATGCTCAATATTTTTTAAACAATCAACTTGTTTAGAATTACTTAAGTCATACGTCTTAAGCTGTGACACCTATTTTTTTTTTGTCGTGGCGGAAAAACTATACAGCTACCTCCGGCCTTGGACAGAGCGGAAGTTACGTGGGACTCCCTCCTGCCTAGAGGGTATACCCAAACTTAAAAACCACCACGGCATGTCCCTCACGCTGAGTTTTTCCAGGTGCCCGGGGAACACAATTGCATTCTTCCCGGGTATCTAACAGGCGCCCCAGATCCCAGTCCACCAAACCCAACAAGTCCCAACGTCACCCAAAGTCGAGGTTCGAGTCTCACAGGAGACGCCCTTAGGAGAACGTTCTCTAGATATCGTTTAGCCAAAGTGCTCTTTTCTCAGGCTGAGCTTCATGCTCGCCAAGAACCCCACACATAAGTTTTAAGTTGTGACACCTATTTTTTTTTGTCGTGGTGGAAAAACTTTACGGCCTTGGACAGGACAGAAGTTACGTGGGACTCTCCCCTGCCTAGAGGGTATACCCAAACTTATAAACCACCACGGCATGACCCTCACGCTGGGTTTGTAATGTAACATTACTCTACTACTCTAGTACTCTGTCCGGGCACCTACCAGACGCCCCTGTCAAGCGCCTTCCGCGCTAGAGAGGAGAGAATCACAGGGACAGTGCGGGAACCCTCCCCCCTCCCCCCATAGCTAACTGCCGCTTCCCAATTCCCAAGGGAAGTTGTGTGAAGTGCATGGGAGGCACATTGAATACTCGCCCGCAAATAATACACGCACACAAATAATACAATACTCGCTCATCTGATCAAGAATCATATGATTGGCAGACAAAAGGATTCGATCTTGAACGCAGTTTAGAACGCTTCTTCGCTTTATTAGATGCAGGCATCGCTACAATCACAACAAGTACAAAATAAAACATAATTCGTAACATTTATTAATAGTGGCAAATAAAGCATAATACTTGTTTATAAATTCGGGTTTATTTGGTTTGATTTCTAAACTCAGCGTGTTTTAACGATTAGCACAAAAAACATTCACTAAAGTAGAACGACATTTACATTCCGGGAAATACTTGTCCTTTTATATTTATAAAGGACTTTCCTACAGTAGAGTTAACTAATTGACGAGGGTCTTATTTCATTAGGCGAAAGATCTTTGAATAAAATTGAGAAAAAAAAAAAGTTCAATGGACACTGTAAAGAACACGAGAATGTTGAATAACTGTAACCTGACTAAAGTTATTATTTTTTTATAAATGGACTTCGTCATGCAAAAAGGATCCAAGCCACATTGAGAATGTGTAGAGATAGAGTCAGCATTGATTGTGACGTTTGACGGAACTTTGTTAAATATGCCACAATTGGGCAAATTTTTTGGGGTTTCTTGGTGATATTAATGATCCATCCTTAATAGTTTGTACTTATATTTATACTGAGCGAAAGTATTGATAACTTTAGCATACATAACTAAATTTTGATGTTTTTGTGGACTTAATCCTTTTGTATAACTTAATCCAAATGCAATCGTAATTAAAATTAAAAGTTTATTAAATTATTATATATTTATAGTTGGTTTGGCCTTAACTCACGCAATAATAGGTGTTTTGACGTAATTTTGGTACATAATATATAGTTTATGAGAGTTCCGTTAAGCGTCATTACGTAATAACCTCTTTACGCTTATGAACTTACGCATTTACAAAATCAAATATGGATGCAGTGTTAGCGAGCACTTCTAGTTCCAGTTTGTAATAAATAAAATATAATATTCACCAAGCCTCGTATACGACGAGGAGTGTGACAGGGAGATGTAATTTCCCCGAAACTACTTAATGCTGTGTTGGATGACATATCTTTACTTCTGGATTAGAATGGGCCTGGCATCAATACAAACTAGGAATAATTCTACCAACTAAGGTTTACTGATGAAGGCAGAGACGGTTCAGACAATAATAATGAAGATTTCGTAGTCAGTGACGATAAACATGAAAAATACGAAAAAACCCCCGTTTTCATTTTTCACATTACGTTCGAAAACCGAAGCTGTCTCTTCTTTGAAGTGAGCACTAGTGTGTTTTGAATGACAGTTTATATGCGTAATATAAATATTAAATTAAGTGGACTATAAAATAATCTTTAACAACTGTGATTACGAAGCAGTAGTTTGTAAAGGGAGTTAAATTACTGAGAGTGACATAAACACCGTGAATGAGTAACATTAAACACGTTGAGATAAAAAGATTTTCCCGCTAAAATATAATTAGCCGTAATGGAGCCCGAGCTTTTGATGTAATCTGCCTTCGGGATCTCTTAAAGCTGGTTCACAAATGATGTAATTAACTAACCTTTTAATAAAAATACAACGAAATAACGCTGAATATAGAAAACATAAATAAATTTATAAGGTTTTAAGTCAACGAGCCATGATAAAAAATTGTTTTTTTTTTAAATATGCTACAAGTTAGCCCTTGACGGCAATCTCACCTGATGGTAAGTGATGATGCAGTCTAGGATGGTAGCGGGGGAACCTGTTAGGGGTATGGCCAGCCCATGCTCCTAATTGGTATCAACGCGACATCGTGCCGGAACGCTTAATCGCTTGGCGACACGTCTGTGCCGGAAGGGTTCTAACTAGCCACGGCCGAAGCTTCCCACCACACCAGAGTTGGGTATCAGACTCAGGAACCAGGACCATATCAGGACCAGGACCTTTAATATGTACTGACCAGTAACTTTATAATGTGACAGCGCACGCGCTGCGCCACGGAGGTCGTCGTTTGGTGACAAATTTAACATTTGTCGAAATACAGATAATAGACGATGAATCCAAAAATTTTGGTTTGCCGGAGGGATGTGGATTATAATCCGGCGTTTTAAATTTATAAATTTGATATTTAATACAAATGTAGATAAAACACTTATAAAATACATAGATGAATACAATGTTTATAATTTAAACAATATAGATAATAACTTTGACTATTATTATCATTGTTTAACCACCCACATGTAGGCAACTAAGCATGTAGAATTAAGAACAATAAAGTAAGAAATAAAAAACAGTTAAAATTACAATAAAATTTGCTAATAAGCTATCTAAGGAGCCTTATTGACTACTACGAGTAGTTCGCGGGTAGATATTAATCTAGAAGTTAATTACAAAAGAACACAGATCTGAAGGAGTCTGCCAATATAAAACCTGTCATCTGTCAATCTGCATGTTGATTGATAGCGGCCTGCCAGTCTGGGACCTCAAGGTTTCATAAAACACACTTGTAGATCGTCGGCGGCCTATCGACATTTGTCTTATGTCAGTTAATCGATATGTAGATTCTGTTCTTTGATTTCAAATTGCCTGGGAATTTAGAGAAACTACTGTAACGGGCAAGGTGGAGGGAAGAAGACCAAGAGGACGTAGCCACATACGTTGGTCCGATCAGATCAGCACTGCACTCGGTACATCATTCTACGCCGCACTACATAATGCCGGAAGCAGAACCATCTGGAGAAAAAGGTGATCCATGCTAAGGATCGCGACCCTCAGTAATGAGAATGACGATGCAGAGAAAGAGAGAGAGAGAGAAAGAGAGAGAGAGAGAAAGAGAGAGAGAGAGAAAGAGAGAGAGAGAGAAAGAGAGAGAGAGAGAGAGAGTTCTTTGAGGCCAAGAAGAGGCAGGCCACCCGATAGTACTAAAAACTGAGGCCGAACTGATAATCAGTGGGGCATTATGAACATACGAACACTAAAGATTTATAGGGTCCCGCCATTTGATGATCCCTTGGGAACCCCTAGAAAAATTCTCAAATATTTTCGGCACTTGTACTAAAAACTGTAAAATATTCACCCAATTTACAAACACAATGTAAAGCATGTCTGATAGCACACTCATTTGGTATATGTTTTATAAAAACCTTTAAAAATCATATAACCTAACTGATAATTTGGAATAAGTTCCCCCATCTCCAGGTTTTAGATTGTACATTATTTACGACACAGTAAAATCCGTTACGTTTTTTACGTTACTTTTACGTTTTATGTTTATCTAAACAGACAAGAAGCGGTGACAGCCTAGTGGTTAGGGCGTCAGCCTCCTAATCAGCGGTCGGCGGTTCGGATCCGGGCTTGCAACTCTAACTTATCGGAGCTATGTGCGTTTTTAAAAAATTAAAATATCACTTGCTTCAACGGTGAAAAAAAACATCGTGAGGAAACCTGCATGCCTGAGAGTTCTCCATAATGCTCTCAGTGTGAAGTTTCCCAATCCGCACATGGCCAGCGTGGTGGACTATGGCCAAACCCTTCTCATGTTGAATGGAGACCCGTGCTCTGTAGTGAGCCGGTAATGGGTTGAACATGATGAAACAGACAATAAACTAAATACGGAATACATACAACAAGAAATATGGCTACTAACCTCCTTTATTTTGCAACTAAACAGCTTCTATAAACAGTGCTTTATTCTACACAACATAAATACGTTCACAGGTCTGTATAAATAAAAATCCTTTGCGGCTAAGTGCCAAGTAAAGCCAATTAAACGTCGAGTACACTGCAATGCAAAGAAAATAAGTGAGTGGAAACACCCTTTGTACGGTTGTTTCTCTTAGTCAAAGGTTTTTCAAAAGCACAACATAGGTATATATAGAACTAGGTGTTCCCCGTGGTTTCCTGCGTTAACTAAGGTCGTCGTAACGTATTATATTTCATAACAATACCGCGCGGTGCTCGTTTACATGCACGTAAACTCTCCTCCCATGCGTATTTTAATGCATTATTTACCAAACCTTACCGGGCGTATGAAGCTGTGGTAGCTGTGGTTAGGACGTCCGCCGGATAATCAGAGGTCGGGGGTTCGAACCCGGGCTCGCAACTCTTTACTTTTCGGTGCATTTTTAAGCAATCAAATATCACTTGCTTCAACGGTGAAGGAAAACATCGTGAGGAAACCTGCACGCCTGAGAGTTCTCCTTAATGTTCTCAAAGGCGTGTGAAGTCTGCCAATCCGCACATGGCCAGCGTGGTGGACTATGGCCAAACCCTTCTCATATTGAGAGGAGACCAGTACTCTGTAGTGAGCCGGCAATGGGTTGATCATGATGATGATGATGATGACAGGGCGTTTATCTACACGAGATTGTCTTGATTAAGAAAATATCTTTTTTGTATGAATTTTTTTGACGACCTCCTTGGCGCAGTTCGTGCATTGTCGCATTATAAAGTTGGAGGTCCTGGGTTCGATTTCCGGCTCGAGTCTGGTCTGGTGGGAGGCTTCGGCCGTGGCTAGTTACCACCCTACCGACAAAGACGTGTCGCCATGCGATTTAGCGTTCCGGCACGATGTCGCGTGGAAACCAATTAGGGGGCGTGAGTCTACCATACTCCTAACAGGTTAGCGCGCTACCATCCTACACTTACTACCAGGTGATATAGCAGTCAATGGCTAACTTGTAGTGTGTAAAAAAAATAATTACCTACCTAAAATTTTAATTATATAAATTTAAAGAATTTCAATATTCCATGACATTTCTGATTTCGACATTTTAAAACGACTGCGATTGTCCGCTTACAAATCTAATACGATCGGTAGTGTGGTGGAGTGGCGATGTAATAATACCTATTGGGTGGTCTGCCAGTGCCTCAAAACTACTACAACTAATTGCAACTAAGATGCGAGTAAATACTGCGAAGTAAACCAAGCAATACCACAAGGCACACTGGGAGTCGGGACAATGAGTAAAGTTTCAAACTCCAAGCTCTTTTGTGCACTGTTAACTAAATAAAGTTGCGTCCACACAATACGTATCCTACATATATAGTTCTCTTTTAACTTCGAATAGTCGGCAGTATATCAAACTACTCATACAGATGTCTGTTAACAGATGATACCGTCAATGGGAGATGTACTTATTGTTGTATATGGCCGTTATAACTGAATAATGTCAAAAACAAAATGAAAAATAAAACTGTCACTATACGCAGCTCGTCATTTCATTACATGGTGACAGCGGTGCGGAAAAAAAATTGTTTTATAAAATGATATATAGTTATTCCGTAAGACTGGTTGTGTGTAATTATAAGTTTAAGACAGTATTTGTAATTTGCTAAGAAATTGAGCACGCAAGGCCTCCCGCGGATCTCGTTGCATTTTAAAATTTGAGGTCCTGGGTTCGATTCCCGGCTCTTGTCTAGTCTGGTGGCTGTGGCTAGTTACCATCCTACCGACAAAGACGTGTCGGCAAACGATTTAGCGTTCCGGCACGATGTCGTGTAGAAACCAATTAGGAGTATTGGTTTACCATGCCCTAACAGATTAGCCCGCTACCCTCTTAGACCGCATCATCACTTACCATCAGGTGAGATGCCGTCAAGGGCTAACTTGAAGTATATAAAAAAAAATTACATTCTAAAACAAGAAAAAATTGTACTTGTAAAAGACCTAGTGTTAGTTTATAAGTTAAATATAAAGTTATGTTTAGTTAAGCTTGACCTCGGCTTCGTCCACGTTGTTTTTGATTCTCACATATCCCACAGGAACCATAATTTTTTCCGGGATAAAGAGTAGCATATTTGTTGCCTCCGCGTATTATCTGTCTCCATTCTAAATTCCAGTCAAATTGGTTCAGTACTGGTGAAACATCCATACATCCATGCATACAAGCTTTCGTGTATGCCTATTTATTATAAGTAGCGATACACGTGTTTTATGTATTTAGATTTACCACATATATTTACGTGAAATTAAAGCGTTTTATATGCGAGGGGCTTTTAGCCATCGTTTGATGTTTTCGCGAAATTGACACCAGAAAGGTGTTGGAAACCGCCTCATGAAATAGGAAACCATTGCCCAATATTGTGACATAATAGTTTAGATAATGATGATGTCATGGTTGTTCATTTAAAGTTTACAATAATTCCATAAATGACAGTATATTACTTTAAAAATATAAACATGTATAGGATCGGGCGGATTTTTACTATATCCGTCCGACATCGTGTAAGCAATTTTCAGGTATCGTGCAACAAGAACACCTTTAGATTTGACTCAGATTTATTTGAACACTGAATTTAACTAATATCGTAATAGCAGAACTTTTAAGATAATAACCACTAAGAGAAACTTCTTTTTTTTCGTTGACGACTGTCGAAGCACGCCAAAACTGTTTACGCTTGCTAGCCGCTTGCTGGCGCGCTTGCGTTTCATTTAGTATACGTATTCATTTCCGGCTACTACACATATTTAATGTCACAAAAACTGTTTAAACACTTTTGGTCGGTTTTATGCTGATATATTTAAAAAACACCAGCAAAATTTCATTTCGGCTGCATTCTCATCTACAATAGGTGCAACGGGCTCAGTGGATTTAGAGGAAAGCTTAACGCAGGCGAGCTTTTGGTGTTCGTTTGGTATTGTTCCGTCCAACTGGAATTAGTTGGTTTGACTGGTTATGATAAACACTACAAATTTTATCTCAATACTGCATTCAAACATAAACCTATCTGATTGAGGAGAAACAAAATCAAAATTATTTTATTACAAAAAAAATTCATTTCAAGATTTAAAAAATTAAAAAAAAAAAAGCTATAAAAGCCCTATTGGTTGCGTCAGAATATCAGGGCTGTTTGGCGGGCTTCGGAAAGAAGCTCTTCCAGAAGAAGTTTTGAATCCGAGGAATCGAACAAACTAAGCGAACGGCAGACCTTCGCTTAGTTTGTTCGAGCCCTAGGGCGTCTCCTGTGAGGGAGAACCTCGGCTTAGGCGACGTTTGCGAGGACAGGGGTAGACCGTTCTTCTCAGAGGCCGTGGATTGGCTCCACGACGTAAGATAGCGGGGACCTCTTCATCGCCGGCGAAGTCGGTCTGTCGGTGACGTTGCGTGTGTGTGAGATGTGATGTCAGTTGTCATCTGATCGTCAGGGCCTAGAGGATACGTTCAAGCCTCCTCTTTCGCAGAGGAGTGATAGGTTGGGGGAGTAAAAAGAGGCCGCCCCTACGAGAGGGTTGAGGTGTCGGATTGACGTATGTACAATGTATCACTTGATCTTTTAGTGTGTAGGTAACACGATCTGGGAACCATGGTTCTATATTTCGACTAAAACTATTTTTTTTATTGTTAACTATTTGATAATCTTTGGTTATTTTATTGTACACAGCAAAATCAGAGCAAAAGGATGGATTCATGGAGAATATTACTTCTAAATGGTAGCTTTTTTCTGCACGAGGACTTGATTCCGTCATTATCCTACCCTTTCTCCGCATCCTTCCTCATCCTTACTCCATCCTTCCCTTCCCTGCCCTAACTCTATCCTCCCCTAACTCCGCCCTACAGTGATTGGTTAGTTTTATATAGAAGTATAGCATAAGTAGGACTTTGTAGTGTGCACACTGTGTTTTATACGACACAGATCTATCTGTTGTGTGGGGATTAAATTAAGCATTTCACTGCACATTGTTCACTCACTGTTCACTGTACATCCTCTTACTTAAAAATGGGAACAGTCCCACATATTTTAAGTACACTTTGTCTTGAGAACGTATAATGGATTTTATCCATGCAATAAAACTGCAATGTTAGCTATTGTTAGCGCTCAGCATAACGTCTATTCCACTGAAATCGTACGGTTTAACATTTCAGCAAAAACTAATCTCTCTTTATATATACTTCCCTGATACTTAGATGTTAAAGTGCATTTTGATAGCCTAGTGGTTAGGGCGTTAGCCTCCTAATCAAAGGTCGGCGGTTCGAATCCGGGCATGCATCTCTAACTTTTCGGAGTTACGAGTATGTGCGTTTAAAAAAAAAAAACTATTCTCCATAATGTTCACAAAGGCGTGTGAAGTCTGCCAATCCGCACATGGCCAGCATGGTGGACTATGGCCAAACCCTTCTCATATTGAGAGGAGACCCGTGCTCTGTAGTGAGCCGGTCATGGGTTGATCAAGATGATGATGATGATATTATTGCACTTAAAATATGTTGTATTTAAGGAATTAAAGGAACTAGTGGTTGCCACACAATTTTAATAAATATTACATGTCAATCAAAATTAGCAGTAGACATCCGCAAACTGAAAAGATGATAGATTTTCAAAGTGACTATTACAATTATGATAGCGAAATTTATAGCTAGTGTCGACTATTCGAGCACACTAACATACGTAATCGATAGCGCTGCACTATAAACTAATCAAAGTTACTTTAACACGAATACGTACAAAGGTTTCTTCCGGTTCAAGTTAAGTAACAGTTTGGCCATTAGACAAGCGGTTCCTCCGGCAACATTCTAAATAGAAACAATGAAATGGTTATTAGAATAGAATGTACTTACACAGTGAGAGGATAAAAACAAAAAAGTGCAAAAATAACAAAGAGCTAAAATCTTTAGGTTGATACCTATTTGTATTCCATATCTGATCGTACGATGTGCCATAAAAACAAGTTTTATTTGCACTACCTGGATAGATGGAAATCTCGTCCCTCCGTTTACCAAAACGCTTTTTCGCGCTCACGCAAATTCTAAAAGCAGCTTCTATGTATCGTGTTTCCATTAAGTTTAATCCTTCAAAAGCCGACAAATTTGCATTTGCTCAAGTACTAAAGATGTTCATGGCTGGTGGATATAGTCCAAAGTCAAAGGGGATATCAAAGATCCCTTGCTATCTGTCTTTAAAACAAAAACCGTGCTGGGAAGCTATAGAATATTCTAGAAAAGAAGTCAATGCGTTTCATATCGATGCGACATCAATAACGTAACAGTGCAAATCCTTTTGATAACTGGCAGAGTATTAGAAAGGATTTTTTTTTTCATGTTAACGCCTACATGTCAGTCGTAGAAGGGTTAGGGTGGAACCAAACTTTAAAATCTTGCATTGGTAAGGACGTCGCGATTTAGACTATATATATAGTGACTATTGATAGATAGTGACTTGAATCTGATTGTTTATACCGCCAATATGTAAAGTGAATGCGTTAAAAAAGTTCTGCAAAAAGGAAAGTAAATATGCTAAGTAAACAAAGATTGGTGGCGGCGTGCAAAAAATCAATAGTAATTTACTGGACGTATTTTCCGAGCTCAAACAAATGCCCTGGCCACAAATCAACGCTAATGGAGCCACTTCCTGTGACGTGTGCTAACTGCCATCGGCAAGCCACTTTGCAGGCGACGGGAGCTGGCTAAATATAGGTTCAATATTGTTGTAGCATGTTTCATTGAATACAAACACTACTCCACGTACCGTGCATTTTGTTTTGTTTCCTCTTTTATTACTGTTTTTTGTAGTTTTAGTTACCGTTGCCATACGTTCTAATACTTCCTAATACTGTAATACAGAACCGAGTAGGTCTCTTTGAAAACAGGTAGACGAAAATGTGGTGTTCAATTTAAGACTAGGTAGATTTTGTTTCGTAAGTTTTTTTGTTATTTTTATGTTTTTAATTTATTTAGCAGTATTTGTTTTATATTTTGTTTTGTGTTGTGTTGTGGTCGAAAAAGGATTTTTTTTAAATAAAGCATTCAAATCCTTTGCCCTTATTGTATTTGGATAGAAACAAGATTAACAACATGACAGAACAGGATGGTACAAGCATGTTACATGAGAGAAGATCATGACATAAAATGGCCGGAACAAATGAATATGTGGACATGCACTGTCGCATTGAAATTTATAAATGTTTTAGTTAGTTATATACCCAGTTTTAATATAGCGATTAAATGAGAGAAACGATACATGGGCAAAAACGTTAAAATCACATGAAATCAAGTTACTTCGCAGGCACAGCTACATACAACCATTTCATAGACCTGGCATTCTCTTTAACCCTTCTACTTTATCAAATGCGACAAGGAGTTTGAAACAAAACTACACAACAATACCGTTATTCACAAAACTTATTATTGCATGTTTCCTCAAACATGAACCCTGCAGTCAAATCGTTCGCTTGTACTCAAACGTTTGATCAATAGTCGTAGACATCGTAATATCAAGTGACGAAGTTCTATTCCTTGTCCTGAGGCTTGTCACATTGCGCACAAAACGTAACGTGACTCCAAAGGCACGAGTGTATTACAGTTAAGATGTCGAATAGATATAGGCATTTCTTGCAAAAGTAAACACATGTTATACAATGCACGACTGCAAGACATATCTGTAAAGAGTATTTTGTTTTTATCAAAATGACTTTTGAAATTATGTAACTAACTTTCATCACTTCTCTTTCTAAAATAATTCTGCTATGTTGATTTTCGCTGGAATTTTAGAACGTTATGCATCCTACGTGCAAATATGAAACATATTATTTCTCCATTTCTTTCTTCCAATACAGTTCAGTCATAGCGGAGTGATGGAGTAACAAAGAAAGATGATCTTTAGTGAATTATTAAACAGTATTCGGTTATGTTGATTTCTGCTGGAATTTTAGAATATTATGCATCCTACGTACTTATATGAAACATATTATTTCTCCGTTTCTTTCTTCCAATACCGTTCAGTCATTGCGGTGTGATAGAGTAACAAAGAAAGATAATCTTTTGCGGCGGTTTTGTGATTTCAAAGATCTTTATTAATTACTAGACTTGAAGGATAAATGCAGCATTTATGGATATGCTTGCCATTTAAATGTAACATTAAGGTGTATTATATTTTCTTTGAGGTGGGGGTTTATCTTATTAGTAATGTTTTCTCACTTTCTTAGAACTGTCTTTTTGGTCTTGTTGATCTTGTAGCTATTAACATTATGATATAAGAATGTGTCATTTTGATCAAACGAATCCCTTTTGTAAATGGTCGCATGAATTTGCCTCAAGTTGACTAACTTATTGGAACGAAGTTCCTTATCGCGCGTTGTGAAAGGGGGCTAGACGGAAAAAATTCTTACGAAAAGTTGTCACGACACTTTTTGTTATTGTAAGCTGTGCGGCATCGCATGTTTCTCTGTCTGTCTCTCTCTCTTTTATAGAAAGCAAACCAGATATTTTCATTTCTATTTCGCATTGAACAGTGTGGTGTCGCGACGATTATTTTTGTTGAGTGTATACAGGTTTTTTGTAAATAATAAAAAATGAATCCTGACAGTGTTTATGCACTAGTTCCGGATATTGCTGATGGAGTACAAAATTGAGCCTACTGATTAAGTTGATATAACATTATATTTGTTAATAATAAAAAAAAAATATTATTATAACTTAAATAAAATAAAATTTAATTACAATTCCTTCACTAATTAATCGAAAGGAACTTCGTTCCATCCGGGTGTCCCTTGTCACCTCTCAAGTTTTTTTATTATAAAAATTAAAGTAATAACAAAACTAGCCGTGCCGTAACCCTAGGTGTAACACGGAAAAGTCTAGATTATAGATTGCCCCAAACATGAACATTTCAACGGAATTGTTTGCAGGAGGTTATTCAAAGTTCGATCAATATTCGTCTACTTCGCAAATGGATATTGACACGCTCCGTTACGAACGTCACGTTGCATACAAAGGCACCGTGCGACTCACGAAACCAAAGACATTATACGATCAATCAGCTTCGTCCGCACTAGTTATACTTCAGATAGCCATCCTATCATGCTTTGTCATGCACAAGACTACCTGAATCTCATTTGATTTTGACTAGTACTACTATGGAAACTATATTATGTTTTATATCAACTTGCCAATTTTATTTTGTTGCATGTTTACCCCACTTTTGAAACAAAATGTTTTGCTAACTCGACATTTTCATCAATATTCGCCAATACTTCGCAAATGGTTACTGGCACGCTCCGATACGTACGTCACGCTGGATACAAAGACTCCATATGACCCAAAGAACAAAGGTGTCATCTATTCAATCTGCTGCGGCGATATAGTTACATTTCATAGCCATGTTTTCATGCTTTGTCATGCTACTTTAGTCAGGCGCTGCTGCAACTCGATTAATTCACTTATACCTTTTGGACATACGAAAATAGTATAGTTTTATATAGTCCTGTAGTTTGCACATATTTCCTCAAACATTGCAACGTAATGGCAGGCGTACGTCTTGCATACGTAACCAAACGTGTCACTGGTCTACCAGCTTCAAACATGACAGTTTTATTTCAGATTTTTCATTTATTGTCATGCATAAGACTACTTTAGTTAGGTAGAGCCGCCGTTTGTTCAGTTTAACGGGAAGTTAAATTTTAGATTACGTTAAGTTAGATTTGTTACGAAGTGTTTATATTTTCATTAGGAATAACGACGCATGAGGAAAATAGCACACCAGAGGATTTTATTTCATCTCATTTCATTCTCAGTTTTGATATATAGTTATAAGTAGTATATAGTTTTGTTGCTTAAAACATAAAATATATAATAACCCAACGGTGAAGGTCACCGCCAACCAAACACTCATAAAAAGAGAATGTAGCTCTGTCACGCTGCTTACAAAGCTTCACGAAACTTACGAAACTAAAAGCGTTATTTTTCGATCGATATTGTAATAATGAGCAGTCAGTCAAAAATATACCGTGAAAAAATTCATTCCAAAATAAGGTTGGAAACCCAAAATCAAAACAATAAAGTGTTTGACACCAGACGACGTTTAGACGACCTCCGTGGCGTGCATTATAAAATTGGAGGTCTGGAGTGGCTCGAGTATGGTCGAGGAGGCGGCTCGAGTATGGTATGGAGACTTAGGCCGTCGCTACCAAACTAACGACAAAGATGTGCGGCCAAGCGATTTAACGTTCCGATACGATGTCGCATAGAAATCAATTAGGAGTGTGGATTTATCATACAAACAGTTTGGCCCGCAACCATCTTAGACTGTGTCACTTTTATGGTTCATGATATACAGCCCGCTGGCAGACAGAAAAGACTCACAATTATTCATGATAAAGTGTCTCTAACGTTATATTCGTGTTATATATTTGTTAAAAGTGGATTTAAATATTAAAACGTGCTGAAAGAAACTCAGTTAAACTTATTTGTTTATAAAGCGTGACTTATCGTCAAACGTGCTTGAGTGGAATAGCATGTATCAACCACTAAATAAAAATGTGTATACGTAAATGGACTGACTGCCTGACTAATCAACGAACAGCTCTACCTACTGGATTGATCGGACTTAAATTTGGAGGTACAGTTAAAACGAAGGTATCCGCTAACGAATATTAAAAAAAAAAATCTTTGCCCCTTAGTATAATTATATTATTTGGTAAGAGGACAAAAATGCTACTAACTAGTACTTACGAAACTACACGAACCACGAACCAAACGTGAACGAAGTCACGAACAAATGCTAATATTTATGACTTACAAATATTACTTCTTGAAAGTTATATAATGTTTGCATAAACTCGTATTAGGAATTAACTTGAAAGCTGGAACTAGCCCCTTGCCCTCAAAAAAGAGGGTTTTAGAGGTGAGCTTCAAAAAATATTTTTTATCTATTATAAGAGCAATGCATTGTAACAACATTTGTAACAATTGACGACCTCCTTGACGACTGGGAGGTCCTGGATTCGATTTCCGGCTCGTTTCTGGTCTGGTGGTAGGCTCCGACCGCGACTAACTACCACGAAAATCCTCGACCTCATAATCCAAATTGAAATATTTGATGATCATCAAAAATAAACTAAACTTAAACAGACAATAGCAAAAGGAGACCTTAGTCTTCTTAAAACATAGGTATAATCGTATATCAGCCTTTCATTTTCTCGGAAATTGAACTGGAATAAACTATAAAATTAATTTCCTCCCGACTTAGATCAACCGCACGGTTTGCGGTTTTGCGGTTTATAAAATCCCTTGTTTTATGCACTAGATCTACAAAATACTTACGCTCTTAATAATAGACGTTGCATATCGTTTGCATATGTATACAATGCTTGTTTGTCTTCTTCTTTCGATTGTCAAATTACTGATGACAGAAAGGGAGAAATGTATATAGTAAGGCGCATATGTGTGTAATGTTAATAATCTCACCGTTTTCTATATTTGTATATGATGAGAACGATGAACGCATTTCCGATGAACAGCGCCGCTATGAGCAGCGACGGGATGACGATGTCTGTAAACAAAAACACAAATTACTATTCAGAAGTGGGATATATATTTTTTTATTTGTTTTAGCTACATTTCAACTTGCGTTGGCGGTTGGTTGTGGCACTCAAGAATTTGAGACGAAATCTCTTGATGATATTGTCTTTCGTAGTCTCATCTTTGGTAATCGCCCCGCTGTAAATATTCTCGCAACAATACAACAAACACCTGCGTACTTTACGCTCGAATTCCGGCTGTTGTAATTGCAAACCGCTCCCGAATCTGTTAACTTACGCCTCAGCGAACCTTAGAGACAACTAAAACTTTGTGTCAAAATTAGACGAGTGGGAAATGTACGCGTGAGATATTACCCATCAACTTATCAACATAATGCCAAGAATGAAATAATTACGAAGGTGGATGTAATGTCATTATTTCACAATGGGCGTAATCTATTTAGATCTATTTAAACATTTGTGCTTATATTCATCTTTATATCGAGAAATTCCAGAAGAACGAATTCAATATTTTTCCGGCCATAAATTTAAAAAATGGAAAACAATTTCCATTTTTAAGTACCATTTATTATTTATACTCTCAAGTTTTTTTTTAAATGAAGGTTTTTAGAGTGTGTCGAAGCTAACTCGATGGAAAGGAAGGAAGCGTTATGCAACTTCGTTCCTTATATTCCGTCCGGAATGTTGCTGATATTATCGTCAAGCGTTGGCTGCCATACTAATTTACATTATGTGTTAGTTAAATGTGTCTTTTTCCGATGGGCTGATACTTCGTTCCGTATAAACATATTTGTCTCGGATATTTGTCTCTCTTGCTTGTGATATACAATATGTTCGTTTAAGATTTTAAGGCTTTGTAAAAAACGGTACCCAATGGTTGTCCATGCGTATGCCCATCTGTGGGACAGTCAGTCACAACTCACAAGGGCCTTCCAGTTTCAGCCGTAATAAATAGCCTTTAAAATAATGCTCTACGCAACAGAATACGGCCTTACGGCCTCTAGTATTTCAAATTAAATCATTGACTTAAACCGGACGTTTAAATCTAGATTCTATCGAAAACAGAATAATAAAATCATTAGTGAAATTAATAGCAATAAGGTAAACTCTAAAAAGAAATGAAAGTTTGTTGGAAATTTTGCTTTTCAGAAATTGTATTAGTCTCTGAAAACAGCTCTTATGGTTTTAATTTCAATATTGATGAAAATTGGTTACATTATTTTAAGATCTGTAAACGGAGTCCCCTATAGAGTGAATTATATTTGTTTACCTCTAAATCTAGGTAGAGGAAAAAATGTCCATCTAATAATCGCACTAAAATTATAAAAGCTAAGCTAATTTTGAGTGTAAGTGTGTGTGTATGTTTGTTACATCTTTACGCCGGATGACCGATTTTCTGAAATTATGAATAAAGTTTTTTTTTATAAATAAATCCCCGGAGTTTTTGTCCGACGTCCATGGTGTCCGCGGGATTTATGTTAAAAAAATTGAATTTCACTTGGATGAACTCTAATTATAGCTATAGTTTGCCATATCTAACTTCCTCGGAATTAAATTTATATGTTCGGAATAAAAACATGAATGAGTCATGAAGTATATAAACCCTGTAATCTACGCAGACGATGTAGCGACCAGTGAAGTAGGAGCGAGTAGTGAAGTAGGTGTGGAACAGCCTCCCAACTACCGTGTTCCAAATATAGTCTTGGTGCCTTCAAGAGAAATGGCTTTTTGTAGGCAAGCGCGCTCCACCCTAGACCTCATCATTACTGTCCATCAGGCATGATTGTAGTCAAGCGCAAACCTACCTTTAATTACAAAAAAAAATATCAGCAAGTATTTAAGTTATACAATCAAAAATAAAGGACAAGTTACAAAGGATCTTTGCGAAGACTTAATTCCCGAAGTTGGCTACAATTCTCAATGCGGCCATTAAAGATTCTAACTCTCGTTCCTACTTCGCAATTTACATAAATACCTTCTGTTTCGGTGACCCAACTAACGTTTAATGGACTGTTAAATTGTTCGTGATCCTTGATAAAGGCTTGAAGGTATTTCATATCAGGTATTATAATTCATTAATAATGAGGCCAAATTGTGGTTTTAGTCGTCGTAATGTTATCACCTTCTAGATATTATATATTACGTGATGATGAATAATCACTGCAGTGTGCAGCAATAACGAATAATTCAATTTTTTTAATGATATTATTATATATATGGTCCTCGCTCATGTGCCCTGACGTGGCTTATATATCCTACTCTATCTACGTAATGTCTAACTATGACTGCATAAAATATTAATTAAAAAAAATGTTGTCCTCTTTATGTATAAGCTAATTTCTTGTTAATCCTTTATCTCTTAAATTACTTTAAAAACTTAAAATTTGAATTATTTTAGAACCAAATTAAGTCAGTTTACGTCTGAAAATAGTGACGAATTATAGTGCATACATGGTCGAGGAGGGTTTTCTTCTGTGGTGTTTCATGAGGGCAGTGTTCAGTGTTGACCCTATTCATAATTACCGCCGAGTTGTTGGCGGCCAATAGATCAAAATTAAAGTCTCCAATAACTACTGCTCTTTTCTTGCGATTCATCTGTATTGAGAGGGTATCTAAAGTTTTTACCGACCAGACTTATATATAGCACCACCATCCACGATAGCTTTTCCAAATGTATAAGAAGTGGTTATCGTGTTGCGAAAATTATAAAAAAAAAATAGGTTTTATTATAAGTTATGATATATGTATTTACTTATGTAATCTAAAATATGTCGTCACTTCTATTCTTTTGAGGAATTTAAACATTAGCACTTTGTCTATATTAAAAGCAAACTAACATAAATAGATGCCAAATTCTTGAGTGAATTCTTATTTACCGCGGACACTTTTTGACAACCGCTAGCACATCCAGTATATTATTGATTGACAATAAAAAAAAATAAGTTGAGGTTATGTTTAAATTGTTACTCACCAACTATCATATTAGCCTCGTTGTGCGGCAGCTTTACGTCCCCAGCGACCTTTGCAGTCGCTTCCTCTGTAACAAAAACCACATTCTACATCCCAACTAAATCAAGCAATTTTTGACCTATTTTACCTAAATTATGAATAAATTATATTTCAAATAAAATTTATCAGAATAAAAAAATATGCTATTAAAAAAATATATCAAAGATATAAAGATAACTTCTTGGTCCCATCTTGGTTTTGTCTATTAGCTGTGCTAACCCTATTGGTTTCCACAGCGTAACTGGGCTGTTAGGCGAGCTTCGTAAAGAAGCTCTGCCAGAAGAAAATTTGAGCCCTAGGGCTCGAATAAAGTAAGGGAATGTCTGCCTAACGGCGCCTCCTGTGAGGCCGAACATCGGCTTAGGCGACGTTTGGGATAACGGGGGTCGGACGGTAACGGGGGGGGGTCGGACGGTTCCCATCTTGGGAGGTGGCGTGAATAGTTGCGTAGGTTACGACGGCCACAAAATTAAGCCAAACCTATCAGATCCAATATGATGGCATTTATTACTCGGAATAAATATACATATTGGTCGTCACTTTATCATAAGATTCACAAAAACATATTTATTGATGTAAGCAAATGCTCCAGCACTTGATCTCTACACTTGGAGGTTAAGGGTAGATAATTAGAGGTCTTAATGACATCTGTCATTAATGGTCGTGCGTTTTGTTTTATGCAACATAAACTTATAGGCCGTATGGTCACCGATCTTTGCCTTTCCTGAAATGGATGCATAAATACAACAACAACATACATAAACTTAACAGAGTAACTTTATGGTGTACTACATATACACGAGCTCCTTTTCTTAATTAGAAACAATACTCTTAAGATCAGGTGAGAAGTCTGTTCTTTTGCCCTCGATGAAATATAAAAAAAGTACACAAAGTCATCTGATTTTCATAATGCAACAAAAGGTTTACCCTGGCGCTTTCAATGCTCAAATAATATTAAGCACCAGGATGACGTTTGACTTGTAGTATCTTAACCTAGAAAAAAAATCCAACTCAGCATTGTGAACTTTGTCTTATACTACAAGCGATTGTGCAATGTTTTCAGTTCGGACTTCAGTCCAGGTGACGCCATATTAATACCTAGGTACTACGCAGTTGAATTAGCGCGATCTATTGAAATAATTAGTTCCCTAGTCACTGAACAATAAAAATTATATACCTAAATAAGATCGATATAAATTATAACGGAATTATCGTTGTAAATATATAATACATAACATAATATCGAAACATATCCACTCAATAACAGCAAAAATATTTTATGATCTCTCGGACTAATTAATTACGTTGTCAAAATATTTGTCAGATGCATACGCAGGAGTTTTCGTATCCTCTTTGAAGTAAAGAGGCTTATCAAAGAGGATTTGTATTCACTACAATAATTCCAGACAAAGTGTCCGCAGGCTTTAACTGGATGTCTTAGTGTAATGTTATGCCTATACCCTGAAACCTTCCTGAACAAACAAAAGCTTAAATATAGCAAACATAAATATAAATCGAGACAGTCAATCATTTGATTCATAATCATCTTTATCGACACATTAACAACTCACTACAGGGCGCTGTTTCCTCTCAGGATTAGAAGAGTTGTGGCGTAAAGTGCGGAGTGAAGCGAAGCGAAGTGTAAAAGATTCAATTTAGTATTATTTTGAATAAATTAGCAATGCATATAAAACTCCGAATAGATAGTAGGAGTTAGAGATGCCGGAAAACAAACTCGGTCATCCCGAAAAGAGAACCGGAGTCTTCTTGCGAGATCTATAAAGCACACTTAGCCTTACCTATTTCCTAAGACTTAAGATACATTAGAAACGAGACAGAGTTATTTGCTGGCATAAATCTGTCTCGTTCTAACACTAATTTTGGCTAAGTACAATTTCAGCCTTATACACAAAGCTCCGTGACGCAGCGTGTGCTCTGTCGCATTATAAAGTCCCTGGTTCGCTTCCCGGCTCGAGTAGTCTGGTGGGAGGCTTCAGCCGTTAGTTGGCGCCCTACCGACAAAGACGTGTCGCCAAGCGATTTAGCATTCCGGCACGATGTCACGTAGAAACCTATAAGGAGTATGCGTTTACCAGAACCTAAACAGGTTAGCCCGCTGCTATCTTAGGCTACATTATCATTTACTAACACGTGAGATTGCCATCAAGGGCCAACTTAGTGTATAAACAAAAATGTAATTATAAAGTGCCTATAATTTGTTTACTCTGTATGGAATCGCTACATTTAAACCGCAATTAAGATCACTGTACCGAATATAAATACCTCGATGCGTTTCAAATAACATTTGAATCAAATTACCTAAGTATGAGCTATAATATCGGAACAACTATTGTCAATTACGTTTCATGCGTAAATTTATCGATTAAATATTTCTATTTCAGTTATTCCTGCAGTAAAAAGTAGCCTAGATAGCCGGAATCAGTTCAGCCGGTAATAATCGGCTAATGACTACGTCGCGCAGCCTTATAAAATCCACTATTCAGGTCGGGATAAAAATATATTAACGGAAGCTTGATTAGTTGTGATAGCATAGCGGTTAGGACATTCACCTCCTAATCAGAGGTCGGGGGTTCGATCCCGGGCACGCACCTCGAACTTTCCAGAGTTACGTGCGTTAAAATATCGCTTCAACAGTGTTCAAAACATCCTGAGGAAACCTGCATGTCTGAGAGTTCTCCATAATGTTCTTGAAGGCGTGTGAAGTCTGCCAATCCGCACATGGCCAGCGTGGTGGACTATGGCCCAACCCTTCATGATCATGACGATGATGAAAATTGATGCCAATTCTGGTATGATACTGATAGAATACGAGTGTTGTACAGAATTAGTATCCATAAGAATTAGCTGAACTGTCAAAACCTATTTAATACGACATAGCCTTGACCTAAATATGTTATCATTAAGTTTTAGATAATAACGTTATATAACAATAATATATTATGTATTCGTCTTTGTTGTTAGGTCTTGAAGATTGAAATAGATTGGTAGCCACTATATCCTTTATAGTAAAAAACAGAACTTTTTTCAGACCTGACAATTTAAAGTTCTTTTAAAGTACAATAGGTACGTACCCTAATACGCAATATAAATAATTAAGAGCAATATTCAATTTATACCCCACTCCCCGTGGATAACCGAAGCAATTTTGCTTACCAAGCGCCTGGGAATTGAACGAAAATAATCAATCTCCAACTGAACAAGAAAACAACTATTAGGTTCCTTTCTTGTAATGAATTTTTTTTTTTTTATCCACTACAAGTTAGCCCTTGACGGCAATCTCACTTGATGGTAAGTGATAATGCAGTCTAAGATGGTAGCGGGCTAACCTGTAAGGGGTATGGTAAACTCATACTCCTATCGGTTTCTACGCGACATCGTGCCGGAACGCTAAATCGCTTGGCGACACGTCTTTGTCGGTAGGGTGGTAACTAGCCACGGCCGTAGCCTACCACCAGACCAGACTCGAGCCGGGAATCGAACCAGGACCTCCAACTTTATAATCTGAGAGCGCGCGCTGCGCCACGGAGGTCGTCAACTCAAATTGAGATTGACTTCTGAAAATAAGGGCATTAGAAGAAAAATGAAAATCACGCCTAAGGTAACGTTGTGCTTCTTCTTCTTTGGCCTAGACCAATTGAATTGAATAGAATGCTGAGATTAATGTAAATGGAATGCAGAGGTCTGTCTGCCAAGAACAAAAACCGATAGATAGTATTGCTGATCCCTTTTAAAAGCTCGCTTAACAAAATCGGAACACAATCTAATTCCATAATTATAAAAAATTAAAAATTCCCTTCAAAGATTACTACTTTTATACAAGAACAAATGAACGCACCAAGCCGAAATCAGTGCTGTGTATTCAAAGAACCGAACTTGATTAGTGGTAATTCGATTTTTTTCTCATCACTGTCCAGGCCTGAAATAAAGCAATTTATGTACGTATGATATTAGAAGATTGACATTAATAGAAAAACCGTTTTTTGGCTGTTGCTTCTTTAGTAATTATTCGCAAGGAAAACGACTTAATTTATATTAAGCCAAATTTTCATTCTACACATTGCGGTTTCGTTTTCAATTTCAGAAGCTAGAACAGCGAATTTAGTTGTCCTTTTAACTAACAAACATTGTTTAAAACGCTTTACTTAAATTCGTGTATACTTATTGAACCTCGTTAGCATATAAAACCGTCTAGCAATTTTGATTATTATTATGTTTACTGGCATATTATTTAGGTGGGTAACGAATGACGTTTTGTTTTTTTTTTCCTTATCAGCAGAATTCGTAGTTTTGCAAGATCCATTTAATATCTTACGAAAATGACGTCGAGTTGATACTCGAGAGTCTTGGTAGACTCTTACTTCCACAGGTAATCGTTTTTTATCGCTCCTTTGATGAGCTGATAGACCACGCAAGTATTAACGAAGTAGATCTCTTCTAAAAGATAACATAACCTGGACCCTTATTCAAAGTAGGAGTTGAGAAAACTTAAGGGCCTCTTGAACATCTAACCTCGTATACACACTCGATGAATAAAAGCCAGGCAAACGTGCACAGTGCAATTCGTAATTTCTTCATTCTTAAGATGGTACATCGACAAGAAATATCAACGCACGTTTCGCGTGATGTTGACTTCATAATCTGCAAAGTAACGCTTTCTTAACCATGTAACACTTCGTACATGACTACGACACCCACTTCTGTAGGAGATTACGTTTCACTATTACGTTTCTAATAATATCTAATAAATTTAACCCTTGACAGTAATCTCACCCACTCATAGTGAGCTTTCCTGCCAGTGTCTTATATTATAAGTGAGAGGTCTCGGGTTTGACCCCTGTAGGTTTTGACGACCTACGTGGCTAAGCGCGCGCGTTGTCGCATTATAAAGTTGGAGGTCCTTAGTTCGATTCCCGGCTCCAGTCTGATCTGGTGGGAGGCTTCGACCGTGGCTAGATACCACCCTACCGACAAAGACGTGTAGCCAAGCGATTTAACGTTCCGGCACGATGTCGCGTAGCAATTAGGAGTATGGGTTTACCATACCCCTAACAGGTTAGCCCGCTACCATCCTAGATCACTTACCACCAGGTGAGATAGCCGTCAAGGGCTAACTTTTAGTGTGTAAAAAAAGGTCAAATTTTTGTATTTTAAATTTTTTGCTGATCTGCTTTATCGATCGATTAGATACCTATCTGACACCAATAACGTGACACCAAGTTATTTAGCGTTATTTTTTTTCACGGTCCATTTTACACCAAGTTTAGATAGTAACCACTCTCCATATATTTGGCAACGCTAGTGACCACGATTCACATATTTGGAAAGTGACTTTTACCTAACTGCACACCAGGTGCAAAGTGTGATCATAGGGATATTCATAACTGCGATGCCTATACTTATTATTGCATAACAGCAAAAAGATTTATAGCCCCTACAGGCACTGAAGGTAATAGATAATGTGTTCACGGAGCCATAAAATCGATCCAGTCCAGTGAATTTAACTTGTGAGGCTCTTGGGGCACGTACGTCATATCCCTAAAACGTCAGACTGCTGATCCACAAAGTAACCCATAATTATACCACAGAATGGATAATACATAGAATTAGAGAATTCGAAATGAGTTTATATATCATACTTTATAAGCACAATAACGAAATTTATAAATAGAATCAAATTAAAACACTTTTACCGTAACAAAATAATGTTACAGTAGATTTTTATTAACTTTACGATACGGACAAATTTGATCGCCGAAGGGGTTCCATAAATTGTTTTTCGCTAAAGAATCTAATGAATTTCGTGGGTTTTCTTTCTATTTTATTAATTTATTTTCCTATTTCTAGATACGTAATACTCGAGTTTTAATTACCCTTATTGCGTAGCAGTTGTATAAATAGCTGTAAATAAATGGATTCAGCTAATATTGAATGGTTATACCGCCATTGATCGGTCGCCAGAGCCTCGTCGGTAAGTCGGCAGGGTGCACCACGAGCAGGTGAGGTTGGCAATTGGGAATACCGACTGGTACAAGCATTCCCCATACACAAATCAAATCAAAAATGAGGAGATCCGTAGAAGAACCAGAGTTACCGACATATCTCAGCGAATTGCGAAGTTGAAGTGGCAATGGGCGGGGCACATAGCTCGGAGAACCGATGGACGTTGGGGTCCCAAGGTGCTGGAATGGCGACCCCGCACCGGTAAACGTAGCGTTGGTCGACCCCCAACAAGGTGGACAGACGACATCAAACGAGTCGCAGGGAGCCGCTGGATACAAGCGGCCCAGGACCGTGGCCATTGGAACACCCTACAAAAGACCTATGTCCAGCAGTGGACGTCTATCGGTTGAAATGATGATGATGATAATATACTATACCGATTTTCTTTTTATACTTATACTGGGCTGAATTTCTCAATTTAATTTTAACTTTAACAATAGTATTGTAATATGTAATTAAGTTGAGGAAAATCTCATTCTTTTAGTAAACTGTAAATCTTGCGTAAAACAGTATATAAAAAAAAATGCATTTTACTTTTAAAAAATTCTACAGAAATCTCTTTCTTTTCTGGGATTTTATCTATATGCATAATTTGTTATTAGTTCTAGTCTTAAAAGCCTTAATGTTGATTAAAAGTTTTTTTTTAAATCCTGCCTGAACTGTCAAGTTTCCAGTAAAATCTATTTTAGCGCCAATTTAGATCACGATAAGTTCTCGTATAAACGTAAGTAACATGCAAAGATCAGGCTACAGGTACCTACTTCCGATCAGGTTTTATTAAATTCTGCTGGGAAATTCTTTGAACATGTCGGTTAGAGTGGAACATACGTTCACGAGAATTTTCTAACAAAAGTAATCCTGTTGGCTTAGGGAGAAAGCGACAGCGTGGTTAAGTCGCTCGGTAATCTTCATTATGAATGAAAAAAGGCTTATGGTTTCATAGCTAAAATATTTTAAGATGGCTAAAATAAAACGATTTTTCATAATATCTGCCCATTTTAATTTTTCTATGTTATATTATGTGTATTTATAATTCATATATATAAATAATGAATCCGTGAAAGAATGAGTTTTAATACTGCCATCTATAGCATTAGACGATTAACTTTACCTGGTCTGAATCAGAAAAAGAAGTACTAAGTGCCAAGAAAATGAGCTTTTTATTTTTGACGTAAAAGATAATTGTGAACAAAGTCTACTTCGTAAAAGATAAAAACGATCATAGTCTTAAGAATTTATTTTCACGATGCTTTCTTACACCATTAAATCAAAAGATATATAATCTAAAATTGCGGAAATTAAATAAAAACGCACTCAACTTTGAAAATTGAGGGGCCAGGGATCGAACCGAACGTCCGAAAGCGTGTTTAAGTCTTACCCACGAGACTATCTCTCTCCCTCCATTCGAAGAGTATCAATTATGATGATGATGATCAACCCATTAACGGCTCACTACAGAGCACGGATCTCCTCTCAATATGAGAAGGGTTTTGCCATAGTCCACCACGCTGGTCATGTTCAGATTAGCAGACTTCACACGCCTTTGAGTACTATATGGAGACCTCTCAGACATGCAGGTTTCCTCACAATGTTTTCCTTCACCGTTAAAGCAAGTGATATTTTAATTGCTTAAAAACGCACATAACTCCTTTTTTTGTCTCTCTTGTCTGTTTTTATTTTGTTTTTAGTGTATATTTGTTTTGTTTAGACTTTGTTTTTGTTATAATGTTATTATGTGTAATCATTAAATTTATTTAATTAGTGTTATTGGATATTGTCCGTTCTAATTAAATTAAAAATTAAATAAAAAAACTCCAAAAATTTGTCCTCGGATTAGGAGGCTGACGTCCTAACCACTAGGCTATCACAGCTTGTAACAGTATCAATTAAGCTAACTACCAAACTATTTTTTCGACATCTTTTATATTTGACAACGACACAGTATACCCATTTAAGTCACTGAATTATTACGTCACAATACGTCGAGGTCACTACATGATTCACGCCCCAAGTTATTAAAGTGACCCTCGCGGGACAAACTTTCATCCTTGACAAATTAACTCGCATCCCTTTTATAATCAAATAGAAAGCTGTCCCCTTTGTTGCGATATTAAGTTATGTAACTTTACGCATATAGCTCAAGATAGAGTTCGTCAAGTTACATATTTTAGGGGTGTAATAGGTACGTACGTAATTATTTATGAAACAATTGTTATCGCGGCGATGCTAAGAAGCTATACCTAAATATACATTATGATGTATTTATTAATTAAAATATTATTTTAGAAGTTTTTTTTTCGTTTTATGGCTTTACACAGATTAGCCAATGTCAAGTTTATTATTTTATTAGTTCTCTCTTTTTATGGCTTTGAACAGATTAACCAATGTCAAGTTTATAGCAATGTAGAAGTTAGGGAGAAATGGCGGGAATGGTGAGTCCCTTCCGAACTTAGCCAACAAACATTAATTCAAGCAACGCGTGAAAAAACCGCGCCCACCATATACGAAGTCTCCCGCCTTTCTCCTATTTTACAAGTTTGTTGTGAGGACTAATTAATATGTTATTAATCTGTATACGTACAAAAGAGTATAAAACTTGTCTAGAATACTATTATGTATTAAGGAGGTTATCATCAATGTCGTGCCGCCATGTTTTGGATCCCGCCAGTCCAATCCAGTGATTGGTCCACGCAAAATAGCAATGACAATGGACGCCACGGGAACATTGTTATAAGATGAGTGATATTTTTGAGGGAAACGTTTCAATGTAACCGGCGTATTTATCTAAGTTTTTACACAATGTTCAACCAAATTCCGTGCATATAGCATAATATGTTTGGTGCCGTCTATGGAATCCCGTAATGGAAACCGGGAACCGTTTTCGAGGGCTTTAAAAAGGGTATCCTTTGTTACCTATCAGTAGCTAAATTCGCTTAAGCTATCTCAGCTTGTATTTTAAAGCTATTAAAAAATATTCTTTGATTGCATAGAATAATACTATAAAACTATAATAAAATAAGAATATAAAATGATAAAAAAAACTTGGGTATGAATTGCTCTATCCCCATAGGCACCATCATTTATTATTGATTATGTGAGATGGTGATAACAAAAAAACCCCGGCAAAGTTTGTTGTACGTTTCTTCTGAGACCTGGGCGTGATTTGAACCCTCTTAGCTTTGGTTTTAAATTGGCGAGTGTAGTTATCACCATCAGTAATAGAAATAATGAAAAATATGGACGATTCATAGATGCCTGTGCTAGGTTTATATGAATAAAGCTATTTTTGATTTGATTTGATTTAATCCCTAATGTACAACTGGTTCTTACGTAAATCTTAAATTACTCTCCCCAAAGAAAGTCTGGTACAATGGAAGAAATTACAGCAGTAATGAGACCGCTTTTGCATAACAATGAGTGTTGGTATATAAAATTATTTGTGTTGTGTGTAAGGTTTGAGGGAAATTTAATTTACATATATCCAAGCAAATGCGGAAAAATTCTAAGACAGCCTCTAATTAATAAAAATTAAAGTTACAGTTAGAGATTTACAAAGTTAAGTTTTCAAAATTGTCCATATAAACTATACCTATAGGTACCTATAATATTTAATCTAACCTCTATACCTGGAAATCTTTAAATAAAAGTGCGAATCTTTATTAGCGCTCGGCACATTTCCCATTGGTGAACATATTAAGAAATACACTCTAAACCTATGTATAAAATGAAATATATATAAAACCACAAAAGTTATCTACATTATTTTGCATCATGATATATAAAAATAACATATAATATATATTTTTTTTTGTTTTTTTTTATATAATATTTTTTTTTTATACACCACATGATGGTAGATGATAGATAGATGATGATAGATGGTAGCGGGCTAACCTGTAAGGGGGTAAGTAAATCTATACTCCTTATTAGTAAGATAAGACTAATATGGTTATTAAAACAATAAATATGTCGATGCTTCATTAGTGTAGTGTTTGCGAATATAGTTATCACCATCACCTCACAAATTAAAATAATGAAAAATATATTATATAGATACCTGTAATAGGTTTACATGAATAGCTATTATACAGATATTTCGATTTGAATTACTATCAAAATATCATGCAATTAAAACGAAAATATGTATATCTAAATGATGGTATGTGGTTGAAGCCTAGTGGTTAGAGCGTCAGCTTCTAATCAGAGGTCGGCGGTTCGAATCCGGGAAACACACCTATAACTTTTCGGTGTTATGTGCGTTTTTAAGCAATTAAAATATCACTTCCTTCAACGGTGAAGGAAAACATCGTGAGGAAACCTGCACGCCTGAGAGTTCTCCATAATGTTCTCAAAGGCGTGTGAAGTCTGCCAATCCGTACATGGCCAGCGTGGTAGACTGTGGCCAAAACCCTTCTCCTATTGAGAGGAGACCCGTGCTCTGTAGTGAGCCGATAATGGGTTGATCGTGATGATGAAACGATAAATTTGAAGAAGGTCTTAACAAAGACTATCAAATGCAGAAACTGCGTTTATAAGGGTAGAGGAACCCTTAAACTTTAAACGTTTCTCTGTAGGGTCCCACTCGTTTGCGTTTAAGTTTTGCAACTTCACATGTTAGTTATACAACAAATCTGTGTCTCGGACCCACTCGCACCGGTTCAAATTACTATGTTAAACAAACTAAGTTCGGTTCTGACTTTGAAGTTTATTAGGGTGCCGACAAGATGGTCATTCGATTGTAATAAAACCGTATTTATTTATTTATTTCTCATTTAAATCGGACATGGAAGCGTCCACAGATTTGTTAGTATGTTAGTAACATTTTATCCTTATTGACTATGTTAGTATTGTTATTAATATATTCAGAAATACAATAATTCTTATTTTTATTTTATCCGCCTAATAGCTACCGCCATACAGTGGTTCAGTATGGGGCAGTCAGGCCTGGCAGCAATTACCTTCAGGATGCCGTTGTCGCTTGTACAAAGAATACTTTCTTATTAAAAACACTAGCTGTTGCCTTCGGCTTGGTCCGTTTCGATTTTTACAATCCCCGGGGGAAAAAACTGTGTTTTTCCGCGGGATGAAAAGTGTCCTTTGTCTGGATCCAGGATGCAAAATCCATTTCTATGCAAAATTTTGTCAATACCGTTTTCAAGCGATATTGAAAAATAAACTGTATTACCTATACGAGTATATATGGCTTTTACGGGGTTTAAAAAAGACAGACGGGCTCAGATAGGCTATGCTAAGTCAACGGGATAAGGCGAGAAAAAATGGGTGCCAATAATTATTTCGTGGCTAGCATCTTAGCCTTGGAACGCCAGGTGTCTCGCTGGTGATAAAGTGAACACACAAATAAACAGAATATAAGTGTTGTTTTATCTGTTGATAGTACGATATAAGAAAATACGAATGATACTTATGAGATTTTGAAGTGACTGGACAGTTTGTGTAAGGCGATCACTGAAATCCTATTTTCTTTAACATCCCATCCCATGTTGTAATATTATAATGAACACGAAAAAATACGCGAAATGGCGCCAAATCAAGAAAAAAGTTTTTAAATTAATATACGTGTCCCATATCAAAATAATTTAAAAGTTGAAAAAAGAAAAGTTTTTACGTATGTAACAGGATTTATGTCAGTAGTTAGATTCGTCTTCTAACAGACATCTCTAAAATCAAGACCATTTGCGCCAGGTTTGGGGCTAAAGACTGAATTGAAGAATGAATGAAGAAATTGATAAATAAATGTATGAACAAATGATTGAATGAGTAAAAGAAATGAATGCCTTTATTTGTAAACCACACTAAAGTACAAAAATAACAAGCGAAAATTCAAAACAAAATAGTAAACATGAATCTATCACCACCGTCTTCGCCGGCGAAGACGAGGTCCCCGCTATCTTACGTCATCCGGACATGGGCTACATCCACGGCCTCGGAGACGTACGGACCACTCACCGTCCGACCCCCCCGTTATCCCAAACGTCGCCTAAGCCGAGGTTCGGCCTCACAGGAGGAGCCCTTAGGCAGTCGTTCGTTCGTTTGTTCGAGACCTAGGGCTCAAAATTTCTTCTGGCAGAGCATCTTTCCGAAGCTCGCCAAACAGCCCGGTTACGCTGTCACAACCAATATATTTGTATCTGAACATTAATTTAATCTGAACTTGTATTTCTGACATCTGCGATTTACATTCTATTGCATTTTTTTATTATTGGAATAACAAATGGTTGTTGTAATTATAAATAAATGTTGTTGTTTATTTTGGCATCACAGAGTTTTGCTATTACGCATTCGGTGCCCGAGGTAAGAATAACAAATCAATGTTGATAAATGTAATCAAACCAAAGTTACTAGAATAATATTTAATTGTTAGGTTACCCAAAGCCTACAACTCAATATGGTTTCAATTATCTTTCATTATACGAGTAAATACCAAATTTGTATTGGTATTATATATACTGAAATAGAATCCAATTATGAGTATCTAGTTATTAGTTATCCAATTATAAGTAGTTATTAGTTATTATACTGTATTAAATATGACATACTAACATTACAAATGAAAAAGTATTTTTTTTTATATATTCCAACTCTCACGGCCGTGTGCAAAATAAATACCTATAAAAACCAAAAGAGATAGAATAAACCTAAATAAATAAAAATAAATAAACCTACATACACATTACATAGATACATATTTGCATTAAATAGATACATATTTGCAAGGGAGACCAAACGGCCGGGGGTCAGGGCGACAGATTGAGAAACCACCGGACTATCCTAGCCGAGTCCAGCTAGACCGCTTTTTGCATCCTGGCTGCGGGCGAACTGCCACGGAACCCCAGTCGCCTCAGATGGTGAGCGAGGCTAACTGGGATCAATCCATTCGCAGATATTACGATTGGGATGGTTTCAGCAGACTGCACATGCCACATGTCGGAAACCTCGTGAACCAGATCGAGATACTTGCGTTTTTTCTCCGCGAATCGAACCCAGGACCTCCCACTTTATAATGCAACAGCAATCGCGCTGCGTTACGGAGGTCGTAATTTTACATCGAAAAGAGAAACCACACGTTTTCCTCGTAAACTGTCAAATGGACGCGATATCCTTTACACTGCACCGTTTCTTAAAATCGGATATGTGTTTCAAAAACGCTCCAACGCTATGTCACTACTCGCGGCGACACGCGTAATTAGTGCAGGCATCCCGAGTGACACATGACACTTTACAAGTGTCACAGCGTATATGTCTACAACATTTCTGAACGATGGTGAAAAATTTTACCGGAATACTATTTACAAGCAACACAGTGTTTGACAGAGTTTCGAGTGCGAGATTCTCTACTAATTCGTTAAATAATTGCGTTAAATTTAACTTCGATTTATATGGAATCGTAAGAGCGCCATCTATCGTACGAGTACAATAGTGTCAAAGCTTGCGTATAGTGAACTAAAAGAAACAATAAAATTATTTTTCCAATTACATCACTGATGAATCTCCACCTAATAAAAAAAATACGTAGTAAAGACATGATTATGATAGAACTACATTCGTAAATTCAAAATTAAAGCTATGAGGGTTTATCCGCGCCCTGGTCCAAGAAACCCACAACAAACAATCAATTAATTAATCAATCAATCAATCAATAGTTTATTCCTTACTAGCTTACGTTTTATATAAACCTACTACTACTACCAATTTAACTATCCTGTAATGTATAAGACAGTTGTAAGATCTTGGTGATCATCGCAACGAAATGAAATGGTTAGGCCACCCTCCAATATTAGCTACAACTACGTGGACGGTACGCTTACATGTCCTCACTGTGCGCGCAAAATTCGTGCGAAAGTAGGGTATGTAAGTCACATTAGGGCACATGAGCGTGGTTTTAATAAATAATAATGTTTAAAAAAAAACAGTCAGTCGCTGTTGCCGCACGCGGCAGTGAGTGAATGAATGGGTGACAGTTGTGCCAGGTTTCTTTGCGGCATCGTAACGAAAAGCTTGATTGACTTGACTAACACTAATTTGAAATTATCCCAATAGCCCACAATCTCAAAATGTGAGATGAAATTAAGTATGGAGGTAGATTGCATTTTGGGGAAAGGCCTACTTTTGGGCCTTATAGACAAACGTAGGATTAAAAATAAACTGAAACAAATGCGAAGATTTTACAGTATAATCTATTCTATCTAGAGCGCGCCCGCAATGTAATGCAGATTACATTTTTTATTGCAAAACGCCATACCGCCGTGATATCCTTAATTGCGAGTGTCACGTCACAAGTGTTCAGAAACACGCTACGTGTGTTTCATCTGTGGAATCACTAGTAATGAATGCTTACTCGTAATTACTCCGAGTTTCCTTTTATTAAAGAGCCGTTTCAAATTTCCAGACGAGTAGTCTATATAACGTAAATATCTACAAAAGATTATACCTATGCCTTTATATACATTTTCAATTTAAAAATGATAACTTAGTACGGTTTTTGACGACCTCCGTGGCGCAGCGCGTGCGCTGTTGCATTTTAAAGTTGGAGGTCCTGGGTTCGATTCCCGGCTCGAGTCTGGTCTGGTGGGAGGCTTCGGCCTTGGCTAGTTACCACCCTACCGACAAAGACGTGCCAAGCGATTTAGCGTTCCGGCACGATGTCGTGTAGAAATTAGGAGTATGGGCTTACCATACCCTAACAGGTTAGTCCGCTACCATCTTAGACCGCATCATCACTTACTATCAGGTGAGATGCCGTCAAGGGCTAACTTGTGGTGTATAAAAAAAAAAAAGTTAATATAGTACAGTTAATATGGAACAGAGTATTGTGGAGTAATGTACCGAACTTGATGATCGAAAAAGTTCTAAGCTTTACATATACCTTACCTGGTTTACATTTCACGCTACCATTACTGTGTGTAATGTAATGATAAGAAGCTTGTGTCATGTTTTTTTAATCGAAGACTCGGTGAACTGCAATGCAACGCTATGTAAATTTTATTGCGTAGAAATAAGGTAACATTGTTGCATCCTTATTTGCGAGCGTCACGTCACACATTTTTCAGAAACACGCTGCGTGTTTATTTAGTATATATGAACGTGGAAGGGCAAAAGAGTAGAGGAAGACCAAAGAAGAGATGGATGGATTGTGTAACAGAGGATATGCGGGTAAAAGGTGTGGGTAGTGAGGTAACGGCTGATAGAAGTGAGTGGAAGACGAAGACGTGTTGTGCCGACCCCACATAATGTGAGATAAGACACGTCACGAATTTATTATTATTCACTAGTCATCTTTACGAAAGCCTCGATAAGGGTATACAAGTTGATGCCATCTATACTGACTTTTGCAAAGCTTTCGATAAAGTGGATCACGAGCTTTTACTTCGAAAAATTGCCTATAATGGTATTCGGGGAAATCTCCTGCGGTGGTTTGCTTCGTATATTACGCGCAGAAGTCAAAGGGTCGTTGTAAATGGTTTCAAGTCTGATTCTGTATCCGCAACGTCTGGTGTGCCGCAAGGCTCCATCCTTGGGCCCTTGCTTTTCGTGATCTATATAAACGACATTCGAAGCTGCTTCAAACATACCAACTTTTTGTTATACGCGGACGACCTTAAAATATTCTTACAAATCAAAAAAGAATCAGACTGTAATCTAATACAAGAAGACTTGCTACGTTTGACCGAATACTGCAAAATAAATAAGTTACAGTTAAGCATACCTAAATGCCACGCAATTACATTTACGAAAAATAAGCTCACCTACAATTTTTCCTATACGCTTAACAATGTGAAATTATCAAAAGTCTCCTCCCTTCGCGATCTCGGTATTCAGCTGGACTCCAAATTGCACCTGGACGAGCACATAAACAAAGTAGTTAATAATGCCCTTCGCCTGTATGGATTTGTGATGCACACCGCGAGGGACTTCTTCAGACCATCCACGTATTTACGCCTGTACAAGGCACTAATAAGACCCCAGCTGGAGTACGCATGCTGTATCTGGAACCCCTTATATAACAAATACATAAACCAGCTGGAAATGGTCCAGAAAAAGTTCCTCCGTTCTATGCACTATAGATGCAGTCGTGCCAGACTTCCATACGCTGCGTTGCTCAGAAAATATAACCTACTGAAACTCGAATCCAGGCGCAATCTGTTGGAAGCAATGGTGTTGCATGGTCTGCTTCATAACAAATATGATTGCTCCGACCTCGTTCATAAAATTTCCTTCAATGTTCTTAGGTACGCTAATCGACGACAGGTGCGTTCTTATAACTTATTTGCGGTAAAATTCTGCAAAACCAACGCGGGAGCCCGTTCACCCATACGTCGATTGGTGGACACCTACAATAAAATGTTTGAAGAAGTGGACATATTTGCTCTGTGTGAAGGCAAATACAAAAATTATATAACTGACATTTTAAAATTAAGGCCCGAATAAGCTTTTATTTTACTGAACTTATTTTTGCTACAATCGTTTTAATTTTATTTCTTTTTTTTCTCTTTCACATGTTTAAATTTTAATTTTTCTTTTCTTGTTATTTATATTGTTAATCTTTTTTTTTTTATTATTTTGTCACGCCCTTAATATTATCATTTTCATTAAGTCGTGGATAGTGCTGTTAATTGTGTATTTATTTATAGTTATTATGTGTAATTTTATTTTGTACTAGTATTTTTTAATATACAATTGTTTGCTGTCCCAAATAAATAATAAAAAAAAAAAAAAAAGATAAGGCCAAGAAAAAGAAGAGTTTAACAAATAGGGATGGTAGTTATTTATGGTATTTATTTGAATGAGACATGCGGTTTAAACACAAAACTTAAACTTAGTAGTTAACACGGAAAAACGATATAACCGTTGCAAAGTGAACTTTCGTTGGAGGTTTCCCGAGTCGCCAGCAAAGTTGTTAAAGTCTGTTTCATTAAAGTCTGCCAAGTTTAATCTCTTATCGGACTCATTTCATTGAAACTACTTATTAACTTTTTTTACTTCATGGATAAAAAGATGAGCGGATTTTGTTCGAAACAACTTTTAATTTAATTTTTAATTACTTATTTATTATTTTTTTTTTATCCACTACAAGTTAGCCCTTGACGGCAATCTCACGTGATGGTAAGTGATGATGCAGTCTAAGATGGTAGCGGGCTAACCTGTAAGGGGTATGGTAAACCCATACTCTTATCGGTTTCTACGCGACATCGTGCCGGAACGCTAAATCGCTTGGCGACACATCTTTGTCGGTAGGGTGGTAACTAGCCACGGCCGAAGCCTCCCACCAGACCAGACTCGAGCCGGGAATCGAACCCAGGACCTCCAACTTTATAATCTGACAGCGTGGGCGCTGCGCCACGGAGGTCGTCGTACCAAGGGGCAATATATAAGAATGTATACTTTTCTCATTCTAATTTTCTAAACACTTTGTTTTCTTTTTTTTTTCGTTGTTATAGCAGCAATAGAAATATGTGTTTTGCGAACGAAAATTTCAACTGTCTATTTCAACCTCTTACGATTTACTAAGCTGGGATAGCCTACTGAAGCTGTGATAGCCTAGTGGTTAGGACGTCCGCCTCCTCATGAGGGCTCGGGGGTTCGGTCCCTGGCACATATATATTAATTTTTGACGTGCCGTCGCAAAGTATGTAAAGTATGTAGTTAGTTACTATTGGAGTCAGAGATACAATTTGTTGCCACAGAACCCTTTCAAATCAGATACGTCATCATCACCTATTGAAGTCCCACTGGGCTATGGACACCTCTCTCAGCGGGGAAAGGTTAGCGAAATATTAACTTAAAAACGCCTCTATCTATGAACCACTAACAGTTAAGCCCACTGGTATTGGTAAGAGTAACTTGTTAAGCAGTGGTCTCGAATCCACTGAAACTAAAGTTCTGCCAGGCCACTTAAGGTCTCATCTTAGTATGAGAATATATATAATTTAGCATGAGATAGTACCCTTCACTTTGATCACACTATAGAGAAGAATCTGAGGCGCGCAGGTTTCCTCACAATGTCTACATTAACCTAATGATATTTCATTTAATATATTTTGAACAAAACTGCTTAACTGGTTCACACACACACAAATCTGAAAAGTAAGAAGTATTGGATGGAGATCTACTCGGTTCTCCCGCAGGGCAGCCGGCCCTCACCTCTCTAGCTGAATATGCTTCAATCAAAAACCAGCTAAAGCATTAAGGCAGCGAGTGACGCCGTAGACAAGAACTAGTCTTGTATTATAACCGCAGGCGTGACGACTTCACTGTCTGGGTGTATTTTAGTGAACTACGTCTTTACACGCGATGGTTTCACATAAATTCCTATATCACATTTGTCTAATCATAGATCGCAATACAAATATTACACTGCTACTAAAGCTTTGATCTTGAAGAGACTCGATGTATACCTAACCGTTATTAAGGGGGGGGGGGGGGGGGGGAGCACAGCGAGCAAATGTTTTTTCCCTGCTCTGCGCAATTGCTGTTCGTTAGTCTCGCTGAAACTCGAGAACGGCTGAACGGATTTATGTTATCTTGGTCTTGAAATGTTCGTGGAGGTCTAGGGAAGGTTTAAAAAGTGAGAAAAATTCGAATAATTGCCGGGAAACCCCTAAAAACAGCCCTTTACTTTTTCCCATACAAACGTTTTCTAACTAAAACGTAGAGTCAATTTGAGCTTTATTGCTACTGCCTAAAGTTCATTGTTAAATTACAAGCACTCACTGTTGTCTAAGCAATGTGTGTTCCTAACGTATTTGACGTTAGGAACACACATTGCTATTGTCAATTTGAACTTTATTACCGCGTTATAAAGTTCAAATTCAACCATTTTTATGATAAAATTTTTAATAATAATTTTAAAAATTAATGGATTGTATGCACTGTACTGTAAGCAAACAAAGACACTTTCACACAAACGAACTCAACGCAGACGAAGTCGCGGGCATCAGCTAGTTTATATATAGATATATGAATAATGACCAAAATTAACCTCATTTACCGCCATGTTCAGAGGACTTGAAACATAGACATACATTTTCTTAACATATTTGAATCGGCCCAGTTTTGGATTTTGACAAATTTTACAGGTTAAATCGATCATTCACGTAAATAATTTACTTTTTACTTTTTTATAAAACCTATTTTGTTAAAAGTATGCGGGAAAAGACATGAGAAGCGTGACGGCAATTGTCTTTACATGATGCATTTGTGGCAGCTATTCCATCGTCTTATAAGAGGCATCATCACGCGAGGTGCGCTTGATGTTCCTGGCGCGCCTCGAACGGAGTTCGATGGCCTCGTTAGGCCATTGGTGGAGGGTACGCCTCGACAGTCGCCGCTGGCTGGGTAGCGGACGAGTGTGCGAGCGATTACGTGACCCAGCCACCAGGCGACGCGAAGCAGTATACCTTGGGTTTTAGTGGGTATTCCGGTTGCCACTTTGGCCGCCACACATACCCCGCCGGAAGCGGAGCAGATCTACCTGCTTCCAAAGGGGATAGGGGATACCCTCGTCTTAAAGCACATTTGTACACACACACAAAATGATTATAATTTTTATTGAAGATTCCGAATCGTAAAAAACTGCATCGAGTTAAAATCTATAACATTACTTGAAGTTGGTTTCTGCCGCTGTTATAAGTAGGTAAGTTTGTACGTAATGTACTCATATTGATAAGCATAATGAATATTACACAATTGACCAGTTATAATATGATGTAGATATTACACGCCTACGTTTTCCTGTTGCCTTATTATTTGTCAACTTTAAACTACAGTACGGTTATGATTTTGAAAATTCTTTTACTTCACTATTGCTTATACATCTAGGAGTTAAACACCATCATGGCATCATATAAACCCACTACCGACCTTTTCTCTCCATTGGGCTATTGCCGAAGTCCTTAACATTATGGAGAAACTCTCAGCCGGTTCCCTCGAAAAGGAGACCGAAATCTTAACGACTGGGAATCTAAAAACTATCATCGCAAAAATTAGTATCAATTATCAACTGATAAGATTTCGATAATAAGGTCGCCGACTTCATCTCGGCGTAGCGTGTTTCAAGAAATGATTTCAAGAATAATGTGTTGATTAATAAACGAAACGTACACTTTTTATAATTTTACTATTTTAGTAATGTATAGAAGCAGGCGTTCCTTTGCGGAAGTCCATGATAAACAATAAATAGCAAGTATAATTTGCTATATTCCGCCGACAATCTTGAGATTTGTATAATATAACACCACACAAAATCTTCCACTAGAACCTCTACGCACATTTCGACCCGACACCGGATCATCCTCAAGAGATGTTGACTTCACAAGCGAGAACAGTAACTTTACTTTTTACTATTTTAGTGCATATTTTCTGTAACAGTTTCAATTAGTTATGTTTTATAATAAATATTTTTTTTGTCCAAACGGCCACCCAATTTCTTGTGGCTTTCCGCCACAATATCTACGTTAAGATATAATTTAAAGTTGAAACGTGCCTTGATTTAGCATTACGGCTCTTACAGGTGGAAATACGGATAGTGTTTCATCGAAGTAAATCTAAACCGACCTTCGCTAGGCCAATTAATTACTTATGATTATTAATTTTTATTAATTTAATTCACGGCCATCCATGGATTCAAGTCATCTATGGCCAGGTATCTATTATTGTTTTGTTTCTTACACAGATAAGTATAAGCAATATCTCTATCACCATAAAGAAACATTAAAACAAAACAAAAAAAACATTTATACATATTATCATATCGGTTAAATAAGCAATTTTTTCTGTTAATAATCTTTTATCAACGATAAGAAATCGTTGATAAATGGAAGTAGATAGTACCTAGGTACTGATATATTATATTAACTCATGATCATGTACAACCCATTACCGACTCACTACAGAGCACGGGTAGGAGACCCGTCTCAATATGAGAAGGGTTTGGCCATAATCCACCACGCTGGCCATGTGCGGATTGGCAGACTTCACACGTCTTTGAGAACATTATGGAGAATTCTCAGGCGTGCAGGTTTCCTCACGATGTTTTCCTTCACCGTTGAAGCAAGTGATATTTTATTTTTTTTAAAACGCACATAACTCTGAAAAGTTAGAGGTGCGTGCCCGGATTCGAACCGCCGACCTCTGATTAGGAGGCTGACGCCCTGACCACTAGGCTATCACCGCTTACTATATACGTTTATATTATAATTATTTAATCTTAATTATTAGCTGTTTCTTAATAGGTCTTTAGTGCCAATAAGATAACTTTATGTTATTTTAAGTATTGCATTGCTATAGTAATCTTAGAAAACTGACCCGACTGGGCTTCGCACGGGTGGTATCAATTGATTGCCTTTTTGCGTTCTATTTTAGTTGGGTCAGTGTGCATGCGCGTGTGTGTGTGTCTGTGTATATATATTAAGAAACTACTACGCCGATCAGTAGGTATATCACTTCTGGTACTTCTATGTAAGTTATCGAAGGTCTACAATTTATTTGACGACCTCCGTGGCGCAGCGCGCGCGCTGTCGTATTATAAAGTTGGAGGTCCTGGGTTCGATTCTGGCTCGAGTCTGGTCTGGTGGGAACCAGACTCGGCTTCAGCCTTGGCCAGTTTACCACCCTAACAACAAAAACGTGTCGCCAAGCGATTTAGCGTTCCGGCACGATGTCGCGTAGAAATCAATTAGGAGTATGGGTTTACCATACCCCTAACAGGTTAGCCTGCTACCATCTTAGACTGCATCATCAGTAAACATCAGGTGAGATTGCCGTCAAGGGCTTACTTGTATTGGATAAAAAAAAAAAAAAAATGTTTATTGGAATTTTTAATTAGGAACTATTAATAGGTAGAGTAATGGTCAGCCCGCCAAATCTTATTAGAGCAGCGTGATGGCTCTGTGCTCTAAAAACCGCTCTCATTTTCAGAAGATGTCCCTCTGTCCATCCTTTAGATAATAAACTAAATATGATGATGATGGTAATAAATACGTATTATGAAAAGAGCGAATTGCCTTTATTTGTGTCGCATACACATTCGTGAGCGGTGATAGCCTAGTGGTTGGGGCGTCAGCCTCCTAATCAGAGGTTGGTGGTTCGAATCCGGGCACGCACCTCTAACTTTTCAGAGTTATGTGCAATTAAATTATCACTTGCTTCAACGGTGAAGGAAAACATCGTAAGGAAACCTGCACGCCTGAGAGTTCTCCATAATGTTCTCAAAGGCGTGTGAAGCGTGGTGTACTATGGCCAAACCCTTCTCATATTGAGAGGAGACCCGTGCTCTGTAGTGAGCCAGTAATGGGTTGATCATGATGATGATGATGACACATTCGTAAAACGTCACTTTACAGATAACGACACGTAAAAATGCAAAGTAAAACATCATCTACGTGGGTACACAATGATTTTTTAGGCGAGAAACCCTTTGCGGTTGTCACCAGAATAACCTTAATTAGGTTTCGTCACATTCTGATCAATGACTTCAAAACACATAGAGACTAGCATTCTAACACAATTTATAATTAATTTAGCGATTTAATTACACAAATACGGTTTAATAACTTTTCAATAAAATCTACTTACTTAATTTTAAATATGACAAATATTTTACCTATCAGCTCCACTTACAAAATTATTATTTATTATTGCCGCCTAGCTGGCTATATAAAATGACTGAAGATTATCAATTTTTGCTTGCTTCAACTTGCTTCAACGGTGAAGTAAAACATCGTGAGGAAACCTGCACGCCTGAGAGTTCTCCATAATGTTCTCAAAGGCGTGTGAAGTCTGCCATTCCGCACATGGCCAGCGTGGTGGACTATGGCCAAACCCAAACATATTGAGAGGAAACCCGTGCTCTGTTGTGAGCCGAGAATGGGTTGATCATGATGATGATGATGATGAACAATTTTCAATTATGCCTGGTAAGGTAACTAAAATCCTTACTAATATTATAGACGCGAAAGTTCGTATGTATTGAAGTTTATTATTCTTTTACGCACAACAGAGACTCTCTTTCTATTGAACTACAGATTCTATTTGACTGAAACTTGGAATGGAGATAGATTACACACCAAATCAACACATAGACTGTTTTTTATATAAATACATAATTATATGGTTAATGCAGGATTGGCGAAAAACCAAAAAAAAAATGCGGAGGAAGCCGAGGGCAACAGTTTGCACCACTCAACGTCCGACCCCCCCGTTATCCCAAACGTCGCCTAACCCGAGATTCGGCCTCAATAGAGGCGCCCTTAGGCAGTCGTTCCCTTAGTTTCTTCGAGCCCTAGGCCTAAAAATTTCTTCTGGCAGAGCTTCTTTCCGAAGCTCGCCAAACCAACCAATAGGGTTTGTACAGCTAATAGACAGTCCGAAAAAAAAAGTTTGTTTGCACTAAACAGATTTGTAATAAATATAATGCTACCCTTCAGGACCAAAATATCGACACTGTCACATCGTCTAGACACTGATTAAGGGTTATTATAATATCATCATAGATTTAACAGGTTAGCCGCTACCGGGTATCATCTTAGCCTGTATCATCAATTACCAACAGGTGAAATCTAGAGAAAACTTAAGTGTTGGTAGAATAAAAAATAAACAGTAGGTATATTTCCAAAGCCATACATACAAACAGAATCCAACAACTAATAATAGATATATGTCTTTCATAATTCAAAGATGACGAAGGAAGATTTAGATCTGTCACATCATGTAGACACTGATTAAGGGTATTATAATATTATCATCATTGATTTAACAGGTTAGCCGCTACCGGAAACATCTTAGCCTGTATCATCAATTACCATCAGGTGAAATTGCATTCTAGAGAAAGTGTTGGTAGAATAAATAATAAATAAACTACTCTATCAGCAAATAATAGATATATTTTTCATAATTCAAAGATGAGGAAGACAGATGTACTCCAATAAGTACAAATTAAGTAGTATATAATTATATTATATGCCTAGTTAACAGTAAATATGAGTAATAAAAAAATGTCTTTTTTTTCAGTAACAATCTCACCTAAACCATAATATATAATCCCAAACACTGAACTAACACAAATTACACGACAAACAAAAATAAAATAATCTGAATTCTGAACTCACGTTTTAAATAAACACGTGGTTTTTGACACGCGGGACAAAATCGGGACGCGGGATCCAAACGACCACTTCCGAAGACAATCGCCGAGTACTGTGTATATTTACGAAAGCGTGCCTGAAGTCGGAAGCCGTGATCCTTTACCGCATCATTCAAATCTGAACCTAATACACTTACCTTAAGACTTATAACACAATTTCAGAATGTGCTATCTTATAATAATGTAATGGTTTAACAAAACTGAACTTCATATCCATCAGTTAAGATTCAAAATACAATTACACGAGTGTAATAGTTATTATTACAATGAAACCGTAACACATATTGCTGTTGCTTTCGTTCGTGAGTTATACGACTTGTGTGAAAGGGAAGGAGAATTTCAATTGCGCATGTCCGTTTTTTGTAGTAGATGTGAAATTAACGTAAAAGTTTGAAGTGAATTATATTTGTGTTGATATATACACTTTTTAATAATACTTGAATATTGTATCTGATAAATTTAAATTTCTGAAAATTCTGCGGCACCATTTTTTTATTTTCCAGGGTCAAAAGCATACTTTACCAACGGTTTCGAAGACGTAATCTATGTCAATATAAAAAGATCTTATTATAGAAGACCAAAATAGTAAGTTTACGAGATATTAAAAGTAATACTAGTGATAGATAGGTATATAACTAAAATTAATAATAGGTTGTTTGTTGTTGTTGAAACCACTAACCATTGTTATTTATTCTTTTTAGATTTACTATAAAACCTTACAAGCGTACCTATAATCAAAAAAATAAAATACCCTAAAAATCCATAGTAACCATAACTCTAGATGCGAAAGGGTAATTATGTATGTTTTGTTTTGATTATTTGTCTTTTTAAATATTTTTGTTTTAAAATAAATGACATTACTTTACTATTTATTTCTTGTGACAAGGTAGTTGTAACGGCGGCACATGCGAACAATGACTTCTTTGTAGTAATACATAGAAGTCATTGCATGCGAACGATAGAATTGTAAAAGGATGTGTTATTTTTGTAAACACCCAGGCCAAAGGTAATGATTTAACGACCTCCGTGGCGCAGTGCGTGCGCTGTCGCATTATAAAGTTGGAGATCCTAGTTTCGATTCCTGGCTCGAGTCTGGTCTGGTGGGAGGCTTCGTCCGTGTTCGCCAGTTACCACCCTACCGACAAAGACGTGTCGCCAAGCGATTTAGCGTTCCGACACGATATCGCGAAGAAATCAATTAGGAGTGTGGGTTTACCATACCCCTAACAGGTTAGCCCGCTGCCATCCTAGATTGCATCATCACATCACCACCAGGAGAGATTTCCGTCAAGGGCTAACTTGTAGTGTTAAATTAGTTAAATACACATAACTCAAAGTTATATTGTCGACCGTTTTGACTTTACCTTACATTTAAAAATCACGATAAATTGAATTACAAGCAATGATTTTATGGTATTGTGGTGTCGATTATTTTGTACACAATTCTCTAAGTTCGTTTTAAAAAGCGTTGTTTTATTATCTAGAATTAACTCGGAAGAGGATGGCAGAACTGTTTAAGGATATGTCAATTTAAGGTACATTTGTGTGCAACAATTCAACACCAGTATCGTTGCCAGCTTATTGGGTAGTTTCAAAAAAGCTTACCGATACATGAAGGTAGAGTTTCATTCCACCTGTTGTCGTCGAAGCACCAGACTACTAGCGCCCTCTGCCGCGTGTCCTCGAAAACAAAGTTGACGTTGCACATGTAGTGGGCGACGTTCTCGTTGCGGTACACCAAGTAGCCGTCAGATGGCGCTGGCATGGTCACACAACCGATACCTGTTAAATAAAAGCTTCGTTTAAATAATTAAACTAACTACCTAATATTAAAACAGACTGTTTACAAAGCTCTAAACTTATTGTTTTTCATTATTTAGTATTTTCAACAATTAAAAGGGACGGTGGCATAAAAAGGCAACTTTATCAAAGGCTTGTTCAATGGATTCTCGTAGTAGTATCGAGTAATCCTCATAGATGGCGCTAAAACATAATCTGTTGAATTTACGTTTTTCGTTGTTTTGGTAGGTACGTGCTTATTATAATATTATATTAGCTTCTTGATTAGCAATCACTGTTTTCAATCAATAATAAACTTAAACTTAATTAATTTTCATATTTTATTAATTAATAAATGCACAAGTAGGTAACCATCGCAAAAATCACATTAATTTATTTATCATCATCCAATAGTTACGTACCTTAATAACACAAAAAACTTTCAGATTTTGCATTATTAGACGGGATAAGACGGTAGGTATCGAAATCGCCATCTTTTACACAATAGATGGCGCTCTTTCCATTCCATACAAATTAAAGTTACCAAACTAGAAAATCTCATACTAATCACATAGATCAGTAAATAAGCTTAGTAATTCTGCTGTTTAAATACATACATTCCAACTGTTATCCAAAGAAGTTGGCAAACACACTAATCCCTTTACGGTTATGATATCTTAGTTTTAGGAACCTAGAGCTTTTTATTCGCACTTCAACGACAATAACCTAGGTGCAGTATAGTTAGTCTGTTAAATGATTGAGTCATCATCATCATCACTTCAACCGATAGACGTCCACTGCTGGACATAGGTCTTTTGTAAGGAGTTCCAACGGCCACGGTCTTGGGCCGCTTGTATCCAGCGGCTCCCTGCGACTCGTTTGATGTCGTCTGTCCACCTTGTTGGGGGTCGACCAACGCTACGTTTACCGGTGCGGGGTCGCCATTCCAGCACCTTGGGACCCCAACGTCCATCGGTTCTCCGAGCTAATGATTGAGTACTGAACGTTAACTCACTTTTATAATGTAACAACACGCCCCTCTTAGGGAAGGCGCCCTTGGAGTTAGCTTTAACAACGACTTCTACGCTGTCCACAGTGGATGTCAGCTGCAAAGGCCAGAACACTTGCTGGCAGGTCGACACGAGGACGCTGCCGTTAGATTCCTCGACGGACACGTAGTCCGTGCACGAGTCTTCAAAGGGCCCTATACCTACGAAGTAAAAAAAATATATTATTACTATAATACCTAATTTTAAACACTGTATTCAAGATGATAAGAATAAAATTCTTGACACCTTAAAAATTTTTACTCTTTACACCTACACCTAGAGGCAAGAAATACATAAGACTAAATTAGAATGCGAAAGCAGCCTTATCTCTACCTGGCAATTACATGAAAACTGATAAGAGAACCAAACTTGCAAGAAGTTGTGGTTGTTGGACAAATTAAATAACAAAATATTAATACGTCACCTTTACCAAATGACTTTTTTTATTTATTGTAGTTTATATTTATACCTTCTTAAAACAATTTTTTTTTCCCATTACATTTAGGTTAGTTATGAAAACTTGATCAGTTAATTTTTTTTTAATACCTCTTTACGTGTACGTAAGTTTTCCTGGAAAATACAATACAAAAATAAGCGTACTCCTCAAATCCACGTCTAGTAACGTAAGCCGGATCCTCTGCTCCGGATGGACCTGCAGCCTCCACCGGCACTCATCCTCGAGGTAGAAGTGCGGATAACCCGGCGTGCGGATGTACCCCTCGCTATCGGCGCCCCGTTCCGATATCGACACCTCCCGGTTGCAGTAGTGGATCGATACTAAATCTGGAACAGAGCATGGAAAACTTTAATATGTGTATCCAATACTAGGGGTGATAGCTCAGTTAAGACTTCGGCCTTACTTTCGGAGTACCGAGTTTGATAAGAGTGTCATCCTTACTACCTTACTAATAGATGCGAAAGTTTGTATTTTATATGTATAAAAAACATTCAAAATTTATTGTATTGACTTTTATTGTATACCACAGAAAGTAACAAAAAAAACAATTCAAAAAGGTTTATAATTCGGTGGCTTTATCGCTACATAGAGATATCTTTCAGGCAAAATACACCGCTGCGCATAAAAGGTTTTCCATGATATGTATACATTTTTTTTTTCCCGCTGGGAAATGTTTTTACGCATCCCCTCCGGAGGCGACGCAGGCAAGACTGCGCCGCTTCCGACGGGGTATGTGGGACTCCCCGGCGGCCGGACTGGCGACCAGAATACCCACTAAAACCCAGCGATGCTCCTTCGCGTCGCCTGGTGGTGGGTGTTCCGTAACAGAACATGAAATTCAGTTTTTTACAATTCTCGTGGATTTTTTTTTTCCGGTATCTATATCTTTTTATCCACTACAAGTTAGCCCTTGAAGGCAATTTTACCTAATGGTGTGTAAGTGATGATGCAGAAGATGATAGCGGGCTACCCTGTTAGGGGTAAACCCACACTCCTAATTTATTTCTACGCGTCATCGTGCCGGAACGTTAAATCGGTAACTAGCCACGGCCGAAGCCTCCCACCAGACTTGAGCTGGGAATCGAACCCAGGACCTCCAACATTATAATGCGAAAGCGCGCGCTGTCCAGTCATCAAAGCCGTCAAAGGAGGAGGCTTGTGTGCTAATCCAGGGTTAGAATCTTTACACAAATACATACTAACATACAAACTTATATAACATAAGTAAGCAAGTGCGTAATAAATGTACAGAGTGAAACAACCTTTGTCTTATGTACTTAATTACTTTCCGTTTGCTACGATGCGACCTTGACCGCGCCCAGACTGTCTACGAAGGTGTCAGGGTGACCACGCAGTTAGACTATCACTATGTTGTTCTGCTGATTTTTAAATCACTGTGTCTCAGATATATATAAATAGGTCAGTATTAATATAGACTAATACTAACTAATTTGTTGTTTCAACTTTGAAATATTTTGCATTATCCTTTATATATTTAAAACGAGCACATAAATCACCTGACATTAAGTGATTATCGCTCTGAACATTCGCAGCACTGGAGGAGCCACTGATGCGTCGCCGCCTGAACTCATCCTCCTAATCGGTTCCCAGCTATATTATACCGGAAAATAAAATTATTTGGCGGTATGTCTTTGCCAGTAACAGTAAGTAGTCGCGCTTAAAACTCCCACTAGACCAGACTCGAACCGGAAATCGAACCCGGAACCACCCAATTTATTATACGAAGATCGACATAATATAGTTGTTGGGTAATAAAATCATAGTTATACATTTTAACAAGTCGATGAAGCTTTAGTTTTAAGTTGGCAAGTGTAGTTATCACCATCACCTCACGAATAAAAATAATGAAAAATGTATCATATAATTAACGCTTTATAGGTGCCTGTAATAGGTTTACATGAATAAAGCTGTTTTGATTAAACTGTCACTTAATTTTATACAACTCTGTTATTCTGTATTCGCTAACAATTAATCTTGATAATCTACCATTCCGAAGCCACGCGACGCGATGCTTTCCACGACCTGTATGGTAGTAAAATGTTAAGGTCATTTAGTAGATTAACTTTCCTTATATCTTTTACTGCGATTCATAGCATTCGATTCTGGTAACCATACCATATTCCTTTCTTTGTTTGATGCTCCGTTTTTGCATCCCATCCGGACGTGGCACAGTCAGACCTGCGACACTTGCGGCGTGGTATGTGGTGGTCGTCAGGGGCCAAAGCAGCGACCAGAATATCTACTAAAACCCAGCGATGCTCTTTGATGCATCGCCTGGTTGCTGGGTCAATCACTCGCGCAATCGTTCGCAACCCAGCCAGCAGCGTCCGCCGAGGTGGACCCTAACTCCATCCAAGGCTCGCCAGAAACATTGAGCGCGTATCACGACCCGAGGACTAGGCTCGACGAGTGATGATGCCTCTTATCTTTCACCTGGAGGATCAATCGTTTGAGTGGCAGGTCAAGATTGTGCGCCCGCCGCCTGCGCCCTGCCCTGCGACCTTGGAGTGGATCCGCGTCGGCGTCGTCCTACCGGCGCCGTTCTGCCGCCTCCGTCCACGTCATCATCCCATTCTCATCACGTACCCATTTCCAACTTGAATTATGTGAACTACGTTTTGCAAGTCCATCCATATAAATAGAGACCAGAACTATTTGAATGGGCTCACATTGGTTTTGTTTTTTTATTCCGCTACAACTTAGCCCTTAAACGCAATCTCACCTTAGTGATGATTTAGTCTAAGATCGTAGCAGGCTGTGAATCAGGCAGGCTATGTATATGGTGAATCTATACTCCTGACTACTCTCTACCCAACATTGTGCCGGGACGCTAACTTACTAGGGCGCCATGAAAATTATTTTAGTTATCCCATTTATTCTGTTAGTATTATTGGACAGCGTAACTTGGTCTACGATTGACAAAGTAGATTTTTGGCACAGGTATGTCTTACCACTTTATGTCTGGATTTTTAATGTACTAGATTGCCCGCTTATACATACATATCGCTACAATTTTATTTACAGGTAGTACAAAAATATATACTGAGATGAATAAGTAAGTACCTCAAATATATCAATAAATTTTATATATTTTTAATGACAACAATATTAATATTAATATATTTACCCCTTTGAACTTATCAAAGGGGTAAATATAAGACACCTGTTTTTAAATTGGTTTTATGCGAGTTATAATAGATAATTGTCCTGTGTCCATTTCTAGAATGAATTTTATCTCATTGCCAAATTTCAATTAAATCTGTCTTCTTTATTATTTAATTCACAAATGTAGTTATCACCATCACGAATGAAAGTAATGACTATGACAGCTTCGTTGGTTTACAAGAATAATCTTTGACTTGTTACTTTTTTATAGTGGTTGCCTGGAAGAGATCAATCGCAGTGATAAGGCCGCCCTTACACCCTGTTTTATAATTATTTATTTTTTCTTTTCTGTTTTATTAGAAGTGTGTAATAAAGAGTTTTATTAATATTATTATTGTTAAAATTTTTCCACGTTCTCTTCACCAACGAGCATGGCTTTATAGCCATGGCATTAATCTGCAATAAATTATATTCAAGCCTGAGCAAGACCCCTAAATTACTTACCCGCTTTATATAGTAACGTTTGAACGATAAGGATCAGGAGCCCATGAAAATCAGCAGTAATATTGATAAACGAGCTTATTATGCAATCACAGCCGTAACTCCGTATTACATTATGATTATGGTTCTAGTTAGAACAACAGTTGGTACAAAAGCTTTCTTATCATTTATTGTAATGTGACTTTTCTGTAAGAAGCTTACGTTTACAATTAACATTTAACTTATGGAGAAATAAAATAATTAACTATATTTTTTTTATTTTATTAATTTTCAAACGATTTCATTTACATCATCATCATAATCAACTCATTGCCGGCTCACTACAGAGCAAAGATCTCCTCTTAATATAAGAAGGGTTTGGCCATAGTCCACAACGCTGGCCATGTGAGGATTGGCAGACTTCACACACCTTTGAGAACATTGTGGAGAACTCTCAGGCATGCAGGTTTTCTCACGATGTTTTCCTTCACCGTTGAAGCAAGTGATATTTTAATTGCTTAAAAACGCACATAACTCCGAGAAGTTAGAGGTGCGTACCCGGGATCGAACCCCCAACCTCTGATTAGGAGGCGGACGTCCTAACCACTTGGCTATCACAGCTTCAACCTTTCAGGCTGCCATTTACATGTATCTGCTTAAAAATTGAGTGCACACAAATTACATACTGTACTGAAAAAAATCTTTATATGCCTTTGTAATTAGCTATTGAAGTACTAGAATACAATAATCTCCTTCAAAATGAATTTCTATCGTAAATAAAGTTATCTTCCATATATAGCTTTGTTAACAAATTGACACACAATTTACTGAGCGCTTCAATCCCGACGTTTCGTGGTAAACGTGTCAATATAACGACAAGCAGGCGATTCCAAAAGAATATGAGCCATCAGCGTGGAAGATCTGTTTAATTTTTGTAAAAGAATAATAGGGAGGAAGAGGTCTCGGTGAGTTGGTTTACAAAAATGGCACGGATTTGCAAAGGGGGAGCCCGAATAGCTACTGCATCATTCCGCTTATCGAATGTAGTCACAATTTGAAGAAAAACATAAGAGACAAACGAAAATGCACCTTATTCACCTACTTACATGGGAAAATAAGTCATTTTGGTTCCGACTATCATTTGGTGCAACTATATACGAAAAAATATGATTGTTTTTTTTTTTTTAAACTAATGAATCCATTTTTCTTTATTAAAAAGCTATTATATATGGATATAAAATACCTATGAAGGTAACATAGGCTTTATTTTATTTCTCGGATAGAAAATGTATTTGTAATCCAAATCAATTTAAAATTTTAACTCGGTTTTGTTACTTTAAACCAATTTTATCCTAAGAGAAGATGCTGTCATCACCACGAATGCTAATCTAAACATGGACATCTGCCCAATCAAACACTACTTACGAGTAGATAAGAATAGGTTGACATTGAGAAATAAACTACTTTTTCATATGGGAAGAACACTGTGCTAAGGATGAGATCTGCGAAACCAAATTAGCCATTTTCTAATTTATTTGTACTTACTTCTCTACCTCGTTCTAACTTCCGCGGTTTTCTCACGTTAAAATCGTCGTTCTCTTCACTGTAACAAACTAGAAAACTAACTTCGAATACCCATTGATTCTGCTCCCTGAATGAATTGTCAAAATTCCTTTTTAAGCTGTCTAGTGGCTTAATCTTGAGTTGATAGATAAGTTAGCTAGCTAATCAGTCAGTTAACTTTTTTTTTTAATCTACTACAAGTTAGGCCTTGACAGCAATCTTACCTAATGATAAGTAATGATGCAGTCTAGGATGGTAGCGGGCTAACCTGTTAGGGGTATGGTAAACACATTCTCCTTATTGGTTTCTACTTTTTTTTTTCGGACTGTCTATTAGCTGTACAAACCCTATTACAGCGTACACAGCGTAACCGGGCTGTTTGGCGAGCTTTAAGAAGAAGCTCTGCCAGAAGAAATTTTGAGCCCTAGGGCTCGAAGAAACTAAAGGAACGACTGCCTAAGGGCGCCTCCTTTGAGGCCGAACCTCAGCTTAGGCGACGTTTTTTGATAACGGGGGGGTCGGACGGTATTTGGTTTCTACGCGACACCGTGCCGGAACTATAAATCGCTTGGCGACACGTCTTTATCGGTAACTCTTTCTATGAAGCAAATATGGCTCGATTTGATATCAAAGTCACGTAGGAAAGGCAAAATGTTAACCAACGTGATCGACTGGCTGGCTACGATGAAACTACCCTCGAATTTGAATACCAATTCAATTTCGACGAACGTAGCTAAATAAAATGTGTGCCAGAAAGATAAGACTCACGAATTTTTCTTCTCTCAGGGAGCAAGACTACGGATTACGAAATAAATACAGCGCCAGTAAATAGCCCTCGTTAGTCCGCACGTGTACAAAATTGCCCTCGACAGGCACGTGGCATACTGACACTGGCGATCCCCCGGGATTGCAGAAATCATGTAAAAGTAACGTTTGTGGGAACAAAATGTCGATGGTTTACTTGATTCGCCGTTTTAGTAACAAATGCAGATGAAAATCTCATAAGCAGCTTAGTTTTATTCGACGACATCCTGTGCGTAAAATATGCGTTGTTGCATTTAAAAGTTGGAGGTCTTCGGGTCTGGTACCAACCAACGATTTAGCGTTCTGGACCGATGTAGCGTAAAACCAATAAGGAATATGAGTTTAGCCTGCTACCATCTTAAACTGCACCGTCACTTACCACCGTGTGAGATTGCCGTCAAGGGTATAGTTGTAGCGGTATAATAAAAAAATGGTACACTGTTTAGAAGCTATAAATTTTAAATGCGGTCAGTTTTAGCTAATTATTATAAAAATAGCCGTTGTCGCAATCCTCTTACCGAAACTAATCATCATTATCATCATCATCATCACCCACTGCCGGCTTTTACTACAGAGCACGGGTCTCCTCTCAATATAAAAAGGATATGACCTTAGTCCACCAAGCTGGCCATGTGCCGATTAGCAGACTTCACACGCATTTGAGAACTTTGTGGAGAACTCTCAGGCATGCAGGTTTGCTCATGATGTTTTCCTTCACGGTTGAAGCAAGTGATATTTTAATAAAAACGCACGAAACTCCACAAAGTTAGAGATGCGTACCCGGGATCGAACCCAGACCTCTGATTAGGAAGCGGACGTCGTAACCACACTTGACTGTCTTTATCTAACCCAACCTAAACTAATAAGACTTCATTATTTCCTTTTTGTATAAACTAAAGTATATAGATACCTGCCTAGTATAGAACCTTATTTCGTTGAGATAACTTTGTGTTCTTTAGGATCCTCTATAATCAAGAAGTGCCTTTGACTTTCTACCCGGGTGCAGAGCAAGCAAATTCATTTGTAAACTTATCGCTTACTTTGCGGAAAATACAGGGTGCTAATTATTTCAAATACTTGCGAGTTTTTGCTTTTAATCCACTTTGAATTCGACGATGAGACTCTTCATTTATAATAGGTTGATTATATTACGAAATATTAAATATATTTCCGCTGGGTAGAAGAATTAAAATAATTAATAATGATCACGCGGTTGAAACCGAATGATAAATTAATATATAGAGTTTACTTAGCTGATACCTACATTTTGACTATCGTCTGTCCGTCTAACAAAGCCCTAAGAGAAATTCTTAAAATTTACATTTAATAAGTTCCTGATATTAGACATAAAAAGCCGTATAAATAAAATCTACAGTTTTTTTTTTTTGAGAAGAAGGCACTGATGAGGTCTAGGTTGAAGCGCGCTTACCTAGAAAATGCCTATTCACCCTTCCCCTGAAGGAATAAATAAAAAGATTTGTCTTTACTGAATTAATGGTCTATATATATAATAATATCAACGCAAAGTTCAAACCAGTGGACGGATCAGGTAAAAATTTGGCATTTAGATGGCTATTAAAACGTAGGCGACGTAGAAGAGAAGTTTGCAAATTCATCCCCTAAAGTTGCAAAATAGGGGTTTCAAATTTGTTCGAACTGGAAGAGCTATATAGGCAGCTGGCGAAAGTTATTACGATATAAAACTTTAAAAACGGCCAATTTTTATATATATTTACTGGAAACAAAATACATAAAAATACAGTATATCGGAAAGTTGTTGTGAATAGACACTGCACGTGAAACAATTATTGCAACTAAAGAACTATTTCTGTAGTTGCACATTGGAAATGGTGTCTTAAGCTTAAGCTTTGTGTTTGTTGTTCCAAATACGTTTATTCATCTTTTGGACAACTATAACTCTTCATCTTGTAATTCCTTCTTAGCAGTGATAGTTATTGTTTTTATTTCATTATATATACTACTGCTGGAATTGTTTGTATCCACTAACAAAAATTTAGTATATCTATTTTTGTCAGTAGATACCTACCTACATTTTTTTCGAAAAATCTATTTAATGTATTTCGTAAGGAAATTAAATTATCCCTACTTTAGATGTCGAGAAATTATCCTATAAATATGGTTTCAAGATATTATTTTACCACTTTGGCAACGTATTTCTCTTAAATTACACTTTCTAGCACTATATGCTATGAATATTCTATAGGCTATGAACCACCTCGAACTGGGGTGCAGTCAAACAGCCGGACGGTTATGGGGTATATAAGAATAGTATATAAAAAAAAAACTTACCTACAGAACGTCCGTTTGTACCCTTTAAAGCGTTTTACGATATTGTTATTTATAGTTGTCGATCGGTTGGTGAATAATATATTTATTGTTGCTCAAAAAGTAATACATGCTGTTTGCGATAGTATTTAATATTTACGTCATACTCTAATGAGTCGAGCTAGGAAGCAATTTTTGTTTAGCCCTCTTCACAGAGCAGTGTTTAATATCACTGGCGCGGACTACTTCATAGTAAATAATCAAGACTATGTGAAGACTGAAACGTCTGGCAAAACAAGTCTTAATTTTGGACGAGGAGATCCCGGAAAATGAAGACACGGCGTTTAAATAACATGACACACATACAAATGACGTAATAACAGACTAGTGGACTATATGTGCCAATTTTAAAATATATAGTTGACGGTCAATGTGTGATTTGCATTATTTTCCTGTTGAAAGTCTATTTGTTGTCGTTATTTGGTAGCATTGCCCCAGGATTTTATACAAAATAATCATAATGATTTTATGCATTATGATTATTTTATGCAATAAGTTTTTATCAATTAACAAAGTATTAACGGAACACAATTTTCTTTTGCAGCGGTCAGCCGTAGTATTTTCGTTACATTTACCTAAAAGTGATTTTTACGCGCCTAAAATTTTAAATTATGATATTTTTGATGATTTTTTTTTAAATAATTAGTTTTTTTATTATACATCAAACATTTTACATAAAACTTAAACTTAAACTTAGATTGGTTAATTCTTAAGATTGTCACATGGGTCTTGGTCAGTACTTTGCAGGTACAAATATCTTATATAGCGATTGTCTCAAGAATATTATGTGATTTCTCTTAATACATTTTATAAGTTTTTTTAATAATATACTTTTCAAGTGGTTTAACCCTTATAAAAGGCTTTATTTTAATGACCGTTTAAATTTACTGGCAAAAAGTAGTCGTTTACCATACCTAGACAAGCTTGCGGTGTTTAATAAAAACATTTTGGCATTTCGAATCTGTTATTTTAAAGAGAACTTCTTAAATTTTTGATTTGGAAAGCAATGAAAATGGCAATTTATAATCAAATTTTTAAGTAAAGATCTCGGGATCTTTCTCATTTTATTTAACCCCCAAACTATATATTGGTGCCGAGAATTACATTTAAGAATTGACAATAGTACTATTACATTTCACGCATTAGCCAAATAGGGGCAGCCATAAACATTTTCGGGGGCATGAAATAAGCACGTTTACCCCAAAATCGGCCCATTATACGTGCGTGCGATTTTGATAAGCGTGAGCCGTGACGTCACGCTGTCACACATCTGTCCGTGTATTGATGGGAATCAATTTCACGCCTCGTGCCGACATGTGTTATAAAGTGTGAATGTTATTTATTTTAAACGAATGGGGTATATATATATATATATATCTCTCCTCAACCCATTAACAGCTCACTACAGAGCACGGGTCTCCTCTCAATATGAGAAGGGTTTGGCCATAGTCCACCACGCTGGCCATGTGCGGATTGGCAGACTTCACACGCCTTTGAGAACATTATGGAGAACTCTGAAGCGTGCAGGTTTCCTCACGATGTTTTCCTTCACCGTTGAAACAAGTGATATTTTAATGTTTTTAAAAACGCACATAACTCTGAAAAGTTAGAGGTGCGTGCCCGGATTCGAACCGACGACCGTAACCACTAGGCTCTATATATATATATATATATATATATATATATATATATATATATATATATATATAGTAGATAGAGTAGAGATAGAGTATAGGGTTGAATGAAAATCCTAATTGCCGTTGAAACTATTTATTTTGTTAAACTTCTCTAAGTTGTTCTTCTTTCTCTGAAGTCGATATACAAGCCTATATAGCTTATGAAATAAATAAGTTTATTGCAGCTATAGCTAGTTCAGGTAACATTTTTAAAATATGGGATATTTGGATTTTTTCTATTAAATGTAACATTTTGGTTGGCAATTATCTTAATTATAATAAATAGGTATAAAATAATTTTCTGAATATCACATATGTAGATGTAATGGTATGGTAAAGTCAATAAACTTGAAATCAAAGCAAAGAAGTCCCTTTAATCAAAATCCTCAAGGGTTGTGTTCAAGGCAAGAGCGTGAAACGGGGTTGTGAAGTTCATTTGAAAATAGCGGCTGTTTTAAAAATAAGAAACAAACGCGTACGAAGCGAGCGTATTAGCAAAAAGCTATAATATAAGGGCTTATATAGAATTATGTTTATATAATGTTTATGTAATGTCTGACCCTCAGACCGTAATCAATTCTGTTTTGTGAACATTTTGCCAAGCTGTTTTAACGCCTAATTGGGTCGACTACACAGCCATGAATACAAAATGACTTTATTAAACATCCCAAAATTTCAATAGTTATATCTACGCCTGTATAACTTATGTAAGTAGCATTAGGTAGTTTTAAAAAACTATATCATCATTATCAACCCATTGTCGGCTCACTACAGAGCACGGGGCTCCTCTCAATATGAAAAGGGTTTGGCCATAGTCCACAACGCTGGCCATGTGCGGATTGGCAGACTTCACTCGCCTTTGAGAACATGCAGGTTTTCCTTACGATGTTTATCTTCACCGTTGAAGCAAGTGATATTTTAAACGTTTAAAAACGCGCATAACTCCGCAAAAGTTAGAGGTGCATGCTCGGGTTCGAACCCCCGACGCCCTAACCACTGTGCTATCACGGCTTAAAAATCTATATATTTATTGAATAATATACTGCAACTTACAGATTCCTTAACCCAATGCAGATGTATGTACGAGTATGTTGAATCTATTTGTTTGTTCGTTACTTCTGTGTAGTATACAATTAAAGTGTAGTTAGTCAGAGACTACTTACCATCAAAACATGCGTACTTAATATAGACGACTCCTGGAGACCAGCTCCGGGAAGGAAGGTAGTCCTCCGCGAGCACGAAGCTACAGTGATTCACTCCGGTGCATCTGTAATGGAACGAAACATGAATAGGTAAGTGATGATGAAGTCTAAGGTAGCGGACTAACGGTTAAGGGTATGGTATCGATATCGTGCCAGAACGCTAAAATGTCGCTTGGCGACACGTCTTTGTCGGTGGAAACTCGCCACGGCCGTAGCCTCCCACCAGACCAGACTCGCCTAAATAGTGTGGCATGGTATACGCTAAAAATTATATGTTTATATCTTCTCACCAATATCTACATCCTAACAAGCACGATGAGTTAAGTAAGAATGATGAGCGCTTTTTGTAAAGGTAATTATTTAATATATTTTTTATTCTCATTGTATCAACCCATTCTCGGCTCACTACAGAGCACGGGTCTCCTCTCAATATGAGAAGGGTTTGGCCATAGTCCACCACGCTGGCCATGTGCGGATTCACAGAATTCACAAGCCTTTGAGAACATTATGGAGAACTCTCAGGCGTGCAGGTTTCCTCACGATGTTTTGCTTCACCATTAAAGCAAGAGTTATTTTAATTGCTTAAAAACGCACATCACTTCGATAAGTTATAGGTGCCCGGGTTCAGAACCCCAACCTCTGATTAGGAGGCTGATGCCCTAACCACTAAGCTATCACAGCATGTACTTACTCGGTGTTTAATGTAATATTTGTATCTACTCGGTTAAAAACAGAACAAAGCGTTTTCATTGCGAGCTTAAATTATCCATTAATTCGAGCGGCAATTGCAGCGGAATTACATGCATTTTCCGAAAGCCGTACCAGAGATATGGCTTAATTTCCTCGTACTGCGGAAAACGTGAACGAAGTTCTGTAGTTAAGGGCAGCGCAGACATGCGATTTGACAATTACGGATACGTAGTTGATATTCCATGGACTCGTGCGTAAAGCTTTGCTTCCCGTTTCTAGTGCACACTCTGTGATCACTACACTGATATGAAACGTCATTTTTTTTTTATCCACTACAAGTCACCCCTTGACGGCAATCTCACCTGATGGTAAGTGATGATGCAGTCTAAGGTCGTAGCGGGCTAACCTGTTAGGGGTATGGAAAACCCATACTCCTAATTGGTTTCTGCACGACATCGTGCCGGAACGCTAAATCGCTTAGCGACACGTCTTTGTCGGTAGGGTGGTAACTAGCCACGGCCGAAGCCTCCCACCAGACCAGACTCGAGCCGGGAATCGAACCCAGGACCTCCAACGTTATAAACTGACAGCGCGCGCGCTGCGCCACGGAGGTCGTCAAACATAAAATCTGCCTGAATTAAGAATAAAATGCTCCTGAGACAAGTGCAAAATATGTGCTAATTAAATCGCGTGTTTCGAAATCTTTAAACTTATAGTCTTCTCGTTAAAAGTTCAACTTGAGAAGACAAGATGGAAGTCAAAAATATTAAGTATATAGCGTAAAGGAATTGAAAAATTGTTACATGCAAAATAATTATGTACTAAATAAAAAAATATAATTATTTTTTGTTATGCTAATTAAAACAATACCGTTAATTATTTATTTGCATGGGCGGTAGAAAGAAAGAGCCAAATACTGCCTGGTCTTAAATCTGGGTTCTTGCAAAGCTATTAAAATTAATAATAAGGAAATGACTGGCTCGAAAATTCTAATATGAATGATTAATGTATTCCATTTTGTCCGGATATGAAAACGAAGGGTGCTTACAGAAGTTGCGCCAATGCCAAGGGATTCGAAACGTTTAATATTTTACAATGACGGATAAAATAATTTCAACATAACCCAACCACCATGTCTTTTAAAAATATTATTATCAACAAAACGATGAACTTATATCAAAGGTCGCAGCAGATGGGAAAATAAACTGTTATATATGGTCTAATACTACAAATTTTTAACTAAAAAAATACAAAATACGTGATACTAATATCTCAAATTCAACCATGAGGAAAACTGTGATGTTTCAGCCACATTGAGCCGTTTCCACAAGAAAAGTAACTTTTTTATTATTTGCCTTAGGGGGCGTCCATAAATTACGTGAGGTGTTTAAGGGGGGGAGGGGGTCGAGTCAAATCTCATCTAATCTTACGTTGGAGAGAGGGGGGGTCTCGGCAAATATCACGCAATTTTTTTTCTGATTGAAACAAAAAAAAATTATACTATTTTGGTCCATTTAATCCAGATTGTACATGCTTAAGATTTAATCTTAATCGTAATCGTAATACGATTAAGATCATTTACTAATTCGTTCGAAAGAAAATAATTTCATTCATACTTCGACGTTATATATTTACTGACTGTCAAACCACCATATTTGTATTACATAAGAAACTCACATTTTGAAAAATCTCACGTGAGATTGGGGGATGGGGGAGGGGGTTGAATAAAATCTCACGACATCTCACCAGGGGGGGAGGGAGGGGCAGAAAATTAAAAAAAACACCTCACGTAATTTATGGACGCCCCCTTAGTATGTTACCAATCGTTGTATTACTTCTTAGAATTAAGTGTGTTGAAATAATCAAAAGAAATCAAAAAATTGTTTTTTTTTTGTTCAAACAAACAGTACATTAAAAGGTAATGTAAAAATTGTTTGCTAAAGTAGATGAGTAAAAGAAAAAAATATAATGTCACGTTAAACCTTTGTTCCCATTTACTATAGCTAACATGAGACATCTGAAAGATTAGCCCGCTACCACCTTACACCTCATGTTGACAACCAATCTAATCCAAAAACAGATGACGTTTTGAATTCAGTAGCGCCATCCTTATCGACAGGGAAGAGTAAGAAAAGGGCAACAATACAAAATTAAATCTGCTATCGAAAGATTTTGGATTGTTACGATGGACTGCATTACTTACGATCCTAGTCGATCTATTTATGTATTTTCACTTGTATATTTGACCTATTTATGTAAAAACTTCCGAATGAAAATTAAACAAAACTTGAATAGACACCACGATACAAACTTGCCATTATGGGTACCAACGGAAATTCTATTTATTAAATAGTAAAAAACAAGTTCATTTCTTTTTTGTTTTCGATTGTACAGAAATGATCGACTTTTGACACTTGGGCTACTGACTTTTCTACAGGTGGAGTTGCTGTGAAGGGCTTATAGTGGAATAAAAAAAGGTTTAACACTAAAAGGCTGAGAACGGATACAGTGTAGTAATAAAAACGGTGTCTATAAAACACCTTGCGCCTATAAAATACAGTTTTATAAACTAACTTTTATTACCAACCGATTAGCAAACATAACTGATAATAAAACTAAATTATCAGATAATAAACATTATTGTGACGCGTGACGGGACATAAAACCCCCTTTGTTGTTATGCGCTCGCGCGCGACCAGCGGAACATGGCGCTTAAACGCGGCCATTTTCGGAAGTGACGTCATTTACCGTAACACACTTCCGGGAGAGTCCCCACGTTGAAAGCAACAGCGATTAATCACTCACTTATCGGGCTATAGGCCCACTTGATGATCAAGCGTTGGTGGCCACTTTAAATATTACTTGTAGCATACAAAGGGGCCACGTTTAAAAATTAACGCTACCTATTGGATAGCCCAATGGTTAGGGCGTCAGACTCCTAATCAGAGGTCGGCGGTTCGAATCCAGGCACGCACCTCTAACTTTTCGGAGTTATGTGCGTTTTTAAACTTTAAAATATCACTTGCTTCAACGGTGAAGGAACACATCGCGAGGAAACCTGCACGCCTGATACTTCTCCATAATGTTTTCAAAGGCGTGTGAAGTCTGCCAATCCGCACATGGCCAGCGTGGTGGACCCAAACCCTTCTCATATTAAGAGGAGACCCGTGCTCTGTAGTGAGCCCGTAATGGGTTGATCATGATGATGATGATTCGGCTACTAGAGGTTCAACTGAGCCGCTGTATCCATCCCGATGAAATATGGGAAAGAATATATTCTAAATTTCATTCGGCTCATACTTTTCTCGTAATTTTGAATGTAAGAGACAGTATGACAGGGTCATATATGCATGCATTTAATGCCTTCCGTGTACCTGAGTAACTCCCGTATCAACGATATCCACCCGTTATTGAGTGGTTCCTGTTGATTGTTATTATCCAAGGAAGCCAATGAACGCGGTATCGCTGCCAAAGCTCGAGCAACAGTATAATGATGTGGTACCACAAAAAGTTCATTCTTTCTTGGACGAAGCTTCTTATTTAGCTTCTACATTATAAAATGCGACATCGGGCCTAGTTGTGGGATGCTAACTCCTGTGAATCCCAACTCCTTTTAGAAGTATATTTAAAAGTTGCTAGACAGGTACCGATTTGTTTGTTAGATTGCTCGATCAAGGAATACAAGTTCTGGGTTCGAAACCGCCTGCGGTACAAATATAGCTACAGCAGTGTTTGGATTTAGATAATCAAATCCTACTTAAAGTTAGCCCTCGAGGGCAATTACACCTAGCAATAAATGGTGATGCAATCTAAGATGGTAACGGGCTATTCTGTTAGCGGTACGGTAAACCTATATATTTGAAATTATTACTCGGGCCCCACGATACAGGTCTCCTAGTGTGGGGTCCAAAGATAATCAAACATTTTAAAATTGCTAAAACCATAATGCACCTAAACTAATGGAAATCATTGTAATCGTTTAAGCTAAGTTTAAGAAGATTAATATTGTGCCATATGTTCTAATCTATTATGTAAGCATTGTGTTTTTTCAATAAAGTTTATTATTATTATAATTCGTGAGCTAATAATGTTCCAAACGTGCCTAGGTTTAAAAAGCCCAAACCAAAATTAGCCGGTTTTTCCGCTATAATTTGACTATTCCAAGAATAGAAATATAATGCGGAGGGAAGAAAATAATGTGGCATAAGAATGTTATATAAGAGTGTGGAAGGGCAAAGGAGTAGAGGAAGATCAAAGAAGAGATGGATGGATTGTGTAAAAGAGTAAAAGGTGTGGGTAGTGAGGTGATGGTTGATAGAAATGAGTGGAAGAAGCAGACGTGTTGCGCCGACCCCACATAAAGGAAGGTAAAGAAGATAGTCAATGAATAGAAAATACTGAAATCGTAACATAAAATCACTCACAAATCACTTCTAAAAAAAGAATCCCATTCTGTTCCGCATTTGTGTCAAGTAGATATCATTCGTAACAAGGGCAGGACATTTGGTTGTTCGTTTTTCTCTTCGTGACGTTTCTGACAAATGTCTATCAGAAACCTTTTGCTTATAAGCTCTTAAAGTGTGCATTACAACATTTTGTATCTGCTTTTCACATACGGATTTTGTTACAGTTTTTTTGAATATATATATATTTTTTTTTTACTACAAGATAGGCCTTGACGGCTATCTCACCTGGTAGTAAGTGATGATGCAGTCTAAGATGGAAACGGGCTAACCTGTTAGGAGTATGGTAAACCCACACTCCTAATTGGTTTCTACGCGACGTCGTTTAATCGCTTGGCGATACGTCTTTGTCGGTAGGGTGGTAACTAGCCACGGCCGAAGCCTCCCACCAGACCAGACTCGAGCCGGGAATCGAAGCCAGGACCTCCATCTATATAAAGAGACAGCGCGCGCACTGCGCCACGGAGGTCGTCGAAATAATATAACAAAGATAAGTATTTCCTTAAGGCTTATTCGATCCCCGACATGCATCTGTAACTTTTCAAGCATGGAAAGGTGACATCGTGACAAAACCTGCATGCCCGAATGCGAAAAGTATAAAGCGAACTTTCGCCTTAACTCTGACTTTAGATGCAGTAAAAACGGGACACAGTTATGTGTCCAAGATAAATCTGTCTTGTTTTAACACTGACTTAACGAGTGAAGTTAAAGTACGCTCTCTAGGTCATAGCCTGCGAATTATTATAAATATTCGCAAAGACGTACTTGACCAGATTGGTTTTTTTTATACACTACAAATTAGCCATTGACGGCAATCTCACCTGATGGTGAGTTATGTTGTCTAAGATTGTAGCGGGCTCGCCTGTTAGGGTTATGGTAAGCCGTACTCGTATTTCATTACTACGCGACATCGTGCTGGGACGCTTGGCGACACGTCTTTGTCGATCGGGTGGTAACTAGCCACGGTCGAAGCCTCTCATCAGACCAAATTCGAGCCGGGAATCGAACCCAGGACCTGCAACTTTTTATTGCAACTATGTCGGAGGTGGACTACGGTAATTATCTCATTTTGAGAGGAGGTCTGTGTCCCATACTGGGCCGGGAATGGGTTTCTATGATAGAATAATGAATAGAAGCAGGCGTTACTTTGCGGAAGTCTATGAAAATCAATTAACAGCAAGTATAATTTGCTATATTCCGCCAACAACCGGGAGATTTGTATAATATAACACCACACAAAATCTTCCACTAGAACCTCTACGCACGTTTCGACCCGACACCGGATCATCCTCAGGAGATGTTGACTTCACAAGCGGGACTACAAATCTCCCGGTTGTCGGCGGAATATAGCTAATTATACTTGCTGTTTATTGTTTATAATAGAATATTAAAATTAAAAAAAAAAAAAACTTACGTAACGGGGAGATAAAATATATAAAATTAAGCAAGCAAGGCGAAGATACGCTATGAACAAAATCAAGCCTTTACGGTGGTAAAAGTTCATTTACATGAGTCGAAGGAATAAAAAGTGCTAATGAAGCAAAGTTTCATTCTAGCTTACTACCACGTTTGGTTTCGCAGTAGGGTGCAACGGGCGAGCTATCAGATTGGCGTGCATCCAACCGTATAAAGGAACCGGATGTCTGTGTTTTTTAAATTAAATATGCTTCTACCTTTGATTATATTTTTTTTTTTATAAATTTTCTGTTCCTCAAAGTCCTGGTTCATATGAAAGCGAATCAACGTCGCTTCGTATTAAGACTTTAAAGTCTAAGCAATGTCCAAAGGTTTCTATATATATCTCAGCCTTAAGGTATTGGTGTATTCGGCCGGTAAGAGGCCCACACCCTAATTAATAAAATCGACCAATGATTAAGAGACTAATAAACCGTTATCAAGAACCTTGGGCGAATAATTCAACTAGTGTTGAATCACGCGATCTGATATACGACTAAATGAGAAAGTCAGGAAATAAAAGAAATAACAAACACTGCTAGTATTAACTATCATTTGTGAAAAGTTTCTCCGCTACGACTTTAGAGCGGTTCCATGCGTTTCGTTAGACGAATACAAGCCCAAAGAGGATGCTGCAAACGTGTTTCTTTTTTACAATTTTGTTAAAAAATACCGCACTGATTTTGATGCGGTCTTTTGCATTGCACAGGCGGCTTTTCATAGCACAGGTTCGCGGATATGTTTTTGAAGTGACCACCGCTGTATGCTGCAAAAGTTTGTTTTTATCGGTACAGATTTTAAATAATTAATCTGAATAGTCTGAAGAAAAAAAAACAATTTCGCGGAAATTTTGAAGATCGAAACAAACACCACGCGTTCGAGCTAAAGATTCAAGATTCGAAAAATTTGGTTCTCTAGGTAAGAATGACAAATTATCCCTTGATTTCTGTACCAAAATGTTATAAACAAAAATCTGGCGCTTATTTAGCCTAAAAGCTTACTGTGTCTTATTCTCTAGTAATATTATTAAAAAACTTATATTATAAATAATAATTAAAATATTAGTTTATTTACTATTATCGTCCAACCTTGTGTTTTAATATTTAAATAAAGGACCAAATTATCCTTTTCATAGCAATATTGTGAGAGTCTAATTAGTAATTACGTACATTTGTGTTTGTTATTCATTATATAGTTTGAAAGTAGGTATAAATGTATTTGTATTACGACATAAATAGATTTGATTTAAAAAAAACTTCATATTTTCAGAAGGCCTTTTATCGTTTTGCCAATTTAAAACTGCAGGAATTGTAACCTAATTAGTATAATCATCGCATCTAACTAGGAGCCTTGCAATAAATACAGACTAAAGAGAAAACTATTCCAAGAGCTTTCAAATTTGATAGAACGTGAAAAGTTTAATCAATCACCTATTAAGGATAGGTAGTATTTCTTTTCAATATAGAAATCTAAAATATATTCTTAATTGTTAAGACAAACCTACTTATTCAAGCCCTTGAACTCAGAAATAAGATCGCAATTCAACTAAACTATGTATTTGAAAACCAAATATCCACAATTATAAAATTTATAGGCAGTTTCATCTTTTCATCGTTCCTTCATAATTCAACAATTTATGTAATGGCTAGTGATCTACATTTATAAAACGCTTTAAAAGTATTAGGCGCTCATAACACAGATAGTAATAGATTCTAATATGTTGTTATTTTAAAGTTAATGTGCACTTAGAATTTATATTTACTTGATTACTTTTGAAAAGCTTCATTTTTAGTAACAGCGGGTATATTTATCTATCTCATTCTTTTTCCTTATAACCCAGGCGATGTGCCAACACAACATGACACGATTTTCTTCCTTCCTTTCCTTTTTGTCTAGTGGGAGGCTTAGGCCGTGGCTAGTTACCACCCTGCCGACAAAGACGTGTCGCCAAGCGATTTAGCGTTCCGGCACGATGTCGTGTAGAAACCAATAGGAGTATGGGTTTACCATACCCTAACAGGTTAGCCCTCTACCATCTTAGACCGCATCATCACTTACCATCAGGTGAGATGCCGTCAAGGGCTAACTTGTGGTGTATAAAAAAAAACCTCTTTTCTTCCTTCACTATTCAGTCCTTTTACACGTATCCATCTCTTTAATGTCCTTCCTCTACTCCTTTGCCGTTTCACATACACATGTAACATTTCTCTGGTTACATTACTTTCTTCCCTCCAAATGACATGACCATACTACTCATCATCTATTTTGGTCACTGGCAATTCTTAGATTCATTCATTGAGCGATTCATAGATGCCTGAAATAGTTTCATATTTTTAATTTGATTAAAATATGAGTCTTGACGAAATTTAAACTAACATACTCGTTATTTTTTCTGTGGCGTAAGTATTGTGTCTTAATTCATACAGAGATGTAATTCTCCATATGGTTAGTAATTCTAATAACATTCAAATTCTTACATCAGTTTTAGCGAACATGCGATTATGGGAATGAACATATTCAACAATATTTATATTTTTCTTATTAAAACGAAATGCTGCGAGCATCCTGGGTGCTATGCCCCGTACCGGCTTATATCATTTAATTAATTAATACGGAATACGAATAGCTAACACCTTTTTTCATAACCTTTTGTTTTACATTTAGGTTTTCAAAATAAAATATGCCCTAAGTCAGCTGAGTTAATATATATACATTATTAAAAATGCAAGATGATAGATAGGTTGCAAAAATAATTACAAACTATGACAGGTTTTTTTTTTTAGAACAATGTAACTGTATTATAAACACTTAAAAACTTAAAATAAACCTTAAATTGAACCTAAAACTAAAACTATAACTATATAAATAAAATATATTATTAAAAGGAGTCCCTTTAGGAAAACAAGATTTATTATATTACTAAAATATAATAAAAGATTTGAAACATTTTATATGGGTTCAATGTAGTAATATTGTATTTGTGTTACACATACTTGATATAATTTACTTAATTTATTATAATTCTTTATCTTATCCCCCATTTTCCCACGCAAGCATAGATATAAAAGAGTCAATGTAATCTGTGGTCAAAACACAGTTTACTGTCATACCGCTGATTAATTTTAACAATATCTCGTGAGGAAATTAATGGTGTCTCTCCAATAACCATTAGTCAAAAGTTTTATTTTAAGACATCGCCGGCACCGCACAGTACACCGCGGTATGAGTTACGAGCTAGATACATGGAAATGAAATGATTGACGACGTCAAGGAACGAAAATAAGTATCTTCATCTTAAGTGGCAACAGTCATTTGTAATTATAATCTGTAATTAATGTGAGATTTTCTTGATTTATGATAATTTTTATTGTTTTCATTTTGACGACCTCCGTGGCGCAGTGCGTGCGCTGTCGCATTATAAAGTTGGCAGAGCCTCTTTCCAAAGCTTGCCAAACAGCCCGGTTACGCTGTGACAACCAATAGGGTTTGTACAGCTAATAGACAGTAAGCAAAAAAAAAAAAATTATAAAGTTGGAGGTCCTGGGTGGGAGGCTTAGGCCGTGGCTAGTTACCACCCTACCGACAAAGACGTGTTGCCAAGCGATTTAGCGTTCCGGCACGATGTGGCGTAGAAAGCAATTAGAAGCGTGGGTTTTCCATACTCCTAACAGGTTAGCCCGCTACCATCCTAGATCATCACTTACCACCAGGTGAGATAGCCGTCAAGGGCTAACTTGTAGCGTACAAAAAAATGCCTCATATATAATATTGCCTATATATTACGTTGACAGAAAATGTATACGGCTTTAAGCATATTGCGCCGACAGAAGACTGTAATATACAGCAATGTGGGTAAAATGATGATAAATCTGTCTATCATTATTTACTATGTGACTTTTAAGAACTAATTTTTAGTTAACTTAATAACTAAACTAAAATATACCACATTTTTCACAAAAAGCAGCGCAAGCAAGCCAAATTATCTTTCTCTCCACGATCTTCCCGCCTTCTTTTGTAAGTTCCACATTTCAGGAATCCCTCAATTGACAAATTAGATAGGTAATAAAAACATTTAACTATGCTTGAATTGCGGTATTTAGAAAAAACATGCTTGTCTAAAGCTTATCATGCTCTCGTAAAGATAGAAGAATTCAAGAGTAAATAAGCATTATAGGCATCCCATTGCAGACATGAAAATCGCTAAGAGCAAGCCAACTGTATTTTTATATAGTCTAGTTATAAAATCTTAAAAATAATGTCTAATAAAATCAACTGTACAATCATTTTTACCGTAAAAAGGTCAATTTTAAATACCATAAGTAAATTTCCTGTAAAAACTGCATTCTACCTACTTGCCTTGACACAGTTATTTTCTGTGACCCTGGTCAATGTGTTTTGGAGGGCAAGCTTATAATATTAAAACTGGAATTCTGGAGGAGAAAAACAAACACGCTCGTTATTCCTAGCGGACGTGATGTTGCTCTGGAATCCCAGATTTTCCTTAAGCCGCCCATAAAATAAAATAAAATTTAACGCAAACAACTTTATGACCTTTCAAACTGAATTGAATATAAATCATACTTTAAATTGAAAGCTGCAATAGTTTATCACATAAACTTAATTTTTCATTGGCCGAGTGTTTGTGAGATTCCATCATCCCACAATATGTCATACTGAACTACGATTTAGATGAAATGGAATGAGCGCCATCTTTTACACAATAGATGGCGCTCATTCTTTTCGGTTCTATACTTTAAGTTAACTTTCACGCGATCGAATTTGTAGAAAATCCCAATATTGGAACGAAGTTCCTTATCGCGCGTTGTGAAAGGGGGCTAGACGGAAAACATTCTTACGAAAAGTTGTCACGACACTTTTTGTTATTGTAAGGTGTGCGGCGTCGCATGTTTCTCTGTCTGTCTCTCTCTCTCTTATAGAAAGCAAGCCAGATATTTTCATTTCTATTTCGCATTGAACAGTGTGGTGTCGCGACGATTATTTTTGTTGAGTGTATACAGGTTTTTTGTAAATAATAAATAATAAAAAATAATAATAATAATGAATCCTGACAGTGTTTCTGCACAAGTTCCGGATATTGCTGATGGAGTACAAAATTGAGCCTACTGATTAAGTTTGTATAACATTATATTTGTTAATAATAAAAAAAAAATTATTATAACTTAAATAAAATAAAATTTTATTACAATTCCTGCACTAATTAATCGAAAGGAACTTCGTTCCATCCGGGTGTCCCTTGACACCTCTCAAGTTTTTTTTACAATCTATCGTCACCATTGGATCGGTTTAGACAAATGTCCCTCGATTCGTCTCTGTCAAAGTGTCAGACAAAGAGTAAGACTAAATGACGTAATTTGAAATTTAAACCAACATATTTTAATATCAATGTTCTTCATAATTAAGAATTGTGTTTAAACATATTGCTGGTATTAAGCTCTTCATAACTTAATAAAAATATTATATCGAGTAGTTAAATCTAAATTCCATAAGTTAGGTGCCACTAAACACATTTTCTTACTTGTTAATTAATTATCATCATTATTAATAAAGATTTGATAACGAAATTCTACCATAAATAATTTGATAATTTACTATTTTCTTTACAATTTAACGTGTTTTTTTAAATTTAACATTAAATCTAAATGGAACTTATATTTTCATTTTTCAGTGGAATTTTAATTTTTCGCTCTCTAAGTTATCTTAATTCCCATTTCTTGAACCTTCGAACAAGCAAATTCACGGAAATTAACACTTTCGAGGACAAATTTCGCGGAACCGGATGCCGCATCAAGCAACATGAAACGACCTCGACAAAGGAGATGACACAGCACTCCTGTTAGATACAATATGTTCTTGTATTTCTCAAGAGCGAAAAATGCAATTCAATATTCGCTCTGACAAATCGTTGGCATCCGTCGTAGAAAATAGAATTACTAGTGTTACTCTAGAGCCCTCATTTTCTCGTGACAACTCTTCTTAAATATTATCATAATTCGTTACTATGAGGCGATTATCCTCAGTCCTAGATTGCTTAGCTTAACAACTGTTTCGATATCGGAGCGAAACGTGCGTTAAGATTAATAAAAGACACTCTGGAAAGATCTGTGTGGTGGATAAAAATTTAAGCGATTATAAATTTCACCTTGTTCTACTAGATAAGTGGGGTCTCGAAACTATCAGCACCATGAGATTGACAGCCTTTGCAAATACGCCCGCGGTAATATCTAACGCTCTTTTATGAAACTAAAGAACAGCCTGGTGAGCCTTAATAAGAACAGCTAACATACAAGTCAGGATCCCGGATCTTTGTTCTTTGGACCTTGGTTAAAATTCATTGGTGTGCAAATTTGTATGTTTTAGTGTTACGTCCTGATCAAAAAATCTATCATTCCGTTATCAGATATCAGGTAATCAGTTCTAGCGTGATTAATTAACAAAAAAACTCATCCAAACATTTACATTTAAAATATTTTAGTAATTGTTGTGTCAAAAGTGAGAGGGACTGCCCACTTATTACCTCACTTCAGGCTGGTACTGCGATTTTTCACCGAAAACCCCTATATTTTAACTAAATACCAATTCTTGGTTAAAACCGGAAAAAAAGCCCAGCAGAATTATAAATACTATTAGATCAACGAGACGGTTATTCTATTGACCTAGTGGGCCGGTACTTTTGCAAATGGGAACATTCGATAAAGCAACTCAAGGAACGCAGCCGCGTCACTTTTCCGGTCACCGCTCCAAATTCCAATGTTTCTGAACGATCACAGAGCTGTCAAAGAAATGTCAGGGCGGAATTCCCGCCACTTCCAGTTCTTGTGGGCTTTTGTGTGTTGAGATGAGTCGTGACGTAACGGTGATAGATTGCCTTGACAACTTACAAGTTTACTTATATTTATTAAAAGCACTATGAATTTGGATTTGTCTCTATTAATCGAGATAACAAACCTTGGACATATTATTGTTATATACACCTAATATTGTAAACAAAGCTTTTATTTCTAATTTTAATTATACCAATAAATTGAAGATAAACAAGACAATTTCATCAGTTGTTTCAGTTTTCAACTGTTATTGTGTAAAAAAAATACATTTTAAATCTAAAATAATTTGATATATGGATGATATGTTTATTATAGCATATGATATGTTTAGCATAGCTAGGAGAAGAAACGAGGTTAAAATGAAGAAATAATATGCGCAAAAAACTTGCATTTCAAATCTTAATGTTTCGCAAACTAATTCGTTAAATGGCTTTAACACAGCCCGCACTATTTTTAAAGACCTTTCTAACGAATCCACACAGCTTAAGATAAACGAAAAAGAAACAGTTTTACCACCTTGTTGACGTGATTTGCTAAAGCAGCTTTCCAGTTATGAGTTAACGACATACAAATGGACGTGGCGTAACTACGTACGTATGTATTTATTTTATATCATTATTTAACTGCAGCAAATTAAACAGACTATAAACCGGTCGAAAGTTTCCGAGCTTCAAACAAACCGTGCTTTGACATAACACCTTCCCTACCCCAGCCTTGCTCTCTGACTAAAAGTTTGTGTCTTCATTAAAATCAGATTTTGTCTCTACGACAAACAATGTGTTTCAATTCGCTGAAAGTGAGAGACTAAATTAATAACAAGGGATTTAAAAAAAAACAAAACACTATTTCGGTTGAGTTGTGTTTGTTAATTAATGCCTTTGCTGGCATGCAACATGTAAAGGACTTGAAATTAGGTTCAATTGTTTCAAACAAATTTAGGCACATCCGTGTATCGATCTCAAAGACTGTAATAGAAACACCGGTCGGGATTTTTGCATCTTAGAGCAAAAATATTCATAGATAAAATTCAACAATTAAAAATAGCTTTATTCATATATTACAGGGATCTGAAGCGTTCATATATAATAAATTATCCATTATTGTAATTCGTGAGATAATGGTCATGATAATTTTCTTTCCTTCCCTTTTGGAGTTGGGCACGTGTCTTTTTTTATCCTTTGACTGTAATATTACCTGTTGGTTAATAATGATACAATATAAGATTGTAGTAGGTTAAATAGTTTAGGATTTCAACTTAATATTAAACTATATCGGTTTCTACACAGCATCGTATTTGAATGCTAACTGGGCGGCACATGATAGCTTGGAAACTAGCCGCGGCCGAAGCCTTCCTCCTGACAAATAACGAATATGCGCAATCACAAATAATCTGACCGAATAATTGCTATTCTGGCACCAGCTAAAAATATTAGCCATCCTTGGTTATTTGATTACCATATAGTGTTCGTCTCTCCGTCCATTGTTTTCGTTCAGTCGTTTTTTTTTTATACATAGCGAGCAAACGAGCAGGCGGGTCACCTGATTACCATCACCATCACATTACGTGATTACCGCCGCCCATGAACATTTGCAGCACCAGAGGAACCGCCAATGCGTTGCTGGCCCTTGAGCAATTTGTTAATCCGCCCTTTTAAGATCCCCATATTATAACCATTAGGGAACACAGAAGATGGAAGCTGGTTCCACAAATTGCAGGTGCGACTGCGACAACAGTCTGTGAACATCTGAAATTTCAGACAAATGCATCCCAAGTCTGGGAATATTCACAATTCAGCTGGTCTTTCTTTTGTTTTTTTTTTATGTAGCGATGACAGAATGAGTCTTGTACTGTTTATGTGAAACATACTTTCTTTAGATAGGATGTTTGATGTAGAGATAGTATATGACTATGGTATATGTGGGGTAAGAAGTTGCATAGTAGCTAGGGTTTTATTAATCTAACAAGATACATGTTTTATTTCAAGTGACAATGTGAGACGATGTTACGGAAAAAAACACCTGGCTTGGTTTATTGGAGGCTTGTTCAATCAGAAATTTTTGACAAGGATTAAAAATGAAATAAAATGACACTTTTTTGTACACCACAAACACAAAGAAATATATAGATTGGCGACCTTATCGCAAAAATAAGAGAAATACTATGAATATAAAACAGTTAGTCTGGTGGAAGGCCTCGGCCGTGGCTAGTTACAACCCTACCGGCAAAGACGTGTCGCCAAGCGATTTAGCGTTCCGGCACGATGTCGTGCAGAAACCAATTAGGAGTAAGGATTTACCATACCCAGGTTAGCCCGCAACCGTAACCGAGATGCCGTCAAGGGCTAACTTGCTGTATAAAAATAGTTTTAATAGTTCAGATTAGAATACATAAAATACTTGAATACCTTCTACTCGTACTTTCCTTAGGTAGTTCAATGATATGACAAAAGCACTACTTTTGTCATATCATTGAATACGATCGCGCTGCACGAAACAGGAAATAATTTGTTATCAATTCGTTGACTAATTAATTGAGTTACAACCAACGCTCACTGCGTACCGCACACAATGGGGCCATATTTATTTAAGCTTTCTTAGCTTCATAAAATTTTATTGTACCCTCACAACGTAAACGCAAAAATTCTAACAACCAACTAGAACTTATCGTTTTATTACACTGTAACGTTTTATTATTTAAATAGATAATAATGTGTAATATTGTAATAAAGAATAATACATACTGACTAGTAAATACTAGTATGTATTATTTTTATGAAGCGGTGATAGCCTAGTGGTTAGGGCGTCAGCCTCTAAAAATTCAAAGTTTTTGCGTTTAAAGAAAATTAAAATATCACTTGCTTCAACGGTGAAGTAAAACATCGTGAGGAAACCTGCACGCCTGAGAGCTCTCCATAATGTTCTCAAAGGCGTGTGAAGTCTGCCAATGCGCACATGGCCAGCGTGGTGGACTATGGCCAAACCCTTCTCATATTGAGGGGAGATCCGTGCTTTGTAGAGAGCCGAGTGAGTGAATGGGTTGATCATGATGACTGATACAGAAAACTTTGCACCCTTGTTAAACTTAATTTGCTAACGGAGGAGTTCAGTTAGCTAAAACAACATAAAGGGTTGGACTTAACTCTAGGGCGTGCAGGTGTCCTCAAGATGTTTTCCTTCACCGTTGAAACAGGTGATATTTTAATTGCTTAAAATTGGTATCAGTAATAAATATATAAACATTAAGTTTACAAATTTCAAATGCATACAAAATATTTTGCGGGATATAAACCCACATTTGTGAGTGTATCCCTGAGTGTTGCCAATGGTGCTCATACCACTGGCCCCGAAACGACATCGTTCCGGTATGATGCCGCGTAAATCAGGAAGATGAGTTCAGCCGGTAACGCATCGGTGGCTCCTCTGGTACTTCAGATGTTTAAGAGTGGTAATTCTAGTATAAGATTCGCAGACTCCTGATCGTGGAGTCTAACTCGAGCGTCGACTTATAACGTCAATATAATATGGGCCTTATAATAAATAAATAAAGTTACAATTTCCACACTACTTGGTTAGATTTTCCAAACACGCGCTAATGTATAGGTGTGGATGAATTTGAGCTTTAAAATAAGGCAGATACGTTTCTATTTACTATGACATCAGCGTGTTTTCATATTGGTTAACAACTCTACTAATGCGAGCATACAAATCTACATGCACGCAAAGTATGTAAAAAAGCATCATCAAAAACCACCGCTCCGAGTTCAAACACTGTGCCCTTAATACAATCCCATTTGTGTACCTGATTTTATGTGAGTACACTTGAGTCTAATGTAAAGAAATTAAACATCGCTTTAGATGTTGCAAGCGCAATTAAAATTACGTGCTCATTTATATACTAGCATATGCAAGTGACTTCATCCGCGTTTTAACATTAAGGTTTTACAAATTTTTCTCTTCGTAGAAACCTTTGGTGAATGAATATAGGCGTATAGACGAATAGTTCATGCAATTTTTTGATTTATAAGATATAATATAATGCTCTTAAGGGTTCATTTATATAATTGTCCCGCGCCTATTAACGTCCCACAACTGAGAACAGGCGAACTCTCTTTTAAGAGTCAAGTTATAATACCCGGGACAAACTCCGTATGTAACAATAATTCTTGAATCGTCCCGGGAATCGGACCCTCATTAACCATAGTCGAATATACCAACCACTTGAGTAAAGGGTCAGATTATAATACAAATATTTCCAAATTATATAATCACGAAAACCTTTTCTTGTTAAAAAATTTGGGTGAAATTTTCATACGCTGGTTATTCTTGTATATAAGCCGGAATAATAAGACTTTCTACTATCACAGTAATATACAACAAAAATATATAATACAGTAATATTATTAAAAGTTTGTATGAACGTGTGCATTTGTGTATGTTTGTTACTCCTTCATGCCGAAACTACTAAACCAATTTAGTTGAACTTTTGAATGGAGATATATTACACCCTGGACTTACATGGTCACATTTAATACAACAAACTTAATACAACACATCAGCTACAAATATAGCTATAGTATGCCATATCAAGCTTACAGGAATGCCTTTATCTACAAGGAAGAGTAGAATAAGGACCGCACTAATAAATTAAATCTACTATCCAAAGATTTTGGATCGATTATTAACATCGGCCTCCAGTCACCGCTTTATCTATAAAACGTATTGAAACACAATACAAACTTTTTGTACCCCGACAAAAACATTAATTCAAATAACCACGTATCAACGGTAAGAAAATCAAAGTGGTATTGTGTACCAAGTAATCTCTTGGATAAACAACTTTTTGCCGCCATCAAAACGGTTCTCCCCCATTGCTAATCCGAATGCTCGTTTTACTGCACGTTTACAGTAAAAGTTAAATCTACTTTTGTCACGACGTCAATGTTTTAGGCAAGTTTTTGTTATGATAATGTAACATTGATTTACCACTAGCCGTAGATAGAGCGCGTCATACAAAAACAAGGCGAGAATTTTTTTTTTTTTTTTTTTATCCACTACAAGTTAGCCCTTGACGGCAATCTCACCTGATGGTAAGTGATGATGCAGTCTAAGATGGTAGCGGGTTAACCTGGAAGGAGTATGGTAAACCCATACTCCTATCGATTTCTACGCGACATCGTGCCGGAACGCTAAATCGCTTGGCGACACGTCTTTGTCGGTAGGGTTGTAACTAGTCACGGCTGAAGCCTCCCACCAGACCAGACTCGAGCCGGGAATCGAACCCAGGACCTCCAACTTTTTAATCTGACAGCGTGCACGCTGCGCCACGGAGGTCGTCAATTTGTCACCAACTAACTATAGATTCCTACATATCGGTATATCGATGTATTACAACCCGTCTAATACACTAGAAATCTGGCCGCTATATTATCTATAGCGGCGCGTAGTGCTTTGTAATTAATTCGGATTATACGGCTCGAGTATTAGAATCGGTGACTTTCGTCTAGCCTTGTCACACACTGGGGGAAAGGAGTGCACGCGTCACTATTTGTGCACTACTTTTCCGTCCCATTTTTTGAGCGTTAATGATCGATCTACGGCTAGTGGTAAATCATTGTAATGTAAACGCTAGTCACTGCCAGATTATACCTATAGTAGTGCAAATTCTATTCTATTCTATTGTACTATATCGACTTACGCCCGATTTCAATAAAAAGATTGATAGATAGTTAGATAACAAGATAGATTGATAGCTAAATAAATAAATAGATAGTTACATAATTTATTGCACATTATAATATTTCGATTCCAAAACAAATAATAAAAAAAAAATAACAAATCATTGTTTTTTTTATTATTTAACGCGCAAAGGCGGTCTAAGTCTATGATTTTGCAGAAAAAAGGTCCGGTTTACTGACTGTTGTTTAATAATACTGAATATTATAATAAAACAAAGTTTTTGTGTTTGATCAACTACTGAATTTTTAATCGAGAATATCAATACCAGTTTTTTTTTCTTTTTCCGCTGGGAAATGCTTTTACGCATCCCCTCCTCGACGGGGTATGTGGGACTCGCCGGCAGCCGGACTGGCGACCAGAATACCCACTAAAACCCAGCGATGCTCCTACGCGTCACCTGGTGGCTGGGTCACGGGAAAACCCACGCACACGACCGCAACCCAACCAGCGGCGTCCACCGAGGCAGACCCTCCAGGTATCATATCAATACCATAGAGGTAGCATAAACAAGAATATATAGTTTAATAGAACAGTGTTGCCGCTACATGGCCGAACATTACTTACGGTTAATTTTATACTAAATTACAATAAATACAACGCATTAACTTTAAATCCAATTATTACTTACAACTACACTCTTTACACCTATTGAGAGTTCACAATATAACAACAATTCTTATAAACGAAAGGTCCATACATACTACATTCAACTCGCTGTTCATTAGAGAGGGATAAGCATTGTTAATACTCCAATTAAGATTAATGGGGTCCAGATAATTGAGATAACTTACGATGTCGAAATCAGTACATATAAGTATTAGATTTATGTTACGCTGTTCAACTGCCTCTTCAGTCAAGTAGTTCGCTTTATCGAATAAAAATAACGAGGCCTTCGAGTAACGGATTAGCCAAAATTTATTGCTTAATCTTATGCTGACTAGGTATTCTGAGTATCTTTTGCAGATTACACACATACATGATCAACCCATTATCGGCTCACTACAGAGCACAGGTCTCCTCTGGCCATGTGCGGATTGGCAGACTTCACACGCCTTTGAGAACATTATGGAGAGCTCTCAGGCATGCAGGTTTCCTCGCGATGTTTTCCTTCACCATTGAAGCAAGTGATAATTTAATTGCTGAAAAACGCACAAAACTCCAAATAGTTAGAGGTGCGTGCCCGGTTTTGAACCCCCAACCTCTGATAAGGAGGCGGACTTCCTAACCACTAGGTTAGGCTATCACAGCTTCAGTTATTGCAGATTAACTATAAGATAAATGTCACGTTGTCCATCGTGAAATTATTGTGTCTTTGTTTGCCACACCATTAACTATGCTTACAAGTTCAAATAAGCTGTTATATTATTCCTTACAACGCTATTCGGTCACCGAATAATATCGTCCCATACTAAAATTATAAGATAGATTTGTTTGCTCACTTGTTTGTTATTTGTAATGCATAAACATGGAAAATATTGACCGAATGATATAATTCACCGCTTGTAAGCGGTGATAGCCTAGTGGTTAGGGCGTCGGCCTCCTAATCATAGGTCGGTGCGGCGGTTCGAATCCGGGCACGCACCACTAACTTTTCGGAGTTATGTGAAGGTGATGGTGAAGGAAAACATCGTGAGGAAACCTGCACGCCTGAGAGTTCTCGATAATGTTCTCAAAGGCGTATGAAGTCTGCCAATCCGCACATGGCCAGCGTGGTGGACTATGGCCAAACGTTTCTCATATTGAGAGGAGCCCCGTACTCTGTAGTGAGCCGACAATAGGTTGATCGTGATGATATAGCTTTTTAAAAATACCTTATGCGAGGTTGTTCATTATGATATAAATCTCTTACTATAAGAAAGCCTTTTTGTTCCTTGCTGACCTTTTTCATCGGATCTCAGGATCACGTTCTCATTAAACGTGACCTTTGTTTTATCCACGTTTATCATTAGACCCACTCGTCTAGGAAAATAACTATAAGACGAGTAGGCATTTCTTCAAAGACCTGCAGTGACTCAGCCTTAGTTTTCTGCAAATCGAAAGTGTTAATAGTTTTGCCACCAACTAGTCAAAAACCGTAGGCCATATTTTTCCTGTGTGTTTGATGTTTTTAGACTTGGATGGTCATCGAAGATCGAAGTTATACAAACAGCTCAAACCCAAACGACCAATATATATTTATATATATTTTTATTCCACTACTTTGCCCTTGACTGCAACTTTCATCTGATAGTAAGGCGTGATTATGCAGTCTACCATCTTAGGTAGCTAGTTAACTTGTTAGGGTTATGGCAGATCCATGACTCTTAATTGGTTTGTGCGCGACATTATGCCGAAACGCTAAATCGCTTGGCGACACGTCTTTTACCAGTAGGGTGATAACTAGCCTTGGCCGAAGCCTACTTCCAGCTCAGACGCGAGCCGGGAGTCAAACCTAGAACCTCCAACTTTACAATACGACAGCGCACTATCTGCGCTGCGGTAGTCGTCAAATAATGTAAAACCAATCGCTGCAATATACCCATAACAGCCCAGGTTTCAATAGTGTCCAAGGCATTACCGTAAATCGTCAACGCTCTATAACGTGGGAGAATGCACTCTTTGGTATTCGGCATTACCTGACAAGTGATGGTCCACGTTTCAGTTGCCTTAGCGAAACACTGAGAGTGAAACATTAACCCTGAGAGTGAAATGATTTATTATAGCCGTAGCTGCTAGAAGTTCTCTGTGATCCTTGAGAAATACTTGTAGACATGTAGCTACGGATAGCTATTCTTCTTTCATTGACTATTCTACAGTTAACTGTACGTGACATGTCTGCGAATAATCGTGCAAGGAATGCTTCCATTTCAGTGAATAGAAGCTAAAGCTATTGTTTGCACTAAATAATTGTCATCCTTTCACCACAAGAGGCAATTCATCGCAGTGTAATATCTCGATATGATCTTCAAAAGTTCATTGTCCAAAGAAGTATGATGGTGCTGAAAAAACCTATTAATCACGACTTGACAAACTATGCTCTCAACACAGCCTGCCTTGGTTGGTAACGGAACTGATATAAAACTCAAAGATACACAGTTGGCTTTGGAGTGAGCTTTTAAACGCATCAAATTAGAAATACGAGATCTGGAGAAGGACACAAGTGTTACCAACATAGTTAATGTAGCAATAGATATAACCGTCCGAACCCCCGTTATCCCAAACGTCGCCGAAGCCGAGGTTCGGCCTCACGGGAGGCGCCCTTAGGCAGACGTTCGCTTAGTTTCTTCGAGCCCTAGGTCTCAAATTTTTTTGGCAAAGCTTCTCTCCGAAGCTCGCCAAACAACCCGGTTACACTGTCGCAACCAATAGGGTTAGCACAGCTAATAGTCAGTCCGAAAAAAAAACTAAAAAAAAATGATATAACTTAGAGACCGATGGACACTTGAACAAGACAGTTGTCTATCATTTATAATCAGACGACGTTTAGCGGACCAGTAGCCACTTTGTAAAAGTTTACAAGTCCCTACAAAAGAACTATATTCACTAGTTGTCGTCCAACAAATAAGGCAACAACGACGCAATACTCAATTTTCATTTCTATTTCTTAAGAAACACGGTCTATATTCCCGTACCACAGTTTCGCACTGATTTCAAATGTAATTATTTGAGCTCGGTCCTGCGGAATCCATAGAAACGCCAATCGATAGCGCGTCCATTTTGTTTTTATTGTGAGCCATTTTTGGAACTGGGTGAAATGCATTTGAATGCCGTTACGACTGTTAAAGCCATGTAATCCTCACATAAGCGTCAAATGGCAAAGATTTTCACACAATGGTTGTTTCGCTTTTCCATCAGATTAGATTCTTAATAAATAATGATAAAGAAGCCACGTTAAGCTTTAACTAACATCACATGAGAAACGTTAAAGCTCGCCCACCCGCAATGGAGCGCCGTGTTGGGCTCTTAATCGTACCACCTATACGAGAGTCTGAGAATGATGATGAAGACGAACTTCATTCTGCCGGGAATGTTTAGAAATTTAGAAAAATAAACATTTAAATTTTAATTCTTTTTTAAGTTTAAGATTTAGATAAAGAAGTATTTATATTATAATTCTTTTTGAGTTTTGTAATGACAATGTTTGATCAAATATAAAATAAATAACTTTTTAAATTTTAACTAGATGCAATAAAGTTAACTGAGCATATAATTGAGATTAACATGAGATTAACGTGTGAGCTCAGCTGCAATAGCTTTAAAATATAACTGACAGTTTAATCTAGCGTAAGCTAAAACATGTATTTTTATGTTAATCTAAAACGATGTTGAATAATAATGAAAAATTAAGAATTAATTTTAGTAGATATATAAAAAAAAATATAAAATATAAAAATGTAAAATACGAATTTTGTATCAATATTGTTGTCAAAGAACATTGCTGAAATACAGTTGTTACTTTCTTAAGTAAAAAATTACACCTTTGAGAATTAAAAAAAAAAGTTTCTTCCTGTTCTTGAATAATAGCCCAAGGTCAAGAAATCTTCTTTCAATCAAAGAGTAGGTATACGTTTGCTTCAAAATAGGATATTTAATAAAGTGATCATGATGAGTGCTCTCAATGTATATACCTATAACAATTGCAGTTTAAATACAAACGGCTTTGATATAATACCTGCAAACACGATATAGGGTATTATTGATTATATGAGATGGTGATAACAAAAAAAACACGGCTTAATTTTTTTTGTGGGCTTCTTCTTGAACCTGGGCGTGAACCCTCTTAGCTTGTTATAATTCGAGTGTCGTTATCACAATCACGAATAAAAATAATGGAAAATGATTCATAGATGCCTTCAATAAATAGGTTTACATGAATAAAGCTATTTGAATTTTTAATTGATTTCATTATAAAAAAAAATACATTTGCAGCGCCTGCTTCCGTCGCCAAAACTGTAAACATGTTAGCCCTTGACGGCAATCTCACCTGATGGTAAGTGATAATGCAGTCTAAGATGGTAGCAGGCTAACCTGTTAGGGATATGGTAAACCTAATCCTAACCTCCTAATCGGTTTCTACGCGATATCGTGCCGGAACGCTAAATCACTTGGCGACCCGTTTTTGTCGGTAGGGTCCCATCACCGAAGCCTCCCATCAGACCAGACTTGAGACAGGAATCGAATCCAGGACCTCTAACTTTATAATGCGAAAGCGCGCGCGCTGCGCCACGGAAGTCGTCAAATTTCTGTCCATCCATTTTTGCGCGTCAATGGCACGGATACCAAACTTGACCAACCGGTCAAGTGTGTTAAAAAGTGTTGAAAAATGTCAAAATTAAAGCTAAATAATATGCCATGAATGGGCGAGGCGAATTTGAATTTTGGATTAAGCGAAAACCAAACCCCGCCATAGACGAACAAAGTTTATTTGTAATTTTTTGTCGAAATTTCATTTCATTGTCAAACACCGCACGTACTCAATCAATGGGTTCGGCTTCAACATAACGTATTACCACAACTTAGCTATCATTCAGTTCACCACAGGGCATAATTAAGCAACTCGCAACGGAATCAGCCGAATGCAAAGTGCCTTTGTTGTGTTATGAAAATGTAAGAAATTTCTTAAAATTCGCAAAGTTTAGTTATTTGTATGTGGGTAATTGCAATATTTATATTATTTTTAGGTAAAACCTGGTACTCTTAATTATTATCTTGCTTAGGGCAATTTTGACAAGTTATTGGTGAGTTCCACGGGCCTGATTTAGTTTGTGGTTCCTCGTGGGAGTCCGCCTTCTGGCATAAATTAATGTATTGTTTCTCCATCTAACAATAATAACCAATAATCTTTAAATGTAGGATAGAAATTGCATTCTAAGCTAACTTATATGCAGAAGGTTAAGCAAGTATCCTTCTACCATTATCATCAAATGTTAACGTTCATGTCCTCACTCATCATAAACGCCAGTTCTTAATTAAATGTTAGGAAGATAATTAATAGTGTGCGATTGCGATTTTGACCTTTTATTTAATCGTTATTAATGTTCGTTGTTAATAAGAGGTGAACGATGGATGCCCAAATATCCATCCAAACTAGTATCCATGGTCACCGATCTATTTTGCTAACTTGCTGGGAAGCTTCGGCCGTGGCTAGTTGCCGCCCTACAGACAGACATAGATTTAGCGTTCAAAACTTAGAAGTATGGGTTTAATACAACTGCCATAGCCCTAACAGGTTAGCCCGCTTATATCACAGACATCAGATGAGACAGCATCACTTACCGCCAGATTAGGGTGCTAACTTTTAGAGTAATAAAAAAAAAAACCTTAATCTAAGCGGACGAAATTGCAGCCATCAGCTATAAAGTATATAAAAACATCGCGGTAGAACTCGCATAGGATGTACATCCGTTTCCGAACTGTAGATTCGCTCGACTGTGGTGACGCTGACATACAAAAAAGCGTCAACTAACTGCGTAATACCGTCACGTGGACGGACAAAGGTCCCCCTGCCCCACTTTTGTGTTCCCACAGCGAAGACAGGATTATTTATCGCATACAGAAGCACACCATTTTTATTTATAAACCAAGGTTTTATAAAAACCATCCCGCGAGCATCCATACATAAATAGAATAACATTAAAGAATAAACAAAGAGTCAAAAAGCTTCATTAATCTCTGAATGCTCAGCATTTTTAATAAAGATTTAATTGATTTAAGGAAGCGAAGCGGAATTAATTACTAGGTGTAGATCCCTTTCGTTAGAGTAATAATTCTGTTTTCCTTTAAGGCTTAATATTTATATCCAACATTGGGTTATTTAACTTTTTTAGTATATCTAATAACAATGGGATTTATATGGCACACATTAAATTCAAATTTATTGGTGATGATGATGATGATGCATATATATTGATTTTTCTCACTGTAGTAAGTTAATTTATTTATGAAGAACAGACAATAGTAAATAACTAGGTATATAGTTATCGAAACATAGATAATAACAAATTTGGGCCCAAGCTAGAACCCAAAATATAGGTTTTCCACTTAAAAGTTGTAAAAAAATAAACTACATGAAATCAAACAAGTTTTTTTTTTATACACTAAGTACAAGTTAGCCCTTAACGGCTATCTCACCTGGTGGTAAGTGATGGTGAAGTGGTGGTTTGTGGGGTATAAAAAAAAACGTTTTAGTCAGACGAAGCGTGGGTGAAACTGGATGACAGGTTCTAGAGGGCGCCATTTTGTTAATATAATTCAGCTGCCGAGATTTGATATAGTGGCCATGATTCGATAGTGATTTGATAATAGCCCAGACTGGCAATCGAACCCGTGTGATGTTCCAATTGTAAACCTGAATTATATTACTAAAAATAGATTATACTCTTTCGTAGTCGAACATTGCGATACAAAATCTACTTTGAATTGTATACTGTAAACAATTTAAAATAGATATGAATGAAGCTATGATAGCCTAGTGGTTAGGACATCCGCCTCCTAATCAGAGGTCGGGGGCTCGAATCCGGGCACGCACATCTAACTTTTCGGAGTTATGTGCGTTTTTAAGTAATTAAAATATCACTTGCTTCGACGGTGAAGGAAAACATCGTGAGGAAACCTGCACGCCTGAAATGTTCTCAACGGTGTGTGAAGTCTGTCAATCCGCACATGGCCAGCGTGGTGGACTATGACCAAACCCTACTTATATTGAGAGGAGACCCGTGCTCTGTAGTGAGCCGAGAATAGGTTGATCATGACTGTAAACAAATTTGATGATATTAAGTCTTGCAAATAAAACACATGTTAAAATTTTTGGAAAATCTACCTTGATCATGACACAGATTTTAAGTTGGGTATGTAATGGTAACTGATGAATTTATCCTGCTTTTCAGACTGAGCAAGAAATTCGCAGACATGTTAATTTATAACCAACGTTTAATAATATTGAGAGCTGGTTACATTTATCTTACAATTTGCCCCAAGATAAACATGTTAAATGTGCAATGTTACAATTTATTACTATGTTTTTCTTCGCCGATAATCCTCAAACAACAAGATGAACTGTTACAAAGATAAAGCACTTTAGCTCCAACTCTCAACTGTAATAAAAGTTGCTTGGAAACGGTATAAATAAATTTGTACGTAACAAGTTATGACAAGCTTAATTAAGTCGGATAGTAAAAACAACGTAAAACAAACTACGCATCATGATAAAGGCCACATCAGAAATTATGGTAAAAGTTAGTAACTTAAGAAAGTTGCATCATTTCCGTTCCTAAATAACACATAACTACGGAAATGTGAAGCATTCATTTTTGTTGCATCGGGCTTCTTTATACAAAATGACTGTGTTTGGGTACATATAAGATACTGAACATCTTAATAATTTGGAAGTTAATATTCTTAGTAAACGTGGTAAGATCGTGAGACCAAAGTGGATGAAGGCATGGTTGAACCTACTAACACGTCCTACCACCCAAATGTAAAATCTAAGGCCGGAATCTTCTCTATAGCACGGCTACCCAGCCGTGCTATAGAGAAGTAAGGCTTTACTTCAGACTTCCATCTGACATAAATCCATCTCGTTTTAAAACTAAATTTGGCAGTGCAATGTTAAAATACACCCATTAGATCTCAGCCTCACAATGATCATCATCATCATGACCAACCCATTCTCGGCTCACTACAGAGCACGGGTCTCCTCTCAATATGAGAAGGGTTTTACTATAGTCCACGCCGGCCATGTGCGGATCGGCAGACTTCACACGCCTTTGAGAACATTATGGAGAACTCTCAGGCGTGCAGGTTTCCTCACGATGTTTTCCTTCACCGTTGAAACAAGTAATATTTTAATTGCTTAAAAACACACATTACTCCTAAAAGTTATAGGTGCGTACCCGGCTTCGTACCTCCGAACTCTGATTTGGAGGCTTACGTCCTAACCACCAGGTTATCACAGCTTAACAGCTCACAATGATAGCACCGAATAAAAGATTATTTTATTCGGCTTGGGAAGCCATTGAACGGTTCCCAATATAATATAAGATTAAACAAATTCGAATTATTTCACAAATAAAAATATTATTTCCACACAACCAATTCCATTAGTAAAGTCACGTGTAACAAGTAAGTCACAAAAACTAACGGCAGCCATTACTGGGCGACACATCGTTCCGAATTATTCATGGTCTACTGTATTTTTAATGAATGAAGCACTAATAACTGGTATATCCACATTTGATTTTAACTTTATTGCATAAAGCGAGATATCGGTACGACTATTGCAGTTGAGGAATTTTATGATCGTTATGTGTAATCATAAAAACTTGTCAGGAACTGTATTAACAATTCGTACATTTGATTAGTTTAATTATTATTTTATTATAAAAAATATCCATTTGATCCCAAGTTGTAAACAGAATCCTAGAGTTGATCCTGCTTATATTTCTGTGTTGGTTAGTATTCGACATCATGATTTGAATTGACTATTCTTACAAACACACTTAGAATACAAGTTTTATTGTAAGTACCGACAAAGACGTGACGCCAAGCGATTTGGCGTTCCGGCACGATGTCGCGTAGAAACCAATTAGGAGCGTGGGTTTACCATACTCCTAACAGGTTAGCCCGCTACCATCCTAGACATCATCACTTACCACCAGGTGAGATAGCCGTCAAGGGCTAACTTGTAGTGTATAATAATATATTATGTACCTTTCGGAGAATAGACTAAAACCTTATTATTACCTTACCTTTTTACCTCAAAATTCCGTAAATTTTGCTAAAAATGACATGATTAATATCATCAATTTGCCCATTATTTTCGCTTCTATCACTAAGCTAAGGTAAGGAAACGCCCCTCCGGCGTCCTAGTTTCCTCACCTCATTTAAATAAGTAAATAAAAGGTAAGTAATAATGCATAACTTATATATATGATGGAATGATAATAATTATCATCAAAGGGCGTGGGTCTTCTTTCATATTGAGAAAGGTCGGGACGGTATACACCACACTGAACAATTGCATAGTCACATGCTTGTAACGTTATGTTTCTCTCAGGCATGCAGGTTTTCTCACTATGTTTCCTTCCTTTAGGCAAGTGATATTTATATATTACACATAATTAAAACTTTTTTTATTTATGTACGGAGATTCGTAAAGTAAAAAGTACCGGGGATCAAACTTGGTCCCTCGGTAAGGACCGACTTCTTAACCACTGAACTATCTACGCTTCTAAAACAAAGTTGTATAAAAGGAAAATATTACAAATATTTACCTTTTCTGAATAGAACGTATTAAGAAGATTAATGTAGTGTGGCGTACAAATATATAATTATGTATTTCTAATTATATGTGTATATGTTTATATAATGTTGTAACACCTACCAAGCATTTATATTATTTCCTTTTACGCCTTTATTTGCTTGGCAGAGATCGCTATTCAGCGATAAGGCCGCTAAATTGTAGCTGCTATCTTACCGCCCATATTTGCATTTTTGTATTACTTTCTGTGGTGTACAATATAAATGTGTTTATTCATTCAATTAGTCATACATAAATTCATTTATTCATTCCCATGCTAATTCATTTTCTTTTTTAGCCACTACAAGTTAGCCCTTGACGGCAATCTCACCTGATAGTAAGTGATGATGCAGTCTAAGATGGTAGCGGGCTAACCTGTTAGGGGTGTGCTAAACCCATACTCCGGAACGCTAAATCGCTTGGCGACTCGTCTTTGTCGGTAGGGTAGTAATTAGCCACGGCCGAAGCCTCCCACCAGACAAATGTTCATGTGTCTTCATCCAAACTTTTTGGAAACAAGATAAATATTTAAGTGAAATAACTCCCCCTACGATTACGTTATTTCCCCGGCACTTAATGTGATAGTTATTTGTTTCGACTCTCAAGTGAGGCCACAGACCGCAATGAGGCTTTCCGCCGGAGGTCTCGACTGAAACACGAGCATTCTTCTTGTCAATTAGTACTGTCAATTAAGAAGCATTAAGGATTTATTAAGATGAACAGGACGTATGATGGACTTCGAAACATCGTTAAATCATTATTCATACGGGTAGACGTGGATGTCATAAGTTATGAGACAAAGTTGAAAGTCTAAAGCTGAATACTTCTCAACGATTATATATGTATATATGAAGATGAGGTAGAATTATTAGGCATAAAAACAGGCTTATAGCTTGATTATGCGCATGTTTTAGTGATTGATCTCTTGTGAGAGATATTTTGGTTTCTTAGTGGCTTATTCATGCTAGGTATTTCTGGCACGCTATCAATTTCTTTGTACAATTGTGACGCACGCAGTTGTTATGAATACTTACTAGGTATATAATAATTTAAATACTTAATAATAATTTATTTGGTGGGTGGGAGGCTTCGGCCGTGGCTAGTTACCACCCTACCGACAAAGACGTGTCGCAAAGCAATTTAGCGTTCCGGCACGATGTAGCGTAGAAACCAATTAGGAGTGTGGTTTTACAGTACCCCTAACAGGTTAGCCCGCTAACATCCTCGACTGCATTATCACTTACCGCCAGGTATGATAGCCGTTACGGGCTAACTTGTAGTGAGAAAAAAAAATTTAAATACGAATGTTTGTATGAATGGGAATATGGATTTTTTGACCGAAATTTGAAATGAAAATTGAGTTATATGGATATGTTTAACACATAGGCTAGGTTCCGATAAAAAATCTAACTCAAATGAAATCACATGCGACTACAATTAAAAATTATTAAGATATTAGTTGCCTATTTTACAGGATACAGTTGCAACATACCTTCCCAACCTCCCAAACGACAGTCAACATAAAATATGTAGGGGAAATATATAAGATATCCTCAATATATCCTCTCTTCGCTCTTACAGGTATTTGCATAATATAATTTGATTCTAATGTGATTTTACCGTAATGTAAGCCACTCGAAAAACGACGTTAAATGTATCAACGGATATAGTACATGACTATTTTTTTTAATAATCTTTATTTGCACACCACTACAAGTTAAGAAAATTACAAAAGGATAGAAGCGCATTGATTAAAGTACACTGCTAAAGGCAGCCTTATCGCTTAATAATGATCTCTGCCAGGCAACTTTAGTGTTTGAACAAAACACAGACAGAACAAACCGGTGGTGAAAACTAATTATAAACCTGCACAATGATACCCACATATACAAAATATTGACTAGCGTTCTGTCTACGATACGGCATGAAATACGTGACTCAATACAAGAAGAACTTAAAAGAAGCTTGAAATTTTACTCCGATAAAATTGATGATTTTCAAATAAAAATAGATAACTATGAACAAAAGATAAAAATCGTTGAAAACCAGTGCAAAGATTTGAATAACAAATACACAAACATGAGAAATAATCTTGAATCGATACAAATTAAATTGAATACCCTCGAACAAGAAAAAGTTGAAAATATTTTAGAAATTAGCGGTATACCAAAAGAAGAAACAGAAAATTTAACAGAAATAGTTAAGAAAATTGGAAGTGCTATCAATCAAGACAACAACGACATCAAAAAGATATATAGAAAAGAAAGTAAAGGGTTGGCATCACAGAAGAGACACTCCTCGGTCGTAGTGCTTACACTCCGGGATGGACGCCGGGATCAATGGCTGGAAGCAGCCAAATCATGTACGATCTCTCCGCGAATAATCGGCAGGGATGGAGAAGGAAGAATATACCTACGAGAAGCCCTTACACCAGCTACGGCATACCTTTTATGGAAGACTAAGTCAGAGCTCAAGTATACCAACCTAGTGCAGTATGTATGGTGTAAACGTGGTAATATCTTAGTTAGGAAGTCTGAGAAAGACAAAATTTTTTCAATTCGATCGGAGAGTGACATCGAGAAGTACGTAACGATGTTTAAAAATAAATCCGTTATTTGAAAATATTCCACCAACTCTCTTATCTAACTACTGCTTTAGTCCATAATGAATAATAACGATTATAATTTATCAGAAGGAAATTTTGACTCTTGGAACGACTACATTGGTTCTCTTCCAATACAAACAGAAGGACTGATCACATTAACCGTCAATATAAGATCAATGCTACTCAATTTTTCTTACCTAGAACAAATAATTATTAACAGCCAACGTTGTATAGACATTATCGTATTGTGTGAAGTGAATATTAGAGATTCGACTAAAAACCTATTTGAATTACCTTTATATAATATGTATACAAACCTACGAAAAAACAGAAAAGGAGGTGGCGTTATTGTATACATACATAAAAACTTGACTTTTACGTTGTTATCCTCACCTACCCAGTACTTTGAATCAGTGACTGGGTACATACAGTTTAATGATAATCACAAACTAAACCTATGTGCCGTTTATCGGCCGCCAGATACGTGTAAAAGTGAATTTATTTCAGAAATTTCATCTCATATTGCTAAAATGCCGAATAAATCCGATCTACTCCTCGTAGGCGACATGAATATAGATTTAAAAAAAGTTACTAATATAAGCGCGAGCTACCTAAACGAAATGTCTGACTTAGGCCTTAGCTGTTGTATCACCCAGTACACTAGAATAGAAACGACAGGCCAGCGTTTAACTCAAACATGTATAGACCACGTATTCACGCGCCTCGCCTCCGCGCTAACAGTATATAGTGCAACTATAAACGATTGTATAGCAGACCATAAAATGTTAGCATGCACGATAGCGGGCGCGCGCGCCGCTCAGCTGCAGCGAATAACGTACGGTCCCCGCGCGAACGTCAAGTCAAATGTATCGCGACTTATTACTGTATTTAATAATAAGCACGTATTACAACAACTTAGTCAGGTTGACTGGAACGCAGCGCTGTCGTTTAAATATCCAACTGAAATATATGAATTCATGTGCAAACAGTTTAATATAATTTACAGTAGTTGCTCGCGAGTTATAAAGTTTAACGAAAACAAAAGGAGTAATTGCAAATGGGTGAATAAAAAAATGCTTAAAATGTGTTCACAAAAGAAAAAATTATATTTAATATGGCTTAATAATCCAGAAAACATTGACAACAAAATTTTATACAACAAATATAGAAACAAAACAAATAAATACATAAATTATTTAAAGAACAAATACATTAGGGATGAAATTCGGAAATATTTTAAGAATTCTAAGAAATTATGGAATTTAATAAATGAGATATGCGGTAAATTTAGAATATCAATAGATGAATTATTATTAAAGTCTTTTAATTTAGATAAAAAGAATTTAGCAAACAGTTTTGCTAAAGAGTTCGAGAAAAATGTAAACTCCATAGCTGTATCATGTAAAAAACCTCTGTACTATACCTCTGGAGTTTTTGAGAGGGCAGAGGTGGCAATGAGGCTAGAGCGGGCCACGAACCACCAGGTCTCAAAAATTATTATGAAAATGAATGAAAAGAAAAGCCCTGGATATGACAAAATTAGAGCATGTGATTTAAAAAAATTAAACAATAAAATTACACCAGTGATAACTCACTTGATAAACACCTGCATTGCCACCTCATCCTACCCCGATGCCTTGAAGATTGGAATAATTAGACCAATATATAAAGGCGGAGGTCACAAACTTTTTAACAATTATCGACCAATCACCATACTGTCATGCGTCGACAAGATAATTGAGAGGTACATAGGTGATAATATAAATAAATTCTTACAGAAACATAATATTATAAACATAAAACAATTTGGGTTTCAAAAAAATCGAAGTACTTCTCAATTGCTATGTCAGTTTACAAATGAGATCAACGAGTACATGAATGATATAAAGCATGTACTCGTTGTTTTCATTGATTTCAGTAAAGCTTTTGATTTGTTGATATATGATAAGCTATATAAAAGCATGACAAATTGCGGTATACAGGGACCCCTTTTGGAATGGCTTAAAGATTATCATAGAAATAGAGTAACATGTGTAAAAATCGATGATATTATGAGTGATATGATACAAACGACTAAAGGAACAGCTCAGGGATCGATACTAGGACCTACTGAATATTTATTGTACGTTAATGACATGTGCAACCTATTCCATCAGGGATCTGTGTATCAATTCGCAGACGATACTTGTATAATTGTCGCTAACAAGGACCTGCGGGAGGCCGAGCGCCTGATGCAATACAATTTTGACACGCTATGTAAATGGGCTCATGATGTTGGTCTAGTTATAAATAATAAAAAAACGAAGGTAATGCATATCCACTCGGTGCACAAAAAAACAGATCATAAGGTCCGTATAGTTGCGCATTCACACGACTGCCTGCACGGCAATATAATACATTGCAGTTGTACTCCTATTGATATGGTTAGGGAACATATGTATATTGGTCTAAAAATCGATTCTCATTTTAATTGGCAACCTCATATAAACTATGTTTGTGATAAGCTGAGAGCTATCCTAAGTAGGTTACATATACTTAAATATAAACTTCCTTACAAGACGCTAAGATTACTTTACTTAGCACTGGCAGACTCAATTATTAGCTACGGCCTAAGCAGTTATGGCAGAACATTCAATACATATATTACTCACATATATAAACTACAAATAAAAATGCTTAAAGCAATTGTACCTAGTAAAATCAAACTAAAATATTGTAATGAATATAACGATCTTTTTAAATATTGTAAAGTGCTGCCGGTGCAGAAGAAAGTTAAGCTGGCCATACTTAAAGAAGAATTTGCCAATATAAAAAATATAAAAATTAAAAAGCGGCGCAATAACTTGCGCAAATTGCCTACCTTCAAAAAATTTATCATACCGAAAACCAAAAACATGTATGGTAAAAGACATTATAAATATATGCTACCTAAAATCTTCCGAACTCCTTACAATTTCCTGACGTTGGGAAGCATATATTTATAAAAAAATGTAAAAACCATTTTTTAAGTTACCTTTAATTATTAGCTATAATTAGTTTTAAGTTCTTTTGTATTATTATATTTCTTTTGTATGTAATTATTTATCTTAAGGTGAACTCGCCGTCCTCCCCATAAACGTAAAGTTTCTGGAGGGCGGTAAGCTTTACAATTAAAATGTTTTTTTAAATTATTTTTAGACAATAAAAAATAAAAAAAACATAAAAAGAGGGATAAACATACTTAGATAGATTAGATACTTATATATAATCAACTTTTATTATTCAATCAGAAATATGTAAATTACGTAACATTCTCGGCTATAAAGTATATTAAATATTAAAATCAGTGTTTAATTGAACTCTAATTTGTTAGTTAAAACTATTGACTAAGTAATCTAAGGTACTTTATACTGCGGAAAAGACTAATCCATTTTAACGAATCTTCTTCAGTTAGGTATCAAGATAAATATGCAAAGTGTGAATTTTACTAGTAACGGCCATAAATTAGTGTCTTATATTACATCATCTGAAAAAGTCCATAGGTTTTAGTGTAAGATCGATCGAAAGTGATAAGTATAAGTAATGATCCGTGATTTCTAAAAGTTATTTTATACGTCGTAAACAGGAGAATAGAAACTCTGCCTCCGGTGAGAGGTCACGCAAGAAGTTAGTAATAGTTAATATAAAGTAGTACTTAATTGTGTCATCATCGTCATCATCATGAACAACCCATTGCCGGCTCACTACAGAGCACGGGTCTCCTCTCAATATGAGAAGGGTTTGGCCATAGTCCACCACGCTGGCCATGTGCGGATTGGCAGACTTCACACGCCTTTGACAACATTATGGAGAACTCTCAGGCGTGCAGGCTTCCTCACGATGTTTTCCTTCACCGTTGAAGCAAGTGATATTTTTTTTAAACGCACATAACTCCGATAAGTTAGAGGTGCGTGCCCGGATTCGAACCGCCGACCTCTGATTAGGAGGCTGACGCCCTAACCACTAGGCTATCACCGACTTCTTAATTGTGTAGTAGGTATAAATAAGACAGTAATAAATAAGACGAGTAGGGGCTAGGCAACCCAAGTAAACATACTTTAGTAGCGTCGTATATTAAAAGACAGCGTATCAGGTATCAGATGAAGCGATAGCAAAAATGTCCCTTATGTTTTTCTTATTTTCCAAACGTTATCTTGGGTTATAGATAGGCTGTGAAAACCTGGTGGTTAGGACGTCTGCCTCATAATCAGAGGTCGGGTGTTTGAATTCTTAACTTTTCGTAGTAAGCAATTAAAATATCGCTTGCTTAAACGGTGAAGGCAAACATCGTGGGGAAACCTGCATTCTCCATAATGTTCTCAAAGGCGTCTGAAGTCTGCCAATCCGCACATGGCCAGCGTGGTGGAATATGGCCATATGGAGAGGAGACCCGTGCTCCGCTAGCCTAGCTAATATTAATAGAAATTAAGCTACCTCTTAATGTTGAATACTTTATTAGACTTGCATAGGTGTAAGGTCATCTCTTTTATTGATTATTCTATGTTGGGAGCTTTATCAACTTGACAAAAGACTGACTAAATTTCCTCATCTTAATAAGAGCGACTTACAGACAAATAACGTTTTATTTATTGAATGGAAGTAATTTATTATGTGGAAGTCCATAATATACCGTGATTGCTATAAACTGCAAAAAAGGTAATCTGCATTGTACGTTTTTTGAATTTTTTCTTCTAAAAGATCTACCATTATACTCTCTCAACGTACGTTTCGCCCTGACATCGATACCGCAGCATCCTGTGAATTCGCCAAATGAATCGCATTCCATACATTAAAATGCTTAAATTGCGCCCGGTATTTGTCGTGGAATATTTCTTGTTTTAGAATCTTTCGGGATTAAAGGTTTTCTAAATCTATGCCTGTTTCAGATTTCATCGAGATTGGTTGAGCCATATGTACTTGTTTTTATTTGCATCGCGGGTAAACGCCTGTCACCGTCACGATGTTTAGTGATAACTTATGCGTTTCCATCTGAACCCATCCTCCTAATCGGTGTCATACCGTAACGCTAAAATGCTTGATGCTGTAATAGTATTGTGAATTAAAAAGCTTTTTTTTATATTCTATAACTTAGTCCTTTGTTGAAAATCTCAGCTGGGGGCGATTAATAAGGAATAATGACGTTAATAATTAACTGAAACACAGACACACAAGTGAAGCTAAATTAAATCTTGTGAAGAATGTTTTTTGCTAACCGTACTCCTTTTGAGAAAAATTCAATATCAGAGAACTCTGAGAGTGCAGTCACCCATTTGATATCAATGTTGGGGTGGTTTGTTTTGCTCCTAGCTATGTTAAGCCAATCAACGAATGTTTTTTTTGCTTGTGTAATAACTAATGAGCGATAATAACCTAGTTGTTAAGACTTCTTTAAGTGGAACGAATTCGTTTACACACCCAACTTCTTTGTTTTTATTTTTTGTTTGGATTTACTTTACCTTTGAATATTTTTTTTTCGGACTGTCTATTAGCTGTACAAACCCTATTGGTTGCCACAGCGTAACCGGGCTGTTTGGCGAGCTTTGGAAAGAAGCTCTTCCAGAAGAAATTTTGAGCCCTAGGGCTCGAAGAAACTAAGGGAACGAATGCCTAAGGGCGCCTCCTTTGAGGCCGAACCTTAGCTTAGGCGACGTTTGGGATAACGGGGGGGTTGGACGGTGATAACGGGGGGGTCGGACGGTACCCTTGAATAGGATTCTAGTTGCTACAGCGTAGCCGGGCAGATTGGCGACAAAAGAAGGTATATTATTAAAGTTTTTTTGATTAGATTGATCATTAACATCAGGCGTAAGTCCCCTTGATCATCCGCATGATTATACCGACCTCTTCGCAGGATAGTCTTAGCATCACACGTAATGCAATTTATATGACTTGAACGTATGTTAACATTGAGATCTCTCTTCTTAAACTAAAAACACGAAGATTCCTTTAAAACTTAGTTCGTCGAAAATTTTACCTCATTTTCCATCGCGTCGTTTACAAAATGAAGCCAACGTCTTTAATTTAAAACAAATAAAAACAATTTGCCTTAAAACTCCAGAAAAGTGGATGTTAATTTACTTTTTAAAGAAATTGAAACTCGGATTTTAACTCGTTTGGGAAACTTCGTGACATATTTTGTCAAAAAGTAAAGACTCAAGTTTTCGAACAGTACATGTTGTGATGACTTAAGTGAAATATGGGCCTCATAAGAAGGCACAGAGTCACTCAGCGGGCTATGGAGAGGGTTATGCTTGGAGTTATACACGGAAAATAGTTTTATTATATTAAATCTAATTAACAATACAATACTTATGAATAATACAAAGTATAGTGTAGCAATATTGGCTGCAATAGTGTAAACTGTGGCGCAACCATTATTGTCCACCTCCAAACAAACAAATAGTACCAGATTAGAAAAATAGCAATGACAGTTATTAAGTTTACAATTGAAATTACAATTGAATAATAAAAGCATTCAGTTTTGTGTGCGCGTGCGTGTACGTGTGTGTGTGTGTGTGTGTGTGTGTGTGTGTGTGTGTGTGTGTGTGTGTATGTCTGCCGTCCGAGAAGATCGGTAAAAGAACTTAACCAACTCAATGAGTCACGAAGTTAAAGTGGATAGACGATGAGGTTCAGTAGGGTAGGTCACCCCCAATTAAGAGGACAGACGTCAGCAGACGATTCGCAGGAAGCCATTGGAAATAGTAGCCACAAACCGCAGACTTTGGAACTACAGAAGGCTTAAAGTAACTTAGGCCGCCTATTGAAACTCTTTTTTTTTTCTGTATGTGTTTACGATAAACTGTATTTTCAGTTCATTTCATTTAGTTGCAAGACTTTTGTCCAGCAGTATACGTCTTTCGGTTAAAACGATGGCATAGATGGTAAAACATAGTATAGTAGACACTTTCTTATATGGAATACCCCATTCCATAAAAGAAAGTGTCTGCACAAAACCTTAGGTTAGACCACAAACCATGTAACCGATACGGAAAGTATTGGTCAAACAGCAATAACGATATTAATGAAAGAAAGAAAGAGTGACTGCTATAATTTAAACATTAGAAGAAATTAACTTTTGTAAATCAAATTCACTAGGCTACATAAAATTTGTAATCGTTTTAAGCGAAATTGCATATGATGATCTCTTGGACTTGCTTTTGAATTACTTAAAATTTTATGTTAAACGTAAGGTTACATAAGAGATTGTAATAATGATAGAAAAGCTTGGTAATTAATTGTTGCTCCAACCGGTTTTGAGTGACAATGTGAGATGGTGATAACAACAGTGACTGAGATAGTGATAACAAAAATAATACCCGGCAAGTAGTTGTGGGCTTCTTGTTAAAATCCAATTAAAAGTCATTTCGATCATGATCATCCTCAACTGGGCAGAGGTGCCTCTGTCAAAGCGATATTATATAGAGCATAGACCCTTCAAGCTGCTCAGATTTTACATGACAATGATAATTTCCTATGTCCGGGCTAGCCCTGGGTATTTCGAACAAAATATCACTTCATATGTATATGTCATCTTGTCCAGTTTTCTTAAGGTTACCTATTTATTATCAAACTTAAAAAGTGTATTAGGTAGCCATATTTCAGTATTAAGTTAAACCTATAACAATAATATTTGTAACGCTATCAGATTACTACTAAATAAATAAATGAATAAAAAAAAAGCCTGAGATATCAACGCACAGTTCGCACAACTGGACGGGTCTGGCTTTAAAGTTTTTAAACGTTTAAGGTTTTGAAAATTCCCCTAGTATGTGAATTTGGAGAACAAAGAAATCGACATTAGCAAAGCCGCACACAAGTACGAACTCAGTATAACGATAAAATACCTTAAATTATGTATGTATATTAACATGGAAAAGCCGTTACAAAAAGAAACATCGTTGAACACAAAACTTTCTCAAGAATAGCAAAAGCCACCAAATAAGAATTAAGCCACAGAATAAAATGGCTGGCTGCCAAATGGTTTAAATACATAACTAAGCGAGACTTTATTAAAGGCAGTAGCCTTTAGCATCATAGGTAACACGCAAAAAGCAAATCTGACAGATAATCTTCGCCATAGATAATCTATGGAATTAAATTCTGTTGAAGATTGTCTCTGGTCTAATATTTCGTCATTGGCTAATTACCATCTTTCCAGCAAAGACGTGCCACCAAGTTACGCGTTCCTATAGCATGCCGCTTGAAAACCGTATTGGTTTAATAACCTAGGTTGGCGACATCCGTGACGCAGCGCGCGCTTTCACATAATAAAGTTGATATATAAAACGTCCTGGGTTCGATTCCCGGCTTGAATCTGAACTGGTGGGTCTCGGCCGTGGCTAGTTACCACCCTACCAACCAAGACGTGTCGCCAAGCGATTTAGCATTCCAGTACGATGTCGCGTAGGAACCAATTAGGAGTATGGGTTACCATACCCCTAACAGGGTAGCTACCATCTTAGACTACATCATCACTTACCATCAGGTGAGATTGCCGTCAAGGGCTGACTTCTAGTGGACGAAAAAAAAACATAACTGCGATAGCCTCCAGGACGGTTCCGGGCAACCAAGTACAAAGACAGGCCCCAGGATTAGTACAGAACAGAACCCATATCCCTAAGAGGTAGCACTTAATATTGCAGCTTGTATACATTTGACAATTTGGCAACGCTCCTGGCAATAAACCGCCCTCATACATTGGGTTCTTTCAGCAAAGATTGCCTGCAAGAGATTGCTTGCTTTAATAACGCTGTCTTTGCAAACCTTTTTTTTTAATATCTTATTTAAGTCTCTATTATTTACGATTTGCTTGAAATTAAGTAGGTTAATTTGGTTAAGGTTTCGAATTGACAATTGTAGATAACTATAATAGTTATAACTGCGTCACCGGGGGTTTTTGGCGAGCATGATGCTCAGCCTGAGAGAAGAGCACTTGTCTATCCGTTTATCTGTAGACACTATGACAGTAAAACTACAAAAACAGAACTGTGATGATACACAGAAATGCAGACATCGGAAAGTAGCAATAAAATGTGTTCCGAGAAAACACGTATTGATTCGAAATGTTTCCGAAAACACTAAAATTGTTGCTATAAAAATAATTTAGCATTTTTTAAACTATGTATTTTGGTCGATGTCGATTGCTTGGTTTACTGTAAATTTAAATTTAACCAACTACTACCGATTACAAACAGTCCTATGTTTAAATTATGTTAGGTGCAATAATTCAGCTAAGGTTTTAGCACCTAACCGCATAAATAGCTTTTTGTGTATTATTGTAATTTTGAATTAATGTAATTGTTGACTTTAATCGTTTTAATCGTTAATTGTAATTTATATGGATTTGAGAATTGTAAAATTGGAATTTAATGATTGATATTATTGTTTTAATATATTATTGTTTTCTACAATTGACTAATATATAAATATGTTGTAAGACTAAAAATTGTAAAATGTGATGACAATAAAGCAAAGGCTCTTTTTCTCGAAAGAGGTACTTCGAAATAAAACAAAAAAAAATAACAATAATGCGGTTCCCTACGTCGGTTTTGCTTTTTATAACAAGTATGCCGAAAATAAAGCATTATATTTTAGTTAAGTTAGTTTGGTTTTTAGTCGATGTCTAAAATATTGGGGATCTGTGACGCAGCGGTTATTGAAGGGCACGTTACCAATATTCTTTATCGTTTATGTAAGCCTATATATAATAATAAGATTTATCTATGAGCTTACGTTTTATATAAACTTTTGCTTATTGAAAGCCATATAATAATATGTCTTTTTTTTGAGCCAAAGTTTGATGTAGGTCTTAATTTCTCTATTCGTCATGTATTTTAAGGTACTCTTATTTAATAAGTTATATAAGTAGGGCGCCTAAAAGTCGTAGTGTCTTCGAGCGAAACTACTTTTTAGTGAATGTATTGGATTATATAATATAATAGATATGTCGGCGCGAAGAAGTTATTAACTTTATTAAGCGGCGCCAAAAACCTCAAGAATTCAATAATTACCCACATTTTAACTATTGATGATTTTGCTAACACTATTTAGCCAGTAACAATCAATTTTGTACAAGCATGCTTTGTGCTTTAAATACGGGCGGTCAATGCATTTCGCAGATTCTCTCGCTCGAGACGCCGGACTGTTCGGACCTCTTAGTTATTATCGCAATAAAAGTGTAAACCGGCAAGTTGTGGTTTTAATTACTATGAGCGAAAGTAAACAAAATCGTGACTTCAGCAATGCTGATGTCACCCTTACAAAAAACAACTCGGACGTCCTTGACGCGACAGATATGTTGTATATAAAATAATTATCAATTTCTTTTAAATTAATCACTAATTTGTGCAGTCTACTAAACTGGTGTAGAAGTAAACTTTAATTCTGATGTTGATGATGATGTACAGAGTGACGGACAATTAATTCAACTGATTTTGAATAATGTATGGGCGACGATACAACGTCGCTTGGTATCGGAGAACTGGCTTATTAGCTTGGTGTTGGTAGTGCGTTTCCACCCTCAGGTCGCATAGCTATCCTCGTGACACGGTTTCGTTTCAGATTTCAAAGGGAATTATTGCAACTCATGCGGAAACCTTACTAGGAACATGATCGATATCACACTACATTATCGCCTTTATTTTAATGCTTTTACTCGTAGATGTATTGAAAAAAGAAAAACACATTTTTAATAAATCACGCGATACCTACTACCATTAGTGGGTGTACTGTGATAGCCTAGTGGTTACGTCGTTCGCCTCCTAATCAGAGGTCGGGGATTCGATCCGTCTAACTTTTTGGAGTTACGTGCGTTTTTAGGCAATTAAAATATCACTTGCTTCAACGATGAAGGAAAACATCTTAAGGAAACACGCAAGAGTTCTCCATAATGTTCTCAAATAGGTTGATCATGATGATGTCTTTTTTCCCACTACAAGTAAGCCCTTGACGGCAATCTCACCTGGTTGTAATGATGCAGTCTAAGATGGTAGCAGGCTAACTTGTTAAGGGTATGGTAGACCCGTACTCCTAATTGGTTTCTACGCGACATCGTGCCGGAATACTAAATTGCTTGGCGACACGTCTTCGTCGGTAGGGTGGTTACTAACCACGGCCGAAGTCTCCCACCAGACCAGACTCGAGCCGGGAATCGAACCCATGACCTCTCACTTAATCATGCGCCACGGAGGTCATCAAATGATGTATTTATATTATGATTATAGATTATATTTAGATTATATAGTTAAGATGAAATAATTATTGCATTGCACAAATAATAATCACCAGGTTTTAGTCGATGCTCCATTTAAGTGAAAGGCGTTAAAAGGTAATGAATTAAGGACAAATCGACCGCAACTAGGTGTGCGGTCAAATGATCATTCGAACCATTTGAATTGCAACAGATTTTTGCGATATTTGATACAACTATACTTGATAAACATACCTTGTGAATTGAAATATCTATTTATTAAATAACCACACGCATTCATTTTGTCCGTGGGTATTCTTTTATGACACATGTAAACTCAAGCGATACTGAATGACAATGATGACCTTTACGTTTAGCTCAGAGAATTGCGAAGTTGAAGTGGCAATGGGCGGGGCACATAGCTCGGAGAACCGATGGACGTTGGGGTCCCAAGGTGCTGGAATGGCGACCCCGCACCGGTAAACGTAGCGTTGGTCGACCCCCAACTAGGTGGACAGACGTCATCAGACGAGTCGCAGGGAGCCGCTGGAAGCAAGCGGCCCAAGACGGTGAGCATTGGAACTCCCCACAAAAGACCTATGGCCAGCAGTGGACGTCAATCGGTTGATAATGATGATGATGATGATGACGTTAATCTTCTTCTTCGTCTTTACACTCTTTGCAAGCAGTCGTGGTCATCACGAATCTTTGTCTTTGAGGCCAGATGTTATGCTCACAAGCATTCGCCACTTCCCTCTACTGGCCAAAAGTATGGTGCACTCGTGCAAAGGACCACCCACAGCAGACTTTATCTGATCGGTCCATCGCATGGGTGACCTTCCTCGCCCTCTGGATTACGTTAGTATGTGAGAGAAAACCTCTTATGCCCTGTTCAGAGGGCTGCATCGCAGGAATATACAATCTATATATATACGAAGAAAGCGATTATAGCCCAACGGTTAGGGCGTCAGCCTCCTAATCAGAGGTCGGCGGTTCGAATCCGGGCACGCACCTCTAACTTTTCGGAGTTATGTGCGTTTAAAAAAAAGAAAAAATATCACTTGCTTAACCGGTGAAGGAAAACATCGTGAGGAAACCTGCACGCCTGAGAGTTCTCCATAATGTTCTCAGAGGCGTGTGAAGTCTGCCAATCCGCACCTGGCCAGCGTGGTGGACTATGGCCAAACCCTTCTCATATTGAGACGAGACCTGTGCTCTGTAGTGAGCGGGTAATAGGTTGATCATGATGATGATGATGATATATACGATACATTTTAAGTGCATATAGAGAAGAATCCACTATCATCGTTTCCCTTGCACATTTCCTTGTATTCCTTCATACATTTTTAAAATTTAATTAACGATCCTTTTCTATCGTCTTTGATGCGGAGTTCATTCCAAGCGGTAAAAGAAATAATATTCACCGATTCCAGGTGCTTATAAATCTATTAATAGAACCATAATAGTCATTCATAGATCTCACATTATATGCATTCATGGATCTATAGATCTGCGAAGCTTTGTGCCAGTGCTGCACAATGAAGATCAACTTCAAAGGTAATTTTAGAATTACTCTCTACATTGTGTTTGGCACCTTGTTTCTTTACTGACAGAGTGCCTTTTCACTTAACCCTTCTTTCCTTGGACTGATTTAAAGATCATTTTATCGTATGATTGCAACTCGAAGACGCTCGCACACAAATTTAGTTCCTGTGGTATTAATAATAAAGTTAAGATTTCATTAGTAAGCGACGTAGAAAAGCAATATACAAAGGACTGCTGCTTCATTATGACCTAAGTAAGAGCACAACTGTTTTAATAAAAACTTACTGTTCCACTAAGGTTTAATAAAGTCTTACATTTCCTTCGTACGGGTGAAAAGATTTATAATGAAAACTGTTTAATCAACTTTGTATCATAAACCAATAATCTTCGAATGCATAATCATTTGTTACCTATTTGTTCACAAGTCTTTTGTTTTTATCCACTATAAGTTAGCCCTTTACGGAAATCTCACCTGATGGTAAGTGATAATGCAGTCTAAGATGGTAGCGGGCTAACCTGTTAGGGGTATGGTAAATCCACATCGTGTCGAAACGTTAAATCGCTTGGCGACACCAGATCAGACTCGAGTCGGTAATCGAAGCCAGGACTTCACACTTTAAAATGCGACAACGCGCGCGCTGCGCCACGGAGGTCGTCAAAACTATCTCGACAGTTTAGTAAACTTTATCTTTGGGTACCTACGCTAAAGGGCGATGAACTGTAACGAAGAGTTACATGTCCTTTCGCCGTACGTAGAAAGGTTTTAGTCATCATCATCATGATAAACCCATTACCGGCTCACTACAGAGCTCGGGTCTCCTCTCAATATGAGAAGGGTTTGGCCATAGTCCACCACGCTGGCCATGTGCGGATTGGCAGACTTCACACGCCTTTGAGAGCATTATGGAGAACTCTCAGAAGTGCAGGTTTCCTCACGATGTTTTCCTTCACCGTTGAAGCAAGTCATATTTTGTTTGCTTAAAAACGCCATACTGTTTTTTTAGATATCAACACCATCACCAGCAACAATTTTCATCATCATCATGATCAACCCATTGCCGTCTCACTACAGAACACGGGTCTCTCTCAATATGAGAAGGGTTTGTGCGGATTGGCAGACTTCACACGCCTTTGAGAACATTATGCAGAACTCTAGGGCATGCAGGTTTCATGACGATGTTTTCCTTCACCGTTAAAGCAAGTGATGTTTTAACGAACATAACTCCGAAAAGTTATAGGTGCGTGCCCGGGTTCGGACCCCCGACCTCTGATTATGATGCTGACGTCCTAACCACTAGGTTATCACAGCTTCCTAGGCTTCTAACAGCATTGAAGCTGTGATAGTGATATGTTTACATAATTCTTGTTACTTAGCCTATTTACATCGATTTACGTGAGTTGATTAATTTATGCTGTAGCAAACCCTGGTAGGATAGGAAAAGTTTGTGTTATAACTACCATTGCCATATCTGTGCAAAAGTTGATAAGCTCCCAATCAGTGCAGTCAATCTAAGACACAGACTTAGCTATCAATAACTTGCCTTCAATCTTTATCCCGTCTAATGATATCGATCAAATTCCAAGACGGCTGGCTGCTTGGAGAACCGGATCCAGTCATCTAGACTTTCCAAATACCTACTGGCTCAACTTCAGAGTCTATTGAAAGCAATTACGTGCTCGAAAGGAGACCGGCGTAATTCCAATCGTGAATTAAATAAGGACGTAGTTCATAGATGATAGGTCTTTAATTCCTGATTTCTCGATATGGAAACTTCATTGATACGTTTTTTCCCATGATTTTTTTTTATTTACTTTATTTATTTATGGGATTTCGCGTTCCGGCTCAATGTCGCGTAGAAACCAACCAACCAACCTGTGTAAGGAGTTTTTTTTTATCCACTAAAAGTTAGCTCTTGACGGCAATATCCCCGTGATGATGCAGTCAAAGATGGTATCGGGATAACCTGTTACGAGTATGTTAAACCCATACTCCATACTTTTGACGACATCCGTGGCCAGCGCGCGCATCATTTACCATCATCATTTACCATCAGGTGAAATTGCCGTCAACTTGTAGTGTATAAATACAAAAAAAAACTATCCTTTCCCGCATGATTATAAACTAAACTTTGTTAAGTATGTAGTACATACGGCTTAGCGGCAACATTTTTACTAAATTTTGACATTGATTGCATGGAGACTGTTCTATTGTGAGGCTTGAGCCGCAGCGAATTACCCCCCAACTACCCAACTGGCAAAGATATACCGTCAAGCGATGAAGAGTGAGGCAAATAAGAACGCGGTAAGGGGTAATCACTTAACATCCGGTGACCGGATCTGCTCATATGCTCGCTCATATGTAAATATAAAAAAAACTGTTAACAAAACATACTCGTACTATGCTCTGTTTTTCCTAACCCTGATTTCGCCTCGCAGAGATCGAAAGTAAGCGATAAGGCCGCCTTTTATATCCTACTTCTTTCTGTTTTCTTAGTTTTTTAGGTGTACAAATAAAGTATAATTATAGTATAACGAACAATATCTTACAACTTGCATATCATGATCAACCCATTACCGGCTCACTACAGAGCACGGGTCTCCTCTCAATATGAGAAGGGTTTGGCCATAGTCCACCACGCTGGCCATGTGCGGATTGGCAGACTTCACACGCCTTTGAGAACATCTTGCTCCAACTTGCATATATGCATCATAAATGCTTACTCTTCATATCAGGCATGATTTATGAAGGTATGAGTCTAAACAGCTGTCGCATGCATCTTTGAATCTTCCTCATTACATGTTCCTGATGGACATATTAGTATATTTAATATCGCGGCTCGTTTGTATTCAATGGTGCATTTTCATGCAACACAATATCTGCTATTTATACATTCGTTGGTTACTTTGTTTCTTTCAGACCTGAGTTTTCCAGCAAACAAAGAGCTAGGCAAATATTTCGCCTGACGAATATTATAGATTGCTCTCTCATGGAACAACCAAGGAAGACGTAAAAAAATATTAAAGTTATACTTCTTTAGGTGCGTTATGAAAAAATTATGGGAGTTAAATTTAATATATCCATTCAGTTATAACAGATAAAATAAGTAAAAAATTCGTGCGAATAATTTCGTTTATAAATATATTCCCCGACCCGTAGAGACCCATGCTCGGTAGTGAGCCGATAATGGGTTGATCATGATGAATCTTCTTGAAAATGCAAATAATATTTTTGACACCCAGCGGGGTGTAACATCAGAAAAACAAACTTTTTCGCTTTATTATATACTCATATAGGCATTAAAATACGGCTTTCGTTACATTTAGCAAATTAAAGTTCCGTTTTCTGTTCACATTTCCATGTTATTTCATTGCAAAGTTTTTAACAAGCTTGCTTGATTAAATATAACTACTGAAATAAACCTGGTTGCAATTTTCCAATACGAAGTTTTAGTTTTAACGAATCTCGAGATTGTTAACTATAAGAACTGCTTACCTGAAATTCACGTTCGACATTGAAAAACGTAACCTACATTGAAAGTGCATAGTTGCCAAGAGTTTCCTCGCATTTTATATGGAAACTCGAGGGTTTGTTTGTTAAGTTTATTCATTATTAATTACATCTTGCCTTGTTGCAAGTAATATAAGGCTAGGCTATATCTATAATCATAATCTTTATACAAATAATCCTTCAGAAGGCACTTTAGATGTGTCAATTATTTACATAATAGTGAGTTGATGGTGATAACTACATTCGTAAACTTAAAACTAAAGCTATGAGGATTCCAAAAACGTTTGGTCTAAGAAGAAGCCCACAATAAACATAGCCAGACAAACTTTCTTTTTGTTATCACCATTTCACATGCCACTAAAACTATTTAAGAGCTATCTTATCAGAGCAATATTTCATACAGGAACGGGTACTTTGCAGATCGAGACAGTAATAAAAATAAAATATAATTGAAAATTACCACCATACAATTGTTTTGTTGGGTGTTTTTGCTCGATCCCGATAATGCCAATATTATGTGTTTTGAATTGTACCTTGGTACGAAACCCTCTGACAGCAAGGCCGGTTATTACTTTCTCGCTTTATCGAATAAAACGCGACTTCTCTAAGTTATAGATATTCTTATCTTATCTATATTCTTCCCCTTCATGTAACGAAATGTTACTAAAAGTCATCATCATCATGTACAACCCATTACCGACTCACTACAGAGCACGAGCTTCTCAATATGAGAAGGGTTTGGCCATAGCCCACCACGCGGGTCACGTGCGGATTGGCAGACTTCACACGCCTTTGAGAACATTATGGAGAGTTCTCAGGCGTGCAGGTTTCCTCACGATGTTTTCCTTCACCGTTGAAGCAAGTGATATTTTAATTTTTTTTAAACGCACATAACTCTGAAAAGTTAGAGGTGCGTGCCCGGATTCGAACCGCCGACCTCTGATTAGGAGGCTGACGCCCTGACCACTAGGCTATCACCGCTTACGTCAAAAAAGGCTAAAAGTCAGGCGTCCTTTAAATTTCGCTTTAAATTGTCGTCAACAAAAAACGACAGCGCGACGGCACTTTTAGCGCTAATAATATTATAAACAAGCACATTTGACCTCGCACTGCATCAAGCCAATACTTGATGGAGCGCTATCCAAATATAGAAGATGCTGGAAATATAACAACTGTTTTGTTGGGAGTAACACTCCAGCTCGCTACTTAAAGCAGGTGCCAGTAGGAAGTAGGCGAATGTTGATGTTTTAACGTTTCACGTTTACGTGAACTTACGTCATACGCGAACGTAAATAAGCTTGCAAGTCTTTGCTAACAGGTAAATTAAATCTGTTACATCTAAGTTTGTAACGTAATAATTCTAGTATTAAAATTAGGTAATAATATTAAGAAAAATATATATATATTTTTTTTTATTGGATCATTAAACTAGTCACTATCTATATAAAAACAACAAAAAACATTTCAGAAGAACAAACACCAGATAATGACTTTCTGGAAATGACCACAGCATGCACAACCTTAAAATTAACCTTACATCTAAATAATTCAATTTATACCTAAAGCAAGTAAGACTATCTATTACAGCATTAAAATGATTAAGAATTAAGGATTAAATAAACGATAAAAAAGCTTGCGTGTGAATTGCTTTTATTGTTTATTATTGAAAAAACTACTACGTCTGTTGTGGGATTTAGTTTTAAGTTGGCGAGTGTAACTATCACCATCATTTCACGAATATAAATAATGGTTATCAGTGTGATATATATGAACGATTCATCGATGCCCGTAATAGGTTTAAATAAATAAAGCTATTTTGATTTGATTTTAATTTAATATTTTTTTGCAAGCAAAACCCAATATGTAAAAATTAGAATATTTCCTACAATTATTTATATAAGGCAAAGCAATTGATTGCTTAGAGACAGCAATAGAAAAGCGACAATTATAGCACAGCGATTGGTCATAAAATGTCAAATCCTAGAAACATCTTCTTAACAAAATGTTACGTAGCACATAAAGGACATTTAAAGTGACGTTTCACAGCAGTGATTGTGAGATTTACAAGCAAATTTTCTGCTGAAAATCAGCGCTGGAACTTCTGAGTTGACACCTTGTACTGTGTAGTGCGACACATTCTAAAAGTTAAACGTACCATAAAACTTGTATCTTTAAAGAGTAAGTCTGAAATATTTATGGATTATATAGCGCCGACGTTGGCACATCAAAAACATTCCACGGTGGATGTCAACAAAACGGAGTGTCATTGAGAATTTGCGCTGTTTCACATAAATTAACTTTAATTATTACATCAAAATTTACAAGCAAATTTTCTGCTGAAAATCAGCGCTGGAACTTCTGAGTTGACACCTTGTACTGTGTAGTGCCACACATTCAAAAAGTTAAGCGCACCATAAAACTTGTATCTGTAAAGAGTAAGTCTGAAATATTTATGGATTATATAGCGCCGACGTTGGCACATCAAAAACATTCCACGGTGGATGTCAACAAAACGGAGTGTCATTGAGAGTTTGCGCTGTTTCACTTTAATTAACTTTAATTATTACATCGCACAGGAGCAGACGAATACTCCGTCTACTAGTCCAAGGTTTACAAATAATATAAAAGTGATTTTGACTATAATTTAACCGTCATTTGTTTATCTAGGCACATACACAAGTTTCGTTTTTGTGGAAGATGTGTAGCATATTCCAACACGTCTTTCACAAAAACGATGAAAAAGAAATTATATAAAAAGCTTGTTTGGAACTGCAAAACAATATTGGTATATCACAACTACTGGGCTCATTTGGGCTCATTATGGGCAATATACAAGCAATTTAATGTACAGAGAATAATTACAATAACCAATTAATTTACTTGCTATAAACTCCTTATCGTCTACAGAACGAAAGGAGTAATGTGATACGTAAATTATTTGCTAGTACATAACATTTTGAATGGCATACGCCAATGGGTCGAAACGCTCCATAAAATATTATAGTGCTACAGGAATAGAAGGTATTTTATGGAAATTTATGCTTTTATGACGCGAAATATATAAACTCTATACCCTTAAGTGTAAACCGTAATACTGTAAGCAATAAAATAGTATAAGGTGTCGAATAAGGAAGACATCGCTTTTCTATCACCAACATGACTTTTGTAAGATGCACTGTACTCGTACTTTGAGACTTAATGACCTTTACTAAGATAAATATCTTTATTAGTATTATAAATGTGTAAGTGTTTGCTTGTTTATTTTTATTCGGCCAGATTTATAGAGGTAATAATTTGTCTTAGAGATGGACAATGGATATAATTTCTTACTAGGGTGCCAACGGGGAATCTGGCCACTCAGTAACTCTTATGCGACCTCGTGACGTCAGACATGCTACTCAGTAAGCCGCGTTATTTTGCAGACCTACGTCCGCGAGGAGACAAAATAGGAGCACAAGGGAGGCACCGGTGCGTTCTTAGGAGATTCCGGAGCCTTCCACTGTTTTATGCTGAGCGGGTTTTAGTGGGTAAAAATAGTCGGGTATTTCAGTAGGAGATTTCCCCCCCGTAAATAAAAAAGGGTGCGAGGATTGGTAATCTGAAGTACTAATGACTCTCATCACGAATTAAACTTGGCAGTTGCTTCGTTCGGCTGACAAAACAGAGTGACGTAAGCCGGTATTTATGCCCGTATCTAAGGCCTCAAAACATTATTTAATAGGATATCTTACATAAAAGGAATGTTCTAGTATATTCAGGATTTGAGAAGTTTCGAAAATAGTGGGTAACGTTTTTTGACAACTAGTCACCCACATTTGTTTACATGTCCCTACTCGTTTTCTAGAGTGATTATGAAATTTAAGCGATTATAAATAAGGCTCTTTACAACAATACTTTCTAACCCGAGAACCTTCCCGGGAGATCAAACAAACTTGAAAAGAAATTGTATGGAGAACCTGAAGCTTACATCCTGGACACCCATATAAGATACCCGCTTATCCTAGAAAATTCAGGATATAGAATAATTAATAGGATATTGATATAGCGATTTCCCTTAATGTCCTTCCTTGAGATACTTGATTGAATCAGGGAGCTAAAAAGTAGTATTGGTAACAGAAATAGAATGTCAGTGAGGGTTGCGTCAGATTATCTGTTATTCTGTAGTATCACAAAGCTTCGATTTGAATAGCGACTATATTCAATTATTCGCCCTATATTTGCACAGCGAGATGAAAGATCGGAGAATAATCAGCATGAATGCCGACAGCGCAAATATTTGCAACAATCAAACTCGAGGCAACGCAAATGAAACGACGCAGTGATTAGGTACTCGATTTCAGACTCGGATTTAATATGGCAGATCATTCGACAGAGATAACAGAACATTCATTATCATCATCAGCCAATATTTATCCACTGCTGGACATAGGCCTCTTTGAAGCAGCGCCAAGTTATCCTGTCTCCGGCCTTTCGCATTCATTCGATACCTTTTTTTTTTTTGTTTACGGGGGGGAAATCTCCTAGTTAGATACCCGACTATTGCTTTGGGGAAAAGCTCGGGTTATGTGGGATTTTTACCGACTAAAATACCCCTCGGTGGCCACCATCAGCATAAAACAGTGGGTGGCTCCGGGATCTCGATCGATACCGGCAACTCATCGCTTCACCTGGCTGGAGGACGACCCACACTCCATTTGCCGAGATGTGGTCTCCACTTGAGAACCTTCCGTCTCCAACGACCGGCGGTTCTCCGACAAACGTCACCAGCCCACTGCCACGTTGCGTGCAAGCCTTTCGAGCAATGTCTGTTACCTTTGTTTTTTCGAGGCGAATCACCTCGTTACCGACATAATCTCTCAAAGAGATTCCAAGCACAGCTGAGTGGAAGTTTGTGGACTAGCCTCACTGTAAGTGTTCACGTTTTGGCACCGTAAATCATACCGGGTAGGACGCACTGGTCGGAAACTTTCGACTGAATCAATGTTATGGCGCTAATAGAAATGTTGTTGATTAAACTTTAAATTCAAGTTTCCTTACCTCTGGTATTGAATTATTAAAAGATATTTTAATAACTGAAACAAGATTCTGAGTATAGTATAAATAATTAATGTACCGTGAAAATTAGGAATTTCGTTATCTAATCTGAGAAAGGCGGAGGGAATGAAATCAATAAAATGTAATGCCGTAACTAAAAGAGTCTAGGTTTTTTAACACGTTTTAAGATTAAATGCCTTAATCAGACCTTCTCAATATTATAAAGTTGGGTAGATGGCAATGGATAGATGAACGACAAAGACGTTTCGCCAAGGGATTTAGTGTTCCGGCACGATGTCGCGTAGAAACCCAATTAGGAGTGTGGTTTTACCATGCCCCTAACAAGTTAGCCCGGACTGCATCATCACTTACCACCAGATGAGATAGCCGTCAAGAGCTAACTTGTAGTGTATAAAAAAAAAGATTCTGGCAATTCTCAGGTACAGCACAAATCAATGACTTTTTCCCTCATTTGTGTTTAAAGAACTACTGATCTGGAATCCAGGTTGTCTATGAATGGATAAGCAGTTAAATTAAACCAATACCGGTATTTATGTAACATTTCATGATTATAGGACTGATTGGACAGTATTAAAACGTAAAGTAATTGTATGTGTGTGTGGTAATTGTGAAGCGGTGATAGCCTAGTGGTTAGGGCGTCAGCCTCCTAATCAGAGGTTGGCGGTTCGAATCCGGGCACGCACCTCTAACTTTTCGGAGTTATGTGCGTTTTTAAAACAATTGAAATATCACTTGCTTCAACGGTGAAGGAAAACATCGTGAGGAAACCTGCACGCCTGAGAGTTCTCCATAATGTTCTCAAAGGCGTGTGAAGTCTGCCAATCCGCACATGGCCAGCGTGGTGGGCTATGGCCAAACCCTTCTCATATTGAGAGGAGACCCGTGCTCTGTATTGAGCCGGTAATGGGTTGATCATGATGTGGTAATTGTGGTGGGTGCTAGGCATTGAAAACGAAAGAAATATAATATTTTATCTTAATTGTTGAATAAATAAATTAAAATAAAACGTTTTATTTTAACTGTTAAATAAACTAACAGAAAAAAGAAACAATATAGGTATGTATTTTCAGTCAGTAATTGGAACTTTTATGAAAAAGGTTTTAAGTAATCTCTTGTAGTCTTGCAATCTTAGTTTAATGTTGTATGGCTATTTTGTGCCCTCCCCTTAAACATGTCAGGTCCACATCCAGGAGACTCAAGTGTAAATCAATTATTCTCACTACTGCATTAAGACTATTTTATACACTTGTAGTCAGTTTTGTGGACTAAAAAAAAAACGCGATTTCGATATATTGTTTAATATTAGTATAACTTTTAACTGATATGTTTCAATCAACAAGAAATTCGTTTAAGTTTTATATAATGTTGAAAATCAAAGATAACCGAAATCGTGTGTGCAAACAAGCACTGAGAACGTAATCAATATCGTAATGTTCGAGTTAAAAGTGTTCTTATACAAATTTCCCATAATTTTATCATTTGCTCCAAATATCTGACAGTTTGATAACCTTTAGCTTTAAGAGTAATTTATGGTCTTTTTATGATAATGCTGTGGTTGGATAGAAGGCGTCACGCTCCGGAAGTTCATAGTGTAGGTATATGAAATATAAAAGGTGACTTGGTGTCTGATCTGTCTAAGGACAGCTCAAACCACTAGACGGATCGTGCTGAAAATTGGCAAACTAATACAACTAAGGCGTTCGTAAATAGTATTATTGAAAACTCATACCTTAAGGCTACAAACTAAAAGATTGAAATTTTAATGGGAGTTTTTAAGCCGAGTGCATAACTATTTCGCTATAATAAGCAAAAACAAGGTATTTATGCCTCGCTCATTCTTTGCATTCTCCATTCTTTCAATCCGAAAGTTTATAAGTATGCATGTAGGTTTATATGTATGGGTTATGGATGTATGGATGTAGGTATGCATGTTTGTTACTCTTTCACGCAAAAACTATTGAACCAATTTGACTTAAATTATGGAATTTATTATACCCCGGATTAGGCAATACATAGGCTACTTTCTATTCTGGAAAATATGCCTGAACAGTAGCTTCTACCAGTCGATATCCCTGCAAGAATTAAATAAATAAAGCTTATTAGATAAACTTATATATGATGGATGAAGTAAACTTATATCCTGGTGACATTTTTATATAGGATCAAGGTTTATATGTCGTTACAATATATCAGAACCCAGTCATAATAAAACCCCATTTGATTCAGAGCTACATTATCATTTCATCATCACCAAACGTTAACCGGCCCATTTCTGGGCGACCACACGGTTTCACAATGTTTTCCTTCACTGTTAGATAAATGATATATGATTAAAATTGCTTAAAATAAATCATTAACCCACATGACTATTAAAAACTAGAAGTGTGTGTCGCGAATTGAACTAGTCCATCACCACTTCGCTTCGAGTCATCTTATTCTGTTCTGTCCATCACCGCTATCATCACTTTGGTCATCTTAGTCTGTCATTCTTGAGCACTCGATCCACATAACATGCAGAAGAGTTCTATGAGAACGTGTTAGGAATAGTGGTCGGTGTCCTTTCGTTGCATATCGTATAAGGACATCGTCTCGCGGGAATCGGAGCAGGAAATAGGAGCACAATGGCCAGACACTTGAATACATTAAAGAAGCGTCTATGAATCTATAAATGCCATTCTAAAATATTAGATAACCATTGTAAACTACACACGTTTAATCATCGTAAATAACAATAATCCCGAAATATTAACGGATTTTCAAAATGACGTCAGACAAACGCAATTGCAAAAAATTTAACTTCATCACTCAGTTGACGTGAGAGTTTTTCATGATACAACCGAATTTCAGTCAAGTGAGCTAGCTTGAAGCGGTGATAGCCTAGTGGTTAGGCCTCCTAATCAGAGGTCGGCGGTTCGAATCCGGGCACGCACTTCTAACTTTTCGGAGTTATGTGCGTTTTTAAGCAATTAAAATATCACTTTCTTCAACGGAAGGAAGGAAAACTGCACGTCTGAGAGTTCTCAGACGTGCAGGAGAGAACATTATGGTTCTCAATGGCGTGTGAAGTCTGCCAATCCGCACATGGCCAGCGTGGTTGGACTATGGCCAAACCCTTCTCATATTGAGAGGAGACCCGTGCTCTTTAGTGAGCTAGTAATGGGTTGATCATGATGATGATAATGAGCTAGCTTAACTATAAACAATAACAGCTCAATCATTTTATAACGACATCTAAATTGGTTTAGAACTATTTTCTTTATCGCACTGCGATCTTCAGTAATAACAACGGTTTACCGTCGAATTAGGAGATTGCATCGAATGGAACTCAATTAACCCCATTCTACAACAACGACGATGGTGGAGGCATTTGAAATTATAGTTCAAGAAATCACCATCATTGCAAATTAAACGGTTAATCTGTTTGAAATAACAAATTACCAGTACTGTACTTTTAGTGATAAAAAATTGTTTACAGACAATTATTCAAAAACACTTCAAATCTGCTGTGATGGCCTAGTGGTTAGGACATCCGCCTGCTAATCAGAGGTTCGGGGGTTCGCTTTTTTTAAGCAATTAAAATATCACTTGGTTCAACGTTAAAGGAAACGTCGCGAGGAAACGTGCATCCTCCATAACATTCTCAAATGCGTGTGCAGTCTGCCAAACCGCACGTCGTGGTGGACTATAGCCAAACCAATGGGTTTATTTATCATGATGCTGATGACTCAAAATATATCAAGATATAACCATGCAGACGGTCACTATACGCCCTAATCTGACAATGAAAAAATATAGTTCTCATTTTAATAAATAGGTTTTAATAATCGTTTTTCACCGAGCAATGGTCTTTGAATTTATATAGGCAGAATTGCACTGTTGGTTTCTATCAGTCTGTGTGTCATTCTTTTAAATTTCGAAATATAGTTATTTTAAATATACGAACTTGCCAGCTTTTATACAAATAAATAAATAATAAATTGTTTACTAAGGCGTGTAAGGTTTATATAAAAGAAATTTTTGAAAGATTAACTGTCGAACAACATTTTTAAGACTTTATTATAGGTAACTTTATTTTTATGTATTTTTGATGTAGATACAAAAGTGATCACACAACAAAATACAAATATTTACAAAATTTTGCAAGGTTAAAATAAATCAGTCTCAAAAGGTTGTGCCTGATTTTTTAGTAGTATGCAGTACTACTCTTCAAAAATTATAAAGATTAAACCAAGACTATCCCCTCGTCGGATCGTCTACACGATATAATGAAAAATGGGTTCTTTAAAACAACGTTCAGTATGTAGCGGTGGTCTCTCGGCGTGAAATGTTGAACCGTTACAAATGGCCCGGGAACTTCGTGGAGTCATAATTGGATGTCATGCTCGCGCAACTGTTTTGGGGAACTGCATTAATCGATGGATTATTATAATCACTATGCTTGTATCTATCTGTATAAGATAAGAATCTCAAATCAACATATCTACTGACATATTTATTAATATATTAAAATATTTTAATCCAATGGCCTATTAACGTCACCGTGCTGGGCATGGGAAGAAAAAAATCTCTTGTTCATTTTCATAGATTGAACACTAACAAAATAATGATTTTTGGTTTTAAAATACATTCCAATTACTTTCATTACATTAGCATTGGAGGCAGTATTCATAATTAGATTAAATTATTAATCTTCCAAACAACTTTAAAAACAGAGTTATAACAGATAAAATATGGTACGGTCAAGTTAACTAAAACTGTCATTTTTACCAACCGTACTTTCTTTGTGAACGCGGCAAGTTGGCTAGAAAGTAGATAGATTTTCAGCAAATGATAGTCCTGCTACCAGAGTATTATTGTGTCTTCAATCTAGAAGCTACGATAAATCTATACATCATCATCATCATGTTCAACCCATTACCGGCTCACTACAGAGCACGGGTCTCCTCTCAATCTAAGAAGGGTTTGGCCATAGTCCACCACTGCACACACACTTTCCATGTGCAGGTTGGCAGACTTCACACGCCTTTGGGAACATTATAGAGAACTCTCAGGCGTGCAGGTTTCCTCACGATGTTTTCCTTCACCGTTGAAGCAAGTGATATTTTAATTGTTTAAAAACGCACATAAATCCGAAAAGTTAGAGGTGCGTGCCCGGATTCGAACCGCCGACCTCTGATTAGCAGGCTGACGCCCTAACCACTAAGCTATCACCGCTTCGTCGTCGGTATTAAAGCTATATATGAAGGAGGAGACGACTATAAAAGCAGTGATCGAGTGTTTCCGTAAAAATGATTCGGCTACTTAAATAGATAGAAACCCAAACTCACCTATAGCTCAGCGGCGCTCGTAGATTCATAGCTAAAGCCCTCGAGATAGGTCTCCTCCGTTTATCACTATCGTGCCAGCTCGCGTAACTCCGAGCAAACGTCTCTACGCCACACCCTTCACTCGCGTTCACAAACTCCACTGTCATATCCACACTATCAAAAGTGTCATTAAAACTCAAACTGTCATTCACTGTCAAATCAGTTAAATTGTTCAAACCGGTAAAGGTCGCATTCGACGCGGTGAAGTTATCACTGTTCTCAAAAATGGAATGGTTCGTCAACTCGTAAACACCGTTGTGTTTGGGACTAGAATACACGTAAACTCGATCGAGTTCAGAATCGTTCTCGGTGCTTATCATGCTGGCGTGAGTTGGAGTGTCGTTCGAGGTGCGATGGTAGTCCTCCACGGCGATGTACCACGCGTCCAACACCGCTATGTGCGTGTCTAGGTCTCGACACGTTAGTCGAAACTCGAAATCTTGACATCTCTGCTCTTCTACGATTTCTGGAACAAATATAAAAACTAGTTAATTAAAGTTTTAGCCAACAATTTTTATATAGATCATTGGCCATTACGTCGCAGTGGTCCTCTTCAGTAAGTACATAGTTTTATAGTATTCAAATTTCTAATTATATTAAAAAAAAAAACTTATGCTCGAGGCATTTTCTTTCAGTTTATCTAATTTCTGTTAAATTTTATCAAAATTTAGCTACTCATGCAGGTGTGTATAAGTAATTAAAGATAACGCAAAAAAGAATAAAACATATGATACTTAGTAAAAAAAATTAATGCATGTTAAAAAATGCAAACAGAAAATATATACCTATATACACATGAATCATCATCCTATGGTTATTTATATGTACTTTACGTTCTAGTTGGGTTTAACTGACATGAAAGAAGTATAAGTTAGAATAGTTATATAGACGCCGAATTTCATTTAACGATTACAATCAACTGTCAAGACATTTTACACGTCCATTAAAAAGTCGTAAAAAGGTATATGACCTACCATTTGGTCAATTTATTGTACTCAGCGTTAAAGCTTGGGATTGTTTTGAATTCTAATCCTTTTGCAAACAGCAATTTTTTGGCTGAAAATCAATGTCATAGTTATAATGTTATTTCATCTTTTATAATGAATGTTCTACGCTGGGGTTCCCCCAAATAAATCACATATAATTGCTGATCATTTAATACTTTATATAATTAGGTAATTATTAATTAATCAAGTATTTAATAATTAGATAGTCCATAGTTTTAAAAAGGCTATAATAATTTTTGCTTTGTGTAACAATTCAGCTTAAGCTCTCATTTTTTAGTTCTTTTTTTACGGCATAGTTTCATTCTTCATTGATTCGCAAAGAAGAAATTCTTCTAGGATTGCGGATTTTTTTTTTGTCTTCATTGGAGTACGTTTTTTAACGTCACACCGATAAGAAACCTTTTGTAACCTGAATATTTGTGTATGTTTGTGTATATTTGCTGCAAACAAGCGTTAGTTGCAGTTAAAAAAGTGAATAATAAATATTTTTACTATATTGTACTGACCACTTCGAGAGCTTAGCAAAATAAAAAAATTTGTAAATCAGCCGTCGCAAATTGCGATGTCTCCTTAAAGGAGGTCTGTAAGTTGTTCAATAAAAAGAACACTATTAAAGTTGATTGATAAAGATGTATGTCTGTTTGTATCCATATTTTACTGCCGATAAAACTGAATTCCCGTCGAGCGATGCGCATCGCCCATCCCTCCATTTCTTTTACTGCCTATGAAAGCAGAAATTGGGTCGACTATCCTTTTAGGCAGACCTACATCCCAATTATAATAAACCAAAAATACACAATGATCACTACAGAGAAGTAAAACTTGCATGATAATTTAAGTTCATTTTTGGATTAGTTTAGAAAATTAAGGAATTTAAGGTAAAATATATTTTGTAATTCCAACCACTGAGGTTTCAAAATCGGTATATTTGTATAAAATTTCAGCTACCCAGTAACAAATAAATAAATCATTTCAAAAGTGCTCATTAGATTTATTTGAAATAAATGTATTATAATAATTATAGACGTGTTTCTTTTTAGACCTGGGCGTGGTTTGAACCCTCTTAGCTTTAGTTTAAAGTTGGCGAGTGTAGTTATCACCATCACATCGCGAATAAAAATAATGGAAAATGTGACATGAATGATTCATGGATCCCTGTAATAGGTTTACATTATTGTTACTCTGTATAGCGTGGATCCCCGCGTGAAAATTTATTTATTATTATTTATTTATTATTAATATAAAAGGAATATAATTAATATTACAATAAAGGCACCGAAAAAACCAAAGAGGTTTGTCCTCGGTGCTAATCTGTAACTTAACAGCTTAAAACTAGAGGAACTGAGTAAGCATGTTAGGCATGAAAAGAACATTTCCTAACTGAGTTAGACGGTCGACACAATTGAGTCAACCGTCCAACTCAGCCAAAAAATATTCTAAACACATGAATAAAGCTATATTGATTGGATTTTATTGTATTATTAATGTTTGCAACACTGTACCGTAGACACGTCACAATTCAATTCTGCCGAAAAACCGACGTGACTTTCACAACACTACAGGTGTAAACTGTTCTTGCCTCGTATACCCTATATTATTCAAAGGCTGGCATTCCCGCACGGTCACTTCATGCATACGGTATTTGGCTGTACCTAAGGCTTGCATCATAAAGTCAGCGGACGCGGAAGCGATTTGCGTCTAGAGGTAGCCATCAATCAAATCATAAACTTTATTCAGATAATCATTTAAAAGTCAATTTATGAGTCAATTACATTGTAGTGAGTTGATGGTGATAACTACATTCTTAAACTAAGAACTAAAGCTATGATGGTCCCAAACGCGCCCTGCTCTAATAAACCCACAGCTATCTCACCTGGTGGTAAGTGATGATGCAGTCTAGGATGGTAGCGGCTAACCTGTTAGGGGTATGGTAAACCTAAACTCCTAATTGGTTTCTACACGACCTGCCTGAACGTTAAATCGCTTAGCGACACGTCTTTGTCGGTAGGGTGGTAACTAGCCACGGCCGAAGACTCCCACCAGGCAAAAAATACGCACGCACGCATAAAAGTATTTTCTCTCCAATATGGTAAACATACCAACTACAAATAGGTACAAGAAACTAATAACGTTACTGTTACAACTACAGTTATATAAAAGCTTTGTTTCTTATTATTTTACATTATTACAACATTCCTGTACTCCATGTATGAGATGTTCGCTCGAAAATTAGACTTGTATCATTAGGATCGCGGAATGCTACTGATATCATCAGAATAAACGATATAAAAATAAACACACGTATTTTTATATCGTTTATTTTATAACATATGGTTTCTCTTAACGTTGCGTCTACTGGGTATAAGGCAATCCTATATTATTTCAAGCGTAGATTCAATAATTCTTTATAACTAATCTTGTTTCATAAATAACAGAAACAACGACGACGATTTGACGACGTCCGTGGCGCAGCGCGCGCGCTGCCGCATTATAAAGTTGGAGTTCCTGGGTTCAATTCCTGGCTCGTGTCTGGTCTGGTGGGAGGCTTCGGCCGTGGCTTGTTAACACCCTACCGACAAAGACGTGTCCACGATGACGTGCCAAGAGATACCAGAACCAATAGGAGTATGGGTTTACCATAACAGGCTAGCCCGCTACCATCTTAGACTGCACCATCACTTGCCATCAGGTAAGATTGCCGTCAAGGGCTAACTTGTAGTGGATTTAAAAAAAAGAAATACGCGACAATGACAAGCAAGAATCTGTAATGGTCCCATATGAAAAAGAAGTCATTTGATTTCTATTAACTTGGTGCCTACGTCAATAAATATGACGAACTTTAAATTATAGTTTATCGTTACGATCATCATCTATTTAAACATTTTCGCATGTTAACACTTAAGTGTTAAAAAGCCTTATAAATCCATACATACACAGCCTGCGCGGTTCAAAGGGTCGGAATTCCCGAGAGGCCTATTTCATGCATGCGATGTTAATATTTACCTAGTCTCCGCGGCAGCAAACGCGGACACAAGTCTCGATGGCGACACGCGAATTTTAACATAGAGTATATACGTGAGTATAGGTACATATGTATTGTAAGCTTTTGCCTTCTATCAGGTGCTATAACGTAGAAAGACTACTATAAAGTTTTTTAAATACTTTTCATCACTTTTCAGAATAATCGCGACACTTTGGCGATATTTCTGTATTTTATATTCCCGACAAGTTCTTTTTTTTATTTATTTTACGGCTCTGGATACAAGTCCTATATGGCCTATTTTTATTTATTTCATTTTTTTCTCATTTAAATCGGACATGGAAGCGTCCATAGATTGTTAGTATGTTAGTAACATTTTATTAATCCATAAGAAAAATTGGTCAGTATAGGGTACGTAAATTATTTTTTTGCGCATTGCGTTCTGATCCCTCGTTTGTTATTAGACAGCATGTTAATAGGGTACGAAGCTAAGATGCAGTGTGAGCTACCGGCCATATTTCCTGCCGCTTATAATACCTTCCTTCAAAGCGAGGGTGAATAGGCGTCATAAGGAAGCTCGTTCTATCTCAGATCCTGTCCTAAGATCTAGGTCAGAATCATCGCATTCCATAAACGTAACTTTTTCATATAAAATCTCGTGTTTCGAATGCTGCAATAACTTTATTTTTTTGGCAAAGTTAAAATTTTCACAATTTGCAGAGCCAAATGGCTCGGAATTCTTTGTAAATTTTTAAGTTATTAACTGGGAGAGGTTATTTAGTGATTGAAACTCGACCCATATTATAAACTGGCTGTAGGCCACGACTTAATCTATAAATTTTTATCATCAATGGACAAATTTTGTGAAATGGACTAGCCGTTGCTTAGTTCCGCGTTTAGCACCAGATTTAACTATTCTTTTTATTAATAGACATTTTTGATTTCTCCCCATTTTTAACTATTCCGAAATAAAAGGGTAAAAGTTTTCTGTTCACTTATTAGTTATTATGATAAGATTGAATTACCACTATATATATAGACTTCGAATCGCATCTAACTTTTTGGATATAAGTGCTTTTTAATGTAATTTAAGTGATTTTGAATTCATATCCTTTGATTGAAAGAAAACAACGTGTGGAAACTAACATGCCTGAGAGTCATCCTTAATTCTCCGCCAATTTATACTTGGCCAGCGTGGTGGACTACGGCCACAAACAACCTTTCTCATGCTACCACCCACCACCCACAGTGAGCTGGTAATGGGTTGACAATGATGATGATGTGGTCATCATCATCATTGTATATACAGGATAATTTTTATTAGTAAAGGGAATCAGGTAATCGTAAAAGTAGGTATAAATTTGTATATAAAGTAATTTAATAACAATTTTTATCTTTTGAAATACATCTTTTAGCAGAAATTTTTCACGTATTTGTTTGAGCGTTCCATGCTTAAGAAAAGGTCGCTCGTTTCCTTATTTATTAAGTAGAAAACCCTTTTTAGACCTTTTCACGTTAATTTATAAAGTAAATCTACCCAAAAGGCGAGTTCAACCCAAGCAAATGTAAGGGATTAGATAAATAATTAAAGGAATTACTATTGGTTTATCCCATGTAAGATATTTGAGTCCAAAACATGTTGCCGCTACGTTTATTTGTGACTGGCGAAAACTAGACGCTCATACAAGGAATTAGAACCACTTCCTTGTAAAGATAGACTGACAGTTGACATAGTTTTGCGTCTGTGGTAAGTCTACAGAAATCGCAAAAACCTATGGACGCTTTATTTGTATTTTTTATCTGAAATATCTGTCAAATGGGATTCGAGCGTGCAAATTGCTTATGCCCTAGTAGTGTCATTTGATACAATTTCCGAACGTAGACATTGTGAATCATTATTATACAGAAATTATTATTATTATTGAGGAATAAATAATTTCATTTTCCATAATTCTGCATGGTTTATAAACATATATTAACTAAATATTTTACCTACCTATAAAAAAGCTCGCCCAATTTACTGGTGTAACTGGTGTATATTTATAATCATATTGTATTGTTTTTTGTTACCACAAACTAAAACTTGATAATCGATTTAAAAAAGAAATAGACAAACCTAGACTAGAGACATAGTCATATTATCTGCGGAAGGGTACAGAAGTCAGTAGTAAGAAGTCATCAGATAAAGGCGGGCGCGGTTTTTTCAAGCTTTTCTTGAATTAATGTTTGTTGCCTAATTTTGAAAAGGACTGGTGTTGGTTGTATCGTGGACAGTTTTGGTGTCGTTTGTGTAGTGGCTAGTTTTCTGAATGGTTAACAGGTATCTATTAATTTGGGAAAGTTTTGAGGGAGCCACGTCCGCAGAGTGCGAAGTTTCCCGCCATTTCTCTCTAACTTCTACATTGCTATAAACTTGACATTGGCTTATCTATGCCAAGCCATAAAAAGAGAGAACTAATAAAATAAATTTTTGAAGTGAAAACTTCTTTAGCGGCGTTGAGCACTTTTTCTGTAATGGGTATAAAATCTTAAACTCGCGTCAGGACACGTGACCTGATCGAAAAAGCGTAAGACGGATGGAGAGTAGACAGCTATCCCCTCTCTACGGCGCGGCGAAAATGTATGCCTGGGCCTACTGTTTCGTTTAGGCAGCGCAGGAATGTTCGTGTATGTTACAGCGTGCCACGCGCATCCATGGATGGTGACAGCTGATGGCTCGACCGTCTGTGTAGTGATCACATTGTTGTGTATTCGTAAAATTCGTGAATGTAAAGTGCTTAAAATATGGAAATTGATATAGATAAACTTTTTAATGTAAAATAATTGTAATAGTTTTAAAGTGTTAAATTTTTAATGTAATATAAATTGTCATGTTTGTGTACGATAGCGCAATAAATGAATATTGTATTCTACCACATAAATGATAGTACTTTTATACTGATAAAGCAATTGGTGCAAAATTATTCCCTAACCATTCCAAAATATCAAACATGCTCAACGTTAATAATCAAGTTTTCACTTCTGCCGGCACTCCCGGAGTGCAACCCGTCTTTTTTTTTTCTTCGTTTTATGGCTTTACACAGATTAGCCAATGTCAAGTTTATAATTTTATTAGTTCTCTCTCTCTCTCTCTCTCTATGGCTTTGCACAGACTAGCCAATGTCAAGTTTATAGCAATGTAGAAGTTTGGGAGAAATGGCGGGAAAATTCACAACCCGCGGACGCGGCTGCCTCAAACCTTTCCCAAATCAACACCCGTTAACCATTCAGAAAACCAGCCACTACACAAACGACAACAAAACAGTCCACGACTCAACCAACACCAGTCCTTTTCAAAATTAGCCAACAAACATCAATTCAAGAAAAGCGTGAAAAAACCGCGCCCGCCATATACGAAGTCTCCCGCCTTTATCCTAATAAAATAATAAACTTGACATTGGCTAATCTGTGTAAAGCCATAAAACGAAAGAAAAAAAAAAGAAGAAGTCATCATTCCGAAATGGTGTTAGAGTGCTTATTAATTAAGTAGGTACGTACTGATAATAAATGAACATTGAATTTCAATTTAAAATTCCTCACAATACGTTGAAATAATAAAGCTACAAAGAGGAATATTCTAAACCGCATTCACAGAAGTTAAATAAATAGTAGTACCTTCGTACTAAACTAATTAAGAAAAAAAAAGTTTTTATGTAACGTTGCGACAAATAAAGATCTTTTTATCTTTTCTTCAAGCTTAGATAAAAACAATCGCACGTTAAAATGACCCAATAAATACCGCTTAGTAGCATGCCAATGTACCGTTTACGAACACTTCACCAACGGTATTAGGTGAAATTCCTCCTTACCTAGTCGTAAAAAGTAATGTTAAGTTTATCGTACGAATGGTATTTCCTATTTCCAACTACAATCAACACGCGGACGTTATCGAACAGATTCGGGGCACTCATCCAAGTGGCAGACTAATGCAATTTAACCCATGAAGCAATAACCCCACGAGTGGGACGCTAGAAACAGCGTTCCCTCCCGCCAGAGTGCTGGACCACCGGGTCTTAACACAAATGTTATTGCGTAGTGTACTGAAATTTTCGTGTTAATATTATTTCAATCCCTTTGATCAATATTCCTAACCTATTCACCGTTCTTATATTCAATTTATGCAAATTTTTTTTGAATTTTAATTTAAATTTACAGCGGAGTAACCAATTTTAAAATGATCTAACTATGTGATAATAGTTTACAAGAAATTTAACTTACTTGCACAAATTTATTCTTATACCTAATAATAGCAATAATTCTCAATTATATTTAGATTTTAAAATATAATACTAATTATTGATTGAAAATCATAATCGGGTACTAACTTAAAAAAAGATTTTATTGTGACACAAAACATTTTTTTAGCAGTAAAATAATAATAAACATTATTCACAGTTTTTTTAATTGAATACTTAAAATAAGTTAAATTCAATAGATTATTAATTAAACTTTAAAGGTTTACAAATAAACGTGGCATAATGTTTTTTTTTTACTCACTACAAGTTAGGCTTTGACGGCTATCTCACCTGGTGGTAAGTGATGATGCAGTCTAGGATGGTAGCGGGGTAACTTGTTAGGGGCATGATAAACCCACACTCCTAACTACACTAATAACTCATAACAACACTCATAACTCCCGCGACATCGTGCCGGAACGCTTAATCGCTTGGCGACACGTAGTTTGTCGGTAGGATGGTAAGGAAGCCTCCCACCAGACCAGACTCGAGCCGGGAATCAAACCCAGGACCTCCAATTTTATAATGCGACAGCGTGCGCACTGCGCCACGGAGGTCGTTAAAAATGTTGGAACGCGAGTTTTGTGACACACTTCATGAAATTTAACTTTAACCTGTAGGATCTTAATAATTGGCGTCAATTATAAATTACGGTGAATTGTTCGGAGGATATCTTCTACTCTACGTGTTTATTGAGGAATTTAACTAAACATAGCCAAGTGCGCACTGCATCAACCCCTAACACCTGATCTCTCTTTCACACACAGAGCACAATCTCCTTTTGTCCCGTTTCCGTCCGGGCTCACCCCTTGCGCTTAATTTTGATCAACCGTTACTATAGCTACGACCCACAACAACTATTGTAGAGCGAGAGACACCTGTCAATATTGCAATAGATCATGTACATTAAAAATATTTCATTAATTATTATTTTTTTCGAAATACCTTCATTTTGTTTATCCAGACAGATTGGTACGCCATGCTGACATAAAATTTGTATGAACTCCCTTATAGTTTTAGTTGACCGTATCCTCGGGAGCTGGAGTATCTTCAAAAGGTTGTCGATGGTAAATTTTAGTCGTTGTAATAATTAATAGACAGCAAGCAGTGAGTATTGTAAGTTTTACCCGAAAATTGTAACTTTGTTAAAAACCTCCCATTTTGTTGGTCAACAATCAATTCAGGTAAAATATTACGTATGTATCAAAATAAAGCCTTACATGATCAACCCATTACCGGCTCACTACAAAGCACGGGTCTCCTCTCAATATGAGAAGGGTTTGGCCATAGTCCACCACGCTGGCCATATGCGGATTGGCAGACTTCACACGCCTTTGAGAACATTATGGAGAACTCTCAGGCGTGCAGATTTCCTCACGATGTTTTCCTTCACCGTTGAAGCAAGTGATATTTTATTTGTTTAAAAACGCACATAACTCCGAAAAGTTAGAGGTGCGTGCCCGGATTCGAACAGCCGACCTCTGATTAGGAGCCTGACGCCCTAACCACTAGGCTATCACCGCTTCAAATAATAATAATAAAGCCTTATTAAATGTAAAAACATAAGAATTCGAATGGCCAAACTAAATCTTTGTACAAGATCAATCCAGTACCATCTAAAGTATTCCCGGTAGACTCGATACCGGTTTTTGATATTTCTTAAAGAGCTCAAGTCAAAATGCGTGATGCGGCTACAATATTAACACAAGTGGTAAACCAAGCAAGCTACCTTTCGAGCCTTCATGAAACCATCTGGTCACATATCTTCGCTTCACAGTAAACAATATATATATAGCTGTATACAACATAAACAAGATTCGGATTGAAATGCAATAAAATTTTATTAAAAATATACATATTTATTTATTCAAAATAGCTGAAAATCTACGAGTGGACCACAGTAATATACTTGTAATGAAAGCAAAAGTATTTCACCACCGTATCCGATACTATTAATAGCTTAACCAGTAGCAATTGACCTTCCTTGTATCAACACTTAGATAACCATCGCAAAGAAGTTATAGATAGTCAAAGATCAATTAGAGTTGGATCACTCTTGTTCAGAAGTGGGATAAATCTCTTCTTGATTACAGCAAATTAAACGTTAAATAGACAGACTAAAAGGTCATTTTGTTTTTATTAATGGTCTAAAAGTAAGGGGCAAGTTGCAAGGGCCAGTAACTTAACGATTTTAGGGAGAAAATTTGAGGGTTTCTTTCTCTATTTATTTTCAAGTAGGTATGCAACTAGAGAATATTATTATTAGATAAAATTTATTCTGTATGTTTGAAATCATATTCTAACTGTTATGTTATATTATTTATGGGAAATTCTCAAAACACAAATACTTATTACTAATATCAAAATTTCAAATACTAAATGATATACATTCACATACATTAGTATTTGATGCTACAGGAATAAGTTACTAAAAAACAAGCGTACAGCGTAGGTAATCAACCTCGTCCCTCAGGCAGTGAGATGACATTACCGCTGATATGACAGGCACGTGGATTCATGAAAAAACAAGCGAAATCTCTTCATGGAAATCGCTACGTAAAATTAATAATAACCTTTTTAAATAAACCGCCAGGGTACACAAGCATAGAGGAACAAGTTAATATTAATTAGTACGAAAAAAGAATAACCGCGAGTGAAACAAAGAGATATCTCCCTTCCAGAAGTTATGCTCGATCCATGGAAGGTTTTGATTGGTGCCCGAATTCTTTGGCGACATATTTGATTTTTACCACAAGATTGTGCCTTTGGCTGTAATATGACCTGGTGGCAAGTTATGATCCAAATATATCAATATGCTAAGATGGTAGCGGGGGTATGAACCCATTACCCTACTTAATTGACGGTCTCCGTGGCGTAGTGCGTGCGCTGGCACTTTATAAAGTTGGAGGTCTTGGGTTCGATTCCCAGCTCGAGTCTGGTCTGGTGGGAAGCTTTGGCCGTGGCTAGTTACCACCCTACCGACATAGACGTGTCGCCAAGCGATTTAGCGTTCCGGCACGATGTCGCGTAGACACCAATTAGGAGTATTGGTTTACCATGCCTCTAACAGGTTATCATCTCTTACCACCGCGTGAAACAGCCGTTAAGGGCTAACTTTGTAGTGTATAAAAAAAAAAACTGTTTTTAGGTAGGTAGCATTAGATGCTCAACTTCAATTAGGGCTTTATTTTAATAAAAATTCAACGGACCTAGCCTAGTTTTGCTACATATGCGGTGAAAATGACACGTCATCTGACAGACATAGAACATGCTTTGCTAATCTATTTTAGTTGCACAGTATTATGTGATATGGTATTTTGTAGATACTACACTGTTTTTGTACTGCAAAAAGGAGCTAGTTGTTCGTGCAATTTATAAAATGAGCCCAAGAGACACATTTAGAAAATTTTCAATCCTTTCTGCAAGGCAAGTAATTAAAGTCATTAGTTCGTCGCTTTACATAACCACTAGAACTACAACTTAGCCCTTGATGGTTTTCTCACCTGGTAGTAAGTGATGATGCTGTCTAGGATGGTAGCGGGCTAACCTGTTAGGAATTTTGTGAACCCACGCTCCTAATTGGTTTCTACACGATATAGTGTCGGAACGCTAAATCGCTTTGCGACACGTCTGTGACGGTAGGGTAGTAATTAGCTACGGCCGAAGCACCCAATCGAATACAGGACCTCCAACTTTATAATGCGACAGCGCACGCCCTACGCTACGGGTCGTCAAGTCACCTATTCTAGAGGCAATAACATCCCACTGCACTTAAAACAGTAATAATAATTCCGTGTGACAAAAGTTTTCATTTTCCACGGGCAAAGTACAAAAACACGATCCTCTCTAACACAGACATCATCAGACAAATTGGTTCGTATTTCCCCCTTTTTTATAATGCGCCAGAAAGTGAAAGTGAAAAAACGCATAGTGCTCGCGCCGAATATCCGCGCTACCTATGAAGACATTTGCCAACTCAACTGCAAAGCACTTCCGTACACTTTACTTCACTTTACACACAATAGGTGAACACAACTTTAAGTCAACCCTAGTTACCGTTGGGCCACAGTTTTTACCCGGGCCTGAGGTTATTTTAATTTATGCATATAACACTTCTGCTTTTTTATTCTTCCATTGGTGCTTTAGAATCGTTGCCTTCATATTTGTGATGACATTATTATACCAAAATATGACATTCAAACAGACGCAAATAAAAATAGCAAGAAAATATCATGATCGACCCAATACCGGCTCACTACAGAGCACGGGTCTCCTCTCAATATGAAAAGGGTTTGGCCATAGTCCACCACGCTGGCCGTGTGCGGATTGGCAGACTTCGCACGTCTTTGAGAACATTATGGAGAACTTTCAAGCGTGCAGGTTTCCTCACGATATTTTCCTTCACCGTTGAAGCAAGTGATATTTTAAATTTTAAAAAAACGCACATAACTCCGAAATGTTAGAGGTGCGTGCCCGGATTCAAACCGCCGACCTCTGATTAGAAGGCTGACGCCCTAACCACTAGGCTATCACCGCTTCAAAATATCAATCAACCGTAATCTTCATTCAAATAATCCTTTAAAAGTCGCGTCACTTTTGACGCGACAATAATTTACATAGTAGTGATGACTACATTCGTAAACTTTAAACTGAAGCTATATGGGTTCCAAACGCGCCCTGCTCTAAGAAGAAGCCCACAACAAACCAGGTAAATTTTCCTTTTGTTATCACTATGTTAAGATTGTTACAATCGCATTTTTTATTGAATTTTATTATATTCCTATGGACCATATATGTGATATGGTAGGTACTAATTATTTATTTCGTTGTTCATGATGCGGTGTACTGTTTATGCTGAGAATATCAGAACGTGACGACTATTCTTTTTTCGTTATTACGGTTTGGGAGTAGTCAAATGTTGGACACTGACTACGGATATTTTTCTAAATATAATATATTTGCTATTCAAGTTTTAAGCTTCCTATATTATGTGCTTAACTTGTACTGGATGACGGACGATGGTAATAGAGATACAGATATAAAACCCGTTAAAATACCTCTACCTCCCCCGACCTAAGCGCTCCTCTCCGAAAGAGGAGACCTAAACATATCCTTCATGACCCTGACGATCAGATGGCTACTGACAACACACTCGTACCACCTACCACACAATCATACGCTGCACACCGTCTTCGCTGGCGAAGCCGAGGTCCCCGCTATCTTACGTCATCCAGACGTGGGCTCCATCCACGGCCTCGGAGACGTACGGACTACTCACCGTCCGACCCCCACGTTATGCCAAACGTCGCCTAAGCCGAGGTTCGGCCACAAACAGGGCGCCCTTAGGCAGTCGTTCCCTTAGTTTCTTCGAGCCCTAAGGCTCAAAATTTCTTCAGGCAGAGCTTAGCACAAAAATAATTATTATTTGCCTTACTCATTTCAATGAATAGTAGACGTTGGACACATTGACTAAATTTCCGTTTAAAATGTTACCTTAAATAATATTACCTACTCCTTTTTCTACAAGCGTATGAATACGGCATTTTTTTTATATTCGGATTTCGGCCACCTCTCGCGACGTACTTATCTATCTATATATGCAAAGTCGTGGCCCTCGGTTGCAAGAGTGGGGGGAGGGAAATCAATTCTGCGTACAACAAAACATAAGCTGTATTGAAAGGGGCGGGCACCCCAGACTGGGGCTAAGATGCAGTGGATTGACTGTGCCCATTGATGCCTGTGTCGGACCATTGGTGATTGGGTTGTTTTTGTGGTGTCATTATTGAATTTCCTGATTTCGTGCTGAGAATAACTTAACATAAAAACTCAAAATTTAAATTATGATTTGTCTGCGAAATAAATTAGGTTACCATTATAGATGACTACATTAGCTGGCTTAAAAGACTGATAAATCAAAGGATTTTATTTGCAGTTAGAACTGCCATTAAAACACGAAACCATTCAAAAATTTATATTCAAGTAGCAAACAATAACCATTAGATTAAACCCTCGCGACTGTTCAATGATATTACTGTTCAATGATATTACATAAGATGCCTAACGTATCCATTTCAGGAAATTAACAAGAAGATAGTGCCGAAAACGAAGTCCCAAACATTATAAAACCATAAGAACGAATTTATTATCTATTTTCGTAAGTTTGTTACTAAAAAAGTCAATACGCAATGGTGACGTCTGCAAAGAAAAACGGACATAATAACTTATTTTAGATTAAAATATTTCATTTTTATTAACATCTTGTTAGTAATTTGTTGTAAATGATCTTTTGTCTTGTTGTAAATGATCAATATTTATTTACAACAACTGAAACTTAAAATAAACCTAAAACTAAAAATCTAATAATAATATAATTACTAAAATATATTATTAAAAGGAATCCCTTTAGGCAAGGTTCCGAAGATACTGGCAGCGTTCCCCCTTTGAATAGCAAAATTATAAATTGTGAGTTAAATTGAATATTTTGAATTACTCAACAGTTAATCATCAGTACTATTGACAGTAAACTATTGACTTTTTTTTCGCTAGATATTATTTCTTAAACAAAAATAAAATCTTGTTATATACCGTTGTGAATTCGTATCGCATACGAGCATGGACACGTTCGGCAGGATTGACCCACTTCTTGCGTCTCCCAGACGAACACGAAACTTTGCCACTACGAGGTTTTACTAAAAAATAATTTATTACGTAAGTGCACCTGACGTCTTAAATTAAAACTATCGTGGAAGCGTCTTCTCATTTAAATAATGTATGGGACTTGAGCTCACTCTGTTCTTGTAAAGTTCCACAAACGTTTACGTTAGGTATCTTATGTAATATTATCAAGTTGCCGCGAGGGTTAAGTCTAACGGTTATTGTTTGCTTTTTGAATATGAATTTAGCAAAGGTTTCGGGATTTCTGCGGTAATAAAATCCTGCGATTTAAAAGACGTTTAATCCTTAAATCATATTAATAGCTGGCTATGATAGATTACTTATTTGTTCCGTAAGGTCAATTAATACTTAGAAACCAGAAAATTTGTTCTGTATACATATATGTCTTTGGCGACCTCCGTGGCACAATGCGTGCGCTGTCGCATTATAAAGTCGGAAGTCCTGGGTACGATTCACGGCTGGAGTCTGGTCTGGTGGGAAGCTTCGGACGTGGCTAGTTATCATCCTACCGACAAAGACGTGTCGCTAAGCGATTTGGCGTTCCGGCATGATGTCGTGTAGAACACAATTAGGAGTGTGGGCTTACCATACCATCCTAGACTGCATCATCACTTACACCGGGTGAGATGAAGTCAAGGGCCAACTTGTAGTGTGTAAAAAAAATACTACATATAAGTTATCATTACATGGAACTATGAAATAAAATGGGCTTACTTAAGACTGGATATGAAATAATTGCTTATAAAGAACCATTAAGATGTACCTACTTCTTTTGGTATATTTGAGTATTTTGAAATATTTGAATTTCACTTTGCACGACCAACACGCGCTGTCTCACATCACCATTTTGTCTTCTTTACTCCGCTCGTTTCACTTTATGTGAACTTGCTCCTCCCCAAACATGCTTTATGAAGCTTAACTCCAAGATAAATAAAAATACAGTACTTAAAGAGAGTAACCAGAATTTATTCGCCAGTCCACGTTATATTGCCATAAGTTTAGCCCCAACCAAAAATCGCCCAACGCGGCTAACGATTTTTCAATTTCCATAAACTCCATATAAAAAACCTGAAACGCGATTAACAAGCGATAAGTATCGCCACTTGAATTGAGATGTATTTATTATTAAGCCGGGTACAGTATTACTGCACGAGCTAAATATTTAAAGGCTCCATTCGTGAAGATCCACAGGGTACGCCGATGAAATTCAAAATTGTTTTATTCATGTTATCCTAGTACAGGCATCTTCGAAGCGTTCATATATAATATATTTTTCATTGTTTAATAGGTGAGGTGATGGTGATAACTACATTCGTTAACTTAAAAGTAAAGCTAGGAGGTATCCAAACATGCCCAGGTCTAAGAAGCCCACAATAAACTTATCCGGTTTTGTTTGTTATCACCACTTCACATTAATTATCAATGATTCATTATAATAGCTATGAAGTTAGTACAATTATAACCCAATTCACCCTTTTTATCGCTATAATACTTTATATAATAAAAAGATTTTCAATAAGCTTGCATTTTATAAAACTTATTGAGAGACATCTCCATGATATCAGTCGGTAATTTGTTATAGATGATAATAGCTAATGTGCAGTAAAGTTGTTTTGGGAATTTAAGACAAATCGAAACTAAACTAACATAATTTTTGCTTAATTTATAGAGATATATATAATCCTCCTGTCCTGTCCGGTCCTTTTCACAATGTTTCCATTCCCAAACGCTTTTTAAAACGCTATTAGTTTAAAACGCTAAACGCTATCAGGAAATTGTTTGTATCGTTTGTTTTTATCTATAACTATCTATGTAATGAAGAGTAATGGAAGCTAATTAATCTTCCCCCACTTAATAAAAACTCCTTAACGTAGAGTGAAGCTAGTAGTGGAGACGCACTGTTGGATTCCTTGTGAATGAATGATAAATGATTCTGAACCCACCACTTCGGTTATGGATATTCACTCTGGGTAAAAGGTAGCCTTCAAACATCTCCATAAAGGTTAATATTGGACTGCGAACTGTATTAAAACGATTTCACGAACCAATTAGGAGTACGGGTTTACCATACTTCTAACAGGTTAGCCCGCTGCCATCTTAGACTGCATCATCACTTACCATCACGTGAGATTGCCGTCAAGGCCTAACTTGTAGTGAATAAAAATAAAACAAAAAAAGGCAGCAGAAGTTCGCAATTCATTTAGATTAAATTAGTCAAAAAGTTTATTGGAATATATCTTGTTTTGGCTTTAAATTTTAAAAAAATGCTTTGTACAAGATATATATAGTATATTGTATATGGTAATTATTAAATTATTGTTTGTTATTAAATTATCATAAGCTTGAACATTCCATATTTGTATATAACTAATGAATTTAAAAAAGATAAGCAAATGACAAATTCAATTTATCAACGAGAACGTTTACAAATGCAAGCTGAGCTTTTAAGAGCGTGAACGTGTGTACCAGGCTTTATTTTAAAAGTAGGATAACCATACTACCTCACTATATTTTTAGTGCGTTAACAAAAAAAGTGTTGGTTTTTTTTTATTCTTCCACTAAAAGTTAACCTTTGACGGCTATCTCACCTGGTAGTGATGGTGCAGTCTAAGATTGTAGCGGGCTAACTTGTTAAGGGTATGGTAGACCCGTACTCCTAATTGGTTTTTACGCGGCATCGTGCCGGAACGCTAAATCGATTGGCGACACGTCCTTGCCGTAGGTTGGTAACTAGCTACGGCCGAAGCCAGACCAAACTCGTACCGGAAATCGAACCTAAGACCTTCAACTTAATAATGCGACAGCGCGCACGCTGTGCCACGGAAGTCGTCAAATCGTCGTCGTTGTTTCTGTTTATTATTTAGTGTTAAGTCGCCCCTACATTCTCTAACGCTATGAAACAAGATTAGTTATAAAAAAATATTGAATCTACTCTAGAAATAACGTATCTGTAGCATTGCCTTATACCCAGTAAACAAAACGTTAAGAGAAACCATATGTTATAAAACAAACGATATGTGTTTTAAAATAATAATTTTTGGGGATTTATTTACCCCAACTTGCAATACCTGTTCTGTTGAAAGAAATTATTATTTATTCATTTAGGAGGCATACCTACAGTATAATTACAGTTTCCCAATTTTAATTTTTAAAAAGTTGGAGGTCCTGGGTTCGATTCCCGGCTCGAGTCTGGTCTGGTGGGAGGCTTCGGCCGTGGCTAGTTACCACCCTACCGACAAAGACGTGTCGCCAAGCGATTTAGCGTTCCGGCACGATGTCGCGTAGAAACCAATTAGGAGTGTGGGCTTACCATGCCCCTAACAGGTTAGCCCGCTACCATCTAAGATTGCATCATCACTTACCATCAGGTGAGATTGCCGTCAAGGGCATACTTGTAGAAAAAAAAAATTGTCTTCTCAGCGCTACACAAAATCTTACTGAACAACAATTAAATATTTAGTTAATTAAATATACTAGCTGTTGCCCGCGACTTCATCTGCGTAGAATTGCTGATTTCCCGTGATTGCTCTGCTTCAGAAAATAAGCTACAGGCAAATATCAAATTGCCGATTTTCGTGTTTCTAAATTAAAAAACATAGGACTTTCATACAAACTTCAAACCCTTATTTTACCCCCTTCGGGGTAGATTTGGATGAAAAAAAATTCTAACCTTATACTTAAGCCCTAAAAGAAACCTATTTTCAAAATTAAAAAAAATTGATGCACATGTTTTGTATTTAATATTATTAATCTTAATGCAAATTTTTGTGTCTCTAACTCTAAAAACAAAGAAATTACATACAAACTTCCAACCCCTATCTTACCCCCTTAGGGGTGGAATTTCCAAATATCCTTTCTTAGCTGACATCTCTTAACTACCAACTACCTACTTGCTAAATTATAGCTTTATACGTACAATAGTTTTTGAGATCTCGTGTTTAACCAGTATGTATGTAAGTGACCTTTCGCTTTTGTATATATAGATATAGTGTAAATAAACACTTGAAGTTTATAATTTAAAAATTGTACTAAATATTTTGGTAACCATACAAACGCCTGGTCGCTCTAACCTGACCGGCCATGATTGATGATGGTCTTCCTCGCTCACTATTCGAGGTCGGAGAATTTATTTTCAATCTCGTTAGCTTACCGCAATTAAATTTCACTAATTCCAGAACATTCGGAACGGCGGACTTCTGTACCGTTTGTTACTTTGATCGCTTTAATGATGCTTTAATGCCACTAATTCGATCAACAGACTGCTAACAAACTTCATCTGACATGAAAAATGTAAAAAAAGTTAAAAAATGTTTTTTTTGAACGAAGTTCCTTATCGCGCGTTGTGAAAGGGGGCTAGACGGAAAAAATTCTTACGAAAAGTTGTCACGACACTTTTTTGTTATTATAAGCTGTGCGGCGTCGCATGTTTCTCTGTCTGTCTCTCTCTTTCTTATAGAAAGCAAGCCAGATATTTTCATTTCTATTTCGCATTGAACAGTGTGGTGTCGCGACGATTAATTATTTTTGTTGAGTGTATACAGGTTTTTTGTAAATAATAAAAAATAATAATAATAATTAATCCAGACAGTGTTTCTGCGCCAGTTCCGGATATTGCTGATGGAGTACAAAATTGAGCCTATTGATTAAGTTTATATAACATTATATTTGTTAATAATAAAAAAAAAATATTATTATAACTTAAATAAAATAAAATTTTATTACCATTCCTTCACTAATTAATCGAAAGGAACTTCGTTCCATCCGGGTGTCCCTTGACATCTCTCAAGTTTTTTTAGTAAATTTAGTTTGAGTCTGTTTCCAAATCAAATGCATCCATATTAATAATAGTCAAATTCAAATTCAAATTCAAATTCAAAATAATCTTTATTCAAATAGTCCTTTAAAAGGCACTTTTGACGCGTCAATAATTTACATAGTAGTGATTTAATGGTGATAACTATAATAAGTAGTCTACGAATGTAATTCGTAAACTTAAAACTAAAGCTATGAGGGTTCCAAACGCGCCCCGGTCTAAGAAGAAGCCCATAACAAATTTAGTCGGTTTTTTTTTGTTATCACCATCTCACATTATCAATGATAAAATATAGTACCTATGGAGATAGAGCAATTCACACCCAAGCTTTTTTATCGTTTATATAATCTTTAAAATCGTAATAGGATTTTTCTATAAGCTTTTTATAAAAACTTTGAACTTATTGATAGACATCTCCAAGATATAAGTTATAAGCTATACAGAAGCTGTGAAAGCCAAGTGGTTAGGATGTCAGCCTCCGAATCAGAGGTCGGGGGTTCGAACCCGGGCGGGCATTTTAAGCAATTAAAATATCACTTGCTTCAACGGTGAAGGAAAACATCGTGAGGAAACCTGCACGCCTCAGAGTTCGCCATAATGTTCACAAAGGCGTGTGAAGTCTGCCAATGCGCACATGGCCAGCGTGGTGGACTATGGGCCAAACCCTTCTCATATTGAGAGGTGACCCGTACTCTGTAGTAAAGACAAGCTATACCTACATGTTTTGCTGCTAATTTTGTTGAGAAAATACATGCATTTTGATGGCAAACTTGGCTTGGTAGATAGCTCATAATGTCGATGGAAATGGGGATCAAGATTAACCTCACATCGACAGAAAGCGAAGCGTTGACAGTGATTTCAAGAATCGAAAGCCCTTAGAACCATCAAAGACCTAAGTCCATTGTGCATTAGTTGAAACATAGATGTAATGAACAATTAACGCAGGAAAGTTTAGTAGTTGTCTATGGTTGGCCAATATCAATATATAGAAAGTTGTCTATGGTTGGCTAAAATCAATATTTGACAGATAGTTGTCTATGATTGGCCAATATCATTATGCGATAGATAGTTGTCTATGGTTGGCCAATATCAATATATAGATAATTGACTATGGTTGGCCAATATCATTATTCGATAGATAGTTGTCTGTGGTTGGCCAATATCAGTAAAGAATTTTCGATATTTTATGAAACGACGACATAAAATAAATACATGCGCCAACTTCGAAGTAACCTGGATTTTATAAGTCGCAGTGAATAATGTATTCCACGCCAGCCGTCTTCGTTCCGAAGTCAAAGAAGAGCTTTTAACTTATGACACTTGCATACGTAATGCGCTGCTAGAATTTCCAACCTGCTATAGTCTATTTGAATAATGCGCGGGAATAACTTAAAAGAGCGTAATAAGAAAATAAATTAACGCCTAAATATGTGCTCTTACTGAAGTTTTTTTTTTAATTTCTTATATTTGACGGGACCAAGGAATTAATGTCGAACAGCCTATTGGATAGAGAGGGGTTATTTTTACCTCAAAGTATCTATAGATTTTTCAACTGGGCGTGCATAACGAAACTAAACCCGCATCATTGGATTTTTGATAGTACCTATAATATTTCCAGCCAGGAATATAACCAGTTGAGATTGATAAAGAAAATGCTATGTAAATCCTTACTTCACTATTAGATAGTGTCGCTAATGAGGAACTGATTACGGAGAGTAATTATGTAACTTAGGAAAAATGTTGGATTTTAATAACTGCTTCACAATTTAAGTAGGTATTTAAAATCGGTAATAAATAACTATACCTTTTTCTACATACACCCGCAGCGCAGTCATCTTCACAACATTAAGTTCTAATTTCAAATTTATGTTATACTTTCGTGGTAGAAAAGAAAAAAACATTTGAAATTAGAATGTAGAATTCAAGTCGCGCCAACAACGTAGATTTTGTTAGATTATTCTTTGATTACCTACAACTTGATTTCTATCACCTGTTAATGTACTGTTTTGTATACCTATTGTTGGGTTTTGTAATTGCAATACCTACATGAAACTTTAATTCAAATTTTAAGATTTGTTGATGGTTTTTTTAATAAATAACGATTTTATCCACGGAATATTAATTATATCAATGGAAGAAAAGCAAATCGCGCTTTGGTACCGAAACAAATATCCTCAACGTGTTTTGCCTACCGTTAAGTGTCACCAACAAATCTTACTGTAATTACTGAGCCGTCGGCGATCAAATCCAGAACCTATTACTGATTATGTAAGAAACAAAAAACCCGGCTAAGTTTGTTGAGGGGTTGGGAAAAATGTGATATATATGAACGATTCTTAGACGTCTGTAATATGTTTATATGAATAAAGCTATTTTTGATTTGATCTCGCACAAAAGAAACAAAGTGTAGGTATACTCACTGGTTTTAAATACCACAGAGTATAAACTTTAAAGGAGAATAAATTTTGTCTTGCTGTTTCCAAGTTTTATTACTTTTCCCTACAATATGCCGAGTTAGCAAGTTTGGCCCGCTTTGAAGTTCGTAGTCCGCTACCCGTACATCCTCGATATATGTTAAAACATCAGAAGCTGGCGGCGATCCAAAAGAGGTGTCTCCAACAATTCCTGGCCCACTTTTCCTCAAATTTGACAACGAAAATCAAGTCATAAGCTATTTTAAAACTCATGTTACATTCATTTCAAGTAGGTATAAGGCATTTTAAAGACGTCATATTTATAATTATACACCGGTAAAATTCATGCGGAGTTTAGACGATGCTGACTTGTTTGGGTTCTTCAGTAATGTTAATATACGATTGTGTGCTAGCAAATCTCGAGAACCCTAACGTCTTACGAAACTGACACTTAGCTACCCGCCGGAGAAGACGAGGTCCCCGCTATCTTACGTCATCCGGACGTGGGCTCCATCCACGGCCTCGGAGACGTACGGACCACTCACCGTCCGACCCCCGTTATCCCAAACGTCGCCTAAGCCGAGGTTCGGCCTCAAAGGCGCCCTTAGGCAGTCGTTCCCTTAGTTTCTTCGAGCCCTAGGGCTCAAAATTTCTTCTGGCAGAGCTTCTTTCCAGAGCTCGCCAAACAGCCCGGTTACACTGTGGCAACCAATAGGGTTTGTACAGCTAATAGACAGTCCGAAAAAAATAAAAAATAAACTTAGCTACCGTGTACAATACAGTGTGGACAAATTTGAAGTTTATATAAAACGTAAGCTTGTGGAAAACTGCTACTATAGTTTAAAGGATTATGTAAACTATAAACAATCAATTTCTTTTTTTTAGGCTTAGTTTGTTGTGGGCTTCTTCTTAGACCGGGGCGCGTTTGGAACCGTCATAAACTTTAGTTTTAAGTTTCCGAATGTAGTTATCACCATGAACTCACTTCTATGTAATATACTGACGCGTCAAAAGTTTAAATGACTATTTGAATACAGATTATGAATAATTGATTTGAGTTTTAAAGCTATAATATTCAAATTGGTCTACACTGCTACCAGCACTAGTTTGTAGAATAAAAATAAATAGTACGGAAATTATGACTTTATTTTTAATGCATAAGATCCATTTTACATAGATTTTAATTATGTTAATTTCATCTTTGACAACTTGTTCTCCAAACCGTTCACGGTCCGTCAAGTTGGGAGTTGTTAAGTTTTGCCAACTTTCGTTTGACAAATGATCCTAACCCAATTTTCCATAGAAAACTTAGGGCTTTGTCACTACTCAAAAGCTTTAAGTCGTCCTTCACAAAGACTGCTTCAAAAGTACTACTGGAAGCCATGGAATACTTAAATTAATAACATGGAATTGGAACATGGAATTATCACATTTTTCATCATCATCATCATGATCAACCCATTACCGGCTCACATCAGAGCACGGGTCTCCTCCAATATGAGAAGGGCTTGGCCATAGTCCACCACGCTGGCCATGTGCGGATTGGCAGACTTCACACGACGCAGGTTTCCTCACGATGTTTTCCTTCCAACGGAAGCAAGTGATATTTTAATTTTTTTAAAACGCACATAACTCCAAAAAGTTAAAGGTGCGTGCCCGGATTCGAACCCCCGGACTCTGATTAGGAGGCTGACGCCCTAACCACTAGGCTATCGCAGCTTAGTGGTTAGGGTTAGCTTATGTAACTATAGTGTAAGTAAATGTAAAATTCACTAGTAAAACCTATAAAATAAAATAAAATATAGGACCAAATAAAAACATTTTCTTTCTATCAAATAAAAATAACTCCTTACACATTAAATAGATTCCTCTAACCGCTATAGACCAATAATTAAGATAACAACTAAAGAGCTCGCTTCAATTAAATCTCTCTATGATAACAACAAATCAATCCGCACATCTGTGTTAGAGAATTGAAACGCAATACAATACAATAGCGTTTCTCCCTTGCATTCATACTCTATTGAAATCCAAACGCTACGCAAAATAGTTGCACTTTTTATATTAATGGATGTAGATTGTATTGCACGAGTAATAAGAACTATAATTGTTTGTAGAAAAAGAATCTTTATTGCATTATTATCGGGCATTCGTAAAAAAATATAATACCTTAGAGGATTTAGGGCCATGTGCCGGTTTGATGTTCGCTTTTAAGGCTAGGACGCATTGATAACAACATGTTGAAATTGGAATTATTTATTAATACGTTACAAAATATATATATAAAATAGATCCTTAAAAATGTCATTAAAAATATTTGACAGCCTAGTGCAAGGTCGCAAGGTGGGAGCCCACGGAGGAGTGCCATGAGTCGAATTCACGAGTGTTCCCGTGACCCAGCCACCAGGCGACGCGAAGGAGTTTCGCTGGGTTTTAGTGGGTATGCTGGTCGCCAGTCTGGCCACCGGGAAGTCACACATACGTGCATTACCCAGCTTGAAAAAAAAGCCCAGTGTTAAAGAAGTCCGCCTAATCAGAGATCGGGGTTGGATCCCGGCCATGCACCTCTAACTTTTCGGATGTATGTGCGTTTACCTCTTCCTCCCTATTACAATAATTAAACAGATCTTCCACACTGATGTCTCTTATTCTTTAGGTTTGCTCGACGTTACAGTGACACGTTTACCATGAAACGTCGGGATTGAAACATTCAGTAAATTGTGTGTCAATTTGTTAACAAAGGTTTATATGGAAGATTACTTTATTTACGATAGAAATTTATTTGGCCTTCCAAATTGGTTCTTGTATTCTTGTACTTAAATAGCCAGATGCTAATTACCAAGACATATAAAGAATTTTATTCAGTACAGTATGTCATTTGTCTGCACTCAATTTTAAGTAGATACATGTAAAGGACAGGCAGAAAGGTTGAAGCTGTGATACCCTAACCACTAGGGTTAGGGTATCACAGCTTAGGGTTAGGGCGTCCGCCTCCTAATCAGAGGTTGGGGGTTCGATCACAGTCACCTCTACCTTTCTAAGTTATATGCGTTTTTGAGCAATTAAAATATATATCACTTGCTTCAACGGTGAAGGAAAACATCGTGAGGAAACCAGCATGCCTGAGAGCTCTCCATAATGTTCTCAAAGGCATGTGAAGTCTGCCAATCCGCACACGGCCAGCGTGAGAGGAGCATATTGAGAGGAGACCCGTGCTCTGTAGTGAGGGATGATCATGTCCTTAAAATATATTGACTGAAAAGTGTTTAATAATATTATTTTTTTTACAGTAAGTGTAATAACCTAGCCCGATTATAGGTGACCCATTCTCTCTCTGTTCACTGGCCCTGTAATCCACATCATTGTGGTACGACTATCATGGATCATAGCTTTAACTGTTTAAAAAATTATGTACTAGAAGCTTAACGCACTTTTAATTCAACTCACGCGCTTCGTTAGCGGTCAGTTTTTGATAAACTTCAAACGCATCGCAACGTCCACTATACTTTGACATACTTCCACGTACCGGGACGTAACGAACCTTACGAAGTATTTTATGATCATGAAAAAGCGTAAAGTACCTACCGAATTAACGTTATGGACTTAGCACTCTCCCTCAATGTGGGTTAGTTAACTGAGCTAAGACACATGGCATCACCTCACAATAAGTCACTAACCTAGCTACATAGTAATATGATTAACGTTCAGTGAGAAGACAGAAGAATGATATCACCTCACAATGCCAATTCTGCTGACCAAAAATCTCTTAACTGAACTGACATATATTAATCAGTAAAATGCCAACCGTGCCCAAGCACATTGTGCAAAGGAGAATACGTACTTATTATACGATTTATTTGCTCACTATAGTAGAATCGTTTTTGAATATTGAAACATAATTATATTATAGTAAATTTAAACGATACGTTTCAATTAACTAGTTTTGAAATTCAAATTAGTGCACACTCCCATACCAGCATAGGTTTGTAAATAAAAGTAAGTAGTACGAAAATAGCGACTCTAGTCTAAAAGCATAAGGTTTATTTTATTTTGACGTTGTAGTGTTTCGATATTCGTAAGCGACTGCACGATTGCTAGTGAACAAACAACTAAGACTACTGTACTGATAAATTTAATTCCGGACGTGGGTCTCATCCACGGTCACGGGAGCGCTCGGACTGATATCCCAGTCCACCATTTTTTTTTTGTCGTGGTGAAAAAGCTTTATTGCTACCTCTGTCCCTTGGGCAGGACTAGTTGTGGGACTCCCCCCCCCCCCTGGGGGGTATACCCAAACCAAAAACCACTGAGTTTTTCCAGGTGCCCGGGGAACACCATTGCATTCTTCCCGGGCATCTAACAGGCGCCCCATATCCCAGTCCACCAAACCCAACAAGTCCCAACGTCACCCAAAGTCGAGGTCCAAGTCTCACAGGAGACTAAACTAGGAGGACGTCCTCTAGATATCGCTTAGCCCAAATGCTCTTTTCTCTAAGGCTGAGCTGCATGCTCGCCAAAAACCCCCACACAATAATAACTAATATAGTTATCTGCAACTGTCCATTCGAAAAACGAAAACGATAAATTTAATTAAAAACACTAACTCACTCGTAAATGTAATGTAAATGTTCAAAATGCGCAACGCAATTATTTTATGTGTACACCTAGCTTAAGGTTCGCGAGTCATTCGTTGCAAATTATAAAATAGAAAAAGCTAAGGGGTGGTGCGGTAATTTGTCAATACTTCGTCTATGTTAGAAAAGTAATATAAATCTTGGGTTTTTTCATAGCCGACATAACGAGTTGTATTTATCAGTTAAACGCGATTTATTTTGGCTGTAATGCCATTCTCCATATCTCCTTTAAATCTTAGTCCAATATAAAATTCTGTTTTTGACGTTTTTTTTTTGGAAAAAAAGAGCACATTTTTGGAGAGAAAAATAAACTACCGTCTAACTGATCATAGAAATATGGTTCATAGGACAACATAACGTTATTGTACTATTTTTAAATAGACATGTATGCTACTATTTCATGATTAACCCATTCTCAGCTCACTACAGAGCACGGGTCTCCTCTCAATATGAGAAGGGTTTGGCGATAGTCCACCACGCTGGCCATGTGCGGATTGGCAGACTTCACACGACTTTGAGAACATTATGGAGAAGTCTCAGGCGTGCAGGTTTCCTCACGATGTTTTCCTTCACCGTTGAAGCAAGCGATATTTTATTTTTTTTTAAACGCACATAACTCCGAAAAGTTAGAGGTGCGTGCCTGGATTCGAACCGCCGACCTCTGATTAGGAGGCTGACGACCTACCCACTAGACTATCACCGCTTCACTAGGCTATCACCGCTTCGCTTGAAAATATTTTTTTAAATTAGATGAAATTTTATCAAAAATAATTTATTCATGTACGCCTAGTACACCTTTGAAGCGTTCATACATATTTCTATTTTCTGCCATTATTTAGGAGATCAACTGGTGGTAAACCGTCTAAATCGGTAGCGACCTAACCTGTTAAAGATATGTTTTAAGCTCTTATGTAATCCTAATTGTGTTCTAATCGACATCGTGTCGGAACGGTAAATTGCTTGGCACGACACGTCTTTTTCAGTAAGATGGTAGCCACGACCGAAACCACCACCCACCAGATCAGACCATAACTAAGAATTGTCCGTGGATCGAATCTGGTACTTCCCACTTATAAAATCAAAGCGCTTAGCACATAGTACCTAAACATTTCCGGGCAAAAAGTTAACACAAATTGAAAAGGCACCCCGATAAAATCTTTAATATAGTGTATGCAAAAGGCAATTATATATATTTCATTGTACAATTATTTAGTGAATGAATTATTTTGGTTAGCCACAGAGATTATAACAGAATTACGAATAGGTTATAAAAGCTCTCTTCCATTAGTACTGTAAATTGTTCGGGATAAAAATGTCTCTTCTGGCCCACGAACTAAATGCAAAAAATTACATAACTATTGTTTATTTGTTCGGTGATTATACAGAGCAACAGCAAAAAGCAAGCAGTTATAATTTCAGTGAAATGAGGATAACTTACCTGAGCAAAATTATAATCTACAGCCGCAACATTATAACAAGTCGTAACTCATAATTCTCCAGACTCAAAACGTTGTGCTCTATATTACCTCATTAGATTACGATAAACGTCTGCATAAATATAATCAACACAAAACTAAAAAATCAAAATAATAAGATCTCAAATGATGCGAAACCCATATTATAGACAAGCCTGCCTATAAGCAATACATATGTTTCACAGTATTTGAATGTAACTCTATTTGTCTCATAAGTTTCCAAGCGCAACTAGCGCGCTTTTGGTACCCTCCTAGCTTTAGTTTTAAGTTAACAAATGCAGTTATCAGTATACGAATTATAATAATGATAAATATATTATATGAACCCATCATGCCTGTACTAGTTTGACATGAGTAAAACATTTTAGAATTTTGAATTGCATGTCATTTAATATTGCGAATACTCGTATAATTGGCACGGGATAGTTAAAAAATTATTTTAAAAATTTAAAATATCACTTGCTTCAACGGTGAAGGAAAACATCGTGAGGAAACCTGCACTCCTGAAAGTTCTCCATAATGTTTTCAAAGGCGTGTGAAGTCTGCCAAACCGCATATGGCCAGCGTGGTGGACTATGGCCAAACCCTTCTCATATTGAGAGGAGACCCGTGCTCCGTAGTGAGCCGGTAATGGGTTGATCATGATGAATTAAAAAAACATCCATGTAGAGTTACTCATTATAAATATAGATCTATTAAAGCATTACATATAAGTTTCAAAACAGATAGTTATATGAGTGGAAACTGTTTTAAGAAAAATCGCAGTGTTGCATAATGCAATAAACGTTACGTACCTATCAAACCCCGGACTCCTGCGAGGGCACCCAAGGCCAGCAACAATCCACCAAGCGCACATCGCGTCTGAAACGCCTTCACCATTTTTCCAAACTCACATCTTCCCAAAACATTTTCCACCAAAGCACAGGGAAACTTAAAACGGGAAAACCTTTAATCGCATATTAGTTACAACCACTTTATCCCATTATCAACCATCACCCAAGAAACGTGTCAATGAACCTCCATAACTTTAACCTGTAATTGGATTAAAGTAAAGCTTGTGTCCTGCGTAAAAGAATACGCGCGCGGTTTGTTAAATAACACCGCACAAAATACACCCCACCCGTTTGAATGCTGACGCGGTACTGACATTTCAGCTGTGTGTACACGCTTAAAAACTCGCGGGCCGTAGCAGACCGTAGCGCGTAGCGTTTTGGGAAAGTCCGACACACATTGATCGAGTTTCCGTGGAAATTAGTGTCTTTATAGAGTTCTGGGAAGACTTAAGATCATCTAAATTAAAAGTATTCTAAAAAAGCTTCTACGTGGAAGCAAGAATCAGACTGGAAGGGTTCTCTTCGGAGATCAATAGAGCGTACTTTGCTCTGCCAAAGTTATGGTTTAAGACATTTATTGTTCCATAAAGAAAACAAATTTTCACTTAGCGCAATCATGCATAGCAAATACATGCATAGCAATTAAGATAAGCTTTGACTACCTCGGTGGAGCAGTGCGTGTGCTGTCGCATTATAAAGTTGGAGGTCCTGGATTCGATTCCAGGCTCGAGTCTGATCTGGTGGGAGGCATCGGTCGTGGCTAGTTACCACTCACCGACCAAGAATTGTCGCCAAAATTTAGCGTTCCGGCACGATGTCGCGTAGAAACCAATTAGGAGTATGGGTTTACCTTACCCCTAACAGGTTAGCCTGCTGCCATCTTAGACTGCATCATCACTTACCATCAGGTGAGGTTGCCGTCAAGGGCTAACTTGTAGTGGATAAAAAAAATCAAACTATTAGCTGTGCTAACCCGGTTACGCTGTCGCTATTGGTTGCGACAGCGTAACCGGGCTGGTTGGCGAGCTTCGAAGAGAAGAAATTTTGAGCCCTAGGGTTCGAAGAAACTAAAGGAACGTCTGCCTAAGGGTGCCTCCTGTGAAGCCGAACCTCATCTTAGGCGACGTTTGGGATAACGGGGGATCCGTCGGTGAGGGGTCCGCACGTCTCCGAGGCCTTGGATGGAACCCACGTCTGGATGACGTAAGATAGCGGGGACCTCGTCTCGCCGGCGAAGACCAGGTCCCCGCTTGTGTGGAGCTGGTACGAGTATGTTGTCATTAGTCATCTGATCGTCAGGGTCATGAAGGATATGTTTAGGTCTCCTCTTTCGGAGAGGAGCGCTTAGGTCGGGGGAGTCGCTCTAACAGAGACGCCCCTTCCACACACTGCTTTTGCCAAAGTAAATAGGGAAAAACAAATCATTTTATGTCTTTCAACCCAATACAGGCTTCTATGAAACGTTTATATAATATATTTTAGATTAATTCGTAAGGTCATAGCGATAACTACATTCGTAAACTCAAAACTAAAGCAAGACCACAATAAGGGCCTACTTTTAAAACTTACAAGTCACGTCACGTCCTATCGTGCCATTTTCATAATAGAGCTATCAACTTTCATCAAAAATTGCAGCTTGAACGACAAAGTCCGGCCTTTTTTTTCTCCTACTGAAATACCCGACTATTGCTGAGGAAAATATCGGGTTATGTGGAACTTTTACTCACAAAAACCCCCTCGCTGGCCTTCAGCAGCATAAAACAGTGGGAAGCTCCGGGATATCCTAAGAACGCACCGGTGCCTCCCTTGTGAAAGTCCGTACCTACGAATTTTAAAAACTACGGGACATTCCCTTCAATGAGACAGTGTTGACATCAATAGAACTATCACAAGACATACGAACTGATAGTGTATTTTGTAGCACCCATGTTTATATCAAATAAGTATTGTATGAAATAATCAAGTGTCTCTTTACCAAAACCAAATTCAATAAACATATAGCTCAATGTATACTTATATTATAAAGAGAAAATATTTATATGTTTCTAATCGATATATCTATTGAACCGATTAAAATAATTCATTAATTAGAAAGCTATTAAATTCAGAAGTAACATCGATTAATCTATCTTTGTCGATACTAAGGTATGGACGGATAAGTATTATTATAATACTGTTAATACTGTAATAATACTGTTAATGAATGTTTTTTTTTTAAATATATTAAATATAGAACTATGTAGAAATAAAACAGCCTTTTATTTATTTATTGTTTAACCGTAGGTTTATTGTAGATTGGAAAAATAACCGAAGATTGGAAGTGTGTTCTGGAACCTTGGAATGTAGCGGATTGAATTTTACACCAGTCATCAGAAATCAGAATAGAACACGTATTTTCAAATCCTCGAATTTTTTTTATTTATTTATTTATTTACACACTTTTATTGTACACCACAAAAAAGGAAAAATAAAACAAAAAAAGACAGAAAATAACAGAAAGAGTAGTATACAATTTGGCGGCCTTATCGCCACATAGCGATCTCTTCCAGGCAACCAAATATGTAGAATTTTACCACGTAATAATATTGGTATCTAGGTTTAGTTTGATTGAAATTAAAAAGAAGGGTCACAGAGGTATGTTATATCAAAGGCCAATCAATATCACGTTCGACTTCCATCACTTGGTATGTCTAGGGCAGATAGCGTTGCTTACGGGCTAAGGGCTTGTTAGTAAGACACGCACGTTCGGTGAACTAATGCCGCCGGTGCGTCCGGAGCGGTCACTGGGTGAATTACATGGACAAATACAGAAAATGGACTCCAAATTATGAAATTATGTACCTACGCTTCCTTGTGTAACGGATTTCGGAATCCGTTGTACATATCGATAACGTGTAATGGTTATAACATAAAGGTTACTCGGCTAAGGTATAATTCGGCTTCGAAATAATTTTGACCTAAAATTAAAAATCTCAAAAAATATAATATAACTTCTAAAATATATTATTAAAAGGAGTGCCTTTAGGCAAGGTTTCGAATATACTGGCAGCGTTCCCCCTTTGAATTGCAAGACTAATTCTTTGTCCGAGGTAGCTGGCAGCTCTTCGGTCCCCTGTGATGACGACTAACCTTATTGTTATTGCCCTAAAAAGCCCTATAGCGCTACCAATTTAAGGTTTATTTTAAGTTTCAGATGTTATAAATAAATTTTGACCTATATATTGTGACATTCTCGTCCTGTTTCTATTAAATGAGACGACAAAATGTGTAGACATAATTATCTCGTGACGCGCATATTATGACGATCGATAATTATTATCCGATAAGTACTGATACAGCAGATCATCAATTAAAAAAGACGAACCGGATGAAAAAGTTCAGTTGCCACAGATTAATAAAAAAAGTTTGAGCCTGTAAGGAGTTTTAGACAAGGCAAAACTGCGCGAGTATGGCTGAGCATTACAAATTATAATAATTTATATTATAACTAAAACAGTGCTTGGCGAATTACTTATGCTCAGATAAAATATTATTAATATTAAAGTATTAATGCTGAATTATTTATATACATTTTAAAGTCTTGTAAACAGAGCCATCTAGCGGTAAAATACGGTACTGCTTATTAGTCTGTTATTGAACGCCTGGTTTGCTTGCTATTTAGAAACGCAGTGACATTTATCGTGATTTAAATTGGATAACTCTCTATCTCTATCTTAATCAATAAATCAATCGAAGCAGTTATAGCCAAGTGTTTGAAACTTTGGCGTCATTTGGTGGGTCAGAGTTTGAGCCAAGTGGTTAAAACTTTGGCGTCATTTTGGGGGACAGAGTTCGATCGCGGGCACACACATCTAACTTTCAATAAAATAAGAATTATAAAAGTATACCCCACACAACTTCGTATCATCATCATGATCACCCCATTACTGGCTCACTACAGAGCACGAGTCTCCTCCCAATATGAGAAGGGTTTTGGCCATAGTCTACCACGCTGGCCATGTGCGGATCGGCAGACTTCACACGCCTTTGAGAACATTCTGGAGAACTCCCAGGCATGCAGGTTTCCTCACGATGTTTTCCGTTCACCGTTGAAAGCAAGTGATATTTTAATTGTTTAAAAAACGCACATAACTCCGAAAAGTCAGAGGTGCGTGCCCGGATTCGAACCGCCGACCTCTGATTAAGAGGCTGACGCCCTAACCACTAGGCTATCACAACTTATGTGCTCTTGGTTATATTTTACTGTTAATTTGTATTATGTATATTAAATACACTTTCAGACAATTGAAATAAAATCATTATGTTTCAAAACGGTCCAGGTACCCAGTTAAAGAATAACATTTATCCGAAAATATAAATGTATGTATATGAAGGCAGGATTCGGTTAAAACACAAAAACTCTTGTTCAAAGATATTTTATTGGAATACTTATTAGTAAATATACGATAAATAAATCACAATAACAAAGGTTGGTTATTCATGTAAATACTTAGCCTACGCTTGCATAATATAACGCACCGTTACATCACAGTTCAGCAACTGTACAGATGGGCAACGAGCTTACGTGCGCAGAACCAGCATGCTTCAACTCGGCGTAGGCAGGCTCATTAATACGAAGAGCATTTACTAGTCACCGACACAGCGGTCGGGTGGCGGCAAAACGCCTATTTAAACTTAACATATTCAAGTAAGGTATATTATCTATCTAAACTGTCAACTAATTTAAGATTTCGGTTTAAACGTAGGTCAAACAAAAAGGGTCGCCCATCTGTTTATTTACATTACTGTTTTCATATTGTATTCGCACGAACGCATATTTTTTAAATAATGAATAGAAGCAGGCGTTACTTTGTCCATGATAAACAATAAACAGCAAGTATAATCTGCTATATTCCGCCGACAACCGGGAGATTAGTATAGTATAAAAGAAAATATGCAATAAACAGCAAGTATAAGTTATACTTGCTGTTTATTGCATATTTTTTTTATTAAATATAGGTACAAATGAAACGCAAATTAGAATAATACCAAGTGGTCACATAATTTATGGCTCCTCTGGAAATTCAAGCCGTAATTCAACGGAAGCAAGGATTTCTCGGGTGTCTATCACTATGCTGTTAAAACATGTTATAGTAAAAATATTGAGTGAACAAACGATTTCTGATTTGCTGAGCAATTAGATATATTGAATTAATAGGTGAAATTATCGTTTAACAGTATTAATATTATATCATCAAATCAAGCTAAGCTTTTGTGTCCAAGTGAGCTAAACAGATTCTAAATGTGGAAAAATTACATAACACACAGAATATCCTCATTAACAGAATAAATACAGATAATGAAAAGTGAAGCGAGTTTTTTATACACTACAAGTTAGCCCATGACGCCTATCTCACCTGATGGTAAGTGATGATGCTGTCTATGATGGTAGCGAGCTAACCTGTTAGGAGTATGGTAAACACACGCTCCTATTTGGTTTCTACGCGACATAGTGCCGGAACGCTAAATCGTTTGGCGACACGTCTTTGTCGGCCGAAGCCTCCCACCAGACAAGACTTGAGCAGAGAATCGAACCCAGGACCTCTAACTTTAAAATTCAACAGCGAACGCGCTGCGCCACAGAGGTCGTCAAACCAAACCAAAGAAAACAGACCATATTTTGTTTAGTCAAGAAATTACTCTACGGATGATAAAACTTCACTGTATAAACAGAAATGGTAATAAATGTGATTTCATTTAAATCTAAAACAAGACTATTTAGAATAAATATTTAAATTGCTAATAGTGACCTCTCGCAGCGAAACCATTTTATATTACCATTTGGACTTAACATTTGTCCACATACATCCATACTTGTTATATATTCTTAGTGTAATTTAGGCACAAAGAAACTTTGAAAATTATTTGCGCGGCATATATATCTAACCAAAGGGATTTGAACACAGCTTACTACAGGGTTCCCATTTGTGTTCTCATAAAAAAAAATAGTTGTCGTTAAAATAAAAATATGTAATTACAATATGACACAAAAATTTCCCAAATTAAGTTGTACTAAAAGCGAATGATTTTGTTAAACTAAATAAGCCTTTTCGCTCATTAACAGGTTTGCTGCCACCCCCGCACGGGTGCGGGGTGAGGTGTACATACGCGGGGCCGTCCACGCACCGGTGCGGTCTCGCGTCATAGTAAATTCTTAGAATCAGTTTGGCGCCGGCATCGGGCTAAGAACACTGTATTTGGATCGGCATTGTGGTCGAAATTTTAAATTTTCTTACCGTCTTTTTGGTTTTTTCGTATCTTTGACGGTTCAGTTTTTATACACAAATAACGAATAATAAAAATGGATGACAGAGAAGGCTCTCCTAGACCTAAAAGGCAGCGAAAACAATTGTTTTCTGTTTTGAATGACTGTGAAATAGAAGAGGCACTGTATTCTGATAATTCTGAAGATGACTACCAGCCTGATGACGAGGAGTCAGCATCAGAGAGTGAAGGTGAGGAACACCTCTGGAATATTGAATGCCGTCCTCCGACACGTCCATCAGTGTTACCTACAGTTCAGGAGCAAGACCTGCAGCCGTTCTCTCTAACTGTATCAGACAGTCAAGATCAAGGTCAAGCCCAGATAAACCAACCCTCTGCATCAGGTTCAACCTCTGAATGGACTACAACTGGTGAGATGAAGGAAATTCGTTTTACGAAATCAAACGAATTTTATGGTGAAGTTGAAGGAGCAAATCCTATTGACTATTTTAATTTTTTTTTTACTGAAGATTTTTTGACGATGATTTGTACTGAGACCAATGCACAGGCACAGAGGTTGATAACTAAACATAATCAGGAAGTTCCAGGCAGAAGAAGTAAAGATTTTGCCAGGATTACTGGATGGAAACCGGTCACTGTCTGCGAGCTGAGAATTTTTCTTGGTTTGTTATTCCACATGGGAACTATCCCCCTCAGTCGTCTACAAGATTATTGGAAAACTGATAGGCTGTTTTCCATTCCAATTTTTGGGCAACAAATGAGCAGGAACAGATTTCTCCTCATAATGAGATGTTTGCATTTTACCTCAGAGGAAGAAAGTGAGGACCCAATGTTCAAGGTTAGAAGTGTTATTGATTACTTTAACAACAAGATGATTGAATGTTATTATCCTGCAGCACAATTATCTCTGGATGAAAGTATGGTGCTATGGAGAGGGCGATTGAGTTTTCGGCAGTTCATCAAAAATAAGCGCCACAAATACGGCATCAAGTTGTACATGCTCACTGAACCAGATGGGTTGATATTGAAGTTTCGAGTGTATGCAGGTGCAAAAGATACAGACGTGACTGGAAAGGGACACGCTGAGAAAGTTGTCATGGAGCTGCTTCGGGAAAAACTAAATAGTGGTCACGAATTATATATGGACAACTATTATAATAGCTTTGGTTTGGCAAAGAAGCTGCTCGCTCACAACACCTATTGCACAGGCACTCTCCGTAAAGATTTGAAAGATAATCCTCACGAAATCATGAAAAAAAAAATTAAAAAAGGAGAAAATTGCTCTATGTTTCGTGATGGAGTGCATGTTGGTGTGTGGAAAGATAAACGTGTTGTGACGTATATTACTACCCAGTATGAAGACAAAATGGTTCAAGTACAAAATAAACGTGGCCATGTTACTCAGAAACCAGAAGCTATTTCGAAATATAACGATTACATGTCAGGAGTAGACAGGCAAGACCAGCTTCTAGCTTACTATCCATGCGAAAGAAAAACTTTACGTTGGTATCTGAAAATAGCCATCCACACATTCCAATTACTTTTATTGAATTCAATGAAGATGTACAATAAATATTCAGGACAACGTAAAATGTCTCTCTATGATTACCGCTTGAATGTCATAAATGCTCTGCTGCCGGAACATGTGCCAGCAAATAGACCTTCAAATATCCACAGTGCTCATAAAATAAAGAAGGCCACTGAAACTACTTCAAATGGGCGTCTCAAACGAAAGACATGTCGCCAGTGTACCAAGAATAAAAAGCGTACTGACTCTCCTTGGTATTGTGACACCTGTCCTGACAAACCTGGACTTTGTGTGGAATGCTTTGAAAATTACCACTTAGAACTTAATTAGTCTTCAGTTTCGTTATAATGTTGATTGATAATAAATCATATTTAAATAAATATTAGCGTATTATTACATATAAATTATAAAAACGTAGTTAACTCATAACCCGCACCCGTGCGGTCTTTGGCACTGGGGATGAAAATTTCATTCCCAGTGCCAAGCACGCGCCGGTGCGGTGCAGTCCCCTCCTCACTTAAAATACTGTTAAATATAAATATACATAATTAAGTGTAATAATAATCTTAGCTAATCACTTTTAAAGTCGATCAAACAAAAAAAAAATTTGGCCTCCCCGTTGATCATAAATTTTTCAAGTGGCAGCGAACGTGTTAAGGTCAACATTTAGCTTAAACGGCGCAATGAAAAATGTTGCTAAATCAAAAAATCAAGTATTTCTACCCTGAAACTGCCATATAGGTTGATTTCTTATTGATCTAGACTTATATTACCATGAAATAAATTTTGCAGCCGTTTAGTGCGTAACTAGTGAAAAAAAATAAAGTAATTTTATTCACCAATAACTAGTGAAAAAATTTTAAGTAAATTTATTCACTAGTAACATTTTGATTGGCTTTTATCTCCGAAGCCTCAAACTATGATTTACTATGTAATTTTATATACTTAAATAGACAAAACCATTTGCAGTATATTTTTATGCGTGAGTATATTAAGGATTTTTATAAATTACATAGGCAATTTTTAACATATATAAAAAACATCAAATATATATCACCGTGATAACAAAAAGAAAAGTTACATGGCTAAGTTTGTTGTGGGCTTCTTCTTAGACCGGGCGCGTTTGGAACCCTCATAGCTTTAGTTTTAAGTTTACGAATGTAGATATCACCATCAAATCACTACTATGTAAATTATTGCCGCGTCAAAAGTGCCTTTTAAAGGACTATTTGAATAAAGATTATTTGAATTTGAATTATACAAGCAACGTTTGCGAATTTCCGGCTAAGAATGCAACTGCTCCATATCAGCCTATGGATGTCGTAAAAGGCGACTAAGGGATAAAGGTCGTAAAATGGGAAACGGTAGAACATTATGTTATACCCATTTCTTTCCCATTTCTGCGATTAAAAAGGGAGATTCCAACGTGACCCTTGGAACAAAAGTGGCGGTTAATCCACCAACGAAAATATTCCCAAAGAGGGTTGAGGTCGTAATAATATATGCCAAAACATTCCACAGCATGTCTTTAAGTTTAAATGGAATTTGTGAATATGTTGGGGCGTACCCTGGAGGCGAAAAGGTGTGGGTAGTGAGGTGACGGCTGATAGAAGTGAGTGGAAGAAGAAGACCCCACATAATGTCGGATAAGGGCAATAGAAAGAAGAGTTTGTAATTGAAAATTATTCCATCACCCATTTCCTTTTCAGTCTTCCTTTCCAAACCTACAAATTTAATTTTGAGGAAGTTTGCCATGCTCAACGATGATGTATTTCAGTTCACAAATCCCACGGGAACCATGGATTTTGCCGAGATAAATAGTAACCTGTGTTAGTAGGAAGTCATCATACTAACAACAATAGATATCCCAGGAATGTGTGTCTTAAATGTATAAATAAATTATTTTATACCGTTACTATTAGGCATATGTAGCATTGTTAAATTACAATTGAGCATATAGAAAATAATAAAATTGCATCTTTTTTTTTTATACACTACAAATTAGCCCTTGACGGCTATATCACCCGGTGGTAAGTGATGATGCTGTATAGGATGGTAGCGGGTTAACCTGTTAGGGATATGGTAAACCCACACTCCTAATTGGTTTCTACGCGAGATCGTGCCGGAACGCTAAATCGCTTGGCGACACGTCTTTGTCGGGTGGTAACTAGCCACGGCTGAAATCTCCCACCAGACCAGACTCGAGCCGGGAATCGAACCCAGGACCTCCAACTTTATAATACGACAGCGCACGCACTGCGCCCCGGAGGTCGTCTAAAAGTTATTAAATAGTTTAAACCACCACATTCAACTCCAAAGACCACAAGTGGATATTAACCGCATACTTCGAGAACCAATGGACTCTTTATAAGACTAAATAGACATGACAAAGAATGGAAACATACTGACGTTAATGAGTAAAAGAGACAGTTAGGTATCATTTTCTCTTGGACACCAAAGTTTCGATATATCTTGTACCTCGTTTTGCTGTTCATGCTTTAGTTTAGTTGAATTACTTTATTGTACTAGAATGTAAACATTAAGAAAGCCCAAAAATGTTGAATAGAATTGTCGACCAATGACATTAATGTAGTTAAGAAAAACATATACAAAAACGTTCATTATACGAATATTTTATGGAATGAATATATAGGATGACGGAGCGGGGGCGTGTCTTCGTCGGTAATTTGGGTAGACTTGGGTAGTTTCGGGCGAGACCAGATAATCTAGGTAGAACAGAATTACGATTATAAGTATGGTAATTTATAAGGAGCAGACTATACGCTCCACCAAGTACGACTATGCACTACCGCGACTCAACCACCAATCCGAACCGACCGAATGCAATGAATGCAATGCGCCGTCAACAACTAGATGGCGCGGCTCTCTGATTGCCGTCAAATAAAATTTAAAAATTTGTGTTGCCTATTAAAGTTGTGTAAATACTGTTCGATGTGAAACCGTAAACTTATTCACAATTTTTTTATAGAAAAAAAGCATGCATTTGGCTAATTATTGCACAAAATGTTTTGATGTTTATTTATAATATCTTTTTTTAAATTAATACTGAATTGAAAATGAATGAGCACTGAAAAACATTTGCATTAGCAGACTTGGCCTCCAGATATTAGAGTTTACCTCACGATTATCTCCTACATAGATAAAGTGGTCAGTATGTGAAATTAAAATAATTTGCAAAAGTACCCAGTGGATGGATCACTTAATCAAACATCATGAGAAGCGGTAACTTATCTATCTTATAAATAATAACGTACCTAATAATAATAGCCCTATTTATATTAAGGAAATATCTTTTCTTAACATTTTTTTTTTATTTTAATTAATTTAATTCAACCAACAAATGACAATATAGGCAATAAAAAGAAAAATACTTGTTAAGTGGCAATCGAATAAAAATTATTCGTTGTGAAAGATATGTTTTTGTCGAGCCCTCTCGCACTTGACCGGACCAGGAAGTCGCACATACCCCGCCGGAAGCGGCGCAGTTCTGCCTACGTCGCTTTCGGAGGGGACGCGTAAACGCATTTCTCAGCGTTCCATAAACAGAAAGGTTTTAGTTGTGTCTAGCTTGGATAGCTTATTCTTCAATTTATTTTAAAATAAGATATTTCCATTCACAAAAGAAAACACATTAAAAATGCAGTTAAGTAACTTAACAGTATTCATATGATTTAATTTAAAAATAATCAAACAAAGTTATAATCAGATATAGAGTACTCTTATTACTAATTATTTGTAACGCGTTTGTAACACCCCACCCGACACCACTACACGCGATGCGTGTTGAGTCAAATGATATTGTAATGTTGCCCCAACCCGACACCACATCAGGTCATATTTCCATCAGAAATAATCAAACCAATTTGCAAACCTAACTATATACTATTACTTATCAGCACTAAATATTTGACAATACAAGTCCGGCAAAAAGTCGGGAGCGCGCACCATACACGTGACTCGATCGTTCATATTAAATTGTAGTATTTTCTATGGTATCGAAGTTATTCCATCACTCAACACCACATAGCTTTGGGTGTCTGTAGTGTTGAGTTGAGTGATGGAATAATTATAAAGCATATAATAGTTTTTTTCTGTAACTGTAAAACTAAGCATTAATTGTACAAAAACTTTAAAAAAGCGAATTTTAGTAGACTTATTCTACTTTTATTAAATATATAAAACGTCATAATATATACATACTAGCTGAATAAAGTTTTCTATATTTTCTCGGAACCATCATTGGATTTTTAAAAAATCATTTTAACAAAAAAAAAATGGAGTTTGATCCAGCAGGGCTAAAGTTTCGCGCTTAGCAACATTAAAACTTTCATTATTATTTACATATATTAAACAAGTAATTAGTAAACGTACATATCGTTTTTGTTTGGTAAACAGTATATAGTTTTCAACGTATGTGATTATATTATTGCTTTTATATTTAACCGGAAAGCGTATCCAACATCCGACACAACTCGCGTAGGGTGTTGATAACTTTTTCGCCTCATGACAATACAAATCGGAGAGTCGGGTGGGGTGTTGTATGCAAGTCGGGGTATATACACACTTTTTAACACAGGAATTTCACATTTGCGGCAGGAACTCGATGGGTGTGGCGAACTTGAAGTCGTCCGGGAACAACTTGGCTGCGAACGGGTACATGAGTTTGTAGGACTGTCTGATTGTGACGTCAGCCACACCCGCTATGTCACCTATCTCTTTCTGACTGCGTTTGTCTTCAGATGCCTGGCGCGAGTAAACATCAATGTTAAATATATCACACATACGGCCTCATTGGAATCGTTTGGGTAGGGTAAAATGATATTATATTAAGCGGGGAATGTAAAAATATTTTTATTTTTTGTTCTATAATCCTAATAGCCGGAAATAAGTTATGGAAAAAAAATATCTTTAATCAATAATGTTATTACTGATATACTATAAACATTTAAGCTTAATTTGCTATAATCATTTCCATCATATTAGACACGTGTTACGAGAGCGTATCTTGCAGAATCTGATTGTCCAGTGCGAGTATTTCTAGAAGCGCAATCTATTGTGTAATAGATGGCGCTGTTTCAATTCCGTACAAAATGAAGTTAACTTTCACGCAATCGTAAAAATCTTAATTAGAAAATCTCGCACTCGGTAATCAATTGCTTAAAAAAGTCTTTCTTGTTTTTCAACGCTGGGAAATGCGTTTACGCATCGTACGTATGTGGTACTCTCCGGCGGCCAAACTGGCGACCAAAATACCCACTAATACCCAGCGATGCTCCTTCGCGTCGCCTGGTGACTTTGTGACGGGAAAACTCGTGCACTTGACCGCACCTCTAACTTTACGGAGTAATGTGCATTTTTAAGCAATAAAAATATCACGTGCTTCAACGGTGATGATGTTTTCGTTCAAAACATCATGAGGAAACCTGCATGCCTGAGTTCTCCATGATGTTCTCAAAGGCGTGTGAAGTCTGCCCATCAGCACTTGGCCATCGTAGTGGACTATGGCTAAACCCTGCTCATATTGAGAGGAGACCCGTGCTCTTTAGTGAGCTGGCAATGGGTTGATCATGATGATGGTATGATCTCGCGTAACTGATGACGTATGGCTATTAAAACTAACATATTCCTAACCAGTTACTCATTGGTGCACTCAGGAGCTGTTATAGCAACAATGAAAGATGCTTAGCGGTATCTTGTAAGAAACAAGTTGTCAAGAATTACCTGCGACGCCATGTAAATAGCAGCGGCGGCGACCGATATAGGACTCCGCCCCGACACGATGTCCAACTCGCCAGCTTTCCTCGCGATGTGAGTTGCCGCCCGCTGCACAGAGTTCGGCAGACCCAGGTTGGAACAGAAGCGACTCATGAAGTCCGCTGTAGTAATCAGATCCACGGACGTCTCTAAAGCTTTGAGGATTAGTTTGAAGCATCTGCCGATTTCCTTCTTGCTGATTTTGCTGACAGCGCATATTTCCTTGAAGGTACGCGGCACGCCTTCTTGTCGGCACGCTATGTAGAGGCATGCTGACGCTATGGCGTCGTTCGCCCTGCCCTTTAAGTTCTTGCCGTCATGTACCTGTAATATATAACGTAAAGTAAGGCAAAGGATAGCTGTGACTGCGGACAGGGACCTGAGTGCCTAGTGCGTGATTGACTTTACTTTCGATCGTGTGAAGTTAACTTCATACTGTGTCGAATCCAACGAGCGGCATCTATCATTTATCTCTTCCGAGTATATACAAATTGAAGTTAACTTTCACGCAATTAAATACGTTAAAAATCTCGCGTTAGGCACTCAGTTGGCACCCTTTTATGACTGAACTTTCGATCGATCCATTGAATCAAAACAACACACTTTTTCACTAAATATATCACTGCTGGAACTAGACATCTTTTGAAATTATTTTCGATAAATAAATTCTTAATTCTTATATAATGTCAGTTAGCTGACCGACATTCATTTAAATGTGTTAACTCCATTAGAATATCTATGTACTTCTAGAGATAAAAACAGCATGGGAAACATTTACATAAAAAGATAATATTACATACAGATATTTTACATAAAATAAATAAGAAAGATAATTTAAGACTGCTAATTAAAAAAATTGTGAGGTACTAAAAATCTTTCACCATTTAAAAATTATTTGATATAAGTACTTGTAATGATGCTATTTCTTGTATCATTTCTTTATTAGTTTTATTTAATTTTTAAGTAATTATTAATAAATGTAAATTCTGCTTATTTAAAAAATGGATTACAGTATTCTAGCAATGAATAGCTGTAAAATTGGATCTCCGGCTATAGATAACAATAATATAAGCTATACTAGCTATATATGCTGTTAAATAAATCCTACAGGCTAAAATATTATTAGCTGTTTCAAAATTGATTCAAAACAAACTCACTTGTTTGAACAAATTATTAGCTCGATCCACAATTGTTTTGGGCAAGTTGATCCGGTCCGCCATTGTGTTTATTTCTCTGAAGGCATTTATTAGTGCCCTGTCTGTACTGCTTATGTTTCTTCTGTTCTGGTATTTGGATACTCCAAAACTGTCAAACGAGGCATCCCCTCGTCCAGGACCAATGATAGTGGAAAGATCTCCACCTGACAGAAGTGGGTTCTCGGGACCACCCACACGGGATGGGTCTACACCTGATTTCTCATTACTGAATGTACGCCATTCTGAGCCCACATCAATTACTCTGAGAAATAAATAAATAAGTAGTATAAAATTATATTTTGTTGAAACTTTGCCACTGTTGGTGACAAATAATGTGCTTATAAAAGTGGTTAAACTGTACTAACTGCCTAAGAAAGTGGTGCCAATTTTGCTTTTTTTTTTAAACTGAAACATATTGATTTCATGTTATTTTAATGTTGTAACGACATTTATGTACAATATAATGGCACCACTAGCTGTAAGACTAAATAATTAAGAGGTTCCTTCAAGAACCTTACCTATCCTCTTGAACTAAGAGGTACCAGTTATTATCATGAATTAATAGTTGCTACCAAAAAGCGGGATTGTTATTGCTCTTTCTGAGCAGCTTGTTAATTCTTAGCCTGCTCTGGATAAAAACGGGGACGGTAAATAGACTATGACCTGCACCCTTCAGGTAAGGAACCATAAATATAAGTATTGTGATATTAAACTAAACTAAACATTTGAAAAGGTACTTATCTGTATTAATTTATAGCTTTCCTAAGTTTGGTTACAAAGGTGACCCGACCTGGTTAGTGCAAAATCTTACCAAGCGGCCAAATTACGCAATTATTGATGCAATTATTTCAATTTAAGCAACCATTCTTAGTAGCTGAATTATAGGTATTCTTGAACAATATGAATTACAATTAATATTGTAATAATATAATGCCAATCAACAAAAGTTACTGTGTCATAATTGTGAAATTTTTATAGAGGTCATACCTTATTCATGATTTTATTGACTTATTTGATATTTGAGAGTTGTATAAAACACAGAATTGAATCCACATAGAGGTCTATGCTATACATGCTGAAATATTAAATTCCTTTCTCATCTAAGATAATGAATGAATGCAAATTCTACTGAGTAGAAGCAGCATTTAATTTAGTACTATTCAAAAATAAACGTTATGTTAAATTTAGCAACCTGACAAGACCAAAATAGTGTGGTTCATTCCCCTAGGGATGGTGATAGTAAAAATTGCAGGGAGTAAATCTTTGGATTAAAGCATTGTAGCAAGGGATCCCTACAGTGATCCAGCAGTCAGTGTCCACCTGACTTTAACACATTAACTCCTTTGCAAAAACTATAGAGTTTCATACTTCTAGAGTGTATCAAAATAATCCATCCATCATTTAGAAATTGAGACAGTGCTCCAATTTAGGTCGGCAAGTTTTAATAACTAGAAAATAATAATGATTTTGTCACAGGTACCTGATCAAGCTTAATATCCTTTCCATATTTGATACAGACAATTTACATTTATACCCAATAATTGTAAAAAAAAAAAATTATCAGATCTGGGCATCTAACCCAAATATCTCAAGGTTCTTTGAATCAAGATTTTTTTTTTTTATATACTACAGTTAGTCCTTGACGGTGATGATGCAGTCTAGGATGGTGGCAGGCTAACCTGTTAGGGGTACAGTAAACCCACACTCCTAAATGGTTTCTACGGGACATTGTGCCAGAATGCTAAATCACTTGGTGACACATCTTTGTCGGTAGCTATGGCCGAAGCCTCCCACCAGACCAGACTCGACTTTAAATGTGACAGCACACGCACTGCGCGACCAAGGTCGTCAAAAGAAACCTGGTTTATGATAAAACAGTATTCAGGCTCAGGCTGGAAAATATGTTACCTATTTTGTACAAAAGATGAGTAGACTCAACAATCTATGCTTTAACCTTGCACAACCATAGTTTAACAATAAGACATTATTGTATAAATATCTGGATTATTTTAACTATATCTCTTTACAGATTACAGCATAAGTACATACTAATTTAAAACCAACTAACCGGTTTGAACAAAATATTAGCTCGGTCCAAAATTGTTTTGGGCAAGTTAAGTAATACAGTTTAATTCGTGGATAGTGTTGTTAATTGTATTTTTATTTATAGTTATTATGTGCTAGTTTATCTTGGTGCTAGTATTTAATATACAATTGTTTACTGTCCCAAATAAAATAAGCTACATAAGCCTCATTCATGTGCAAGAACAATTGCAGTATCAAGATTTACATATATAAAACGAGTCGAGTTGAACTCAATACACTAGCGTAATACGAATGCAATATATGTAACGCAATTAAACTTTTGTATAATACATTAAGGCGACCAAAATTGTACAATCGATGTGCAATTGATTCGTTTACGAAATCGCCCGTATCCTTGCACAATTATTACTGGCCTTGGCACATAAACCCCTTATATTGTACGATGCATAATGCACTGAGATGTACAAATAATTAACACGAGAATTAAAGTTAAGTTGTTATTTTACTCACCTATCTCCTACCACGAGACCGCATTCTGAACATATCATGTCACCCGCTCTATAATCCTCAATAAGCGGTGCTTCGGGATGAGCATAGCACACCACTTTATTTGCCTCAATTCTAAAATCACAAAGAAAGTAAGCTATCGTGAAAACTGAACATTAGAAATCTCAACATCAGGTAACAGGTAAACACTTTTTCCCGCTCTAGACAACTCACAACCGTGAACTTACGTAAACTCATGTTTGTTATTAACTTTATTCAGGTTTTATTATTATAACTTTAAGAAATTGAATTAAAAATAAGTAGAAAACAGACCTCGACGTGCTCGCCATGATTGTCAAGTTGCATAGACAGCAATTTCATGTGTTGTCACAGAAAAAATATTTTTACCCCAAATATCCATCCATCAAAAAAGAATTGTTGTTAAATTATTTAAACTTAATATTTACAGGAATCAGGTAATTAATTTTTAAAATAAAGTTTTTTTTAATGCATTTGGAATACTTTTACTGTACCTTTTGTTGAATGAATGAAGTTTGATTGATTAATAGACTCATATTAATAATTTAAAACGGGAAAGCGAGTAGATCAAAATGAGTGAAATCAAGTACTCTGAAGTCGAAAGTTATGATGACGAGAGGAGCTAGTAAATGACCGAGCATAACGAGTAATTAATGCGATAACTAGTTATCAATGTTCCTCTTTTTTTCCTCAGAAATTAGGGAAATTTTTTGCACTTACCACAAAATTCCATGGACAATTTTATTTTTTTGTTGACATATTTTAAGCGATGTCTGCTATGGATGTTAGTATTTTAAGATTTATACTTAGGCTTATGTGCATGTTTTCTATATTGATTATTAGAAAAAATAGCATTACATCCAAATACTTCTTCCTGGATAAGAAGAAAAGAAATTTGGGAAGGGAAGGTTTTGTAATTGGCAGTTTGTCCATTCCTTGACTTTACTTACCTCGGTTTAAAAAGTGTATATACTATTCAAACTGTTAGATGGATTTTTTGTGTTTGAAGTCTTAGGCCTTATAGTCTATATTATTTAACATAGATATATTGAGTTGAGACTCTTGAGTATTGATTGTAATAATTTAAATTAATGATATTCGTAATAATCACTAATGTCAAAGAAAAAGACTCCATGTCCCTAATTTAAAGAAGACGAAAAAGTGGAAGCGGGGAAGTAATTCACAGCAGTGCGTAGTAGCGCAGCAAACGAGGAATAACCGCCCTCCTTTATAGTCGATGGTGTAATGGGAAAGTGTGGGCGACGTAATTAGATATTGTAGGTGCCCACTTCATTGCACTGCTGCCTTTAAATATGCCGCTACCCGGTGTTGGAACAACATTCCACCACCCATTCGTGATTCCCGCAAGGAATAAGCTAAAACAATTTATCTGGTTCAAACAAAAAAAACTCGAAAATTTAGCGGTAAAAACAACGCTTCGACGTGATTAATTTATGTAAACATAAAATAATACAATTTGGTAAATTAAGCTATTTAGAGTCATTATAATTATTATATGTATATATAACATTAATAAATTACTAATTTATAAAATCAAAATAATGGAAAAATTTATTCGTGATTCTATTGTGAACCGTACAAATATTTTTTTTTTTTCATTTTTGTGAGTGATAACTATAGGTGATTAGGTATAATTATAACTTAAAACTAAGGCAGTAGTATATTTCTATGCATCTAGTCAGAAATCATAAAAGTTAAACTAAAGTTCAAAGCTAAAATATATCTAAGCCATCTTAATCACCTAAATATTTTTAACGTGAAATTATGACTTTGTTTTCTCTTTAGGTACATGTATAACAGGTTTTAATTATATCTAAGGTTTAAATATATATAACCTACTTACCGAGTTTGTTGCTACGTACTCGTAGGTACCTTTGTAAAGTTTTATCTTAAATGTTTTTTTTTCGTTGGGAAATACGTTTATTACCCCCGGAAACGACACGGGTAGAACAGCGGAGCTTCCGGCGGGGAATGTGGGACTCGCCGGTGGCCAGAGTGGCGACCAGAATACTCGCTAAAACCCAGCGATGCTCCTTCAAGTCGTCTGGTGGCTGGGAACACTTGCCTAAAGTAGTTCTACGAAAATCTACTCAAATATCACACGTGTCTATCACCCGGCAGTTGTCACCCATGAAATTTTCATACCAATTATTTTATTGAGAGATAATTGTGTTATTATTATATCATTCGTTAAACTAAAAGTTAAGCAGCAATTTGTTGGTGAGATTCTTCGGCCATGTCTTGTCTTGTCTTGTCTTGTCACCACGCGATTTGTGACCGTATTTTGCGTAGCGTACTGGTACGCAAAATACGGTGTCGCGTAGAAACCGATTAGGCGTAGCTACGAGTTACTGTTTTTTTTTTATTCACCACAAGTTAGCCCTTGACTGCATCTCATCTGATGGTAAGTGATGATGCGGACTAAGATGTTAGCGGGCTAACCTGTTAGGGGTATAGTAAACTCATAATCCTATTTGGTATCTGCACGACATCGTGCCGGAACGCTAAATCGCTTGGCGTCTTTGTCGGTAGGGTGGTAACTAGCCACGGCCGACAACCAACCAGTAACAAGTAAGCCCGCTTTAACCTTTGATGACATGCTAACCAATATTTTGTAATAAAATAAAAAAAACTATTCATCTATGTAGTTTATGGCTATGAAGGTTATAAACGCGCTCACTTGACGATTTCTTAGTAAGAAGCTCAGTATTTCCATTCATCGGTTTTTATAGCGTTCTAGAGCACGGTCCAAATCGTGTACTTAGTTACTTAATGAAATATCGAATTCCCAGACTAGTCTGAGGGAAGGATTTTATTGTGATTTGTTATGCCTTTGGGGAGCGCACGAGCGGAACCATCAACGCTCCGCTGCGCTGGTTTTAACTTCAAGGACTTTTATCCTTGGCTGGCTTTACATACCTACAAATAAATATAACCTCTGACTCCAAAAAGGTTAAATATAGTTTAATATCTTTCGTCTGGATTACATACCCTTGCAAATGATCTTGGTTTGATCAAAGCGATGGTTGATCAAAGCGACCAATTAAAAAAAAATCGTATGAGTAGGTACTAAATTTGAATATTATTTCACTTTCCTACGTCTCATCTAATCTAAACCTAAAAGATTTTGCTTAGCTATATTTAAAAAAGTATAAGTCTAGCTATGAAACACCCCCATGCATTCAAGACTACTTTTATAAACTTTGCATTCATAAAATTAAAGCCTACTTACCTTCATCCAAAGCAAAACGAGATTGCCTTCTTTTGGCGACAGATTAGATTCTTGGAACTTTTTTGTCAAAAAATTTTAATAATTAGGTCTTGATTTAAATTCGAGTTCCTGCTGGAACAGCTATAAAACTTTAGTATAGGTAGTGATGTTATTTTCTTAGAAATTGAGAAATCAGGATGGCTTGACGTTTTATTCATAAATACTTCTTGAAAACAGCGGAATGCGCGATTACAAGACAAGTGAATGCGATTATTTATACAAAATGTGAGTTAATCGCATTTTTTTCTAAAGGCCGCTGGTTTTTTTTAAATGTCTAAGCCGCTGCTTCCAATTGGTCTCCTCAGCATCGCTCAGTTAGCATCCTGCGTGCGACCAATGACAAGACTTACACGTTTCATCAAAGGCCTAGCGATTGGTCGACGGCAGGACTCAAAAGCCGCGCCGCACCCCTTAGAACGCAGTGTTGAAACTGTAGTGGTATTCACATAAAACAATTTAGAATAAGTTTGGTTATTCTTGGTTTTAGAACTTTATTAATCATCATCATCATGATCAACCCATTGCCCCTCACTACAGAGCACGGGTCTCCTCTCAATATGTGAAGGGTTTGGCCATACCCCACCAAGCTGGCTATGTGCGGATTTTTAGATTTCATACGCCTTTGAGAACATTATGGAGAACTCGCAGGCGTGCAAGTTTCCTAACGATGTTTTTCTTCACGTTGGAAAAAGTGATACATATTTGAATTGCTTAAAAACACACATAAATTCGAAAATATAGAAGTGTGTGCCCGGGTTCGCACCCCCGAACTCTGATTAGGAGGTGGACGTCCTAACCACTAGGCTATCACAGCTTCCTATTGGACTTTATTAGGTTAGTAACAAATGTGAAAAAAAGTATTTCGTAACAGATTTCATCAATTTTGAACATTAGGTACTTTGCTACTTGTTTTACCACTGCAGGTGTATTAGCTAACATCTCTTATGATTCAACAATCAATTCATTATGGCCCAATCAGACTCTCAGCAGAAAGAGCGCAAAGATTTCAAGAGAATCTGACGTGAACTATGTAGGTTACCAGGTCGTTGACGAAACTGTACTTACAACGTGTTTTTTGCAGAAATATTATATTCGCTTATGATTTTAGCACTCTTATGTTCCTTACATTTACATCGCGGGCAAATGAGCAGACAGGTCACCTGATGTTAAGTGTTTACCTTCGCCCGTGAAGGTCTGCAGCACCAGAGGAGACACCGATGCGTTGCCGGCTGAAACCATCTTCCTAATCGGTTCTACATCATAGTGGAACACTAAATCGTTTGGCGGTATGCCTTTAGAGTGGTAACTAGACGCGGCCGACGCCTCCCACCAGACCAGACCAGACCACTTTATAATACTGCAGCACACGCACTGCGCTACGAAGGTCGACAACGTAGGATTCCTTCAACGTAAGAGTCGTTAAAAGTAATATTAAAATGTGTACAAAATTACCGAAATTTTTTGTTCACAACTGGAAAATCTAGAGATAGCCAGGTATATTGTTGTATATATCTGAGATACCTTCACCTAGCCATATCTCCCGAGTGAGAATACGTCACTTTCTATACTCAATGCACATTGGCTTCCTCACAAGACTAAGTAGGAACCATACTTGTTAAACTAAATAAAGGTTATGTCATAAAAAAATTAAAAAAATATTTTTTTATAAAAAAAAAACCATAACTACCTTTAATCTGATTATAGTTATGTTCTCATGTCTGTTATGATCTCAGATAGACAAAATATGTTTGTAATATTACCAGAGACCACAGGAGGTAACGTGTATCCACAATAGGTAATCTGTATCCTGGAGACCATATAAGTCATTTACAGCTTTGAAACAGTGGACTGGTAGTGATTCTTTGCATAACATATTTTATAAAACAATAATCTATATATATTTATACACTACAAGTTAGCCCTTGACGGCCATCTCACCTGGTGGTAGCGGGCTAATCTGTTAAGAGCACGGTAAGCCCACGCTCTTAATTGGTTTCTAAGCGACATCTTGCCGGAACGCTAAATCGCTTGGTGACACGTATTTATCGGTAGGGTGGTGAATAGCCACGGCCAAAGCCACCTACCAGACCAGACTCGAGCCAGGAATCAAACCCTCCAACTTTATAATGCGACAGCGCACGCACTGCGCCACTGAGGTCAAAAAATATATAAAATATATTAATATTTAAATATCTTTATAAGGATAATACTTATTATACGGAAAATATATAAGTAAGATATCATATTTGCCATTACAATTTTTTTTTGTGTCCTTGTATGTTTTTAGCCAGTTTGTGACGTTATGATTTGCCTGTTTATTTGTGAGGTATTTAACACTGCAACAAACAAATACCTTATTATGTTATAAAAAATCTTTAGGCCCTTCGAGGCCTTTTGATAAAGCTTAGAGGAAAGTATTTTTTAATTAGGTACAAGAATAGGAACAGATGATGTTACTTTCCTAATGTTAGTGTTCTATAATTCTCCTGCATCAACATTTCTAAAAAATCAATATTTGCCAACATTCTAGAAGGTCGAAACTCGACAGGCCATGCCTAAAAAAGGCAATATCACTATAAAGATCTGGCCTTTAAGGGCATATTAAGTACCTACCTTTACCTAGTTAGTATCTAGTTTGTGTATTTGTCCATTAACCGGACGCCCTTGGTTACTTCGGGTGAACTCTTAGTAGGTTTGTACAGTCACAAAGACAAGACAACAGTCACGTTAGCTTAATCAGCAATTGCGCAATATTTTTCCATACCTACGCCGTTGAAAGTAATGAGGAAGCGTTTTTGATGAATCAAGTCATGACTTAACGAGAAGTATGATTTACTTCCCTAATATTAGCAGAAATTAGTTTTCCGCAGAAAAAGCACGTACGCGATGGTTTTGCGTAGGTAAAGGTAAATTATTTAGAACATTAATTATTCAATGTAAGAAGCAACCTTCAGAAAGTGGCTTGAAAGATTGCCACAACAGATAAGCAAAGTATATAATAGAACAGGTACATTAGGTACAATTATATCATCAGCTGATTCGTTGATATCAGATGATTTCACAACAAAAATAATGTTGATCGAAGAAGAATAGTTGAATGTGGTTGCGACAGCGTAGTTCAGACGATTTCACAGGGTAAGCGAGGTTGACTAAAGACAGAATTTGGCATTTACCTTATCTGTCGAAGAGGACTGTGTGATTCGGTCATTAGAACTAAGACAAAGGTCAAATCCAGTCTTCCGGCCTTTGTAATTCTTGCTCGGAACCATGTTTTGTAATTGTTCAAACACGTACGCTACAGGTTAGAAAGCAAGTATTGTAGTTACCCAAGGGTAGAAAATCTGAGATCGTAAACAAACTTTAAAGACCTCGGAGGCGCTACGAGGAGGAGCTCTCGCATTATAAAGTTGGAGGTCCTGAGTTTAATTCACTACCGACAAGCGATTTAGCGTTCCAGCACTATGTCTGCAAGAAACCAATTAGGTGTATGGGTTTACCATACCACTAAGGCACTAACAGGTTAAGACATTACATCATCAATATCACCAGGTGGGATTGCCGTCAAGAGCTATCTTTTAGTGGAATAAAAATAAAAAAGAAGCAAAGTTTTTAATCCCTATTTCCCTCCTTCCTATAACACAGTAGTGGGACTTTAATTAGCCTGAAGAAGGTGAGTAACAACTCTAATTTTAGTACGCAGGAAACACCAGCTTCTCGTGCAATTGAATTTTAAAATAAGGCGCTCATGCTTGAGAAAAATCTTAAACTTTACTGACAAAAACTTCTATAACTTTGTCTCTAACTAATTAATAACCACATCGTACAGAACGTGAGAAATTGTGCCGATAACATGTTGGGTTGCTAACTTAGAATATTATAGTTATTGGTTCAGTGGTTAGAAAACCTGGGATAATCAACCCCAGTTGGAACTATGACCGATTCCGAGAAAGATGTAAGTCGCAGAATCCATGTAGGATTTCTATAGTGTTCGGTAAGCTTCCTGAAATCTTTTTCGTTATCTTCGAATAACGTAATGATAACTAATAGCTGTGAAACATGGTCGCTAACTGTGAAGCTCATAAGAAAACTCAGCTCACGATGGCGAGAGCTGGGTTCAGAGTATCACAACTATTTTTTCAGTTTAAATGTCGAGTTCTTTATATGCAACAAGTTACCGTCATAACTGTAGCCTACATAAGATTTGCACACTCGCGAACGTGAAGTCGATTATGGAAACACTTATATAATCAAAGTAAAATGGATTCTAATACTTCGGATTAGTATCACTATTCCCGTAACACTTATTTTATTTTACAAACTTGTGTTGGTAAGCAGTGTGGATGACTTTGAGTTTTAAAACTGGGAAGATACGTTTCAATTTACGGTGACGTTTGTTATCTCGATATTCGAAAACGACTCTACGATTGCGAGCAAGCAAATGTTGTTTTAAATATACTTGTATTGAACAAATTTCGAAACTAAAGTGACAATTTATGGGATGTTTCTCGGTGGATTGATGGACATTAGCGTGCCAAGATGCTGGATTAGTGACCTTGCTGGTCTAAATTCTTAATTTTCCTCTGAGAGAGGAGGCTGCCTATGTCTCATTAGGATGATTATGATAACAATTTGACTATTATTATTCTTAATGGCATCCTGCATCATTGACTAGAATCTCAGCCAATTTAGCAAATGATTTAAATGACACCTAATTTGATCTAACTGATGACCTTTTATTGAGCTTCTTTCAAGGTGAGTTATCAGAACTTGTGTTAGTGAAGTGGTGATAGCCTAGTGGTTAGGGCGTCAGCCTCCTAATCAGATCTCGGCGGTTCGAATCCGGGCACGCACCTCTAACTTTTCGGAGTTATGTGCGTTTTTAAAAACAATTAAAATATCACTTGCTTCAACGGTGAAGGAAAACATCGTGAGGAAACCTGCACGCCTGAGAGTTCTCCATAATGGTTCTCAAAGGCGTGTGAAGTCTGCCAATCCGCACATGGCCTGCGTGGTGGACTATGGCCAAACCCTTCTCATATTGAGAGGAGACCCGTGCTCTGTAGTGAGCCGGTAATGGGTTGTTCATGGTGTTAGTGAAGCAGGTAGTTATCTGTTTTTTACGTTACCCAGATACGTATATACTTAGGTAAGTTTTATATCTTGACCGTTTCGTGGGTATTGAAATCGAATCTACACCATGTCCTGAGATAATGATGCAAATATTTCGCTGTGCGATTTTCTTACGCATAATACCTTGGTAGTTTACTGATTATTTACCCATGTTATCGTGGACGTGAAAATGAATAATGGCGTAGTTAGATAAACACTGATAACATTATCCGTAACTGCGCACTATTACATAATTATAGTAATGCAACTGGACTTCTAATTTATACAAACCCTTTTGTGAGATGACTTCTGTCACGATTGCAAAATAGGGTTGGATCTTGAACACTATAGACAGTGATCTTAGTGGTTCAACTGTGTTGGTACGGTATGAAATCCAATTGTTAATATTTTTTGAATCATCACTTTGTTTTTGAGTCGACAATCTGTTTAACTCGCTTTCAGTATTGGTACTATCAACACAGTTTAAGCAAAGAGGATAGAAGCACTATTTTTCCTATTTTTTGATTGGAAATTTCAAGATTAACATTGTAACGTCTAGTATTATAGAAACAGTAGTTGGGAGTGGAGTTGTCTTAAAGCATTGTTTTCTGGAGGTATTGTTATAATTAAGTATCACAGTGTTCAGATTAAATACATAAAGATTCAGAGCAGTGATTCTTAACCTTTTTTTTGTACAGAAAAGAAATAAAAATTATTTACTTACCACAACATACTGCATAAATAGTTTATGACAAAAATTTTAAATATACGAAATAAACTAATATATACTACAATAATAACTAAACGATTATTAAGGGATTAATTATTATATATTTGCAAAATTTGGCGGCACACTTTTGAAATTAGGCGGCACACAAAAGTGCCGCGGCACAGTGGTTGAGAATCACTGAGATAGAGCCATCGCGTGGCCGCACATTAAACGGAAAAGAATTTGCAAAATTTTCCTCATATGTGACAAAAAATACATGTAGATACTGATTACTGATACTACTACAATAAAATACAAGTAAATATTTATAGAAATCAGGATCTGTGTAAAAGTGGGAACTGTGCCAGTTCTGTGTTTTCTGTGTAACTTTTAAAGTTAGCCAAACAAAGGAAACCGGCGCACTGTATGAGATCTATGATTTGTCTCAATTATCTTATATAATTCTTTTATACGCTTCTCACTTCCACATTCTTCTACTTAAACTAAGATCGCATAGGTTGGCGGATATGGCACAAGACTGTGAAAATAGGGAAAAAAAAACTTGAGAGGTGTCAAGGGACCCCCGGATGGAACGAAGTTCCTTTCGATTAATTAGTGAAGGAATTGTAATAAAATTTTATTTTATTTAAGTTATAATAATATTTTTTTTTATTATTAACAAATATAATGTTATATAAACTAAATCAGTAGGCTCAATTTTGTACTCCATCAGCAATATCCGGAACTTGTGCAGAAACACTCTCAGAATTCATTATTATTATTATTTTTTATTTTTTATTATTTACAAAAAACCTGTATACACTCAACAAAAATAATCGTCGCGACACCACACTGTTCAATGCAAAATAGAAATGAAAATATCTGGCTTGCTTTCTATAAGAGAGAGAGAGAGACAGACAGAGAAACATGCGACGCCGCACAGCTTACAATAACAAAAAGTGTCGTGACAACTTTTCGTAAGAATTTTTTCCGTCTAGCCCCCTTTCACAACGCGCGATAAGGAACTTCGTTCCAATAATTTAAAAAGAAAAAGATTTATGGATAGATGTGGACGTTCATCGGGTTTTATGATTATGATTTTCCTTTGATAATAATCGTAAAAGTTCGCCAACCCCAAGCCAAAGACATGCTTTATACCCTTTCTACAACGAGAAAAAACTTCTGCGCTCCTTTGTAGAACATAAATGAGCTATAATGAGCATAAAATTAATATGCAATGCTGGCAATATGTTGATGTATAAGGACACTATTCAAACACGGAAACTTTCATGGGCTGACAATATCATAGTGTTCGTTCACGTTTATCAACACATGTAGGTAATTACGTGTGTCGTGTGAGAAATCATAAACAAAATATAATATAATAAAGTAGCAACAATAACCCACCGTATGTAGTTCTCAGGCAATGACCCCGATTTGAACTGGGTCAAGTATTCACCAAAAGCGGAATCAATCTCGATTCTAGATAACATCATATCAAGACGAAGAAAAGTCCCACTTATTTCCATAAATCCTAGAACAATAAATAGGCCTATAAGAATATGGTTTAAGAAGAATGTAACGTTTAAACCGATAAGTGAGTGTTTCCGGACTATGGAAGGAAACGTCTAAATGGTTATATACTTAGTTTAAAAATCTATACAAAAATCTATACATACCTTTCTTTACAAATAAATAAAATTGGAGTGTCTGTTTGTAATACTGAAATAACCGTTTTCTAGTACATGCATATGAATATGTATACGGTACATACACCAAAATAACATTTTTTACAATTTTTGTCTGTCTGTCTGTCATGTCTGTTTGTTCCGGCTAATCTCTGAAATGGCTGGACCAATTTTTACGGGACTATCATTGGCAGGTAGCTGATGTAATAAGGAGTAACTTAGGCTACTTTTATTTTAGAAAAATAAAGTAATGTTGCAATGTCAAAGTACTGTCCAGTACCGCGCGCAGCTCACGCGCATGTCTCCGCCTGTGCCATCACGTCTCGGGCGCTTCCCACAACTTAATCAATATTTTTTTTAAGGAGATACTTTAATGTTTATCTTGTAATTATTTGAAGTAATTCGGGTTAGTAATCTATTGCTTCGTGATTGAAAGACAAACAAACAGACTAACTCAACGCATACGAAGTCGCGGGCGTCAGCTAGTAAAAAATAAATTCATTGCGTGTTTCACGTTTCAACTCTATTAATTAACGTTAAAATTTTCGGATAACAGGCGTCCATATCTCTGATTTTAATGTAAAATGTTATTTCTTTGCAATTTTTAAATGAGAAAGTTAACACTTGTTTGAGGACCTTGAATTAATGCCTATTTGTAACTCAAAAAAAGTTCAAAAGTAGTAAACTTTTGAACTTTTTTTGACGACCTCCGTGGCGCAGCGCTCGCGCTGTTGTATTTTAAACCTTGGAGGTCCTGGGTGCGATTCCCGGCTCGAGTCTGGTCTGGTGGGAAGCTTCGACCGTGGCTAGTTACAACCCTACCGACAAAGACGTGTCGTTAAGCGATTTAGCGTTCCAGCACGATTTCGTGTAGAAACCAATTAGGAGTATGAGTTTACCATACCCCTAACATGTTAGCCCGCTACCATCTTAGACCGCAACATCACTTACCGTCAGGTGAAATGCATCAAGGGCTAACTTGTGGTGTATAATAAAACTAACATAAGAGTTTTGAGGCCCTATTGAATGGTCTATGGTCCTTTTTCAATTAAACATTTTAACATGTAATTAAGTTGGACTATATGCGTTTAAATTTTTAACCTTTTTGATACGGTAGCTATTTACCCTAGTTCTTTTTTTTATCTATTTTTTTTGGACTTTTCTCCGAACCGAACATGCCAGCCCCATTATCTCCTTAACAAATAACAAATAAAATTAAAACTAATACAAAATTATAAAAAAAATATATGGTCCCTAGTGGCGAATGCCATGTAATACAATGTCAAAGTCTAACATTTTATCAAAATCCGTAGGTTAGGTGTTCATTAATTCAATTTCATTATTCATAAACTGGCACGGAAATGAAAATGCGAGTCATAGGCGTCAAAGAATCAGCATATCTACATATGATAATAGATGATTCAGTGTTATCAAAGCAAAAGCATACGTGGCATAACATAACAAACAAGCGTAGGAATTGGAAAATAACACTGCATCTCTCTTATCTTGCAGACAAAAACTAGCTACAGGTAGCTTTATGGTTATAAATTAATTTATGTTGACTAATTTTAAAATTGAAAAATTTCAATTAGCTTTTTGTTAAATAAATATACGAAAAGTAAAGGTGTTTTAATTGGTAGAATTAGATAGTTAAATTATATCTTAGTCAAATGTGAACTTATTATAATGATTTTGTTTTATTTTGAAAGGTCAGGTACCGGTAGAAACTGTCTTGTCACATGAGAAAACTGTGATGATCCCTTCGGATCGGCATCCTTTCCGATTTTTGTGTTTTTTTTTTATACACTACAAGTTAGCCCCTGACGGCTATCTCACCTGATGGTAAGTGAGAGCTCCGAAAAGGTTAGCCCCCTACCATCCGTCTAGTATGGAAACCCATACTCCTGATTGGCTTCTACGCGACTTCGTGTCGGAACGCTAATTCGCTTGACGTCTTAGTCGATAGGGTGGTATCTGGCCACGGCCGCTGCCACCCACCAGATCAGACTCGAACCGGGAATCGAACCCAAGGCCTCCAACTTTATAATTCGACAGCGCGCTTTGCGCCACGGAGTATGTCAAGATTCTTTAATAATACTGTAGGAACGTTTTATTGTTAGGGACAAAAGTACATAATTGCTCTTCACGTCCGTGTCTCCGAGATGCAATCTTTATTCTGTTCTACTTTTTATTCTAGCAGTTTTCTTATCGAGATCGGATCCGCAGTTTAATAGTACTATTATTTATTCTGTAGTTTAGTCTTGAAAAGGTAACACAAACACCGTAACTTTCGCACTAACGAGTGTCATATAAAATTAGTATAAAGGGTGCCCCTTAAACCTACATCCAAGTCGCAAGTCTTGGAGCCACCCTCACGGTGAATAAATGAAATGCTAAAAAGTTCATCTCATGATGAAAGAGTCATATATTTTTCCCAATATATGACAGGGTAAAGTATTTAACAGTATAGGTTTATTCAATACCTAAAGGTTTTTTTTTTATACACCACAAGTCAGCCCTTGGCGGCATCTCACCTGATGGTAAGTGATGGTGCGGTCTTAGATGGTAGCGGGCTAACCTGTTATGGTAAACCCATACTCCTAATTGGTTTCTACACGACATCGTGCCGGAACACTAAATCGCTTGGTGACACGTCTTTGTCGGTAGGATGGTAACTAGCCACGGCCGAAGCCTCCCACCAGAGCAGACTAGAGCCGGGAATCGAACCCAGGACCTCCAACTCTTAAAATGCCACTTAAATGATAATTAATAGAAGTAAGTATCCAGAATCCCATAAAAACATCGAAGTCCATAATCATTCCATATTGAAACAGGAAAAATAATATACATAAATACACTTGAATGTAGTATATTAACTTAATATTTATATCACGCAACTCACATATTTCTTGTAATATCACACTCATGACAAACAAGTATGGAAATACCTCACTATCTGATAATGTGACGTAGAAAAAACCCGGAAGACAACGGTATGATTCACGATGAAGGAGGCGCCCCAGCGCGCCGCCGGCGCAAGCGCAGGAAATCTCGACTCCATAATAACTAATTTATGTCTTGCGCTGAAACTTGATAAGCAATACAGTTGTATAAGTAGGTTTTTATTAATATATCTGTATGAATGGGTCTTATGTCTTATATTTATAGAAACACGTCTGATGGGCGGCTTTATCTATACCCCTTAACAGGTTAGTCCGCTACCATCTTAGACAGCATCATCACTTACATCTAGATGAGACTACAATTAAGTAAAATTAAGTTTTCATCTTTCATGAAGCGGTGATAGCCTAATGGTTAGGGCGTCAGCCTCCTAAGCAGAGGTCGGCGGTTCGAATCCGGGCACGCACCTCTAACTTTTCGGAGTTATGAGCGTTTAAAAAAAATTAAAATATCACTTGCTTCAACGGTGAAGAAAAACATCGTGAAGAAACCTGCATGCCTGAGAGTTCTCTATAATGTTCTCTCGTGGTGCACTATGGCCATACCCTTCTCATATTGAGAGGAGACCCGTGCTCTGTAGTGAGCCGGTAATTTGTTGATCATGATGATGATGATGAAGTTTTCTTCTACGAGAACTGAGTTTAGTCCAAGAGAAAAATCAGAACCAGCTAGACGTCTTTACAGACGTAACTGAACGACGTTACGTTGTAAAAACGTAGTGACGTCAATACGTGCGTTATGTGATTAAGATCGCATCACGGTTCATGGGGTAGTCCTTATTGAAAATAGCAAACGGAGCCATATTTGTGAACTATATTAGTTCAATTATTATAAGAAAATGGAGGTACGGACGAGTGCAATATTCATTACAAGTAAAATTATAAAAAGAAAGAGATCTTTTGCATATTTGTACGCGTAACGTTCTAATTGAGGAAAAAAATATTCGGGCTATAAAATAATAAAAACACAGGGGACCGAAGAGCTGCCAGCTACCTCGGACAAGGAATTAGTCTAGCAATTCAAAGGGGGAACGCTGCCAGTATCTTCGGAACCTTGCCTAAAGGGACTCCTTTTAATAATATATTTTAGTTATGATGTTATTTATTTTTTAAGATTTTTAGTTTTAGGTCAATCTAAGTTTAAGTTTATGTTTTATGTAAAATGTTTGATGTATGATGATGTAAAGGATGCTATAAAAACAAAAAATAATAATAATAAAAATATATAATATAATAGCTTGAATAACAACTAAAGCGAACAAATAAGAAGCCGATTCCGATTTTTCCTGTACTTTTTATACGATAAATCATCGATGCTAAGGGCTTTAAGAAACACAATACAGCGGGTTATTTTAGTATGTTTTTAATGAAGACTTTTTCAGTCTAATTTGAAGAGGTTACGTACTCCCTTAATTAGATTCGAACTCCTAAACAATTTGAGTTACGCTTACATTTATAAAAAACAAACACCTGCTATTCATTGTATGTACTTATCAACTCGCCAACCCGCTTTGAAGCAGTGTGGTTGTTAATGCTCCGAAATAACGTGGCGCAGTGCGTGCGCTGTCGCATTATAAAGTAGGAGGTCCTGGGTTCGATTCCCGGCTCGAGTCTGGTCTAGACGCTTCGGCCGTTAGTTACAACCCTAGCGACAAAGACGTGTCGCCAAGCGATTTAGCGTCCCGGCACTATGTCGCGTAGAAACCAATTAGGAGTGTGGGTTTACCATAATCCTAACAGGTTAGCCCTCTACCATCTTAGACTGCATCATCACCATCAGATGAGATTGGGCTAGGAGGTTTACCTAACAGGTTAGCTGCTATCTTCCTAGACAGCTCTCACTTAACATCAGGTGAGATAGCCGTCAAGGGCTAACTTGTAGTGTATAAAAAAACACTTATATCGAAAAGGACGCCGATCCGAAGGGATCTTCACAAACTTGACGGCAACATTTTCTGCTCGCATTTCGTTATCTTCGGTTATTTTCTAGAAAATTCCACGGACTTCCCATTTTGTTAAGCGACAATGATTTCATTCGTTCATTGTACCGTTCAGGAACATTTTATGTTAACAATTGATCGTCAACTATGACTCAGTACACTTATTTGATTTTCCACATCCGTGTGAAATTCTTGAATAATAAAGTGATGAGTACAGAGTAGCATACAGGATTTCCTGTTATACAAGTAATAAATTTATTATAAGCTGGAGCTGTTTTAATAATATGTAATAATGATACTAATAAGCTGTGATAGTCTAGTGGTTAGGACGTCCGCCTCCTAATAAAAGGTCGGGGGTTCGAACCCGGGCACGCAACTCTAACTTTTCGGAGTTATGTGCGTTTTTAAGCGATTAAAATATCACTTGCTTCAACGGTGAAGGAAAACATCGTGAGGAAACCTGCACGCCTGAGAGTTCTCCATAATGTTCTCAAAGGCGTGTGAAGTCGGCCAATCCGCACATGGCCAGCGTGGTGGACTAAGGCCAAACCCTTCTCATATTGAGAGGAGACCCGTGCTCTGTAGTGAGCCGAGAATGGGTTGATCATGATGATGATGATGAATAATAATACATAGTATTTTTTATTTTCTCAAAGTTTTTTTTTATACACTACAAGTTAGCCCTTGACGGCAATCTCACATGGTGGTAAGTGATGATGCAGTCTAGGATGGAGGATAATCGGTTAGGTGTATGGTAGATTTTTTTTTTTTATCTACTACAAATTACTTGCACTTGACGGCAATATTCGGTTTTTACGTGACAACGTGCCTGAACGCTAAATCGCTTGGCGATACGACTTTGTCGGTAGGGTGGTGACTAGCCACAGCCGAAGCTCCTACTAGACCAGAATCGAGCCGGGAATCGAACCCAGGACCTCCAAGTTTGTATACGACAGCGCACGCACTGCGCCACGGAAGTCGTCAAAAAGGTCGTTTATAACAGTATATTCCTTGGATGTCAGATGTTTAGATAAGAAAAACCCAGAGTTCCCCCGAGCGTACAAGACAAACCCTTTGTGATGCTGCTGTGTATATGAAATACATATTATGACGATTGATATGATTTATGTTTTCACAGAAGTCGGGGCTGTGCGTCATATATGTATGACGCTAATGTTTATGTTCTCCGCATCAAATATATCCGAGATGACCTCCGTGGCTCAGTGCGTGCGTTGGCGCATAATAAAGTTGGAGGTCCTGGGTTCGCTTCCCAGTTCGAGACTCGTCTGGTGGGAGACTTCGGCCGTGGCTAGTTACCCTAACGACAAATTCGTGTCGCCGAGCGATTTAGCATTTCCGGCACGATGTCGCATAGAATCCGAATAGGAGCGTGGGTTTACCATACCCCAAACAGATTAACCCGCTCCCATCCTAGACAGCTTCATTACTTACCACCCGGTGAGATAGCCGCCAAGGGCTAACTTGTAGTGTATTAAAAAAAAACCTTTAATGCCAATGAGGAGTGTGGATTTACCATACCCCTGAAAGGATAGCCCGTTACAATCATTACTTAAAATTAAGTGAGATTGCCATCAAGGGCTAACTTGTAGTGTATAGAAGATAAAAAAAAAACCTTTGTGTGTAAATAAATTTAATTTGACCCAAAACAATGTCACAGATCTGTGACCCTAACTAAGGAGACGATAAGCCACGCGTCAGAATTGTAGGCACACAATAATTAACGCGGTTCGAATCCGGGCACGCACCTCTTACTTTTCGGAGTTATGTGCGTTTTTAAAAAACAATTAAAATATCACTTACTTCAACGGTGAAGGAAAACATCGTGAGGAAACCTGCGAGCCTTCGAGTTCTCCATAAGCTTCTCAAAAGCGTGTGAAGTCTACCAATCCGCACATGGCCAGCGTGGTGGACTATGGCCAAACCCTTCTCATATTGAGAGGAGACCCGTGCTCTGTAGTGAGCCGGTAATGGGTTGATCATGATGATGAATAATTAACGGGAAAAATTGTTCTGAACATCCTGTCTTATAGTTATATTAACCTACTCGTACATACTCAGTAACTCTTTTTACACAGTTGCCCTTGAACGCCGGCGATATGTCATCATACATCCAAACCAAGATCTATTAGGCGCGCTTATCCTCTTAACCTCTGACTTAATAAACGGTTAGGTAAAAAGAAAGACTGTTATATGCGCTACATAAATCTATATCGTTGTATCACCAACGTTGGCTGAGCGAAGTCAAAGTACATAGTAGATCACAGCCTTAATGTGGCATAAGACATATGCGTTTTTTATGATGACGGCATAGTAATGTCTTGAAAGAGATACCAAATTGCTCCGCCGTGGGAGACACACGATGAGACAGCAATCCAACGCTTAGTTATAAAGCCAGCCCTTGCAAAAAAAAATGTCATTATAGACCGACGTCCGAGTCAATCTAACAAATTCCTCTCAAATTGAAAGCAAAGCAGTTTTCCTTGAATATTTAGGCTCGACTTATATTGAGTTGACCTTACTTCGGATGCAATACCTACCGATGCACTATACGAAATCGTACACTTACATTTTGTGTCGCAGGGAAATAGGGGTACCAGGGATATCGCAAAATCCCCAGGGCATTGCGAAATTGGCACATCTAATGAGTGGACAAATAATACGTATGTAAATGTATAGTGTAAATGATCACCCGTCGAACCTAGTCTCCGGGTCGTAAAGCGCGCTGTTTATTCTTGGGTAATATAAAGCTTTCAGGGATATGTAGTGTGTAAGAGGCATAATCACCCGTCGAGCCTTGACTCCAGGTCGTAAGGCGCGCTCAGTATTCCTGGCGCCCCTCCGATGGAGTAGTCCTCGTAGATAGACCTCGCCGCTGGCTGAGTTATGGACGAGTGCCAAACGTTCCTGTGACCCAGTCACCTGGCGACCGGAAGGAGAATCGCTGGGTTTTGGTGGATATTTTGTCGTCATTCTGGCCACCGGCGAATCCCATATACTGCCGGAAACGTGGCAGTTCTGGCTGCGTCGCTTCCGGAGGGGATGCGTGAATGCATTTCCCAGTGTTACAAAAACAAGGGATACGTAGTGTTTTTAAACTAAATCCTATAAAATGTAACCAAATATTGAGTTTTACCCAAATATGCAAATAAAAAATGTAATTAGTAACAATGCGGGCATCTCTCCTAAGCAACGTTGAATATTCGTAATCACAGAGCAAAAGATGTGACGAAAAAGTTACTATTATAATTTGGGATGCTGGTATGACCAGAGATAGCCGACTCTGGCCGCGCATCCTAGGTTATTCATAATCAAATATCATCAATGTTACAATACCTACCTTGCTATTTTTAATTTTATACTAGGCCACTTTGTATGTCTTCGATAATCTGTGATATCCCCAGAATATTCGCGAAATCACTGACATTCTTTATACCCTGCGACGTATACCTTAACCTACACTGTCTAAGCAATGCAACTATGAGTTACCCAATATTCGTGTCATATAGACAGATTTCATTGGTTCAAATTCAATTAGTATAGAATGCATTGTTAGAAATATAACCGATTATAAGCCGTGTCAGCCAAAAGAGCGATTACCTATAGTATTATTGCGCAGGTGGCGCCCGGCTAGCGTATCAAATCAATATATATACATAAATATATGTATGGGTTTTCGAAAAACAATTGGGCCGATTCTAAAAAGTAACATCATTAACCACAGCCCAAATCTGGGCACAGGCCTCTTAGCTCATTATAGAAATATATCCTTATTAAAATCAGAGTTCTAAGTTTGCCTATTTATTGTTCATACATTATATATTATATAACACGTAGCGTTCACAAAAAGATTTAGATCCCCGTTATCCCAAACATCGCCTAAAACGAGGTTCGGCCTCACAGGAGGCAGACGTTCTCTTAGTTTCTTCGAGTCCTAGGGCTCAAAATTTCTTCTGAGGCAGAACTTCTTTCCGAAGCTCGCCAAACAGCCCGGTTACGCCGTGGCAACCAATAGGGTCTGTCTGTTAGCACAGCTAATAGAAAGTCCGAAAAAAAAAGAACTTACCACTGTCCCATTTTTTTTCATCTTTATTTGTCCTGTATCCTGATTAATATCAGGACTTTTATATAACAATATATATATGACAGTCCTACCTTACCTCCCACTGGTAATAAGCGGAGCAATTATAGAGGAATATGCAACAAGGACAATCTCAGATCGTTTACGCCCTTTCACCCAATAGCTTACAGCTCATTGCTGAGGGAAAAGGCGCAGCTTTATCAGTAAAAGGTAGCGACATCTGTTATTTTCATAATGAGGTCTACGAGAGCGAATGGCATTAGTTTCAAGGAGATTTTTTTTAATAGTAATAGTTCAGACTACAGTCCACTTGTTTGTATTAATTGAATAAATTATCCAATGCGCATATAGACGTAGCGCTCATTTTACGTGACGCCACCTGTAGAAAGGTAATTCTAATTTGTTCTAATTATATATTATTATTTTATTACTACAATAGGTTATTAAGTTGATACGGAATAAACTATTGCAGTAATAATAAACACACTGAAAACACAAAGTTAGTTTATATAAGCAAGAAAAAATAAACGTAAGTATAAGGTTGTTACTTTCCTGATATAATCATGTTCTCTTGTATGTGCGTATAGCTTTTATATATTATATTATATAAATATTAAGTAAAATTATTTGTGTTTTTCAAGTATGTACATATGTAAGCCTATCTACTTATGTGACCTCGTGACGTCAGACATGCTTCGCACTAAGCCGCGATGGTTTGCGGACCTGCGTCCGTGAGGAGACAAAATAGGAGCACAAGGCAGGAATCGGTGTGTTCTTAGAAGATTCTAGAGCCTCTCACTGTTTTATGCTGATAGTGGCCACCGAAGGGGTTTTAGTGGGTAGAAATCCCACAGATCTTCCTCAGCAAGTCGGATATCTAACTAGGAGATTTCCCTCCGTCAACAAAATGATAAATAATAGTTACTAACTTACTTATAATAGTTATAATAGTTACTTACTACTATTTTTTTCGTTCTTTTCAGCCTAATTTTTAAACTATACCGTTTTAATTTTAACAAGATTATTTTGCAAGTGTTTGTCTAGAGGGGATCAATTTAAACGATTAAATCGTTATAACGCATCATATTTCATTTGTCGTTTTGTAATTCTTTACTTATTGATTATCTATGAATAATTATCCTAACCGAAAATCGGAATCTTGCCAGCAAATTGCCTTCTATTAACCTTCTACCTTGCGATTCAATATCACAACTATTGTAACGTCAATATGTAGAATTACCAGCTATTTTTATAGGTATGTACCTTTTTTTTTCCACTGGGAAATGCGCTTACGCATCCCCTCCGGAAGCGATGCAGGCAAGACTGCGCCACTTCCGACGGGGTATGTGGGACTCGCCGGCGGCCAGACTGGCGACCAGAATACCCACTAAAACCCAGCGATGCTCCTTCGCGTCGCCTGGTGGCTGGGTCACGGGAACACTTGTGCACTCGACCGCAACACTATACTGGGCTGCTATAACAAAATATAATCTATCTCCAAATCTTAAAATGCGTTTGAATTTTTAAAATACTTGATCATATTTCAAGAATTTGTCATAAATCCGAATGAATAACTTCCAACAAAGAACCACCATCTCTCTATGACTCAGAAAATATAATACGAGAAGAAAATAATGATTTCATAAGGATGGTTCAAACTGCTATTGGAAAATAAACTGTAACTTCGAAACATAGAGTTCAGTTTAGTAAAATATCTGTTTTGAAGCCTTATGCTTAAACGTCTTCTTATTCGGGCATTGGTGTTGCATGTGTGACATGTACCTATACTGGTATTGCTTCTTCGAACTTTTAATATTAATTATGACCGTAGTTCTGGCCAAGATTCGTTTTAAGAAGACGTCCAATCTGACAATTCCAACCGATTGACCTACAGATTCGGCTTATAAATGGCAAAATTCAAAATTCGAATACAAATTTCACACATAAAAAAAAAAGAAAAATGGTTGACGTTCATAGCTTGGTGTCCTTTTTTATAACTACAAGTTAGCCCTTGACGGCAGTCGCACCTGATGATAAGTGATGATGCAGTCTAAGACAGTAGCGGGCTAACCTGTTAGGGGTATGGTAAACCCATACTCCTAATTGGTTTCTACGCGACTTCGTGCCGGAACGCTAAATCGCTAAGCGACACGTCTTTGTCGGTAGTTAGTGTATACTTTGAAGTTATTTGCGTAAGGGACAATGCTATGATGGAATACATATCAGATCTGTTTTCGGTGTACCTTTAAAAAAATATACAAAGAGTATACAAAGTAACCTTCCTACCATCGTTTTGATACTTTTTTTATAAGTCTGTTGAAAATACCACATACAGTTAGAATATCTTGAACCATCCCATACTCTCTACTGTGTTTCCTGTTTCCGCCTTCAAGTGGACACTTACCTACTTATAACTATCAAACTATAAACTTGCTCTTCAAGTAATGGACATAACAGCTTTTTGATGCCAACTTAATTTTAATATGTTTCTAAACATATGGTTTTCGTTCTCTTCGTTGAAAAATGGTTAATTTATCGAGTAGGTATCTTTGTAGCTAAATTATAGGGTAATTATGTGGTAGTCAAAACATTAATTTAGATAAAGGGAATCCTTATATTGGCAGGACGTTACGAAATGATTAGGACTTTAAGGCTGTTAATTTCGTTTAGAAAAATTGTACTCACAACATTTTACCTTATTAGTTTAGTTAAACGCAGAAGCGATATAGTTTTTCCATCCACGTACAGACCTCGTACATCCTTTTTCAAACATCAACATTCATTTTTGGCTTCCTTTTTATATAACAAAATCAACAAAGAGTTAAAAATATATCCAATGACGAAATATTTGGTTAAAACCAAAGTAACCCAATGGCTTTTACAAAAAAATTACATTCAAACTTTTTGATTTACCTTTAAAAACTTTAGGATTTGTTACCTAATAACTTATAATAATGCCCATATTACGTACGATGACAACACACACACACATACACACACACACACACACACGCACACACACACACACACACACACACACGCACACACACACACACACACACACACACACACACACACACACGCACACACTCAAATTGTTTTATTTTGTTTATAATTTTTGTTGATTTAGTCTTTTTTCTTTAGAAGAACATATAATTGTTAATGTAAGATTCGAAGGTGGGCGGCGGCTCATGCAACACAGTTTATACTAATGCAGGGCCGTCCTTACCATCTGTCTGTATAACTTAAGTGTTCTTAATAAAGATTTTTAAAGATTATTTACGTATTTAAGATGCTTTAAAAATTGTATTACTTATAGAAAGTTTCCAAATGTTCCCTTGATCTTTTAGGCATTAGAAGAAGCCCAAACTTTACGATATGTGTTTTTGTTTATATTTACATGGCAGACAAACGAGTAGATGGGTCACTTCATGTTAACCAATATCGTCCATGAACACCTGTAGCACTAGAGGACCCACCCATGCATTACCGGCTGAACCAATTCTCCTAAATTGTTTCTACTCGGCATCATACCAGAACCACAGAATAAATAATAGTTAATCGCTTTGCGGTTATTATGACGTATTATTCAGGAAATCATATTAATAAAAGTTAATACAGTAGAAGCAATTTTGATATAACCAATTACACCAGTTGTATCCCCACAGAGTAAATAACATCTACGTGAATCGTCTGAGAGAGTGACAATGACGTCAGTTTTTTTTTTTTATATGATCATCATCTATTGTTGTCAAATTATTTCTGGATTATTCGACCAAGTTATATGAATCGTGGTCACGATGGGACTCCAAAGTTTGTGACCTTTCAATTAAGTAGTTTTAACCTTTACCTCACCTCATAAATTGAGCCTTTTAACTATGTCCTTTGTGTAAAATTCCGCGTTTTCAGTCTGGTTTATTTATTGTAGTTTCAAAATAATTTACACCATAGACAATCGTACATTACCTATTATTCATGAATAAATGATAGTATAATGGCCAGTCAAAAATGTTCGGGAACATTATGGATGGGCGAGATAGTACGTATTAGTTTAAGACCTCTTAGAGTTGACTTTAGATTTGTTTACGTCAGATTTGGCTGCTTCTTTTGAACAGTATCCTCCAAATGAAACTATATTAAACCTAAAAATAAATCTATATTTTTCCTTATGGTGGATGGTATTATTAGAACTGTTAGCTTACCTTGGCGATTGTTTACAGAATTAGGACCATTTCCCTCACTGACTTAACGTTAAATGAGTTGTTGACTAAGAGTTACAAAACCACAAGCAACGTATTAGGGTATTTTTAGATCAAAGGAGCTCATGCATTCGTTTTGTAATTGATATCCCTTGGTACCTAACAGCCTTCAACAAATCAACAATTCCGACTGCTTCATTGATGATATTGTAGTTAGTGTTATCAACATGATCACTAGATCCTGGGTTCAATTCGAGTGTTTATAAAACAGGCCTAGGTGCCTACTTAAAATAAATAAATTTTGAATCCGGCGGCAACATCGAGTGGTTACATGACATTTGACCTATTTTGTCAATCCGAAACAGATAACGAATTTCATAATCATCATCATAATCAAACCATTACCGGCTTACCACAGAGCACGGGTTTCCTCTCAATATGAGAAGGGTTTGACCATAGTCCACCACGCTGGCCATGTGCGGATTGGCAGAATTCACACGTCTTTGAGAACATTATGGAGAACTATGCGTGCAGGTTTCCTCATGATATATACGCATATAACTCCGAGAAATTAGAGGCCCGGGATCAAACCCCCGAAATCTGATTAAGAGGTGGACGTCCTAACCACTAGGCAATCACAGCTACGAACGAATACGAATAAAGAATTTCACTTGCCTTTGTTTATAGGGCACTGGCTGTGCCGAGACATTCAAGTTATAATAATTTCTAGAATGTGTTTAGTGTAGGTAGCTAATAGATAACATAAAATACATATCTATAATTGCCATAAGCAGAAACCAAGTATTCCTTTCCTTCGTAACCTCCGTTCAAAGTTATTTCGACACAAACGGAATCTGCTTTTATTGTAGATGACTTACAAACATTCTCAGTAATTCTCAGTTATTTTAAGATGTACGGTCTTCAATGCCCACAGTAAATCTTATCAAAAACTAAATAATATTGTGTTAATAATATTGTATGTGACACAATAAAAGCATCACACAATAGCATGATTAAACTGTGTAATGTGTGAGATTACCGATATACTGAGTAACAGAGGGTTAATTCTGCGGAAGTAATGACAATGCATAAAAAAATTACACAATTTTATGCAACATTACACAATTCCTAAAGACCTGGAAACCAGCTGATGATTTTTGGTATCAGTTGTGCTAGACTTCTAAAGGCGCGAACGTATGTGCCATTTTTTTTTTTAATTTTTAAAATTACATTTACATTTTATTGCAATGAAGAAAAATTTCTTTATTTTTAGTGAAAGTAATATAGTTTTAACACTATAATAATCACCAGTGACAATTGCAGTGTTAAATTTGGTAAGTGGAAAATCCTTGACTCAGTAGTTCATTCGTACGTCTTATCATCTCATTTTAGTTTACTTGAATCATCCCATACTAAATACATCCATAATATACGTATAAGAAGACCAACTGTATTAGAGCATTATTGGACGTCTCAATATTGAGTTATTTTCGAAGGTTAGATTAAAACAGCAACCGTGAGTATAATATATACTAGTCTAAATAACCAATCTAAATGAACAACCGAAATAAACCAATTGAAGCGAGGTCTCCAGGTTTTTAAGAATTGCGCAATGTTACACAATTCTTAAAATACTCAAAATTCATAAAGACCTGTAGACCAGAACGTATGTTTATACATCAGTTCCAATACACTCCTAAAGGTGAAACGACATGGCCGTTCCGATAATTTAAATTCTAATTTAACAATAATTCGAATTTAAATTATTAAATTCGAATTATTGTTAAATTAATATTAGTAATAGTCAGCTCTTATTAATAGTAATTTCAAAGTTTATAGTGTTCAGTGGGTGTAAATATAATTATAACCACCAGTTCTTATTCATCTTAAATCATCGTCTTTACTTATGGTACCACAGAAAAAATAATAGTTGCTTATATTAAGTTCACGCTACCATAGAATTAGTGGCCATAGATGATAGCAGCACCATAAAAGTAAATTAAGCGTTCAAATTTACATAAAGGACCAAAATTACGTAAGTGAATCAAAAGATTTAATTAATCACATGCTTTTAATAGCTCTTGCTATAAAATATTCGCTTTTAATGAACTGTTCCTCCGTATTAATTAGTTTAAGTAATTACTGATTTTTGTCTTTGTCCGATTTACTTACAGTTAGAACTTTTGTTGTGGTAGTTCGCATAAGAACCTCCTTTTGCTACATAGTTTTATAACGAAAAATATGTTTAGTTATACATATTTTCACACTTTGAAATAGATAAAATTTAATATATTTTAAATACAAAGAAATATTTAAAAAATCCGTTAGGTAAGTCTTGATATACCCTACCCTCATTCTTTTTCATAAGTATTTCAGCAAATTTGTGGCACGGTTATGTCTGACAAACTCTAAACTAATCAAAGAAGTATATATTGCACAATATTATGTCTGTCAGTAAGCTTCGGCCGTGGCCAGTTACCACCTTACAGACAATTAGGTACGTGCCGTTAAGACATAACGCGTTCTTTCACGGTTTACACAACTGTCATATAACTCTGACAGGTTAGCCCGCTACAATTTTAGACTGTATCATCACTGCACATCGAGATCGCATTCAAGGGCTAACTTTTGTGGAAAAAAACCATTTTAAAAATGTTAAGGTTATATTTAGTGGAAGTGTTTCTGTTGCTTTATAAAGTTGGAGGTCCTGGGTTCGATTCCCGGCTCGAGTCTGGTCTGGTGGGAGGCTGCGGCCGTGGCTAGTTACCACCCTACCGACAAAGAAGATGCCGTGTAGAGACCAATTAGGAGAATGGGTTTTCCATAACCCTAACAGGTTAGCCCGCTACCATCTTCGACTGCATCATCACTTACCATCAGGTGAGATTGCCGTCACGGCTTAACTTGTAGTGGATTAAAAAAAAAGTGGCTTATTGTTTAAATAACAGATTGCCATGAAGCAGAAACATTAGAAAAAAAGAAAAAAAAATAAGGTTATATTTAAATTTCGTGATATAAGTCGATGTATTTTTGTAAGCTAGCTGTAACAAAAGAAGAAAATTCATAACAAGCTCAATGACGTCAAATAAATTGAAGAAAGTTGGGGATTTCGCAACTCTTTTAACTTCCTCTGACGTCTGTTCTCGGTACATAACAACTCAGTACCACGGTGGCCACGTGATTCGACATTGATACGTCATAAAAGGTTGCGGCAATTGATAACTTTGTTAAAGAAGCTCCTGTAATGATGGATTCAAAATGCTATTTATAAATAACCTTTGTTAGAATTAAATTGCTTTTTGATTCTATTCATACAAACTTTGGACCCTTTATTTAAAAATACAATGTGTAGCAATATTTCGCTATTTTGTTACAGAAACTACGTCATCATTTTATAACGAAATTTGGTTTATTTTCGTAAAACGGATTCGTAATTTTATTTTATTTTTGTACAAACGTATCAGATGCTATTTTAATCTACCGATTTATATATTGTAATCATACCATATCCGACTCACTACATAGCACGGGTGTCCTCTCAATATGAGAAGGGTTTGTGCGCTGGCCATGTGCGGGTTGGCAGACTCCACACGCCATTAACATTATGGAGAATTCTCAGGCGTGCAGGTTTCCTCGCCATGTTTTTCTACACCGTTGAAGTAAGTGATATTTTAATTGGCTAAAAACGCACATAACTTCGAAGAGTTAGAGGTGCGTGCCCGGGATCGAACCCCCGATCTCTGATTAAGAGGTGGACGCCCTACCACTAGGTCATCACGGCTTATTGATATGTAAGTTATTGTAATTTTGATAGGCTATATATTGTATAACAAGGAAACAAATAGAATAATAATTAAACAAAAAAACTGGTGTCATTTTTTGTAATTTCCAACGTCTGCTCTTTGTTGAGTTGTGACATTGTAAGTTATTTTTATTACCTCATCATAGTTTTTTTTTTTATTAGATACACTACAGGTAAGCCCTTAACCGCAATCTCACTTGGTAGTAAGTTACCAATATAGGTAGTTTTATTAAACTCACACTTCTAATCAGTTTCTATGCGACATCGTAACGGTACGCTAAATCGCATGGCGGCACGACGTTGTCGGTAACTAGCCACGGCCAAAGCCTCCATTGATATTTAATTTAAAATTTATCATAATATAACTCCATAAGTAAGAGGTGCGTGACGGAGATCGAAATTGGTCCCCTCGTATAGATGCTGAAGTTTTAACCACTTAGTAGTTTTGGTTATAAGTTATGAAAATTCTTGGTTTAATTGTGTTGGACGCTGGTTAGGTCCGTCAAAGGGGCAAGAAGGGTCTGTTAAGACTTTGTGGGACCAAATAAAAACAGGATCACACGTAAGCAAACACTGGCTCCTCGTGATTGTTTGCCGACTTCCTCCTTTGGTAACGAGGTGCAAGATGCGGGCTGCTAAGAGCAAGCTCAAACAGGGTTCTGGGTACAGGATACGGGGTCAGGAATTCGTGTAAACCCAAACAGTTTGAACTTTTTTACAAATGCCCAATGCCCATGTTTGTTTTGTAATTTAACAAAGTGAATTGGTGCCTACTTAACTTAATTCTATCTTCAGAATTATTAGATGAAAAAAAAAAGAAAAATGAAAAATATTTATTTGCCAAAAAACAACTTTACAAAGTTTAGTACATCCGTTGGGACCCACACTAGGTAATCTTGTGTCGTGGAGCCCAATTCGCCGATATAAACAATTTAGGTTTACCTACAGTTGACGTTCGGATGAAGAGACAAGTAAATTGAGACTTACCTGACGCCCGCGACTTCGTCTGCGTTGAGTTAGTGTGTGTGAAAGTCTGTTTGTTTGTCTTCCAATCACAAAGCAATGGATTACTAAAGCGACGACCTTGAAGTAATTACAGGATAATCTGTAAAGTATCTGCTTTCTAACGGATGAAATCGGAGTACGCGTTTATGAATTACAAATAAATACACATCCCCTCTCCCAAGGGAACCGTGCCGTCCGGAATAAAAACTACCCTATATGTTGAATGTAGCTAATACTCCGGGTATTTGCTACTCCTAAACTAAATTTCATTGAAATCCATCCAGTAGTTTCGGCGTGATACAAGCAGACAGACAGACATAAAAATAAAAAAAATTGGGCTCAGTATCGATATTAAAGCATCCTCCAATTAAAATTTTCAAAATATATTTAATGTACAGAATTCTTCCAGATACAGTATTTATTATAGATACAACACTCCATGCTCTGTCTAAGCTTATATTTTCTAATGGATGGAATGATATAATTATGCTATTGTATATATGCTATATCAAACTAAACCTTATGTTATGGCACAAAGACGTGCAATTCAGTTTTCCGCAAATAACGCTTTAACGATGAATCTTTTTGGGATATAAAAAAACCTATGCTTTAAATTTAGCATATAATCTATCTCTATTCTAAACTTCAGTTAAATTTGATCTAAAGTTCCGGCGTGAACTAGTAACAAACATTACACACAAGCACACAAGCACACATATATAAGCTGTGATAGCCTAGTGGTTAGGACGTCAGCCTAGTCCTCCTAATCAGAGGTCGGGGATTCGAAACCGGGCACGCACCTATAACTTTTCGGAGTTATGTGCGCGTTTAAGCAAATAAAATATCACTTGCTTCAACGGTGAAGGAAAACATCGTGAGGAAACCTGCACGCCTGAGAGTTCTCCATAATGTTCTCAAAGGCGTGTGAAGTCTGCCAATCCGCACATGGCCAGCGTGGTGGACCTTCTCATATTGAGAGGAAAGGCGTGCTTTGTAGTGAGCCGAGAATGGGTTAATCATGATGATGACGATGACGACTCATGACACATACAAACAAACTTGTAACTATTATTAACACTTTAAAATATTAGTGTGATTAGCTTACGAAATATTAGGTAAATATCGCTTAGAAAAAATGTCGAACTATATTTAAATCAAAGCCTAGTCTAATTGTTAATTATTATATCACTTTTGAGTCTTGTAAGGCATTTAAAAATTATAGGTAATGTTCCCTATTTTACATGCAAAAGCAAATATGGGTTGGTAGGTTGATACCTAGTTGCCCACATAGATACCTACCTTAAATGTCGCAACAGTTTATTTTTGCAACAATAAGTAAGTTGCCACTTGCCACCTAATTTAAATGTAATTATGTATGATGTAGGTTGAAGAACAAGTAACGGTTAGGTAAATTAGATTACCTACCTAGCTGCGTTAAAAGATTATGCCTACCTATATACGCGAGTTTAAATGCCAACCAATTTTGAATTTCGGTCTTTTTTCATATTTCAATTTTTACACTGAATTGGAAATTTGAAACAAATATTTTCGTAATTATTACCTAGTTACATTTTTGTTATATACCGCACTTAATTTGTGTTTAAATTATTATTGTGAAAAATATTGAAACTATACACATTTGACATCATTGCATTGCAAAACGTAAATGAATGGTCGAGTGCTGTCTCACTCTAAGGGGCAGTGTATGAGCGATTTAGAGCGAGACAACAAGTGAGCGCGCGTGTCGTCTTTGAACCGCATGGCGTATGCTTGCGTAGTACGCGAGTTGACGGTGTGTCGACATTGGACGTTGGATCCACGGTTGCTGGCCCGAGGCTCCGCGAGCGCCGCGTCAGCCTCGTCACAACTCTCATTTAGTCTCGCAATGGCGTTAGTGGAAGGTGGTTGTGTGTTCGCTTAGTTTCACTCCAACCCGAGCGGACACCGGCCCAAAATATTGGCCTGTCTATACGTGTTCGGTGTACTCGAATTTAATTCCTGTAACTCCGTACTCTGTAAGCGAAATTCGCCACCACGGACAGTCAAATTTTGGTACGATATCCACTCAGGACGAATCATTTCAAGGTTCGTACCATATTCGTAGGACATACTTTTAATACTTTACAATTTCCCTTACTAAACCGCGTTACTAAATAGTCGATTGTCTCATAGTTTAAACATTTTGTAATTTTCATGCCTTGCGAAGGTTTACATTATAATCTAATCGGGTGTTGTTTTTATTGCAGATCATGTTCATCTCATCATAGTTCCTCCTTCGTTTTTAAGTGTTTGTGTTCTGTGAACATTAGTGTATTGTGACGTGACAGTGTTAAGTGTAGTGATGGAACCCGGATCGCCTTCTTTGCTGTGGCCGCTGCGCCTGAGCAAGCCTGCAGTGACCGCTCCTGTGCCCCCTGCGGGAGAGCACAGTAAGGACGACGAGAGAGCACCTTCACCCGCCCTCACCGACCGCCTGTCGGCGGCTCCTTCGCCCTCCAGCCCGGCGCCAGCCAGCCCGGCGCCAGCTAGCCCTTCGCCCCCCCAGCATCAGTTCCAAGCGGCCCTCGTCGCGGAAAAGTATTTACTGCTTGAACAAGTGGAAGGGTCATCGCTGTGCCGGTGTGTGGACGTGCGCACGCAAGAGGAATATGTTTGCAAAGTAAGTGACCAATCTATATCGATAACTATAAACGAAAACCAGTTGGACCGCGTCTACCCCGCACAATACGAAATTGGTAGCATTGCCAAGCTTGCATATTATCCTATCGCAGAAATTATTACATTTTACTAGTTAATTCAAATTACACATAAATGAAACTTACAAAATAGTTACTCACCATTACATTGTAGGTTGGTACACTTTTAAACTCTTTTTGAATTAACAACACGATAAGTATTAAGTACCTAATACGTATTCTTTTATCTATATTCTTTGGTTAGAAAATTGTCATTTTTCGGCCATTAATTCGAAATTTGAATGTTTGCTGGTAGCACAAAATAAATAATAGATGTTTAAATTCAGCATTGCCGCTGAAGAGACATTTAGGCATAACGATTTATCATTTGACAGACGATACGATATCAAATACGAAACGCGTCTTATGTCGAAAATATGGTTTCAACAGACGTTACACAGTTTTGTTTGATTAATACACTGTGTAATCACTTGTTTAACTCGACCTCTGATCCAGTTATAAGTTAATTCCATGTAATAACTCGAGCACGATGTATTTAAAAATATTAAGAGCAATCCTGCTATGTAGGTGGGTATATTTTTAACAAATAAACGTCAAACATGTTCTTTAAATATCGAAGCAATAAGTAGGCACTCTATATCCACTAGTTTTAATCTAAAAGGGTTCCGGGTATCCCACGGGATAGACACCCCATGGAGATAAGCTCAATTCCCTATAATATGCCCACATGGTGTTTCCCTTTCATTGCAATTAATCAATTGTTACTCTAAACCGAGTTAACTATGTAACTCTTGTTGCCCTTGAAAGTGAATTCTCACACTGATAATAGTGATAATATCTTATCTACTGTAATATCACCAAGATAGTAGGTACCTAAAGAAGTCGTATATTCCTAGGTAGTAGGTACATATGCAATGTAGTTACGAATATCATCATCAATTCTTTTTCATCATTTTTTTCTTTTTATTTTTTTTTGTTCTATTTTGAACTCAAGTTTATAGTGTGCAATAAAGAGTTTATCTATCTACCTATTTATCAATTCTTATACTCAATAATATTTTTTTTTATAAAACTACAATTTTTTTTTAAAGAATTAGATAATATCCAACAGAGAGGTAAATAAATTAAATACTAAGACTTCATACTTGGTTATTAATAAATTGAAGATTAATTAAATAGTATAATTTAAACATCTACCCTTATAAAAATAACATAAAAGAAAATCCGTTTATTAAGAAACAATGCGAAATATTTATATGTGTATATCATATTTAAGTTTGACCTAAAACCATTTGCTTCTGGGGTAAACAAAATTACGATTACCATATCTAATGCGCTTTTCATACCATGCCACTTTCGAACTACCAATATCGACAAATGTAATGTGTAGATACAATTACAGTATGCGTTCAGTAAAATTTATGATTATAGTAAACAGTTAACTTAAAAAGTTTTATATATATATAGTTGGTAAATATAAATTCTTTATTAATTGAATTGAAGCTTTTCAGACAGCAGAAAAAGAACTATCAGAAACGATGTAATACAATATATTTCTGTTTAGTTTTAATTCCTAATAAGCATTCATGTAAAATGACAAGCAATAACAATATTATGAAATAACAAGTAGTAAAAATATGACTTTTAATATATGTATTCATATAACAACAACACGACAAGCTGTTGCCCGCGACTTCGTCCGCGTAGAATTGTTGATTTCCCGTGCGATTGAGGTTTCCTGAGGATCCTTACTTAGCTGACATCTCTTAACTATCAACTACCTACTTGCTAAATTATAGCTTTATACGTACAATAGTTTTTGAGATCTCTTGTTTAATCAGTAAGTAAGTACGTCAGTGACCGTTCAGAGCTTTTTTCCGAAGCTCGCCAAACAGCCCGGTTACGCTGTGGCAACCAATAGGATTAGTACAGCTAATAGACAGTCCGAAAAAAAAAAGTCAGTGACCTTTCGCTTTTATATATATATAGATTATCGTATGATATATATCTCTCAGTTAAGAGCGTTGATGTCAAACTTTATATGTCACGGTCTCGCCCTGCTCGGCCGCACTTGTAGGCCAGAGCCATCGTTTACAATGTCATGAGTCGACTTTCGCAACTGTAAACAATAACGCTAATTCCACACGTAACAACGTTCGCACCGTGAGATTAACGAGAACACCAATCACAGATCTAACCGAATGCGTCATCTCAAGACATCTGCTATGCGAGGAACTGGAAACGCATGCGGCCAGCGTCTACGGCGTTCAAATTCACTTCCTACTTGCTTCTTATATCAACCTTAACACTAGATGTTGATTGGCAATCTCAGATTATACATACTCTTTTGATCTCAACTCTGGTCTGGTTGGTTTATGTATTATGTTTGAATTACTTTAAATTTGGAATGTTAGATTTATTTATTTTCATTCAGTGAAAATCGCTTGTAGAAGCAACATGTCGAAATATCTGACATACCTTTTGTATTTTATATAAATTTCATAACGATTGTCAGTCATCAGAAATAAATTCAAAATGTTTAAGATGAAATAAACAGTTTTTTCATCACTCCTTGAGTGACTTTTTGGTTTGGAACTAGTCCCACGAGCCACATCTACCATTTCAAGAGGTTATGGGCCCGGCACGCATTTCAACAGTTGAAACCGAAGCTTCTTCGTCTAGCGTAATTTGTTGTAAATATGCATGTCGCGGACGCGTTGGACGTCTTACTTAACCACATATTTTACGAGAAATAAATTAAGTTCGATGATTCTCTTGTTCAGTCTCATATTGACTTATTTATTTATTTGTTAGGAAGCCAACGTGTATACAACTATCTTAATCTAGGGACACATTCTACAGATCTCTTGCAATGTTGTACACTCCATTTATAGGCTAACTCAGCATGCGTAATAAGAAACAAGACATTATTTGTAAAAAAAAAAAAACTTAACTAAAAATCGTAAAAAAAAAATAGGTAAAATATTAACACAAAAAATACAAAACAAAACAAAAATTGACTAACTATCTTGCCATACTCTTAAATGTTTTTTAACCTCTTTTTTTTTTCTCGTAAGACACAGAAAATCATTTTAATATAATTAACTCATTTAGAACATTAGCGACAATGCGTTCGAAATGCTTTATGAATTGATGCGCAGACTTCAATAATTTCTAAAATGTCTACTCAATTTGAGCCGAGTGTATCTACCTACCGTAATTCAACCAATAACATCTGCCATTATCGCTATGTGATAATATCATGAATCGCAATTGATCCACCATATTGTGTAACTTTTTTGACAGCTGCTTGCTATCTGGTACTGTTTTTACTTTTTATGGCTTTGCACAGATTAGCTAATGTCAAGTTTATAAAATGTAGAAGTTAGGGAGAAATGGCGGGAAACTTCGCACTCTGCGGACGCGGCTCAATCAATCCTTTCCCAAATCAGTACCTGTTAACCATTAGAAAACTAGCCACTACACAAACGACACCAAAACTGTCCACGACACAACCAACACCAGTCCTTTTCAAAATTAGCCAACAAACATTAATTCAAGAAAAGCGTGAAACAACCGCGCCCGCCATATACGAAGTCTCCCGCCTTTCCCAATACAAAGTTATGGTATTCCCGCGTTGGTACTTGCGAGACTTGCTAATAACTTTGTCGACAGAACGTTCAGTAATTAATTGAACAAGACAACCAAGATATCAGTTGCAGATTAAATCAAATGCGTCATCTGATAAAATTAAAGCGCGGTTCGAGTAAATTCCTTGTTTTTTTTTGCGAGCGAGATCTGTTCCGCGTCGGTTTGAATCATACAGGCGCCAAGGCAACGTACAAAACTAAAAACCAGTTAGGAAACTCGTTATTTTGATGATCCTTGCAATACAACATGCGCGCGATACACCTACCTATACCTAATTATAACGATTCGCCAGGTGTTTTCGATTAAAAACTGGACGAACCTCCAAAGAGGATCTGCAGAAAAAATACTTTTTTTTTTTTTGTTTTAATACGGTTGCTTTTCTCGTGGAATTATAGATAATATTTAGACTCAAAAACTAGGTATTGAAAATGTCATGATTCCGTCATATAATAACAAACTTATAGTTATGACTTTGTATTACTTGTATTCAAACAATAGAGTTACTGTGGTGCATAAATATTAAAAAAAAAAAACAACAAAAAAGTTTATTTTTTTATTTTTGTAAAACTGCTAATATATAAGTTGTAGTTACTACAACTTTAAAAGAAATTGTAAACTACAAACTTACACACAAACTACACTTACGTAGAATTTACTAGCTATTCTGTGTTTCTACCACAAACACATTTATCCAAGTGTCGTTAAATCAAGAGCTTGCGACAATCAATATTTTTTTTAATCTGTACATGTTTAAAAAGGCTAGAACGCAAAGCCGTGAAGCAATGTAACGCACCAAACCAACAATAGGCTCAATGTTACCATGACTTACTACAGTTAAGTAATACGTGTTGGTTTTGATTTAGGCAACACAGGATACATAGTTCCAGTAGTACTAGACTATTAACAAAGGCCCATACAGGTATTGTCAAGGCGCAGAATAGGCACTTCCCTCGTGAGAACCTGGCAAGGTTAAGTGAGGCAACGTTATCGTTGCTTAAACGCCGTGTATTTACAACATCGACTCTTGCCAACACTACTGTATCCACATTTGTATTACATTACGCCTAATGTTATGATATTTCAGTTTAGTTCGTCATTGTAGTTTCTTTACCTTGAAAAAAAAAACTTTTTTTTTACCGTAGATAACTTTAGGTCTGGTTTTAGTATAACGATCTAGTGAGTACCTACTAAATTATTTTCTGGTATGCAACTATGAAAATTTAGGTCTAATAAAACACTTTTGGATAACACTAGTATGTAGATTTTGTGAGTATATTAAATAGTTACCTACGTAATATGTAGTTGGCCATGTGTAGTTATAGATTTCACAAAATTAAACAGACTTCGCAACTGAGAAATTGGATCCAAGGTGATCTGTGTTGCATGAGGTTGCATTATGCAGTAGGGACGTATCTATACCTACTCTTTGAAAATAAGTGTTTATGATTACAAAATTCTGCTTATATGAGAATAAAAAAATTACATCCAATATAACTAAGTCACTTAAACTGTAGTGGCACTATGCATATCTAGTGAGTAAACTTAGCTCCCACTGAGTCTTGCAACAAATGTCTCAGAGTGTCTGTTTTAGCATTTTCTAACAAAAAGTCCTCTCTGTTGATTACTGTAAATTTTCTGATGAAAAAAGTTCAGTCTTCCTATAGGTAAAAAGGTCTGCTAAATGTTAGATTCTAACGATACCTCGTGATCGTGAAAGTCCCGTCAGACAAAAAAAAACATTGGTAAGCTCGTATTTAATTGTTAGAGATTTACAACAGGCAATCATTTCAAAATCACAGACGGATTTTACAACTATAGATTTATGGAAGATATTATGCCTAATCAGTAATCAAGTAGTGGATGCGCGTCGAAAATACGCTTGACCTTCTCATTGACATTGTGAAATAGACGAGTTGATAACGCACCGATCGCCGAATGTCATAGCGAGGCTAGCGGGCCCCCCTCCCGGAGCCCCCACCCGCATAAAGCCATTCCGTTAACACGTAACAGATTGTGTAAATCGTGTTACAAGTTCATTGCTGACTCACCAACAGTTCTAATATTTTGTCAGGAAACTAGACGCGTTATGAACTCTTTACAAATTAAAACTAACTTCAAAAGTAACTTTCGATATTTATTTCCGAATCGAATGTTTTAATGCAATTTAAGTTTAGAAGTACATTAGAATGTTCGTATCCTCTTTGTTAATTCGATGAATAGTTCGCCAACGGTTTGGCAAGATTATTCGAGAAGTAGAAAAGAAACCCAGTTTCCAAGCGCTTCCAAAACAATAATTAATTAAATTGGAACTACCTATTTAACATTTTGCATAAATAATAAATTTAAGACATTTCCGTGTATAACTGGATTTTACTTGATCCGTGATTTTTTTTATTTTACAGCTTTAAATTCTCTTAATTTAATCCTAGTAAAAACATATATATACATTGTAATATATTTTTTTTTGTTAGTCTTGACGACAATATTTAAGTCTACTTGATTTTGATTTTAAAACTTGACGAAAATATTATAATTTTTACATAGATAAACTATAGTTCAGTCTAATACCTAATTTTGCTGGTACAATTCATTACATTTACTACTATAAAAAAAAACAATACTGTGTTATAAAAAACATAGTAACAAGGCTTAAAGACATGTACTTTTTATTAATTCTTGATCTTTAAGTGACCGAATTTTCATAACTTTGACTAACTCGCTTCAAAAATGTAGATTGGTACTTAAATATTTAGCAACTTAAACGATAAAATAAATATTGATAGCGGTAAGTAGGTTAGCTGCCGTGGACGCATATGGAGCCGAATATTATCAATTGCCACAGCTAAACTGCCTATTGCAAATTCTTATCGGCTCTTTTTTCGCAAACACTTGACAAATAGGTCAAATATTATTTTCGTAGCATGCCTATGTATCAAGTAAAAAAAGTAATAAGTTAAGTATTTATCTCCGCCTCTTTTATTAAATTATATCGATGAAATCTTGTATAAAAGATACCTTGGTATTAAGGGTGTTTCGTAATATTTTTAAGATAACTTTAACGTGTACTACAGACTATAAATACTCTCCAAGTCCTATCCAAGCCGAAGTTATACGGCGTCCCTAAACCAGGAGCTCAGAGCGGATTATTTGAGTATCAATAACACGGGGATTAGAAGGAAGACCTGGGGCGTTGTATTTAGTTTAAAAAGGTCTTGTAGGAAGAAGTCCTACAGTTACGTATAGTTTCTGAATGTTTTATCAAAGTTCCCTTTATGTCTATTAGAAAAATAAACAAACTCTCTATAAATACAGTAAAGCTTCAAAATAAACGCTCCAACGCACGCGACGTGATTCACTATTAATTCCAGTCGGCAAATCGGTTTTGGTATTTTATATTTGCGTTCGCAAAATGTCGTTGACATATCGTGTTATAAGTTCGGAAATATATTGCTATCCTGTCAGCCGTTAAAAATAACCATCACTAAAATAACTCCATGATCACTGCATGCCATTTTTAATTTAACAAATCACCAACACGTTATTTTTACTGTTTGTTATTTGATCAACAACATTTATTTCTGACAAACTTTTTAAAGCTGAATAGGATCGTGCCTGGAATTTTGTTTGGATTAAGTTCGCGTCCAGTACTTTTCGAACTTTTAACACAATAAATAATAATATCTACCTAGTAACTGCTTTAATGACCAGTACATATTTGCAAAGGGTCAGAACGTATTCATTCATTATAAGCGTAGTCTCTATTCATATTAGACTTAGTCTTTTGATATCCTTTAAAATAGAATCTCCTTGAGTCGGTTCTTACGTAGGGAGTAGATGGTTTCTTTTATGCAATCAATGATTGAATAAGAGCTTTTCTAAGCAAATACACAAGGGTAACTTAGCAGTGAAGGTCGGTATATTTATCCCTATTTATACGGAACGTGACAAGACATATAACTGATTTAAGAACAGTGTTACTTCTACGGTTTTCCAATTCTTACTTTCGGATTGACACATACGTACGTAATTACTTCCAGAAGTTTTATACAAATATCCTTTTCAGGTGGTATCAAGAGATTGCAGTAGTCTCCTACAAGCGCACTACCGGTTAGACGGTCACCCACACGTGAATCCCATCCACGAAGTGCTGGTCGGCGATAAGAGGGTGTACCTCATATTCCCGAGGTCGCACTCAGACTTGCACTCGTATGTGAGGGCGAGGAAACGGTTAAGAGAGCACGAAGCGCGAAGATTGTTCAGGCAAATGGCGGAAACAGTCGCGGCGTGTCACGATCAAGGCATCGTTTTACGGGATCTCAAGTTGAGAAAATTCGTCTTTGCGGATCCTCAAAGGTGAGTTATTTGCTTATTAAATACATAGCAATAAGCGTGACGCGATCGATTTAGATTATTTTAGGTTAATGCAAGATAGTGCCTTATAAATAACAGCTTAGGGCTCATAACCTATAATATGATATAGGAAAAGTATTTCGGCATACATATTCGGCGACAATAACTCTCTTAAGTTAGAACTCTTTCGAGCCAATGGATTACTGGATACCGTCCACTCTGTATAAAATTACGCATTAAATCTCAAAGCAATAGATACAAGCACCGTCCAACTTGTAACTTTCTGCTATTGAAGTTTAAGTTAACAACTGAGACCCGAGTAACTTTGTCAATGCAAATTACACAAGGTAAACGATTTTCGATTGCGAGCGGGAGATATCGTCAGTAGGGGAGCGTTGCGTCACGTGATTTCATTGGCAAAATTTAGCACACGGCAATCCGAACGGCTCTGTTGTACTATGATAACGTTGTATTTCAACCGATTGCGATTTATACTAGACAAGATTTCTCTACATTAAATCAAAGTCCTTGCGAAAACATAACATAAAGTTGGGAAATCATCGGCGGTCTATTCAATGGCTGCAAAGCTTATGCTTGTTCCACATAGGTAAGATTAAGGTTTAAAAAAATAAGGAATGTATTAATACTGAGATCTCCATGAAATAGAAAGTGGAACAGCAATAAACAGATAAAAAATCTTTTCACGGACAATATATTATGACACATTAACCTTATTTATCACATATAAATTGTTCATTTATCTTCAATTTTTTGTTGATCCGCCCACTACAAAAGGTCCGTGAGAAAAAATGAAGGCACAGAAACGTCGGAACCGGAAACGATGTATGTATCAAGTAGCTTCGTTTCCTTTGTAACCGATAGGCCCGTGTAAGACGACGATAAACTGTTATCATGCAATTTATTGTTGCCATGTCACACGACATCCTGGTAATGTACTGTTTAAAAGTTTCCTAACGTTCACGTTATTTACAGATACTTATTCAATTAACACTACAGACTTCAATGGTTGTATTTGTTTATGAATTCATACAATTAGCAGATTCGACAGAAGTAATTGGTCATATTTTTAAAGCTTCAAGTACAACAGTGTGTGTAAAGGAATCGTGAGTAGAATAAAATGACACAAAATTAGTATCGTCTATTGAACTGTTTCTAACTGCGACTTCGTCCCCCTTTTCTTTTTAATTCCTAGATAGTTTATCCAGTTGTTCTGGTATAAAAAATATCCTATGTACATCTCCAGAATGTAGATATGTGTGCTATTATTTGGTAAGGCTCAGTATCGAATAAAGGTTCAGGCCAATGTGTTGAAAAAAACATAATGATACCAGTTAACAAATTCACAAATCAAAAAAATATCGATACAAAATGCACAACAGTATATTGAACAAGAGTTGCATTAAACGGCGAAGGCGCAAATATTACAAATAATTACCCAACTTTATTAATTACGAGCAGCCGGTAGGAACCGGCGGATTTTCGACTTTTGAAACGTTATCTGGCCTCCATTGTTGCGAATATCTCCGGCAATGCTAGCGGCTCAAGGCGAGCGGTGTCATTGCTGCGTCAATACAATCGGGTCAAGGGTGAGCGGCGTTGCGCCCGCGCACTGCACGCACTGCGACCCCTATGCGGGTACCTGTGTCTGCCTGCCATATCCAATCACCTGATCCCTATAAATACCCAACTAAATTATATTATGCACCCCTAAAGCTATTTACATCAACAATCGCATTCCTGTGAGGTGGAAATAAAGCTCCATCATCCACCTGCCCCGTATCTCCAGCCCTTATATTGTTTGTTTTTATAAGATCGCCTATTTTGATAACGAACCCAATCTCGCTTTCTAATAATTATAATGAGTATTGTACTCGAGAATTTAGATTTGGGTTGAATTTATTCACACAAATCTAATTTGGATTGCCCTCCCACGACAGGGGCAACAAACCCGCACCTTTCGTATAATGCGGGCTCCTTGACATCCCAGCCGAGACAATTTTGATTACGCCTCCACAGAGTCGGATAATAATGGATTCTTTGACCTGTGTGGATATTCCATTTGTCCCAAATGACATTCGTCAAACGGATTAAAAAATGCCTTTGACGCGACCGCTGAACCCAAAAACGGCACACACGTCAAAGCCGAGGTTACATGAACTGTAATCCCGTGTCTATGTTTACGCAACAGTATTAACTTAGTCCGCTTTTGAGTGGACGGACGGTTAAAAAAAGGGTAGAATTTAATACCCTTCAGAGGAGTATCATCAAAGCCAACGTTGTCAAAAGCGTCGTTTCGCGAAGCGGAACGGGAGCCGTGCCTCGCATGTAAAAACTTTTGCTTCACCTTTTACGTAATAGCAGAGCCGCATAGCGAAGTACACCGCAACTTGGGAAGCCTTTCAAAAGTTGCTGCTCAAAGCCGGAATGCCAAAACACATTTGGTTATTATTCAAAAAGCCTTAATCTTAAAATAGCTACAAAAGTTGAAAGACGAGAGCTTATTTGGTATATTTGAAAATCATTATCGTAATGGACATTTGCTATTGCGCTAATAGATTGATACTGATTCTTCTCTTATTCGCTGTTTGACAGGATTATTATAGTAATTGGATAATTTATAATTTTCTATTTTTTAATCGAATACAAATATGGGAAATATAATGGCATGTTGTCTGCATTTTATGAAATTAGCAGATAGTCTATAATGACAAACGCAAGCTGCGTAAACAAGTCCAGTTTCGCCATATGCCACTCCAAATCCGAAAGGAAATGTTACTTTTTGTTTCCGTGATATTAACGGACCGCTCCATGTCAGGTAGCCAGCTGTGTGGCAGGATCTTGACCTAAAACAATTTCCCGTTCGGTAATGGGCGTGCGTCTAACTTTCCCAGAGAAATTCTGTCCGATCAAACAACCGGTCAAATATCATTTGCATACCGGCAGCTGACCTTGCGTAGCCCTAATAAAATCTAATGGTCTTGCACATGTCACAGTGGTCAAGATTATTCTTTTCACGCTCTTCAAAGTCGTGAGAATGGTCGCATGTCCGATGGTGGAAGGTGCAATACTAGCAAGTGACCCGCCCTTTCGACCTCCGTTCTCACGTCTGACATAAAAGCACCCCTGATTATAAATTCGAGTCATCCGGCCGACTCCACGCCGCGTAATACCGCGATTCGCACCGCCTCAAAGGTAAATAAGAACATTAATATTGATTCCGCGTCTCTTTGACGCTTTGAAGTGGATTTTCTTGACATTCGTCCGTAGTTTTTACCCATCCTTTGAGACGATGAAATTATTTTTGTCCGCCAATATAAAACTAGTATAAAGTCCGGGTAGCTCGCTTTGACATTATAATTAGGTGAGAAGTAGGATACCTAGTTATAATGAAATATGTATATTGTAAGCGTTTTATTTTATTTATATTATTTTATTTAAAAGTATAATAAAACTGAATTAAAGAAGATTACATTCGCAAATCTTACCTACATTCCTACTCATTCTTTGGTAACTAGTTACGCAGTGAAACTAGGTTAAATATTCGTTAGCAAGTCGAAAGGTGCTAAAGGACTGGTTCTGTCGCGTACTTTCACTAAAGAGGATGCGCAATCTATTGAATATTATTGTATCTAGTTACAAAAAAGTTAAAGGAAATCTCAATCTTAGCATCCGGACAAGGATCTTGAGAATAAATCGAGATAGGGTCGATAACGCAGGTATACGGTCCTAATTTGAGACAGTCAACTGACGCATCACTGCACGTGGCGTATTATCTAATAATTGTTATAAAAAAGCAAACTGTTTCCTAAACGTGTCCAAGCAAATTCATTATATGCGTGATGCAAAAGTTTTTTCTTGAGCCGGATGTTTCCCTACGAATACAATTTAAAGTTTTGCCAAAGCCGACAGGATATTGCAAGCGGAAGTATCTAATTATAATAAAGGAGTGTATTGTTAAATATGCGAACGACTTTCAAAATTTTAATTTGCTGTAGGAAATTTTTACAATGGACGAATATTAGATGCACCAGACTCGGTGGAGCCCGCGAGTTCTCCCTCGCTGGTAAACAACGAGACCTTTGTAAACAGTCTCAGGTATAAAATATTGTCCTCGCCGTATTGTTCGGGCTCATCCCGCCCACTCCACGCCAAAATAATAATACCGCGGCGAACGTTCCAGGTAACAAAACATACCCGAGGTTTTTTGCGTAACACTGTGTTTAGAAGCCGGATCGGGTGATCGCATACATCGCAAACAATGAGCCGCTCGCGATATAGCTTTTGATTACGCAACTTGATACATACTTAATGATGTGGTATCAGGAGCATTCTTTATATTCACTTTAAAAAACTTAAATTTATTAGGCATGTCCGATGGTCCACACTTGTGCTCATTTATCGCATCTTCCTGCAACAAAAATTTGATTTCTACGCATTGAAAACAGCTACTAATATGCCTTTTTAATAATAGCCCTTTTGCCTTATCCCATCAAGCTCTCCGTCTCGTTCCTCCTTAATTAAGGCTGGTTGCCTTCTGACTAGACAGCAATATGCGTCTTGGAATTCCTCTAATTTTTAATGTGATGTTGGACTACTTATTATGCGCGGAACAAGAGAGCACTTTCAGATTAGCGAGGCTATTACAAAGAAGTCCAATATCTTTGTAATCGTCTCGCTAATTTAAATATGCTTTCCCGTCGCGAAATGATATCGTGTCGGCGGGGTGGTATATTTATGGCTACGTCTGAGCTGGCACTCTCTAGCGGATGTGCCAAATTGGTCCGCGATAGACCAGGCAGACGCCGTCGCGACGCATACCGGCCCGGCCACGTCCTGCATTTCATTTCCCTACAGTGTTGTTTACACCGAGTGTACAATCGTTTAAAAATGCTTTCGTACTAAACGTCAATGTCATCATGATCATACTCAGCCTATAAATAGTATGTTACTGCAACCACCTTCCAGCGCAGGCGTTTTAAATAAGAGAAGGATTTTGAAGCCAACCCTCCACGCTCTTAATACTAATAATCATATCAAATTAAAAAATAACGTCGGGCGTTATTTAACAATATCGTGCGTTGATAAAAGTTGATAAAGCGATTTCTGATATTGGTAACGAATCGGCGTGTACAGCTGCGCCCACACCGGCTGTTTTGAAAACGTTTTGAAACCGAGTTGCCAAAGTAACGTGGTGTAAGAGAAAGACACACCGCTAACTCAAAGCGACGCATTTACATAATACCGGGCGATCCGTGAGTTCGCATCAGTGCGTCTCTCAATTTCAGACAGTTGTAGTAAAACATTAAATGTATTGTTAAAATAATAATCGTCCCTTGGATACATATTTGGACGAGAATTTCTGTGTATATTCTCTTGGCATTCGTGCACATTATTATTCTAGATATTAACGTGTTTTCACATCGAGTTTTATCTGCTTTATAAATGCAACCTTCAGGATCTAGTTAAAGTAGCTACGAACTTGATTTAAGCTTTAATTCTCAGGTTGGTGATACCCCATATATCATAAGCATAAGTTGCATAGGCATTCGTTGTCACACATCGATTTTAGTTTTGTGCGACATGATTCAGGCGTGCCGGAATTCCGACGCTGTGCTATTCGTTTTGGGGCGTTTGTTGTGGCCTCGGTCGACTTGCGGCTGCTGAGGTCGTGCGCAACTGTGCCAATGTCGCTGGCGCCGACGCTGCGCCCGCGGTTCGCGCCGCCTCTTCGCTCGTGCGGAACCGACTCTTGAACTCATTTGGGAAGCGGTGCGTGTACCCTACGTCATGCAATAAAGAAATTAAAACCATGCCTCCAAGTATGTTCTTCTTCTCTCTGTCGTACTCAAAACTGGACAATCCGATTAAGAAATTCAGTATCTGAATTTGTGAGCAAAATTGCAAACATTTGCGTTCTGCACAACTATCGGTCGTCAAATATTAGGCAACTTGGTGTTAAATAACTAAATCGGCCAACTGATCCTCAAATATCTAATTAACAAATTTTAATGGCTATGGTCTGGCCAAGCCTGTCCCCAATATGTATGATGGCCTACCTAACAAAGTATAAGTGTAGTAAGATAGACTGACCTTGACTTTGTACTGACTAAAAGGGAGCGAAAACTTGAGGTCTGAGGCCTGCCGCTGAGAGCTCTAGGCGTATGTCTACCAGATGACATTCTCAAGTTGTAATGATGATGACCTTTAGTCTGCGTGGTTGAATCAGACGGGAATGCTTTCAACCTACACCTCTCCATTCCGTAAATAAATGCGGGAGTCGAACGGGAGCGGCGCAAGCATTCGTCACTACTAAAAATAACGCATGTTCGCACCTTTTTTGGTGATACGAAAACACCGGACGCGCTACCGGACGTGGACATAGTGCATTGATCTCACAAGCACCACTACTTACTACTCGGATCACAATGCGGGCGTCATTCTGGGAAATGGACTGCCGGACATAGCTGTCGCTCATACAAAAGTAGATTATATTTTGCGAGACTGCGCGCTGAATGGATCTGTTTATGAACACCTGCCGGTATTATTGTAAGGGATGCAATGGTTTTTGTCACATCGGAAGAATTGACTTCCGGTCCAGCTTTTTTGCATCAACCTTTCTTACAATTTCCGATCCATAAACGAGTAAGATAGGATTAGTAGTGTTGCTATAAAGATGTCCAGGAAATTGATCATATGGGTTTAAAGGAACTTTTGTACAATTAATAATTTTGTTTGCGTCGCTAGTATATATCCTATCGAGGCGTATATTTCGCCTTGCCTCCGGCTTCCGGTTTGCCCACCTACTTATTATATTGGTTCTTACTGACCAACCGAAAGAGCGCATCTACGGATGCATTTTAACTCATTAGCAGATGTGGCGCTGGTCCAATCAATTAAAGAATCAACTAGCAAAAACTAATTAACTAAAGCTAATTTTCAAAGAGTGAAATCCTACCTGGGTTAGAATTTGGGAGGAGCCTTGAAGGTCAAATGGTTAAGAGTTGTAGGGTATTCTTAAGAGTTCTTTTGTCTCGGGTGTCCTGTTCAAAGGGTTATTAATTGAGTGCCCAGCTGAGAAAATACCTGGCTGTTAAATCGATCGCGTTGCGTAAAACAAAGGTCTGCGAAACCTTGTGCAAGCGGCTCGGCGCGCCCGCGGCGCTACATATCTGCGGATTTGCGTAACTCCGCATTTATCCGCTGATACGCTGCCCGTGTGTTGTGACATTCAGTCCGGCTACCTACCACTGGATCTGTTACTGCGACAATTACAAGCGTTAGCGAGATAAAGTTAAAAAACTAAACATAACTACGTAATTCTATTCTCATTTTCCTAGTAGTTTCTATAATATTATTAGTATTTGCGTATGCATCCAATTAGGTCGATGTCTATAACCTTTAACTTTAGATACAGTTTAAACGATACAAATTTCTTTGTCAAATGTTCAAATAACGCTGTATCGATGTTTCTTAATCTTTACACATAAAGATATAAGATAGACTTATTTTTAATTAAATTGATTTTCACTTAGTTTTGCCTACCTTTATACGTGTGATGACGGATTCTGAGGCATTGCTAAACTTACTATACTTGCTGTTTGTTGTTTATCATGGACTTCCGCAAAGTAACACCTGCTTCTATTCATTATTGCTAGAAAATTCATTTTTTAAATATAATGTTAGATGCATAATATGTATATAATAACCAACAAATAATGATAAACTGCTAAAATTACATAGTCGTTAGATATCAACGTAACATTGTGAAATCGTTTTTGGAATGTCAAATAACGTTTTGAAATAGCCACGTCTGACTAAACTCACCAGCCTAATGGAAAGAACTGTATACCACTGTCATGTTTTACTCATATCGTGATATCACGTGGTGAGTCAACCTTCATTTGTTACTTATAAAGGAGTCTAGTTCCTCGCACTGGCCATTTGCAATGGGGTTCAATGACTAAAGCTCAATTTTTATTAGGGTGTCATGATGCATCTGAATCGGAATGATACATTTATATGAATTAGTATAAAACCTTTTATGCTGATTGTTTTGATATACCAATTTTTATTACAACAACTGAAACTTAAAATAAACCTTAGATTGCACCTAAAACTAAAAATCTTAAAAAATATATCATCATAACTAAAATATATTTTGAAAAGGCAAGGTTCCTAAGATACTGGCAGCGTCCCCCCTTTGAATAGCAAGACTAATTCGTTGTCCGAGGTAGCTGGCAGCTCTTCGGTCTTTCGGTATAAAACTGTAGGATGATTAGAAACATCACACTGCGATTATCCTTGTTATGAACTCAACTGAACTTATCTATCCGGTGCTCTGGTTCAAATTCGGAATCGGAAAGGATTACGATGCGTTCAAAGTTATTAGGGGTGTTATTTTTTGCGTCGAGGTTTAAATATTAGTCTGGACAGAACACGTCACCGATTCGGTTCCGAACATCACATAAAGCACGGCTATGGTTGGTGAACGCACGCGTTTCCTCTAAACCCCTTAAAGATGGGTGCATTCACATTTCATTGGGCAAAAAAATATGCACGTGCCAACAATTACTTAGGGACGAGTGCGCTTTTTCTGTCTGCGCCCTTTGAAAGCGTCTCGCAAGAGCGCCCATCGGGAACGGTTCGAAGCCGAAGGTGGACCGTGTGACCGTGGGACACGCGCCTTCATTCCTTAGCTCATTATTCCTTCACACTTCGTTCCATACGAATTAGTGTATAAACTTTCCCCCATAGCAACGAGGTTACAGGGAGCTTATGGCTGCCCGATTTATTTTTTCCCATAAATTTGTTCCGCTCTCGTGCAGGCTCGCCTGGCTTACTCGCTGCATATCCGAGCCAGGGTCGCTGACCGCTGAAACCCATCTAGCGTAACAGAAATATAAATCTTTGCTTTATTGGTAGAAGTTATCTAACAGCGCTCTATATATAGAAAAAATATATCTATCCACTTACTATTCTTGTTTTATAGATAATTATGTCTAACATATCAGACCTAACACAGTAGTTCAACTTATCGCATACTTATGCGCGTCCATATCCCAAATCAATTCTCCATTACACTCCCTTTATAATTTCAAAACAACTATTAAGTAAATCGTAAAAATAAAAGAAAAATATAAAAATTGTCATATAAATAGATACGTTCATAATTATGTTTCTGAACACTTATCAGGTTTCAAACATTATCAGGTTACAACAAAATAATATTATATTTGCTGCGGCAAAGCAAGCTCTGTTATATTTGTAATGAATTTTCATCTAAAATTAGGAAGTTATTCGTAATCCTACTTCGCCAAGTCTGTCGCAACGAAATTACCAAAGCATTTCTGCCTCCCGTGTTACCTACTGCATTAATTGGCCTACACAAAAGAAACTTTTTAACATCTCTTGATGTTAAATAAAACTCGAGCCGTGGTCTCACCCAGCAACAATGCAACAATGAATCAGGGCTATGACAGGACCCTGACGAATACCGTTCGATACGAGGGATTGGATGCGTCACACCGACTGCATTCGATGACGTCATTGGGAGGGAACGCACAAAAAACCTAAGGGTGATTACGGAGGGTTCGAACCTCGAGATGAATCATAGATGCTTCACACAGGTCACTACCCCAGCTATTTTCGTTCCCCTTGATTGTTTTAAAATACTTCCCTCGAAATTATCTAGGGCTTAAAATAGCAATGTTAAATGTGTTGACTGTATTAATAAGTGAGCGGGGCTAAAATTTCCGAAAGAAGTTTCCTTTAATCCGAGTCGTATTTAAACAGTATTTATGAAATACGGGTAGTAATAACTAAGAACTAATTGATTAGTTATTTATTGTACGGACGCACTCCTTAACATAGTTTTAGGACATATTATGTTATATTATTATCTGAAAATTTTTAAAAGACTAAGTGTAGGGGACACTTTTAAGTGATGGCCCGTACTAATTTTCATTGAACATTTTCCTTAACATAACTGCGTGCTAATTGGGAACACTCGCAGTCTAAAGTGCTGTAATTACCGGTCTCCAGACAGAAACGTCTCGTATTCCAATAACAAAACCGAGAGAGTAGAAAGAAAAAAACGACGATTTTACGTCGCGTCGCTTGTATTTTGCGCATAAAATGTAAACCATATCCATGCTTTCCAAGAAGTTTGTTTGACGCTCGAACTGGCTCGGTGATTTTGGTAGAATATAAAAATAATGCGGACCAAATTGTTCTAGGTCAGTTATAAGGTATAACATGTATGTTTACGATAACGTCGGGATGCTAAAACCAGTGTCAAAAATAGGTTAAAAAATAAACACGTTCTCGGCAAACAGTCGATTCATTACCGATTCATCAATTTTTTAAATGAATTATTAACAAAAAAATGTTTTTATATCTGTGCAAGGGTGTACGCAAAGAATGAATGTTTACGATATGAGATGACGTCTTGGCTGCCGATTATTGTCGAAAATCTCGACCATTTTTTTGTCTCAACAACAATGTTAGAATTTGAAAGAGTTAGTAATAATATATTCTGATATATTCATTATTTGCGGTAGTTGAAGGATAAAAATGGTAAGGTCTTTGTGATCTAACTCATATTTGTAATATACTATATATACTAGCTGACCCGGCAGACTTCGTACTGCCAAATATAGCCTGTCAAAATGATTTGTAATGTGTAATTTTTTTGTTCCTACATATTTTATAGTCGGGGCAAAAAATTCACCTGAACAGAACCGTCACCCTGGTGATAGGGCGTTGTGAATAAGAAATATAATTAAATAAAACATATATAAGCATTTAAAAATAAGTAATCTCTTTATTGTTAATCATATGAATCATAATTATTAACAAAAATCAGTTTTATTTTCATTGTAGTGCTTTATGATATACGATGTTTTTTGTTTGATTATCTGGCGCATAGACAAACAAATCTGATGGTTTTCCAACACGGGAACAGGCAACATACAATTGACCATGTGAGAAACATGGGTTTTCCAGATTAATATCACAAACACTTAATGATTGCCCCTGGGACTTGTTTATGGTCATAGCAAAAGCAAGCCGAACTGGAAACTGTAGTCGTTTAAAGACAAACGGCACATCATTCGGAATCATTGGGATGCGCGGTATGAGTACGTCTTCTCCTTTATACTTTCCTTTCAGTATAGTTGCTTCTATCACGTTGTTTAGTAATTTTTTTATCGCTAACCGTGTGCCGTTGCAAAGACGCGGTTGGTTGATATTTCGCAACATTATAACTACCGATCCAACCTTTAATTGAAGATTGTGAGGTGGCAATCCGGGCAAATCCAGCGAGTTTAAAAATTCTGGTGGATAGTTCACTACATCATCTTGGTTAGTAGCCGAATCAACTGATTTACATATCCTCGATTCGCCTGTAATTTGTTCTTGTATTTTTAAATAAATTTACATCTATGTTTTTTGCAGCCAATATAGCTCGTTCGCTCAACCAATCATGGTTTCTGTAATTTTGAGAAACATCTGGAAACACCTTCTGAATAAGTTCATCTTTTGATCGAGTTAACTGACAAAAACTTTGAGGAATGTTAATGGAGCCAGTCAACATGTCTATAGGAAATTTGCCATTACCAATGTCAATGAGTTGTTTTGAGAATATGTTTCCAGATTGGTCATTTTGTAACTCGACACGCATATTCTTGCTTAAATGAAGTACTTTGACATGTTTCCACAAATTGGAGGACTTTAGACATGCATTGAGTTCATCGGCTGGTGTTGATCGTGGAATCACTGGCAATGTTGGACGAAAATCTCCTGCTAATAAAATCATTGCACCACCAAATTGGTTATGATTGCTCCGTATATCTTTTAATGTTCTGTCTAATGCCTTCAAAGATTTTTTATGTGCCATCGTGCATTCATCCCAAATAATTAATTTACATTGCTGCAAGACCTTTGCCATTGCAGAGTTCTTAGAAATGTTGCAGGTCGGAGTTTCATTGCTTTTTATATTTAATGGCAATTTTAATGCTGAATGGGCTGTTCGACCACCTTCAAGCAAAGTTGCTGCGATTCCCGACGAAGGGAGTGCAAGTGCAATTTTATTTTGCGAGCGAATCGTTGCTAATTTTAATGAAATCAAAAAAGTTTTTCCTGTACCACCAGGTGCATCTAAGAAGTAAATCCCTCCAGTTTCATCATTTATTACTTTCATAAGATTTTCAAATACATACTTCTGTTGTTCATTCAACAGTGGAAGATTCGTTTGAATTCATTCTTTTAAAGAGTTGAGATCATACATTTTTTCTCGATTCAACTCTTGGTTAAAAGCATCATGCATTGGGCGCGGCCAGGCCTAATTGAATTAATTGTTTGTTTGACATCATCAAGCACATGTCCTCAATTGAAATCAATGCTTCGTTGTAAATTTCTTCACTTATTTGTATATTTTGATTTCCCATTCTATTTCGTATTTGATACAAAATATCATCACACATATTATCTTTGTACATGATCCACAAATCAATTGGGTTTGATGGGAAGCATGTAGATATGATTATAGAAAACAATGTTCGTATTTGATGAGCGTGTGATGATATTACAGCATCATTGAGAGTTTGATCCCAATGAGCGTCATTTTCTAGCAATTGCAAACGTTGTCAAGTTGGCTTCCATGTAAGATCCGCACAATTCACCATCAACAGTTCGTAAATGTTGGAATGATTTTGGGCCACGTATATTGACTAATAGCAGTCGTAAATAAAAACATTCATCATTGCTTGGATGTACTGAATAAATTCGACCAATGGCATCGGTGGAGTACACATCTGGGTATCCTTGAACTTGTTTCCCTTGTTTCCGTCTTATAAATCTTCTTGAGGATTGATTCCAAGTATAATATTTTGGCATTTCAGAATATAGCAATGTTTGTGCAAAATCATCGTTTTGGCATGTCTCAAAAAAACTGGTTAATGTAGTAGATGGTGGCTGAGCAGCTTTTTGTACTGCGTTCTGTGCTGTAAAATACACTCTTTGTCCATTTTCTAAATGCACAGCTAAGTGAACAACAGAAGGGTGTCTCTCATGAATAGGAAAAGAAAATATTCGCTATACTGCTTCATTACTACTAACATAGCGGCCCATTTGGTATTGTGTAACTTCATCATTGGAATTCTCTCCACCAATTCCAATCACAGCCATATCACTCCCTTTGGTTACATATTTGCAAATGTATTTAATAGATTTCACTTAATGGCAAGATTCTACGATTATGTAGATAAGATTTGATGTATGCTTTGAAGGTCTTTGATAAAATGGGTGAATATGGGACAATCCAACGATTATCTATTTCAATATCTTGTTGATTTAATTTGACAATTGTTGATCTTCCATTGTCTGCTGTCGATCGTCGACGATACAGTGGATAACCGTCATTACCAGTAATTGTTTCCGATATTAATGTCCGTGGATATCGTTTTAAGCCACCGTAAGTTGTATCGATAGGTGGCGCTGGGGTCACGAACCCAGCGAATACAATAGCAATAAAGCTCGTTTTAGTTAGTTTAGTTTTTAGCCCGTTTAGTCTAGCTGTCTCCCGCGACTACGTCTGCGTTGAGTGTTTGCTTATCTTGCAATCACGAAGCAATAGATTACTGAACCGAAGAACTTGAAAAAATTACATCATAAACATTAAAATATCTCATTTCTTACAAAAAAAGAATGAATGGATTCTGAGTACGCCTTAATGAATTACAACTAAATACACATTTTGACAATCTCCCAAGGGAACCGTGCTGATTTCCGGGATGAAAACTATCTCATATGTTGAACCGGAGTATCAGCTACTCCTATACCAAATTTTATTCAAGTCCATCATTTCAAGTGGTTTCGGCGTGATACAGACAGACGCTAGTAAAATCGCTAGTAAAGCATCCTCCAATTAAAATGCACTCTTTGACGTTAGGAACACACCTACATTGCTTAGACAACAGTGAGTGCTTGTAATTTAATATGTACTTTATGCAATAGCAATAAAATCAAATTGACAATCAAATTGACTCTGACGTTTATATAGAAAACATTTGTATGGGAAAAAGAAAAGTGCTGTTTTAAGGGGTTTTCCGGCAATTATTCAGATTTTTCTCGCCGTAAAAACCATCCTTGAACTTCAACGAATATTTAAAAAAAAAATTGGCCAAATTGGTCCAGGCGTTGTTGAGTTATGCGCTTACCAACAGCTTTTGCGATTCATTTTTATTTTAGATCATTCTAATTAACTTTTATAATTATGTGATAATACTGACATGTACATATTTAAATTATAGAGTTTAAATAATAATTTCAATAAAAATTGAAATACTAATTTAATCGTTTAAATATAAGAAAAAAAATCTGAAAAACTTGTTATCATAGCACATTGAAATAATAAGTGCTAAATATTTTTTAATAGAGGTTAAATAAAAACAACAAAAAAAAATATTTGTACAACTATTGAAAAAGTGTAGGAAATTGTGTATCATTTTTGCATTGACATTTTAATTAAATTTTATAATTATGTGATAATACTTACATACATATATTCAAATTAAATTATAAAGTTTTGATCAATGAAGCACAAATAAGTAAAAAACAGGATTAATATCTTCATTATAATATGAATTCAATTTACACTTCAGTCTAAGTAACACGGGGCCGGCTATGCTAACACCAAAAATTTAAAAAGTGGAAATAATTAAATTATACGGTATTTCGTTCACTACAAAATAAATTTAATTAATTTTATAACGTCAACAACACGTGGTAATTATGCTGTTAAAATGTAACTTATATGACACGTTCGTAGATTTACCATAGCAGCGCCATCTATTGATTACTTACTCAACCCAGTCGAAAGGTATCGACATCTGTTAGAATCATTTGGAGTTAACAGATAATTGTGACTGTCAAATAATAACAAACAAATAATTAGCAATAAATTAAAATTGCGACTATAATTTGAGATTTAAACTATCCTATCTCTCAAGTTGGATCGAACTGCACATGGTGTGCGAATTTTATTATAATCGGTTAAGTGGCTTAGGAGTCCATTGAGGATAAACATTGTGACACGAGATTTATATATATTAAGATATATTACGATACAGTCGGTACACTCGTCTGACGCAAAACAAACATAAAATTACAAACATTCTTTTGGGATCATCCAAAAACCGGAGGCGTAAGCAATTTAGAACGTCCTTATTTAATTTGAGCAAATACGAGTAATATGTTTTCCACCTACGCGATACGTTTGACTCAGAATATATTTTCAGCGAGGGCGGCAGTTAAATATAATATTGTTTCGAAAAAACTTCCTCTATATGCGTACTTTACCTTTGTAGAATTCGATATTCTCCCACGCAATACAGCTTCTAGCTTAGTTCGTTAAAAGCTAAAATTACTAAATATAAAAATTATAGGCTTATAATATGATGAAAATTAAACTAAAATCTAAATTTAAAATAAGTCAAATAATGTGAGCATCGAAGTCCCAACAAGCGACAGGACCAAATGAAATAGAATGCAGCCAATTTCCCTGTATGTCGAGCGTTTACCTCGGGTCTGGCGTTGAGAGAAAAAAAGCAAAACCGGTCTGCAAGTGGCCAGAATTGCGATTAACCCTTCAAACCCGATGCGTCGCCACTAAAAATACTTGACGTCTGCGTCTGCCTCATGAACTTAACTTTTTGCGTATTACATTACATAAATTTTCTTATTTGTGACGCTTTCAATAGCTTTTATGTGCCCAAATTTTTTGTCATTTGCAAATTGTCGAGTGTCTTTTTATCTTTTGACATCGTGTATAACAAAAAAAAACAGATAAGCCTTTGTCCTTAATTGGTTGTCCTGAAAAAACTTGTATTATCTATTTGGACTATCGTCATTTTATCTGTCGATTTCATTTCATCTCTTTGTTTTTTACACATACATACATCTTATTTTTTGACATTTGCAAAGACGAATGGTTTTCCTTTGTTGTGTTATCTGTCTACATTTTCGTCAATTTACTTTCGTGTACTTATCGCTTATCTTTTGAGTGCATTGTTTGAAGGCGCCTGTGTCCGTTTGATTTGTAATGAGTTAGACATTACGTGTAATGGCTCACGTTTGCGCCTTAACAATAGCCCATATATGAACAGTTATTACTAATCAAGTCACGGGTGTCTGCCCTATAAAGAACTTCCTGTTTTAGAGCACAATCGACTTTTTAGTACTAACCTCGATATTGAATGCGATCACCATCGGGCATCGTTTTATCATCACGAGGGCATTCATTAATACAAATGCAACTTCGTTTATAAGTACACTTCCTTCTAGTCGTTGGAATATTACAACGATCGCTTATAGAAGTTATTTTTACCATTGCATCAATGTTTGGTTCATTCCTTACATCATCCGTACCTTGAATAACAATGTACAGTTATAAGTTTTGTTTGAAACGAGACCAACTTCTTCAATTGACGTCAATGCATTATCGCCTTTTCTGTATTGCGGAAGCATTAAAATTTGTAGATAAATAACATATCGATATTTACTTTTGTCTAGATAACTTATCTACAATTTTAAGTATACCTCATCATTTCGTTAAGATTATTATAAACCCTCAGGTTTTTCTGCTTGAATTGAATATAAATTTGAATAGTCAGTGGACAAACGAATTTAGTGGTATTACCGTGTTAGTGGAAATTACCTTCGATAAACGTAACTCTAATTAGTAAGCAATGATGTCATTCCACCGATTCAGTTTAATGATTGGCATCCGCTTTTGTTTTAGGTTGCTAACTCCTTGATGCATCATTTAATGAGCTTCATAAATCTAGTTTGTATTCAATACAAAACTTATTACATATATAATGACGCGTTTGGCGCAATTTATCTTGTCTAATATATTATTTACCGATAAGAGGCCAGTACTTAGGCTTAGCCTGAAATGTATCGGGTAGACTAGTCGAATAAAATATTATTACTTGAAAATTAAAGAAAGATTCTCTTAAAGAAAGATGGACGGTAATAATTCTTGAACATTTTCCGTAACATTACTGCATGCGAACGTTTACGAATAAATTGCATTTATGCGGTGTTTTGTCACACTCTGGCATTTGAAAGGTGATGTGCAACAAAACACTGCATTATTATTTCGACGTCGTGTTACGCTATTTATTAATTTGTAAGGACCCTACAGTTAATTTATTTTGCCTGCATGTTTTTAAACAGTAAATTATAAGAAAATTCATAAAACCTTAGTTTATGAAACCCAATTGTTATGTTGGCTTGTATGTCAGTGTGTTGGATTCAAACTCTCAATTGTTTCTCGCGAAAATACGTATATTGAACGGAAAATGCATAGGTAACACATCCTAAAACATTCTAGATATATAGTTATATTTTGCGCTCGTTTTAGGCAATTAGGAGTCTTCACTGTTCAGCGTCATCACTTTAAGTCCTCAACCAGCTTCCTGACAATTCCTGACACCGTCCTTCTATCCGGCTGAAATTTATGTGATGTCTGGTTATCTCTGTCCAGATAAGGTGACATTAACTCATCCATAGGTTAACAATCTTACTGAAGTTTTTTTGTTCAGTTTGATGGAGCGCACTTAAACGATATTATCCAATTAGTTGAGGAGGAGGGGGCCAGAGGCGACTGTCCTCACCGTCAATAGCGTAGGCGCATCCTAATCTCTGACGTAACGCAGTTCACGGTCAGCACTCGGAAATGACGCACGGCCGCCTGCCTACGTTACGAAATAAACTAGCCCAAACAAAATTCACGTGAATAGGCTTCGTTTGAAAAAATACCTTATTTTCCAATGCATATGCTATGTTGTAATGTACTGCTTATACGAAAATGAATTTTCGTTTACATCTAGTCGTTAATTAATATACGTATCATAGGTAATTTTCCTTAAATATTCCTTTGCTATGAACAAGTGACGACCACCGTGGCGCAGCGCGTGCTCTGTTGAATATTAATGTTGGAGGTCCTGGGTTCGATTCCCGGCTCAAGTCCGGCCTTGTGGGAGGCTTCAGCCGTGGTTAGTTACAGACAAAAGACTTACAGCCTTACAGACAAAAGACGTGTCGCCAAGCGATTTAGCGTTCCGGCACGATATCGTGTACAAACCAATCCGGAGTATGGGTTTACCATACCCCTAACGGGTTAACCCGCTAACATCTTAGAACGAATCATCACTTACTATCAGGTGAAATGCCGTCAAGGGCTAACTTGTGGTGTATAAAAAAAAGTGATGAAGTATTAAAAAATCACAGTGGCTTGTTCTATAACAGTATGCAGAACAAGATCGCGAATTATAAATTAATTGCCGACGATAAAAATTAAATAACAAGCCTGAAGCTATCTATGCTGCGAAGCAATTTCGAAACATAATTGCAAAGCGTATTTTGTATAAAGTCAGAAAGCAAGCTTCTTTAATTGCGGCCAGCTACCTATGTCCTAGACCGGTTCTGAATCCAGTCTAGCAGTTTCATGGCCTGCAATATTTTCAAGTGTCAAACCTGCACAACTCCCGGTAAGGCAAATCCAATCGTAATCCGCAGGAATAAGATTCCATGTCCTTTGAATGTACGCAAGCGTCATAAACAACAAATTTATAGCGCGCACTTCTTATTCTGTTTCCTGTAAAATACAAGCCACGGCCAGCATTTGATTAGGATCGCCATGCGGTTAAATTAGAAAAAATAAGTAAAAGTATAATCACGGGCAATTATTTCCAATACTACGACGGCCACGAAAGAAAATAATACAAATATTGATTTTGTGGACAAATATGGAGCAGTCGACCTGTTCTAATAACGCTGTTGCTAAAACAAGTTTTGACACCTTCGGCGTTTTTAGAACGAAGTTCCTTATCGCGCGTTGTGAAAGGGGGCTAGACGGAAAAAATTCTTACGAAAAGTTGTCACGACACTTTTTGTTATTGTAAGCTGTGCGGCGTCGCATGTTTCTCTATCTGTCTCTCTCTATCTTATAGAAAGCAAGCCAGATATTTTCGTTCCTATTTCGCATTGAACAGTGTGGTGTCGCGACGATTATTTTTGTTGAGTGTATACAGGTTTTTTTTAAATAATAAAAAATAATAATGAATCCTGACAGTGTTTCTGCACAAGTTCCGGATATTGCTGATGGAGTACAAAATTGAGCCTACTGATTAAGTTTATATAACATTATATTTGTTAATAATAAAAAAAATATTATTATAACTTAAATAAAATAAAATTTTATTACAATTCCTTCACTAATTAATCGAAAGGAACTTCGTTCCATCCGGGTGGCCCGGTTGACACCTCTCAAGTTTTTTTTATACACTACAAGTTAGCCCTTGACGGCATCTCACCTGATGGTGAGTGATGATGCAGTCTAAGATGGTAGCGGGCTAAACTGTTAGAGGTATGGTAAACCGCGACGCGACATCGTGCCGGAACGCTCAATCGCTTGGCGGCACGTCTTTGTCGGTAGGGTAACTAGGCCGATGTCTTCCACCAGACCAGACTCGAGCCAGGATTCGAACCCAGGACCTCCAACTTTATAATGCGACAGTGCGAACGCTGCGCCACAGAGGTCATTAAAACCAAAGGTAGTGTTACAATATAAAACGTTGGAAGTGGGAAGGTAATCATTTTAATTTAATTTTGAATAAATCATTATTAATTCTTTAAACTTTACTTGCTTTCATTTATATTAGGATTTCTAGGAAAGTAGGACGACTGGTATCCCTACAGTTGTTGCATAGAGGTTAGAAATCGTGCACAGTTATAAATATCGCTGTACTAGCCACTAAGGTTTCTTAGTAAATTACTCAGCGGGCACCTAAAACAGAATTTACCTTACAAGTCATAAACCATGATAATCAATATTACACATTTTACCCTTACTTACGTAATACTGAAACTGACGTAATTGACATTCATAATATTATATCCGAGGTGAGTTGAACATCGTTATCGAATAACTCACTAGAACAAAATATTTTATAAACGTCAACACCTAAATAATTAATCATTCTTAATTCATCGATCGAAAATTTACTATGCAATTATCCGAACTTAGATTATAAAATCAAAAACATAATAATTGCGTTATGTTTTTTATGGCATTGTATTGCATTACTAGATCAGAATAAGTTCTCGAATTCAGATTTATAAAAAAAACCACTGCGAATGACCATCCGACGAGTTTACAATGACATTGAAATAAAACTGACCTACTAGATCAAAATGCAACGTTGCGAGTATCCGAACTCTAACGAAAAAAAAACCGCGAACGGCCATCGGGTGTGTTCACAATGACATTGAATTTTGGTCCGTTGCGAAACCTTACTCTTTTCGTGGTTTCGGCCTCGCGCTCGAGATTGAAGAATACGTTTTATAAATATGAGAACGTATACCTACGACCTCACTTCGCGGTCACTCCTTGCGTAACTGGCCGCGACAGTCGACAACAATATCTCTCCGACATGCACTTGTATTATTACCAAATTGACACTGTAACAATTCTTTTGATCGACACGCTTTTAAATAAATCGAACGAGTACTTTGACGTTTCTTACCTAAGCCCTTATTTACATTCAAATCGTCACATTTGTACAGTTTGTAATGCTTAACATTTTATGAACAACAAATGCTCTACGCTCAAATTAATGCTCAGAAGGTTATTATTAATTATTATTAGCTTATTGCTAATTCAGGCTGAATTAATATAATTTTTCTTGTCATTTACTTCAAGGTTTTTATCTATATTATAATCGGGCGCATCGTAGTGAGTCTTATTAGGATTAAAGTACAAACGATTTTCGTTTATTAATCCAGCAATAGTACACTTGATGATAAAATCGGTTTATATGTGTCTAGCATAGCAATGCTTCCTGATTATGGTCATTTGTGTGCAGATGTATGGTTAAGCTAAAAATCTTTATGGTCAACTGTAATTCTGGGTTACAGCACAGTTTTGAACCGTTTTCTTGCATTGCATAGTTATCGTTTCAAAGCAGATTTTTATAAGAACCTCAAAAGCCTGTTTTAATGATAGGTTTTTAATATTATTGTCTATTATTACCATCTACAGGATAGGTATAAACAGAAGCGTACATTCCTCTCATGTTTTGCTATCGATGTTTGAACAGTTTTCCAATAATTTGCGCAGTTGTCACTAAGTATAGGTATTACAAACACATCGCGAAAACACCTCGCTGATGTAATCGTATAGGAATGGCTTTAGTTCATTTTCACATATAGCAGGGTAACAAATTAACTTGTTAAATATTATAAACTTGATATGTGTATTGAATTTTTTATAATGGGAAGAGCGAGTCCTTCTGACACAAGTTTTATACTTAACAGAAGGTCTCAGCCTTATCGGATACTGTAATATGTGAACAAATAATAGTTCATTTCATTTCATTTCAATTTTCATTTCATTTCATTTTAAATTAACTGGTTATGCTGTATTTATACGTCGTAGAAGTTAAATTTTTTTAAAGGCATTTTTTTCTTAAAAAACCAACCATACGTAAACACGCTTTGTGTAGCTAAATGATGAATTCTGTTTAAGTGGAAGCTTATGGCGGTTACTAAGAGGGTGCCTTTACCGCCTACGCGGTTAGAGCCCTGTTGAGCCGAGCCGAGCAAATGACTGACGTCACAGGGAGAATTTCCCCACGGCCAGTGACGCACTTGCTAATTTCTTTGAGGTATTGATCCCACGTGCCATTATAAAACATGAACCATATTTGTCTAACAAAGAACTGTTTTTGAAAAGGTGTTTAAACTGTACTAAAAATCACTATAACCCGTTCTGATACTTTGGCATAGTATCAGAGTACACCGTAATCTGTATTTCTAATAGTATAATTGTTAATGTCGGGAAATGTCTATAAGAGTTTCGCAATCGACAGTGAATGGAGAACTAATATAAAACAAACGTTATTAATCATATAACGTATCGTTCAGCAATTATATTACACGTGGCACGAGATTTTGGAATAATCAAGGCAATTAAAATCAAAGAAATGGCAACACAAATCAGACAAAGCTATAGGTTGGATTTATATAATGAAAAAAAAAACTTTATTTAGTTCATTTATTTTATTGATACCCGCTAGTTGTACCTACTAAATATTATGCATGCGAACGAATGGTGGTTTGTCGTTTTTTCGACGTGGTTTTTGTATTCTATCGCTATCTATGCAATTTCATGTAAAATTCAGGGTTCAAATTGAACGTTCAGCAGTGATATAAAAATGGAATGGTGATGAATAAATTTATTCATCCACCGTTCCTGTTATAAACCAAAAACCTAACGTAACGGGGAAACATACCGCATCTTGAAGTGGCCCGTGCCGAGTCTAAGAAGTAAACGTAAACAATTTAAAGAACACGTGGTCGTGACGTAAGTGGGGATGCGGAAGCGGTTACGGTCGGTCGCACCGTGAGCCGTGGCCAAGGACGCTTGCGACACGCCACCGGACACCGATGCGGTATCGACTATAGAATTATCGATACCTCGCCCGATACCGATGCTATCGATACTATTGACGGCATCGATCGAAACATACTGACAATGATAATCGCCACGATTCCCGATCAGCTGATAATTTTAGCTTCAACAAGAGTAACTTTAGTAGTTAGCTTTAAAAATAGTTCAACTATAATCCATCCAATAACAACAAATCACAAATTGACTGACATGTGATGCTCTAGCATTCGGGTTCATCTCAAGCTGCTGATATTTTGCCTCAGAGCAGACAGACAACTCTGAGCGAGTTTAATTAACTGACTTTCTGGATTACTACTTTTATTTAAACATTTCATGGACCATCTTAAATCACACCTATAATAAAACATTTGTCTCGGTTACTACTTAACAAAACATTTATTAACTAAACAACATTTTGCATTTTACCCTCTATATATACGTTGCCCAAATGCTCAGTTATTAAAATGCCTCAATACTCAGGTTATAATAGGCATTGGTTACATGTTCGTTTATAAATCCCCTATAACAATAAATAATTCATTTCATGGTAATTATTATCATCAAGGTGACATTTAGACCGCAAATGATGTAATTAGTTTCTACTGTTACGAAAATATTGGCTGATGTAACTTTTGACAGAACCAGTATGAGTTTGTTTTAAATACGCCGCATCCAATAAACGACTGTATGTTCAATTAGTTAATAACCAAAATCGTACGAAAACAAAATTGTATTGTTAATCTATTGTGTGTTAATTCAATAACGTACAAATCGAGAATTTCTGGTTTAGTCGACAAATTTGGTAACCGCCCAGCAGGTTGCGAATGTGAAATACGCAACTGGAAAACTTTCTTTGCAATTGTATTTATGTAAGTTGCGAACGTAATCGGCTAGAAATAGACGAGCAATTTCCAAGACGTCCTACACTAATAATTGTTGCCGGAATACCAGTGATTTATTACTGTACCGTTTTAATAATACCCGTTTTGAGTAACACCTTCTCAATACGTAATAATTTATTCTCAATCACTAATATTAGGTCTCTGCTGAAAGCGCTTATTTAAAAAGCAGTTTTAGACAGAGTTTTCCTCATTAGAGCCGTTCTAATAGGCACTATAATGAAGCATGTATAACAGAAATCATTAAAAGAGGAAGTGCCACCGATTTATTTGTATAGGTAGCAACAAAGACATTCGATAAGGAAAACATTACCGTGTTTTCTTTCGATAGTAGGCGTTTTTATGTTCCCTGTTTAAACTGCGCAGTTTATCGCATCCTGTTTCTAAGAGATGTTTGATTAATTTCGAACGTATTCGCGGTTTTTCCTGCTAGGCTAAAGGAGATCTTATCAGTATTATTTGTTTGTTTTAATCGTTCCAAAGTCATTAAACCATTGACTTTGTATTTTCTGTTGATAATACTGCGCAGTTTTTACTACATCCTGTTAACGAGAAGTGTTTGCTTTGAATGAAAATCACGGCTTTCCTGTTATTCTAGATTGTACCATTTTGGACGACGTTTGAGTCGTTGTGTACCAACATTTAAATTTATAAGAATTCGGCGTCGACCTCCGCGTGGTGACTAGTGGTTCAATGTCAGTTGCGCAAGCGACGCTCTTCCGCCTATTCGCTGCCTGCTCGACCAGGAACCACTAAACGTTCCATTTCAAACAACGTTTATTGCCTCTAAATTACGTCATGATAAATTGCATTTATTACATCCCATTATTAAACATACGTCTATCATTTTCGTTAACCGTATTTTCTTATAAATAATTTATTTCCCTTAAACTTCATCGACGTTCAGTAATGAATGCAAACAAAATAATGTTAAAAAAAATTGCTGGTGATTTTATATTCCTTCATACTGATAAAAACTTCATACTGATATAAAAGATATTGCAACTCCTTTTATTTTAATATTAAAATTACGAAATATTTAAACATTTAGATAAAAGTCGAGTCGAGGCAGACCGAGGCGTCGTTGGCGTGACGAACTCGATGCCTATATATCGGCTTGGCACCGAATATCCCTAGACAGAGACAAATAGAAGGAAGAATCCCTTTCTTCCTTCCATTTTGCCTTTGCCCAACATTGGGACAGAACGGGCTAATAATATATAATATAATAGATAAAAGTGTCTGGATGTGTCATAATCTAAACTAAATATTATAGTTTAAATCTCCGCAATGTCTTATAAGATGACGGAATTAAATCAATGTCGGAGACAAGTATGACGTAAGTGTCTTGGACTTTGCAATCATTATTAACACATTGGCTCCAACTAAGATCTTGTTATGTCCGTACACGGTATGATTTTCTACAATATTGCAGGATGTAGTACGTGATATTATATTTGCATAGATCTGCATGGAAGCTAACATATACGTGACTGAATTTCAATTTAAGATATCGGCAGCTAGCACGAAACTCTGCTAGTCCAATTTATAATTACATGGGCTCTCGCGCCTTTTTATCTGATTTGTATGATTAAACCTTACATACTAAAGCGTGTAGGATTCATCATCATCATGATCAACCCATTACTGGCTCACTACAGAGCACGGGTCTCCTCTCAATATGAGAAGGGTTTGGCCATAGTCCACCACGCTGGCCATGTGCGGATTGGCAGACTTCACACGCCTTTGAGAACATTATGGAGAACTCTCAGGCGTGCAGGTTTCCTCACGATGTTTTCCTTCACCGTTAAAGCAAGTGATATTTTAATTGTTTTTTAAAAACGCACATAACTCCGAAAAGTTAGAGGTGCGTGCCCGGATTCGAACCGCCGACCTCTAATTAGGAGGCTGACGCCCTATACCACTAGGCTATCACAGCTTCACACCTAAAGCGTGTAAGCTTAATCATACTTAATTTCATCATTTTTGCGTCATGTTGTGATCAGAACAAAACTTATATACAAAAGTCGCGTCATTATTTCATAGTCTCCGATCCTAAATCCTACAGACTGTTAAATAGCATATTCTATAGAATTAAATGCAACTAATTAACCCTTAGCCAGGCCTGGCGCCTATTTTTCTTTTATATAGGAATTATGATAGATTAAAGGGTAATAAAAAAACTAATTTCTTGATTTTTTTTTATTCTTGCAAATTCCTTTAAAAAACCCATGTGGTTTGTATATGTCCACTGCCTATGTAAATAATCATTATGTGGTTTTCATCTGGCCACTGCCTGACAAGGTATGTTCATAACAAATAAAGGTGAAAACTCACTATTGTAATTTTGTTAATTATTTATTATATATATTATATTATATACATATATATATATGAGGCATATGAATTAGTATTTTCTGCTATTATAGTAAAAATTTCATTATCAAACATATTTAGGAAGTAGTCTATAGGAAGACTTCTATTATTATAAAGTTTGGTCGATTTCAACTTCCGTGAAAAATCATGAGCAGGAAATCTTGTTGTATTATTAGACCAGTTTCTGTCTTTGTTTATTAGTTCTTGCAATAAGGCACTTTGGTCTGCTGTTGAAGACGAGGACTGGTGAACAGTCTCTGAACGTGAGAGCCGAGGAGCTTCTATTGAAGGCGAGGGCTGGTAGGCTGATGTTGAAGGTGAGGGGTGGTGGACTGCTGCTGAAGGTAATGGGTGCTGAGCTGCTGCTGGAGGTGAGGCCTGGTGAACTGTCTCTGAAGGTGAGGGTTTGTGAGCTGCTGCTGGACATGAGGACTGTTGAGCCGCTGCTGGAGATGAGACTTGTTGAGCTGCTGGTGGTGGTGAATGCTGAGCAACTGTTGCTGAAGACAAGGGCTGATGAGCTGCTGCAAAAGATTTAGGTTGCTGGGATACTTCTGGAGACACGAGCTGACAGGCGACTGCTGAAGGCAACGCTTCCACTAATACAGCTGGAGATGAGGATTCGCAAGTAAGTCTTAGCTTCTTAGCTGGTGGTGCAGCTGGCGGAAAGGGCTTAGGCGAAGGTGAGTCATCTTTTTGTAGGATTTCCAAAAGATCAGAGTTAGTTATATTTTCTATGCTATCCAATGCTTGATTGATATCATAAGGCGGGTATAACGGAAAAGAACCCGACAACTCTTCGTCTTCAGACCCTTCATCTTCTGATGACGCGTAAATTTCTGCCAAAGCTTGTTCTATGTCTTTTTCGCGAAGATTTTTCTTCTGAAAAGATAAACAGTAAGTACTAAGAATATTTTCCATACAATAAAAATTGTTTATTTCTTTGAATATTAGTAAACCTTATTTTGTATAAAACCTTATTATGTGTAACACCTTTATTTTGTATGGTGGATACTTGCGAGACAGTGGCTTCATACAAACCACATTGCACATTTTTAGATGGGCAGAGGTCATATACAGACCACAAACTTTCGAAGTGAATATTTCGTATTAAAACAAATTTCTTGCATAACTGAAACATACTACACATAATTCAATCTATGTTCTATTATAAAAATGACACAAATATTACTTACCGGATTTATTTTTGGCATTATCACAATTTTCCATTCGCTAATTCACAAAAATCCACCGTTTTTGCAAGAACTCGACTTTGACAGCTCAAATGTCAAAAAAATTGCTTCGATACACGCACTTTTTTTTCCGTTCGGAAATCAACTATGCCATAGACAACATGTAAATGACATTTTGTGGTCTCTACTAGGCATCAGCCCTTCAAAAAAAATATATTTTTAATGTGGTCGCTATATGATCACTGCCTCTCTAAGGGTTAATATTAGTGTAATTTAATTTTAATTCAATTGCGTGCATTTATTTAATCAGGCCTGCGTATGAACATGAGCAAGACAAAAATCATGTCGAACGCTAATGTTCTGCCCTACCCAGTAATCGTTGAGAGCTCTGCACTTGAAATTGTAGACGAGTATGTATACCTAGGACACACAATCCGATTGGGTAAGTCCAATTTCGATAAGGAGGTCAGCCGCCGAATTCAGCTCGGGTGGGCAGCGTTTGGGAAACTGCGTGACATCTTTTCGTCTAAAATCCCTCAGTGCCTGAAGACTAAAGTTTTCGAACAGTGCGTGTTGCCAGTGATGACTTACGGATCCGAAACGTGGTCGGTCACTATGGGCCTCATAAGAAGGCTCAGAGTCACTCAGCGAGCAATGGAGAGAGCTATGCTAGGAGTATCTCTACGTGATCGAATCAGAAATGAAGAGATCCGTAGAAGGACCAGAGTTACCGACATAGCTCAGCGAGTTGCGAAGTTGAAGTGGCAATGGGCGGGGCACATAGCTCGGAGAACCGATGGACGTTGGGGTCCCAAGGTGCTGGAATGGCGACCCCGCACCGGTAAACGTAGCGTTGGTCGACCCCCAACAAGGTGGACAGACGACATCAAACGAGTCGCAGGGAGCCGCTGGATACAAGCGGCCCAAGACCGTGGCCGTTGGAACTCCTTACAAAAGACCTATGTCCAGCAGTGGACGTCTATCGGTTGAAGTGATGATGATGATGATGATTTAATCAGGCACTGAACGTCGATTAATATTTAATCTTTATTCTTTTCTGTACAAACTGCCTTTGACTACTGGCAGATGATTGTGTTAATTTTTTTCATTCAACTTTACTTCCGGTCGCGTTATATCAGGCTCGCTGAAGTACTTGCCAGCGCAGTTACCTTTTGTTTTTTTCTAATAATGGAATCTTGAAAGTGCTCTGCATATTTATTGTTCGGATTCATTGTAAATTCAAGTGTGTACATACTTACACTATCGCAAATAATTTTGGGACGAAAGAAATTTAGTTAGTTTATTTATTTATTAGGAAGCCCTGCATAAAATGTGAATGCTGATTCATATACAATAGTACAATTTTTAACATAATATCTTTTACTGACATAGTATACCCATTTAAGGGCTAACTCAACATGTAATTACAATCTTATTTTCACTTAGTTTCACTATTTTATTTACATACTATAAACTAAAAAAAAAAGATAAAAAAAAAAAACATTACACAGAAGAAAAGGTTCTAGTCAATCTTACAACTAAAAACTCAGTTCAGGGAAAGCAGAGGTGGACTTATGGCTACGTGGTTGGTTTTTTAAACAGACATATATAACCTCAGCCTATGCCGTTTAAATACCGGATCATTGAACAAATAACAGATATAATAAGTCATACAAACACCTTAATATGTGCTTGTTTTACTTAGCACGCTGACGTTCGCTGTCGTTTGAGATCATATGATATCTGACTAACACAATCGGAAAGCTTATTCTAGAATTAATTATTAGATTATTGGTGCCTATGTTCTGACCACGGTCATTGGTCTTGAGGCTTATCACACACACCAGAGACACCTCGTCAACACTTAAAGGTCACATAATCTTTCTTATCGCCAACAGATAACGACTTAAGGTCATGTTATGCCGCAACATATCAAGTAGTTCTTACACACTAATTTGTATTAGGTGATTGAATTTTTAATTGAGTTCCAACAGGAGAAGTCTATCAATTCGTAATTTCTCCTCCTAAAACCTACAGAGACTCAGTCTTTCCATGGTCCAGTCCTTTCTCGACTTCCTTTGACGACCTCCGTGGCGCAGCGCACGCGCTGTCGCATTATAAAGTTGGAGGTCCTGGGTTCGATTCCCGGCTCGTGTCTGGTCTGGTGGGAGGCTGCGGCCGTGGCTAGTTACCACCCTACCGTCAAAGGCGTGTCGCCAAGCGATTTAGCGTTCCGGCACGATGTCGTGTAGAAACCAATTAGGAGTATGGGTTTACTATACCCCTAACAGGTTAGCCCGCTACCATCTTAGACTGCATCATCACTTACCATCAGGTGAGATTGCCGTCAAGGGCTAACTTGTAGTGAATAAAAAAAAAAAAAAAACTTCCATCTTGTGATCTTTCGATAATTTCCTTGTCACTTATTTCCAATAGCCTATACGTTTGTGTTTTGATAAATAAACACATATATTGTAGAATACATACTGTATACATAAACTAGCAATATTAATATTAAAAAAAGAGTTTTTTTTCCATTTCCATTCATAAGGCGTAAAAAAAGTCAAGGTGTTTCACTTGCATTGTTAAATCTCGTATCGGGTTAATCTTTTATGAATTACCTGAACGATGACAAAGATTTATTGCGACGAACTTGCCAATTGTGAGACATCGCTCCGAATTCTGTGGACCACAGATGTTCCAGTAAACAAATACAGCATTGAAATCCTCCTACGCTTGACGTATTTTTCGGATTCTTTATTGAACCGATGATGCGATGCGATTGAAAGGAATCGTCCATTGTGCAAGCGACTCCTATTCATGTACAAGAATAACACCTATTCTTAAGAAGACAATAAGCTGCACATGCGAGCTCTACCTGCGAACGCACGTGTTCAAAATTCGCATTCCATGTGATCTGAGCGCAAACTCTTATCTATTGTTGTTGTCTGCCATCACGAATTAAACCAGATCTTGTATAGCACAAGGTGTCTTTTACTTCGCTATAAACGAATCAAGTCTACAAGTCGATCGTAAATTAAAATCTACAATAAGGTTTTATAGTCAACCGTTCTTCTTCTACAACGAAATAACTAGTTATTTCGATGTTTTATTATATTATGTAACAACGAAATGAATGCTGGCACCACAGAGTCGTATAATTAATAGTCATCAGAATCCCATTCACCTTTCTTACCTTGCCTATTTTATATATCGGTAAACCGAAGTTTGAGACTTAGCTATTTACGGAAAAGGGTCGCTTTTGTTGAAATCTATGTGGTCATAAGTAATATTATTCATGAGTCTCCTGTAAATAGTGTATAAATAAAAAGTATATCCAAACTCAATCTCCTTTGTTGCTTGATCAATATTTCAAGTGATATTAAACAGACAATACAAACTTCCAAGACACTGTTTGGACATCTGATGACATCTCTATCTGGGGACTGGGGGCATACAACCCGGCATTCAATACGACGTAAGGTCAATAAAGTTTCGTTACTATCGCAGCGAATGTTTATTCAAATGCACGTTGTAACCAGTCTTTAAGTTTGACTTTCGACATATGCTGCGAGGTCAATATTTGTTATTTCTTCGACAGTTCTCTCCTTTGCAACTCTGTTCGCTGCTCATTCACTTCGTGAAAGCTTATGTTACAGTTATCTCGTAGAAAGCGGAGGTAATAAGCTGTTTATTCTCTAGAAACACAATGAGTAAAACCAGATAGTTATTATGCCCCGCATTCGCACGGAAAACAATTGAAAATTCAGCTCAATAAATGCGCCGGCAGGATATTACGGCGATCAAAGTAAATTGCTTTTGCTGTTATTAATTTTGATAACTGGGATTCAATTCGTTTCTCTCTTTTGTAACAAAGGGAAGCGATTGTATTTAATTTACTGTAGTCACCCAGTAAAACAAAGCTACGCTGATGCCGTGAAAATTGAATTTTCAATCGATCCCGAATGCGCCGCTGCGTTGTTGCCCAATAAATAATCTAGCGTTGATATATATTTTTTGTGTAGACATGTGCCCGGCCATCTGTTGGGTCAGATTAGAATATTTTTTCACGTGTTTCTTGCCTAAAACATGTTATCATCTCAAAAAAATGACACGTAGCACATGGCGTCGTAACGTCCTATGCATCTACCTGCTTTTGTTCCCTTTACAATAGTTCGCGAACATCTGCCGCCGCCTGCGCATCTCGCATGACTGTGCGCGGCGTTGAATGCGTCCCGCTGCTAATGCGAGCGGCCATCAGATGATCGATGATGGCCAGCACAACCTACCCTGAAAGAAACGCTCCGTGCGACAGATACGAAACACCGAACCTTAACTACAACCTACTGAGGTCGTTCAGTCGAAGGTTGTACGCTTATTTATTTATTTCACAAGATTTTAGTTGCATCAGCCCCAAGCACTATAACACCGAGAACGACACACAGATAAGTAGCATTATTGTTGTTGCAATAATTTTAATTTATCTTTAATTATATTATTATTTTAAATCTTGACACACAGCACGCCGTTAAATACCGATGAAGGCAACGTAGACCTACAACTAATGAGTCAAATAAAAGTATAAAAATAAGGTGATTAATTAATTTTATTAGCATAATAATATTTTATGTTTGCACTCTCAAGCATTGTACCCGGATAATAATGATAATTTATTATTATCAAACTAACTAATGAGAAAGATCATTATGAACCTACGACTTACATAATTCGTTGGAGGTCAGATTGCACTGCTAAAAACAAACTTGTTTCATTACAATATTCGGTTACTCCTAAAATAATCGTTATAGAACATCGGGAATCTTGGGCAATAAAACAATCCAATTCATAATAAGTGCATGTCGTCGAGCACCCTCTGCGGCGACAATGAGCTTTGTATGTAAAACAAAAGAATTCAACAGTCGATGTTTTACGATGGAAACAATTAATCGAGTGGTCCGGACGCTGCGATGCGAGTTGTGAAACAATTGGCCGTGTAGTTGCCAAACGGTTGTGTGCTACCGCTTTTGTAATACATCTGGATCGTTTTGAAACTTATTAACCTGTTTGTTTTGCGCTCAATTTTCGGTACTTACCGAGTTACAAAAGGCACCTCTCAAAGGACTGTGCCATTGTCTCCCTGTCCCGGCACAAAGGAGGGCTACGGCGATCGAATTACTTTTGTTTGTCGGACGTTAATTAAACAAAAGAATCCTCGCGTCCTTTGAATCAAGTTTTGTAATATTGTCATCGGCAGGTGAATGAAATGCGACAGTCATAAATGCAGACAAAAGGAGAGAAATTTTTGGTCCATTCATCATCTTGCCATTAGCAGACTGCTCGTCGCCATTAACTGGAGGACTGTCCTAAAAGGTTTGTATTGCAAAAGGCAATGAACAAATGCAGCGGAACCGAGCCGTGCAGTTAGCTTACAGTAACCGACGCTCGGTTTTGGAGCGGAGTTTTGCCGCAACAAATCCTTGATGAAACCTTAACCCACTTGGATTATTACACGCCGACACCGGACGCCGTGATCGCTGCAAGCGTTTAATTTTTTTCGCTTTGTCACATATCGGCGTATTCTTCATTACTTAAAATTCGGTTGTGTAAAAAGGTACTAGTGAGTATCTAACAGGTTGATTGTGTATACGTGCAGGAATAGTAACGGTAGTCACATTATTGGCCATTGCGAGCACAGGTGCATCTCTGACCTTGCGTAATACCACATTATTAACAGGTAGGTATGTGGATGACAAACCACTTCATAACACTTTACATGTGTTTCGACACATAATAATAACATCTATCTACTGTGAAGATTCAAGAACACAATGAACTCAATAAAAAACAATGATATCACGAGTTATGAAGGATGTTGCTGACGCACCTCTCAATTTATCAAATATTTCTCGATCGAAGTAAAACGCCGCGCGTTCGTGCCAAAGATGTTTTTTACCGTGGCCTAGTGAGCCAATATGCCAATGTCAAAGCTGTCATAAACAGCCTTTGTGTTGCAGCCGAGTGTTTAATGAGTTTCGATGTGAAAAATACGAACGTCTATCGTGCCCTCATTTTTTGTTTTATGTATTGTACCTACTGATTTTATTACTGGGCATAATTTGTTAGCGGGTTTATTAGTATTGGAGGTGTGCGTGGGACAAATGGCGGGTCCGCTGGTGTCGCGTGTATCATCATCGACGGCGGCAGCGGGCCGGCGTGACGGCTGACGGCTCGAATACTAGGTCAAGTACAACGGTGCTTGCCATTCATTGTCACTGCGCCGGCGCCGCCCGCGCCCGCCTCTCGCACACGCTGAACTTGACATATCCGCTCTTAAACAAGTTTTTCGCCCATTCCTAAGGTCACCTATCATTTGATCAATCGTCGCAATCGCTTTTCCACAGTTCGCGCGTTGTTGCAACAAACAAGCGTGACACCACACGTTACCTAAGCGCTCGCTGCGATCCTCGGCGGTTTGACGTAACAAGCAATGATAGCATAGGCACAATCCCTTCGGCCAGATGCCGATCGCTGGTTCTGCTGCGCAATTCCCCGCGCCGATTGTATTATATCACACGAGAGTCGCGGTCGAGTGCAAAATATACGAGCGTGCCTCTGAGAGCGCGCGAGGTCGTCGCCCGCCGCGCCGCTAGAGCCTTTGCGACTCGAATGATATACAGCTAATGGGCGAGTACATTCACCGCGTTAGAAAACCTACTTCAGTTCCGCACTTTCTTTATTGCATCACCGCAATGTGCCGTTTTGTCCGCACTCTCTTCCGCCGCGATCTTGTGCAAGCGGACCAGCGCATTCGGAGTGCGTTCGTAGTCCTAATTTCATAATCGAATTCTTTACCTCATCAAATAATCGGCCGCCATCGTAATCGGTTTGCTTCAATCAGATAAAGCGCTTTCTTCGTCGTATCGGGCTCTTTGTTTCGCTCCCCTCGGCTGTGACAGGTGAAGTTTTGCAAGTTCACTGACCTTTTCCCCGCCGAGCATCCGCGAGAGATGTCCGGGCGAGAAATAATAGTGGATCGTGGCGTGATCTGATGCCCCATAGAATTAACGTTTCCGCACTTTCCAAGTTACGTCATTGCGTATAGAAAAAGAGTTAGCGAGGTTGACGACCGAGTTCGAAGACCGCTCCTTAAATCGTATAGCGATCATCGCTTCGGCATCCGCTTGGAGCATTGATCCTTTATGATCTCATCTTGACCGAATGATTAGCAAGCGTTCAAGATTAGAAATTGCGCGGTTATTACTCGTACTATCGGACTTTATTAGATAGAGGGTTATCGGAACACTAATCGGCGTATAGTTAATTTTCTCGAGTGAACGGTACACGAGAAAGTACCGCTGTTTGGTGGACCACATTCACTGAGCTGGCAGCATTCCTCGCGATAAGGTCTCATAAAAAAATCCCCTATCCGATAAATCTTTGCTATCAAAGGGCATTGTTCAGTATTACACTATTTATTTATCCAGCGCGATCATATCGCATTCGATCCACGTCCAAGATTCACACAATCGTACGGTGTTTGAAATTCTTCGACGTAAGGCCTATGAACTTTCGTGTTTTGAAGCAAACATCTATTAAGTATACACCTCTAGCCTTCTAACGCGTACGTATAAAAAATGTTGATGCGTTATTGGCGTGCGTAGTTTTTGTGCCTTGCCCGAACATGATTGATATAAAGTGTGATTGACATTGGAGTCAAATTAATCGAAATATGTATTGAAAACGCTATATGCGGTCGAGTACCGCAATTTGTCAATAAAGTCTATTATCAAATTAAATTGTAATTCAGTGGTTCATTACATATCCTTGAATTTATATTCCGATGTCCAATTTATTACCTAGTTGATAACTTTTTGAATTGTCAAAACCACGACGCGATTCAAGTCGTGGGATTCCCAAAAAATAATCAATTGACCTCAGATGATTGATAACTCGCCGTAAACATAGTATTTTACGGAAAACCAATAAAGGAACCCGTTCTCAGCCGAGGCCTCGTGTTTCCGCGTTTCAGTGGTGGGTAACGGTATAAACTGGCTCATTGATTCGCGGTATTTCCACATTGTTTTGATTCGCGATAACACATATACGAGTATTTACAAACTGCGTCGTACGGGTATTGTTCCCTCGAGTCAACCGCTTCCAGGCTTGCCCGGGGTTTTCACAATATCCTTGTGTTATTAACATCGAGTACTGCGTGTTTTACCGATGCTTCTTTGTTTTAAAATATAAAAAAAAATATATATGTATGTTGTGTACTAGCTGACCCGGCAAACGTTTGTTCTGCTAATATTGTTCATACTAAAATCCTGATTAATAGATGAGATGATAGTAATGGGAGGGTAGCAAAGTAAAAATTCAAATTCAAATTTCAAATTCAAAATAATCTTTATTCAAATAGTCCTTTAAAAGGCACTTTTGACGCGTCAATAATTTACATAGTAGTTATTTCATGGTGATAACTATATTCATAAACTTAAAACTAAAGCTATGAGGGTTCCAAACGCGCCAAACGCGCGGTTCTAAGAAAAAGCCCACAACAAACTTAGCCGGGAATTTGAAGTTGTATGTATTTTATGTCAACTCAAATAAAAGGGATTGGGCCACACGTTTAAATATAGATCACAACCTAAATGGTTGTGATCTATATTTAAACGTTTTTATATTAAAAGATAGGTAAAATTATATATTAAAAAAAACTGGTGAAGCCGTTTCGGATGAGTTTAGTTACGAACTCTGTGACGCGAGAATTTTATATATAGACTCAGTGTATAGGTATTAACACTCATTTGATTATTTGTAGAACAACATGCTATTTCAAACAACAAAGGTATTTAAATTTAAATCTTAGTTCATGTGACCGGTTAAATCTTTACGGACATTCTAATGTAAGTGAAGGATTGAGCAACGATAACTTTTTATCCCGATGATGCGGTTAAAGTAGATATAATGAAGATGAAAATTTTATATATTTGCAGTTTAATACATTTGGAAGCTAACTATATAGAGCCACCGATCACTCACCGTCCGACACCTCCGTTATCCCAAACGTCGCCTAAGCCGAGGTTCGGCCTCACAGAAGGCGTCCTTAGGCAGACGTTCGCTTAGTTTCTTCGAGCCCTAGGGCTCAAAATTTCTTCTGGCAGAGCTTCTCTCCGAAGCTCACCAAACAGCCCGGTTACGCTGTCGCAACCAATAGGGTTAGCACAGATGGGTCTAGACCATTGCGGGAAAAATGGTATGCGCTATTATTAGATACCATAACATTTGTTAAGGTAGTAACCAGCTACGATAAGGTTATTGCGTGCCTTATCGCTCAGCGTCAAGTGGCTCAGTCATTGGGGTCGTAGCTACGTAGTTCCCGTACCTATTCATTAAATCCTTTTTCAAAGAGTACGCGATAACGATCGCGGCGGGTTTAATTCGTGTTTGTACGTGTGGTATTATAATTTAATTTATTTTAAAATTAAAAACCTTTGTACTTTCAAAAAATAAAATGGCCGAATAATTTTTATACCCACCTACCTATAAAACTAAATATATGCTCTAGTAGTTATTAAACATGAAAATTTCTTCATTCTTATTAGATTTACTATTGGTTGCCTAAAATTGTTTTGCTAAAAAATAATGTATGCAATTTAGTGTAAGAAAAATATCACTTCGCGGCGTGCCTAAAATGCTACGTGTAAGAAAGACAGATAGTCATTTTCCCGTTCATAATAATAGTTAATAATTCTAATCTGAGAAAGTTTTAATATTATCGGAACATTTTTATCGTACAAAAACTTTTTAGTTGTTATCAAGATGCACCTATACCATATACGTATCGCACGACCTAATGATAACTCGATAATATTATAAAACATCTTGCATGCCTACTTTATATATGCGTTATCATGTTACGCTGGTAAGCTGGATTAGTGATTGCGCAGATCTAAATTTCTGATCTTTTTTTACCTCGGGTAATAAAGATGATAATAATTGCATACTATGTTCCTCTCGCAATAGCAGATCCCCGGTTGTTTCGCAGGAGCATTATTTAGCACTATCGTAAACTGTATCGCAACTCGTCTTGGCTAGGTTTGCCAGGTATACGCCTCCTTCCAGGACATTGCTTACGCGGTGACGTCACAACCGCAAAGAATTGCGTTTCCCAATACATCCATTGAGGCGCTTTTGGATTTAAGCGCAAAAATTATTACGCCATGTTGGATTACATTGAAAATCATACCATTGACGACCTCCATGACGCAGTGCGTGCGCTGTCGCATTATAAAGTGAGAGGTCCTGAGTTCGATTCCCGGCCCGAATCTGGTCTGGCCAAGCGATTTAACGTTCCGGCACGTTGTCTGTGTATGACCATACTCTTAACAGGTTAGCCCGCTACCATCCTAGACTACATCATCATTAGGTGAGATAGCCGTCAAGGGCTAACTTGAGGTGTATATAAAAATTATTACTGTTGAATTGACGATGCAATTCGTTATTATATATAATAGTTAACTTAAAATTATTCCAAAGACACACTTCTGAGATTACTTGTATTGCAGTTTTTCAGCCTTTATAACCTTCGTCGCTACTGACAACCGAGTCAGTTCTTTGATGCTTCTCGAATCCTTAAACCTTTTAAGTAACCAAGTGTTCGTTTATTTAGTTAAGTGTTTTTAGATTTTAATTTAAGTTGAATAACAAAATAATGTATGGAAGTGTTTAGGGGCGTATCTAGTTAGGGGAAGGAGAGTCTGATCTCTTCTGCTATGAGATGTGTGTCCTAGAATATGTTATCAATAGAGTGAGAATGGACAGAACAAGTTTCTGATGTCGGGAATATCCAACAAATCCCTAATACCTGGTTTCATTACAAGTGGCCTCAAGTCGTTCCACCGTAAAGACTAGTAATTTAATTTATGCGTCCACGCACGGGCTCCGCGTCGCCAATAATATTTCCATATCAATACCGACCATAGTGAAACACTGAGGGTGCTGAGAGGCATGTAACAGGTTGCACAACCAAAAACACCGAGTCAGGTAAAGGCATGGCCAAACCGCCGCGTCCAACCAGCGTCTTTAGCGGCGTTGAAGTTGGCGTCATGCGTGTGACAGATAAACGCACCTTTTTTTGTTGTCGCTTGATTTTGACAGCCAATTTCAAATAGGATTTTATTGCCTGTCCGATTTCGGGCTAAAACGTTAGCATTTAGCGTAAAGTTGTTTGATGTAATCTAACTAATAAATAATTCATCTATCTCTATCTATATATATAAAAGCTAAAGATCACAGACGTACTTACTGATTCCACACGAGATCTCAAAAACTATTGTACGTATAAAGCTATAATTTATCAATTAGGTAGTTGATAGTTAAGAGATGTCAGCTAAGAAAGGATATTTAGAAATTCCACCCCTAAAGGGGTAAAATAGGGGTAGGAAGTTTGTATGAAATTCCTTTGTTTTTGGAGTTAGAGACAAAAATTCCTATTAAGTAGCTTCCTTTCTCACGGGAAATCAGCAGTTCTACGCAGACGAAGGCGCGGTCAACAGCTAGTAATATATATAGATATCGAAATACTTAAAGAAATATAAAATTTAATTGCCTGTCCGTGATTTTGAAATAATTGCGTCTTATTGATAAACTCTTGTGATTATTTGAAACAACACTCGTTCATAAATAAAAAAAAAAAGGTTTAGGCGCACTTTTTACTTGACAAAATTACTAAAAATACTAATACAAACAACAGTGTTGCGTGTAAATTTCAAAAAATCGCGTTCTCGCCCAATAGTCGGGAATAACTCGTTTGTGTAACTTTGGCAAACATTGTACACCTTCCATCATTACAAAATATTTGGTTATCGTATCGCGTTTTTAGGTACCAAACAAATAAACAAGTGGTGAATTTTACTGGTGATAAGATACTGGTGAAATGGTGATAGCGATATCTGGGTGGGTAACATTAATTTTGGTATGTAAGATACCAAAGTTGTGTGTGATACAGCGCATGACAAGTAAGGAATAAAAAAACATTGTAATACAGTACTCAAGTTTTTACATCGGTATAAGATCCCCGTTCAAGCAGAGACCTGGAGTGGAGTCATGTTATCTTATGGGGTAATAATAATATATTATATATATTATTATATAATATTATAATATATATATATATAATATATAATATTATATATTCATAAGTTACGATTCCATTCTAAATCGTAAGCAGTACGAAGTTGTCTTGCAACAAAACGTTGGGTAGGTACTCTCATATGTTTCAACCGAAAGAAATGATCCAATATGAACGATCTATTAAACATGTAACAGTGTTACAAACCGACAGACATTAAACCTATTTGTCGTCCCACGCGTTTCTGCAACCACCAGGCGAATGGATTTCGTAAGGCGAAATCGCAACATCGCTTATTTTGCGTTTTCGAAACGCCTGCGTCATCCATCCCAAAGCTTGCTGTATTTACATCTGAGTTAACTGACATTGTCTTTCGATATGCAGCGTATTGAAATGCATTGACTTGATAAATTGTACGAGGTAGGTTTAACCAACTTTGTCTTTGTTGTAATTTAAGGCTTTATAGCGTAAAACCTCCTTTTGACGACCTCCGTTGCGCAAAGCGCACGCTGTTGCATTAAAGTTGGAGGTCCAGGGTTCGATTCCCGGCTAGAGTCTGGTCTGGTGGGAGGCTTCGGCCGTGGCTAGTTACCACCCTACCGACAAAGACGTGTCGCCAAGCGATTTAGTGTTCCGGCACGATGTCGCAACCGATTAGGAGTATTGGTTTTCCATACCCCTAACAGGTTAGCCCGTTACCATCTTAGACCGCATCATCACTTACCATCAGGTGAGATGCCTTCAAGGGCTAACTTGTAGTGGATAAAAAAAAAAAAGTAATATTCTGTGGCCTGCGTAATTCAACAAAGTTAGTTATTTTACTATGCAACGTAAAATATTTTCATTTTCTATTTATTTTACTTTTTATTAAGCGCCCGCTCTACCTAGGTGCTGTGAATAAAAAGCGCTTTGTTTACCTTTTATCTAGCTAGATCTTCAAAACTCATCTTCAAGTCCTGTCAAGGAGCATAAACTTCCAGTATCTTAAATCATTTGGTTCATCAATAAATCGCCAGAGCCAGTATCCTGGTAATTCAATACAGCGATACCAGGCAATCATAACCAGTCGGCAGTCGCATACCTATAGGAGACAAGCGCTCGATTGTTTCGTCTTGCTTGTGCAAAGCGTTATGAAATAGAGCGCAAGCAAGGAGCAACGTAAATGCGGCTCGCGGCACACGCGGGCCGTTTTGTAAATCTACAGAGGTTACAAAATATACAAGGATTACTCAAAGACGTGACGCGGAGTACCTTGGCCTGTCCCCCGCATATTAATCATCTGCAACCGAACGTATATTGTATCACTTATTATTTTGCCATAGTTTTTTTTTTCGGCGGTGACGCTAATTCTTCAACACTAAAACCTACTTAATGAAGTCAAGTCAAGTTCTGCCATTTTTTACGCAATGTTCTCGGCTAAGGACTGCGCTTATATCGATCAGTTTTCAGGCTTTCAGATTCACTGATAGCCATACTAGTTCGCCATTGGCTTCATATTGATGCAATTCCAATTTAAGTCGATGTGTCTCTTATAAATGTATAATTGTTTTCGGCATCAGTATGTCTTGTGATGATTTTTCCAGATATGGCTGCATTGACAGCGCAATTTAGCCGACAACGTTCTTTATTCACGTTGGTAGCCCTGTCTTAGCGATAAGTTTGATCACAGATAAGTTTAATAAATTCGAGCATCAGCTATTCCTTATATTCCACTAGTTTTTTCTATCTACTCCCGTTTATGTATTACCAGATCTTGCGGATTATTAAATCTCTCAGGAATCTCTTAACATAAAAAAAAATATATATTTATTACATAATGTATGGGCCATTTAAATTAATGCTTCAAATGATTATAAACTAACGGTTCGGTAAGTTTAATAAATTCAGTTTTTTCCCCCTATGATTTACGTGAAATTATTTCATCCATTCGTCTAAAAGTCAATGCACGCTACTGGCTGGGAGGAATCTAAGGAATTGCTGAAACCGCAACCACGCTTGTTACATCGTAACAGTACGCAAGCTCTTGCGTCGGAATTCGCAAGAGTAGCTTATATTAATGATCAACTATATCTAATTCTGTTGCTCGCAATAATCTTTGCATAATGCTTCGAGTTTTGTATTTTTGTAAGCTCGCTATGTGAAATCATGTCTGGTGAATTATTTCGTGCGTTATTTCACAGGCAGACGTAGCTATTTCATTTGTCAGCTATGGTCATGCACAGTACATGCAAAAATAGGGTACACGCTTTCATTTTCATCATGCCTAATTTTGACGACCTCAAGTACAACATGTGACAGTTCAAATGCATTGCAACCACGTTACACAGAATTGTAGTTAAAATATCGTGCGGATATATTGGGCCTAGCCAGAACGGCGAACGAGGAAGGCCGGCTGACATCTCAGCGTTTCCGATTTAAAAGAATGAGACGGAAGCGACTGCAGAGCTGAACAATTGTCCATTCCGGCTGCGTGTGTCGCGGCGGAAACTGCGCAGGCGCTTGCGGATGTGGATTTACTCTTTTATTTATCGCCCGATCTAGACTGCATCTGTCGAACGACAAATACATACTTTACCAGCTGCCTTTTATGGTATTCTCGTGACTGCGAGTGGAAGAGCCCAGCGCGCACCTGTCGCCAGGTGGCCCATATACGATTCCTATGCGTAGCTGGTTATGACATATTAATATGTAGGTAGGTTTAATATTAATGCTGCATTTATATATATTTTGTAGGTACATTGTACATTGTACTAAAATGGTACATTTTGCTTTCGTTTATACTTATCGCGGTTTTTAACACGCTTTTATTAGCTTCACCTGTATGTATGTATGTTTGTTTGTTTGTTTGTTTGTTTGTAACCGACTCCTTTGAGCTCGATTTTGCCCTACTTTAAACGATCAGATTTGATTCAAACTTTGCACACCTGTCAAAGGTCGATGACAATGCAATAATCCGATCAAAATATCCGATTATCCTAATTAGATTCGCCAGGATTAATTAATTTCTTTCCGCATCCTTTGCATGCGAGTAAGAGAGACAGAGCTAGTGCGCGAACTACGCATGCGTGCAGTAGCGTGTTTTTTTAGTTTTTTAAACTATTATTATTATTATAAAATCACTACGATAGCTAAACCAACCCAACGCCAACTAATGGCCTTATCATTCATTCCAAAAGTAACATAATTGTAGCGTACACTTTTAGCTTTTCTAAAGCATAGCCAAAATTTGTGAACAGATATGGTACAATGGAATAATAAATCTACATTGAAATCTGTACAATCGGTATAATTTTTTTTAAATCGACTACAAGTTAGCCCTTGACGGCAATTTCACCTGATGGTAAGTCATGATGCAGTCTAAGATGGTAGAGGGCTAACCTGTTAGGGATATGGTAAACCCATACTCCTAATTGGTTTCTACGCGACATCGTGCCGGAACGCTAAAGCGTGGCGACACGTCTTTGCCGGTAGTGTGGTAATTAGCCTTGGCTTTATTAGACCAGACTCGAGCCGGGAATCGAACCCAGGACCTCCAACTTTATAATGCGACAAAGCGCACGCTGCGCCACGGAGGTCGTCAATCATCGGTGGTAGAAGTTGACTTTAAGCGTACGTTTTGGGATCGATTTTTATTGAAGTTTAAACATATTATATTATGCTTCTGAAGATTCGTTTCCTATCATTTCTGTGGTTTTCTCAAACTGGTGGTTTACAAACTAATAGGCACCGATAGTAACTATTATTAAATTAACTATTTTGTTCACGGATAACCTCCCAAAAGCAGTACAGGTAACCTGACACTGTGTTACATTTAACTTTAAAACCAAGAAGCCACGGATATCAAATCACCCGCTGATGAGTTAATTTCAAGAGTATCTCCGTAGTTACTCGTTACGTGTCTATCGACGTGAAAGTTATCTGAGAATCATCAGATCACACGAGTAATACACTTTTTACGCGCGCTAGGCAATACGGGCATGTAATATGCATGTGTTTACCCATCCGTGTGGGAGCAGCGTCAGCTTTTTACGCGCGTTTCACAACACTTAGAAAAGTTGATTATAACGTAACAACTGCTTATGAAAGAGAATGAACTAGTGTAGTGGCAAGCTGCGCAATTTCTTCGCGTAACGTCCCGCACGACAATCCATATGGAGTTGACGACCTCCGTGGCGCAGTGCGTGCGCTGTCGCTGTAAAGTTGGAGGTCCTGGATTCGATGATTTGGTTGCCTGGAAGAGATCGCTATGTAGCGATTAGGCCTCCAATTGCATACTACTGTTTCTGTTATTTTTTTTTTGTTTTAGTTTCCTTTTTGTGGTGTGCAATAAAAGTGTGTTCATTCATCCCGATTGGTTGATTTAATAGCTTGTGGGAGGCTTCGGCCGTGGGTAGTCACCACTCTACCGAAAAAGACGTGTCGCCAAGTGATTTCGCGATCCGGTACGATGTCGCGTAGAAACTAATTAGGAGCGTGGGTGTACCTACCGTACTCCTTACAGGTTAGTCTGCTACCATCCTAGACAGCATCATCACTTACCACAAGGTGGGATAGGCGTCAAGGGCTAACTTGTAGTGTATAAAAACAAAAGTTATACGATTTGTCGCTATCCGTGGATCGTTAAACATGGTTTTCTTTGGCCGAATCGCCTTAACGACCCGCAAAGACAATTTGTTGGCAGTTAATAGTAATATTTTTAACTTGTGTTCTGTAGGTCTAGCTTCTTGTGAGCTGTTCTTAAAGCCATATACTGTCTGTATATGGCTCACAAATTAAACAAAACAATTTACTAACCAATTGAGCCTCAGATGCTCCAAATAAAGATTATTATACAGTGATGTCTTTAAAGTTTTTCAATAACTGAATGACATAAACAGCTGTTACAGCAAGGCAACAAGTTTATTTAGTAACTAACCTAACTCATTAGTCAACCTCATTTTTGTTGCCCAAAATAATTAACTAAAGTTCAGTTTTCGGAGCACGTGACGCGGGACCCTGAATCGAGATGAGCGATATGGAGTTTTTTGCGCGTCCCAAAAGTTCTTACGACCTCACATGCCTACCTTTTTATGGGCCAGAGGATGTGTTTCGAAAAAAAATAGCAGTAGACCGGACCGTGGTGGTATATATTCTAGGAAGAAGTCAATGAACGGAAGAAATTTACGCGTGGTGACATGGAAGAGTTAAACGCGACTTGCGTAAGTTCAAACCTATTACTCAACTCCAATTCATATTGAACAAGCTTAATGACTGCGGCTTCGCTCGCGTGCATTGTATCCCCACTTACTAATATTGTAAAGTCGAAATTTATTACTGAAAGCCTTTAGAAAAACCATCAAACTTGACTTCTTGGAAAGTTTCGTGAAATTGAAAGTATCCTGTGACACTCATTGAAAATTATTGTAACATAAAGAATTTCGTTACAATTTTTATCCGGTATGATAGTACATAGAGTACCCAGAAACTATTTATATGTAATTATATGTAAAATAAAGGCGTAAATCTGTTTGTGTTGCGGACAAACACGCTTTCGCATTTCTACCATCAGTAGTGGCGTTATTCCTTCGATAGTTAACGGTGCCCGTGGGAATGAGTCGGCTTTCTAATCGGTTCCCTCGCTGTCTAGGTTTACGTGCGCTTTCTACGGCGCTCGCTCGGTCGCGCGGCCGAGGCGCGATTGCAAAACGCAGAGGTCGCGCTTTCTTCGTTCGCGACGCCGGAGAAATTGTTGCGACACCGCCGCGTACACCGACCCCGCGCTAGAAAGTCGACCGCTCACCGGAATTAACACTCGCCGCCACGTAACGGTGTAATTGCAACAATTCGAGATCAATGGGAGCTCGAAAATTCTTTTCGCGGACGTCACATTCCGCCCGCTTTCTTTAGTTGCGCAATTTTCGCGTAATAGAGCTCCCGGGGTCGACGGACGGTGTCGTAAACACGTGCATGAAACGAGATGACATCGAGCAATTGACCAATTACGCTGTCGGCATTTGCGCAAGCTCTGGAGTGGCGCCCGTTCCGCACTGCCGTTGCAACACGGGACTATTTCGGCAGCGCCTTGGACGCCCGCCCGGGCTTGCAACACGCCATATCGCAACGCCTCATAATCCATTGTGAGTTGGGACATACGTCTGTCCCGTAAGCGGACGCCACCCGCCTGCCAAATACGGCCCGCGTTGCGGTACCCTTAGTACAGCACGCGGAATCTAAGATGAACGAAATAAAGTAGCACTGCTTAAATAGAGGTTTTGAGAGTACAATCATAGAAAAATGGACCAAACATCACCTCGGCCAAATGAGATTATACGAACAAGATGTCGAAGAATAATAAAAATTGACCCAATAACATTGGGTAAAATGAACCCAATGTTAACGCAAATTATGTACAGCCGATTCTTATTTTATAAACGTGCAATGCCAGATGAATTTAAGCTATAAAGCGGCTATAATTAGTGCTAATTTATTTTAACGTCATAGTGTTGCGATACGCGAAAACGAGGCAATTATTGCGAGTTGCAAATCTTATAGTAAGGGTCACAGAACTCCGCGCAACTCGATCTCCTTACCGCGATAAATGTCACCGGCGACGACGCTCGCTGGCCGGCCCATGCCGCCGCATTCGATTTTAAAACTAAAACAATTTTGCAACCGATGTTCACATTAGCGTTTTCGCAAGCAGCCCAGCGCTCGGTTTCAAAACTTACGCCTTGCGTTATCGCGGCTCCGATAAAGCGAGCCATGCCGCAGCCTGTGCGGTTTTGAGACCTAAATTCTGACGTTGATATAGTACGAGCGAATGCTGTATCGGGAAACCTTATTTGCCTGCCCATGGTAATTGCAACAGTTCAACAGATTTTGACATCGCTTGACATTCAGCCTCGTCACCGCTTACACCTAAAAGGCTCATTGTGTAAAGCGCAGGAACCATCTGTACTTACACAAACGTTAGTTAGTAAGGTCTCACTATCTATACACATGTCGTTTCACTTAAAGCTGAATCTTGAATGGAACTTTAAGCCTATATACCTGTACTCTCATTCCCAAAAATGGAATTACAAACTGCTTTAGTAAGATGACATCTCGTAATAAGCGTCGAGAGCATCAGAGTTTCCATATCAACTATACGCTATTAAACACACTGGGTTTAGATAAAACAGAGAGTCTAATATATAACGGTTCACAATCGATGAAGCCTGTTATCACATCGCAGCAAGAGCGCGTGTATTGCACAATGCTAGAGTGTAATTGGGCAGGGCAGCGCGGGATGGTTTCCCAACTTATCCCGGCTTCTCCGCGGCCGTGAGGCAACGCGCTTGCGACATGCTTCCTACATGCGGGTTACGAAAACTTATGACTAACTGGCGACGCAGGGCACGGAACAATCTGTAGCGGAGTTATGAATTACTGACGGAGCTAATAACGCTTGCCAAGATTTCTTCTCATTGAGACGCAATCATACTCGTACGTGTCAGTGAAATAGAGATGTAATATTTTCACCCAATGCATTGTCATAAAAATACCGATGGTTCAGTCCAGTACTTCCTTTGGTTGATATATCTTAACAATTCACTACAGATCCAGGTTAGCGGAAACACTGCACTTTTACATTTCACTTAATATTTAGTACTAATGATGCTTGTGTAGCGGTGACAGCCTAGTGGTTAGGACGTTCATCTCCTAATCAGAGGTCGGCGGTTCGTATCCGGGCACGCACCTCTAACTTTTCAGAGTTATGTGCGTTTTAAAAAAATTAAAATATCACTTGCTTCAACGGTGAAGGAAAACATCGTGAGAAAACCTGCACGCCTGAGAGTTCTCCATAATGTTCTCAAAGTCGTGAGAAGTCTGCCAATCCGCACATGGCCAGCGTGGTGGACTATGGCCAAACCCTTCTCATATTGAGAGGAGACCCGTGCTCTGTAGTGAGCCGGAAATTTGATCATGATGATGCTTGATACATTTGAATGGAAGATAAGTACATTTTGCGAAATGGAGCAGTTCATTTACTCCATCCGCTCGCGAGCTGAACACGTCTTGTTTAGTGTGTCGTCGGTCGCACAAAGCGCCAGCCGTCCGTCGTTGCGCAATACTCATACCGATATAAAGTCGAGCAGGAAGTGCATGCATGTGTGCTGCATCTGTGTCGGCTGCCATTGTTTGTTACGAAACTGTCAGGGTTGAGTTGAGCAATGGCGACTGTTGCGAAACTGAGCCGGCGCATCCCGCTAATTGTGGGCGATCTCCCACACCAGCCATCGCGGATTAACATATCAATAGCGATTATACAACACGTGTAGCATTCTTACTCGCGAACAACTGTAATTGCGTTTAATTGTCCCATCTGGTGACAGAAGCGACGGCTCATTAGCGGAACGGACGAGCCTAGCTGCTCATTTGTTCGCGGAAATGCATCCAGCAATCTTTGCATTTTCCTGCAGCCCATGCCTGTTAATATAATTTAAGTTAGGCTTATATAAACTATGACAAATTAATAAAAAATATATATATATATATATCACTTGCTTCAACGGTGAAGGAAAACATCGACACAAAAACCTGCACGCCTGAAAGTTCTCCATAATGTTCTCAAAGGCGTGTGAAGTCTGCCAATCCGCACATGGCCAGCGTGGTGGACTATGGCCAAACCCTTCTCATATTGAGAGGAGACCCGTGCACATTGGGTGCAACAAAAACAAAACACGTCGAGGCAGACCGAGGCGTCGTTGGCGTGACGAACTCGATGTCTGTATGTTGGTTGGGCCCCGAATATCCCTAGACAGAGACAAATGGAAGGAAAAAAGGCAGGCCTTTGCCCAACATTGGGACAGTACTATTGGGCTAATAATAAATAAATAATAATTATATATACTTAAAGGATAAGCTTAATGTATTACAAAGATTCAGCGTCTCCGGCACTTTGATTTTGGATGAATGAAATAGCTCCAGCCTCTCTGGCACTTTGACTTTGGATGAATGAAATGGCTCCAGCGTCTTTGGCACTTTGACTTTGGGTGAGGGAAATAGCTCCAGCGTCACTGGCACTTTGGCTTTGGATGAACAATTTTAATGACTTGAAAAATTTATTATACTATATTTTATAATATTAATTTATCGCAACATCTTCACTTTTAACCCAAATAAATATCAGTGTTGTTTGTTAAATCTGTTATTATTAAGCAAATACCATTAGCCGGGTGAACGGTCACCTCCACCAAAACAAAAGCGTTCATTTCTCGATATACGTTGGTAGATAACCACTCGTATCTTGTACACATTGCATTAAACGGTTATTAGTTAATATAATTTCAACAGAGACGTGACTCCATGACCTGGTAAAGTGTGTTTGTAGGTATATAGCAATCGGGACACAAATTTACAAAAGTTAATGTAACTTTTTTACTCATTCGTAATAACAAGGATTCGTTATAACCTATATGAAATGGTTCTAATGCTATTTTATTTGTTTTCTGTACTGAATAATGAAGCGTAAAGGTTTGTTGGTTTTTTGCTTTAGCGTATTAATCTTTGCAACTGTAAATTTGTGCATTTTATAACAAAAACATGGTTGGAATTAATGCTTGTATGAGAATTAAAGCTACTTTCATAATATCATAAAATAAATGACATCATGGATAATATGTTACCGGAATATTTAAATTTAGGCAATTTTTATATACATTATATACTTTTATATTAGGCTACTCTAGCAAATTAGGTTTTTATCCTGTTAAGCTAGAATAAGAGGAAATAAATAAATAGGTTACTTTGTATACCTCTTATAGTATATATATAAGTGTTTGTTATCACAGATTTGGTACAAAGATAAAAAAATATAAAATCATAGTAGAGTTTTAATTGGATGTTTCCGCCTAACGCGATGATGCTAAATATTGACATGTATAGGAAATATGGAAGTAACAAAGTAAAATGGTCAAATGATTCAAAACTAAAGAAGGAGAAATTAATTGGCGGAATGTCATAGATAGAGCTCTTAAACTCTTACCAATAAAATTGTATGTAATTGTATTTTCATTACAAGTTTTACAAGTAACGCGGTTTGGGGCAATAAAAGACGTTATTGACCTCGGCCGCGTGACTGTGGGTAAGGTTCGGCTGGCAGGTCTATTGGAGCGTGCGAAGCTTCCCCCTTAGAGAGATTTGCGTGCTATCGATGACTCGATTTCCAGTATCGAAAACAAATATTTTAGCAAATGGTTTGTTAATAAAAATAAAAAATCTTTTTATTGCAGGTCAGGTGGACCCATATAAAACCTTATAATTTAAATTTAGAAAAAAAAAAATGAAAAAAATGAAAATCTTTTATATATGCAAATTAATTTTACATTTCTCACATTGCGGAATTGCCAGAAGTAAATATCTATATGGCAATCACGGCCAATTTCTACAGTCAACTTAATATCGCGGTGAACATCTCGTATACGTCTGATAAAAATTTCGTTTGCTACTACTAGTTAGATACAGAGATTTAGCATTGTGACAATGGGTGTTTAACTTCGACCGTATAGCGTTCGATACATGAAGCGTGTCTACGATCGCGAGCGTGCGGATCTTGCACTAAGCTCGCTGTCCTTTCGCGGCCCGCGTCCGCAACCGAGAATCCTTCGAGGCCACGCGGTGCGCCCGCCCGCGCCGCACCGTTCGGAAATCCGGCCAACCTTCCGACCGCCTTACGACACTCCGTAACTTATTTATACGTTGCGAAATACGAATCGATTGCAACTGCAGACATCGCACTTTAGCCTTGCTATAAGGGATTTAATTAGGATCATTGCGCAGTCGCCTAAAACGGACACGAGGACTGCGGCTCCGCTCACTAGAAAAAGGGCGCAGTGACGTCACACCGAAGTGTTCCCACAACCCGCATTTGAAGTGCATTAAATCGAGGCGTTCTGTAATAAGATATTACAAACAGCATTGTTTTAACGGATTTCATTAGGATCATTTCGCAGTCGCAAAAACAGACATGAGGACTCAGGAAATCTACAATCTGAACAGCATCTGAACAGCATTGCTTTAGCGATTAGGAAGGTCACGAAAACACTGGCCTCGAATACAAGTTTATCAAACACACGCCACGTAACCGAAGAACTACAAGGGAAAGGCAAATTGGCACGTGGACTTTTAACTCCGCTCATTAGAAGTTTGCAAAGGCGTGACTGCGAAGCTTTCCCACAATCGAACCCTCTACGAGTTAATGGCAAACACGTGAAATGTACGCGTCATTGCTCAATCATAGAATTTGAACCTTATTACTCGTTGCTTAAGAGCACCTTGCAATCTGTGTACGAAACATGAAAGTATGAAATAGGGATTGCGTTCAGATTTATGTCTATAGATGTGCCTGTATATACTTGGTACGTTTATGAGCAATTTTCATTGGCGTACGCATTTATATGATTTTATCTCTAGACGCCGCACTTGTAAATAAAGCTCTTTTTTTTAAATATATTGTCAATTAATTTATAAATCATAAGTAAGGTATGCCTATTACTGCATTAAAGGTATAAATTTAATTATTTAGATGTAGGGTTAATTTTAAGGTCATTTCTAGAAAGTCACTATATCGTGTTTGTTCTTCTGAAATTTTAATGAACCAATAAAAAAAAAGGTAGACTTAATTCTAACCAGAATTTTTAGCGATTCTATATACGGTACTGATATTTGTGATTAATAAATATATGACAATATTTTGTTACTAAAAAAATCATATACCTACATACATATTTACATTTAAAATAACTATTTCTTAAAATAACACTCACTACTGTGATACGATTAGTATTGTATAGATATCACTTTTTTTTTAATATAAAATACATTTTTGGTAACAAAACCCATGCACTAGACAGAGAAGATATATATAATATGTTTTTTTCTAATTGCCGAGACGCCGTAGCCATTAAGTGGGCGCACTTTTATGTTGCCAGATTTTTTGACAATTACAACAATCTTCACCGTGATAAACAGATTACGAAATATTTAACGAGGGTAACCTTAACTTGAGCGCTCAATAATGTCACGAATAACGATCGGCTCATAAACATGCATGGAACTCACTATAGCCACTATCTCTGTATAGCACTTCTTAAATTATCCAGTATTGCTATCAATCTCGGTTTACGATAGGGGTTTAATCACTGTGAAAGTGAAGAAAAAAAGTACTGCATGCGGAAACCCAATAGAAATACACCTTCGGGGGCAAAAATAATGAAAACTAACTCACCAAAAAACATAGAAGTATACAAAATAATTCATCAAAGCAACACAGAAGGTTGCATTCACTTTCAAAAGCGCCAATTATATAGGCCTACGTGCATAAGTGTTTTTTTTAGTTTAGTTTGCGCCAGGTTACACCGTAACATGCCGTCAGATGAGATATCCGTCAAACGCTAACTCGCTATCGAATAAATCGAGCAAAAAAAGGTGCCTTTTGCCAGAAATAGATGGACCCTTTTCAATATTCGTCCGCCTCACTGTTTCGCTGCAGGCTATTATTAGGTCGTCTGAAACATCGCGTGCATCGGACTGCCGTACCATGCCCACCTGTCTTCCACAATACCTAGCTTTCCCATATTTAACCCAGGCTTGACTGAGTACCTACGCGTTATTAATATACCACCCTACCTAGTGGCAAGTTACCACCCTACCGACAACGACGTGTCGCCAAGCGATGCACGATGTCGCGTATAAACCGATTAGGAGTATGGGTTTACCATACCCCTATCAAGCTAGCCCTCTACCATCTTAGACTGTACCATCACTTACCATCAGGTGAGATTGCCGTCAAGGGCTAACTTGTAGTGGATAAAAAAATTACGTCTTAGGCAAACAAATGTTATACTTTGAATATATTGATTTGGTAGCTACTAGCTAGCTAGCTACCTGTTATAAACGGAAGACATGCATCTGATTAAATATTAGTAGTTCAATAACACTCCTTTGGGAAAGAAAGCGTCTTGCGTAGTTTCTATTGAGCGGTCTCTCCGTTCCCTATTTCGTGTCGATATGCGTAATCACACCAAACATTGAACCCTTAGTCCGTGTACACGAATCTCGATCACTTTACGTTATTGTCGGTGTCAATGCTATTTATAAGATTACCTTTACTTATGGATTTTAACAAAACGTTTCGCTACAGAATAGAAAACAGGATTATCAAAATTGGCTTTAGATATGCATCATGATCAACCCATTACCGGCTCAGTACAGAGCACGGGTCTCCTCTCAATATGAGAAGGATTTGGCCATAGTCCACCACGCTGGCCATGTGCGGATTAGCAGACTTAAAATATAGTGGTTAAAATAAAATAACTTAAATCGTCCTAAAGCCACTGCTTTTTAAAAACCCATCTTCGGTACCTATCTAAATTTTATAATGATTTCGCTAAACCCGTTAATCTAGTTTGGGGGAACTCGAAATTGAATTAAGTTTTCGAAAACCAACTCGTTCTAGAGGCACCGTTTCAAAGTGTGCATTTAATGCATTTCGAAACGATGCGGCGGCTGTGAAATACGAGGTCGCGGTGCGCCCAAAGCCCGTGATGTGATGAAACGAAACCTATTGCGTCATCGAGCGGCTTTATGGTTCGCCATGTAATTATTTACATGACATTACAGTTGCATACGAGAGCTCCCGAACGAGAAAACTGTTTCGCAGCGCTAAGGGCCTTAATTCACGCGGCGTTCACCTTTCTTACAGTCCACGCGCGTTAATATTAAACAGTAAGGCCATCCATGTAAATGGTAGGTCCCAGGGTAGATTTCTCAAACGTCTAAGTTCTGGTTTGTCATAGTTGGTCCGGTTGACCCGCAATACAGTCATTAACCATTGCATGTTTGTGTTTTACAAACTGCTATTATAGCCCTTGCTACCTTAGACATCATAGACTAGAATCATCGCTCAAAACAGCATGTTGTTAAACAAAACACTTAAAACTTTCATCATCAGCATCATCCAATATTCATCCTCTGCTAGACATAGGCCTTTTTAAAGCAGCGCCGACGTATCCTATCTCTGGCTTTTCGCATCCAATCGATGCCTGCCACTTTGCCACTGCCTAAACTGTCACGGTCTGAAAAAAATCGCCGACCAAATTCCTGCCTATATGCCGTATCTATGTAGGCCCTTACAAGCAAGCATAACCTACCGCTTTACTAATTAGCCGAACGCGGGAATCGTTAATAGCGATCGGTCAAAGCTTCGCGCACAAAGGGATCCATTACGGACGCGCTCATTCGAGCGTATAGTTATTATAGTGGTATCACTGTAGGCACATTCGCGATTTATTTGGGTCACCGGTCAATGCACGTCAAATGCAGTTGACCTAACAATATAACTGGTTAAACGAACCTTCGATTGTGTTCTGCATATCTATTGCGATAGCGTAACTATTAATAAAATGGCCTGTTGAGTTTGACCCGCGAAGTTTTGAAACCGGACCAATCTAAGATTCTCTATCTTACCTAGTCTAGTCTTACCTCTGGACTTAGCTATGGTGAAAACGAATCAACGTGTCAATGTGTCCTACATAAGTTTGTCTCCTTGGAACATTAACTTTGGATAAACTAAGTCAAAGTACGCTCTCGGCATTAGACTTTCGTAGACGTGTTTTTTTAAGTTATAAAGCATACAAGTTCCCCAAATAAATATATACTACTAGTATGCCATTGCTTGATTAAGTCGCCTATTTTATGGAAGAAAAGGTTTCCCATCCACTCTCCATCCAGTAATAATGTAGCTTAGTTATAGATTATAACGCTAAGGAATTCTATATAGAAAAAACTTATCAGTTTACAATTTTTTCCATTTTTAGTGTGTTCACACTTATAATCGAAAAACGTATTTGTCACACGTTCCAACCAGGCTTAACTATAGAAGTCCCGATATAATTCCGAAGCCTGGAATAGAAGCGGGAACCTTTCATTGTGTGCGCCTAGAAAGGTAGCCAACGTACCTGTCTTGCTGAGTTTATAAATTTGTTTCTCTTGTTGCAGGACGACTTTAAAACTAGAGTCGCTGGAAGACGCCGTAGTATTAGATGACCCAGAAGAAGATCTCCTTCAAGACAAGAGAGGGTGTCCAGCGTACGTGTCGCCCGAGATCCTGAGAGCTCATCGGACGTACTCGGGCAGAGCCGCTGACATGTGGTCGCTAGGCGTCATACTATACACCATGCTTGTCGGAAGGTAAGTCCACTTTGGCATACTTTATTGATGGATTAGTATTGCAGATTACTGCTTATAAACTCATTTTGGTATTCGTTATATTAGTAAGCAAGCAAGTATCCTGATCTGACATAACTCGATACCAATTAATCTCCTTACCTAACAAAAGCGATTCAAATTTTTTAGCATTTTGTCGTAGTTAGTTATTTGATTATTATTTTTATAAAAATTTTAGCAAATTATTATCGTAATAGGTTTTTAACTACGTTTTAGGAAGGGAAACTCAAGGGCACTCATTTTTGAACTTAGGTTGTTCCAAACTTAGACATCAATGATCGGGATTTATGAAATACCGAGTGTGTAGGTTTACCTCACTGTAAAAAGTAACTTTTTTTGCACCGCTTTCGTTACAATAAACGGCTCTGAACCGCGATGCCAATCGCTCGACTATCTTGCACACTCATTAAAACATTTAGGTAATTAATTGCGCATAAATAAACCGTGGGCGTCTTCACCTGCCAGGCGTGGGACTTACCGTTTTTAGAGATCGCACTGGAAGGGTCGACGCGACCGTTGGCGACAACAGGGATGATCACCTGTCGGCCGTTACGGACCAACGGCTCGCAATTATATCACCCACATGTAAGTCGAGTCAAATCTTCGGCACCTGCCGGTCGCCGCGGTCATGTGGCGAAGACGTTCGTGCCCCACCCCCGCCGGCTCCAGCCCGCGCACGCACCTGCCGTTCGCGATCCTTTGTTTTCTACCTTTTTTCGAGGCCGTGCACCCGTAATTTAAATTCGAAACTCGGGATTTCGCCGCAATCGACGGCATCACCTGTCGCCGGAAGGGTTCCATCGAGCTTACCTGAGTTTTTGTTTCGCATCTGCCCTTCTCAAACGACAATCGGATCGCCGCCATTAATTCCAATTCTCTGCTATGAAAAACCTCACCAATTTGTGGAGATCTATCCTAATGCCGGTAATAATGAGCTCACGTTATCTTTTAAAGGCGATAAGAAATCGAGCCAGTTCTAAATCAATCCGGTGTTCCAAATGGCAATTTAACTAATAGTTTTGGGCATTTGTGTAGACAATTAACTGCCTCGTTGGTCTAGTGTTAGCGTGTTCTAACGCAGATCACGTGGTCGTTTTCAAGGTCCGGGTTTTCTGTCAGTAAATTCTAGTTGCCGTGATAGTATAAATATCGTTTGAACCTGCAAACTTCAAACTTTGAAATCCGCTCTCCTAACAGAAAGGCATTGTGTGAGAATGTGCCGTGCTAATATTATTTTCCTCTTGTTACAGATATCCGTTCAACGATTCCGAGCACGCGTCGCTTTTCGCGAAAATATCACGCGGGTACTTCGTGGTGCCGGAGTGTCTGTCGTCGCGGGGAAAGTGCCTGATTCGATCTCTGCTGCGGCGGGAAGCCTGCGAACGGTTGAGTGCCCGGGATGTTCTGCGCCACCCGTGGCTGGCGCGGGACCCGAGGAATGAGCTGCCCCCGAGAGCCGCGGCGTCGCTCGACCGCCTCGTTCCTGACGTGCCCATGGACGATGACTACGTCTAACCCTTACTTTCATACACACCCGGTGCTGGCATCGGTGTACTATGTTCCATAATCGCATCATCGCGCAATAGCAAAGCCTGGGGTTGCCATTTGCGTTGCCAACGCTAGTTCCGCAAAGCTCGTTCAAGCTAGGACATTGGAAGTGTTCAATATTGTAACAACGCTGATTGCTTTGGAATTGAGCAAGCTTTGTGCAACTGGGAAATCAGGGTTCGTCTGTCGGGACGCCTACAAATAACGAGCTTCTAAATAATATAAATAATAAACAAGAGTCAAATGGTAGCCCCTTACGGCCCGGTGAGTCCATCCAAGGCATTTAACTTTTCGGTTAAAGAATGTTCTGGCCTAATTTCGTGCAAGCTTGCGGTTGCTCACTGAAACGTCGGCTCGAATACCACGCTCCGTCAACGATTAAATTTCAGAAAGTAGTATCCCAAGCCAAATAAAGGTCTCCATCGAGATTTTAATTTAGTGATTATAGGCCGGGAGAGGGCGGCGGGCCCGCTCCCCCCTCGGCCGCTTAATTTATGAAATACATAGACGCGAACGCTACCACGATACGAATCGCATAAACCGGCGAACACAAACGCGCTATTAAATGGAGTTTCAGTTGTAAGCGGCGCTACGTGTTGGCTTTTACGAGCTGTGGTATAGTTGTAACGTTCGTAATGACAGAATAAGTGAGACTGATAACGCGTTCTTGTGATCTAACTATGAATGTTAAGCGATCCATCTTGTTTTGTGTAAACCAAACTGCTCTCGGCTCTTAGCCGTCTTATTGTATCAAGTGTCCACACGGTCCGCGAGGATTCGGCTTCGTACTGTTATATTTCGAATGGATATTAGTATTACTCTTTGCAAATTTTCTATTGTACAGAACATTTATTTTTTAGCAGATTTTCTATAGATGCCTATTAACGCTAATTTCGTAATATAGAAAAGGAAACAAATACTAATTCTAAATCTCTCTCGCACTCAGTTATAAACGTCAAAGTTTGTAAAGGTTTTTTATTTTATTTCACTCATCATGCTGGCATAACTCTAATCCTAGTTCCAATCTACATCCAATGGTTAAAGGTTGCCAATGGACGTTAACTTAAAAACGTATAACAGTACGAAGCGTTCTTTTAACTACTGCGTTAATTCCTGTTAAATAAATCATATCAATTTCACATCAATATAGATGGGTATATTGCATTGGAAGTTGTTTCTATAATATAGTATTAGGGGAAAATACATAAGTGTATATTTTGTATTTATATTTAAAAGAAAGTAATATTATGTCGTGTAATTGTGATCTCCACCGATGTTATTTAGCGATTATATTGATTTGATCTGAGAGGTGATGAGCGATTTTTTCATAATATTTTAAATCGGCCTAATTTGTCATCCTAAATATGAACTAACAAAAACAGTTTTGTTTTTCATGAAATTGTATTTGCGGTGTCTTGTTGCTTAAACAGTTGTAAATAATCACGTTTTATATGGACATTGTGAACGATTTAAAAAGAAATATGTCTGTTTGAAATGTATGGGTAAATCGTCCACTAGCTCTCAGTGTATTGCCATTACGTTGTTACGCAGAAGCATTACCCTTTTGTTTCACAGCGATCAGTTGCTTCCATCATAGAGTTATTATATTTTATTTGAGTTTCGGTTATTTGAATCATTGTGTTTTCGGATATACTCGATTAATTTGTTAATCATCTATATTATATCAATCAAAAATTTTTTTTTATAATATTTACGTCACCACCACGTACCGAATAAAATCGTAGTTTGGTTTGTGCCATTTATTTAATTTAAACTAATTAATTTATTCGTTGTTTTAATTGATGGTGTGATGGCAGCACTTCTTCCTATTAATTAATTATTATTACCATTTGGTACTTGGTGTTGATTTTAAAATCGATTCGTGAAAATCATTTTGGTGTTTTTTTTTTCATTTAAACGGAATCGTTCCAAAAAAATCGATTGTGTTACCATGATAATCAATCAAAATTGTTATTTTTTTTTTTATATTTCAGCCTTGTTACATCTTATTTGGATTCCTGTTAGTTCTTTCATGTATTGAAAGTGTATCGAAGTCAAGTCTTTCGTTGAAAGCGTACTGTACAATAGTAGTTTACTGTAAAATATACTATTAATACTTTAATTTATACAAACTGTAAATAGAGCTTAAGATATGATAAGGTTATCAAAAAAAGAAAGAATGATAGAGGGAATAAATAATTTAGAAAAATAAATCTTACTTTCATTGTTATAAACCTACGTACCCCGAGTTTTCATCGAGTAGGCATTTAATATTTCTAATAGGGGAAAATTTAAAAAGGAAACTTTTGGTTCAGCCCCCACATGGTCTTAGCATCTATGCTAACCCGTTAAGTTATAACTGTACGTCCAGTTATCTTGAACGAAATCTATACGCACGCCGATGGTTACGCGAACACGACACTTATATCACAATGTAACGCCAAATTAGAATTTTAAGTGATTTGTACAATATCTGAGTACATATAACTCGTAGTGTACTGTAAAATATACAAAGCTATGATAGCCTAGTGGTTAGGACGTCCGCCACCAAATCAGAGGTCGCTCGAGGGGGCTCGATCCCGGGGACGCACCTCGAACTTTTCGGAGCTATGTGCGTTTTTAAGCGATTAGAATATCACTCGCTCCAACAGTGAAAGAAAACATCGTGAAACCTGCATGCCTGATAGTTCTCCATAATGTTCTCAAAGGCGTGTGAAGTCTGCAAATCCGCACATGGCCAGCGTGGTTGACTATGGAAAAACTATTCTCATATTGAGAGGAGACTCGTGCTCTGTAGTGAGCCGGCATGGGGTTGATCATGATGACGATGAACTCGTAGTATTTCAAATTACCTCTTGTCTTGTGTCTTGCTTGACTCTTGGCATGCTTTAGAACCTCACTGATACACTTATTTACTTAGGGCACTACAGTTCGAGGAAGGTCACCCATGCGATGGACCGATCATATAAAGTCTGCTGTGGGCGGTCCTTTGCACAAATCAGAAAGCATATCTATATATACAAAAATGAAAGATCACTTACATACTTACTGATTAAACACGAGATCTCAAAAACTATTGTACGTATAAAGCTATAGTTTAGCAAGTAGGTAGTTGATAGTTAAGAGATGTCAACTAAGAAAGGATATTTAGAAATTCCACCCCTAAGGGGGTAAAATAATGGGTTGAAGTTTGTTTGAAAATCCTGTGTTTTTTAATTTAGAAACACGAAAATCGGCAATTTGACATTTGCCTGTAGCTTACTTTCTGAAGCAGGGCATTGGCCGCACGGGTTACCTCAATCTCAAGTTAAATCAGCAATTCTACGCAGACGAAGTCGCGGGCAACAGCTAGTATTATATACTTCTGCAGATGCCTAATTTATTGTCAAAATAGTACCTACCTATTTGCCGAACAAGAATGAATTGAGGAAAATAAAACGAAAACTACACAAAAAGATATGATACGAGTTTACTTATTCATTAACCATGCACGATTGTTTGAGTCAGCGGTCATTAGTAGTAATAAGTGATAAGCTTAATATACCCAGCAATAGAGTTTAGCCTACTTTGATCTAGTTTGATTTACCTAGTCGGGAGGGAAAACTACAAGGATATGTTAACTAATTCGTGGTTCATAATTGTTTTCAAGGAAGCTGTGATAGCCTACTGGTTAGGACGTCAGCCTCCTAATCAGAGGTCGGGGGTTCGAACCCGGGCACGTACCTACAGCTTTTCGGAGTTATTTGCGTTTTTAAGCAATTAAAATATCACATTCTGCACCTGCACGCCTGAGAGTTCTCCATAATGTTCTCAAATGCGTGAGAAGTCTGCCAATCCGCGCATGGCCAGCGTGGTGGACTATGGCCAAACCCTTCTCATATTGACAGGCGACCGCTCAGAGGGCTCTGTAGTGAGCCGAGAATGGGTTGATCATGATGATTTTTTTTCACAAAGTTGAAGTAGTACAGTAAATATTTATATTTTTAGTATTTTATATATCATTGGCAACATACAATGCTGTAGGTACCTACATTATAAAAAAATTATAGATTTTGTTGGATATGTATATCCATTTTAAATAAGCTATGTCCTATCAACAATCAAAACTTTTTCATTCTAGTGAGTTAATGGCACATTCGTAAACTTAAACCAAATCTACGAGAGTTCCAAAACGCGCCCCTGGTCTGAGAAGTTGCACTTTGCACTGAAAACAATTTAAGAGCAATATTTCATATCCAAGCTTGTTTATGATTTACATAAACCTTAATAAACGCTGTAGTAAAACTTTTCTACAAGTTAACGTTTGATATAAACTTTGAACTTATTGAGACACATCCCAGAAATGTCACTTGATGATTCGTTGCCACAATTTTTGCAAGAATTAAATTAGTTATATTTAATTCGAATGTCATCGCGCATCGGTATTTATTTATACAGGTACCAGCGACGAAATTAATTCTTTCGGCTGACGGCGCGAGAAAATATTTTTCCTTGGTAGCTACACCATAGAGTCTATGTAGATGTATGTCCCAGTTTTTTCAATAAAAAGGAATAGTTAGAAAATCGCTAAAACGCCCGTAATCTCGTTGACGCTCGGAGTATACCATAAGTAGTTTTACAATATTTTCAATTGTACTTCGTTGGTCGTTTTAGTGGGTATCCCAGTCGGAGAGACCCACATACCCGCCCTGACATTACGTCCTTATTTCTCGACCAACGTAAAAAAACTTTGCAATAGTATGTCTATACATTCCCTTGAGGAACATGTAAGATCGACGTGACGCCCCAACTTATATTTTGCATTACACGTACCTACTTATCTTCTGCAAAGATTCTTAGATAAAATGGCGATAGTATATTTGCATAAATATTCCACTATTTCCGTTGAAAAAACTAGTGCGATTAGATATGATGTTGACACACTTTTGATGAGATTTACCTACTATTTGTATCTACCAATAGCAGGTAAATCTAACCTAGATAGGTATTTCATCAAAAATATTAATAAGAAACGAAAAATTGACAGGGAGAAAGGAAGAAAAACAATAGAATTTCGAGTTTTTTGTTTGTTTATTGACTACGATTAACTTAATAGACAAGACATAAATAAAATACAAAACTATTAACAACCAATACAAACAAATATTGGTAAGGTTCTAGCTTGCTAAATTATAATATCTGTAAAAATTCCAATTATTTTACCAAATAAAATGCTCAAGGACATAACATTAAAATCTGAATTTAGCATTTTTTTTATAGAGTGATCATATTACTAACAGGAAAATAATCCATCATAAACGACTGAAGTAGGTATGTAGTCATTTTTCTGTTATTCTTATGACGTACGTGACGTTTATATCTGCAATAGCTAAAATAGCGAAAGACTGCAATTTTATCTTCACTGGTTCATATATACAAGAATTAAATTCCATTTTAAATATTTTCGACTCGGTAGCATTAAGTTTGCACAATCAAAACACTATGACGTCAAAGTAAAATGAACTTTAAGATTTTACATTAGAGTCGCCATTTCTGCACTACAGTTTTTTATTTTCCAACATTCACAGAGACTGTGGAAGTTTAAACAGATTTGAGTTTTAAAACTAGATTGCTACGATTCAATATACTATGACGTTGGTGTGTTTCGATATTCGATTGGGACTATTTGATTGTGACCTTCTTAATACATCTAAGAGGTATTTTGGGTCAGGATGTTTCTTGAAAGAATTTTCAAAGAAAAAGTCATAAAAAATACAGTATTTAATAACCAAATCATTTTTAAGTTTTATCGCTATTTTAGTATAGATCCTTTCGTAGTGCTCACGTTATGTTCTCACTGTTTGGTTCATGTAATTATAATGTTTTAATGTTATATTATGTATTTAGATCACCAAAAGTGTATAATTGTTTTTAATATGCGACAACTGTTGGTAAGTATTTTACAAAATGAAACTATGAGTATGTATAATTGTAATACATTGTTCTAATATAATCGCTCCGCCTTGCTCGGTCCGTGCACGGCCGCGTACTCTTGCATTCGCCGCTCGAGCTCGGGACGGAAGTGTCGGATGAGGCCCTGGACGGGCCACGCGGCGCCATCACCAAGAGCGCAGATCGTGTGTCCTGGTGGTGATGGAAATACAAGGAAGTTATTAAAACTTATCACTACTAATACTGTTTTTTTTAAATATATTATTAAAAAATATATAAAATTAGACATATTAAGTCTAATCAAATTCAGCTTGAATTGTGAAGTTTGTCTTATATTTTTAAGTATGCTTGCTATATAGAGGATTTTATGGCATTTCAATGATACATCCCTGGTCCGTGGTCTTTTCGTTGGCAAACGTTTCACTTTTATGATTTATTAACTACAACTCAATGTTAATGTTTATGTGGATTGGATCTATATTGCATAAATTGGTCCAATTATTAAGGATGGTATTTAACGAATGGGTTTCTAGAAGTAACTGAGAAAAAGGCATGGGTCCTTAATTAAAAACAAACACACTCTAGGTTTCAAAGAGCTAAATAAATCTGGGTAGATCCACCCCTATACATACATAGATTTGTCACAAGTATTTATAAAAGCAGACAGATCTATATTATGCTTTGAATGTTTCATTTATTATTTCACCTTTATTATATAAATATGGGATATGATGTATCATACATAAATATATGATATACCATTTTTTTAATGTATGTATCATAGGTCCACATTAAAAGATCATTTCCAAGCATATAAGTTACAATAACGAACAATACATTATATCCCTTTAAGATGTTTATAGTAAAATATATTATATTATACAATAATATATTAATTTGATACTGACCTTCAATTTGCTTGGAAAGTTCCCATAACATGTCAATTTCTTTAGGTGACGCATTACCATCGACGAATCTGGAATTAAAAAATATAACATCAACAATCAATACTTTCTTTTGCATAATTGCTCCAGACAAATATCGCAAGGATCACGGGAGTGATGTTTGATAGTAAATTGATAGGTGCCTGGAAATTCTTCGTTAAATGGCAAATGGTCTTATTCTATCTCTTTTATTGATTGAGCTTGTTAAGCAATTGGCATGGGCAATTATCAATTATCGTACCTACGTAGCTATCCGTCCATTTAGATATCCCTCTTAAAGGTGTGGAAAAAAAAATTGGCTGACGCTACATGAAATTTGAAATTTGTTTGCACACAAATTTATAGCAAATTAAAAAAAAATATTTCTGGGATATCTCTCAATATGTTCAGAGTTTAATATAAACGTAAGCTTAAAATGTCCTATTATAGTGTAAAAAATAGACAAGCTTGGCTAAGTGCAAATTTCACACAATAGTGAGACTAGCCTTCGATAGAAGCCAGTGGAAACAAATAATCCGCACGAGGTTGCAAGGACACCTCCAGGACCACGATCTTCAGTAATGAAGAAACAACTGGAGAGAGGGGTATGAAATATTGCTCTAACAAGATTGCTCTTAAAAATAGTTTTAAGTGACTATGTGATGGTAATAACAAAAATTGTATTTACTAGGTTTTTTGCGAGCTTCTTAGACTAAGACACGGTTCGAAACCTCATAGCTTTAGTTTTAAGTTTATGAATGTGGTTGTCATTATATATATACTATATTTTAAGTTCAATCTATCTAATCAACTGTATAATTTAAGTTATTTATTTATTTATTTATGATGCATCATATGCAATGCCTTTTAATTTGATTCATTAATTAATTAATTGACTGATTGATTGGATTGATTGATGGACTGATTGAGGATGACAAAGATTCTAGATACCGAAGACAAATCTGTAAAATGGTACTAGAGCGACATAACTCACCGGTACATAATTTTGTTCATCCACGATACACCCTCGCGGCACGGCGTGCATTGTCCACACGACTCGTGCTTGTAGAACATGATGAGGCGAGCTATGGCCTTCACGATGTCCGTAGATTTGTCCATCACTATAATGGCTGCTGTACCCAGAGATGTCTGAGCCGCCACTAAGCCGTCGAAGTCCATTAGTACAGTCGAGCACACACTGAAAATATAGTTTTTTGGATTACAATAATTGTTGAAAAAACATTGACTATAGTCTTCTATCTTTGGCATTAACACTTTTATAGTTTCTTTTTACATATAATATAACATTCTTGCACCTACAGATATTACTAGTTTATCTGGTTTTATCCAAGCATATCAATGTAGGAATGATATAATTTTAGAATTAATTTCTTTTGTACACAGGGTTAAAAGATACTTTGATAAAAGGTACTTTGGAAAACAAACAATCATTCAACCCAGTTAACAGTCACAAAAAAAACTCATTAACAAGTCATGAATTTACTTTTATAATATATTTCTTAATATAAGAAAGTTATGCAATACTTTAATAAGGACAAAATTGCTACCACTGTTATATGAATGTAGATCTGTTATATTAAAATACTCATAGTTGACTATGACTTGATTAACTGTGTGTTCTGTAAAATTATATAGTTTTATTCTAATATTTCATATTTTTATTATTTTATTAACTATATTTATGTATATATTTTTTTCTAATATTTCATATTCATACATAATGGTTGTTGATAGGTAAATTTAGAATATTGACAGTTGGCTTAAAATTACTTATAAAAACTTGTTTTGAAGTTTTTTTTTAAATATACTCAAAATATTGCTTTATCAAAAGTTTTATATACATCAAATACAATAAACAATAATGGAATTCAAAATTACTTGTTTAATTTTTTCTCCTACAACTTAATCAATAACCTTAAAACTATAATACTTACTCTTTAGGTATTAATGGTGTTGAAGATCCACCGGGAATGATAGCCAGCAGATTGTCCCAGCCTCCGGTGACGCCGCCAGCGTGCCTCTCAATCAGCTCTTTGAGAGGAATGCTCATTTCCTCCTCTACAGTGCAAGGCGTGTTAACATGACCCGAGATGTTAAACAGCTTGGTGCCACTGTTACGCGGTCGACCGAATGAGGCGAACCATGAGCCTCCGCGGCGGCAAATAGTCTGAAACATAAACCTTAATTTGAGATAAACGGTCTCATTGATCTACTATTTGTAGTGTCAGTAGACCATCATTTAGGCCTTTACGTCTATTATAGACGGTTCAAACATTGTCTCGGAGGCATTTTCTCCTGTGACTGTGGAGACCAATCCGTGAATGACAGTTACGTCCGCACTTACTGCAGCAAAACCCAACGACCAGAGACGCATTCCCGCCACTGGAACACCTTCTCGCTCGCTTTTGAGCTAACACTTTAAACCAAGCATCGTCGTGCACTCTACACCCCTCACCCACGCCTTTCCTCCATCCGTTCCCGTCTTCCGCAAGCTTCTTCTCTCTTTTCTCTTGATTTTAACATTAAACACAAGAATTGGGAGAAGTCAGTAGACCATACTGATATGAAGTATATTAGATTTTACTGTTAATAACTCGCAGTACCAGCCTGGAGTTAGGGAATTGGCATTGTATAGTCTCAACCCTAGGTGTGTGCTCCAAGTTATTATTATGGAGTACAAAATAATTTTCAATTAGATTGAGCCTGTAGTGTGTCCAAACTCTGTGTAGCTGCTCTTCTAATTAGGTTTATAATGTTGATATTAAAGATTTAAAGCAACTTGTTCCACCTTCTCCAGGCGATAAAGATTCCCCTGTACCTGGTAGAGGAGCATAAAAAAAATATGCAATTTATAACTTTGTGAGTATTGTATGGATTATCTAGTAATTGAGCGACATACAAATTTCATATCAATCCAATTTTGCCAATCAACTCTTGGTACAAAAAAAATATAAAAAAATAAAAATAATATAGTAAATACATGATAAGTTTAAAAGTGAACACTTACTGGTGATACAGCAATGGTCTCCACATTGTTGACAGTCGTAGGGCAACCAAACAGGCCAACATCAGCGGGGAATGGCGGCTTAAGGCGCGGCTTGCCCTGTTTGCCTTCAATAGACTCAATTAGGGCAGTCTCCTCCCCGCAGATGTAGGCTCCTGCTCCTCGGTGGACAAACACGTCAAAGTCGTAGCCAGAACCGCATGCATTTTTACCAATTAACCCAGCTTGATATGCCTGTTTTAGAAAAATAATACTGAGTTCTCAAAATAATATCGAGCAACAGCTGACCTGGCAAACGTTGTTTTGCCACATAAATTTATTTTCTAGAAAAAAAAACTAACTTATTGTGTGTAAGGAAGTGGTATATGAGTGAAAGAGGCATGAAGCGCTGTGAATGATGAGGGAATATAAAAATAACATAAATATTGTTTATGTTCAAAATGTATAGTTAAATTAGAGTGAAAAACATTCACAATACAGGCAATAATTGTTCAGTTATTGAGCAGGATTACAAATGATTAAATTACTACTGACTATTAAAAAATAGGGGCTGGCGATAGAAGGGACGAGAAGATATGTATGGGATGAACCCTAAATTTTCAATTTAGGGTTTTATGTATTTTTCAATGCCACATAATACAAACATAAAATAAAATAAAAACAAAAAAAAAATTTTTTTTTTTGGGTTGGATTTGGGGGACACCCCTTATCACTAAGGGTTTTGAAAAAATGGATAGTATCCGGTTCTCAGACTTACTGAATATGCATAAAAAATTTCATAAGAATCAGCCATTTAGGAGGAGTATGGGAATGAACATTGTGACACGAGAATTTTATATATAAGATATGATTTAATGTATCAGTATTTCGCCATTCTTCCATTTCTCATTTATAACACTCTTTAGGATATGTATAATGTACAGCTCTATCTTCTTGAAGAAATAAACAACAAAGCAGCAAACTATTAACTGTAAATTGATAAATCTAGACATTTTATATGGCTTGTAGATTAAGTGGCTTACCTCAGCAATAGCCACTTGCAAGTTGCTGGCTTCATTGTAAAACTCTCCTCTGATATAAATATAAGCAGCCTGGGCTCCTATAGCCCTTCCAGCTACTAAACAACCCTCAACCAGCTTGTGGGGATCATGACGCATGATCTCTCTGTCCTTGCATGTACCAGGTTCTCCTTCATCAGCATTTACAACCAGGTATTTGGGACGGCCACCTGAAGGCTTATTCATGAATGACCACTTCATACCAGTGGGAAAGCCTGCACCTCCACGGCCACGGAGACCAGATGTTTTGAGTTCATCTAAAGGAAGTAAAAGCAGTTTAGCAATGTGATTTTATATAAAAGAAATAAATGCTTTTCACATATAAGACACATATTCTCAATCCATCAAACTTACAAACCTTGGACAGAAGTGGAACTACAGTCAAATACATGCATTTACCTATGATGATTGCAATTTATTGTGTAATAAATATTATTGAGGTATAAAAAAGTTGTGTGTACATTTGCATATAATGCATTTATTGTTGGTATTTGGATTAATTAGTATTCTTTGAGTACACAGAAAGAAATTCAAATAAACTTATTTCTAAAGATTAACTTGCAGCTCAGTGGGCCACAATGGATAGCAGAACATCTTGCTTAGCACCACATACATTTTGTTGTGTTAAAAAAGCACTGTAGTCAGTCTTAAAAATAGGAAGATACTACCAAATAGTCTGCTTGTTTTAAATTTAACAGGCAAACGATTTTTACTACGTTGACTAAAACTGACACCTCAACAAACTTGTTTACTATGAGCAATATGCATTTATTAAAATGACTATTATTATGTCACAATATGGTGACACAATGTGAAAAAGGCCAGTACTTACTTACAATCCAGTCAGTACCCTTCAACAAAATTTCCTTGGTCATATACCAGTCTCCTCGACTCAAAGCCCCTTTCAACCGCCAGTCGTGCCTTCCATAAAGGTTCGTGAAAACCCTGTCGCTGTCACTAAGTGGACCGAATTTCGTCTTAGTGCTCTGGGTTTGTTGAAATCGTACTGAACCATTGTTGATACTAACCAAGGGTCCCACAACACCTGAAGCAAAGAAATACGTCAAAATTATGTAAGTCGTCCAACTGCGCACTGATCGCAAGATTGACTGCGAGAATCTTATCTAAAGAGGTTTGTCAATAAACTAAGAAATGGTATTAGCTATTATGAATTTCTACTTACCGATATGGGATTTTGTGGCTTGAACAACCCTTGCTAGCGCACCAGCCATTTTTCGTTTCTTTGGAAATCCAATGGAGAAATGTCTTCAGTTAAACGTCAAAACATTTGGAGCACAGACTGAGGCAAGGATAAAAATATCGAGTCAATCAGAATATAAACGTTATATTCAGATATCTACCTCATATATGAGGTCTATCAAGTATCAACCCGCATCGCAGACAAAATTTGAAATTGAAACATTAATTAGCACACGTACCTATGTATAGAGTAGAGTAGAGTAGAGTAATTAATCTTTTGTTACCGCCTTTATTTTTGTCACGAAGTTGAAAACCTATTTGCGCAGCAAACAAAAGTCGTATATCAAAAGAATTTTAAATATTTATGAACATTACATAAGTATACATTTTTTATTGTGTTTATTTATTCAAAGACTTTTAACGCTTTTTCCATTTTAAACGAAATACAAATGTTCAATAATGTTTCTTTTGTTTAAAAAGTCACGATACGCCACTATTCTATCTTAAACGTAGTACCTACCTGTCCATATTAATCTTTGGTAGCTAAAATAGTTTAAAAAAAAAACATGACAAGCAAGCAAATAAAGCAAATGTTTACTTTTTCCTTCGTAAACAAAAACGATATATTTTTAAATACTAACTAAATTGGTACATACACGTCCACTTGGGAATTTTTATCCTAATATGAAATATATTTTTCGTTTTTATCATATTTTTACAATTTATCGTTTTAAAATACAAGTACGCTATGCTCACTATTATAATCTTTTAATCTCTAGGTCTACATGATTCGCACTTAAAGTGAGATACGTAATGTACCTACTTTGTTATTTCAGTAATAGAAATAATATAATGGCAGCCGTAATTCCTGCAGTCACTAGGTTATCAAACCGAATAATAAGGATTCTCGGATGCAATCCAGGACCTATGACGCTGCAGGGTACCAATACTTATTTATTAGGAACAGGGAAAAAGTACGTAAAATTTGTTATCTCTGTTATACATAACGATGTTTATATTTTATTATCATTAGGTACATAAAGATCTGAACAAAAATGATCAATAGACAAAATACTAATAACTTTGGATGTGGATCACCCAATCATTGACTAAATTCTCAATTTTTTTTTTCAGGTTTTTTTTTACAAACCTTAATCTATGCAAAGTTACAGTTAGCTAGTATAAATATAGAATTCTTTCAATAATATGTAAGTCATTGAGTTGCTATTAATCACACTGCTGAACCAATTTGGATGGAACTTGTGTTCTAGTAACTGATGGCTGGTTTAGATTTGACCATTTAGGTGGCACTGTGATCAGATTCTAGGAATTTTATTATTTAAAAGTAGAACTATATGGGTGTGCTCTGAACCCTTTCACACCTAGCCATGTATTATCTTCCTATTATAAAGATGTTTAGAAAAGGTTTTAAAAATATTTATTTGACTCATTTTACTATTATATTTCCAGCCGTATTTTGCTAGACACAGGTGATAAGGGTATAAAAGATTATCAGGAGAATCTGTCTAATGTTATTACATCTGAAAAGGTTAATATTGAACATATAGTGGTAACACATTGGCATCATGATCATATTGGTGGGGTGGAGGACTTATATGGAACCATTGCAAGTTAGTAATGAACAATATTTTAAAAAAATGTGAACGTTCTGAATCATATATTTGTGAATGACTTAATTATAAATATTTATTTTTAATAATTACAATAAGATCATACACATTCATCTATAAACTGATATTTCAATTAGCATAAATTGCATGTTATTTGCAGAGTAACCATACAGATTTTTGGGGATATTAGTCATATTTTTAGTATGAAATACTGCCTCAGTGGTCTATTGATAAGCATTTTAAAGATCACAAGGTCCTGGTTTCAATTCCCAGATCAGGTTAACACATCGTTATAGGCAGTTAATCCACAAGTGAGTGGTGTGTCGAGTTCATACTCAAAAACCATCTATTGTGGGAGTGTGGTTAATAAACATCTTGTAAATGTATTGTAAATATCTTTCATTGTATGGGATTGTCAAACAATAATGGTTGGTCTGATGTATGAAAGCTTTAAAAAACATTTTTGTGAATTTGATTCAGACTAAATTACTATGCTTTGAGTTGAATATGATATTTAATATTATTTAATGTCATTTTTAGAAACCCCAATAGTCTGGAAGCATAGGAGAGACCCCATTGACATGCCAGACAGTCAACTGCCAAAAGAAATCCCTCTGAACTGGCTTACTGACGGCCAGGAGATCAAAGTTGAGGGTGCCACAGTCAAAGTACACCACACACCAGGTCTGTCAACAACTTAACATATTGGTGGATTTAGTGGACAAAGCACTATGCGCTATAGATAATATAACGGCCAGATGTCTAGTGTATTAGACGGGTTGTAATACATCGATATACCGATATGTAGGAGTGTATAGTTAGTTGGTGACAAATTCTCGCATTGTTTTTGTATGACGCGCTCTATCTACGGCTAGTGGTCAATCAATGTATTTAATGTGTAAATCATTCTCCATTTAAATTTACAGCCAAATTGGTCTACTGAACCAATTTTTTGGTGTAAAGGAGTAACAAATATACACACTTTCATACAAAATTTTTTATCTATAAAATTAGTGTGTATGGGGGCACAACTTAAAATCTTAAAGTTTTGTGTTAAATTCAAATAATCTTTATTAAAATAGTCCTTTAAATGGCACTTTTGACCCGTCAATAATTTACATAGTAGTGATTTGACGGTGATAACTACATTCGTCAACTTAAAACTAAAGCTATGAGGGTTCCAAACGCGCCCTGGTCTAAGAAGAAGCCTTAACAAACTTAGCCGGGGTTTTTGTTTTTGTTATCACCATCTCACATAATAAATAATAACTTATAGTACCTATGGAGATAGAGCAATTCACATCCAAGCTTTGGTATCGTTTATATAATCCTTAATATTGTAATATGATTTTTCTATAAGCTCTCGATTTATAAAAACATTGTACTTATTGATAGAAAAATTGTTAAAAAAATTTGCAAGAAGAAATGTTGTTTTTTTATGCCAGGTCACACTACAGATCATGTGGTGCTAACTCTTCTAGAAGAGAACATATTGTTTAGTGGTGACTGTATACTAGGCGAGGGCACAGCCGTGTTTGAGGATTTGTACACTTACATGAAAAGTCTACGGAGAATATTGGATTTGAAGCCATCTGTTATTTATCCAGGGCACGGCAATGTTGTTGAAGTAAGGAAGTACCTAGCAAATTATGCTTAACGTTTCATATTTATCAAAGATATCACTTATCAGTATACACTCTTGAAAATATACCATACCGTCATTTGCATTACCAATCCACGGCTCCTCACAGCATGAGAAGGGTTTTGGCTTTAGATCATCAGGCTAACTGGAAATTGCAAGACTTCACACATGCATGAGAAAATCACAGAATACACTCAGGCATACAGGTTTTCTTACGATGTTTTCCTTCACCTTTAAAGCATATTAACGTACATAACTCCTAAAAGTTAAGAGGAGAGTGCCGCTAATCGAACATAGTCCCCATAATAGGGAGGATGAAGACCAATCCATTAGCTTATCATCATCATGATAAACCCATTGCCGGCTCACTACAGAGTACGGGTCTCCTCTCAATATGAGAAGGGTTTGGCCATAGTCCACCACGCTGGCCATGTGTGGATTGACAGACTTCCCACGCCTTTGAGAACATTATGGAGAACTCTCAGGCGTGCAGGTTTCCTCACGATGTTTTCCTTCACCGTTGAAGCAAGTGATATTTTAATTTTTTAAAACGCACATAACTCCGAAAAATCAGAGGTGCGTGCCTTGATACGAACCGCCGACCTCTGATTAGGAGGTGAACGTAAAAGTGCAGTGTTTCCGCCAACCTGGATGTCTATTGACTCGTTAAGATATATCAGCCATAGTCCACCACGCTGGCCAAGTGCGGATTGACAGACTTCCCACGCCTTTGAGAACATTATGGAGAACTCTCAGGCGTGCAGGTTTCCTCACGATGTTTTCCTTCACCGTTGAAGCAAGTGATATTTTAATTTTTTAAAACGCACATAACTCCGAAAAATCAGAGGTGCGTGCCTTGATACGAACCGCCGACCTCTGATTAGGAGGTGAACGTAAAAGTGCAGTGTTTCCGCCAACCTGGATGTCTATTGACTCGTTAAGATATATCAGCCATAGTCCACCACGCTGGCCAAGTGCGGATTGACAGACTTCCCACGCCTTTGAGAACATTATGGAGAACTCTCATTCGTGCAGGTTTCTTCACGATGTTTTCCTTCACCGTTGAAGCAAATGATATTTTAAATGCTTAAAAACGCACATAACTCCGATAAGTTGCAGGTGTTTGCCGAGATCGAACCCGCGACCTCTGATTAGAAGGCGGACGCCCTCACAACTAGGCTATCACAGCTTAATTCATAATATTTTTTTATAAAATGTAAGGTTGCGTAAAAATGACAAAACAATCAATATTCTACTTCTACCTTTTCCTGCATTCCGACTTCTATTCGATACACTTGAAGACATTTATTTTACAGGACCCAATAGACAAGATAGAATATTACATACAGCACAGAAATAAACGTGAGCAGCAAATACTCGACACCTTAGAGAGGAATGCAGGCAAACAACTGAATGAGATGGATTTAGTTAAAATAATCTACACAGAGACCCCGGAACATCTGTGGCCGGCCGCCGCTTACAATGTCAATCACCATCTCACTAAACTAACTAAAGAGAACAAAGTTAAATGTATAACTGTTGACGGGGAGAGCAAATGGCAGTTTGTTGGTAACCGGAGTAACTTATAATACGAGCTGAAGTCCCGGGAACGAAAGGAGCACACTCTTAAATCTGTCAAGTATTGGTTAGAGTTGATTTTTATTGATGCAAAAAATTGACCCATAAATGGCATGACGCTGTTATATGACGTCATGCCTCCTACAAGCGTTAATTTATTTATATGTGAGTCGCAGAGGTCTTTATCGCGTTTTCGCAAATCCCGCAGGGACCATAAATTTTTTCGGGATAAAAAGTAGCCTATATGTCCAGGGTATATAATTTTATCTCTATCGCAAATTTCGGTATTTTTTTTTTAGTTTTTGCGTGATGAAAGAATATATAAATTATCAATACCAGTCTAGATTTAGGAGAATGGCGTTGCTAACTCCCCATTAATAACCTTTAAGGCTGATAAACTAAGTTAAATTAATATTTGTGGTGGGTTGCTCCTAAACCCTATGAGGTATTTACGTCAGTTTAGGTTAAAAAACCAAAACTGATTCATTCGCTACTTTCATTTATCGTCGTAGTATACCCAACTAGTTTCGAAACCATCCGGGGCTCTTATTCATGAGCTTGCATGCGACGTAAGCCCAGCCGTGTATAATCTTGATAATAAATTCGCTCATGGAAGTTTAAATTCAAAAAGTTAAAGTTATTCAGTTTTTATATATCTTTATAAACAACTTTCCCAGTGCCACGGAGAGCATGTTAATCCCTGAAGAAAAAAAACTGCTTTTTTTCTCTGCCATTTTCTTCTCACTATGAGGACCGTATTGGGTAAACTATTTGTTGCCTGAGAAACAATATTCCAAAAACACTAGACGGTAACAGTTGATAACGAATAGTCGACATGGGAGCGGAGATAAATCCCGATCGAACTAGTTTTCGAGTAACTAGAATAGAATACTGGGTTTAGCGTAGGGGTTTAAGAGCGCCAAAGACGAACACAACATGATACCTAACAAAAATAAGTACAGTTAACATAAAATCAAAATTGGTTGAGTCAGTATCAAAGTTGTTAGGGTTGTGGTAATTTTATTATATTCCTCTGCAAATTAGCCCTTGACTGCATAATCCCTGGTGGTAAATGACCGTGGATGCGGTCACAAGTGGTTAGCGGGCTAAGTGGGTTTTTGGTATTGTCAAAGAGATTTTATTAGGTTTTTACAAACTATATGCGGAAAGTCTTCCACAATCCGGTCGTACGTAACCATGTCATAGTTCGTCACCGGATACAAGTTGCATATATGTACTGTGAAAATCTATACAAAAGACTATAGAGATATCCGGTATAAATACTGGGGTGGAAACAATATAATATAATTCTATGTACAATGTTAATATTTATGGGAAAAAATAAAAAAAAAGCGATTCACTTAAAACACAACATATTTATTTTACATTGATCGTGTAACAAATAATAATTATTCATTACATTTACAATCTTATATAATTATATGTATTTGTATTAGTACTTAATAAATGACCAACCTATGAGCTGTACCGATGACAGTTTGCGAATCACCATTAAGAGGACAGTCAAGGTCACTCAACGAAATAAAGAGCTATCGACGAAGTGTCATATCATATAGTATATAAGGGATTATATGCAGAGTACACCATATCCTTCCTATTTGTCGAGCGCTATCTAATCATCGCGTGACCTTTTATTTTAATGGTGTTTCACTCATTTAATTTAAAAGATTTTTAATAGTCTGTTTCCTAACCAACGATCTTAATTACGGGTAACTTACCTTGCAAACAAGGTTACTCATCCGTTTTTTAAGAGCGCAAAATCTACGCTATTCGAAGAGTATATTTGAATTTAATACAGGTACACAACAGTGATACGTAAGCTCTTTAATTGAAATGGACACAATATTTTTGTTTGAGAAATTCCATTTTTATAACATAATAAATTAATTATAAATAGCAAAATAACAAACGTATAGAGTTTTGTATGTTATTTCACAAAAGGAAATTTATGTCAAGGCACTTTTGACAGATCAAGTGTTCAGATCGTGTCGAACTAGTGATGATTACTGACTATTGCACTATGCTAAATAACGGTACACTAACTTAAATTGAGTACTTTAGGTAATAGTGGGCAACTGTAACTAACAACTAGCATTGCGGTGATAACATTAACGGTGTCTTCGTGCTTGACCACTTGTAACAAGTAAAAATCAACAACAGAAATTAATCTCTAAGATTGTATCCATATTAATACAAGTTATCAAGAAAGTAAGAACGTGCGACAATAGGAAAGGTGGGTATAATTCAAACAGCTTCACCATTACTTAGTCGATACACCATACTGTGTTGGTATTAATATGGGTGAAAATTGCAACGATTTATGCACAATACAATTTCTATATAAAACACTTATTTTTCTCAATCAAAATAGACCTTTTTTTTGGTAACTATTACAATTTTTTTTTTCAATCCAAATATACTTTTTTTGTAACTATTACAATGGTTTTCGCTACTTAAAGATACTGTAAAGATTGTTTAAAAAAATTATAAACACAAAGTTTAGTTTTTTTTTTTTTTTTAAGATTTTCTTTATTTATGCACAATTCATAATACAGAGCTTACATTGTACATTATGTGAACGCCAGTGTTATGCCAGCTTTAGTTGTGAATGGCACTGCACTCAATACAAAATCCATATGACATATATGTGTGCATTCTGTACTCACATTTTGACACTCCAGAATGGTTATAGTGGTAAGGTTGATGTAGTTGTATATGAAACCTTTACTGTTCCACTTGATGTTATTAAGAAAAAAAAATGAAATAACCTCTTAGTAATAGTTTGAAGCCTGTATCATTTATCCTTCCAGCTGCGGCTGAAGAGAAGAGAAATTCAATGTTATTATCTGATCTATCTACGTCCATCTGTGTGTGCAGCTTTCATCACGTTATAGCTTTTCTTGTGGATGTAATCTAGCAGATGCTCTTGGGTCACAGGGTTCACTATGCTGTTGCAGACAGCTGTAAACAATATTTCACCAAGTAATTTGTGTTTCAGTTCAATAATTAAAAATGTACCAGGAAACCTTATTCGGACATTGTATAACATTGATTTACCACTAGCCGTAGATCGATTATTAACGCTCAAAAAATGGGACGGAAAAGTAGTGCACAAATAGCGTTGCGTGCACTCCTTTCCCCCAGTGTGTGACAAGGCTAGACAAAAGTCACCGATTCTCACACTCGAGCCGTATAATCAGAATGAATTACAAAGCACTCGCGCCGCTATAGATAATATAACGGCCAGATGTCTAGTGCATTAGACGGGTTGTAATACATCGATATACCGATATGTCGGAAAGTATAGTTGGCGTCAAATTCTCGCCTTGTTTTTGTATGACGCGCTCTGTCTACGGCTAGTGGTAAATCAAAGATTGTATACTTAACTTTTAACGATATTCTTGGATAAGGTGAGGAATGTTCTTACGCCATGTGTCTGTTTTTATTGCACAAGTTAGCCTTTGCCAGCAATCTCACTGGATGGTAAGTGATGATAGTCTAAGATGGTACCGGACTAACTTTTTAGAGTAATCGGTAATACACCTAATTGGTGTCTACGCGATTTTGTCCGGAGCTCTACTTTCTTTCGCGATACCTCTTCGTCAGTACGGCTGAAGCCTCCCACCAGAACAGCCTCGAGCCGGGAATCGAATCCACGACCAACAACTTTACGATGCGACAGTGCTGTGCCACGAGGTTCATTTCTTACAGGACAACATCATTAATTTATTAAGATTTAAGAACAAAAAAAAGCAATAAACCTAATTAAATACAAGTAATTAAAACTTAATTAAATTAATTAAAATAAGATATAAAAAAGAAAGGTATTGTTCTAAACAAACAATGAACAGTTACAGATGGGATAAATGGTCAGTTTTTTCTTGAAAGCTCTGATTAGGTTGCGGACACTAGACTATCACAACTTTCCATCATCTCATATAAAAATTATTTTTTAACTCTAGTCACCAGGGGCCCAGAACTTCGACACCGAGTCGAGTGGTCTCAATGTCTGGGTAATTTTCTTCAAATAATTGTAACGAATACATACCGTTGGCAGTGTTAACGCTGTTGGGGAAGGACTTGTCGGTGCGCTCGCGCATGAACACCCACTGGTCGTTCTCGTACTTGCACTCAATGATCTTGTTGTTCAAGTCCTTCAGCGCCTTGGTGTATTTCATGTTGCCGTAGTGAACGTCCGCGCCGGCGTACAACTTGCCGATCTTCTTGCGCACCATCCTTAACAATAACACTTCTGTCAATCGAAATACACGTCTATACATTTATCATCATCATCATCATGATCAACCCATTACCGGCTCACTACAGAGCACGGGTCTCCTCTCAATATGAGAAGGGTTTGGCCATAGTCCACCACGCTGGCCATGTGCGGATTGGCAGACTTCAAACGCCCTTGAGAACATTATGGAGAACTCTCAGGCGTGCAGGTTTCCTCACGATGTTTTCCTTCACCGTTGAAGCAAGTGATATTTTAATTACTTAAAACGCACCTAACTTCGAAAAGTTAGAGGTGCGTGCCCGGATTCGAACCGCCGACCTCTAGCGGGCTAACCTATTAGAGGTATGGTAAACCAATACTTAATATAATTATAGGTATGATAAAACAATACTTGCTTCAACGGTGAAGGAAAACCTCGTAAGGAAACCTGCACGCCTGAGAGTTCTCCATAATGTTCTCAAAGGCGTGTGAAGTCTGCCAATCCGCATATGGCCAGCGTGGTGGACTATGGCCAAACCCTTCTCATGTTGAAAGGAGACCCGTGCTCTGTAGTGAGCCGAGAATGGGTTGATCATGATGATGATGATGAAACCAATATTAGGTTTCTTGGCGATACGTCTTTGTAGGTAGAGTGTTAACTAGCCACGGCCGAAGCTTCCCACCAGTGAAACTATATCATAACATTCATCCTTTTATCTAAGACTCAAAATAAATTTAAACAATTTTAGAGATATTATGTACTTTTTTATAATTTTATTGAATCTTGCGTTAAAATTACCGTATTTTGGATTTTGTACCTGACCAATGTATGGCGAACAATGCGATTACCAAGCTCCGCGATCTATGTATTACTTAAGAACAGTCGAAGAAGAACAACATTTAGTATAATAAAGAAGAACAGACAAGTTTATGACTGGCGTTTCACCTTACCCCTCTCTATCGTCGATTGCGATTTTCAGTCTGAAGTCCACGCTGTTCATGTGGCTAGGCTTCCACTTTAATACGTCGGCATTCGCTCCGGGGTGATACGGCTGTAAAAGACATATATACCTAGGAGTATGTAACAGCGATGGAGGGCACCCGGCCGACCAAGTATGGTGAAATTCCCGGGAGAAGGAAAAAATGTCCTAATAGTCGACACAATCTGATCTTGAGAGCATAATTTTTCGTAATTAAATTCGCGTATAAAACTATCAGTTTCTTGATTTCAATAAGTCAGCTGTTCTTTTGATTTTCTCTACTTTTCTATTCACTAAACCAATCCCGTATTGCGGCGAACAAAATTACGCATTATGCAAGAAACACACTTCGATTAATTTGTATAAAATCGACATAGATGAGATTCCATTACACAGCACTTTAAGAAACTCTCGAAAGGCTATTTTGAGAAATCAATCAGACACCCCAACCCTTCTTTTTATTTCCCCGACCTAAGCGCTCCTCTCTGAAAGAGGAGACCTAAACATATCCTTCATGACTCTGACGATCAGATGACTACTGACAACATACTCGTACCACCTACCACACAATTATACGCTACACGCCGTCTTTGCCGGCGAAGACGAGGTCACCGCTATCTTACGTTATCCGGACGTGGGCTACATCCACGGCCTCGGAGACGTACGGACCACTCACCGTCCGACCCCCCCGTTATCCCAAACGTCGGCTAAGCCGAGGTTCGGGCTCAAAGGAGGCGCCCTTAGGCAGACGTTCCCTTAGTTTCTTCGAGCCCTAGGTCTCAAAATTTCTTCTGGCAGAGCTTCTTTCCCAAGCTCGCCAAACAGCCCGGTTACGCTGTGGCAACCAATAGGGTTAGAACAGCTAATAGACAGTCCGAAAAAAAATCCATTACATATTATAAAACACAATTCTAGTTAATAAAAGCGTGTTTGAAATGAAATACCTCACAAGATGGTTGAAATATAAGTCCATCTGGTTGGTGGTGCAATGTTCTCGCGAACTTCTCCTCTAACAGCGGGCCAGCCATCGTCACGTCCCAGAAACCTTTCAATATAACTCCGAAAGGTTCCTTACTTTTGTCTATTCTACCTTCTTTTATTGCTCTATTCCTGGAATGTAGAAAAATAGGTGAGGCCACTTCCTTGCCAAGTTTCCTAAATGATTTAATGTAATTATATGATTTATTCCATGTTTTTTTAACGAGAAAAAACCTCGCCTAGGTTTCTTGTGTGTTACTATTTAAGTTAACGAATGGTTCACCATCACCATTACCTCACGAAATAATTAATGTATAATATATTACATGGTTTACATGGATAAAACAATTTTTTCTTTGATTTGCATGTCCCAACCAACTCTTTATATGTATGTATAGGAATGCTTATGTATATCCAATATATATAATTTTTTATACACTACATGTTAGCCCTTGACGGCTATCTCACCTGATGGTAAGTGATGATGCAGTCTAAGATGGTAGCGGGCTAACCTGTTAGGAGTATGGTAACCCACACCCATAATTGGTTTCTACGCGACATCGTGCCGGAACGCTTAATAGCTTTGCGACACGTCTTTATCGGTAGGGTGGTAACTAGCTACGCCCGAAGCTCTCCAGATAAGACTCGAGCCGGGAATCGAACCCAGGACCTCCAACTTTACTTTTCTCATATAGTAAACGAAGCAACAATCACTCACCTAGGTTGAATAATTTCATTATCTATACACCCCGTTCTGACAGGGTAGAAGGCTTCCTTGCCAACGTTTATGTTGTCGAACCGGATGATGTCATAGCATAAGTACCGCGGCTTCTCAACGCCGTCCACTATATCTATTACCAATTCCTGGAACGAAACAATATTTTAATTTCATTTGTTAAGCTGTGATAGCCCAGTGGTAAGGACGTCCGGCTCCTAATCAGAGGTCGGGGGCACGCACCTATAACTTTTCGGAGTTACGTGCGTTTTTAAGCAACTAATATATCACTTGATTCAACGGTGAAGGAAAACATCGTGAGGAAACCTGCACGCCTGAGATATCTAAATAATGTTATCAATGGCGTGTGAAGTCTGCTAATCCGCATATGGCCAGCGTGGTGGACTATGGCCAAACCCTTCTCATATTGAGAGGAGACCCGTGCTCTGTAATGAGCCGGCAATGGTTTGATGATCGAAATGGTGTTTAAACTTAATTTGCAAAATTGCCACACAATTAAAAAATGCTTTGTAAACACCACTAGCCGATGATCGATCATTAACGCTCAAAAAATGGGATGGAAAAGTAGTGCACAAATAGCGTCGCGTGCACACCTTTCCCCCAGTGTGTGACAAGGCTAGACGAAAGTCACCGATTCTAACACTCGAGCCGTATAATCCGAATGAATTACAAAGCACTACGCGCCACTATAGATAATATAACGGCCAGATGTCTAGTGTATTAGATGGGTTGTAATACATCGATATACCGATATGTAGGAATGTATAGTTGGTGACAAATTCTCGCCTTGTTTTTGTATGACGCGCTCTATCTACGGCTAGTGGTAAATCAATGTTTGTAAAGCAAACAAAATAATATTGTCTCGTAGTACCAAAGTAGATGAGAAAATCTCAATGGTTTAAATACATACACCGTCTACCAGAGTTTTGCTGAGATGGCGGTTCTCTTTCTTGTGCGGGAAACTTAGGTTAGGCACCTTGAATACGCAGTTATCTCTGTCTAACATGTACACCTCATCTTTGCCGTCTATTAACATCATGTATCTACAAAAGAAAAAAGAAAAATGTAATTATGTACGCACGTAAGATTTTTTTTAAAATTAAAATATCACTTAATGGTGAAGGAAAACATCGCGAGGAAACCTGCACGCCTGAGAGTTCTCCATAATGTTCTCAAAGGCGTGTGGAGTCTGCCAATCTGCACATGGCCAGCTTGGTGGACTATGGCCAAACCCTTCTCATATTGAGAGGAGACCCGTACTCTGTAGTGAGCCGGTAATAGGTTGATCATGATGTAAGAAGATACACTTCTTTGATACCGATAACATTTTGTTCAAGGTAATTAATTGCACGTATTGGAACCGAGTAAACAATTCACAAAATCTAATTTTACAAGGAACATTCTTGATGCAAAATAAAATGAAGATTATTAGAAACGCGTAAGTTTCAAGCGGAGCTGGCGATAAATCTCTTCGCTATCTGGAACTTGAATGCCTGAGAAATTCAATGGCTGCAGAAAAAAGTCTGCCTCTCTGTCCTAAATAACAGCTGTGTTTATTTTTCAAAATAAATCTTCCTACTTTTGGTATGTATTACAATAATACATATACATACAATAATAGTTATACATGGGTTGGGTGGAATGAGAGTTAACATACCTAACGCCATCGGCCTTCCAAGACACTCTATAGGGCTTCTCACTCAGGTATGATATGTTCTGTAGAGTCATGGAAACTGGTTGGGCTCCGGGAAACTCTTTACCGGACCATTTGCAAAATTTCCGTGCCATATCCTGAATTTCACTCGCCCGGGGTTCGACTTCGAATAGATGCACGTTTTTGACACCAGCCATAAATTCCTTGTTCATTATACGTCGTTTCTTCCTGGGGTGACCACTGTGCATGTTAAAAAAAACATATTAAAATTATTATCTTAGGCTTTTTATCTAACACTAAATGGATAAATATGTTATCGCCGTGATGAAACGATGAGGGAATATAAAAATAACATAAATATTGTTTATTTCAAAAACTTTAGTTTTACAATAAGCTCAGGGAAACTTTAGTCAAATTAGAGTGAAAGACATTCACAATAAAGACGATAATTGTGCAGTTATCGAGCGAGATGACAAATGTTTCAATTAATAAAATGACTAGTAAAAAATATGGGTTGGCGATAGAATGGTGAAATTTTAGGGTTGTATATAATACAAAAATAAAATTAAAAAAAATATCCAAAAAATAAAAAATAAATTTTGGTGTGGCCACAACTTCTCACTTAGAGGTTTGAAAAATAGATAGTAGCCGATTCTCAGACTTACTGAATATGCATAAAAAAATTCATAAGAATCGGTAGAGCCGTTTCTGAGGAGTTTGGGAACAAACACGAGAATTATTTAAGATGATGTATTTATTAACCAAGACATATATTTTACAAGTTGTTTGTAGGGTTAAAATGTTATTAATCTGTATACGTACAAAAGAGTATAATACTATTATTAATGTTTTAATTTTGTTGTCATCATATCGTCATACGCTATTGGCTCCCGCCCAAACGCCAACGTGATTGGAACACGCAAAATTGAAATCCCACATAACCCGAAATCTCCCCCCCGTCAACAAAAAAAGCCAATGATATGTTATTGAATATTGAAGCTGTGATGGCCTAGTGCTTAGAACCTCCGCCTTCTAATCAGAGGTCGGGTTCGAACCCGGGTACACACCTCTAACTTTTCGAAGTTATGTGCGTTTTGAAGCAATTAAAATATCACTTGCTTCAACGGTGAACGAAAACATCGTGAGGAAACCTGCACGCCTGAGAGTGCATAATGTTCTCAAAGGCGTGTGAAGTCTGCGTATCCGCACATGGCCAGCGTGGTGGACTATCGCCAAACCCATCTCATATTGAGAGGAGACCCGTGCTCAATCGTGCTCATGTTATGAAAAATTATTTCCCATTTGGGCTCAAGTACATTACACCTTCTAGAAACTATGGAATTGTGCGTGGAAAATAATTGCGTGTAACTTAACCGCATGGGTTAAGTTACACGCAATTATGCTGCAATCAATTGAACAATCAATTCTATTGAACAAATCCTAACTGTGTTAAACTTCACATAGAAATATCCATGTGATTTGTTTGAGTTCTGATTTTGACTCGTCAGCGTTGCTGTATTAGGTATTGTATCATGACATAAATTGTAATTTTGACCGATAATACCGTTTCCTGGATGACACTTTAAAGCTATTAGTTAATTGATTAGAATACAATCTATATCTATATATATAAAAGCGAAAGGTCACTTAATTACATACTTACTGATTAAAAGCATGATCTCAAAAACTATTGTACGTATAAAGCTATAATTTAGCAAGTAGATAGTTGATAGTTAAGAGATGTCAGCTAAGCCAAATATCCTTTATATTTGGAAATTCCACCCCTAAGGGGGTAAAATAAGGGTTGGAAATTTGTATGAAAGTCCTACGTTTTTTAATTTTTAAATGTAAAATAAATAAATGAAGTAAACTAATGAAGTGATCATAAGGAAATTTGACATTTGCCTGTAGCTTACTTTCTGAAACAGGGCATTGGCCGCACGGGAAACCTCAATCTCACGGGAAATCAGCAATTCTACGCAGACGAAGTCGCGGGCAACAGCTAGTATGTTATAAATAATAGGAGGGTTGCTATTAAGGCAGATACGAGTGACGCGCGGGAGTGTGTACTCTTTATAAAATATATGATCTACAAACATAATTATAAAATAGTTTTTTTTTTATTTAGTTTTATGGCTTTGCACAGATTAGCCAATGTCAAGTTTATAGCAATTTAGAATTTAGGGAGAAATTACGGGAAACTTCGCACTCTGCGGACGCGGATCCCTCAAACCTTTCCCAAATTAATACCTGTTAACCATTCAGAAAACTAGCCACTACACAAACGACACCAAAACTGTCCACGACACAACCAACACCAGTCCCTTCCAAACTTAGCCAACAAACATTAATTCAAGAAAAGCGTGAAAAAACCGCGCCCGCTATATACGAAGTCTCCCGCCTTTCTCGCATATAAAATAGTTTGATTCTATATCTGTGAGCTTATACAGCAATGAGCACATTTTAGTCTGGGAAGTTTATTGGTACTCACTTAGAACTTTGAACGGGTGCACTCTGTGAATAGCTTGGTGCATCATCATCATCACACTCAGCCTCTTCTTCTGTTAATGGAAAGTTAAATTCTGTTAAATTATTTCAATTTATTGACGACAGAAGGCAATATTGTATAAATAATATACCATAGAATTTGTATCATGAATGAAGTACGAAGCAATTTTTTTATCAGTTTTGTAAACTAATGAAGAAATCAATTGGTGTAAAGTGAAAATTATTCACATATACTTTATATCTTAATATATAAAAATCACGTGTCACGTTTACCTACGATGGATTACAAACTAATTAAACGATTTCAACTTTTTTTTAAAAGTGTGTTGTGTTCCAACTCACAGGATAGGATAGTTTTTATTTCGATTTATGGTGCCAATAATTAATAATTAACAATAAACCCCCCATTCATTCAATCATCAATATTGATTATTGTTATTGATTGTAAGTTTCATTAGTAGTCAACAGCTCGCGCCTTTAATTGATTATTTAGAACTTTCTGTCATAAACGACTAACACGATTTTATTTAAACGACACCTGATGCACCTTTTTTGTTGACAGATATACTGAGGGTTCCAAACGCGCCCTGGTCTAAGAAGAAGCACATAACAAACTTAGCCGGGTTGTTTTTCCATTATTACTATCTCACATAATCAATAATAAATTATAGTACGGAGATAGAGCATACCCAAGCTTTTTTATGTAATCCTTAACATCGTAATATGATTTTTCTGTAATCTTTCTTACAAAGGGTTCTAAATTCTACTAATCACACATTGCTATTAAAATCTGCACCTATACCTATGTTACACTCTTTACGAGCAATGTTAGTTATATAACTAAATAAACTTACCATAGCACCATTCTGGCCGTTCTGGTGCGGCTGTCATATCTTTAACATCGTCATAGCGTCTATACAATTCCTCTATGTAGTCCTGTTTATAAATCCCTGGTACTCTGAAAGTTTAATTTTAAATTATGTTTAGTGCGGCTGGGAAGAAAGAGTCTAAGATAGTGGATTTGAAGAAGATGATGATGGTGCTGTAATTTTAATGTTTTTAATTATCTTTTCTCTTGAAAGCAAATATCAGTGATTGTTAACATGGTTGTTTATTGTTGTTTTGTTTATGTGCACTATTTTTGGAGTGTATGTTTACCTTTTCTTAGCGAACTCCATGAGAGCAGCTTCCAAACTGAAGTCCATTTGTTCAATCATGTAAGAAACTATGAGGAATCCTGTCCTATTGAATCCATGTGTACAATGCACACCAATTATTTCGTGAGGCTTCTCATTTATAAAACTACTTACTAACTTTATAAATTTTCTGAAAATTATTAACTCCTATTAAATTTCACAAGTAGTTCTTCATACTCAATAAAAGAAAAACAACATCATCTATTAATATGCATCATTTACTGTGGTTCAACTTGACATCATCATCATCATGATCAACCCATTACCGGCTCACTACAGAGCACAGGTCTCCTCTCAATATGAGAAGGGTTTGGCCATAGTCCACCACGCTGGCCATGTGCGGATTAGCAGACTTCACACACCTTTGAGAACACTATGTAGAAGTCTCAGGCATACAGGTTTCCTCACTATGTTTTCCTTCACAGTTGAATCAAGTGATATATTGTTTAAAAACGCACGTAACTCCGAAAAATTCGGGGTGCGTGCCCCCGACCTCTGATTAGGAGCGTTGAAGCAGACTTCACACGCCTTTGAGAACATTATGGAGAACTCTCAGGCGTGCAGGTTTCCTCGCTATGTTTTCCTTCACCGTTGAAGCAAGCGATATTTTAATTGCTTAAAAACGCGCATAACTCCGAAAAGTTACAGGTGCGTGCCCCGATTCAAACTGCTGACCTCTGATAGGAGGCTGACGCCCTAACCACTAGGCTATCACCACTATTACTTGACATACATATATATAATATATTAATAATTGTTTGTATACAGTTCATGTTCAATTCATCATTGAATTAAACTCTCCCGCCAAATCATAAAATGTCTCAAAACAACCATACATTTGTTGATATTTAAAATCAGTTTTGTTTTGACCCAGTGACACCAGACGTTTCGCTGAAGGGAGGCCAGATCACAGCAAAGGTGAACATTAATAGTGCCCTTGAACCTTCACCTAAACATTCACTTTAGCAGAGTTTGTCTATCTTCTAGACAATCAATCTGGACTGAATGAATGTTGTGTATATGTATTTTTACATCAAAATATATATTAATTGTTAAATTTATTATATTTTCTTATGGATACAAAGTATTTCATGTTGTTGTTTATCTGTCCAAATAATTTATAATATATATATACATATATATAAGTATCTAGACCCTACACCAGCAAGGTTGATTCTTGGACAGCTAAAACGTTTGTCTCATACAAAATAATATTTTTAGATAATTAAGCACAACTTATTCCTTCTTTCACACAAGTTCACAAAAAGTGCCCAATCACACTTTTACAATTATAAAAAAAATGACAACATTTGTACTGTGGCTCTAAATTGTTTACTTGAGGTGACTTGATCAGTTTAAAGTGTAGCTAAATGCTCTATTGTTTATTTCCTATTTAGAGAATTGGTCTATGAAATTACATATAAACTATTTTAACCAACGCTGGGTATTCAATACATTATTAATAATTATACCTACTGAGTTTGTTTAGGGGATGGAGTTTCGCCGTGGCCACGACATGGCATTTTTACATATTTACAATCTCTTTTCTCTATTTCTGATTTCTCATAGAACCGAGATGTGTTGGTCAAGTCGATCCATAAGCCAAGCTTTCTCTGAAATCGAACATATGCACATGAACATCACGAAAAGCTGCTACGCAAATTCTGTCAAAGAATTAAACTTACCCGAAAACTTTTCACGCTATCAAACAACATAGTAGGTGTAAAACGATATATATCTTGAACCTGATCATTGTAGCGCGAATCTAGAGGTGTTTTAAACGCTAAAAACTGGTCTGTCAACAGACCCGTGGCTTTCCGTGGACATTTTAACCATCGACTTGGAATAGCACCTGGATTTCTATCCGACATGGCCGCAACTATTAAAGAACACTGTTAGTACATTAATTTACTAACAAGATAATATAAAATGATTTAGATATCACTACAACAGCTTCATCATTGAAAAAAATATTTTTAATAAGGAAAATTTTGCGAGAATATAACAATGACCGTAACTCGAGTTCACAACGATAAATGAAAACACAGACGAATGCTCATATAAAAATTGACATTTAATGAATTATAGATAATGAATAATAACTATCACGTTTCCGTACAGAAGAAGATCAAAGTTTGTACTCGCTTCGGCAGTACATATAATAATAAGATCAAAGTAGGTACCGCCAAGTAAGTACAATTAATTCTATATTATAAACCGAAGTGTATTATAAACATACATATTGTATGTTTTGATGACAGCACTAATTTTGGGCACTGGTTTGCGTACACAAAAGTATTGTAAATTGGTTAGCCCGTGCATTCATCGACAAAATCTAGGTTATACAAAATGTTTTAGAGCTGCAAGCTACCTCGGACAAAGAAATAGTCTTGCTATTCAATGGGGAAACGCGGCCAGTATCTTCGGAACCTTGCCTAAAGCTTGCCTTTTAATAATATAGTTATGATATTACTTAAAATGAAATTAGATTAACCTAAAACTAAAAATCTTACAAAATAAATAAAAGTATAGTTATTATATTATATTTTTTAAAGTTTTTAGTTTTAGGTAAATCTAAGGTTCATTTTAATTTATATAATATGTATTCTGCAAATATAATACCGGTAATTGCGGTATTTCTGTAGTGTAGATGGAACTTCATTGTGTTGTACATCTCTAAATATAAACCAGTTTTCTGAAATGACGTTGTTAGAACAACACTATTACAAAGATTACGTTCATGACAGTGGTAGTAACTTGAGAAATACGAATACATATTGTCATTCTCTTCTTGTTTACCTAAATACTCTGATGTCAAAGAGAGATAAAGAACCATGTAAATATTAAGTTGGCGGCACTCAAACTTGGTATTTGTCCCAGAGCCAGCCTGCCATTTTGTAAAATAGAAGGGAGATAAAAAATAGTTTTATGGTGTTAAAATTTTACATAAACGCCGTTGCCATTTCTTTGAGGGCCCATAACAAATGTTTAAATGGACGCATCGTCCATTATAACTCAAGTGTCACGGGATGACGAACAATTAAACAACTATGGATCCGACAGAGGTAAACCCAGTTACACCTGTTACCCAGTGCCATCAAATTGGAGCGTATAATGTTACCTCGTCTAAAAGTTTGTGTTTGTTTATCGTGACCAAATTGTATTAAGTGAATCGTGAAGCGTCATATCCTTGAATAGTGTACCGTGAGAAAGGAGACGAGGTAAACAATTGGAACGTGTTGCAGCCATAACATTCTCGAGCAACCTTGAGAGCCTTGTCTTACCGCCAGTTTAAGACTGATTAACGGCTGGGCTTCCGTATGTGATAACAGATATGGCTGCTATCGTGTGAAGTGATGTAAAATGTTTGTTTTAGGGCCACCCCCTGGCGGACAGCATAATGATGGAGATGGAACACCCGTGTCGGGCTCAACGCCCCTTGGCAGTAAGAAATCGGGCGGGACTGGTGGCTTCTTACGGTCACTGCTATGTTGCTGGCGAGGTGGTCGCGGCAAGGGTCCGCCAGGCGGAAACGGTGCGAACAGCATCGATGGCAGGGCCTCACCCCCGCTTCTGGTCATGTCGGACCACATACCAAGACCATTGTTACCGCCCGTGAGACACCAGGACATGCATAAAAAGTGTATGGTTATAGATCTTGATGAAACTTTAGTACACAGCTCCTTTAAGGTATGTACCTAACTATATATACCCAAGTTACAAGTTATTATGAGAATGAACTTTAAGTGCTAGAATCCGCATTGTTAGATAGATTACAAGCTTTTCCCACAGCCAGCCCACATTTTGACAAATGTTTATACTAATGAAAACAATTCTGTGACATTTTATATTTCACCATAATATTTTACATTTCTTACTAACCTTAGGTTTAAGTTAACCTTAGTTTAAAGGGTTAATCGTATCTCAAATTTATGCCAAATTTTGTCATGCTCAGTTCAGTAATTAATAGTAATAAATAAAGCTTTGAACTTTCCTTCATATTGCAATATAAAGTTGTGAATTTATATTTTGAAATTTATGTCCATTTTGTGATTATCTAAAGTGTGTTGTGTTTAACAAACTGGAAATATTAAAAATAATTTATTTAAACCAAATATATGTTATACTGATACTGTTTATATAGTGAGGGATGTTTATATTTTTATCAGTGTGCCTTATCATTGTGGTCTCAATTTATCATTTATCAAGATGAATCAGTCAACGTCATATACAATTAATAAAACTTACTTGCTAATAACATTTTATATTACTTTAGAATATTATGTTTTGTAAATAGTTGATTTAATAATTTCATCATTAGTGTACCTCATCTGACTTGCTAAGCCTCTGAATGTTACTAATTCTTACAAGCTTGCCTCCCTTTAAAACAAGATCTTTTGAGCATTGTCAACATCCATGGCGCAGGGTGCACATTATAAAGTTGGAGGTCCTGGGTTCGATTCCTGGCGCGAGCCTGGTCTGGTGAGAGGCAATGACTGGCTAGTTACCACCCCATGGGCAAAGACTTGTCGCCAAGCGATTTAGTGTTCCGGCATGATGTCGCGTAGAAACCGATTAGGAGTATGGGTTTACCATACCCCCTAAAAGGTTAGCCCGCTACCATCTTAGACTGCACGATCACTAACCATCAGGTGAGATTGCCGCCAAGGGCTAACTTGTAGTGGATAAAAAAAAATCTCCTAATTAGATGAGACATGGAAAAAGAAACTATGTTAGGTTAGATTAATATTAATATTAAAATTTTATGGCAACAATTTTTATGTACAAACTTTGCAGCAGCCTTATTACATAATTTTGTCTGAATAGTTTGCCAGATAAAAAAAACTTTAATGTCACAAGTGAATCAAAGATGACTAAGGTGTAGATAATCCTTTAGATCTAAATGAACCAAGGACATGAGTTGTGAGAATTACAACTAATTAATGATGCTCGTTAACTCATATGCCACATCCTCTCTGCATTGTATAGTTTTCTATTTATGTTAACCTCTAAGCTCCAGTGAATTCTTAAATTGTTAAATGTTGAACACTGATGTCCTGGGGATGAAAGTCCAAATAAAAACTTATCATCCCATAAATAATTAGTTAACACATTCTGTTTTTGTCATAAATAGGTTGATGTTGTTTTTAGTCTTTCCGGTTTTTTCAAGAACAACAGATAAATATAACTTTACTAACTAAGTACTTTATCTAAAATAAGTTATTCAGACATATTTACAGCTTTTTCGGACGTTTTGTAATAGACCCCCATTTAGTTAAAGAATTTTTTTTTTCACTTACATTTTGTAGATAGAAGATATTAATGCACCTAAATAAAGCGAAGACCTGTGGTTGGATGCGGTGGTTTTGCCATACCTGCAGATTATGAATGTAATCGAAGTTATTTTGACTGTAACTATGATTTACATATTGTCTTTGCTTATTTTTTGCCCTTATTATCTTGTTATTTCTCGCCCACCTTTAAGGCCACTTGTGATGCTAGAAACTGTGGGTACAATACCTGTTCATTAGACTCCCTCTTATGAAGAGTTACCCAGTTTTTTCGTTATTTTAAGTTTCCGCGCTTCAAACTGCTCTCACGCGATTTATTGGGCTCAACGCTCTTGCTGTCCATTATGTCAAAATATGGTATGGTTGATGGGAAATACCTGGACTTATTATAAAGATTTAAGATGATTAAAAGAGGGGGGAGGGGGGCAAGGCTTAAATAAGATTAATTAAAAATTAAATTGTGGCAATATAGACATGATAAAATAGCTAAAAATAGTAGATTGTGGTTAATTATATGTGAGCATATATTCTTCGTCTACTAAATGCTTAGCCACAATACAGTGATAATATGTAGAGCTTAGAATGTTATTTACGATAAGTTTGAGTCTATTCACTAAATATTATGATAGTCCCTATATCTCACTATGACCTATATCTCTGTAGAAGCTGAAATGTTAAGACATGATATTCTTGTTTGCCACACTAAGTGGTCAAACAATTAAACGATGGAATCTATGCAATGTGATTATGCCATTCTCACGCTAACTTTAGCACGTGTATAGGGAGGATAATTATATTTAAATATATTAATAATCGTGGTAATCACAGGTTTTTATAATTGCGGTTATAGTTACATATAATCGTTCTTGGAAATAGTATATTAAACATACATAGTACACTCAATAGTGGGAAATTTAAAACAAGAAAAACGCTGCCAGTTGAAAACCTTCGTGCTGCCGTAGTAAATCGAATCAAAAACTCTTTATTCAACCGATGAACTCTGAACTTATCAAATCCAAGCATAGCAACCATGTTTCGGCAATAGGTACTGTTTAGAACGCCCACTTAGTTTATTTCTAAAATAGTACGTGTTATATCGATCCTCGGGGGTTAAACCCGCCTACTAAGGAAATGGCAGTGAAAATGAGGCTCAAAAATTTATTTAGCTACAAAATTGACGACATCCGTGTCGCAGTGCGTGCGGTGTCACATTGTAAAGTTGGAGGTTCTGGGTTCGATTTCCGACTCGGAATCTGATGTGGGGCTTCGGCCGTGGCTAGTTACCACCCTGCCGACAAAGACGTGTTGCCAAGCAAAATAGCGTTCCGGCACGATGTCGTGTAGAAACTAATTAGAGGTAAACCAAAACCCCAAACAGGTTAGCCCGCTACCATCTTAGAGTGCATCATCATCAGGTGAGATAGCCGTCAAGGTTTGAATTGTAGTGCATAGTAAAAAAACTGAAAATAAAAATACTATGCGAAAGGGTATATATTTTTGAAAACTGATCGACAGATGGTCACATGGACCATCTGTCGATCAGTTTTCTGATATACTGTAAGATAGTGATTTAAGTTGACAAGATTTTTGGTCACAATTGAGTAAAAATTAAATTAAAGAAAGCTATTAATTACTCTGCCAAAAAAAGGCGGTGGTCCATTACAAATACAATATGAACCCGCCGAACAATATACTCTCTTTATCGATTGATTTACGATCAACACAATATCTACGTAAGATAGTACGGCCATTCGAATAAATAAAATTGAAGTATCTGGCCGTGATTTTGAAATAACTAGCTCTTATCAGCTAGTATCGTGACCCATATATACCTCTGTAAAATAATTATTGTATGTACTCGTTTATTTGTTTTGGCTAATGCTCGTAATGTCAGACCTCGTCTACAATGGCCTTTCGCGGATGAAGTGATAAGGTTTTGCACTTTTTTGGAAAAGTTGAAGCGGTTTCAACAGGATTTTTCAATTATCTAAAAGTAATTTTTTACTATTGTAAAAAAGAAATTAAAATATCACTTGCTTCAACGGTGAAGGAAAACATCGGAAAGAAACCTGCACGCCTGAGAGTTCACCATAATGTTCTCAAAGGCGTGTGAAGTCTGCCAATCCGCACATGGGCAGCGTGGTGGACTATGGCCAAACCCTTCTTATATTGAGAGGAGACCCGTGCTCTGTAGTGAGCCGGTAATGGGTTGATCATGATGACTATTGTTTTAGCCTATTTTTAAGTGTGTTTTTCTCGCTCAGTAGGGAATACCGGCTCAACTAATCCTATTTGCCTAGCGGTAGAGGGTATTTTTTATTTTAAGAGAGTTAACATTTAAAGTTTTAACTCTATATCCGGAGCGACTGAGTTGCGGGCAAAAGCAATAAAATATATAATAGTGCTAATAGTCTTCAAAATAATTGTGTATCCAAACAAGAGCAAGGCTGTCCTTGACACGTTAGGTGTAACAAAATTGCTCGGCCAAACAAACGGCGTGCATCCTAAATAGTAAGCATGTGTAACTCGCTAAGATGCCTGGCAATTATTTGCTCCCCGACCTAAGCGCTTCTCTCCGAAAGAGGAGACCTAAACATATCCTTCACGACCTTGACGATCAGAAAACTACTGACAACATACTCGTACCACCCATCACACAATCATACGCAACACATCGTCTTCGCCGGCGAAGACGAGGTCTCCGCTATCTTACTTCATCCGGACGTGGGCTCCATCCACGGCCTCGGAGACGTACGGACCACTCAACGTCCGACTCCCCGTTATCCCAAACGTCGCCTAAGACGAGATTTGGCCTCACAGGAGGCCTTAGGCAGACGTTCCCTTAGTTTCTTCGAGCCCTAGGGCCCAATTTCTTCTGGTAGAGCTTCTTTCCGAAGCTCGCCAAACAGCCCGGTTACGCTGTTGCAACCAATAGGGTTAGCACAGCTAATAGTCAGTACGAAAAAAAAAATGGCAATTATATGATCCGGACATTGTGCACCTTCTTACCATTTGTGCACCATTTCTTTTGGCTTCTAATAACTCATAAGGTGTCAAGAGAAATTACACCTTGCGTATCTTCCCTATATATATATTTTTGAGATAAACTCGTTTACAATCTACTTTATTATTTCTTTTTCTTTTCCTAATCCTAAGATTGCCTGGCAGAGATCGCTAATAAGCTTTAATACCGCCTTTTGTATCCTGCTTCTTCTTGTTTCTTTTTTTCTTATTATTTCCCTTGTGGTGTACAAATGAAGACAAAAGTAAATAAATAATTTTTTTTTATATAGATAGCTTTGATAGATAGACGCACTGATACGGAAAAGTTCCCAGATAAAATTGAATTATTTTGTCATCTCATCCCATAACCTTGCGCTTGCGCTGAAAGGATCATAGATACCCATCGCACCACACACGATTTCGAAGTGTATAACTTACTCTATTAGGGTCTTGCAAAAGCAAATCATAAAGACAAATATAAGCTGTGGTCGAATCGAGGCTTAAGGCTTAATATAAGGGATATGTATTTCTGTCACAAGCTAGCATTGTTTTCCTTTTAGAACAAAGGTGCAAGACGTGCCGAGAAATACAAAAGATATTGAGCCTATGCATAACTATCGACGTAACATTAATCAACCAACTCCATTGTTAACTAGTAAAATAGGATCGATTGTGTCAAGTTAGGGTACACTGTGCAGGGGGTAATGTTATTGTTGTCTTTTGGTAACAAAATTTACACGCACGCACGCACGCACGCACGCACGCACGCACGCACGCACGCACGCACGCACGCACGCACGCACGCACGCACGCACGCACACACGCACACACACACACACACACACAGGAGGATTTTAGGGAGATTGTTAGGATTTCCGGTCTTTGGATTCGCTTAGATCTAGCGGTTACCTGCGACTCATAAAAATTAATTTACCAATGCCTTAACTTATTGTGGGTACAGTTTTCTATTGCCCAAGCCACAGAATATGGCTGCCTCTGGATTATGCCCCTTGTCGTTTGGTAGTGGTTCTGGGTAAATTAAATGGTTTATGACTGATCATCTTCGTTTGATAGAAAACATTAGAGCTAATTCTTATATAATCTCTATACATAATTTATTGATAAGTTTAAAAATATTGCTATCTCTTTCCATACGAAGTATTTGAGAAAATTCGATGTTTCATTACTTTATTACACCAAACTCGAATTTGTAAATGCCTTCAAAACGTGTTGAGTACTCTGTTTGTCCAGGCCACAAAATATGATTTTAATTACCTCGTTTATTCGCGGGGTTTTCCGAGGCTCACTGAGTCATTGTCTCATTACAATGCGAATACCTGTGATTTAATACGTAATATGCGCTGGTTTCTTTTAGCGCATTATTTAAATAGCATTATCCTCGTTGTTGGTTCATATGTATTTTAAACAGTATTGCTAAGTATAAATACCTCGCATCACCTACGCGCTTATATCAACGTAGAAATAATAATGTAAGTATAACATTTTGAATAATTAAAAACCACTCTTGGTTATATTAGCTTCAATGCTATCGCTATGTTATATCTGTAAAGAATAAGGTCTATTGATGTTACTGTTGTACCTGTTTCGATACTCGAAAGCGACTTCACGATTGCGAGCATACAAAGCCAAAATTTATAAAGCGAGAGCCTTACCTTTGCCTTAAGAAACAGTTAATATCAATAGCTTTTTTGGGATCAGCAGGACATATTATGTTTTTTTTTATAAACCACAAGTTAGCCCTCGAGTCTGGTCTGGTGGGAGGCTTCGGCCGTGGCTAGTTACCACCCTACCGACAAACACGTGTCAACAAGCGATTTAGCGTTCCGGCACGATGTCGTGTAGAAACCATTAAGGAGTGTGGGTTTACCCTAACAGATTAGCCCGCTACCATCTTAGACTGCATCATCACTTACCATCAGGTGAGATTGCCGTCTATGACTAACTTGTAGTGTATAAAAAAAATGTTTTTTTTTTTATTGTGAAAGGAAACATTATATCATGCACTTTTATCTGCTAAAAATGCAGTAGGGGATCAAAGATAACATTTCCAAAATCCAAGCCTAAAACAGACGGAGAAACATCGACTGTTAAAAACTTTATCTGACTAAATACTCTACTAATTCACTTTTAATGGTTTGCGGAGGATACCTAAATTGATGGGTAGGAAACATTGATAAAGGCATACGAATGTTGGAATGTTTATTTAACAAGCCGTCCTTAAAAACTCGTGGCATTACAAATAAACTTAAAGCGATATAGGAAGCTGTGATAGCCTAGTGGTTAGGACTTCAGCCTCCTAATCAGAGGTCAAAGGCTCGAACCCGGGCACGCACCTATAACTTTTCGGAGTTATATGCGTTTTTAAGCATTATTAAAATATCACTTGCTTCAACGGTGAAGGAAAACATCGTGAGGAAACCTGCACGCCTGAGAGTTCTCCATAATGTTCTCAAAGGCGTGTGAAGTCTTCCAATCCGCACACGGCCAGCGCGGTGGACTATGGCCGAACCCTTCTCATATTGAGAGGAGACTCGTGCTCTGTAGCGAGCCGAGAATGGGTTGATCGTGATGATCATGATGATGTTCCGGTGTTTTACCACGTTTATTTGAAAGGCCCTAATATATTATTTATAACTCCAAAGTGCTGTAATCTAACAGGATATGGCCAGTTTTCACCGCCAATCGCATCCAATTCGCACCCAATCATTCTGAAGCATGAATATAAATTAACTTTATTTTTGACGATCTCCGTGGCGCAGCGTGCGCGCTGTCGCATTATAAAGTTGGAGGTCCTGTGTTCGATTCCCGGCTCGAGTCTGGTCTGGAGGCTTCGGCTGTGGCTAGTTGACAGCCCACCGACAAAAACCACCGCCAAGCGATTTAGCGTTCCGGTCGCGTAGAAACAAATTAGGAGTGTGGGTATGGTAACCATACCTCTAACAGGTTAGCCCGCGACCATCTTAGACTGCATCATCACTTACCATCGGATGAGAATGCCGTTAAGGGCTAACTTGTAGTAGATACAAAAAAAAACTTCCGACAGATTTTTTTAAATCTCGGTATTTATCCGTGATAGTAGCTTTTGTAATCCTTTAGCGATTTCTAAACTAGTACCGTGGTCGGGCCGTGGTGCGCGGTGGGTTGTTGTATAGCAAATGAAAGTTTGTATGACAAAAATGAAATGATCAAAATTTACGTATCCGATGTCGTGAAGAACTACTTTTAATACTATATAGTATATAGTTTTTGTGACATAAGAACAACGTCAGAATTATCGATAGCCGTGTTAAAATTAATTGTACAAACATAACAACATTTTTTACTTGATAGTGGTTTTTGGAGTCTGTTCCTTGAAAATAATATTTATAGTGTGTTTGTACGATACTTAAGTTTTACTACGTTATTTGCCTTATCTAATAAGCATTAAGTATTACTTTGTAATGTGAATGTTTTGCGCAGATTTTATTGTCAGTGTATGTTTTTTTTTATATTTTATGATAACCATTTAACACTTTTGGTGCATTATTCGCACACCAAATCGTTTAAACTTCGACTCAACTCGAAAGTTTCGCAGTGAAATGTGAGCTTTTTATCATGGGACATAATTGATTTACCACTAGCCGTAGATAGAGCGCGTCATACAAAACAAGGCTAGAATTGGTCAACAACTAACTATACATTCCTACATATCGGTATATTGATGTATTACAACCCGTCTAATACACTAGACATCTGGCCGTTATATTATTTATAGCGGCGGGTAGTGCTTTGTAATTCATTCGGATTATACGGCTCGAGTGTTAGAATCGCTGACTTTCGTCTAGCCTTGTCACACACTGGGGGAAAGGAGTGCACGCGACGCTATTTGTGCACTACTTTTCCGTTCCATTTTTTGAGCGTTAACGATCGATCTACGGCTAGTGGTAAATCAATGTGTAACATGTACTGTTTTTTGAAGTGTGGTAAGCGAGTGTCCCGATCTCAGTTAACGATTTTCATAAAAACATTGAAGTTTGCTTTATGTCACATAACATAGTGCTCTACATTCTTTAGTTTCAGCCGAGTTGGTGTCGTGTGGATATGGTTTACGAGGGTCAATATCTATAATAATACTATAAAAGCGAATAACATAAACGTGGTAAAACACTGGAACAGTTATCTGAAGTGCGGCAAAACACAGCAAAATCTTTGACACTAAATAAGAACGCGAAAGATGTCGCGGGCTCCCATCTTGTATTGTATAAATAGTATTTTATCACACATCCGGTTGCAAACATCGAAAGAGCACGTATGTGTATTTGTTTGTGTTGCGAAAAGTAATTATGATATTAATTTTTACTGACAGAATTGTCATAATATTCGTAGCTAGATGTTTGTTGACGCTTCTAATCTGGGTCCTGCGTGCTGCAGTTACCAAAACCCTGATAGGTTACTATTTGGCATCATATAGAAAGGATCGACCTGGGATCGAATCCTTATAAAACCAGCGTTTGTCATGATCTTCAGAATGTTATTAGTCTGCATTGGATTATCTTTAAGAAAATTCGCTTCAAGGAACTTCGATTTCCATCGGGTGATGAAATAATTAATAATGACCTTATTTTAATTTAAGATTGAGTTGACTTATCTTACTTACCCACTAAAGTTAACCTTTTTTAAATTAACATTATCAACCCGTTACGCGTCAACTACAGACCAATCCTCTCTGACAAATAAAAAGGGTTTTGGCCGCACACCACGCTGGCCATGTGCCGATCCGTTTCCGTAAAGAAAAACGCGTAAAACAGCTTAAAGCGCATATATAACAATTTATTAATCAATCAATCAATCAATCAATCAATATCAATCAATCAATCAATCAATCAACCAACCAACCAGCCAATCAATCAATCAATCAATCAATCATAAACTTTATTCAAGTATTCCTTTAATGCGTCAATAAGTGTTACATGGACATAGACCAGGGCGCATTTGGAACCCTCATAGCTTTAGTTTTAAGTTTACGAATGTAATTATCACCATCAAATCACTATTATGTAAATTATCGACGCGTCAAAAGTGCCTTGTAAAGGACTATTTGAATTTGAAATTTGGTTAGCCTAAGTTACACCCACTAGGCTAACTTGTGCTTTACATGTTTTTGCCGTTTCAGCCCATAAACAACGCAGACTTCGTGGTGCCGGTGGAAATAGACGGCGCGGTACACCAAGTATACGTTCTGAAGCGGCCGCACGTAGACGAGTTTCTGCGACGCTGCGGCGAGCTGTACGAATGCGTGCTGTTCACCGCGTCCCTCGCAAAATACGCGGATCCCGTCGCCGATCTATTAGACAGGTATTGTATGGAAGCAGGCTCTATAAACATCGCGGTCGAACTAGCAGATGGGACGGCGATTTTTTTGTTCGGACTGTCTATTAGCTGTACTAACCCTGGTTGCCACAGCGTAACCGGGCTGTTTGGCGAGCTTCGAAAAAAAGCTCTGCCAGAAGAAATTTTGAGCCCTAGGGCTCGAAGAAACTAAGGGAACGTCTGCCTAAGGGCGCCTCCTTTGAGGCCGAACATCGGCTTAGGCGACGTTTGGGATAACGGGGGGGGTCGGACGGTAAAGGGACGGCGATTGCCGTGACTGGCACTGTTTTATATTTATCGTAGATACGTCGCCGTTAAGAAGTGATAGCCTAGTTGTTAGGACGTCCGCCTCCTAATCAGAGATCAGGGGTTCGAACCCGAGCACGCAAATCTAACTTTTCAGTTATGTGCGTTTTATAAAATTTCACTCGCTTCAACGGTGAAGGAAAACATCGTGAGGAAACCTGCATGCCTGAGAGTTCTCCATAATGTTGTGAAAGACGTGTGAAGTCTGCCAATCCGCACATGGCCAGCGTGGTGGACTATGGCCAAACCCTTCTCATATTGAGAGGAGACCGGTGCTCTGTAGTGAGCTGATAATGGATTGATCATGACGTCGCCGTTTCGCTACAAGACTACGCTAGTTATTACTTATGCGTTTTTGACCTTGGAGCTCCAAATCTTTTTATAAACGCAAGGCCCCACGATTCGCATACTCCAACCACCACGGGTCACTTAATTTTAATATTTTTTTAAAGGAACCAAATACACCCACGATGCTTGTATCATGTTAGAAATTAACATATTACAACATTGAAACTGTTTGCATTATTAGATAAGATCATTATTATCATACACTATTTATAGGTATTATTGAAAACAATATTTATATTTACCTCATCAGTGCTTTCTAATACTGATAGTCGACATGCGCAAACCTATCTCAAAATAATAAAAAAAGATTTAAATTGCAAATCCTTTACAATATTTCGTTGAAGGTTTAAGTTAGTTGCTATATTCAAACCATAAAATGAGCAACAAAATAAATCTTGAGACAGAAATGCCGATGGAGAGGCGACAAGTATGTTTTGTTCTTTACACTTGACGCTAAGTATGCGGGCCCCTTGTTGAAGGGTTGTGAGAACTAATGGACAAATGAATTTGTATACGAATCAAAGCGGCGAATCAAATGCCGCAGATGCTCGAATGTGGTGCCATTGAACGCCTAATTGTATGAAATGGGGGACTGCGCGATAATGGAATTATTTTCTTTGGTGTAGAAATTTAAAGATGGCCATTTAGACGCCATATGGAATACATTTTTTTTCATTCTTCAACCCATTTTCCACGGTAATACTGACCGAAGTATGTATCCTTGTTTATTTTTAACAAAATAATGCTAAATTGAACAATGTTGCCAATCCTGTTGTACACTTATCTCTCATCATCATCACGATCAAGTCCACCAAGCTGACCATGTGCGGATTGGCAGACTTCACACGCCTTTGAGTACATTATGGAGAACTCTCTGGCGTGCAGGTTTCCTCACGATGTTTTCCTTCACCGTTGAAGCAAGTGATATTTTAATTGTTTAAAAACGCACATAACTTCGAAAAGTTAGAGGTGCGTGCCCGGATTCGAACCACGACCTCTGATTAGGAGGCTGACGCCCTAACAACTAGGCTATCACCGCTTCACTTATCTCTAAACAATATCAAATTGGCAATTCTTAACATTACCCACAGTTCATCCATTTTCTATTTGCTTTCCCTTGTGTTGTTGGTCAAAAAGACTTGTTCATTTGGTTTAATTTTGGGATATAGTCAATTTACAGTATAGTGACATTACAGAATCTACCATATAATGATTTATGTATTTTCTATGGCCGATACTTTTACTTCTTGGAAATTCTAAGCTGGTGTCATGTTCATACCACATAACCAACACAATATAAGAATTTGGTATCGTCTTCTTTAGCGCAATATTAAGTTACTTATGTAAGCGGCAACTTACGCTTGATATATTCCAAACGTGAAAAGTATGTTTGATCCAACCATCGCGCTGCTCGTACTTACGCTTTTTTCATTACTGTTAACTTCATCATCATCATGATCAACCCATTACCGGCTCACTACAGAGCACGGGTCTCCTCTCAATATGAGAAGGGTTTCGCCATAGTCCACCACGCTGGCCATGTGCGAATTGGCAGACTTCACACGCCTTTGAGAACATTATGGAGAGCTCTCAGGCATGCAGGTTTCCTCACGATGTTTTTCTTCACCGTTAAAGCAAGTGATATTTTAATTGTTTGAAAACGCACATAACTCCGAAAAGTTAGAGGTGCGTGCCCGGATTCTGACCGCCGACCTCTGATTAGGAGGCTGACGCCCTAACCACTAGGCTATCCCCGCTTTTAATTGTTAACTTAATAACCCCTAAATTGCCTTCAAATAGCTGTTTTCGTATTCGATCTAAGAAATCATTCTCTGTGTAGATGGGGAGTATTCCGTGCGCGGCTGTTTCGAGATAGCTGCGTGTTCCACCGCGGCAACTACGTGAAGGACCTCAACAGCCTCGGCCGCGACCTGCGCCGCGTCGTCATCGTCGACAACTCGCCCGCCTCCTATATATTCCATCCGGACAATGCTGTGAGTTGTTACTGTCCTATGTTTGTATTTGTATCAGTAATTCTCAACGGCTGAGTGTTCTATCGTGTCAACTAGACAAATAGCCTAAAGCATGAACTAAAACGTGACTTCCGTCATCGCCTATCGCCTAGTACGATTGCGATACGCTGAATCCTTTTTTGTATTTGTTAGTACATTCGGTATATAGATAGATTCAATTCGTAGAAATAACGCAGAAACGTTGTTCACATTTTCTCTGTTAAATTCCAGGTACCTGTCGCGTCATGGTTCGACGACATGACAGATTCAGAACTTTTGGACTTAATACCGTTTTTCGAGAAACTGAGCAAGGTCGACAGTGTGTACACAGTGTTGCGCAACTCCAATCACCCGTACAACCCCACGCAGAACAGCTCGCCGCCCACATAGCGACCCCCGAGCCGACCCCGAGCGCGCCGGGAGCCGCCGCGAGCGCACGTCGAGCGAGTGCGTTACGTGAACAGCGCGCGATACGTGAGCGTGCCCGCGGCCGAGCGCGTGCTGCGCGAGCCCGAGGAACACGAACAAGTGTTGCGCGTGCACGTGATGCGCGAGTACGTGTTGCGCGAGACCCGCGTGGGGCACGAAGTCGTCCCCGCCTCAGCTCGCCCGCTGACCCTCCTCGAGACGCTCATCAAGAAAGGGGCGAACTTCGTCTTAAGTGCCAATTTTGCCTTCTGGTTAGTAAGGACGTTATTTGTACCTATTTTACATTTTAGGTATTTCCTAGTGCGTAAGTGGTCTGTGTAGATGTATTGCGATAATGTTTTTATTTTTATTTATCCCGACTTTTCTTCATAAACGTAACTTTGGTTTTTGGATGGAGTTTTGGGATAAAATTTTACGAGACCTTAACCTGAATGTTTATATTTGGTATTTCGAAATACATAATAACCAAAGATTTTTTTTTATTTTTGGTTCATTATCAGTTCAAATTTTTGAGGTACTTTATCCCAAACCTCCTCCTCACCTAGTGACGTCTATGATCCTCACTGAGCTTCCGTGACTAGCGATTTGCGTTTAACTATCCGACTATTTGTAAATTAACACAATGAATTTTAAAGATTCGATGTTTTATAAAACGATGAACGAAATCGATTTCAAATTTTTTATATCGTGCTTGGGAACAAATATAAGTAAGTTAGGGTAATGGCAGCCGATTAAAGATTTGGGGATGTTCGAGTATTACGTAAACATGATATTAATTGGTTAATCTTTCACCTATATTTACCCGAATACTAAACTTGACTGACAGCTATAAAAGTTCATAATACTATACCTTTTCCAAGTTGAACATTGAGAAAAAGATACTACTAGAGAATTTTTGTTGGTCAATAAGGAGATCTAACTCCCGGCGGGTGACGTGTAGTTTCAAAATTCCGGGTTAGATATGTCTGATTGAGTAAATGATTTGTGTACGACCAAATTAGTTTCAGTTCCCATGTATTGCATCAAATCAAACATTGTTAATCTGATTTCTTAGTCTTATTTTTGCTGTCAAAGTAGTCAAGGTCAGTACAGAACCGCTGTTTGTCAGCAAACAGTAAGTAAACCCTATCCATCCCTCAAGTCCATTTACGTAATAACTGAAGGTTCCCTCTTGTTGCTATTATGGAAATAGTTCGACTTGGTTTGCTTTTTCTAAACAAAACAAAAAAAGAACTTTAAAACCTATAGACTCGATGTAATCACGAATTTTTGCGATTCGGCTGATATTTACACGTAGTGGTGTATATATATTTATATATTACAATATTTTTATCATATGTATTATATTTATAATCAGGTTACTATAAGGTCTTTTGCTCTCGGGCAGGTGAAAATTTCCCTTTAAACTTTCGTCATTTGTAGCTCTGTCCAAAGACAAATGTGCAGTGTCAGGTCGTTTGGGTTTCGCAAAATGTGTTGTAGTACAAATTGTGTTATGTGACATTTAACATCTCTGAGAGGTCTTACTGCCGCTAAGGGATTGAAAATTGAACCGTGGTAGAGTTTTTTCGGGAAGCACGCATTTCGGCTTGACCGAAGTATTTTAGTATATTTGACTCACATAAATAATGTTAAGAGAAAATTAAATAAAGACGAACCCAAAAAATTTCCCAACAATTGCTAGTAACAACTACTAATACATAGTTAACATCAAATAAATTTCAAGTCCTACAAAATGCAACGTGTCAGATGCTTAGGTATAATGTAAATTATGCTATATCTATGATAAATGTTTACGTTTCTCTTAACTGTGTGATTGGAAGAGATCCTCGAGATATGCTTTCCTTTGTATACCTTCTATATAAGTGTTGTTATCGCAGTTGCAATACAAACATTTGATTTACTTGTAGGATGACTACGGGGCAGGTGTGTGTCTTCGTCGGTAGATAGGTTCGGACAAAGAGACCAGATACTCTTGGTAGAACAGAATAACAATTATAAGTATGGTTATTTATAAGGAGCAGACTATACGCTCCACCAAGTACGACTATGCACTACCGCGACTCTCTTGTCTGTCGTAATGACAATATGACTCCAAAACTAGATGGCGCTGCTCTCTGACTGCCGTCATACTAAATATCGCAGCTATTCGAATGCAATTTTATAAATTACCACGGAGATTTTAAAATCGTTCGCATATACCGGTAAAGAGTATACCAACACTACGGTACCGCCTCATCTATTTCGCTGCACATTTGTCTGTGGATACGCCCTTAAAGCGATGTCTGTTCTTAAAGCAAGGTCACTAAATACAGAATGTAAGCAAACATTCATGTTAAGTGTGCGAGTGAAATGGATAGTGGTGCTATGTTGAGCCAGCGTAAATTAATACGTAACTAATGGTAATAAGATATATTTTCCAATTTTTGACTTCGACTACTATAGCGATCTCTTAACATTGGAATCTGAATCTTGTTACCACCAGTTACGTTTCATTATGCGTTGGATAAATAATAGCTGGACCTGCTTTTCACCTTGGTTGACATTCTTTATCTCGTCAAGTTGGCCTTACTTTAATATATTATATATCTGTCTAAGATATTCGGTTCGTTACCATAACTGCGAGATTATCGACGGGAATTCCTGGACGTATCTTACGGTATATCGTTTGGATTTTTACACCTGACCGGGTCAAGTTTTAATACTATGCGGTAAATCATAGCTCAGAACCAGGATCTAACTCTGCTATCATGCAGGAAATCCCTACAGGTAATCGAATATCGTCCTTATCCAATTGGAATAGAGTTGTAAATATGAGGAAGACGGTTTCTGATCTTTCATTCGTCAATTTGCGACGTATATCTTTCATACCATTTACAACTCTATATATAATGATAATAAGGTCGATATTCAATTATCTCTGTTAAACTGCAACTTATGTACATAAAGTATTGTATTAATATAAGATTTAGGGGCGATGCGGCTGAACTATATTAGCACTGTAGATTGTATAGGAACCGCACCGATCTAAAGCCAGTGTTACATAGTATAAACACATACTATATGTGTTTTAGTATTATAATATGTTTATCATAACATATAGATACCGTTTATGTTAGCTTCAAAAATTTATCCGACATAATATATCATATTTTTATACGACATTGACAGCTTAAGTGCATAAAATTAGATTTTAACATTCTATCATGATTTTATTATTTACAGTGGATTGAACGATTTACGAGATATTATTTATATGCATATAGTTATGAAGTGTTCTTATTTATTTTCTGTAAATTCGGTGGTAGATGATAAGCCCTAGCAATATAGTACGGCGCAGTAATGAACGGTGTGAATGATTTATTTAATATAAAAATGTGTAGAGAAAAAATAAACTTAGAGAAGTCTTATGAATATTTTTATGTGACATACTATTGATAAATTGAAATGAATTGCCATATATAATTATGTCAAGGTCATCAGTGTAACATTAGCTTTAGATTGAGGTATGTGCATATAAGCATTGATGTGATTTGACATACCGTACAGTGTATGCACACCTTTATTTGCGATAAACTACATGAAATTATCATAATTAAAAAAAAAACTTTAAACGCTTTAGAGACAATAAACGAATCAGTCGAGTCTGGGTCGCAAAAGTTTTCAAGGGAAATACGAATTACGTAAAACAATTCACAATATTGAGTTGCTAATGTGTAACCAGCTTTACAGATGCTGGCTGTATACAGTATGATTCTTAACTAACTAATTAAGGATAATAATTAAACGATGGATTTGATTAACCAACCACGTTATAATGATAATGATATTTTTATACATATTTAAATGTTTTTCACAATTCATGTGATTGGTGAGTGTCAGTATTTTGCATTGCGATGTATGGCGCGGTCTATACACAAGTGGCGGAAACTAATGCATCGCATTTTGTACAACGCCATAGCTTGTCTACGCACGTGCGCACGTCATGTTTTAATGGGTTAACCTGCAGATAAAACGATTTTGTTCTTAAAAATCCTCGGCGACTTTACAAATGTAATTAAACTGCATATAAAGTTTTAAGAAAAATATATATCAATTTTTTTTTTACCAATTGAATGAACTATAGAAAAACTGCTTGGAAAGCAATTGATGAGTTGATTGTAAATTTGTAAAATTTTACTATTTAAAATTTCTATACACTAATAGAAGCGGTAATAGCCTAGTGGCGTCAGCCTCCTAATCAGAGGTCGGTGGTTCTAATCCGGGCACGCACCTCTAGCTTTTCGGAGTTATGTGCGTTTAAAAAAAAATATATCACTTGCTTCAACGGTGAAGGAAAACATCGTGAGGAAGCCTGCACGCCTGAGAGTTCTCCATAATGTTCTCAAAGGCGTGTGAAGTCTGCCAATCCGCACATGGCCAGCGTGGTGGACTATGGCCAAACCCTTCTCATATTGAGAGGAGACCCGTGCTCTGTAGTGAGCCGGTAATGGGTTGTTCATGATGATGATCATGAATAGATTTTGGTAGTAAGATCCCTAAACGCAGTATTTATTAGCAGAAAACTAGGCGGATATCGAAGAACAAATCTTTCTATCTGCGACGGTTAGGATAACAGCTTTACATAAACCGCGCCTTACATGAATTGATTTGTCTCAGTATTACCTAGTTTTTTAGTGTTTGATGCCATTTTACATAAATACCGTTTAGAGAGTATCACGTATGAAATCTAAATGTGTGAAAAATATTTTATTAACATTTCTGTCACGCGAATTGCTAGGTTATTATTAATATACTACACACGTAGGTTATATATATATTTCATTAAAATTAAAAACCTTATGGACCTATGATGATATGTGCTATGACTTGAAAAGTATAGTGAGTAAAATCGGCCATCCGGTATGTCAGGGAGCATTCAAGTATTACGTAACGCAATTTTTGAAGACGTACCGTTACCGTAACGTTTTTCTGTTTCGGGGATTCCCCGCCCCCCAAACAATAACTAATATTTAGGTGACCATTTAAGTCACACTTATGTTGAGGAAAGTATAATAACCTTTGTTATTGTATATATACGTAACGCGTTGCTTAAGAGCCCCCCCCCCCCCCCCCAAATTGTGTTACGTAATACTTGAATGCTCTCTCAAGTGCGTAGAAAATAAAAGGTCTCAATCAATCAATCAAAAACAGTATTTAAATAATCCTTTAAAATCAATCGCTTTTGATGCGTCAATAATTTACATGGTAGTGAGTTGATGGTGATAACTGCATTAGTGAACTTAAAACTAAAGCTGCGAGCTTTCCCAACACGGTCTAAGATGCAAACTTAGCTGGGTATTGTTTTTGTTATTACCATCACACACTGTCACTTTAATCACCATACGTTTCTATTAATTACACATATCCATCTCAAACTGAAAAGTGTATTTTTTTTATACTGCACTCTATTTATGCATAAGTACAGTTTGACGTCGCATTATGCACACTTGATTTATTATTGTAGCACTCAGAATAAACTCGCCAATATTTGCTGTCAATATTAGCTTCGCGACTTGTTTGTAACCCTTATTAGTGGCAGCAAACCATTGCCTACCCGAAGTTATGTCCATTTGGACGGAAAATCTCAACTGAAGCATAAAATTAACTAAAAGATTTGAACCTAGTGTTCTTTTTCTTCTTCTTTGTCGTTACACTCTTGACAGAGTGGTCGTGGTCATCCTGAAGCAGTGTCTTTGAGGAGAGATGTTATACGCCTCACGTGCATCTGCCACTTTTCTCGGCTGGCCGAAAGCCTGGTGCACTCGTGCAAAGGACCGCCCACAGGAACCAAGTGTTAGCACCTTTTAACTTTGTGTGACATTATATATTGTTTCCGATAGAAGCCGGTAGAACCAATTAATCCGCACGAGGTTGCAAGGACAGGACCACGATCTTTAGTAATGAAGGAACGCTCGGAGAGAGATGTATTGTTTTTGCAAAAATCCTTTATTAAAGCTCACCTATTCTATAATAAGAACTCTTACATAATAATTTCGTGTGTTTACACTTATACCAATTTAAAGTATACTAATTTTGTGACTACAAGTTATAAAGGAGCTATATTTTAGCTATGTTACTTGTAAACAGGGAAGATTTAACTCGCAGCGACAGTTGAGATTTCCTCACATCCTGAACGCTACCGGCGTCCATTTTTACGTTTGTTGAGTTGCGTAAATCCATGAAAATCCACGATTACATTATTAAATATTTAGGGAGAATCAAAAAATGGTGCTTTCAGTATTAGTTGTATGTTCAACTCGAAATTTTGCTGAACAACTCGTAGCACTGTGTATAACGCACATAATATTTTCGGTTGGTAATTTTGATAAGAGTTTGATAAGAGCAGCGGTTGGTAACTAGTACTAACTAGTGACGTATTGTAAAGATGTACATACCATTTGATAGGAAGGAAGTAGGAGGACACTTCAACGGGGCTATGCTGTAACAACTTGGCATGAGCTATAGTCGCCCAACAGTCACCTTGGGGCATATAACCGGGCGTCTGACTATCAAAATACTATATTCGCTATTTAATTGAATTTTTTTATCGTATCAAAGAAATGGCTAGTGCCAACGATTTTCGTGCTAGTAATATCGCTAAATTATTGTAAAACACTCTTGTATGACACACGTTGACGATCCTAATTTAAGGGTCGGTAACAAAAGCGTCAACAGTATTTTAAAATAATGCTTTAAGTTACGGCATTTGAAACTTTATTATCTCGTTCGAAACTATCATGTTGACAGGCTGTCATTCTCATTGAGCCATAACCGCAACAATTGAGCAGGTGGTAATTGGGAGTTAATCTATGAACAGTGTTTTACACAGTAAGCATAAACTATGATAATACTTAAATATAGTAATTTTTCCTGGGAGGCCTCGGCCGTGGCTAGTTACCACCCTACCGACAAAGAAGTGTCGCCAAGCGATTTAGCGTTCAGGCACGATGTCGTGTAGAAACCAATTAGGAGTATGGTTAACCCATACTCTTAACAGGTTAGCCCGTTACCATCTTAGACCGCATCATCACTTACCATCAGGTGTTTGCATTAAAAAAAAATATATATGAGATTAATGTTACTAATTGAATTTAATGTACTCTAGAATAAATTGCGTATTGTAACCAATAGCCGATTATTACCAAATCACTACATTAGCCAATCAGAAAGCTTTCCACTACAACTACCCCCTTACTTAACTCCGACACTAAATATGACAGTTTCGTTGACAGTTGCCAAATGTCAAAAGATACAGCATGACCCCGCAAGTGTTCGTTACTAACCATTCCCTATTTAATTTGAGGTTCAATAGATAGTGTCTAAATATGTAAGTAATTGTTGTTTATTACCTTTTTTACATTACGATTTAGGTAGACTATACCTAAAAAGACTTATGAAATAAAAAAATGTAATATTAATAAATCATCTATACTGTGCTTACACACTTAAATAATATAATAATGGCAAAAGCCATCGATATTTATTGTTTTTTTTCTATATATTCTTGATTGCTTGGCGAACATTTGGTTTTATTGATTTATTATTTTCTCGAACACCTTATTATATTATTGTTTTGGGTAGTGGGCGTGTAAATAAGATTTTTATTAATTTAAAAACCCTTCCGAGTGTATGACTTGATTTTATTAGAATTCGGACGCATTTTTTTTAGTATTTTACACGTTTGTTATTTAGTGGCTATCAGTTTGTATGTATGTACCTTTATACCAGAGGCGTGTGCAGGCTGTTCAAGGAAGGCATTAAACAAGTAGATGTTTATAATTGGGTAAATCCACCACGAGAATTATTAGGATGATAAAAAAGAATCGCTAGTACTTTGAATGAATGAATGAATTCAATTTTATTGTACACCTGAGACCCAATGACAAAATAGTTAACAATTAGTAATTTATAAAGTTAACGTCACTTTAAGAGTTCAGTTTCACAGTACAGTCAGATGTTTTTCTCATTAATAAAGTTTTTTTTTTTTAAATACACCGCGTATTTTTGTCCTATTGGAAATTATTATTTTCATCCATCTGCTCTGTGGCCTTTTTTTTTTAACGCTGGGAAATGCGTTTGCGCATCCTCTCCGGAGCGACGCAGGCAAGACTGCGCCGCTTCCGACGGGGTATGTGGGACTCCCCGGCGGCCAGACTGGCGACCAGAATATCCAATAAAACCCAGCGATGCTCCTTCGCGTCTTGGCTGGGTCCCGGGGACGCTCGTGAACTCGACTGCAACCCAGCCAGATCTGCTCCATGCCTAGTTGAACATTCTGTACATGTCACTGTATTATACATCTTTTTTATTAATAGGTCTACACTATCGCTAGTATTGTAACCTTGTCCTTATGTTAATCATGCTCTGAATATAATATATTATCTGCGAACGTAAGTCACGCCATATTGAATGTTAATCGGTCGTTGACCTGAAGACGCACGTCTCCCATTGGTCCGCGATCACGTGATATTCATACTTAGCCAATAATCGTTATTTCATTGACGAACCAGCCGTCCCGTTCATATCGTATATTTGTATAAAATCACTTTTAATCTTATTTTTAAAAGTTCATTGACAATTGCATTTATACTTGTGCGTTAAAATTTAACATAATGTTAGCTTTAAATCATACTATTATGTCATGACTATTATTGTCATTTTATATGATAATGTTCTTCAATCTAGATTTTTGGCATTGTATTATAAACATTCGCAAACTATATGAATAATCTAAAATAACCACGTCATAGTACATTTAATTCGAGAAAGAATATATATATTTTTATAATACTAATCACTATTTATATATTTTTATTAAACAATATGGGATAAGTAGTAATTGAAAATTTAAGAGCGTGAAAAATTTAAATGTATTTTATTAACTCACGAATAATTTTGTTCCCATGTTGCATCGCTACTATCTGTAAAGAGGATACCAACCCCTTTAAGAGAATTGCTTCGACCTCGCGTAAAAAAAAACATTTTAAACGTTGAATGACCATTATACATAATCTACATGACTCCGGGGCGACCTTCTCTTTCATATTGAGAGACATAGAGCTTCCTTACATGCTGCTCCAATATTGTATTGGTGGGCTTACTTTACATACATATACGTCAGTTAGCGAATATAATCAGGGGAGAGTGACAAAAAAAAAGGATAGGCGGGTTAAATTGCTCATAATGGTTACATATTGTGAAGACTTCTTCGGGAAGGTACAAAAAAATACAGACTAGCTGACCTTGCGAACTACGTACCGCGAATAAAATTTGAATATCTATATTCAGAGCTTCTTACCGAAGCTCGCCAAACAGCCCGGTTACGCTGTGGCAACCAATAGGATCAGCACAGCTAATGGACAGTCCGAAAAAAGAAAAAAATCTATATGAATGCAAACTGGGATTGTTTCTGTGGTGTTGCGGGTAGAAAAGTATCTATCACAGTTTTAATACAAAACAGTTTCGATAAAGTTGATCAATTTTGTATTTTTTTTTATTTTAACTTCGTCATCTTTTAAACCTTTTTGGAGGTTACGAATATTTCAAAAAGCAAATTAGTCAAACCACTCCAGTACGTCTCGAGTTGTTATAAGAGTCAATTATTTTTCTAATATGTATAGAATAACGACTGTGTTTTAACTTTAATGTTTTTTAAAATGAAAACATTGAATCAACTTATTAGGTACTATAAAAAACAATTTTTAATTATCTGTTTTATACAAAACAGTACATCAATATGGCAATAAAAGTCACTCAAAAGTGTCATTCATTATCATCCCCACGGAGTCTTCAAATTTAAAGATATCGAGGTTTAGGAACAAATTAACTAACGCTAATAATTAAATAATTAGCGTTAGTCAATATATATAAATAAATAATTAAAATGATTTAAGCTGCCTTCTACAGGACAGCACAAATCTGCAAATATGATTTACAAAGACAATATTTAATTTTTTAAGTGTCTAATCAATATGTCACCGTAGCGTGGCACGTGACAGCGCAAAAGTGTAAATGTAGTTTTACCTGTGGACTACCCATTGCCCATAGATACGGTAGAGCATTTATTTTGTAAGCATTAACACATAGTAGTAGGATGTTATAGTAATATATTATGTATGCGTTGATTTCTCTAGTTTTTAAGTATTCTGTTGTTCATTGTAATTATTACAAAAAAAAAAAAACTGTATAATATTCAACGAAACTTGAACACGTTATTGAAATTATATTTCTTGTAAATTGCAACACTACACTTTTATATTATAACGTGTGTTTAGAATGAGCAGCCATTAAAATGTATTGGGTGTATTTATGAGATATATCGTGATAGATATCGTGTTACTTTTCAAATTAAATTTGCCGCCTATTTTGGAATTGATCTTTTCTTTTGTTATTAAGGTATTAAAAAAAAACTGTGAGTATAAAAATAATAAGCAACGTTGACTGAAGTGAGTAAATAGATGGGTGACCAACTTTGGTTCTAAAACGATCTTCCAATGCCTTACTAATCAAGGTACATCGGTTGGATTGCTTCAAATTCTATATCGGATACTGGTAGAAACAATTCTTGTGTTTTATATTAAAGTAACTGTAGCATTGACAAATAAAATAACAACGTAAAGTTGGTTAATAATTAGGTTCAAATTGCTTTGATACTATGTTATTTCATTTTGAGTCTTTACGAACTATGTTCATGAATAGGTACAGAAAAAAAATATCTTATAAGTTTTACTTACTAAGTCTTATATTTAGCATAGTAACATTACTATGCTACATTCAGTTCAACTAACATTTTTTATATGTTGAATAATTTTATCAGTTATTTAATAAAGATTTTTTTGTTGTAACTAAAATTTATTTCAGCCTATATTATTATTATTAGTAATCAATATATAATATACTTCATTTATTTATTGTTGATGTCTCTTGATAAAAAAATAACAAATATAATTGATATTAATTTTTAAATTGACAGTAATCATTTCAACTCCTTATATTTTGACTAAGTACCTACGGTACTACACACAAATGTACGGAATGACGTAAGCTGCTTACTCTAAATATACGCCACAATGAAATCGCACCGAAAAATCGTCCATTCTTAGGAATTTAATTGTTAAATTAAATAATTAATTAATTAATGCATGCAATAAAATTCAATTGATATTTTTTCCTAATTGTATCTTATGTGTATATTAAATTACGTTTTATTTTGTAACATTATTCGAGATTTCATTGTTATGTAATTGCGAACGTTTTTTTTTTATATTATTGTAATTTAATATTAGCTGTAAGGTATGTGGAATAGTGATTTTTTTAACGCAATAATTATTATATTTGTGTTTGGTATATTAGCTAACTCCTATTACCGTTACCGCGTTGTCTGAACCGATATATTTGATATCGCTATAACAATAACGTTATAGGAACTATATCGTTGCACGCCTACGTCATACATTTATGGTCCACCGATATCGGTTTGTATAATGTGGTAACATTTTAAAGCGGTACGGAACTCGATTTGTCCCGGTGCTTTTGTGTAACCGAATGGTAGCCATATTCTAGTGTGAGAGAAACGCCATTATCGCCCATCATTAGGTACAAGGGTATATATAGTTACTATTTAATTTGTAAACCACATCCTGTATCATTGTTAAATACTTAGACTGAGCGTCTATTGCAACAAAATAGTATAAGATTTGCAAACGTCGACTCGCTTTACATTATCGAAACATTGTTACTGCAAAGCAAAATGAATCTTATTGTTTAATGTAAGAAGTGCGGACGAATTTGAATTTTAATACTTGATTTATAAGTTTCAATTTACTATGACGGTATTGTGTTTCGGTTATCGAAAATGTCTACGATTGTGAGCTAACAAATCTTATACTTGCGGTATTCTTTTCATTTCCAATACAATTAACGTTAACTTTATCAATGATTAAATATTAAAAGTAAATTTAAAACCACAAAGTCGACAGAATATTAATAATAACCAAACTTATTCTGAGCTTTGAATGTCGAACAATTAGAAATAATAAAATTTATATTACCATCAAATCATTTGTTATGGTTACCACAAATAATAATTTATCAAGGGTAATCTATAGACGCTCATTTTAATGTTGATATGGTAATATCCAGTGTGTCGTGTAGTTATTTTTTTTTGCAAAACATTTATTTGAGACACCTTTGGCCTTATGTGCTAATATAGTCGAGTTCTGTGTTACTTCACAAGTTTTTATAGTTTGCTTATAAACAAAGTACAAATCAGTAATAATACGGCAGTGGTTAATGAACAAAACTGTATACATTTAATTTATTTGTTTATTATATTGTAAGATTTGTCTTATGCCGCGCACTCACCATTCAAATTCATTTAAGTATGACTCGTATAATTAGAAGACTATTTTTATATGGTAAACTAACTCTCGCCGGTCTCTTTGGCGTTGTTTCTTTGTTTTTTTTTTTTAAATTTCGAATCCAACCTACGATGACTGGCAGTTCCAACTACCCAACTTTCAAACCAAATTTGACAACTTACAATAGACAAGTCGTGTTTGGAGTCATTTAACTTGCTAAAATTTTTTAAGTACTTCAGTGAGTGATGAAATAGTTTTTTAAAATTGTTTTTAATTTACCATTCATAATCATTTGCTACATCGAATGACGTTACACTGTAGAAAACCCTACTAAACGATCCAAATTCACTATGAAATATATATAAAAGTTAGTTTACTGTATGAGAAAAGTTGTACAATTCAGCGAAATGTTTACCAAATGATTCTTACCCGCAGTAAAGAATATTTGGGGATCACTCGAGTTTAACTGTTTCCACACATTTACTAACAATAGCTACCCACCTACACACTGCCTTGTTTTATTGACCCCCCTCCAAAATGCTTTAGCCGCGTCTTTGCAATACCCACCGATAACGAAGGTTAACTTTTTTTTCGGATCATCAAAAGTCTTTTCATACGCCCGGATTCTACGCCTAAAGCTCGGCATTGAACAACCTTGAATTGCTTCAAAAAGTATTTTATATAATGACTTATCGCAACAGTTTCAGTGGCATACCGATGAGTAATTGCTGTAAATTCTAGGTTACCACATTGCATATGCTGTGTTTCCGACGCACGCATGATATTCTCGTATATCGAAACGTCCACCGTGCAATACTCGTGCTTATAAGACGTAGCAATAACGTCATAGAGTTATATAAGCAGTAATTTCAGACTGAGTTGAATGAATATGAATATTCCGAAGTTATGCTACTTTTGTTTGGAATCCTTAAGAAACTTGCTTTTAGATCCGAACTTATGAAATGACTCTTAGTGAATGTCGACTTAAACTATGTGAGCAAGTCGTGTCAACTTAGCTTCTTTAGCGTTGGGTATTGCGTACGGGCCTTAAGTGTAAGTTTTTGGGATTTCGTATAGTGACGGTATCTGTAAATGTTTTGTATAGGTAGCCAAGGTCAAATTACAAAATTGCCAGGCCGGCGAACATGTTATTTCGTGCGAGTGAATAAGACATAGCTTTTTCCTTCATGAAGAAGACGAGAGAAGATAAAAAAAAGTTTTTACTGTTATTTGTGTAAACACTCCTCTTTATCTTCTCCTTTTGGCATTGCTTTACTTTCATATTGAAATTTTTTGTTTATCATTCGAATGAGTTAAAGATCCAAAAAGATACATTCAAGGCCCTGTAACATCAGTTATAAAGTCATTACTACATAAAGGTTGTAAATTATAAAAAAAGATATATTATTGACACGAATTTATGAAATAAATCTAATTTTATGGAATCTAAATGACGTGTATTGTTTTTTATGACCATCCCGTTATCTGAAGTTTATCGCATATTTAAGATTTGTATCGTACGCAACTTTAATTCCAGTATATACCTATGCGACGGACCTATACGACTGTTTCACGGTGCCGACGGCGTGATTTTCTACCGTTAAGGTTATCTTCGATTTGTATAGAATAGAAAGAGCTTTATCTATTTCACAATAGATGGCGCTCTTTGGATTCGATACAAATTGAGGTTAACTTTGACGCTATCGAATAAGTAGGAGATCTCGCACTAGGACTTATTAGCCGTTTTATAAGTACTGCAGGTCGTCAGTTTGACTAGCCGAAGCTTTTTCTGTATGTTCTGATAATGCGCAAAATAGCTTATAATAATAATAGTTTGATAATCTGCGTGCAGCGCACAAAAAGGCTTCCTTAGTATCTATTTAATTATAACGCGATCGACTAAATCAGTATCGAGTAAACCGAACATGCGCGCCACGAGATAATAAGGTCTACACTGTGGGCCTACAGTTTTCTCGTACTATTAATTTTGGATAAGATGAGAAAATGGGTGGAAATAATTTATGGTGGCGAGCATATGTTCTACATTAAGTGGTATTTATTCGGTTCGTAAGTAACAAGCTGTGCAATCTTAACGTTAATAACGTAACGCGATCGTTAGTTTGTTTCGTCGCTCGTTTTCATGCGGGGATTCCCGTGACCTATGAAAATGCGATTTAAAAACCAATGTGGTACAAATAGAGGCATATTTATTTAAGGAGATTCCACTTTGTCTCTATCTCTAGAAAGAATGAGATTAATCTAACATTTTAGGTTTTGTTTCGGTATGTACGTTTTTGTATAGTGAAAACCTTAAAATGTTGTCAATCCTGCTATTTCAATAAAAAAAAATCATAGAACTTATTCAAACGCTAATTCGTTACATAATTTTAGTTTTCATAAAATTTAATGATCGCTTATGACTTGATTTCTGATGTTATAAACGCTCTAGATTCTAAGAGTTTTCTTATATTTTATTGAATTATGAATAGTATTTTTGAATGTACCTTTCTCAGCTGTTTTTATTAACATAAAAGTTTTTTTACAATCTAACGATGCTTGACAAAAGACAATATTTTCCCAATTTCGTAGTCAAATTACAGAGCACAAGAACAAGGTTTAAATATTTTTCTGGTAACAGCCTCATTCTCATGCCTATGACATTGCAATGGTAAAAAATGTGACGTAAAATGGACAAATAAAAAGTGTCACAATAATAATTTCGATGTTGCCGTTACAATGTCATAAAATTAGGGGTCACGTATTTCTGTCTTCATTTGTAATTATTTTATGTGATTACCTGTTGAAATAATAACAACATACAATAGATGTCCGTAGTGTAGATATATTGTACAGAATTCCCGGAGGTCTTTTTGTGTTGTTTAAACCTATTCGTTAGGCTATGTTATTGTATACGAACCAACGGCGATGTATGGGCTTCTTACTACTTCAGAGCAATTAAACTGAAGCAAGTGGGATGAAAAATATAAAAAAAACTGCTTTAACCTATGGTTATTGAGATTAAGCCCTTCGCTCTCGATTTGTACACGATTATTATGATTCAAATTCAAATACCAAGTCCTTAAAAAGGCACTTTTGACGTGTCAATAATTTACATATGATTAAAAAGACATTGCGATCTGTTTGCTTTGTCGGCAATATGCTTTTAAATATGCCTACTTTATGAAATTGCAATCCTGACCTAAATTTTGACACACAAAGACCCGCAACTTTAACGTCATAAATTGTGCGTTTCCAGTTACAATTGAAAGGTCCTTAATTGTGGATATGTTTAAAGTTCCAAATCAAAGTCTAACAAAGGTGAAAGAAAGATGGAGCGAACAGACTTTCGTGGGTAATTTAAGTGTCATTCAAGCAATCAGTTTTTTTTAGCCAATCCATGGCGTCCAACATGCTTTGTGGCATGGTCTTGCACTTTTAGGAAAATGGTCGTGAAAACGTTCAAGATTGGCTGGTCGCTTTAACTAAGCCACTCTTGAGGGTTTCGGTACTCGATAATACTTAAGGCCCCGGGCAGGGAATATTCTTTTCACCTATCAGAGATTAGACACGTAAGATGACGATAACTATTATACTATATTAAATATATGAAATGTAATAGCAAAGAAATAGGAAAGAATCGCTAGAATTGGGTAACATTTACCCGAGACGAAATTTATATAATGGTGTACATTTTTGATATGATGTTGTACAAAAGAGACATTTGGTATGTTATTTTATAGGAATTAATAAATAGCCTTAATAAATAAATCTGTTGTGTTATTTTCTCACCTAGTTTTAATTTTCTCCAAACAAAATAGTAAAAGAATATTTACCCTTAATATTAGGTTACGTAGTTTTTGTAGACATGGGTTTTTTTTTTATAACGGTTATAATCGAAAATCTTTTACCTGTACGTAGGTTATGACGATAAGCAGGTATATGATAAGTATAGATTAAATCCCGATCACAAGCGAGATATTTATTTATTGATAGGAACTGATTCCAAGTACTTAAAATTTCTTATACAATCACTAAATTTTGTCGAAAACCTATTGTATCTTAGCTATAAACCGACGTATGGCAAAATAAAATTATTACTTTTAGCATGTGTGATTTTTACTTACACGCATTTGAGCCGTCGCGTCGCGCCACTATTATAGGGGGAAATGCAATGCAGTCCATATTTTAGTAATTCAGTGCTAAATGCATAATATAAATTTCAGTAATATGAAATACTACGGCATCGGAATTTAAAGAGATGAAATGTGTACGAAGATTGGTTTCTTTTCTTTTTTTAGTAGTCATAAGATAGGGCGATTACCTATTGTATTGTGGACCTAATGTAAAATTTATATTTTAAATGCATTAAAAAAATAAAATGACTATTTCTGGTCTGAATTACCTGTATACCTATGACGCTCGCGTCGATGTTCATATGCCAATATATATTTATATAAGACATGAGAAATATGTATAGTATATTTTTATACTGCAAGTTTATAGATTTGTCAGACACATTTACTCAGTGTGCGATTGCTTATATTATGTGCAATGCTGGGTTTTTATTGTTAATTGATTTGAAAATAATTATAATTATCTCTGACTTTTCATAATTTAGGTAATGATAAGATGGCAACGATAATATTTCTGTTGGTATCTCTTAAATTAAACTTATGATAAATTATAATTTATTACTTATAAAACGGTGAAGGGTAACATCGTGAGGAAACTTGCATGCCTGGGAGTTGCCCATAATGTTCTCGGAAGGCGTGTGAAGACTGCCAATCCGCAGATGGCCAGCGTGGTAGACTATAGCCGAACCCTTCTTATATTGAGAGGAGACCCGTGCTCTGTAGTGAGCCTGTAATGGGTTGATCGTGATAACTTATAAAAAACAGGATTTAGGTTAAGGTTAGGATTTATTCTCCTTTTTCTTGTCCTTATCCCACATTATGTGGGGTCGGCACAACAAGTCTTCTTCTTCCACTCACTTCTATCAGCCAGTATCTATCTATATTTGTTAGGGTTTAGATGTATAAATAATAAAGAACACTGTTAATTTTATCTGAATTTTTATTGAAATAGAATAAATATTCTTTTAAAATTTGAACACACTACAATACATTAATAGCTTGAGATATAAATATTATGTTTCTTTCTTTTCACTCACAATATGATATGCTAACATACTTATTCGTATCGCAACTATTTAACAAGAACATGTTGTTTGTCAACAAACATTAAGTATTCTATGGGAATGTATTTTATTTATATTTCTAATTGATCATCATTCTTAGGACTATAAAGATAAAATATGAATTATTAAAAAAAAAATAACACTTTTGTACTTACACTTTGGATTATTTTATAAACTTAAATAAGGCGCAATCCAGACAAGAGTTTAATACTTTATCAAGACATAAAGTCGAGACAACTTATGTCCACGCTGAATGTAGCATTTTTTTTTTATCCACTACAAGTTAGCCCTTGACGGCAATCTCACGCAAATGATGATGCAGTCTAAGATGGTAGCGGGCTAACCTGTAAGGGGTATCGTAAACCCATACTCCTATCGGTTTCTACGCGACATCGTGCCGGAACGCTAAATCGCTTGACACGTCTTTGTCGGTAGGGTGGTAACTAGCTACGGTCAAAGCCTCCCACCAGACCAGACTCGAGCCGGGAATCGAACCCAGGACCTCCAATCTTATAACCTGACAGCGCGCGCGCTGCGCCACGGAGGTCGTCATAAGCATCAAGCTTATGAATATATAGTAAACATAAATAAAAACAGGATAAAAAGACTAAATTAATCCTGGCCATTCAATAGTACCGCTGCTTTATTTATGCTTGAAATACAATATGAATTCAGACAATAATCTGGATCTAACCTTTAAAAGAAAATTTTTTATGAGGAACAGAAAACTTTGTTTTAATATTGTTCCTATTTTATCCGTATAAATAATTAATGTTTAATTTTGTTACATGAAATTGCAATAATTTACATCTTTGCATAAAAAGATAAACATTCTGGCAAGATTAAAGCTAAGAGTTAGATACAAACTTAAAAATAATTAAAGCATCAAAAAATAATAATTACATTTTAGATGTACAAAATACTTCAAAAGGAAACCTAAAATTTCCTAGAATATAGATGTGGTATATTATTTGTTAAATTAACTACAAGAATACATTGGTTTCAAAAACCGTCTCCATTTGCGTGATATCAGAGAACTGCTTCTCTGTGACATTCAATATAAAATAATCATAAATAGATTGACGTCACAAAATAGTTACAGTTGGGACTCATTCATGAGCTCACGTCACAAGAGAGGAGAGTTAATGAAGATATTGACTTCTCTCCTATGGCGTAAGTTTATGTGACATGTGCAGAATCATAATCCACGGAACATCACATAGTAACATAGACAAAAAACGTGTGATGACATAATGTATGGATATCAGGATTTCCATGTTCCTGCGCCGTTATTTTTATTTAAAGTTTTCAAGTTAACAAACTATATGAAAATAACGATATTTAAACACAGATCGTCCACATTAGACCGAAGCCGTTGACAGTTTAAGTGACAGGTGCAATCATTGATTTACCACTAGCCGTAGATAGAGCGCGGCATACAAAAACAAGGCGAGAATTTGTCACCAACTAACTATACATTCCTACATGTCGGTATATCGATGTATTACAACCCGTCTTATACACTAGACATCTGGCCGTTATATTATCTATAGCGGCGGGTAGTGCTTTGTGATTCATTCGGATTATACGGCCCGAGTGCTAGAATCGGTGAGTTTCGTCGAGCCTTGTAACCACACTGGGGGAAAGGAGTGCACGCGTAGCTATTTGTGCACTACTTTTCCGTCCTATTTATTTAGCGTTAATGATCGATCTACGGCTAGTGGTAAATCAATGGGTAAACTTGTCAAATTAAGGCGTATTGAACCTCGCCGCAATGTACCTACAGTTTGTTAATTTGAAGAGACTATTAAGAGCTTTATACTATAGGCTACTTCTGATAACTTTTCTCTTATGTACTTATATTATACACTTTTGATATATGTGTAGATATACACAGAATACTAAGTAGACACCTAGAGCGAGTAAAAAAAATGTATAATAGATATAGTTCTGCGAGCTACGTAATTACAATTAGTAATGTTCAATTATATGTAAATTAGTCTTGCGTACAAATTTTTAATTATTTTCTAAGCTAAGCTGCGATAAGGTACTGGATAGTAATTACATTAAATTAGGTGCGCAAAATAATAGTATTATTATTGCTTCTACATATATTCTTTGGCACATTTTTTTATAAACATAAAAAATTAAATCGTATACAAATAGACCAATGCTAAAATTATCTGTAAAACAAACTGACAGTTCTCAGTACTATGTAAGATATCCTTTGTCAAGGAAAACATTGTGAAAAGGATTTCACTACTTTAGTACAGAGCAGTCTGTTAGGTTTTTTGTACCAATCGGCACTTTAGCAATTACATTAAAATTACGCCGATTAAACATTCTACGTAACATAAAAAAGGCGAGAAGCTGAAAAAAATAAATATATATTAAGTAATCTAGACAACATTTTAATACGCGATTTTTTTTTTCTAGTTCCTAAAAATCAACGCTACACTACACCTACGAGGATATTAATTTTAAGAAAGCTAATTTTTTTTTTTAATTATATTATTTATTAATAATTTTCAGTTCTTGTGAAAGAATTATCCAAGTAGGATTCCTTTTCTCTTATGATCGAGTGATCGATTAGCACAAATATGCTAAAAGATTTTTTTTAAGTTACAACAATTTGTGCCTGAATCTCGCAACATAACTGTCAGCGGGACAGCGGTGATTGACTGACTGACTAATATCATCATGAACTTTCACTGCACACGAATTACAATATTGTTAAAATTGTACTTATGTATTTGAAGGTCAATTGCCGACTTAGTTTTATAACGATTTTTAAATTAATGTCCTATTGCTTTTCCGACTCGATGACTTACGTTTAAGATGGCAGCTTCCAAACTTTGTTAATTGATGTATGAAATACTAGAGCCGACATCGCGAAGCCAACTGTTGCGCTACACTTTGCAGTCCACTGGGCTGCAAGTGACACTAAGTATCAGTGAGCCTTTAATGTTAGCTGTGTTCAGACGCTTAATGCCAACACATTTGATTTAGTTATCTTTGCCAACCTATTTATTGTTTAAGTTGCAAAAGTGGTGTACAAAGACTTTGGATTTCTTTTTTCTTAGCGACACGTCTTTGTCGGTAGGGTGGTAACTAGCCACGGCCGAGGCCTCCCACCAGACATAGACATACATTTTTTAGGCTTAAAACTTATTGTGTTTTATAAGCAAATAAATAAATAACTCTAGAGCAGATAGATCATAGTAAATAACACCACCACGACAACTAGCATAATTAACGATTAGTATGCAATGCTTAATCGATAGCGAACACTTTATTTATAACAAGTATATTTTATTAGTCTACTATTTTTTTTTATTTAAACCTTCAGATCTCTACTATAAAAAAGGCCTTCAAAGTCAGAGATGTTATTCTATTTGTCGATTCTGCATTATCTTACGATCATTACATTGGTATCTCACTGATACACAAAGACAATAAAATAGGTCTATGGATGGCTGAGATGGGAAGATGTTGTCTTGGTTCTATTGTCTAGACTAGTTATAAGTATTTTAATTTGCGTACATAGGCAATTTAATAGAAATAACACCTAACTCTGTACGTTTGAAATAGAAGAAGGATATCCCAAAAGGTGACCAATGAGGAGGTCTTGCGACGTGTTAGTTGTAACCGCGAACTTTGGAAGACTATCAAAAAGAAAAAAAGTTGCTTATCTGGGGTATGTGCTTAGGCATGACAGATACAGGCTCCTGCAACTTATAATGATGAGCAAAGTAGCGGGAAAGAGGCGCATCGGTCGCAAGAGGAAGTCTTGGTTGCGAAACATCAGGGAGTAGACAGGGATCGCGAGTGCCGCCCAGCTTTTCAGCCTCGCGAGAGAAGGCAAAATATGCCATTCTGACTGCCAACCTTCACTAGTTGGAGAGGCACCTAAAGAAGAAGAAGATGGATATCCTCATCAAGCGTGTAAGCTTGGAACGATAAGGACTAACCTAACTGTAGTCCCTTCATGACTTTTTAATGGAACATAAACCTGACTTTATCTGTTATGACATAGACAGATCATTGTTCCATTAAGCATGTAGCCATAATATAATTATGAGAGATTACTTAACTATAATGTAACATGAGTAAAAGTGACAGACATATTAATGTTTACTTAAAACTTCTAATAGTTCTACGATACGTCTTTGTTAACATTAGGTGGGTCCGCTTTTCGACGCTTGATGTCCCTCTATAGGGGTATAACATCTCAATATTAAACGTTCACTAGTAAAAAATTTATGCAATTACTCACTACTAGGAATTTATTGACATCTTCTCTTGCAGAATTTGGAAGTAGCATGCCTGAAAAATGAAAGTAAATTTTATAAATCTGATAAATCCCCGTTCTAAAAGCTTTCCAAAGCCTTTTCAAACAAATAATATCTATTATTTATTCTCTTATGAGATTACATCGATTGATTAGAATAGACATACGATTCCGATTAAGTACCCTACATAAAAAAAAAGGTAAATTTAGTCTATATTTTGCACCTAAAGTTGTCAATGATATGCTCATCCATAATATAAAATGGCTGAAATGTTAAAAGTATACCTGAAAGAAACAAGAATCGTTCCTGTCCGAAAATACATAGCAACCGAATATATACGCCTTATATAACCTACGCCTTTGTTGGGACATAACTATTTCCAAACCGCGAAAAATCATGTAATTAGTACATTTGTCTCATTAGCAGTAAATCATCATCAATCTCATCATTATCAATCCATTATTCCTCTCAGCCTTTATGGATCTCTGCTCGCCATGAGAAAGGTTATGGCGGTAGTCGACCACGCTGGTCGAAATCGGATTGGTAGACTTCACACACATTTGAGAACTTTATGGAGAACTCTCCATGAAGATTTCCTCACGATTCTTTCCTTAACCGTTAAATCAAGTGAATCATTTAAAATGGCTGGAATAAAAAATGTAAACGCGCATAACTCGGACGACGCAATCCTGCAACCCTTCGATCCCATTCGAAAGCCGAAATCTTAACTAGACCACCCGCTTCGTAGTAGATAGCATACCTTTAGTGTAGTGAACATTAGGCCCAATTCTCCATGCTGCATACCAGGCTCTAGGAAATCTTCCACGAAATGTATTTCGGAGCCCAACTGCAAGATTCTCGCTCGAACCACCACGAAATGGAACACCGGAAATAATTCGTCCATGCTCCATAGGTAGTGCTGGCCTGTGGGGGTTTAACAATACCAAATCATCATTAGCCTATTAAATTCACTAGTTCATATATCATAATATAATAATCCACCGTCCGACCACCCCGTTATCCCAAACGTCACCTAAGTCGAGGTTGGCCTCAAAGGAGGCGCCCTTAGGCAGTCGTTCCTTAAGTTTCTGACAGAGCTTCTTTCCGAAGCTCGCCATACAGCCCGGTTACGCTGTGGCAACCAATAGGGTTAGTACAGCTAATAGACACTACGAAAAAAATATATATATGCTTTTATTATTTCAGTCGTGAGTTTAGTGAAGTGGTATTTACTACCTCCAGTTAGGTTAACCTTCGTCAACGCCACCATCAAGCCACTACCAGCCTACTTTCTCTATGTCATACTTTTTTTTAAAGCGATCCGAGAATCTAATCTTAGACCGCGTAATATGTAACCGCACATGCTACTGTTTCGTAGGCGAACGAGTCGTTTACCGAGGTCAATTACCGGCAAGGCCATTTAGCGTTTGCCAAATTAAACTCCAATGTGTACTCAGCTAAATAAACATTGTTCGAACAGATGTTTTGTTTTTTATTGGTTACTTATAACTTTTCTAAGTGCTTTTGGGTACATAGAAAAGGATTGCCATAAACGCTCTATGGTCATGAAACAAATGAAGATGATGATTAAAAATTCTTACATTTTGCAGTTCGATTAAAACGGATTCTGTTCAATTGTATTAAATATATTCAGTTGTAGAATGAGATTATCGAGGTTAGGTATTGTGGTGGCAAAAAAAGTATTAAATACTGCTTATTTTGCGAACACGTCAAAGCCGCATACGTATTGGTTCCGTTACAAGATTACTTTGTGTAAGACATGTGCAGACCGATTATGACCTTCACTAGCGTTTTATTTACTCACCGCCTTTACAAGTGTTTACAAGTCCTAAAGAATAATTCATGCGAATGTCCACGGGCTGTCCGGTCTGTATGCCCAACGTAGGTATACACAGAGACCTCTTTCGATTCGATATTTTAAAAGCTCTCATTGAAAGAGCCCCTCGTCACCCAACCCGACCCTTCTCCTACACCGCTCTTATCGAGTGACGCCCCAATTAGATCCGTTACGACCCGGACGATCAACTACGGACTGAAGTAGGTGACACTCACGCAAACTTAAACACAACGTCAACTGAAGATGAAGTGCCCGATTTCTGAATTCACCGGGACGTGGGTCTCATTCACGGTCGCGACCTCAATCCAGTCCAACCAGCACAAAGCAGCTCTTCTATCAGGCCAAGCTTCGCGCTTTCCAAAACCACCAGTAATGCTCTAACTATCAGCTATCGTCAATTCGAATCTCCTGAATATATCGATCATCGGCATTGAGAGAAGATTGACATGGTATGGTATATTAAGATTGATATTCCTGGTCTTCGTTATTTTAAGCAAATTAAGCTTAATGTTCAATGTAGATTTCGCTCACCTAATTCTTGTTGTACAGCGGTTGTCATCTTCTGGAACGTGCTTCTTATTACCAATAACTTTTCGATCGGCGAAAACGTAGTTTTCAGCTGTTGCAGGGTTTCCACTGCCTCGTGGAAGAGCTGCTCCTTCATTGGCGAAAATGGTGGCGACGTCTGAGGGTTGCTGCTCGTTGTAGACCAGAATTTTCTAGAAACATAAAAGATTTGGTTTGATTTCGCATAACTTTTTCTTTAACTGTCTAAGCTAACTACAGTAGTTGTGAAGGAATGCACGAGACACGATGTGAATAATAATAAAAAAAATTAGTTAATTTAACACTATTCATGGCTGCAACGAATAAAAGGATTTTCTTAATATGTAGTAAATAAGTAAATAAGGATATGACAATAAAGATGGGTAACATCGGACTTTAATTTTGACAATGAACGTCAAAAGCATATGTGTTATAAAACCCGCAACAGGTAAGAATTATTTGTCCAAGCCACAGTAATAAATTCCTATAAAACGTCATCGTTCCATGTTACCATATACTTCTATCTTCACGTTTCTTTATTTTATTGTATGTTTCCTTAACTTTTTGTTTTACAAATTAACAATTAAATAAGTTATAACATACGTATCTAATATCACGAATCTTGGGTATGAGTCTTAGTTGCGTGCACTTACTGATCGATCCCCAGAAAAGCCATTAGTGTGGTGTCGGGTTGACGGTTCCACTTTAGAAGCCTCCTCCAGTAGAGATCGTCCTCGCGTTTGTTATGAAGCGCGTACAGAACGAACAAAGCCGGGTGCACGCGTGGCAACAAAGTCGGTTGAAGAAGTGAGGCGGCTGACACTAATTCCCTGTTCCGTGAAATATTTTGGGGATTATGTATCATATATATATATGGCACAAGTGGAGTGAATATCTAATACACTTAACGAATATTAACTTTTTAAACAGTTTTCAACCAATTGAAATACCACTATGACTTTCAATCCGACACCCCATCCCTCTCGTAGTTGCGGCTTCTTTTTACTCCCCCGACCTAAGCGTCCTCTCCGAAAGAGGAGACCTAAACATATCCTTCATGACCCTGACGATCAGATAACTACTGACAACATACTCGTACAACCTACCACACAATCATACGCTACACACCGTCTTCGCCGACGAAGACGAGGTCCCCGTTATCTTACGTGGGGTCCATTCACGGCCTCGGAGACGTACGGACCACTCGCCGTCCGACCCCCCCGTTATCTCAAACGTCGTCTAAGCCGAGATTTGGCCTCAAAGGAGGCGCCTTTAGGCAGACGTTGCCCTAGTTTCCTCGAGTCTTAGGGCTCAAAACGTTTGGCAGAGAGCAGAAACAACCCGGTTACGCTGTGGCAACCAATAGGGTTAGCACAGCTAATAGACAGTGCCAAAAAGTGTTTCTTTAGACGACAGCCACCGGTTGGTAACTATCTGCTAGCTGTCTGCTGTATCGTCTAGTAAGCACTTACACGAGTTCATCATCATCTTCTGTCTATAATTACTTATAATAATATATAGTATGAATGTAGACGATAAAAAAGACATTTAAATAGTATGGTACCGATTTTATTATGATAATTTGGCAGATCACGTTCATGATTCTATGATAAACACCATCGTCCTTGGAAAACAATGTAAAGCATTAACGAATCTTCAGATAAAAGGCCGATAAAATTATAATCATATGGGATTTATTTATGTGTTTATTACTAGGCTTAAAGTTTCAGGAACAATGAAAAATGTATTAGATATTAATCTTCGATTTTATAGATTTCATTGATTAATTAATCGTGGTAATATTATAAGTAAATTTGATTGTTATAAAAGTAACAGTATACTTGTTTATTATTAATATTTAATTATTTTTTTAAAGATATAATTTGTTATAAACTTACCCATCAATAAGATTACTATCCTCTCTTTCCTCCGATTCATTCTCTGTTTTATATGGCAACACCACGTCGTTGCCCTCTGGCGGCAAAGCAGGAAATAGCAGTTGAACCACCTGATACAATCTCGTCGTAATACTCTTCAATTCTTTAACAGCGTGGCTCAGTAACAAGGGATGCACTCTAACACCACCATATGTAGTATTGAAAGCGTTGGTAACACTAAGAACCAGTTGACCAAGAGGATGATGTGTCGATTCACAAGCCTAGATATTACAAAATGCAATTTAAAAAATACTGCTTTATTCCCAGATAAGAAGCGGTAATAGCCTAGTGGTTAGGCGTCAGCCTCCTAATCAAAGGTTGGCGGTTCGAATCCGGGCACGCACCTCTAACTTTTCGGAGTTATGAGCGTTTTTAAACAATTCAAATATCACTTGCTTCAACGGTGAAGGAAAACATCGCGAGGAAACCTGCACGCCTGAGAGTTGTTCTCCATAATGTTCATGAGCCGGTAATGGGTTGTTCATGATGATGATGATGATTCCCAGATAAATGTGTATTTATTTCGATTAGATTTAATGGATAGCCATTTCGAGTTAGAATAAACAGATTGATGTGACTAAAACATCCTCCGTATAGGTCGAATAAAAAGATTCGGAGAGCATTTTAATGGTGATTTACTTACATTGAACATATATTGCTTCAGTTCCATGTAGTCATTCAAAGTCAGTGTCTTTTGCCCAAACTGTGGAATCACTTCTAAACAATCGACCGATTTCTCGATATCAGAACCGCTCGACTTTTTCGTAGGTTTAGCAAGCTTATCTTTGTGGGAACAAGATATAGCTACGGCGACATTTTGCCAAATTTTTGCGTTATCATCCGATGGACCATTGATAAAATGATTGCCCGTCGGCGTTAATGCAGTTTCGGAAACTCCCATGCTTTGGAAGCATTGACGAAATAAGGCATTCCATTTTTGATTTGAAACTACACTTAATTTGCCGAAAGAACTGAAATAAATTTTGATATTTTTAATTAGTGATGAAACATTTTACAACAAGAAACTCAATGAGATTGATTAAGTACTTAGGTTTAGAATTAGCTGATAGTGCAGGATCAGACACATTTAAATGCATGATTCCATTGGATATCTTTATTCCTTCGGTCCAATGTCCGCTTAAGGAACCCTCGACTTTGTCACCACTTGAAAATGTCAGAACACCCTTTCCCGAAAACACGCCTGCTGATCTAAATTCTCCTTCGTAATGTGTACCATCTTCGAAGACCATTACACCATGCCCCTGCAATCAGTCCCATCAATACAGTTATTTTCTAAATATATAATACATTTTAAGAATCATTGGAATGAATTGCTTACAGTCAGAACATCTTGAGTAAAGAGTCCTTCATAGTAAATTCCATCCAATGTTACTATTAGTCCACAACCATGCTTTTTGTTGTCACTCCAGTTGCCAAGATACTTCTCTCCTTTACCAATGTCGTCCATAACGCCATAACCTTGCCTCGCCCCATTTACCCATTCCCCTGTATATATTGTAGCTGTCGATGTGGTAAAATCTCCTTGTTTCTTTATTCCGTGGCCGTGGGGATGGCCATCTTTGAAATATCCCTCGTACATGTCTCCTGAAGTATACTTCATAACGCCATAACCATTTTGAAGATTATCTTTCCATTGGCCTTCATACAACCCTGAAGATGGTTTCAGTTTTATATTTACAGTACATTTAATATATATTTACAGAAAATAATAGTATAATAATGCTTGACATACCTACTCCAGGAATTTCCATTTTACCATGTCCACATAAAGTGTTTAACTGAAACTGCCCTACATAAAACTTTCCATCTGGCCATTCAACTTTTCCATTGCCATGTACTTTACCATCTAGCCATCTTCCTGTGTATTTGGCGTCTTTATAGAAAACGTTTTTAGACGAAAATGTATAGGAAGCTGTTCTTATAGCGGGAGGCTTATAAGCTGACTCTTTATTCAATACAGATTTAACTGATGCGTTAAGAATGTGGATCCATTCAGTTTTCTCTTCTTCTGTACTTGTGGAAACACAAATAACTTCTTCTGGTGTTGTGAGTTGTATTGCATTTTGTAGGGAATCAGTATTAGGAATGGCTTCAACCCATAATATTTCCAGCGGATGGACCAAAGGGGTACTTCCACTAACATGGACAAATAAATCGTTAAATAGAATAAACCAGTGGCTGCTAAATCTGCCTGGGTTAACCAAATTTAGTGGGCGAGATTTAGAGTCTCTAATTAAACGTCTTTCAGGTATCCTATACTGATCTAAACTTTTTCCTATTGACTCCCAAAACAGTTTTGTAACATCAGCTTCCTTTCTCTTCTTCTCTTGCTCGTCAATCAATGCATCTAGAGATGAAATTACTTTGCTAATTTGTTCTTCTATTTTATTTTTAGCATCACCTTTTTTTATTTTAATTTTGTGTCTAAGTATTGATTGAGCAATGCATTTATATGAACTCAATCTTGTTAATGGTTGTACAAAAGCCAAACCCACTAAAGCTTCTAATGTTTTTTTATTATATTTCTGCTTATTAGTTGGTAGTTGATCACTAAATAAATTATAGATACTTGATGGAACATCAACTACATTGTTGACATGAGCAAACCCACCAATAACAATCAAATTACTTATAGCTACAAAATACTTTCGATACAAAAAAATAAACTCTTCTAAATTTTTTATCATAGAAATATCACATTCATTTACATGCTTCTCAGCATATTGCCACGTTGACAGAACATTTAAAGCGGTTATACTTAGTATGTCACCAAATATATCACAAACACTTTCATATACATTGGAATGTGAAGTTATTGCTTTACTTTTTTTTAGAAAAGGCTTAACTAGTGAATGATATATTAAAAGCATTTCTTCAAGATATCGTTGAGCAATTGATAAATTTTGAAATTCTGGACAAATAGTAGATTCTTCAACAGAACAATAACTAATATTACCAGAAGACAGTACTCTCCAATGATAGCACAGGTTTTCATGCTTATTGCTATGACTTAGTTGCTCATTGCAGTTAGCTGATAAATTGCTACTGTTGGATTTTTTGTCTTCATCACTTTTTTCATTTAAATTTACAACAGATTCTGTGAATCCATCAGTGTGTTTACCCATATAGTAAATATTTTCATTTTGAGTGTAGGCCAGTGTGTGGTTGTCCGTAGCTATCATGTCTCTTACTCTGTCACTGTCGGAGTTTTCAGTGAACTGCTTAGGACTACTTTTGTCTTCTCTGGATTCAAAACTAACTTGATTGAAGTGGTTATATCCCCACATAAAAAGACGACCATCTAAAGTTAAAGCAGCACAATGCCATTTACCACAGGATACTTTTTGTAACCCAAAACCAGATAAACTCATTACTATCATAGGTTTAACCCTCTTAACTGTATCACCAATCCCTAGTTGCCCATGTGATATATCTCCCCACGTCCACAATTCAGTTGCTAATATATTTTTTCCAAGTTTAGACATATTTTTCAAGTTATCATTTTTTCTTACTATTTCAAAGTCTTTTTCACTACTAATTGTGCTTGTTGAGAATTGCAGATCTTCAAACTTATTAGAGTTACAACTATACATAAGAGAAGTAATGTCTTCATTGAAGTGACGATTTGGAAGTTCTACTATGTCATTATTATCACTAGATCCGCTAACATGTCTTGATAATGTAGCCACTTTATCCCCTACAGTTTTTACACCTTCATAAACAAAGTTTGTTAAATTTGATACATTTTCTTTAATTATTCTTGTAGGTTTCTCTGTATATTCTACTAAATAATCTTCACCCACAGATACCCACGACAGCTGCCTACTTAAGAACTGCCTTGCAGCATCTGTGTTAATAAATATATTATTTATTTTCTCTGTACTAGCAGTGTCAATATTTTCTGTTTCATCAATACAATTTTCTTCTTGTAAATTATGATCTGTATCTAAATTAGTATTTACATTTTGTATAGTATCACATTTTGCAACTTTTGATTCTTCAGATGAAGGACTAGAATCTTCTGTAAAGCTTTGTGCATCAACATGGACATCAGTTTGTGGAGCAGTTGTACTGCTGGAATCTTCACTAGACTTACTTATATGGACACCCAGTGGACATGTTTCTGATAAGGAGGGAATTGAGGCAGGGGAAGCCAAACCAATAATAGTTTGACATTGTGAGCAATTTGATGCAAAAACCTCTTCATCATCATTTTCACTGTCTGTATCACAGTTGCCAGATTGCTTAACATTTTTCCTTGCTATCACAGCTGCAAAGTTTTGGCCTACAGATGCACTGTACACAGTCCGTCCCTCAAAGAATGGAACTTTCTTTATAGTACTAGTATCCAATGCTATTTGGGGCATAGTACCTGAACCCCATAGATGGCCATCAATGCTTATAAAAAGCTGGCCAAAATCACTACTGACTACATTTCTAAATTTCACTTTATTGCTACTACTTTTAAAACCATGGGGACAACATTTCGAGTCTTCTTTCACAACAATTTCTTCTTTGTTTTTAAAACTACTATTTGTCTTGTAGAGACGGCCATGTACATCTACAATATAAATTATATCATTATGGTGGGATATGTCAATAGCGGATATACCAGTGATTTTTTTAAAATTCAAATTGTCTTCTTTGATATCGCAATAATAGAGGCCATGGTCGTTTCCCAGAACAATGAAATCAGCACCTAAAGAACAAAGCTTGAGGATCTTATCAGGTACTTGTTGCGACGAAAGTACACTCAGCGTTGTTATTCCTTTCCAGAACTTGTGTTGACTCATTTTAAGTAAACTTTCTCATTCCGTCTGTTAAAACAAGGCGGATCATTTTGATCATTGAAGTCGCTTAATTATTTGCACAAACCATCATAAGCAAAGCTTTCCACATGGAAATTCGTTTCACGGTCGCAGTTGTCATGCACTCTAGCAATTAATTGAATACATCTTTATTAAATTAACACAATTATTTGTATTGAAAACTTAATTTTGGTGTTTTGTGATTTGTAGGATGACATTTGACATTTGTTTTGTTGACACTTGACATTTTTTGACATACCGGGAATAATGGCAACATTACAAATAAAATGAAAATAAGACGTTTGGATTGAGCCTTACATTATACTTCCAAACTGTAACTTTCCAATTTCAGTCTGAACTTAAACAACATCGTGGAAATTTATATCAACCGAAAGTAGAATAAAAAGGCAAAAAAAAAACCTTTAACCTGAAAGGTTACCGGAATGAAGCAGCGTACACAAGATGTAAGCAGCATTTGCCCTTTGATTAATAATTTACATACAAGAAGAAGAAGAAGCTCAACTAATAAGGTCATATAAGAAGTGAAGGCGAAACTATAAATTAGAACTGCTCAATCCATCCATATTTAATAAATAACACACATTTCCACATTGGATATAATGTAGTGGCACAAATGGTAAGAGGTATAATATTTTGTTTTTAATTTCATTTTGGCTCTACAATTTTCACTACAAAACACATTATTGTTTAATTTATATGAAGTTGAATAGACAACTCAGAAGATCATTTTTATATTTTTAAATTTAGTTGGCGTATCTATAATTCTCAATCTACTTCAGAATCGGAAATTCTACATTTTTGTTAACTACCTAGGTACGCGATGCGATGTTACAACTACTTAAACATATATTTTTTTGTATTTGTCTGTGCTGTGCTCTTCAGTGAACGCCTTATAGTTGACAGTCCTAATTCCTAAACGTCAAATTTACCAAACTGTCAAGACGAACTTCAGTTCGTCGCCCTTTTTCTCTTGATCTAAAAAAATGGCGAGTCGCGGTGGGACATCTAGACGCGTTCCTGAAAATGAAGCCGCGATCACCTACGTTCAATGTGATGGCCTGGTAATTTAAAACTTTTCCTCCTCAACTTAAGACAGCATAAGAATTGTTGAAAATGCTTTCACCAAACTTTGTTGACACGTCATGTTCTCTCGAAAAATACTTTAATTAACAAACTGTTTCCTATTTTCTTATAAAAAACAGACAGTAGTATCAAGCTCTCGCCTATATTTAGTAATATACAGTTCTAAAAGTAATAATTTTCTGTCTATAGTGTATGTCGTGTATAGGTTATGTTATAAGTATAACAAAACTTGGTTTATTTACCTGAGGAGTATATTCTGATTGATGAGTCATGAACTGTTTTGGGATGCTCACCTCACTTTCTTATAATTATATGACTTTTTGGTGGCAATGATCTTTTAACAGTTGTGATGAAGGCTTTTCTTAAAAATATTGTTTGATGACCATGGTAATCTAGTAGCTTCTTTACTTTGACTACTTTGCGCATAATGGAAGTTGCTATTATTTTGCCAGTTTGTTAGTTTTTTAATTCTTAATTATTATAATAACTCTTTATAACAATTGCTTTAAGCAGTTATATATATTTTAACATAGTGATGTTAGTTGTGCTTAATTACAACCTCGATAAAAACTTCTTTCATAATAATCACACTATGGCCTGATCTCAGTATGATAAGACAGGCCTTGTTCTTAATGTTATCATCAGCATTATGTTCTGGGTTGGTACCCAACAATAACATTATAATGAGATATATGATAAGTTCATTATTGTCATATAAACAGATTGTTATTCAATGCTGAACTTCAGTGTAGCTTGTGTCTGCAAAGACTCTCATATTATAAAATCTCTTAGTACTTTTTTTTGGGAATAACTAAACTTAATTTCCATATATTTTTTTTTACAATACATGTTGTATTAAAGTAATTATGGCTAGGAACAAAAAGCTGTAAACCATTGCTTACAATTTTCTATGATGATTCTTTGATATACACATTTATAGTCTTAGCCTAAAACAAGTGTAATCATGTTTTAGACTTTTTGTTCAATAATTTTCCTCTAAAAATATTGTAATTTAGATCTAATTTTATGAAATTTCAAATTCCCAAACAATTGAAAGCAATGAAAAAAAGCTGGTTATTATATTTTAAGCTTTTATATCATGAATAAACTGAGGATGAATTTTTCTGTAGTGATATTTAAACTGGTGTTATTTTGAGTCATTAGTTTTTCACATGTTCTTTCAGGCGGTAATGAAAATAGTAAAGCATTGCCATGAGGAATCATGCAGCAACATGGAAGTAGCCCAGGGGGCTCTGCTAGGTCTGGTTGTAGAGAACCGGCTTGAGATCACCAACTGCTTCCCATTCCCGAAGCACGATGAAGCCATGGATGAAGAGGAGTACCAGTTGGATATGATGCGCAGACTCCGGAGGGTCAATGTGGATCATTTTCACGTGGGATGGTGAGTTCCATTTTAAAATTTGCCTTGGGTGTTTGATTGTTTCTTATTTCAATACTTATGTTTTTTCACCTGCAGTTTACATTTATAATTGTTTGTGGATTTTATTGTTAATTTGAAGATTTGTAGTGATAATTTTTTGCATTTCAAATCATTGAAACTTCCTTGTATTTGTATTGGTACATCCAGATTAAAATCTTGCATGACTTTATTTATGCATTTAGAATAAAACTTTAAATGGACTACTTATCTAAACTTCTAACAAAAAATACACACTTAAATTGGACTACTAAATTGCAACAAAATTACTTTTTAAACAGAAATTAATTTATAACATAAACACAATCATGGTTAATAGTTAAACATTATAAATTATCTGTTGGTTCCAGGTATCAGAGTGCAGATGTGGGGAATTTCCTGAGCCAATCTCTTCTGGAGTCACAATACTACTACCAGACGTCTATTGAAGAGAGTGTTGTAGTTATCTACGATACCAAGAAATCTGCCAGGGGATTCCTTACTCTCAAGGCTTATCGCTTAACACCTCAGGTAGGTTGAGCAAAAACATAAATGATGATATGAGTTAATTTTATAAAACATTTTAAAATTTTGCACTTGTAAACAAGAATTGTTAGCATAGCATTTGGACAAACACTATACTTAATAGTTTCACTATGTAGAGCAATGTTAGGTATGTATAAACAATGTAATGTGTTTTGTAAACACTCGGCTCAATATAGTTTGCTATTTCCTTTGCACTTGTTTCTTTTTTCTAAATCAGGTGTGAACTTTTATACTAGTATCATGATCAACCCATTACCGGTTCACTACAGAGCACGAGTCTCCTCTCAATATGAGAAGGGTTTGGCCATAGTCCACCACGCTGGCCATGTGCGGATTGGCAGACTTCACACGCCTTTGAGACCATTATGGAGAACTCTCAGGCGTGCAGGTTTCCTCACCATGGTTTCCTTCACCGTTGAAGCCTGTGATATTATAATTATTTAAAAACGCACATTACTCCGAAAAGTTAGAGGTGCTGTGGTTATCCTAGTATGCTATGTCCAAATTTAATTTATATGTGTAATTTTGCAAATGCATGTTAAATAGGAGCATGAGCTGCTGTCAACGGCAGATGTGTCTAATGCCAGAAATGGAATTAAATGGGACTGGCAAAGTAAAAAAAAATGCAATTTCAAGTCACAAAATGTTATAAATAATTTTTTCTTAAGTTAAAATGCACTTAGCTTTTGCCTGGCTCATTCACTGTTTCCATTTTATTTATGCATTTCTCAGAAATTTGTTTGTCAAAATTTTCCAGGCCATTGCGATGTATAAGGAGAAGGACTACACACCAGAGGCTCTTCGTAACCTCAAGATTGGGTATGAGAGTTTGTTTGTAGAGGTGCCCATCGTGATTCGTAACTCGCCTCTCACTAATATCATGATGTCGGAGATAACTGAGATGATTCCTGAGGAGGAGGGCTCCAAATTCCTTGACCTTGGCACTGCTTCTGTGCTTGAAGGTAATATCTTTTAAATTATGTTTAAAATGTTATTTGTATCAGTAATAGAATTTATGCTTGAAGTGATAACCATTAGACGACCTCCGTGGCGCAGCGCGTGCGCTGTTGCATTTAAAAGTTGGAGGTCCTGGGTTCGATTCCCGGCTCGAGTCTGGTCTGGTGGGAGGCTTCGGCCGTGGCTAGTTACCACCCTACCGACAAAGACGTGTCGCCAAGCGATTTAGCGTTCCGGCAGTTAAGCTGTCGCAGTTAAGCTGTCTTTTTACTCATTGTAACAGAGTCACGATCAACCCATTACCAGCTCACTACAGAGCACGGGTCTCCTCTCAATATGAGAAGGGTTTGGCCATAGTCCACCACGCTGGCCATGTGCGGATTGGCAGACTTCATAAGCCTTTAAGAACATTATGGATAACTCTCAGGCGTGCAGGTTTCCTCACGATGTTTTCCTTCATCGTTGAAGAAAGTGATATTTTAATTTTTTAAAAACGCACATAACTCCGAAAAGTTAGAGGTGCGTGCCCGGATTCGAACCGGCGACCTCTGATTAGGAGGCTGACGCCCTAACCACTAGGCTATCACCGCTTGTAACAGAGTGAAAGGATAAAACTATATCAGAATCAGTCAGAATCTGTATTAATATCTTGGCTTGTTAGTTTAAATCCTCTGTGTTAGTGATAAAAATTATAATTTGAACATTTAGATAAAATTGTTTCCCTTTTTATAAGTAATATTTTTTTGATGGTAAATATGCCAATGTAGAATGCCAATGTAGAATGCCAATGTATACATTTACAGGTCAACTCAGGAGCCTAATGGAACGTGTCGATGAATTGAATCAGGAAGCTATTAAGTTCAACCGTTACCAACAACTAGTGGTCCGCCAGCAACAAGACAAGCACAGGTGGTTACTGAAGAGAGCACAAGAAAACGCAGCCAGGGCAGTGAAGGACGAGCCCCCTCTACCTGATGAGGATGTCAACAAGCTCTTCAAACCTCATCCAGTACCGCCTAGGCTTAATCCGATGATTGTTGCTGGTCAGATAAACACATACAGCCAGCATATAAGCCAATTCTGTTCACAAAGTCTTGCTAAGTTATATCTGACCCAAGCATTACAGAATGCTAAAGACGGGAAGCAAAACAACTAAGTTATAATAAAGGTTAGCGCAGGCCAGGGAAAATTCAGCTCCGCCTTACCCTTAACGGGAATTATGAGTGTATTCCATTAACATGTGCGAGTATAAAATAAAATAAAGCCCTTAATTCTCTCACTACTGGGGCTGGTTTTCTGTTATGTTTTTGCTCTCAAGTTGACAGTCCTTGTATGAAGATGTGTCAAATTTAACGTCACAAAATGCATAGTGCGAGTAGTTACAGTTAAAATGCTACAGAAAGACTGCCATTAAAAATTGTATCTTGCATTTACAACTTTAATTTTATTATAATAAGGATGTTATTTAGTTATCCAACAGTTTTTCCGTTCGGCCTGCGGTGACCACTTATTTGTATTTGTAATAAATTGTGAACTGTGTATATTTTTGTTTATTTTACAATATATACCTGACGGCAATGAGAGAGCAGCGCCATCTAGTTTTAGAATCATGTACGACAGACGAGAGTGGCATCGCCCCTTCTCTGTACGCAACACTAAGTGGCGTATGCAGGTTCTTATAAGACTTACCGGCGCGAGACGGCGCATTCCATTCATTGCATTCATTCGGTTCGGATCGGTGGTCGAGTCGCGGTAGTGCATAGTTGTACTTGGTGGAGCGTATAGTCCGCTCCTTATAAATTACCATACTTATAATTGTAATTTTGTACTACCACGAGTATCTGGTCTCTGCCCGAAACTACCCATGTCTACCCAAATTACCGACGGATACGCCCCTGTCCATCCTATATACCAAATACCAAGACAAACTCTAAATAAGTAACATAATGCTAATAATTGAAAAATTTTATATACACCGTTTAAACGTTTTCAAGTTCACAACAATGGTATAAGGTTTACCGTTTACTTCAATGTTGGAGTTTCATCTAGCAAAAGATAACAAAATTCTACAGGCTATTAGCTTTTAACTGTTGTGAATATTTTTTTTAACGTTTTATTGATGCGGATGAGAGTAAAAAAGATTCACTTCGTCAACACTGGTAACGAGAAAACTACTCTAACGTCAAGATGATAAGTTGCAATTTGCTTGCAGCCGCACTGTGTTATTCACGTTACATTACGCTGACGACCTCTGTGGTGCAGCGTGCGCTGTCTCATTTTAAAGTAGGTCCTGGGTTCTATGCCAAACTAGTCTGATCCGGTTTTTTCCACTACAAGTAGGCCCTTGACGCAACCTCACCTGATGGTACGTAATGATGCAGTCTAAGATGGTAGCAGGCTAACTGTTAGGGGTATGGTAAATCCGTACTCCTAATTGGTTTCTACGCGACATCGTGTCGGAACACTTAATCACTTTGCGACATGTCTGTCAGTAGGGTGGTAACTAGCCACGGCCGAAGCCTCCCACCAGACCAGACTCGAACCCGGAATCGAATCCAGGACCTCCGACTGTGTCAATGATGAATGTGACAGCTCGCGCGCTGCGCCACGGAGGTCGTCAAAAGTGGTGGGAGGCTTCGGCAGAGCCTAGTTACCCTACTGGGTAAGACTCACTGTCAAGAGAAATAGCGTTGCGGTATGATGCCGAGCAGAAACCGATAAAGATGGGTAAAGCCGCCAACTAAGTGGTGGCTATGGCTGAAGATATTTACGGGCGGTAATCAATTAAGATGACCCGTCTGCTCGTTAGCCTCCAAAGTTCATATAAAAAAAAACGAATTTCAACCTTAATAGTTTTCCACATATCATCATCATCAGCCTGAATAGTGATTCGAACGAACTAAGATATTGCATTGTACAGGAAAAGAAAGCAAACGAATCCTAAATCATCAACCCAAATGGTGTTTTGCATCGAACTAACACCTAGTTTTATAATGAAAAGCATAATATTCAACTAACACACACATATTCTATTAGGTTCACAAGGAAGTAACAAAGTAAGTACCTACCCATTTATTTTTTGCACTACATTATATGTATCATGTAGATTTATGTATTTAGATTATGTATGTAATACAATATCATCATCATCATTGCCGGCTCAGTACAGAGCACGGGTCTCCTCTCAATATGAGAAGGGTTTGGCCTTAGTCCACCACGCTGGCCATGTGCGGATTGGCAGACTTCACACGCCTTTGAGAACATTATGGAGAACTCTCAGGCGTGCAGGTTTCCTCACGATGTTTTCCTTCACCGTTGAAGCAAGTGATACACCACAGAAAATTATATTTACAAAAATGCAAATACAATAGAGAGTAATTGTAATTAAATTTACTGTATTGATTCTGACAATACCAGATGCATAAAATCTGTTCAAGCATTTAAAGTTATAGCGATTTATAAAAATACACATCATACACGCAAACAAACATACAAACATAAATAGATAAACCCTGAAAATGTAACCAACACTTTTTTGGACAGCTGTGTAAATGGTGTTTTTTTCTAAATGGTCACCCTAGAAATGCCGCATAGTTAATGGCAACTAACTGAATTGTCCCTTGATTATCACAAATTGCTTTATCCCGGCCAACTTGGACGCCGCCTCTGTATAATTATGGGTTATTTGTCCCGACTTTTGAATTACGTGTTTTTATTGCTCCCTCCATTGCTTTAAGACATCTGTGTAAGACTAGAAGAAATTTCTATTCGATGTCAGTTTTTAAAATTATAATTAACTAACGAAAATCATGCTTTAGATTAAGATCACAAAAGAAATGAGCATTTTTTCTAGAAGTACCTGTGTTGATCCAATTTAATAATCAATAACTAGTTATTTCAATATAAAAAAAAGTCGAATGTTATGTTGGTACAAAGGAATTTTTAAATATTCTTCATTTAAAATTGGCATTTAAAAGACGCTTTGATGCTTACTTACAATTTTTGACATTTTAGTGAGTAACATTAAGGGTATACCTTTTGAAGAGGTTTATCACAACAAAAAAAAAGGTACGGAGACCCGCGGTATGAGCTTTTTGGGCGATGATTTCTAGAGGATCCCGGGTTCTAAAGGCCATCGATGGATTTTAATGGCTGGTAGAATCCCACAGATCCCGAGCTTTCCCGCTAGGAAAATGGGTGACTTCCCAGTAGTTCCCCGCGTAAATAAAAAAAGGCTGCTGTCCTAAGATAAGCACAGCTGCATGTTGGTTGACCGCACGCAGGTTAATAAGCTTCTTCGTGGGATGACTTAATAATCCTGCGGTCGATCCTTGCTCCCTAAAATGCGGTTAAGAGCAATTATTATCATATTATGGCAATCTGAATTGACTATGAATGTCGCCGACAAATAGTTAATTTCCCCTGTTTGATGACTTCATATTAAAACTACCTGCATATCTACCTTTACGAGGTTACTAAGAAAAAGTATTTATATGCCCCTCAATCTTTTAGAATCACAGACTACCTTCGTTCCGGCTTAGTATCAATCTATGTTCTACAAATATTCTTTATTATTTTTTAAATAGCAAATGGCGTTGCATACTGTTAATGGAGAAATGCGGGAGACTTCGCTGGGCGCGATTTGTTACGCTTTTCTTGAATTAAAGTTTGTCGGCTAATTTATAAAAAGGATTGGTGTTGTTTGTGTTGTGGACATCATAGTTTTAGTGTCGTTTGTGTAATGGCTAGTTTTTTGAATGGTTAACATGAATTAATTTGGGAAATGTTTGAGGGAGCCGCGTCCGCCCCGTGCGAAGTTTCCTGCCATTTTTCCCTAACAGTAACTTCAATTCTCTATTGCTATAAACTTGACATTGGCTAATCTGTGTAAAGCCATAAATAAATTTTAATACCATTAATGTGCCAATGAGGGATCGACTTTTCTCTTTATTTAGTTCGTAATTTGCTATTCGTCGGCGGAGAAGTATTTAATAAATAAATAAAAAAAATATAATAACCTATGCAGCCTATCTTGGTGTAACTACGTTTTAGTTACTTCAAAGTCGGCTGTATAGATTTTTACCTGCTATGAGATAATGACACAAAAAAAAAACTTGTAGATAATCAGCTTCGAAGCGATATATGTATTAGCTTATTAGCGAGAAGTACCTACCTACTGTTATTTACGGTAAGAATACGAGTTGTTATTACCTGCCCGCGTAAATTAACTTTAATTGTGAACATGGTAGAGGAAAATTTGCTACCGGTTTTTCTTTGCAACATGCCGGCGTTTAAAAAACAGTACTAATGCGGCAAAACAGCGAGAATGGACTGAAGCAGGGTATTTATCATGCGAATGTAGGTAATAGACATTCATTATAGTAAATTATGATACGCGAGATATAAGTATGAGATATTTTTCGACACACTGACAAGTGGAATTAACTTGAAAGGCCATAAATTTCATGTGGTAGTGATATAAAAAAATAACTTTTTTATAGGCCGTTTTCAGTATTCAAATACCACGACGCTCGTGCAGGCGTCAGAAGAAAAAAAAACCGACACGGCCAATATTAAACATTTGAAAAGGTTAGTGTTTTAAACATAAATGATTGTGAACTGTAATATTTTATCTAATTCAATATTTATTTATGTAATAAGCTCAAAGTATTATCTATCTCCATTCAAAATTTCAGGCAAGTTGTTTCAGTACTTCCGTCGTGAAGGAGTAACAAACATACAGACATGCACACTTATATAAAAATTTTCGCTTTTATAATATTTATGTGATGATGATTATTGCACATACTCGCATTTGATCAAGTGGTGGGTCTATGCTCTTAACTCCTCTCTCCTACATAGGAGATGGCCGATGCCCAACATGGACTTCAATAGGCTGATATAGTCGTAAAAGTAAGAGGTCCCGGGTTCGATCCCCGGCAGGGCATTTTATCTATTTTGAATTTGGTCTGGTCTGTTTTGGTAGGGGCTTTGGCCGTGGCTAGTTACCATCCTATAGACATTGAAGAAACTAGCGTCACCATGCCATGTCGCAAGAAATCAATTAGGAGTATGAGTTCAGTAAACTGCCATTGAAGTGGTGATAGCCTAGTGGTTAGGGCGTCAGCCTCCTAATCAGAGGTTGGCTGTTCGAATCCGGGCACGCACCTGTAACTTTTCGAAGTTATGTGCGTTTTTAAAAACATTTGAATATCACTTGCTTCAACGGTGAAGGAAAACATCGTGAGGAAACCTGCACGCCTGAGAGTTCTCCATAATGTTCTCAAAGGCGTGTGAAGTCTGCCAACCCACACATGGCCAGCGTGGTGGACTATGGCCAAACCCTTCTCATATTGAGAGCAGACCCGTGCTCTTTAGTGAGCCGGTAATGGGTTTATCATGACGATGATGATGAAATGCCATTCCTCAAACAAGCCCGAATCTTAGACTAACTTCATTTACCACCAGGAGAGATTGTCCAGGGCTAACTTGTAGTAAGAAAATAATTGCTAAAACTAAAACGGTTAATCTATTGCGGCTAAGGGTTTACAATTTTAAAAGGACTACTTTCTATGACATACTTAAACGTTCTAAAAATAAACATTTCTGCTAACACCGAAACAACAAAGTCTACGATATTAAAATAATACTACTTTGAGCGATGTAATACACCCATAGAGCCTAGAATTAATTTTCTTAACTATATGTTACCTACATATTATAGTTAACGTGGTTAAGATTTTATTACAAACTAGCTGACGCCCGCGTTGAGTTAGTGTGTTTGTTTGTCTTTCAATCACGAAGCAGTAGATTACTAACCCGAATTACTTGAAATAATTACAGGATAAACATTAAAGCATCTCCTTTCTAAAAAAAAAGAATGAGTGAAATCGGATATCGATTCGTTGGTGGGAGAAGTTGTGGGAGGCGCCCGAGACGTGATGGCACAGGCGGTGGCATGCGCGTGAGCTGCGCGCGGTACTGGACAGTACTTGGACATTGCAACATTACTTTATTTCTCTAAAATAAAAGTAGCCTAAGTTACTTCTTATTACATCAGCTAACTGCCAATAAAAGTCCCGTAATAATCGGTTCAGCCATTTCAGAGATTAGCCGGAACAAACAGACAAACAGACAGACAAAAATTGTAAAAATTGTTATTTTGGTGTATGCACCGTATACATATTATATGCATGTAGTGAAAACCGGTTATTTCAATATTATAAACAGACACTCCAATTTTATTTATTTGTATCGATACAATATAGGTAACTAATAGAAAACAAGACCTGATAAAGCCTTAATCCATTGCCATAACGAAATTTAATGATTTATATTGCAATCATAAGTATTGGCTACGAGAAGGTAGACGTCTGCACATTTTCTTATAGACAACAAAGTGAGTATGCACCTATTAAAATAACTACTGGCATTATGGTATAGCAATGAAACTATCCTTCCAAAGTTCAAATTACGCTGCTAAAGATTTGGGTTAAATACAGTTTTCGCACCTGTGTACTTTACAAGTCGCTTACTTTGTATCACTTGACAGCACTTCAGTTGAACGCTAAGCGCCTCATTAGAGCTACAATGTACCCATTTGGAAATCAATGTTAACAGTGTGTTAGGTAGATACCAGTTAGGTGGTTGGGCATAATCCAGCGAGAGGGACATGCCGTGGTGGTTTTTAGTTCGGGTTATTTGACGACCTCCGTGGCGCAGCACGTGCCTTGTTGCATTTTGAAGTTGGAGGTCCTAGGTTCGCTTCCCAGATCGAATCTGGTCTGGTGGGAGGCTTCGGCCGTGGCTAGTTACCACCCTACCGATAAAGACGTTTCGCCAAGCGATTCCGTTCCGGCACGATGTCGCGTAGAAACCAATTAGGAGTGTGGGTTTACCATGCCCCTAGCAGGTTAGCCCGCTACCATCTAAGACTGCACCATCACTTACCATCAGGTGAGATTGCCGTCAAGGGCTCACTTGTAGTGTAAATATAAAAGTATACCCCAGCAATGAGGGGGGGGGGAGGAGGTGTTTTGGGAATTAGCATTGTTCAAGTTTTGTCTGTTCCGGGTTTATCCAAGCTAGTAACAGCGTAGTGTCCCGATATCCCCATAGAAATCAAATGGGACGATTGTTAGAATTTAATAAAACTACATTTAATTAAAACATCTAACACCTAACAGGTTACTCAAGTAAATGAATCTCTACGGCATTTATAATTAATTAATTATTTTAATTAGCATTTATAGTCGCCGAAGCCGAATTATTTATTTCAGTGGATCACATTAGCTCCATAAACAAAAGAACCAACCACATCATCATCATCATCATGATCAACCCTTTACCGACTCACTACAGAGCACGGGTCTCCTCTCAATATGAGAGGAGTTTGGCCATAGTCCACCACGTTGGTCATGTGCGGATTGGCAGACTTCACACGCCTTTGAGAACATTATGGAGAACTCTCTGGCGTTTCCTCACGATGTTTTCCTTCACCGGTGAAGCAAGTGATATTTTTTTTTCAACAAGAAGAAGTGGTAATAGCCTAGTGGTTAAGGCGTCAGCCTCCTAATCAGAGTTCAGCGGTTCGAATCCGGGCACGCACCTCTAACTTTCCGGAGTTGTATACGTATAAAAAATCACATATTGGCGTTAAATCAACACGTAGTGGCAGTAAAGCCTAGTTGTAAGTTGTAGCCAGCTTTAGGAATCAATATCCAATCTTGCAGCTACTTACTTGTGCAATCTAGTTGCACTTTTTAATTGAAACTACCGACAATTTCGCGTAAGTGGCTCAAACTGCGGGATATTGGATTTATTATCAACCTCAGCACCGCATTTAATGCCATAAACGGCGGTCGACGCGGCCTCCGCGTATATTTTTTGTGCTGATGATACCATACCGACGGCCACCGGTAATTTTATTATGCAAATCTGCTTAAAGTGTTGCCAACCGTAATTGCTCGAATTACTGGTAAATAGGGCTGTTATCTTACGTTGTTTTTCTAAATCTATTATTTCCAGATCGTTCTTTGCGGAAGCCTTCACGCTGGATCATCATCATCATCATGATCAACCCATTACTGGCTCACTACAGAGCACGGGTCTCCTCTCAATATGAGAAGGGTTTGGCCATAGTCCACCACGCTGGCCATGTGCGGATTGGCAGACTTCACACGCCTTTGAGAACATCATGGAGAACTCTCAGGCGTGCAGGTTTCCTCACGATGTTTTCCTTCACCGTTGAAGCAAGTGATATTTTAAAACACGCACGATAATGAAATATAACTACCGTAAACTACATTTGTTCATGAATAGAAGTTCTCCTTGGTTTCATCCTCACCAACTATTGATCGTAGCGCATCGCGTATCGTATCGTATGTTTTATAAGTTGCGTACAACCTTCCTCTATGTGATTAGGTTCTAACGGGCAACATTATCTATATATTGTAATACCCAAAAACTGTTTATAAAAACGGTTTGTGCATCGTTTAAGCAACGTCCATTAAACTAAATGAGAAGTATCAAACATTAACCTATTACAGTTAATAATAATCGTTATATAAAAATAAAATAAGGTTTTTTCGAGACGTAAAGCACTAATTGATCAATATCGATGCAGTAGTTGACCCGAACATAGGTAACACACGGACACACATTTTCGCATTTAAATGACATATGCATTAGGAATAGATATAGTAATTTTTGATTATTGTTTTTAAATTTAAATTCGGCAACCCTCATGAATCGTTTACCACAGACAAGTGTAGAGTTAAATGGCATCGCTAAAAGTGGAAGGAACTCATAATGTTTAATAAATACAGTAATAAATTGACTCTGAAGCATTTCGAGTAGTGGAAATTAGCAGCAAGCGATATGCTAGGAATAAGGCTCTATGGTGTAGAGTCGATAGAGTTTGTACCAAACTGTATTTCTCTAGGTATGAGTGAACGGAAATTAGCACCAAGCGATATGCTAGGAATACGGGTCTATGTTGTATAGTCGATAGTGTTAGTACCAAAAAAGTATTTGTCTAAATATGAGTTAATGGAAATTAGCACCAAGTGATATGCGAGGAATAAGGATCTATGGTGTAGAGTCGACAGTGTTAGTACCAAACTATATTTCTCTAGGTATGAGTGAACGGAATTTAGCACCAAGTGATATGCTAGAAATAAGGGTCTATGGTGTAGAGTCGACAGTGTTAGTACCAAACTTTATTTCTCTAGGTATGAGTGAACGGATTTTAGCACCAAGTGATATGCTAGGAATACGGGTCTATGTTGTATAGTCGATAGTGTTAGTACCAAAAAAGTATTTGTCTAAATATGAGTTAATGGAAATTAGCACCAAGTGATATGCGAGGAATAAGGATCTATGGTGTAGAGTCGACAGTGTTAGTACCAAACTATATTTCTCTAGGTATGAGTGAACGGAATTTAGCACCAAGTGATATGCTAGAAATAAGGGTCTATGGTGTAGAGTCGACAGTGTTAGTACCAAACTATATTTCTCTAGGTATGAGTGAACGGATTTTAGCACCAAGTGATATGCTAGGAATACGGGTCTATGTTGTATAGTCGATAGTGTTAGTACCAAAAAAGTATTTGTCTAAATATGAGTTAATGGAAATTAGCACCAAGTGATATGCGAGGAATAAGGATCTATGGTGTAGAGTCGACAGTGTTAGTACCAAACTATATTTCTCTAGGTATGAGTGAACGGAATTTAGCACCAAGTGATATGCTAGAAATAAGGGTCTATGGTGTAGAGTCGACAGTGTTAGTACCAAACTATATTTCTCTAGGTATGAGTGAACGGATTTTAGCACCAAGTGATATGCTAGGAATACGGGTCTATGTTGTATAGTCGATAGTGTTAGTACCAAAAAAGTATTTGTCTAAATATGAGTTAATGGAAATTAGCACCAAGTGATATGCGAGGAATAAGGATCTATGGTGTAGAGTCGACAGTGTTAGTACCAAACTATATTTCTCTAGGTATGAGTGAACGGAATTTAGCACCAAGTGATATGCTAGAAATAAGGGTCTATGGTGTAGAGTCGACAGTGTTAGTACCAAACTATATTTCTCTAGGTATGAGTGAACGGATTTTAGCACCAAGTGATATGCTAGGAATACGGGTCTATGTTGTATAGTCGATAGTGTTAGTACCAAAAAAGTATTTGTCTAAATATGAGTTAATGGAAATTAGCACCAAGTGATATGCGAGGAATAAGGATCTATGGTGTAGAGTCGACAGTGTTAGTACCAAACTATATTTCTCTAGGTATGAGTGAACGGAATTTAGCACCAAGTGATATGCTAGAAATAAGGGTCTATGGTGTAGAGTCGACAGTGTTAGTACCAAACTATATTTCTCTAGGTATGAGTGAACGGAATTTAGCACCAAGTGATATGCTAGGAATACGGGTCTATGTTGTATAGTCGATAGTGTTAGTACCAAAAATGTAATTATCTAAATATGAGTTAATGAAAATTAGCACCAAGTGATATGCTAGAAATAGGGGTCTATGGTGCACAGTCGATTGGCGATGTCGCATTATAAAGTTGGAGGTCCTGGGTTTGATTCCCGGCTCGAGTCTGGTCTGGTGGGAGACTTAAGCAGTGGCTAGTTACCACCCTACCGACAAAGACGTGTGGCCAAGCGATTTAGCGTTCTGGCACGATGTCGCGTAGAAGCCAATTAGGAGCGTGGGCTTACCATACTGCTAACAGGTTAGCCCGCTACCAACCTAGACAGCATTACCACTTACCACCATGTGAGATAGACGTCAAGGGCTAACTTGTAGTGTATAAATATATATATACAATATAAACTATATATAATAAAACTGCAATATAAAAGATAGGTCGAAAAGGCACCTATTAACTTAATGGAGACAGGTGCGTCAGTAATTAGATTAGTGATTTTTCTTATGACCGAGAAAAGGCGCAATAATTAGTGTACATAAAAAAACAGATTGAGAGTCTCCGCTATTTCTGGAAGCTTAAATCCGAAAGAACAGCCAAAACAAGCCTTCACTAATGAGGATATTGTTCGGAGTGACACCAAAGGGGAGGTGCCACGTCCCCGACCGATAGATCGAGCTACCTTTGAGAACACAATTTCGATAACTTTTAAGTATTGGCTTTGACGGATTTAATCGAAATCTCGCGCATAACAGTTATTACGGCGGCGGGTTAATTTCAAAATATACGATAAAGGCGGGAAAAATAATATTTAACGGAATTAGGCTGCCGCGGCCGAGGTGCAGCGCAATTTGGAAGATTGGGCCGGGGCTCGTTTTCCGTGAATTTTTTAATTGAATTACGAACCAGATGCTGACGTCGCGTCGGGCACCGTGTTTATACGTCCCACCGCATCATTCATTTGTGCATGACGCTTTGTTTGCATCAATATGAATGGATATCGTATTTTTTTTTTGACGATCTCCGTGGCGCAGTGCGTTCGGTCACCGTCTCACCGTCCGACCCCCCCGTTATCCCAAACGTCGCCTAAGCCGAGGTTCGGCCTCAAAGGAGGCACCCTTAGGCAGTCGTTCCCTTAGTTTCTTCGAGCCCTAGGGCTCAAAATTTCTTCTGGCAGAACTTCTTTCCGAAGCTCGCCAAACAGCCCGGTTACGCTGTGGCAACCAATAGGGTTTGTACAGCTATAAGACAGTCCGAAAAAATAAAAGTGCGTTCGGTGTCGCAATATAAAGTTGGAAACCTTTTTTTTTGTCGTAGTGGAAAAGCTTTATGGCTACCTCCGTACCCTTGGAGGAGGTTATGTTGGACCCCCGAAGGTATACCCGAACTTAAAACCACCACTGCATGTCCCTCTCGCAGGTTTTACTGGACACCCGGGGGACCCGTTGTATACTTCCCGGACGAAAGTTGGAGATCTTGGGCTCTATTCCCGGCTCGAGTCTGGACTGGTGGAGAGTTTTGGCCGTGGCTAGTTACCACACTACCGACAGTGACGTGTCGCTAAGCGATTTTGCGTTCACGATGTCGCGTAGAAACCAATTAGGAGTATGAGTTTACCATATCCCTAAAAGTTTGGACCGCTACCATCCTAGACAGCATCATCACTTACCAGCATGACCAATTTGTAAATGTATAAAAAATGTTTTCTAATATATAAAGTAGCTACCCACATTTATTTGCATCAATAAAGTTATTTTGTTTTTTCTTTTGTCAACAACCTTGCAATCTATCATACATAGATCATAGAAGCATATTTTGACAGTTGAGAAGAAACAAATCCTTAATTTAGACAACATAATCGCAACCTTTACAACTCCGGTGGAAATGGCTCTTCATCCATAAATCTGCCAGTTAAGAGGCTGATAAATTGCGAAATAATATCGCGGGGAGGCTCGTAAATCAGCGGGAGTGCACATTCATCGACCCTGATACCAATTCTGGTGTATATTTGTTTAGTACATTCAGCGCGACACGGTACGTCCTAATGTATATATATATATATATGTATATATACATACATATACATATCCATATATATATATATATATACGTCGTCGGTGACGTCACGATTTTACGTGACCGCCCGTATTTATAGCACAAAGCATGCTTCTACAAAATAGATTTTTTACTCTCTAAATTGTGTTAGCAAAATCATCAATAGTTAAAATGTGGGTAATTATTGAATTCTTGAGGTTTTTGGCGCCGTTGAATAAAGTTAACTTCTTCATATATATTTATCCACTACAAGTTAGCGCTTGACGGCAATCTGATATGATGCAGTCTAAGATCGTAGCGGGCTAACCCGTTAGGGGTATGGTAAACTCATACTCCTAATTGATTTCTACGCGACATCGTGCCGGAACCCTAAATCGCTTGGCGACACGTCTTGTCGGGTCTTGTGTTAAAAAAAAACATGTCGAATCAAGGGCGCGGGGACTTCACGCGTTTGTTTACTTTCGCTCAGAATAATTAAAACAACAAATTGGGGATTACACTTTTATTGCGACCATAATTAAGAGGTCCGAACGGTCCGACGTCTCGAGCAAGAATGCCACGAAAGGCATCGACCGCCCGTATTTATAGCAAAGCATGCTTGTACAAAATTGATTGCTACCGTCTAAATTGTGTTAACAAAATCATCAAGAGTTCAAATGTGGGTAATTATTGAACTCTTGTTGTCCTTGGTGCCGCTGAATGAAGTTAATAACTCCTTCGCACCGACAAACATATATTCAGCGTTTAAATTTTGTTCGTTTAAATTGCGCCAAGCTTCGTAAGCAGTGCCTACCAATATAAAGCGTTGTTTAGCACGTCAGTTTAGAAAACGCAACAGCGCAATAATGAGATGGATACCGAGATAGATACGTACGCGATTCCATTGTAATAGCTAACCGTTTATCGATACGATTACCCGTTCACGCGTCACATTTTCCACCGACAAAGAGAGGTTCCGTACTGTTCACTTGCGGTATTATTCGCATTTCGCGTAATCTGATGTAATGAAGCGTTCGCACGTTGTATGTACACTCATCACGAACCGCGTTTCTATTTCTAATGACTGTCTGTGATGAGAAATGATATATTAGCATGTTTTATCGGAATTTCGTAATTTATATGCGCATTTACGTTTGCATATTTCGCATTGTATTCATCATGATCCATCCATTATCGGCTCACTGCAGAGCACGGGTCTCTTTTCAATATGAGAAGGGTTTTGGCCATAGTCCACCACGCTGGCCATTTGCGGGTTGGCAGACTTCACACGCCTTTGAGAACATTATGGAGAACTCAGGCGTGCAGGTTTCCTCACAATGTTTTCCTTCACCGTTGAAGCAAGTGATAAAACGCACATAACACTGAAAAGTAAGGGGTGCGTGCCCGGGTTCGAACCCCTGACCTCTGATTAGGAGGCGACGTTCTAACCACTAGGCTATCATAGCTTCAAAGTATTCAGCTTCGCATTGTATTACTTAGCTAATATCTAAAAGTTCAGCTAAGTTTCTTGTGGGTTTCTTCTTAGAGCAGAGCGCGTTTAGAACCCACATACCTTTCAAATTTACGAATGTAGTTATCACCATCATCTCACTACTCTGTAATTGATGCATCAAAAGTCCCTTTTAAAGGATTATTTTAATAAAGTTTTTGATTAATTAATTGTAAAAAAAAATCTGCATTGTTTTGTTTTTTGTTTCTTTTTATTATTATATGTTCAGGTTCTGGTATATGAACTTTGGGGGAGCGGTGATAGCTTAGTAGTTAAGACTTCGGCCTAACTTTCAGAGGGACCGAGAACGTGATCAAGAGGGAGATGCGTGCGTTATCTGCGATTGACAAACGTTATAATGTCTTGACCTTTTAGCTTCGTCGCTCATGGGTTAATGACGAACAGTAATATGTAAATCTGGAATATCACCAATCTCAAATTCAATTAGACGACCACCGTAGAGCAGCGCGTGCGCTGTCGCATTATTAAGTTGGAGGTCCTGGGTTCGATTCCAGACTCAAGTCCGTGTCGAGTTCGGCTGTGGCTAGTTACCAGCCTACCGACAAAGACGTGTCGCCAAGCGATTTAGTGTTCCGGCTCGATGTCGCCTAGAAATCAACAATGAGTACGGGTTTACCATACCGCTAACAGGTTAGCCCGCTACAATCTATGATTGCATTATCACTTACCATCAGGTGAGATTGCCGTCAAGGGCTAACTTATAGTGTATACAAAATAATAATTAACAAAACTAGTAAGGGATATAAGGAACAGTAGGAAACAAATCAATAACCACAATACCTATCTTTTAGAGGACATGATGTAGAGAAAATGACCATGATGTGGAGAATATTGCATAGTGATATTTATCAAATGGAATCATCAACTCCAGTGTAGTTAATCTGTCCGTGACACACAAAATATACTTGGTGATATTATAAATTTCGACACGTCCTCCAACAAGAATTCATAACTTACGGTTGTGTCATAATTTCATCAAGAACAATTAGGTCTAACTGCTGCAAATAAAGTTTGATTCAACCTCACTTGGCCCGTGAAAAATAGTACAAAATCAGCGTCAAAACGGTCAGCGAAAGCCCGGGGCGCGTTATTACTGGCCGCGAGGTGCCGCTCTGGCATTAAACAATTTGGATCAATTAACTGGATGTGCGACGTAATTACATTTAGAAACGTGTTGCTGCCGTAATTTGCGATAATTCTTGTGTTCGAGATGTCCTCTAATTGACACTGAATTTGTTTAGGCAGCAGACGACCGACAGTTTTATTTTTCATCATTGAATAGAAGCGGTGATAGTCTAGTGGTTAGGGCGTCAGCCTCCTTATCAGAGGTTGGCGGTTTGAATTCGGGCACGCACCTCTAACTTTTCAGTTATGTGCGTTTTAAAAAAAATAAATTATTATTTCCTTCAATGGTGAAGGAAAACATCGTGAGGAAACCTGCACGCCTGAGAGTTCTCCATAATGTTCTCAAAGGCGTGTGAAGTCTGCCAATCCGCACATGGCCAGCGTGGTGGACTATGACTTCTGCAAAGTGGAGTTACTTTGCTTCTATTCTTCATGATCAACCCATTACCGGCTCACTACAGAGCACGGGTCTCCTCTCAATATGAGATGGGTTTGGCCATAGTCCACCACGCTGGCCATATGCGGATTGGCAGACTTCACTCGCCTTTGAGAGCAGTTTAGAGAATTCTCAGGCGTGCAGGTTTCCTCACGATGTTTTCCTTCACCGTACAAGTCTACACCCACCTTCGCTTTTTGTAAGTCGAATCTGGAGCATTCTGGTCGTTCAACGATTTTCGTGAGACAAAACAATCTGTTTAAAATCTGTGGTCTGCGCTAAACACAATACACTCGGCCTCGGAAATTGAGGTCTCCTTTTTTTTCATAGCTCCGTTGCACGCGATATTAAATTAAATAAGTATCTTATGAATGGATATTTTATAATCAACGCAGTTATTATTTATTATTAAATTCTTTGGAATATGGAAATCATGAGCAAAAAGGTGGGTGTAAATTTAAGTGAGATAATTAACGCTGACAATCGACATTTGTACCTTAATCAGCGATTCGTTGGTATGCAAATTTGTCTTATTGTTATCAGCAATTATCGATTGTTTAGAAAAATCGATGACTTAATTCAGTCATTAATTCAGCAGTCATCATGATCAACCCATTACCGGCTCACTACAGAGCACGGGTCTCATCTGAATATGAAATGGCTTTGGCCATAGTCCACCACGCTGGCCATGTGCGAATTGGCAGACTAGGCGTGCAGGTTTCCTCACGATGTTTTCCTTCACCGTTGAAGCAAGTGATATTTTAATTGTTTAAAATTTTCGGCCGAGATTTTCTCTGTTTCTTAATGGACACAGACAAAAATCTCATTTTATTTTAGGGGTTTTTTTTTAACGCATGGGAAAGCGTTTAGGCAGCGCTTCCGGAAGCGACGCAGGCACATCTATGTCGCTTCCGGTGGGGTATGTGGGCCAGAATGGCGATCAGAATACAGGTTAGGGTCCTTAGGGTGCCATTCGTTCAGTTATGTTAGCAATCGTAATCTAAATATGTGGTAATCTTTTTCGTCAGTTTAATAGCAAGAATAATATTTTTTTGGTGTGCTTAGAATCCTACAAAAAACAAAAAACAATAATACCAGAAAATTCTATTTTAATCCTAATTAAAATAGAATTTTCTGGTTCCTAAACCTGCATGTTTTACAGATGTTAAGATGTTATACGTGTTTATTAAATGTGTTAAATATTGAATAACTTTAAATGAAATAAAGGAGTTATAGAAACCAATTAGGTTTCTATAACTCCTTTATTTCCCAAAAAAAGGGTAAAGGTTGGCCCATTAGCATCAGGTGAGATTGCCGTTAAGGAATAGTACTGGAATAAAAAAAAACTATTCAACTAGATCCGCTAAGCTAGCCGCTCTAGTTATTCTACTATTCTGATTTATTCGCGTTATGTAATAAATTTGAAGACCTCCGTGGCGCAGGGCGAACGTTATTTCAACTATAAAAAGTTGGAGGTCCTGGGTTCGATTGTGGCTATTTACCACCTTACCGAAAAAGAAGTGTCGTCAAGCGATTAAGCGTGCCGGCACGATGTCGTGAAGAAACCAATTAGGAGTGTGTTTACCATACCCCTAACAGATTAGCCGATACCATCCTAGACTGCATCATCACTTACCACCAGGTGAGATAGCTGTCAAGGGCTAACTTGTAGTGTATAAAAAAACAGTAAATGGTCCGTATATCGATAAATACTTAATACAAAAAGAAAATAATTAGTACTATGCAACTAAAAATAAAATAATGCGCGTTTACCGTATGGTAAACAGGTTAACCCGCTGCCATCTTAGACTGCATCATCACTTAGCATCAGGTGAGACAACCGTAAAACAAAAATTGCTGGCCGTCTCCCGCTGAGTGACTCTAAGCTTATATCATCTTAGCAGTCATATTTTGGAGCCATAAGTCATCGTTAAAAACCGTACCGTCCGAAGACGAGGTGATCAATTTCGGACGAAAAGAAATCCGGAAGCTTCCCGAACGCTCTCCATCCAAGTAGCAGCTAAGTCATAATGATATTTAATTTGTTAAAAGCGCTTAATAACAATATTTGTACACGCGGTAATTGGATTGGGCCCACGACAGGTATCCTTTAGCAACGAACCGGAGGTTAACGCACGTAGTATTAAGTAAACCGTCATTACATTCCCATTCGCCGTGGATGGTGGAATTATTTAAATGTCAGATAAATTGCTTTAACAGTTCGAGAGCAGTAATAAGGTGTCCATACAGTCGGAGCCTATAATTTGCTCTCGCATTCAATCATTCGGGTACACTGGAGGCGCGTCATTGCACAGAATAATTTGCGCAGACGGTACGTTTTGTTGTGGTTCTTAATTTCTGTGTTCACTCCAAGCCGTATGTATATTCATCATCATCATGATCAACCCATTGCCGGCTCACTAGAGCACTTCTCCTCTCAATACGAGAAGGGTTTTGCCATAGTCCACCACGCTGGCCATGTGCAGATTGGCAAGCTACAAACATCTTTCAGAACATAATAAACTCTCAGGTGTGCAGGTTTCCTCACGATGTTTTCCTTCACCGTTGAAGCGAGTGTTATTTTAATCGCTTAGAAACAAACATAACTTCGAAAAGTCAGAGGTGCGTGCCCGGGTTCGAACCGCCGACCTCTGATAAGGTGCGGACGTCCTAAACACTAGGCCATCACCGCTTCATATTATTTTATCCTAATTTTTATGAACCCTAACACAGGCTTCCCCAACTGTTATAACCTTTAATGGTATAGCTTATAATAATGATGTTATAACTAGGTCTGCAAATAGAGCTGGAAAACAACACGCACTACAACATATACCGGAAAAAACAACCGTATTTAGTCAAGGTCAAAACCTAGTACTTACCGATTGCCTATAGTCTAATATGATTGTATTTATTATGATTTGAGATCACTCGCCTCGATGGAAGCCAGTTGCCAAGCTGGTCTAAGTTGGTAATTCATTCAGATGAGATTTTTCAGTTGAAAAGTCTCATCTGAATGAATTACAAACTTAGTAATTGGTTGGTACCAACTTAGTTCTTGTTTAATAAATACACTGCAGTTAATTAAAACCCTATACTTAATGTAAAACACTACTTTATTAACATATTTATGTATTTTGACTAGCAAAAAGGTTAGTCGACATCACAGGGGACTGAAGAGCTGCCAGCTACCTCGGACAAAGAATTAGTTTAGCCATTCAAAGGGGGAACGCTGCCAGTAATCTTCGGAACCTTACCTAAAGGGACCCTTTTAAATATATATTTCAATTATGATGTTATATATTAGTTTTTTAAGATTTTTAGTTTTAGGTTAATCTAAGTTTTATTTTAAGTTATGATGACTGGTGCTTTACATTACGGCAAACAACGTTGAATTAAACTTCCAAATATCTTTAGTTGTAAATTATTAACGTAGATGTGATATGAGTTTAAATGAAAACGGCTACAAGGTGCTATCATTACCAGCTATATTAATAGTTATCACTGACATGTGATATATATATATTTTTTTCCTAATGGTAAGTGATGATACAGTCTAAGATGGTAGCGGGTTAACCTGTTAGAAGTATGGGTTTACCATACTACATAGTTTCTACGCGACATCGTGCCGGAACGCTAAATCGCTTGGCGACACGTCTTTGTCGGTAGGATGGTAACTAGTCACGGCCGAAGCCTCCCACCAGACGAAACTCGAGCCAGGAATCGAACCCAAGACTTCCAACTTTATAATGCGACAGCGCGCGCGCTACGCCACGGAAAAGAGGTTTTGAAATCGCCAAAGCCGCCAGTTAAAATTGGACGTGAAATGGAGTGTTGAACGTTTTAGTTTAACATACCTTTGTGCCAGATAAGACACAGGACGTTTACTCGTATCAGGGGAGCAAAGGTTTGTTTGGATGATAGTAATAATGTCAGTGATTATTAATTTTATCTGTCGATAGGTATGAAAATAGCTGGGAAAAAAAACGCAATAATCTTTGCCAAAACACTTGAAATCAACTTTTGTCTCGTACAACCTGTCCCGGCGTTGTGATAACTTTTAATAGAAGCGGCAATCATGAGCCTATTAATAAATGCTTTGAGTCGCGTCTTTTCGCTTTAATCAACATTTTCAATGAGATTATTACAAGGCGTAGCGTCAACGATTACAAGATGGCCGACGAGGGCTTTATACGTCGATGGGTTTTATTAAGTTTTATGACGTGACCGGTCGGGATGCTTCTCGGCGACGATGTTTTTATGTCACCCACAAATGATGCCTTCAAATTATTATCATTAATGAACGAAAGAGGGAAAGAAAATTTATTTATTTTCATATGGTGTTACACACAGTAAATCTCATTCTAATCAGAAATTTTGTCTGTATGTAACACCAACGAAAAAGGTTGGACAGCATATTATGTCCTGTCTTATATGAAAAACACGATGCTGATTTTCAGCTTAGACCAGAGTGACGTCACAACAAAAAAAGGCTTAATAATTATAATTAAAAGAAAAAGAAAAGAGAAAAAAAACAAATCACAAATAACGAGGAACCGAATGAAGCAGCTAAATTATAAATATAAATATAATTTAATGAAGATATATGTATATATATATATAAATAATTCTAAATTTAATATATATATATACATAATGCTAAGGGTAACAAAAAGACGAATACAAGTACGTAATGTAATCTAATTAATTCTAGCATTGTTTTTAAAAAAAGCTTTTATTTTTTTTGTCTCTTGGCGTTTTTCATCCGTTTTCATTCCAGTGAGTATTATGATGACTGTTTTGAAAGACTTTGTGGACTACAAATCGGGTTTGTTTTTAATAATTCAATACAGTATAATTATTATTTTTTGTAATTTAAGTGACTTGTTTAATGTTAAAGATAAAAATATAGAATTATCAGTACTGGAACGAGTGTTTCTTGACAATATAGGTAAACTTGGTAAGGCAGCATTTTTTTGTAAAAGTAGGCACCTTTACAAAAAAATTACAAAGTTTGTTAATTAGCTCTCGATCACGTAGCAACAGAACAGCCCATTTAAAAATTGAAACCAATTAGGAGTATTGGTTTACCATTCCCCCTAGGTGAGATTGCCCTCAAGGGCTACAAAAAAGTGAATAAAGCTATTTTAAATTTTTTAATGTGATGATTCCAAAATATAAGAAAAAAAAAGCTATGCTACAACTATATGTTGTAAATAAACGTTAAAATTCAGCACATTACCACCTTTTTTTTTCAGCTGGGAAATGCGTTTACGCATCCCCTCCGGAAGCGGCGCAGACAAGACTGCGTCGCTTCCGACGGGGTATGTTGGATTCGCCGGCAGCCAGACTGGCGACCAGAATACCCACTAAAACCGATGCGATGCTCCTACGCGTCGCCTGGTGGCTGGGTCACGGGAACACCCGCGCACACGACCACAACCCAACCAGAGCACGTTACCACCTAACTGTCCTACACGATCCGTAATTAAATGTCAAATTGAACCTACTGGAAATATGAATTAATATAGCAGTAGTTATAGAGAAATCTCCACTAAACGACTACTACACGATAGTGACAATCATCATCATCATCATCATGATCAACCCATTGCCGGCTCACTACAGAGCACGGGTCTCCTCTCAATATGAGAAGGTTTTGGCCATAGTCCACCACGCTGGCCATGTGCGGATTGGCAGACTTTACACGTCTTTGTATGGAGAACTCTCAGGCGTGCAGGTTTCCTCACGATGTTTTCCTTCACCATTGAAGCAAAAGATATATTAATTGCTTAAAAACGCACATAACTACAAAAAGTACACCCGACCTCTGTTTCGGAGGCGGACGTCCTAACCACTAGGCTATCACAGCTTCCCTATTAGCTTTAAAGCTGTGTTGTATATTCGTAACACTCAAAATAATTCTCCTTTGATAATTTCATGCGTGCTACATCTGCGCGCGCGCAACTTCTAATTTGGATAAAACATCTCTCATGTTAGTCTTCTTACCCACAATTATTACAAGTATATTTTATAGGATTATTTGCATATTTTCTTATATTTGCATATTTGACGACCACCATGGCGCAGCGCGTGCGCTGTTGCATTTTAAAGTTGGAGGTCCTGGGTTCGATTCCCGGCTCGAATCTGGTCTGACCGTGGCTAGTTACATTGCCGACAAAGACGTGTCGCCGGCACGATATCGTGTAGAAACCAATTAGGACTAGCCCTCTACCATCTTAGACCGCATCATCACTTACCATCAGGTGAGATGCCGTCAAGGACTAACATGCGAGTGAATAAAAAAAAAATCTTTAATAAGGATCTATATATTATATGTATGTGTTGCGATTTCCCGTCTTTTATTTTTCTCAGCTTCTTACAATAAGGTGGCCTGGAAGAGATCGCTTTAAGTGATAAGGTTGCCTTTTGCTTTTATATTATGTATTCCTTTTCTTCTCTTTTCCTTTTTTTTGTATGCAATAAAATTGTATAAATAAATAATTTTGCTTTTATATTTAGTATTTCTTGTTGTTCTCTTTTCAATTTTATTTTGTATGCAATAAAATTGTATAAATAAATAATTTTGCTTTTATATTCTGTATTTCTTGTTGTTCTCTCTTTCCATTCTTTTGTATGCAATAAAATTGTATAAATAAAATAAATAAGGATTACGATTATGATAACTGAAATAGCTGTTTATGGGCGCAGGTCAGGTCGTGTCGTTGTCGCCGGGCGTGGTGAACGGAGATCGGTGCACGTTTGTGTCTGCTGCGAGGTTACGAGTGAATTTATCAGAGCTTTGTCATGCTCGCGCAATCTGCCCCTGCTGTGCGCCACCGCTGATGTCTTATTCTGTGGTGTCATAGAGTACAGATATGCCGACACCCCACCCCGCTAGCGGCGGCTTGAAGCGTCCTATTACACTCTCGAGCACCACGCAGACCCGTTAAGTAAGTAGGAAAGTAAGTTAAGAGCACCTTTTTTTTCCTGCTAGGAAATGCATTTACGCATCCCATCCGGAACAAAGCTCCAGGCGGGTATGTGGGACTCAAGGCCGACCGTCAAAGCGGCGAACCACACTACCCACTAAAACCCAGCGCAATCTCCTGCGTCCCAGATGGAGTGCCAAAGGATTGCGATAGCATGCACATTGACACCCCGACGCGCTCTTCAGTGCACTAGCTAGAGCTTACGGGGGTTGTAACAGGTGCGCGTATCGGTGTCTCCTACCACCCGTTCTCCTTCTGCGGAGAGGGGGAGCATCAGCCGCCTGCTCTCTCTCCCTCTCCGCGGCCTCCTTCAACTCCATTACGGTTTCGCAGAAGGAGGCGACAATTAACCAGCCCTCCTCGCTATCAAGCATTAAATTAATAACGCTTGGCAGCGAGAGGTCCCCGTCAAGGAGAGACACCAATGAATGTCTCTGCTGAGCCCGTGATGCACACTCTACCAGAGTGTGGTGAGCCGTGTCCTCCGCCGCCCCATACTCATGGCAGACCGGCGCAAGTTAAGAGCACCAAGCTCAACCGCACCAAGTTCGCTAGCGAACTGTTCACCAGTTTAGTGAGATTTTTTTTATACACCACAAGTTAGTCCTTGACGGCAATATGACCTTATGATGCAATCTAAGATGGCAGCGAGCTAACCTGTTGGTAATGGTAATGGTATGGTGGTAAAGCGACATCGTGCCGGAACGCTAAATCTACAATCTAAAAAAAATCAGAAATGATAAATTTCTAAATTGACCGCCGGGAATCGAAACTGGAACCTATCACTAATAAGACGACTTTGACGACAGGAAGGTCCCTGTCTTCAAATAATACCTGTCGGCGCGAAGGAGTTATTAACTTCATTCAGCGGCGCCAATAACAACGAGAATTCAATAATTATCCACATTTGAACTCTTGATGATTTTGTTAACACAATTTAGACGGTAGCAATCAATTTTGTACAAGCATGCTTTGCTATAAATACGGGCGTTCGATGAATTTCGTGGCATTCTCACTCGAGACGTCGGGCCGTTCGGACCTCTTAGTTATTGTCGCAATAAAAGTGAAATCCCTCAAGTTGCAGTTTTAATTACTATGAGTGAAAGTAAACAAAAGCGTGAACTCAGCAATGCTGACGTCACTCTCACCAAAAAAAACAACTCGGACGCCCTTAACTCGTCATACCTAAAAACTAACGTCAATGCACCGCATTTACTTTATGGAAATAAAACTTATAATTTATATAAGTTTCAAAATATTAGTTCTGGCTTGCAACCCTTTGCTTCTTTATATTTCTCATTGATAAAATAATTAAAAATCCCAACTAATAACGCTTGAATGAATCGCACGCAAAAAATAACCGTTCGCGTTTAAGAGTCCTAATTATATGTCTAATATACTTTCTGCAATATTATTCTATGACCAGTCGGCGAGTAACCCTTTGCTTATTATCAGCTTTAATTGAAACTCGCCACAAAAACTAGGAAAGAGGGCGAATGGAGGCTCCATTAGAGGCGATCTAGTATGAATCGCCGCACGGCGTCTTTGTCCCCGCGAATGTACAAATCGAATAAAACCGCGCCAATGCAAGAAAGTCATGATCCAATTCTACGGATTCCGATAGAGATGTCTCGATATAATTGCATTTGGCTCGAACGTGAATCGATTTTTCGGCCAGATTGCTTTTTTGTTGGCCTTTGGTGTGTTTAGGTGTCGCTTATGTAGTAATTAAAAGCTTAAAAATTTATGTCAATGATAATAACCTTTGATAATGAAATCATTAATATAAACCACTGTCAATTTTATGTTAAGTTTATATAACACTGTAAATTTTATGTTAAGTAATTTACAGTTAATGTTGTACTGTTCTGGAAATTTCTGTATCTCTATAATCTATTAGAAGTTCGGAAACATTAAGCATTTTTGAAATTCGATTTAAAAAAAAAGATGTCTGCTTGCTCTAATTATGAATTAATATTATATATTTTTATGTGGAAGCGGTGATAGCCTAGTGGTTAGGGTGTCAGCCTCCTAATCAGAGATCGGCGGTTCGAATCCGGGCACGCACCTCTAACTTTTCCGTGTTATTTGCGTTTTAAAATATCATTTGCTTCAACGGTGAAGAAAAACATCGTGAGGGAAGCTGCACCTCTGAGAGTTCTGCATAATGTTCTCAAAGGCGTGTGAAGTCTGCCAATCCGTACATGGCCAGCGTGGTAGACTATGGCCAAACCCTATGGCCAAATCATATTGATTGGAGACCCGTGCTCTGTAGTGAGCCGGTAATGGGTTGATCATGATGATGACATATATACTCGTATAAATACATTATGCTTCTAAGAATCGCGGCGATAACAGATTAGCTATTATAGTATCTAATTTGTTTGTATGCGTAATAACGCATACAAACAAATTAGATACTATACCTCCACCTATTAATGTCCTGCTTAGCCTTAAGATTATTTGAAAGTGATCGCTATTTAGGAATAAGAGCTCTTTTTTGTATCTACCCACATCTAGTAAAGTTAAAGTTTCTAGTCTAGTTCCTTTAACTTTCCGATAGTGTGCCGTAAAGTATTTACATAATTATAAATACAGTTTTTATAGAAATTATGCAGCAGTATGAAATTTCATCGATTTTGCCATTGCTTTAGTTTAGTTTAGTTAGATAGTTTGTGTGAGCTTTTGTTTAAATTTTTTGTGCGTTGATTTCATCTTATATCACGCTACATAGAAACAATCGACGTGATATCATGAAGTTACTGATATCCGTAACTTGTCGTACCGTTACGTAGACCATATGGTCTACTATATGCTAGGTGCGAATAGTGAACGAGTTAAAGTTAGTTAGTTAGTTAGTTACTTGCCTACTATTGAGCTCGCGTATGTTTAAATACATAAATTTACAAGATACCATATGTTAATTAACCAAATATTAAAATGCCAACTTTCGATTGGAAACTTTAGTAATTTTTCATATAAATTGAAGACAAGTCGGTGTTGCATTACGAAAAGTAATTCCTCATTCAATCAAGCACCGCTGAAAGGCCTATTAAACCAAAGACACGCTATTGCCTTGGTAATAGCAGAAAACAACATTTAAGCCACGAAACGACCTATACAAATTTCCAACAACCATTTAAATTAGGCCCATCTTACACCCTCCTGTTCATTTCTGCTCGGAGTGTTTACCGCGCGCGGTGGGAGGGTTGGGAGGTCGCACGCTATCGGTCGATGGAACATCTACGAACCGAGTTGGGAGGTCCCTCGGTCACCTCGCTAATTGAATATGTCAATCACTTTAACAACGCAAATGAATAGCGTTTCAGAGATTTATAACCAGCTTAGTTGGATACTTAAAAACTGTATTGTATCATTAATCTTGGAGTTATGAAAGGGTCTCGGTTAGGTGGTGCGCGGAGTGACAGACGCCCGCAGGTATCATCGCTCACCGCTATATTAATGTCCATTTAAATGGGACAGCAGCAATTGTACTGTCTTCCGGTAAACTAATTAAGGTATGAGCTATAACGGTCCAGTGGTCCAAGGGTTTAGTCCAACCCATTGCTGGCTCACTACAAAGGACGGCTCTCCTCTCAATATGAGAAGGGTTTGGCCATAGTCCACCACGCTGGCGTGTGCGGATTGGCAGACTTCACACGCCTTTGAGAACATTATGGAGAACTCTCAGGCGTGCAGGTAGGAGACCTGTAAAGACAAATATGTAATACAACATTCATATATAACTATATTATCTAATACTTAATGATAACATTTTTAGTTCGAGGCTGTGTCGTACTAAAAAGGTTTTGACAGTTCAGCTGGTTCTTGTGGATACTAATATTGTACAACGCTGGTATTCTATCAGTACCAAACTGTTGTTTATATCTCTCTGTCTCTCTCTGCGTCGTATTCCTCATTACTGAGGGTCATGACCTTCCACTGAAGATTTTCTTGAGGACAATGTCGCGCCATGTTGCTCTGTTGGTTACGATATGTAGAGCATCGTAGACTTTCGTGTCGAGTGCGGTCGGACTCCGTCCCCGAGGCCTCTTTCGTTCCACTTTGCCGGTGATAACCATCTTTTCCAGGTTGCCACCATCCCTTCGAGCAATGTGACCGAAGTATTCCAGAAATCTCTGTAGACAGATGGTGGATAGCCTTTTCGTTATTCTGAGTTCAAAATCTTTTGAGAGTCTCAAAATCGTTGTTTATATAAATATACCAAAATTGGCACCAATTTTCATTATAATCATCATGATCAACCTATTGCCGGCTCACTACAGAGCACGGGTCTCCTCTCAATATGAAAAGCGCTAGGCCATAGTCCACCACGCCTTTGAAAACATTTTGGGGATCTCTCAGGCGTGTAGATTTCCTCACGATCTTTTCCTTCACCGTTGAAACAAGTGATATTTTAATTGCCTAAAAACACATAAAACTTCGAAAAGTGAGAGGCCCTTGTTCGGACCTCTGACCTCTGATTAGAAGTCTGACGTCCTTGGCTATATACAGCTATATATATACAGCTTTCAAATTAGTTCGTTTTAATTAATTGGAAAAACAAGAATAAAACACAAACGTACCCATTATATCAACAGAAATATAGGATACTCCGTCCACATCTGGCCGGTACGTTATTGATCGAAGATAACTATTATTAAATCACATGTCAGACGCCGTATTTACATTGCCGGATTGGTTGCGCGCGTCGTCGGGGCTTGAAGCGAGGTAATTTGTTATAATAAATCATCGATAGTCCATATATCACGTGGCTGGATCCCTAGAGCATCGCCTGCCCCATTACAATGGTAAATGACATGACGTATCACAATGACTAGCCTCCGTTTTCACACACCGGCCCCCTCCACTATGACGTCATCCAATTAGACAGCCACTATGGCATTAGTTTGTTGATTCATCATGATCTACCCATTACCGGCTCACTACACAGCACGGGTCTCCTCTCAATATGAGAAGGGTTTGGCAATAGTCCACCACTTTGGTCATGTGCGGATTGGCAGACTTCACATGCCTTTAAGAACATTACGGAGAACTCTTGGGCATGCAGGTTGTCTCACGATGTTTTCCCTTTACATAAGCGAGTGATATTTTAATTGCTTAAAATACGAACATAACTCCGAAAAGTTAGAGGTACGTGCCCAGGATCAAACCCCCCTCTTCTGATTAGGAAGCGGACGTCCTATACACTAGGCTATCACAGCTTCTAGGTTATCAATGCTTCTATACAAAGCTTAAATAAAAAGTACGCAAAGTGTTCACAAAAAATAATCGATCGTCAAAACTTTTAATTTTTTATCATAATCGAATAGCAATCAATAAAATTGTTGTAAAAGATTAAAATTATTCATGGATATTTAACCCAGAGAATAAAATTTGAGTGGGCCATTCATTTTTTTATTTGTTTTTAATGAAATCGTCGGGATTGTCATTGGCACCTGCTCTTTTATGGGCGAAATAATAATTATTATTTGCACCAGTTTGCACCTGTGAATCGTAACTGATTTATTTACTGTTCTTTCATCTGTTCCGTGTTGCGGCATTGTCTGAGGGTAGATATCACGCTGCGCGCGCGCACCCTTAGCCAACATCAATGAGGTAAAAGCGCTTTTTAAACCCTTCGATGACTTTGAAAGGTCTCTTGTCATTTGTAACTTTTTGATTGCAAATCCTACATATATTATATTATAAAATATATTATTTTAGTAATTATATTATATTTTTTAAGATTATTAGTTTTAGGTTCAATTTAAGGTTTATTTTAAGTTTCAGATGTTATAAATAAATTGTATTCTTTACATATCAAGTGCTTTTTTTATATTGAAGAAAAATATGATTGTACAACACCTGGTTAAATAATTTGACCTTGATTTTCGACTGTTTCCCATATATGGCGTAGGATTATCGATAGTCAAATCTCTATTTGTTTTATATAGACACTTATATTATAAATGTGAAAGTGTGGATGTTTGAATGTTTGTTACTCGAACACGCAAAAACGGCTGAACGAATTTGGATGAAATTTGGCATGGATGTAGCCTCACATTTCCACATGGAAAATAACATGGATTACTTTTATTCCGATTCCTTAAGCAGTTCCCGAGGGAAAATCGAAAATTGTTTACGAGCTATACTGCGAGTAGCTTTGAAATTTGGTATGCATGTCACCTATGCTATGGAAAAGGACATGTATTTTCTATACCGATCTTTCAAACAGTTCCCGAGATTAGATTAAAAATTGTTAACGAGCGTAGCTTTAGACCCAATTCTAAAGTCCACGCAGACGTAGTCGCGGACAGAAGCTAGTAATAATATAATTTAAAGCGTTATTTAGGAGATTATAAAGTTGGAGTTCCTGAGTTCGATTCCCGGCCTGAGTCTAGTCTGGTGGAAGGCTTCGGCCGTGGCGAGTTACCACCCTACCTACAACGACGTGTCGCCAAGCGATTTAGCGTTCCGGCACGATGTTGTATACAAACCATCTAACATCAGGAGTATGGGTTTACTATACCCCTAACAGGTTAGCCCGCTACCATCTTAGACTGCATCATCACGTACCCTTTCACTTACTCAGGTGAACCTTATGGCGGGTGAGATTGCAGTCCAGGGCTAACTTGTGGTGTATAAAAAATATTAGAAATATTATAATATATATATATATATATTATAATATTTATAGATATATATATATATATATCTATAAATATTTTTTATACACCACAAGTTAGCCCTGGACTGCAATCTCACCCGCCATAAGGTTCACCTGAGTAAGTGAAAGGGTACGTGATGATGCAGTCTAAGATGGTAGCGGGCTAACCTGTTAGGGGTATAGTAAACCCATACTCCTGATGTTAGATTGTTATATATATATATATATATATATATATATATATGTATGTTTTATTATTATGATATATTTATGATGTCGTGGTACCTTTTACAAGGGCTTGTAAAATGTACGCGCACACGAGATGTAATTAAGATGGCCCAAGACAATAGCATGTCCACGAGTTATTGATATTAGGGACCGAGTCCCAATAAATTCCTGCGTTAATTATATCGTGAGCGGCGGAACAAAGCGCGGGCGCGGGCGGCGTGTTGATTTTCAGTTTATTTCATTAGAACGGCGCCGCGGGGTGCGCTGGCGTCGACGCCGGACCGTGTGGGGTGGCCATCTTTCACGCGTTTAATAGGATATTCCAAAAGTTAACCCTTCCTACATATAAGTTGATAAAATTGTAGGTATTTCAATACTTATAAAGACTATGTGAAAAACGTATTAAAAATACCGTATTTTTCAAAGGCTTAGTAATTGAAACATGAAAATAAAAAATATCAATTTTATCAAAAAAAGCATTTGTACAATCTTATTTTTTTTTTAATACTTTCAATTAGTCTTTTTGATAAAATTATTATTTTTCATTTTCATGTTTCAATTACTAAGCCTTTGAAAAATGCTGTATTAGAATACAATTTTATCAACAAACTTGCAACTTAAATTGTAACAACCTTGTACTTTAGTAGTATAAAGTTTAGTTAACCGAGAGTTATTATAGTATTGTTCCAACTGTGAATGCGAATAAGGTAAGGTACCCACGAATGAAAAACCGAACGAAACGAAAAAAATTTAAGATTCTGCAAATGGTGTTTTTGATAAATAAATAATATTTTTCATTTTCATTTTTCAATTACTAAGCCTTTGAAAAATCCTGTATTTTAATTACGTTTTTCACATATTGAAAGGTTTTGTAATATCAGAATTGACGATTACGCCGACAACCTGCTCGATGGCGCGGTGTTATCGAGAAAACGGAAAAATTGCATTGAGCAGTTAAAGAAGTTATATTAATTTTCGTTCAGATATTAAGGTTAGGTTCATCATCATCATGATCAACCCATCTTGGCTCACTACAGAGCACGGGATCCCTCTCAATATGAGAAGGGTTTGGCCATAGTCTACCACGCTGGACATGTGCGAATTGGCAGACTTCACACGCCTTTGAGAACATTATGGAGAACTCTCAGGCGTGCAGGTTTCCTCACGATGTTTTCCTTCACCGTTGAAGCAAGTGCTATTTTAATTGCTTAAATACGCACATAACTCCGTAAAGTTACAGGTGCGTGCCTAAGTCCGAACCCCCGACCTCTTGATTAGGAGGCTGACGTTCTAACCACTAGGCTGTCAAAGCTTATTAAGGTTAGTTGAGTGGTTTGTAAACCACCACAAGTTTATGGAGTGATTTCTAAATAAATAAACATAAAATTCATGGCTACCATACAACCCGCCATAAGGTTCACCTGCCTGCTTAAAAATTGTAAAATATAGCATTTTTAATGAGCGCTCTTTTCAATTTTCGGCTCTTCGGCCTTTATCGGCGTGACATCGACCTAATCAACTCCATGCTCGTTGCCGTCGTGTTTATTTTTTCTAATATAATTTAATGCCCACGTTGATTACCTTTCTGTTTTATATTCAAATTCGTTTGGAAAACATATGTAATTGAATTTCTGTGTTATGGGACGCGTCGGTTCGCCTTTTAATTGGATTATGAGTTGGAAATGTCGTGGATGGCAATTAAATGCGTTTTATGTGAATAAACCCATGAGAACTGCCGCTTTTGTTAATATAAGCTTGATTGTAATTTATTTGCAATCAAGTGTCATTTGGTCTAGACGGCGTAACAGTAAAAGATGTATGCTTAGTTACAAGTTACTGAACAATTTCAAATGTAATCTTTTTTTATGTACAAATTTTGATAATTATATCTTCTATCAAGAATTGTTGAATTTATAGAGGATATTTCATTATAACTGTGTAACGAATTATGTGATTGAAATCAACATTTTTTTTTTCAATCCATTACAAATTTACCCTTGATCAATTGGTAGACTATGGTGGTAGCCCGCTGTTTTCATCATGATCAACCCATTACCGGCTCACTACAGAGCACGGGTCTCCTCTCAATATGAGAAGGGTTTGGCCATAGTCCACCACGCTGGCCATGTGCGGATTGGCAGACTTTACATGCCTTTGAGAACATTATGGAGAACTCACAGGCGTGCAGGTTTCCTCACGATATTTCCTTATCCGTTGAAGCAAATGATATTTTTTTTATGTTTTACGGGTTACCATTAGGCGTATGGCAATTACGATTGTATTTAACAAATACCCCATCGGTTTCCAGGCAACATCGTATCGTAACGCTTTATCGCTTAGCGGCTCGTCTTTGTTGGTCTGCCAATCCGCACATGGCCAGCGTGGTGGACTATGGCCAGACCCTTCTCATATTGAGAGGAGACCCATGCTCTGTAGTGAGTCGGGAATGGGTTGATCATGATGATGATGATGTTATTATAATTCAATCAATCAATCAATCAATCAGCCTATAGACGTCCACTGCTGGACATAGGCCTTTTCGAGAGCGCGCCACCACACACGGTCCTCCGCCTTCCTTCCTTATTATAATTACGTTATGTTATTGCCACAAAGATATGGATAGAATGAATGAATAAATACTTTGAATTTTATTGTACACAAATAAATAATTGCAAATACAATAGACCGGTAAGATGCGAGGTACAATTGGGCGGCCTTATCGCTACACGGCGATTTCTTACGGGCAACCAAAAGCGCAAAACATGTAATGATGTTGATTATGATGTAGGCTAAATAAATTATTATTTCTTTATTTCGAAAACTTAATAATCCAACTCCCACGGGCGGAGAGCGCGTGCGGCCATTACTTTATTATAAAGGTCCACAAACAGTTTTTGCGATGCCGGCGTCGGTTACAATTTGCGTACAGGCCAATGATATATGCAACCAGAGATTATCATCACCATTATGACCCTGACATGTCCCACTGCTCGACAGTCTCCCCTCTAGCCAATCAAATCAAATCAAAAATAGCTTTATTCATATACCTATATACCTAAACCTATTACAGGCATCTATGAATCGTCCATATTTTTCATTATTTCTATTCGTAAAGTGATGGTGATAACTACACTCACCAACTTAAAGCTAAGAGGGCTCAAAACATGCCCAGGTCTAAGAAGAAGCCCACATCCAACTTAGCCGGGTTTTTTTGTTATCACCATCTCAATCAGTAATAAATTATAGTACCTATGGAGATAGAGCAATTCACAATCAAGCTTTTTTATCGTTTATATAATCCTTAATAACGCAGTATGTGTTTTCTATCAGTTTTCGTTTTATAAAAGCTTTGAACTTATTGATAGACATCTCCAAGATATCAATAGGTAATTTATTGTAAAATTAAATACAATTTCCTTTGAATGAGTTACTCATTTTGTGCAGCCTACTAAACGGTACTACAAGTTTACTAGTTTAGCAGGGCAAGGAGTATGCAGATACCTACGCTTCTATAATCAGGTTAGCGGGCTTTACCGGATATTATCTGGTCAGTGATAGAAACTGGTACCAATGGTTTGAAGTGCTCTCTAAGGGGAGTTGCTAAGAAGCCAATGTTAACTGAGGGCTAACATTCAGAGTCAGCGATCTCGCATTTACCTTTTTGTCGAACCAAGGCTGGTCAGCATGCGCCTGCATATAGAACTTGCTCAATCTTGAATGATCTCAGGAACACCTGCGACATCTCGTGCAGTTGCGCGCGCTGTTGCATTATAAAGTTGGAGGTCCTGGGTTCGATTCCCGGCTCGAGTTTAGTCTGGTGGGAGGCTGCGGCCGTGGCCACCTACCACCCTACCGACAAAGGCGTGTCGCCAAGCGATTTAGCGTTCCGGCACGATGTCGTGTAGAAACTTATTAGGAGTATGGCTTTACCATACCCCTAACAGGTTAGCCCGCTACCATCTCAGACTGCATCATCACTTACCATCAGGTGAGATTGCCGTCAAGGGCTAACTAGTCAAGGGATAAAAAAAAAACAAAAAGTTCTGTGACCTCCGTTAAAAACCAACTAAGACTGCCCATTAATGCATTACAGGTATTAATTGAATTATTTAGATTTAGATGTGAGGTTGATTTTAAGGATGCATGCTGAAATCATTTCTAGAAGGTCACCATCTCATCTTTATTCTTCTTTCTTCTGTTTTTGTTTTCGTTTGGTTATATTTTGATTGTGACTAGTTTAATGCTCCACTAAAAAAAAATACTAGACAAACAGGACTGTTGATTACGCTGAAAATATGTAGTAAATTTTTCTTAATATCATGTTTATTGTAATTCAAAAAAATTATTGAGGAGTTTAATCCTAAGGTCCTGGAGATTCACCATATTTTATAGAGGAAAAAAACTATAAAAAAAACTAATACTCCGGCATTAATGTTCCAAAGTTACAATTACAATTAGAATTTTCCTTAAATCTCTATTAATTAATAAAACATAATGATAGTTCATAAAATAATATTTCAAATAGAAAAAGGTTTTTAGGCCAATGCCGTTGTCAGGGACAGTGCTGTCTATTTCTAGCTCGCAGCATACTATATGTAGTTTTGACCTCTCATCTGATGATCTGGTACATACCTCTACCTCTCTACGAGTTTGGTCTGACCGTTTCAATTACCTTAGTGTCCAAAGGACAAAAATTATAGAACTTTAAAATTGGCAAATAATTTTGGAATTTAGAATGTTTATTTAATATTACGCGGTGATAGCCTAGTGGTTAGGGCGTCAGCCTCCTAATCAGAGGTCGGCGGTTCGAATCCGGGCACGCACCTCTAACTTTTCGGAGTTATGTGCGTTTTAAAAAAATTAAAATATCACTTGCTTCAACGGTGAAGGAAAACATCGTGAGGAAACCTGCACGCCTGAGAGTTCTCCATAATGTTCTCAAAGGCGTGTGAAGTCTGCCAATCATGGCACATGCCCAGCTTGGTGGACTATGGCCAAACCCTTCTCACATTGAAAGGAGACCCGTGCTCTGTAGTGAGCCCGTAATGGGTTGATCATGATGATGATGATGATGATGATGAATGCCACGTCAGTCTCATTACAATATTAAATTTACTAAGTGATATCTCGAAATGATTTCTGCTGTTCTTGTGTTTTTTTTTCGGACTGACCCTATTGGTTGTATACCTATTGTATAGCTGTGCTAACCCTATTGGTTGCGACAGCGTAACCGGGCTGAGAGCGCTAGTAGTAGCATGGTTTATCGATGCTGTAACGTTCTTATTGGAATCAAACATTCCCCTGTTTTCCGAGATACAGTCTTAACTAGTTCGGAAAACAGGTGCATAATGGTAGTGTAATATATTACTAAAATTTAATTATTACAATTTTATATTATTACAATTTAAGTTATAAGACTTCTGTTGTAAACCTATATGTATGTTTTGCTGGAATGAATAAACTTTTTCTTCTTTCTTTAAAGATAAAATACATAAACAAGTGAAAATCTCACTTGTTAGTCAAGAGTTGCACTTTGTTGTTCTCACTCGTAGTCTTGTTCCAGTGTTGCGGGCATTATCAATGTAAATTGTATGGAGAAATTGGAAACACTAAGAAATTACAATATTATATCAATGATCAAGGCAGACGCATTAGAGAAATCCGCGCGTTGAAATGTGCAAAAACGTGAGATTTGTCGCGACACGTAATAAATGATCAGCATCACGCATTAGCGGGAGGAAAGAAAGTTATTACGCCGGGCAAAAAGACTGTTAGCCGCCGCCATCAGGCGAGATGAAGCCGTCACTGAGATTGCCAATTAACTTGACAGTATTTGTACGGATTGTTTACTTACTTCCAAGTCACTTCCGCATTACGCATACGCGTACACAATCAACGGTATTTTTGTAGGAAACTGTATTTTTACATACATTTGACGACGTCCGTAGCACAGTGCGTGTGCCGTCGCATTATAAAGTTGGAGGTCCTGTGTTCGATTCCCGGCTCGAGTTTGGACTGGTAGGAGGCTTTGGCCGAGGCTAGTTACAATCCTACGGACAAAGACGTTTGACAAAGAGATTTAACGTTCCGGCACCATGTCGTGTAGAAACCAATTAGAAGCGTGGGTTTACTGTACTCCTAACAGGTTAGCTCGCTACCCTATTCAGCATTAACACTTACCACCAGGTGAGATAGCCGTCAATGGCTAACTTGTAGTGTTAAAAAGAACTGCTTTCTGATTGCGATTGTGTACGGAAACCCAATTCAATCAGCCTATAGACGCCCACAGCTGGACATGGGCCTCTCTCTCCGAGAGCTGCCATACACGGTCCTCAACCTTCCTCATCCACCCGCCACCAGCGATCCTTTTTAGGTCATCGGTCGCAGAACACGTCTGCTCCAACCACCATTGGTTCTGCAACAGATGTGACCCGCCCACTGCCACTTCAGCTTGCTAATCCGTGGGGCTATGTCAGTTACTTTGGTTCTCCTACGGATGTCCTCGTTACGGATTCTATCCCTCATAACTACACCTTGCGTAACCCTCTCCAAAGCACGCTGAGCGCTTTTGAACGTTTGTCAAGGCCTACTGTGATTGTCCACATTTCAGCTCCGTATGTCATGACCGGTAAGATGCAGGCGTTGAAGACTTTTGTCTTTAGGCATTGGGGTAACGGCGCGTTGGAGAAGAACGCCTACGGTATATTTTTTATGCTCCATTGTAAGTTATGTCTTGAATGCCTACGAGTATGGGCAACCTTTTGTTTTCGTGGTGGAAAAGCCTTATGCCTACCTCCGTCCTTTAGGTAGGACGAGGTTATTTGGGACTCCCACCTCCGATGGAGGGTATACCCGAACTAAAAACCACCACGGCATGTCCCTCTATATTGTTATGTTGTTATTTTTTTTAATTTTATACACTACAAGTTAGCCCTTGACGGCAATCTCACCTCATGGTAAGTGATGATGCAGTCTAAGATGGTAGCTCGCTAATCTGTTAAGAATAAGGTAAACCCATACTAGGAGTATACATACTAGGATATATCAGTTTGTATAAGACATCGTGGCGGAACGCTAATTCGACTGGCGACACGTCTCTGTCAGTAATGTGGTAACTAGCCACGGCCGAAGCCTCCCACCGGACGGACACAGAACAGACAGATTACAGGAGATGCCAAGCTCCCAGTCATCTGTGAACAATTCAAACAATCGCACTATAGGGTTGAGAGCCCAGTACGTGCCTTACTCGTTACAACAATTAATGTCCCAATGTAATAATTACGTAAACAACAATGTAATGTTCGGCGAGTGGTAATAAAGAACATCGCATACATACGATACCTTAGTGTTAGTCATAAAATAGCGGTAATTCACGAGATATCCCTTCGTTAATGTGTAATACGCAATTAATGGGTGATTCAAAGCTCCGCTGTTATACGAAAGGTTTATTACTTTAACATTATACGTTTAGTGGATTTAAATGAGGGTAAACATAACTGTGATAGCCTAGTGGTTGGGACGTCCGCCTCCTAATCAGAGGTCGGGGGTTCGATCTCGGACACGCACCATTAACTTTTCGGAGTTATGTGCGTTTTTTAATCAATTAAAATATACTAGAATCAATGGTGAAGGAACATCGTGAGGAAACCTACATGCCTGAGAGCTCTACATAATGTTCTCAGAGGCGTGTGAAGTCTGCGTATCCGCACAGGGCCAGCGACTATGGCCAAACCCTTCTCATATTCCCGTGTCCGTGTGACGTGTGTATAGGAGTCCCGTGCTCTGTAGTGAGCCGGTAATGGGTTAATCATCACACGAAAATCAATAAGAAGGGTGGGTTCAACGGACAACGCATTGGTGACTCCTCTGGTGCTGCAGATGCTCATAGGCGGTGGTAATCACTTAACATCAGGTGACACGTCTGCGCCTATATTTGCCTTTTAAATATGCTTATACACTGGACTATGTCCAAACCCTTCTCATATTGACAGAAACGTGCACTGCAGTGGACCGGCAATGGGTTAATCATGATGATAAGTCATTGTCCAACTAGCTTATGTTGTTCCTTTGGAACTTATGATTCTGCTAGAATGTTCTATTTTGTGAGTCGTGACGTAATGGGACATAATACAATGCAATCGGTAAAATGGTTCATATATTTAGAGGAGATGCTCTGTAGTGAGCCGGCAATGGGTTGATCATGATGATGATGATGATGATGATGATGAACATTAGGTATATACCTGATTCTAACTAATGGAATATTCAACGTTTTCTTTTATTTATACATCTTATTATAGCAGTGGAACCGTAGTATACTGATGAGGAATTAAGCGTATTGAATAGAATTGTAACGCGGAATCGTACTGCAATTTTGATTAACTTGGAGGCATAGTCGGGTGCGATAAGCCTCCAGACTAGAGAAAAAAACAGGGATAATTCATTCCAAATTGTCTTTTTTTATACACTTCAAGTTAGCCCTTGACAGCAATCTCACCTGATGGTAAGTGATAATGCGGTCTAGGATGGTAGCGGGCTAACCTGTTAGGGGTATGGTAAACCCACACTCCTACTTGGTTTCTACGCGACATCGTGCTGGAACGCTAAATCGCTTGGCAACTCGTCTATGTCGGTAGGGCGGTAACTAGCCACGGCCGAAGCCTCCCACAAGACAAGACTCGAGCCGGGAATCGAACCCAGGACCTCCAACTTTTATAATGCGACAGCGCACGCACTGCACCATGTGGAGGTCGTCGATCTCTCTCACTTATTATAAGACTGCTAATTTTATGATATCTGTCTTACTTTAGTAAGGCAAAACAAACTATAAAAGACTTGTATTTCACACTACGCTTAGGTTTATTTAACTCGAAATAAAAAAACACTAAGTCCGAACCCCGACTGGGAGGATATCATTAATTAGACGACTACCCTAGTAGAAGTCGAAATTGTTTTTACTCATAATTGGATATTATAAAAATGTTCAAAAAGAATGAACTGATTCTCTACGGCTCATTTGTATCTGTTTATCTATGGCTCACGTTGATTTTAGAGTTCAGTATCGATAATATAAAATGCGGTCTATTAATACGAATAGATAATATCAATATGATAAACTGTGATAGCTGATTGAACTTAAGGAACTGTTTTAACTTCGAGGGTTAAGTTAAGGTAAGAGGGTTAAAAAGGTTTTTTTTTTAATTAAAATATCACTTGCTTCAACGGTGAAGGAAAACATCGTGAGGAAACCGGCACGCCTGAGAGTTCTCCATAATGTTCTCAAAGGCGTGTGAAGTCTGCCAATCCGCACATGGCCAGCGTGGTGGACTACGGCCAAACCCTTCTCATATTGAGAGGAGACCCGTGCTCTGTAGTGAGCCGGTAATGGGTTGTTCATGAGGATGATGAAGATGAATATCAATATTGATGATAAGTTGTGGTAGCCGATTGAACTTAAGGAAGGGTTTTAAGTTAAGGTAAGGGTTAAGAGGTAAACTGGGACCTAGTTTGGACACCTCTAACTTTACAGAGTTATCATACAATCAAATATTCGAATAATCTTTTGAAAGGACCATTTGTTTCGTCAATAACTTACACTGTAGTGAGTTAATATAATAACTGGTTTCTTCGAAGTTATTGGTAAACAAAAGCTCGAATCTAGAATAATTAATCAGAGGGTTAAATGAAGGATAAAAAGCGTGGAAGTATTTGTTGCCGTAATAAAATTTTATTTGAAATTTAAGGACATCTCTGGCGCAGTAGTGAGCGCTGTGGTCTTATGAGAGGGAGGGACCGATTCAATCCCCGGCTGCGACAATTCTGAAATTAATCAAATTTAAATTGTTTCTGAACTTGTCTGCTGGGAGGCTATTGGCATAGACCGCCCAACTTATATGACACAGACGTCCCGCCAAGTCAGTATGAGGTTGCGTAGAATCCGAAGGATTGACTATGCGTATTGTATGCAATAGTCCTAACAGGTTAAGCCGCTGCTATTTTAGGCTGTATAATCATTTTAGTTTAGTCAAGGGCTAACTTGTAGAGGAGTAAAAGAGTGGTAAAAATAAAGATGTTTTGAGGTTTATTTTTATATATATTTATACATATACATATATTGTTTTATATATATATATATATTTATATATTTTTTACCCACTATAAGTTATTCCTTGACGGCAATCTCAACTGGTGTAAGTGATGATGCAGTATAAGATGGTAGCGGGCTAATCTGTTAAGGGTATGGTAGACCCATCCTCCTAATTGGTTTCTACGCGACAACGTGCCGGAACGCTAAATCTTGGTGCTTGGCGCCACGGCGAGTGGAAACTAGCCAAGGCCGAAACCCCCACCAGACCAGACTCGAGCCGGGAATCGAGCGCGCGCCACGGGGCTCGTCAAAAAATATATATACGGAACATTAATTTAAAACAGAAACAAGCTTGTCCGTTATCCTCAACAAGCTGTTTAAAATGAAAAATGGTATCCAATTTATTATTCCAATTTACGGCTCGGCGTATTAATATTTGAATAGACACCTTGATTTATAGCAGTTATGAATGTGTTATATTAGATTACAATTATTGTTTTTCGGAGTTAGTATTGATAAGTAATTCTTCAACGACTTTAATCAACTATCAAGTATAAAAAAAATAGTTAATGCGAACGTGAATTTGTTTGTTACGTTCATAATTCAATTGACTATTATATATATATATAGATATATAATGGTTTTTAAGCCATCAAAGTATCACTTGCTTCAACGGGTAAGGAAAACATCGTGAGGAAACCTGCATGCCTGAGAGTTCTCCATAATGTTCTCAAAGGCGTGTGAAGTCTGCCAATCCGCACATGTCCAGCGTGGAGGACTATGGCCAAACCCTTTTCATATTGAGAGGAGACCCGTGCTCTGTAGTGAGATGATGATTATGAAGATGATTGCTTGAAATGTATTCTGCGTGACTTAAGAGAGCTCGCAAACCTGAGATCATGCTGTCACTTGTAATAAAAGTGATTAAGCTTTGTAGAATATTTACTTTTTTTTTAATCCACTACAGGTTAGCCCTTGACGACAACCTCACCTGATGGTAAGTGATGATGCAGTTTAAGATGGTAGCGGGCTAACCTGTTAGGGGCATGGTAAGCCCACACGACTAATTGGTTTCTATGCGTCATCGTGCCGGAACGCTAAATCGCTTGGCGACACGTCGTTGTCGGTAGGGTGGTAACTAGCCACGGCCGAAGCCTCCCACCAGACGAACTTCATTCTCATAATGACGATATCGTGTGATTCAAAACTATCAGAACGCAACGATAGTTTTTGTGAAAGTTAATCTTCTCTCTGTATTTGGATTATAATTAAAAGTAAAAAAGGTAAAAAACACATTTTTATTTAATAAATGACTCCTAAAAAATCTCAAAGTCGTGATCTTCCACCGCCATTACGTACTGGCTGGGCAGGGTAGCGGTCGAGATAAATCATTGTGGCGCTTCTTGATGATTATCGGATGCTGTGATTGATTGAACCGCATCGCTGACGGCCGAGCAATCGATGCTGTACAGAGATGTATTTGATAGTTAGAAGGGCTACTAAATTTTTCATTCATTTGCAGTTTTTTTTTTTATATACATAGCGAGCAAATGAGCAGGCGGGTCACCTGTTGGTAAGTGATTACCGCCGCCTATGAACATCCGCCCTTTGAAGATCCCCATATTATAACCATTAGGGAACACAGAAGATGGAAGCTGGTTCCACAATTTGCAGGTTCGTGGCAGAAATGACCTGGAATAGCGGGTGGTGGAAGAGGACCAGGCATTCAGGTGATGAGGATGATATTTGTTTCTGCGACGAAAAGTGCGACTGGAGAACACGGAAGGTGGAATTAGATTAAATAGCTCCTCAGAGCACTCTCAATTGTAGAGACGATAGAATACACAAAGAGAACTAACGTCTCTTCGGTGCTCTAGGGACTCCTGCGTGTAAGTAATCTTGGGATCCACGAGACGAACTGCCCGCTTTTGTATCCGGTCAAATGGAAGGAGCTGGTACTGGGGTGCTCCGGCCCAGAGGTGAGAGCAGTACTCCATGTGGGGAAGAACTTGCGCTTTATACAGCAGAAGCCTGTGCTTAGGCACAAAGTATCTTTTCGCTCTGTTGATCACCCCGAGTTTTTTGGAGGCTAGTTTAGTGTAGCAGGTTCGATACCCTGTGTAGGTAGTTGGTGTTTATAACATTTATAATAGATAGATCCAGAGTATGACGAGTGGGTGAGTGAGTTCTTTTTTATTGATACACTGGTTGCTTCTGATGATTGTGGACCGATTTTGAGCTTGCACCTTGAATCTTGAGTGTAGAACCTATTAAGCAAAAAAATCGTGCCTTGATGAGATGCCTGGAAAATTCTAAAATATTATGCACAGCTTTTTGTATAAGTTCCGGTATTTGAGTCTATGAGGTCAAACAGCAGCTCTAGAAGAACTCTGTGGCGCAGAGCCCTCGCTGTCGCATTATAAAGTTGGAAGTCCTGCGTTCGATTCCCTAGTCTAGTCTGGTGGGAAGCTTCGGTCGTGGCCAGTCTCCACCTTAGCGACAAAGACGTGTCGCCAATCGATTAAGCGTTCCGGCACGATGTCGTGTAGAAACCAATTAGGTGTATGGGTTTACCATACCCCTAAAAAGTAGCGGGCTTCTTCTCCAGCTTATGTCTCCAGCCAGACCAGACTCGAACCGGAAATCCTTCTACTTATACTAGAGCGCAAAAGAGAAAAAAAGGGATCGGCAAATAAACTCTTATAAGTATGCCCCTCTATATATTAAAAGTAAGTTTAAATATCTTCGACGTAGGGGTTAAGCGGTGCTATATAGCCATTAAATTCGCATTTTCTTATATTTAACCACGGTTTGACCTTATGTGTGTTTTATTATTTTTGTGCAATTTAAAATGTATTATATCTGGGTGGTTTGCAAACATAAATAATATGTTACGGTACATAAGTATGAATATTAATCGACTGGAAGATTTAATCGCTAATTTATTTCTTTTTTAAAATACTTCTTTTTAATACTTGGAGATGATTAGCACAAACAATCTCACGATGTTTTAGTTGCTTAAAAACGCACATAACTTTGAAAAGATAGAGGTGCGTGCCCGGGATCGAACCCCCAACCTGTGATTAGTAGGTTGACGTCCTAACCTCAAGGCTATCACAGCTTTGCTAAAGCTGAACGAATTTCAACGAATCTTTTTAGATTCGCAGAAACAATTGCAAGTAGGTATTATTTGTCTTAGGTAAATAAACACCTTGGTAATTAGAACAAAAATTCTTCTGTGGGGAAGTACAATATAGTTACTTTGGATTATGAAACTCCCCCGACCTAAGCGCTCCTCTCCGAAAGAGGAGACCTAAACATATCTTTGATGACCCTGACGATCAGATGACTACTGACAACATACTTGTACCACCTACCACACAATCATTCGCTACACACCGTCTTCGCCGGCGAAGACGAGGTCCCCGCTATCTTACGTCATCCGGACGTGGGCTCCATCCACGGCCTCGGAGACGTACGGACCACTCAACGTCCGACTCTCCCGTTATTCCAAACCTCGTTTAAGCCGAGGTTCGGCCTCAAATGAGGCGCCCTTAGGCAGACGTTCCCTTAGTTTCTTTGAGCCCTAGGGCTCAAAATGTCTTATGGCAGAGCTTCTTTTCGAAGCTCGTCAAACAGCCCGCTTACGCTGTGGCAACCAACAGTCCGAACACACATTAACACATATCCTGATAGATAAATTAATAAGTTATTATTATGTTTATCTTCTATCCATCACCGAAACCAATGCGCGGATTGTGATGGAACATTAATAATGTATTTTGGGACTGCTTAGGAGATTTTCTCGCTCAAAAAGTTATTATAAAACGTATACGTCAACGTGGCATTTTAACACATATCCAATATATAAGTCATAGTTGTACCAGTTAGTAGTTGTATAATAAAATATACACAACAGAATATTTAAATGTTAAGGTACCGAAATAGTTACGTAGAAAAAATGTTTTAACCTAGTCAAACAAAACAAAGTTCCTATTCGTAGAACCTCTCGAAATACGACGTCTAAATTAAACCATAAATATGAAAAAACTTGTAAAACAGATGTAAGAAAACACTTAAAGTTAATAGTTTTACAGCCGAGTGAAAAAAAATAGACATTTCAGGTTTCTTTTTCCATAACTACATTCGAAACTCGTGACTTGTTATATTATCTTGAAAATGAAAATCAATTTGACCACCAATTATTCAGTTAACGATTTGACACGATACATTAAGTTCGCGGCGGTTTATTCGAATATTCAATTTTAACTATTGAATAATTGATTAAGAGATTATGCAATTACATTTTATGTTGGCTGCTAAATGGTAAAATTCCCATACATTTTTAGAGTTCTCCACAATCTACAATTCTCTGTATCTCTGTCTGTAATTTAATGTATTAATTAATTCTGATTTAAAATCAGTCGTAGTTAGAGTGCCGCAGAAAAAAAAATATCGATTTAAATTTTATCGATCTATTAATTTTTTAAGTTCAGATAATATCGTAAGGCTTGCGTAATACAATATCAAAAATATAATCTTCTCCGTATACTTACCGACAAAGACGTGTCGTTTAGATTAGACGCGATTTAGCGTTCCGGCACGATGTCGCGTAGAAACCAATTAAAAGCGTGGGTTTGCCATACTCCTAACAAGTTAACTCGCTACCATCCTAGACAGCATAATCACTTACCACCAGGTGAGATAGCTGTCAAGGGCTAACGTGAAGTGTATAAAAAATATTTACGCATGGGTAAAATATTTCATAATAGTTGACAAAAGGGGGTTCCTGGATATTCTATGGGATAAAACGTATTTAAGGATACAAGTTTATCTATGGTTACATGATCACTTACCATCAGAAAAAAATAGCAGCAGTTAACCAATGGTCTATTCGTTTAAAGTGAAAAAGGTTAATTTTATTTTGATTACATGTACAGAACCTTTCATATACGTTATACAACTTTAAAGGGGAACTTTTTGCCGAACTCGCATAAAATTACTGCTTTGATTGGGCATTGCTATCAAAACGATTGGTTACAGGAAGTGAATTAAATGAATGAACCAGAGTTGAATGAAAAAAGTGAGCTGAAATAAATAATGACGCGTGGATTATACTGATTATGCTTGGCATAATTCTTTCCAGACAGAAAAGAACTCTTCGTGGTACAAATAAGATTTCATCTATAGGTATATGAAATACCTTCTGTTTGCGATTTTTACAAACTGCCACATAAAACAAATCTAATAGAACGATGGCAAAAACTAAGCTATGTCAATCAGTCGGTCTGTTGGTTCCAGATCTTCTTTAGTACGTCTTTTTTCGGGGTAGTCTTTAGTACGTCACGGGGGGGGGGGGGGGTTAGTAGTGATAGTCTAGTGGTTAGGGCGTCAGCCTCCTAGTCAGAGGTCGGCGGCGGTTCGAATCCGGGCACGCACCTCTAACTTTTCGGAGTTATGTGCGTTTTTAAGTAATTAAACTATCACTTGCTTCAACGGTTAAGCAAAAACATCGTGAGGAAACCTGCACGCCTGAGAGTTCTCCATAATGTTCTCAAAGGCGTGTGAAACTGCCAATCCGCACATGGCCAGCGTGCTGGACTATGGCCAAACCCTTCTCATATTGAGAGGATACCTGTGCTCTGTAGTGAGCCTGTAATGGGTTGATCATAAATTTTTTATGGAAGCATTTTATTTTCAGTGCTCTAAATTTTCTTAAACACCTTTTCTGTACATATACCTAGTCGTAAAGCACCTGCTATTATGAAACTCTAAAGTCACATGAGCTCCATTGGCTGTCTACAGACACGATTATTACAGTCATTAATCGGTCGCGAGTTCGAGTTTAATCGATATTTGGTCTTAGAGCGGGCATCGATTAATTATACGAGTAGATTAGCGGTGGGCGTGGCCGCCGGGACCGGCCGAGCCGTGTTTGTTTAATTACGTCGATATCCGCCCTAAGAACTTGTTGGTCGAGAACTTCTGGTCTTAAAAGGTAACCCAATTATAAAACGTCGGAGGTCTCTGTAACACACTCGTACCTTGTTAAGTACCTTTATGTATTATCAATGGCGTAAACTGGGTGTTCGGCTAGATGAATGAATGAATGAATGAATGAATGAATGAATGAATGAATGAATGAATGAATACACTTTTAGTATCATCATCATCATCATGAACAACCCATTACTGGCTCACTACAGAGCACGGGTCTCCTCTCAATATGAGAAGGGTTTGGCCATAGTCCACCACGCTGGCCATGTGCGGATAGGCAGACTTCACACACCTTTGAGAATATTATGGAGAACTCTCAGGCGTGCAGGTTTCCTCACGATGTTTTCCTTCACCGTTGAAGCAAGTGATATTCTTTTTTTTTTTTTAAACGCACATAACTCCGAAAAGTTAGAGGCGTGCCCGGATTCGAACCGCCGACCTCTGATTAGGAGGCTGACGCCCTAGCCACTAGGCTATCACCACTTCAAAAATAAATAAAAAAATATTCTTGTGGAGTAAGAGTATTTGTACTCTTTTAGTATACACTACAGATAATAAAAAAATGCAAATATACAATACAATAACAGATGATATAAAATAGAAAAAAAAATCGACGACCTCCGTGGCGCACCGCGTGCACTGTTGCATTTTTAAGTCGAAGGTCCTGGGTTCGATTCCCGGCTCGATTCTGGTCTGGTGGGAAGACCTCCAACTTTATAATAACACGGCGCGCTGCGCCACGGAGGTCGTCAAAATTAAGAATGAATATGAATATTGTAATTGTTGCTTATGCAATAATAAAATAAATAAAAATCCTATTACATACAATTGGTAGGTAGGTTTGAAATTGAATACTCTTCTACATACTGTAGAAGTCATGAAGTTAATGCTTACAGATAATGGTAGAGCTATGATATAAATAAATCGACGAGAACGCAGAGTGGGATATTAGGTATAACTCTTTTGATTTTAGAATAATACTGATAAAATACTAAAAGAATATTATCCGGGAATGTTTGTATTCTCCGTGAATCCCGTGTGATTAGGCGGCACATCTATGCTTCTTCTATAACCTACCGCGTCTTACATCATTTCCATATTTCTCTATAATTATTCACTTTGCATAATATTACCGGGCATATTAATTATGGATTATAATTTTCAACTTGTTAAAGTTGTTAATTAAAGATAGGCAGGTCGAAAATTAAAACGAGTTTTTATTACAAACCCCAAATTGATTAATTAATGCCGCAGCGAAGGCTTCACACGAAACTAGCGGCAATATAACTTTATAAAACATACAAAAATGTTTCGCTGGGGCTCCGTTTTTTAGAAGCCATTATTAGATTTGGCGAAGGAACGCCCTTTAATAAATGAAATATGGTCCATGTCAAGAGCTGGTACCGTATTATCCTTTAAATATATTTTTATTTATTTACTCATATTTTGTTAGCTCTGTTGCAACTGCTTTCTTTAACTTTCTACAGATCATCATCATCATCATCATGATCAACCAATTATCGGCTCACTACGGAGCACGAGAAGGGTTTGGCCATAGTCCACCACTCTGGCCATGTGCGGATTGGTAGACTTCACACGCCTTTAAGAACATTATGGAGAATGGCATCTCAGGCATGCAGGTTTCCTCACGATGTCTTCCTTCACCGTTGAAGCAAGTGATATTTTAATCGCTTAAAAATGCACCTAACTCCGAAAAGTTAGAGGTGCGTGCGCGGGTTCGAACCCCCGACCTTTTATTAGGAGGCGGACGTCCTAACCACTAGGCTATCACAGCTTATAAAATTGCATTGTTTTCGTTGCCGACAGTTAGAATTGGCATTTTGTGATTTAACTTAACAATGTGTTTTTAAAATTTCTATCTATGAACAGAATTGTACAACGTTTCCTAATTTTGTAAATAATTTTATATCCTTAGGTTTATATGGGAAAAAACATTAATATGTAGCTTATTTTACCCTGTATGGTATGAATAAATTTATTCTTTATATATATATTTTTATATTAAAGATTGGCTTGCGTTTGACTACAATCATGCGTGATGGAAAGCAATGATGAGGTCTAGGGTGAACTGGGCTTGCCTTTGTCTGGAAAAGCCTATTCACTCTTCTTTTGAAGGCATCTACATTATTGTCTAGTATATACACTAGCGCTTCGTCCCAATAATACCTCATGTTTAGTGATGACTGATGATGCAGTAAGCCCAATTTGTGACTGAAACGGAATCTGTCACAAAAAAAAAACTATTTTTGCTATAATTTTTAATAAACTCGCTCTCGCTCTTAATTGAAGCCAGCGCACGAGGCCAGTCGGTAGGCGGGCGTGTGGAAATGACCTGGTAACTTGGTGAGGATAAAAATTCGATTACAATTAAATTAACTCTACCAATTAACTGTTTGTTTTTCATTAGATCATTCTGATTTAAATATGTATCATTAAAAATATTGCTCCTGGTGCTTTGCTTTAAGTTCCATTGTAAACTGACGTTACATCTATAATATAATAAAACTGTAACAGGACGAATTCCGTGTTCTCCAGTCGCACTTTTCGTCGCAGAAACAAATATTATCCTTACCACCTGGATACCTGGTCCTCTTCCACCACCCGCTATTCCAGGTCATTTCTGCCTGCAAATTGTGGAACCAGCTTCCATCTTCTGTGTTCCTTAATGGTTATTATATGGGGATCTTCAAAGGGCTGATTAACAAATTACTCAAGGGCCAGCAACGCATTGGCGGTTCCTCTGGTGCTGCAAATGTTCATGGGTGGCGGTAAACACTTACCATCAGGTGACCCGCCTGCTCGTTTGCTCGCTATGTATATAAAAAAAAAAGAATTCTGTACATTAAATATATTTTGAAAATTTTAATTGGAGGATGCTTTACTATCGATCCTGAGACCAAAACTTTTTTTGTTATTTTGTTGTCTGTCTGTATGTATCTTGGCCGCTAGAATGAAATTTGGTATAGGAGTAGCTAATACTCCGGTTCAACATATAGGATAGTTTTTATCGCGATATTCAGCACAGTCAAAATGTGTATTTAGTTGTAATTCATTAACGCATTATTTTTTTGTTAAAAAGGAGATACTTTACTGTTATCCTGTAATTATTTCAAGGTCGTCGGTTAAGTAATTCATTGCTTCTTGATTGGAAGACAAACAAACACACTTCCACACACTAACTCAACGAGGACGAAGTCGCGGGCATCAGCTAGTAAATTATCAAGATGAACAAACGTCAAATTAATTTGGAGTCGCTCCCATTTGCCCCGTTAGGCTTGGCCCGGTCGTTTACCGGGTCAGAGGCAACTTTGTGAAGTCCCCGGTAATGGTTTCTTAACTTTCTTAAAAGGGTAAATGTTGTAATGACGTTTCTCCACTTTGGGCTCAGCTGTTGTCTCTTAGAGACGATAACTATGAATTTTGTGCATCCATTAAGCATACAATAAGGGATATTTTTTATGTGTAGGTTTTTATGTGTGCCTATTTACAGCCTAGTAGCTCGGGCGTCCGCCTCCTAATCAGAGGTAGAGGGTTCGAACCCGGGCACGCACCTCTAACTTTTCGGAGTTATGTGCGTTTTTAAACAATTAAAATATCACTTGCTTCAACTTCACTGGGGAAGGAAAACATCGTGAGGAAGCCTGCACGCCTGAGAGTTCTCCATAATGTTCTAAAAGGCGTGTGAAGTATGCCAATCCGCCCTTCTCATATTAAGAGGAGACCCGTGCTCTGTAGTGAGCGGGTAATGATTCACTTGTGTAAAAAACTACTTTAAATCTCCTTTTTTGTGTAATGCAAAAAATAATTTGTGATACTATTGCAGCTTCGTTACAGATGCGATTATTAATTGTTCCCTACCTATGAGAAAAGAAAACGTTAAAATAAAAAAATTAAAGAAACCGTAAGACAGGTTATTAACTTCCAATAAATGAATTACAATAAGTAAATGGTACAAAAAGGGAGAACTAAACGAACGTACCTAATCCAATTTCGATTTCCGACATTGAACATTAATCACTGTGTCATTACATGTCGGCAGTTGAAAAATATGACAGGCAACCGTCGGAGAGCGATCCATCAAGCATCGAAACAATACTGGGTTGGATGTCACTCATTAATAACGTAATCGCAGCTAATTAAAATGTAATCCAATAAGAAATTCAATTATGGCCGCCCCTCCGTGGGAAGCGCGTGGGCCGATTGATAGGGCTATTAATCTAAAATTCAATTATAATGTTGCTTTAAGCCAACGATTAGTATTTGGCCGATTGATTCGAACATGGAGGCACAATTTATTTTATTGCTGCGTGATTACTGATTCCGGTTCGGGAGAAATTACATTTCAGTGCCATTTTTTTTTTATTTACACACTACAAGTTAGCCCTTGACGGCTATCTCACCTGGTTTACTGGTTTACCTTAACTTCGGGCCTTGGCTCACATATCGCATTCAGATCTTTTTATACACTACAAGTCAGGAATTAAGTGATAATGCAGTCTAAGATGGTAGAGGTCCCCTACAGTTAGCCCTTGACGGCAATCTCACCCGATGGTAAGTGATGATGCAGTCTAGGATGGAAGCGGGCTAATCGTTAGGGGTATGGTAATCACACTCCTAATTGGTTTTAACGCGACATCGTGCCGGAACGCTTAATCGCTTGGCGACACGTCTTTGCCGTTAGGGTGGTAACTAGCCATGGCCGAAGCCTCCCACCAGACAAAATCGAGGAATAAACGCCAATTATAAGTGTGTTGTTTAATAATCAAGATTCAATTATAAGATTGGAAGAACAGAAGCCGAAGTTGTTCTCGAGGTAATTATTTCGTACGCGTTATTAACTTTTTCCGATGTTTACAGCTACTAGTTACCGCACACTGCCACAAGCTGCAAGAGGTGTAAGGGTGAAAACGGTATACGATTGCGTCCGATACAATTGACCCTTTTTGTAAGTGAGGAAAAAAGGGTCTTCAACTATATTATCAGAATAAAGGCTAATTACACGTCTCTTATGTCGTCTATGGGCCTCATAAGAAGGCTCAGAGTCACTCAGCGAGCAATGGAGAGAGCTATGCTAGGAGTATCTCTACGTGATCAAATCAGAAATGAAGAGATCCGTAGAAGGACCAGAGTTACCGACATAGCTCAGCGAGTTGCGAAGTTGAAGTGGCAATGGGCGGGGCACATAGCTCGGAGAACCGATGGACGTTGGGGTCCCAAGGTGTTGGAATGGCGAACCCGCGCCGGAAAACGTAGCGTTGGTCGACCCCCAACAAGGTGGATAGACGACATCAAACGAGTCGCAGGGAGCTGCAGGATACAAGCGGCCCAGGACCGTGGCTATTGGAACTCCCTACAAAAGCCCTATGTCCAGCAGTGGACGTCTATAGGTTGAAATGATGATAATGATGATGACGCGTCTCTTCAATGAGTGCAAAACATGTGTGCATGGATGAATAATAAAGTATCACAACATAATATGCATGATAACAGATTGACCGAGGAGATATTTTCTAATCTAAATCGACGTTCAACCAGCAATTCCGCTCGGTATTACAAGAAGCCCACTAAACTTAGTGGTTCCCAGGCTTTTTTGGGCTTCGAGTCTGGCCTGGTGAGTGGCTTCATTCGTGGTTAGTTACCATCCTACCGACAAACCTACCTTGAATCCGCGATCTAAGATCTTGGATTAGATTGATTATTAATTACTGGCGTTAGTAGATACTGTAGTAGAAGCTGCTGCTTAGGATATTTGAAAACACTGGAAGTTCAAATAAAATACGCTTGTTTACAAAACCTTTTATTTTATGGAACCCTTTAATGATTTCACTTTAAAATCACCCTCTTTGTACAGGAATATCATAGTTTTATTTATAACTTTCTGGTAGGAATCAAACATCTTGCTTATTGTTTCTTTGGTGTTTTCATCAAAGTTAACGTCATGATTAAAAAATATGTCACACTTCATCGATTTTTAATTAATTCTTCATAATTATTACTGAGATGCGATTTGTTTAAAAATTACAATTTTACACTACTATAGTACACTCTCCTAGTGTGTTACAATTTTTCACATATACCTAGTAGTAAATTGACAGGTCTACTATATATTATATAGTATATTTATTATCATAGCATTGTGAATTTTTTCGTGAGCTATTTTCCGATATATAATGCCACAATTTGACTTTGATGATATTAAAAAGTTATATCCTTTGTTTTATTACGATTAATTCCCTTTTATCTGTTGGTAAACATAAAACATACTCTATACCTTAAATACAATAAATAACAATAAGTCATTACTGGACGGATCAAGTGGATATTATTACATTCTAATACATTATTTTCATTATCTAATTTATTATAATTACATATAGTATACAATTGTTCAGTGAAGCCGAGGCGTTATGAATATTCGTGTTCGAACAGCTCATTTACACAATTGCTACTGACTTGAAAAATAATTTAGCATTTGCAATAACAATATATCAATCGACTCAAAGAGTAAAGTACCTAGTCTGGAAACTTTGCATTTGATTAAATTTCGAATTATTAATTACCAACTCTAATTGTAAAATATTCTTTGACAAAACAGTTCATTGTCTTAAAAGTAAATTTGTTTTGTTCCGATTTACAATGTTGATTTATTGTTTCGATATAAATTTTAATTTTAGCCAGTAACAATTTTAATAAAGCAAATTTTATACTATGCTCTTTATTTCCTCGCAGTTACTGCTCGGATGTAAACGGAGCATTTTTGTTTGTTATTAAAAAAATCTTGTTTGATAATTTTATTAACAATTTTTGTTTCTGTTTAAATTTCAATTAGACACGAAATTTGTATAACAGAAAACTCTAAGTCCGTTCTTCATATTCAAACTCGTACAAACTTCACTTATTTGTATAAAAACCTTTGACCAAGCTATCACCACTGATTAAGCTCAACTAATTAAGTCCGTGTGGTGTCGTTGTCTTAACATTTCCAACCGGATTTCGTGTTCTCTTGCGGCCAGTCTTAATGCTGCGATACTTGAACTTCTCCGCTCTACCTCCGGCCCGGGCTGGGTTGGAGGGGACTCACTTCCCGGCGATATTGGAGGGGAGACGGAAGGGGGGTCAGGGGATTGACGAGGCGGTGCCGCCAGACCAGCTAGGAGAGAATGAAAGGGCGGTGTCGTGGAATATATCGGTGCAGTGAACAGAGGTGGTCTGGAGAGCGGTGCTCCGAGGTATTGGGTGCTCAGCAATGCTGAATTTCCGTATCTGCTGGAAAAATAGTTAATATTAGATTTCTTATAGTAGATAATTTCCAAGGACACACCGCGTCCGAACTGCATCCTTAGCGGCGTTCAAGTTTGAGTCCTGCGTGCGACCAATCACAAGATTTATTTAAACGGGGATGACATGTGATTGGTTAACCATAGGGCGCGAACTTTAACGCCGCTACAGAAGTAATTTCATTTGGCAATTTTGTGTTTGTATTTTATTTAAGTTCGCGTATCGAAAATTTAGCAATAACGCGTATAGAAAATTTAGGCAAACATAGGGCCTACTTAATCTAGAAACAAACATAGGTTATTTTTATCTCGGAATATATCCCGGGACCGTTTTGAAAATAAGGTTGTCTGTATTAAAATTTCCGGTTTAACAGCTAACCCGTGAGAGCATTCTGAAGAGATATATAGGTTTTTTTGCCAGGGTTAAAGTAAAAAGGGATAACATTCTACACTGAATAAAAGATTGTACAAAAAGTGAAAATTTCACTTATATTAAATATTTAATGTTTGATTCCAATAAAGGATTATAGTACCGATACATGTACTAGCAAAGTAAAAAGGATTGACATTAAAATAATAATCATTTTGGAATATCACTCTGTGATTGATTGAAGCAGTGATAGCCTAGTGAAGCGGTAATAGCCTAGTGGTTAGGGCGTCAGCCTCCTAATCAGTCGGCGGTTCGAATCCGGGCACGCACATCTAAAATTTCGCAGTTATGTGCGTTTCTTAAAATTGAAATATCACTTGCTTCAACGGTGAAGGAAAACATCGTGAGGAAACCTGCACCCCTGAGAGTTCTCCATAATGTCCTGAAAGGCGTGTGAAGTCTGCCAATCCGCACATGGCCAGCGTGGTGGACTATGGCTGAACCCTTCTCATATTGAGAGGAGACCCGTGCTTTGTAGCCGGTGATGGGTTGATCATGATGAATTTAATTAAGTACCGTGGTGAGGCTAACATGGCATTATTTTGATACAAATTTTAAGTAGTTAACTCTTACTATGTTTAGTGGTTAAATCAATGATTACTTTATAACATGCCACTTAAGTCGATAGAGACTGACATGATTTTTATGGCAGCAACTTATTTTTTTCAGTGTGATGATATAGGAAGTTGAACAATACCTAAACGAAGCCAGAGCGTTAGTATCGAATGGCTTCCTGAAACCAAAGCCGAGTTGCGAGAAGGGGTTCGGCATGGACGCAACCACCGAAGGCGGGGGAGCGCCGGCCCCTCCCAGGTAGGGGTTGTAGGGGTGCGCTTGGGGTCCCACCTTCTCCTGCTTACGCCATTTTGCGCGTCGGTTTTGGAACCACACCTGAAACAAAATACAGTTCAAAATTAGTCATTGCGTCATTGTGGTCTAAGGGTTACTCTGATTTTGAGTAAGGATCTAAGGTGTTGTCTAAGATAGTGCTTGTATACTCCTTGGTCGAGGTGTCTATTCAAATATTAAATCCAAATTCCAATTACCCAACTATCCAAATATAATGCTTTTTTATAATATATAATGCAGTGGGTCAGAACGTCTGTTAGATTGGCGAAGTACAGTGCCCTTAAAATGTTCTCTTCCAGATTTTTTATTTTCAACTGCAAGTTAGACCTTGATGACAAACGCACCTGGTGATAAGTGATGATGTAGTCTAGGATGGAGGGGCTAACTTGTCAGGGGTTTAGTAAGCCCCATACTCAGTATTGGTTTATACGCGACTTAGTGCCGGTACGCTAATTGGCTTGGCGACAAGTCTTTGTCGGTAGGATGGTAACTAACCAAGTCTCCTATTAGACCAGACTCCAGCCAGGAATCGAACGCTCTCCGAGGCGAAGCGCACGCGCATATTTAATTTATTTGACAGTATTATTTATTTATTTTTATTTTATTTAAGTAGCATTATTGCAAAACTTACAAAGAAGTATTAAACATCAAAATAAAAAGCAATAGGCGACTTGATCACTTATAGTAAACTCTTTCAAGCAATACCAGTTGAGGTAAGGTATGAGGTAACCGAGACGAGATATTGCAAAAATAAAATATACATACACAATAATAACTACATGCTACTAAATATATAAAATACATATCTAAAATATATATACGTTATATAAATATACAAACAAACTAGCTCATCCGGCAAACGTTGTTTTGCCATATAAATTATTTCGAGGGAATTTCTAGTGTAGAAAAAAATAACTAACTTATTGAAAGTGTGTAAAGATGTGGTACAAGTGGAAGAGGCATGGAGCGTTGTGAACAATGGGAATATGTATATAAAAAACAAATATTTTTTACGTTCAAATATTTTAGCTTAAAATTTTATTTAGAATTAGAGTGAAAAACATTTACAAAAAAAAGCGATAAATGATCAGTTATTGAGCGTGATGAAAATATAATTATTACTAAAATGACTAATCAATAATAGGGGTTGGATAGAAAGGTGAAAATTTAGGTTTCTTTGATTTTTGCCACATATGGCACGTGTGACATTTTGTTGTTTATGCCAATATAAAATATATAAAAAAAAAATGGCCAAAAATTTAAAATAAATTGTTAGGGGTGGACAACTCTTAATCACTTAGGAGTTTGAAATATAGATAGTAGCCGATTCTCAGACTTACTGAATATGCATACAAAATTTCATAAGAAGCGGTCGAGCCGTTTCGTTATTGGAATGAACATCGTGACACGAGAATTTCATATATTTCAAGATATATTATGCTCTTAAGGTTATAAATATAGTTAACAAATACAGTTATGTCGCAATCATTAAAAGAAACAAACAGGTTGTGCGTTGCGATTTATGCTAGCTTAACTTGGCTAAAGGCAGACCTTATAGCCGATGGGACGACGATATTAAAAGTAAGGATGAAAGGCTGGTGGTGGAAAGAGACAGACATCGATGGATATCTCTGGGGAGGCCTTGACCCGCGAGGGGTTTTCCAATAATTTTAAATCAATATTTTTCAAATTATACTTTTATATTCATAGTAATAAGTTAATCATCATGATAAACCCATTGTAGGCTCACTACTGAGCACGGGTCTCCCCTCAATATGAGAAGGGTTTGGCCATGTGCGGATTGGCAGAATTCACACGCCTTTGAGAACAGTATGGAGAACTCTCAGGCGTGCAGGTTTCCTCACGATGTTTTCCTTCACCGTTGAAGCAAGTGATAATTTAATTGCTTAAAAACGCACATAACTCCGAACGTTATAGGCGTGCCCGGGTTCGAACTCCCGAGCTCTGATTAGGAGGCTGAAGTCCTGAACACTAGGCTATCACAGCTTCTAATAATAATAAGATTTAACTATTCTAATTAGCCTTTAAGTTTATGTTGAAAAGGAAGAATAAAAGGCTTTTTTATTTTATTAAACGAGACGGGGGTAATAATCCTTACGAAACACCTGTCTAGGAGTGGACGTTTATTGGTTGAAATGGTGATGATAATACCCCATAACTAGCGAATTAATGTCTCGTTACCGGTTTTTACACCGTTCATTGGGTCAACGATGTTTTACCATTTCATCTACCACAGTTAGGGCACTTTCCCAAAAAATACCACCCTTCAAGAGCAACCAAAGGTTTTGACTGTTATTGCGGCGTTTCGTCATAGTTATTTAAATCGTTAAAAACTCAGCGTCGAGATTGAGTAACAAACATATAAATGTACGCGTTTATCATATAGATGGGACTTTAAACGACTAAGTTTAGCAAAGTTGTAACATAAGGCGCCCCACGGAGATCGTTTTCCATCAATTTATAGTCTAATCCAACTTTTTGCTAACAAAACGTTCGAAAGACGGCGTGTGCGTTAGGCCTAGCGCAAACCGACACACCAGATTTTTTTGTTTTTGCACTACAAGTTAACCTTTGATGGCAATCTCGACTGATGGTAAGTGATGATGCAGTCTAAGATGGTAGCGGGCTAACCTGTTAGGGGTATGGTAAACCGATACCCTAATTGGTTTCTACGCGACATCGTGCCGGAACGCTAAATCGCTTGGCGACACGTCTTTGTCGGTAGGCTGGTAACTAGCCACAGCCGAAGCCTCCCACCAGACCAGACTCGAACCAGGAATCGAACTCGAGTAATTAAAACATTACTTGCTTTAACGGTGAAGGAAAACATCGTGAGGAAACCTGCACGCCTGAGAGTATCATAATGTCCTGAAAGGCGTGTGAAGTCTGCCAATCCGCATTTAGCCAGCGTGGTCAACTATGGCAAAACCCTTCTCATATTGAGAGGAGACCCGTGCGCTGCAGTAGGCCGGCAATGGGTTGATCATTATGATCCAATTCAGTTTTATTCATATTCCCCTATCGAAATTCATTAGTATTTACTATACGTAATTTAAAATAATATTTTAGAATAAAACATGCTCATACATGATCTATTTCGCTGATTGTCAGTGGTGTGTCATTAGCCTTTGCTTAGGAGTTCATCCTCTAACGCCGAACGTAATAAAAATGTGAGATGAAGAAAAAAACAAAATCTTTGGAATTCACAAGTTTCAACATTTTTAATTACAACTTATTAGTAAATAAGTAGATTTCCGTAATGCCAATGTAAGGTTAAAAAAAGGTTCTTCATGTAAACTTACTACGATTATTGAAGCGTAAATATAATATGTATATTTTTATTACCTCGTTTCGTGATGGTGATTGCCACATACGCAGGCTTAAAACTAAAGCTAGGAGGGTTTCAAAACGCCCATGTCTAAAAAGAATTCTACAACAGACATAGTCAACTTTTTTTGTTATCACCATCTCCCATATTCAATTAATATTTATAATGGATATAAGGATAAAAAACATACTATAAAAATGGATATGGTAAAAATTTATCGAGCATACCAGCGTAGATTACCGCTCTGTTTGCGCTGATCCCAAAATAACAATATGTTAAACTAAAAACTATTTTCATAATAAGTATGAATATTCAATTATAATGAAGAAGTCCCGTGGTGATATTATGCTTTGGTTTTAGCGTTTTTTACCTAAATTAGAACAGCGTTGTACTATACAAAAAATAAAATGTAAGTGTCTGTAATTTTAAAATGACTAAACCTTATATGTAATTACAAAGTTGCTTATCCTAAAAGAATTTTTTGAAACCCTTATTTAAGCGGATGTAGCTAGTTCAATTATAATGATATTTTTGTTATTTTTTTATACGTTATACTATACTATTTTAATTTTACAATGCCTACAATTAAAATAGTCATTAATTACATTTACGATCGATTACGATTACATTTTTGATCTTGTATTGCATGGCCGTTAAAATCGATGACACATCATTATTTTAGCTCCAAATATAATTTTAAGTGGCATGTCAGATGTTGATAGCAAAAACAAAACTTACCTGGCTAAGTTTGTTGTGCGCTTCTTCTTAGACCGGGGCGCATTTGGAACCCTCATAGCTTCAGTTTTAAGTTTATGAATGTAGTTATCACCATCAAATCACTACTATGTAAATTACTGACGCGTCTAAAGTGACTTTCAAAGGACTATTTTAATAAAGATTATGATGGATTGGTTGGTTAGTTGATTGGACTGACTGACTGACTGACCTACCGACCAACTAACCGACTGACCGACCGTCCGACCGACTGACTGACTGATAAAATGACCGACCCACCGACCGATCGGCCGACCGACCGACCGACTGAATGACTGACTGACCGACACACCGACCGACCGGACGACCAACCGACCAACTGACTGACTGGTTGACTGACTGACTGACTGACCGACTGACCGACTGACCGACTGACCGGCCGACCGACCGACCGACTGACTTGATAATGGGCTGAACTATAGTTTTCTGTTTTAAGTCTTCATATTTTGCATTATATTATATAGCCAGTCAGCTACAAAACTCCGTCAGTCATGAAGACGAAGGAAAAAATTAAATTGATTGATTTATTCACTGTATTGATCCAATATTTCGTCATTAAATATGTATGAACTAAAGACGAGCCACAATCATTATGAAAGCCGATATTTTTATGGTAATATTAATTAATTCACTTATGATAAATGCGATTCAGTGAAAAAAAAATTGCGAGGGCCGGTCTCTGTAAATGTCGTTGTTAACAGACGGTATTAAGCGTCTACAGATAATATGTTTCGATCTACGATATTTTTCAATACGATACAACTAAAGTCGGGATCTGAAATCGGCCGTGTCTTCCGATCTAACCGACATACAGATGTAAACATTCTCTGTCGGCAAGTCGTTCCAATCTTATTCATAAACATTATCATTTTGAACGATAGATTTAAAGTTCTCTGCTGGACACAAGTCTTTTGGAAGGACGTCCACAATTCGCTATCTTGTAACCCATGTGCCCAATCACTCTTTGCCAACCATAACTATGGGGTCACCTGACCAGTACCTTGGTACCCTAACGTCAAATAGTCCTCCGTTCAATGTGCCTCGATTTGCAACTCGTTCAGATGATGGTAGCACTGGTTCTTCTACGAATGTCCTCATTCTTGATAAGTAGAGATTTTCGTTCTCTACACTGCCCTCTGAGATTGTTTGGACATTCATCCACTTCTATCTATTAATAATGAATTCAGGATGAAAAACGAGGTGCTTTAAGGCAATGAACCTAATTATTCAACTTGTCAACCAACGTAAATTGTCACGCAGTTTGTTCGCACAAATGACATGGTCGGAATGTATATGGAGCTGTGCGGTAATTAAAATATTCATGTTCATTAATATACAGTACATCATATTGAAGCTTATAAGTGTGTGTTTAAGTTTTATAATTATTTAATTTTACCGAAAAGCGAGAGATCGTATAATAGAAAACAAAAAGTGCGCCTTAATATTTTGATGACATTCATGAACGTTATGAAACTAATCATACCAGGAATAATATTAAAAAAAGGTTACACGTAAAAGAAATATCGATATTTTTTAGTTTATTTTCACTTATGAATAATTACTGAACATTTATGTATTATGAATTGATTATTAGGGCGGAACCCAGCTGTCATTTTTAATTATCAAGTTTGTCTGCACACTTCTATTACGATTTCCATGTTGGCATGTCTGCAGATTCTAAACGTACAGTAAACGCAACGTGCATCTCAAACCGTGAATAGACGAGTTAATCTGATCCTAATGCGTTGTATAATAAAGTTTATTTTGTTTCAAAGCTAATGATTCCATTAAACCTACAATCGCATATTGCGAGATGATTCCGTGAGGTTGTTGCAAATTTATTTATTTATGTTGTAATTGGAGGCAGACACGTTGCAAGAATGCTGAGTAGGTACTGTTGGGAAAAAAGATACCCGCAAGCACAGGTGCGGTTTGATTAGGGTTGTCACCGAGTCGGAAAATTCGGGAAAGCTAAAATCTGCCGCTTCGCTAATTTTCAAGGGTAGTATAGTGTCCTTTTATGAAATTCATTTACTTCTGTTTATTAATAATTGAGTCAAGAAGAAAAAGGACGTGCTTTAAGTCACTGAACCTAATTATTCTGGGGTCGGTCTCACCATGTTGGCAACCAACCTAAACAGCGTTTATTCGCTCTAATTTTTAACTATCAAGTTTGCACACTACTATTATGATTTCATGTTGGCATGTCTGTAGATTCTAAACGTGCAGTAAAAGTACATCTTGAACCGTGAAGTCGATTTTCAAGGGTAGTATAATTTCCTTTAAAGTATATGCTAGTCAATATCGTTTTCTATTCATATTATATTATATTATATATTTATGAAAAAGTGTGTTTTTGTTTCTTTATTTATTTTTTTGGTTATTAGTAGCCTATTATCTTGACATTACAAACTTTGTACCCGGAAAGTCAGACAAGAATCGTTTCGTGCCATCTTAAAGAATAACTCTGTCTTTGCTTAGTAGCAAAATTGAACTTCACAAAATTTTTTGCTTGCTTAGAAATAGCTTTTATCCTAGAGAGAAAGGATATTTATAATCGCGAGGTAACTATTCTGATGCTGTTTAAATAAAAAATGTTTTTTTTATTAAACTCACTAACTAAACTCTAAATATACGCGTATGAAATACGGGAAAGCTGTGATAGCCTAGTGGTTAGGACGTTCGTCTCCTAATCGGAGATCGGGGGTTCAATCCCGGGCTCCTCTAGCTTTTCTGAGTTATGTGCGTTTTTAAACGATTATCACTTGCTTCAACGGTGAACAAAAACATCGTGAGGAAACCTGTATGCCTTGCGGAGGGCAATTGATTTTGCTTTAAGTGCATGATTGTTGTAGTAAGTAGTTTAAGTGCGTTTAGTTTAGTTTAGTTTAATTTATTTTTTGGTATTGTTGGTATATTTTATAAATAGGATAAGTTAATTTACACTACTTCTCGTTTGCGTAAGGTATTTGCCTGTATGTGGTTAAGCATATTTGTGATGTACCTCAGCGCACGGTACAGAATCTTGTAATAAAATGTTTTGGCTGTTGGCGAACTAAATAAATAAAAAAAATGCCTAAGAGCTCTCCATAATATTCTCGAAGGTGTGTGAAGTCAGCCAATACGCACATGGCCAGCGTGGTGCACTATGGCCAAAACTTTCCATTATTAAAGTACCCTGCAGTTGCAACCCTATGTTTAATAGTCTGAGAGTTGAGTTGTCGGTACAGGTAATCGCAGCTGGAACCAGTCTGCGGATTTGAGCGCTAAAACGTTCATTGTCGATCAGCTGTCCAGACTCTGATGATACCGTAATCAAGCTCTTACTTTTGCTGGGTTTTGTTGTCATTATTAATGTTCACTTCTTTTTTTTTACACTACGACTTAGCCCTTGACTACTTGATACAACCTGTAGCGGGCTAACCTGTTAGGGATATAGTAAACCCATATTCCTTATTTGATTCTAAGTGACATCGTGCCGTAACGCTAAATCGCTTAGCACATCTTTCTCGGTAGGATGGTGACTAGTTACGGCGGAAGTCTTTTATTAGACCAGACTCGAGCCGGGAATCGAACCCAGGGCCTCCAAATTTATAATGCTACAGCGCACGCGCTGAGGTCGTAAAAACATTATATATGGAATGTGTTTACTTGTATTTGATAGTAATTACTGTATTTTAGCGTATATTTATTTTGATTATGTAATGTCTTTATGCTATATATTATATATTATCATCAAATTATATTTATATCATTTAATATCTTTTTTTTGCTGCTTTCTTCGGTTCCCCGTTAATTTATACACTACAAGTTAGCCCTTGACGGCTATCACACCTGGTGGTAAGTGATGATGCAGTCGAGGATGGTAGCGGGCTAACCTGTTAGGGGTACGGTAAAACCACACTCCCTACGCGACATCGTGCCGGAACGCTAAATCGCTTTGCTACACATCTTTGTCGGTAATGTGGTAACTAGCCACGGCTGAAGCCTCCCACCAGACGAAAACCGTTATTTGTAATTTGTTTTTTTTTTCTTGTAATAATATATTTCATTAAATAATTATAATAATAAATTTCATTAAATATATAATATAATGCGACATAAAAATGTATAATTAAATGTGAAATTCCCCTGAATTTCAAGACATTTAAGCATAATCAAATTATACGGTCGTAAAGCTAAATTGTGTACGACTCGTTTATTAAACGAGATTTTGAAAAATGCAGCCATTACTAACAGACGGGAGCTGCAAGATTACCCCTGTGCGGATAACGGGTGGTAATTACCCGCTAAATACTCTTTAATGTGGGACTTATTTATATCGCTTTTCCTGTTAGCTTTAAATCAAATCAAAATCATAATCGCTTTATACATTTATATATATAGGCATCTATGAATCGTTCATACATATCACATTTTTCATTATTTCTATGCGTGAAGTGTTGGTCTGCACTCGCCAACTTAAAAATAAAGCTAAGAGGGTTCAAATCGCGCCCAGGTCTAAGAAAAAGCCCAGAACAAACTTATCAAAATCAGAACAATCTAATCAATAAATTATAGTGCCTATGGAATTAGTGCAATTCATAACCAAGCTTTTTATCGTAAAATCCTTAATATCGGATAGGATTTTATAAGCTTTAATTTAATGTAAACTTTGAACTTATTGATAGATATCTCCAAGATATCAAATAGGTTTTATTTAAGATTTTATTAGTTTAGTTTTATAACATAAATTACAATTTCTTTTGAATGAGTTGAAAATGAGTATAAAGTGAAATTTTCAAGTTAGCTAACTCCAACTAGATAGTTTAATATCGTATTGTTCAAATGTAGGGAGACACCCTAAGACATCCAATCTTATTATGCTCATCATCATCATCATCATGATCAACCCATTACCGGCTTACTACAGAGCACGGGTCTCCTCTCAATATGAGAAGGGTTTGGCCATAGTCCACCACGCTGGCCATTGTGCGCGTTGGCAGACTTCACATGCCTTTGAGAACATTATGGAGAACTCTCCGGCGTGCAGGTTTCCTCACGATGTTTACCTTCACCGTTGAAGCAAGTGATATTTTTTTTTTTAAAAACGCACATAACTCCGAAAAGTTCGAGGCGGGTGCCCGGATTCGAACCGCCGATCTCAGATTGGGAGACTGACGCCCTAACCACTAACTAGGCTATCACCGCTATATTATATTCAGTTGTTTTAAAATCTTTCACCTTTCTATAGTAGTAAGTTTTACGACTATTACTATATGAGTATAAAAGTTGTGTTACTTAAACTATTTATCACTCAAGAACAGCTGAACCAATTTGGCTGAAAATCGGTGGGGAAGTAGCTAAGAACCAGGAAATGGTCATAGAATACTTTTTATCCCGTTACATTTCCCGCGGGATTTATAAAAGACTGAATTTCACATCAACTATCTTTTAATTAACTGTAACTATAGTTTCAGTTTGCCACAGAATTTTTTCTCGAACTGGTAAATTATTACATAGGAGTTTTCGAAAACCCCTTATCTACGCGGACAAAGTAGCGTGCATCGACTAGTTAAAAATAAACAGAATAATTTAAATAAATGCAAAACCGGTCTTAATGCTTTGTGGGAAGGTTGAGAGAGCGTAGTTAACGAGTCATTCTAAATTGGCTTACGTATTTTATTCCTTCTAGGACATTTGAATCACTTTTTCAATCTATTATTAATCTTAAAGAAAATTCAATTCAATGAGAGATCCAATGATTTAGCTTATCAACCCGGTACATTAAAATTATCAACATGACAGAGTATACCTTTTATTTAATTTGCTGTTTTAGATCATGAGATGAGATCGAAATCAAAAACGATAAAATCGCAACGTGGAAGAACATGTTTTAAACATAATCTTCACCGTGTTTAGCAATGTTTTACAATTAAGAAATTTGATCGCCGTATCGATCGAAAAGTTATTTTTGCTATACCTTATTTTCCCATCGAGTATACCTTTGTTGAAAGGTAAATAATTATTTTCGATAAATATTCTTAATTAAGCGGTTACAGAAATAGTCTCACGACGGTAGCCGATATCGTATCCCGCCTAATTTGTATGCAGATAATTGCCGTGAGGGAGATATGCGACGAGAAATGCGAATGCGTTTTTGTACCAGTTGAGAAATGCAAGCCGGTAAGTTACCATACGCAATTATTGACTTGCAACAAAGTCAACGAAGACATGACTCAAATGGGGGTTTAAGATGCCATCCGAGCCAGGAAATGGGGGGGGGGGGGGAATGAATCTAAATCTACGTGATACTTATTGTGTATAGATGCTTATTTTCACGGATACGTTTTGACATCTAGCTATATGTACTTCAATTTTTTTGACTTTGGTCCGAAACTGAAATGCCAGCCCCATCAGCTCCAAATAAACTATAACAACTTTATAAAATAACAAGACAATAAAAGAGTATTCTTTCATTCATTCAAGGATTTTCGAAGGCATCCGCTAGTCTTTATATATATATTTACTAGTCCATGCCCGCGACTTCGTCCGCGTAGATTGTAGGTTTTTTGGAGCCATCAATTCGATGAAGTTTGCTATGGCAGGCTTATAGTTAAATGACGCAAAATTCAGTTTTTCATAAATCCCGCGGGAAATGTAACGGGATAAAAAGTATCCTATGTCCGTCTCCGGTTCTAAGATACCACCCACAGATTTTCAGTCAAATCGGTTCAGCCGTTCTTGAGTTATAAATAGTGTAACTAACACGATTTTCTTTTATATATATATATATATATATATATATATATATATATATATATATATATAAAAGAAAGTCGTTCTTTTATATAGGTATATATATATTCTTTATTTTTTATATGTATATTAATAATTTAAAATCAAAATTTAAGATTGCTCTATTTAATTGAATTATGCCTTCCAATACAAACACACACAGGAATGTAGAAATAAAAACAAATAAAGACGTATTACAAGTGTAATTTGGCTGTAATTTCGCTACGTACACTTAAAGTTGTATCAGGCTCGATTAATCACCATAATCAATGGTTTGTACGGTAATTGGCAATTAGGGAAATGACAGCAGTTCATTGGATGCGAGGTATAAATATTTTAATTTGATTATAATACCTGTATTCTGGCTTCTGTCAGACCAATCTTCATCGCGAGCTCCTCTCTGTAACAATCCATTTGTAATATTATTAATGCGAAAATGTGTCTGATTGTTTGTTTATTTATTTCTTGGGGAGCTTTGTGAAGCAAATGTGAGGGGGGAAGGGGGGGGGGGAATGTGATACATCTTTATTACCGATATCCATCATCATAAACAACCCATTACCGGCTCACTTCAGAGCACGGTTCTCCTCTCAATATGAGAAGAGTTTGGCCATAGTCCACCATGAGCCCATGAGCGGATTGGCAGACTTCACACGCCTTTGAGAACATTATGGAGAACTCGCAGGCGTGCCGGTTTCCTGACGATGTTTTCCTTCACCGTTGAAGCAAGCACATAACTCCGAAAAGTTAGAGGTGCGTGCCCGGATTCGAACCGCCGACCTCTGATTAGGAGGCTGACGCCTTAACCCCTAGGCTATCACCGCTACACCGATATCCATAACTACTAATATTTTTATTGTGAATGTGTTTTTTTATCCACAACAAGTTAGCCTTTCACGACAATCTGACCTGGTGGGTGAATGATGATACAATCTAAGATGGTACTTCGTTGGTAAGATGGTACTCTACGCGATATCGTGCCGGAACGCTGAAACGCTTTGCATAGTAACTAACCACGGCCGAAGCCTCTCACCAGACCAGATACGAGCCGGGAATCGAACCCAGGACCTTCAACTTTATAAAGCGACAGCGCACGCACTGCGCCACGGAGGTGGTCAAAAGATTGATTGTTGATTTAGTTTAAGCCAAAAATATAGAGACCACACACTTGGAATGTATATTGTTATCTTTGATAAGATACGCCTCTAATTCATAATTTTATTCATTCAAGCGATAACAGATATCAATGAACATTTACAATATCAGTTATTAAACAACCGCCTATATCTATAAATAGGTTACTAATGTTATTTATCACTTATATAAATAATTGAAGAATTACTATTTCCAACAGAAAATTTCAATGTATACATTTCGATAATCCGATTTTTTTTTGTGATTATTTAGCGCTTGACGACAAGCTTGAGAAAGCACTCATGAGGTCTAGGTTAGAGGGCGCTTGCCTACAAAATGCCCATAATACGATGTAGTCTAAGATTGTAGCCGGCTAACCTGTTAGGGGTATGGTAAAACTATGGGAGAAGTATGCTCCTAATTGGTTTCTATACGACATCGTGCCGAATCGCTTGGCGACACGTCTTTGTCGCTAGGGTGGTAACTAGCCACGGCCGATGCCTCCTACCAGACCAGACTCGAGTCGGGAATCAAACCCAGGACCTCCCAACTTTTAAAATGCAACAGCGCACGCTCTGCGCCACGGATTGGTTTCATGCCGGACGGAACGCAAAATGGCTTGGCGACACTTCTTCGTCGGTACTCGAGCCGGGAATCGAAACCAGGATCTCTATAATGCGACAGCTGCGCCACAGGGGTGGTCAAAACCCCGCCAACACCAAGACCAAGTTGTTGATCCGGCAACGTGTTAGGCTTTGGTGCTATGCATGTTCATGCATGTTCATGGGCGACTGTAATCACTTCACATCAGATGTCCCGTATGCTAGTTTGCCCGCGATGTAAATATTAAAAAAAATACAGGGACCTTCAGCTTGAAGAAGACATGTCGAGACGACCCCACGGTAAGGGGGAGTTTTTGTTTTATAACTAACTGGCGCGCTCTTGACGACGATGCCTGGTGAAAAGCAATGACGAAGTCTAGGTAAGAGCACACTTATCTAAACCTATAAAAATCATTTCTCTAGCCTTGAAAGTACGCAAGTTATACGTGGCGAGAAACACCGCTGCCTAGAAGTTAGCGGTTCGTGTAAAAAAAATTAATAGTAAAAGTTTAGACTACAAATACTATTGATATTGCTCCTCTAGTATCCTTGTATCAGAGGTCGGGGTTTCGATCCCGGGCACGCACCTCTAACTTTTCAGAGTTATGTGCGTTTTAAAAAAAATAAAATATCATTTGCTTCAACGTTGGAGGAAAACATCGTGAGAAAACCTGCATGTCTGAGAGTTCTCCATCATGTTCTTAAAGGCGTGTGAAGTCTACCAATCCGCACATGGCCAGCGTGGTGGACTATGGCCAAACCCTTCTCAATATTGAGAGGAGACCCGTGCTCTGTAGTGAACTGGCAATGGGTTGATCATAATATCGCTAGTATGGTTAGTCGATGCTATATTACTAATTCTGTTAATAATACTAATCAAATATACTGACCTAGTGAATACGTCGGGGTAGTGTGTCCTAGAAAAGGCCTTCTCCAACTCTTCTAGCTGGAAGCTTGTGAATGTAGTCCTATAACGTCTTTGTTTCCTCTTGGGGGCGAAGTCATCAGCATCGTCGCTGTCTGCGGACCCCAGCGGAGGCCTCTCCGAAGCCGGTGACTGGTCAGCTCTAGAGAGTTCAGGAGTTGTTCTCGGAGAGTCGTCTTTTGGTTGCTCCGATAACCCCATGCTTGTGTACTTCTGGTATGTATCCTGGTAGTATTCTGTGGATAACGAAATGTTAGGAGTTAGTGAATCATGTGGCAAATGTGTAAAGATTAAAATACTATTAGGGTTAATTGAAGATACGTATATAGATGTAAATGTAGCTGTGATAGCCTAGTGGTTAGGACGTCGGCCTCCTAATACGAGGTCGGGGGTTCGAACCCGTGCTTTTCGGAGGTATGTGCCTTTTTAAGCAATTAAAATATCACTTGCTTCAACGGAGAAGGAAAACATCATGAGGAAACCTACACGCCTGAGAGTTCTCCATAATGTTCTCAAGGGCGTGTGAAGTCTGCCAATCCGCACATGGCCAGCGTGGTGGACTATGGCAAAGCCCTTCTCATATTGAGAGGAAACCCGTGCTCTGTAGTGAGCCGATAATGGTTTGATCATGATGATGATGATGATTACGTAGTTATAGGTCTACATTTGAAACAATATGGAGAGGGGGTGATCAATGACATGGTCAAAAACTTTTATGGTTTTAATATAAATCAATTTTCATTATCAAAACACAAAAAGTTTTACTAGGTGCCAAAGTACGTAGGTAAGGACAGAAAAAAACTGAGATAGGTAATTGCGTAATCCCGTTTACTATAACTAGTGTTCAACACCTAGTAAATTATCATATAGTTAAACATTTACTTAAACAGTTTCGGTATTCAAGTAAAATTAGGTCAGGGGTGCATATTTTATATATTTTGTTTTAAGCATCTATAATTCCAAAGCTGGGAGTATCTCTACGTGATCAAATCAGAAATGAGGAGATTCGTAGAAGAACCAGAGTTACCGACATAGCTCAGCGAATTGCGAAGTTGAAGTGGCAATGGGCGGGGCACATAGCTCGGAGAACCGATGGACGTTGGGGTCCCAAGGTGCTGGAATGGCGACCCCGCACCGGTAAACGTAGCGTTGGTCGACCCCCAACAAGGTGGACAGACGACATCAAACGAGTCGCAGGGAGCCGCTGGATACAAGCGGCCCAAGAACGTGGCCATTGGAACTCCCTACAAAAGACCTATGTCCAGCAGTGGACGTCTATCGGTTGAAGTCATGATGAATTCCAAAGGCCCAATGTCATGTAGTCGCTCGCCAAAAAATTGCCCACGTGTCTTCAATCTAAGGTCAAGGAATTGAAATCAAAATGTTCCAGCCATTTCGATTTCAATTCCTTTTTAAAAGTGTTGTTGCGTTACTGTAGCTTTTAAAATTTTTATGCTAACCACATGAGTTTTACATAAATCCATAGAGCTCTATTAGCCTTACCTGTGTCTTAAAACACGAAAGCGTTGAACGAGAAAGCGTTGTGTCAAAGTTTTTGCAAAACGTAAACGTATTGAAAAATCTTATTACGAAATTAAGGTTTGTATAAATGATAAAAAAGCTTGGGTGCGAATTTCTATAAATCCATAGGTACTAATATAAGAACCCGTCTAAATTTGTTCTTCTGCAACATAAATACCCGTTTAAGTTTGTTGTGGGCTTCTTCTTAGACCTGGGCGCGATTTGACCCCTCTTAGCTTTAGTTTTAAGTTGGCGAGTGTAGTTATCACCGTCACTTCACGAATAGACATAATGAAAAATATGATATATATGAATTATTTATAGATGCCTGTCTGATGTTTAAATGAATAAAGCTATTTCGATTTGATTTGATTTGATTTTTTGATTGACTTTCGCTGAGCAAAATCAAAGCACTATCTTTAGATCTCTGGATTATTTAAATGACCTTGGAATCATAGTGCCAGAAATAAACTATTTATGAAAAATCTGTCAGCTCCATTTTTCTTGTACTATTCTTATGTGGGTATGACTTGTAAAGTAATTAGCCATTATTATTAAATTTTATGTTATTTATTTGTAATAAACTTATTAAGTATTAAAGAATTAGTCGGGTACTATAGAATAAAATAATTACATTAATCAGAAGATTTAGATAAGATAAATTGATCTCAGCAAAAAATCACGATTGTTTTTGCGGGTACAATCGTAGGAACATACGTAATGAACTGGTCGCAGAGCTAGTGGGAAATTTCAAGGAGGTATTATTAAAGCTTAGTTTGTAAATAAAAAAATCATACTTCTAAAGTAGTATCTGTGCAATATATATCTAGTATACTATATAAAAGATATATATTGCAATCTTTATCTGCTAGCCAAACCGACACAACACACTAGTTCCCGCGTGGATTTAGTGTAGGTAAGTGAAGTGTAAAAGTATTTCTTCTTTCATTCTATTCCAATGTTTTCTGGAAAAATCTGCTTTGACCCGGTTGCTGCTACATATGACGGGGTTTCTTTCGCCCAACTTAGTAGAAGGTTAGAGGCTTTAGTATAATATGTAATATTATGATAAAGTTAAGAAAGTGATTTTATGGCGACATTTTTGTTTTTTCGTTCTACCTATTTGACTCTAGCAGTACTACAGTAGGTATTGAGGTGCAAGGCATTAAGGTAAGTTTTTAGTCCGATGTTTTGTCAATTTTATAACGACTTGTGGCAAGTATTAGCGATGAAGATTTTCCTCGCGATAAAAAAAAACGTATTGTTGTGCACTGTGTTTTTTGACAACTTCCGTGGCGCATTATAAAGTTGGAGGTCCTGGGTTCGATTCCTGGCTTGAGTCTGTCTGCTGAGAGTTACCACTCTACCGAGAAAGAAGCGATTTGGCGTTCCTGTACGATGTCGCGTAGAAACCAATTAGGAGTTATGGGTATACCATATCCCTAAAAGGTTAGCCCGCTACCATCTTAGATCGCTTCATCACTTACTTGCAGGTGAGATTGCCGCCGAGGGCTAAATTGTAGTTAAAAAAAAAAAGAACTCCAGCAAAATTTCCCACCGCCTCATGCACCACAATGGTCGTGATTTATTTATAATTGTGTTATTACCCGTAATGCCAGCCCTGACCTCTGTTTCTTGTAATCAATCGACATTTAATAAATTAATGCCATTAACTTAATTACACTCTTATTATGGTGTTGCCATAATTGGTCCACCATTAAACGTTAACTTCTAGAAAATTAGGCTGCGTATAAAATGCTCGGTATGTTTTAAGACGAAATGACGCGACACGAAATCCTTTGGAACATACTCAGTATCCACTTACCGCTTTAATCAATTATTACTTAACAATCACCGATTACCCGTGATTTTGAGCAGGCGTTATTTAATCACCGATATTTTCCCACAGTTTAAAGGCTGGAAAATCTCACCGTTGAAAAGACAAGGGGTCTTTTCAATCATCATAACTTAGTTCGATCTCACCGTTGCAAAGACCCCTTTTCATCTAACTTAATTCGGTCCATCCTGGGGTTAAAATATTATATGTATAACAAAGTGATACGAAGATTATGTGAATTTTGTATACATAACTAACTCCTTAAACTCCTTTGTCAAAATGGTTTCGACGGCTCACGCAATCACTTATACCAACGAAGACATTTTACACTGGGGAAAAAGGCGATGGATTTTTTTTATTTTTTTATTTTAGCCTTTTTAAATGTTATGAGTATGTGATAGTGATGGGAAACTTTATCTGGTGGGAGGCTTCGGCCGTTAGTTACCACCCTACCGACAAAGAAGTCTCGCCAAGCAATTTAGCGTTCCGGCACGATGTCGCGTAGAAACCAAACAGGACTATGGGTTTACCATACCCCTCACTGGTTAGACCGTTACCATCTCAGACCGCATCATCACTTAACATTAGGTGAGACGCCGTCAAAGGCTAACTTGTGTTGTATAAAAAAAAAACATCCTCGTTTCTTGTTCTAGGTTTAACTGCATTAATGGGTCGTATCCAAGTAAGTGCCAGTGTATTATAACTATTATTTATTAATCATTATTTTATATTATTCCCAGTTGAAATTATTAAAAAATATATATACCACCATGAAGCGGTGACAGCCTAGTGGTTAGGGCGTCAGCCTCCTAATCAGAGGTCGGCGGTTCGAATCCGGGCACCCACCTCTAACTTTAATTTTTGGGAGTAATGTGCGTTTTTTAAAAATATCATTTGCTTCAACGGTGAAGGAAAACATCGTGAGGAAACCTGCACGCCTGAGAGTTCTCCATAATGTTCTCAAAGACGTGTGAAGTCTGCCAATCCGCACATGGCCAGCGTGGTGGACTATGGCCAAACCCATCTCATATTGAGAGGAGACCCGTGCTCTGTAGTGAGCCGGTAATAGGTTGATCATGATAATATATACCACGAAAAACTTACCTTATAATCGTGCATGCAATAAATGATTTACTTTTCTCAATTAAAAAAATTATATATCGATAACATCATTGATTCATCATCATCAATTCCATTATTTTTAGTAAAGATTTTCGAAAAATCCTTCATGAATGCTCACCTAGGCGCTATAAGGAATTCCTGCAGAAATTCATATTTCATGACCGCCCGGGTAAAACGTTGGCTGCCAATCAATCAATCAGTGTCTGTTTTATTTATTCTGATATCTTAGTTCACTTCACTTCACTCACACGTCAACACTGGCGGGGTTTCCCGCACAAGTGACTTAATCCAGTCGTAACACGAATCCTAATTACCGAGCGATAAGGCGGCCGTTGATAATGCTGCTTCCTTTGTCGTCGATTTTATCAAATTGTGCCCATAAATGTCATTAATGTACGAGTGTCCTATAACAATGTTAATTAATTATATTATCCAACTTTTGCACTATTATTATTTTTGCACTATTATTTATTTTTCACTGTATTATCTTCATTATAATATGAATTCAATTTACACTTCAGTCTAAGTAACACGTGGCCGGCTATGCTAACACCAAAAAGTTCACTACAAAATAAATTTAATTAATTTTATAGCGTCAACAACACTTGGTAATTATGCTGTTAAAATGTAGCTTATATGACACGTTCGTAGATTTACCATAGCAGCGCCATCTATTGATTACTTACTCAACCCAGTCGAAAGGTATCGACATCTGTTAGAATCATTTGGAGTTAACAGATAATTGTGACTGTCAAATAATAACAGACAAATAATTTAAAATTGCGACTATAATTTGAGATTTAAACTATCCTATCTCTCAAGTTGGATCGAACTGCACATGGTGTGCGAATTTTATTATAATCGGTTAAGTGGTTTAGGAGTCCATTGAGGACAAACATTGTGACACGAGATTTATATATATTAAGATATTATTACTATTCTGTTTTACTTTAATTTCTTATCCGGATTTTACCTCTTAGGGTTGTCGGAAATCGCTTTAAGCGATAAGATAATATTAGCGCATTATTTTATTTCTAGTTGCATAGTACTAATTATTTTCTTTTTGTGTTAAGAATTTATCAATATACGGACCATTTAGCCCCTGAAGGCTATCTCACCTGGTGGTAAGTGATGATGCAGCCTAGGATGGTAGCGGGCTAATCTGTTAGGGGTATGGTAAACCCACACTCCTAATTGGTTTCTGCGCGACATCTTGCTGAAACGCTAAATCGCTTAGCGACACGTCTTTGTCGGTAACTAGCCACGGTTAAACCCTCCCACCAGACCAGACTCGAACCGGGAATCGCACCCAGGACTTCCAACTTTATAATGCGACATCACACGCACTGCGCCACAGGGGCCGTCAAATGTACACTAATTCGAAGCGAAACTAATTCGGTATTGCAGAATACCGGGTCAGGTAACGATTAGTAATTACCAGAAAAGTTACAGAACTAATCGGTTGCAAGCAATCATATGTATATGGAGAGTTAAGACCGTCCGAGTTGCTTTTAGTAAGAGCGACGTCAGCATTGCTGACGTCACGCTTTTGTTTACTTTCGCTCATTGTAATCAAAACCACAACTTGAGGGATTACACTTTTATTACGACAATTACTAGAGGTCCGAACGGTCCTACATCTGTCGGGTCTCGCGGTAACTGTTCGGGGCGATGCCCCCTTCAGTGGTGGCAACGCCGCCTACAACGACAGGCGGGTCGCGTGGTGTTCACTGGTCTATGGTGTCGGTCAGAATGCTACGAAAGGATCGACCACCCGTATTTATAGCAAAGCATGCTTGTACAAAATTGATAGCTACCGTCTAAATTGTGTTAACAAAATCATCTAGAATTCAAATGTGAAGTTCAATGAAGTTAATAACTCCTGCGCGCCGACATGTACAATAATTGCGAATAACAATGATGACATCAATTTATTTATATTATTTCATTACATCATACTACTGAAAACTCAATTGTAAGGAGTTTTTAACTTGTTAAGTTAATATGGCTATTGTATGACGACGACTTATTGGCATATTCACTAAAGGCATATTTAAAAGTCTACAGGTTTTGTTATTTTTAAATAGAATAAAGTTTATAATCGTGACAAATTTAAGTAGACACGTTGCGTTTTATATTTTATATTACGCACAGGATTTTCGAAGAATCCCAGAAAAAAAGTTTTTTTTGTCTTACTGTCTATTAGCTGTGTTAACCCTATTGGTTGCCACAGCGTAACCAGGCTGTTTGGCGAGTTTCGGAAAGAAGCTCTTCTAGAAGAAATTTTGAGTCCTAGGGCTCGAAGAAACTAAGGGAACGTCTGCCTAAGGGCGCCTCCTGTGAGGCCGAACCTCGGCTTAGGCGACGTTTGGGATAATGGGGGGGTTGGACGGTGAGTGGTGCGTGCGTCTCCGAGGCCGTGGATGGAGCCCACGTCCGGATGACGTAAGATAGCGGGGTTCTCGTCTTCGCTGACGAAGACGGTGTGTAGCGTATGATTGTGTGGTAGGTGGTACGAGTATGTTGTCAGTAGTCATCTGATCGTCAGTGTCATGAAGGATATGTTTAGGTCTCCTTTTTCGGAGAGGAGCGCTTAGGTCAGGGGAGTATAAAGAAGCCGCAACTGATGAGAGGGTTGCGGTGTCGGATTGAAAACGTTATTAAGTTAACATGTTAGTAACCGTGCACCGCGCGGTATTGTTATGATAAAACATCACGACGATAGTAAACGCGGGCGAAACCGCGTGTACTACCTAGTTTAATTGTAATTATATAAACATACTTTTTGGCCCGCAATTATTTTCCTCGTTCAATATTACAAATAATTATATGGAATTATAATCATATAACGCGTGTTGCTGATTCTTCTCTGAATCACTTGTAGGGAGATGACTAAGTAATTAAATTAGGTACTTACACATGACTCCATTAATAGCAGTTATTCATGAATCATGAACTACATGATGCAACAATATTTACATACTTAATTATAGTATTGGACTTGATAAACATGCGGTTAAATTTGGAGCATTGATCTTGTGGAACTTTGAGGCCTGCGTATCGAGGGGTCCAAGTTCAATAGCCGGCACGCATCTCTTACTTTTTTAGAGTTGAGTGCAATGAAAAAATTGAAATTCATGTCAAATCATCTTAACGGTGATGGTAAACATCGTAAGAAAATCTGCATGCCTGAGAGTTTTTAAAGATGTCCTAAACCACCAACCCGATTTTAAAAACTCTTGCACCTATAGAAAGCTATATTATCAGCGAGTGACATAGGATATATATTATCTTAATACTCCCTCGGGAACGGATATGATGGGATACGGATAAAACCGTAAGGCGGAGCAATGTTTAACATGCGTTTTAAATTTAAATAATAATAAATTCTTAAAATTATGGAACCGATAGGTATTTATTGCACATCCTTTAAGAAAAACACATAAACCACAGAATAAACAATAGAAGATATTACAATAATTTAACTGCACCCAGTTAATCTAGGATGTGTCATTGGTATGAGTTTCAAGAAATTGTGAAATATTCTATAAACAACTGATAAGGAATCCTATGGCAACGAATAGATATATCTATGCTTTAAACATATAAATTGAACGGTATTAAAATAAGCAAATGATCTATATAAGGTCATTTTCTTATTTAAATAACCCAAGCATATGTTCTACAAGTATGTTATACAAGTGTTTGTTTATTTTAATCAGTTTAATTTTAGAGCGTTTGAACCGACTTTGACAGGAGTTCTACAGGTAAAAGACTAGTGGTTAAGGTCAGGCAACAGTTCGGTTCAAGATCCAATATCGAAAAAAATCTTTTCTTATAGATTAAATCAGATTATACATAAGTTTTTCGAGTGGAAAGTGCTTATCAAAGTATTTCCCAATATACTCTTAGTACATTCTCTAACAACGCAAAGCCCAGATTTCAAGTCAAATACATTCAACCGTAAGATGTCAAAGTTTATACTGACTTTATTCACATAAGCCTCTATAAGACATTTACAACATATTTCTACTTTGTAAAATGAATTCAGGGTGATAAATACATACCTCAGTGTAAACTTAAGGTACAAAAATTATAAAGGGCTTAATAACATCGCTAAAAACATTTTAATAAGTTGACATTTTATAGATTGTTGACGCTCTTGTTTCTGAATAAATATACTATTTAATGTCAGGATATGTCATTTAAAACTACATGGGGCATAAGCCCGAGTAGTAATAATATATAATGTTAGACGTGCTCTGGAGTGAAGACCGCGTACCGGTAAGATCAGCGTAGGAAGACCCGCTTGCCCCACGACCTAGATCATTGGTAGCGGGTGGATGAGGAAGGCGGAGAACCGTGTGTGTTCTCGGTAAGGCCTATGCCCAGTAGTGGACGTCTATAGGCTGATTAAGATATATTGTTAGGTGATTATAAAATAAAACCTTCCTCAAACTTTTTGTCTTGCGTTTAGCAAATTGCAAGAATTTTTATAGCAAACACTAATATATTATTATTTTCTCTAATCCTGACGGAGGTAAGAATTGTGTTTTTAATAGAATAAATATTAATTAGCAATAAATAAAGGAAGTAAGGGATTGCGTCGGGTGTAATTTTTCTCTTTTACTTACAATCAAGATAGCGTCTCACGGATGAGTGTACAAATATCAAAAAAATTACGAAAGCTTTTGCATTTTCATTAATACTAACGTAAGCATCTACGCATTATTTATGAGTTCTCTAAGCTTTATATCTTCATAAGAAGGGCTATAATTTGCGCCTATATAATAACTAGATAAATATGTCTTCCATAAAAGTTCAGTGCGTATATTTTTATTGCACAATTGCATGAAAAATTGCAACTTGTCACATCGCCCTTTATTTGAGCGTTACGGAGTTATTTACTCACGGCGTATTTACGCGTTAACTTATCGCCACATCTATAATTGCGATGTGAAAGCAGCCTGACCCTTTTGGTTGGATTTTTTTAATTTCAAAGTAAAGATAACGTATAAGTATGCGAGATATAAGTGAGTAATAGAGATTAATGCCGCATTCTTTTTTTTACATGCGTGTATTTTTTATTGCATTGCAAGACAAATTACAGGAACAGTTTATGACAGTTAGTATTTAAGGGTTAGGTGCTCGCACCTTCCTTAAGAACTTATTGGAAACTGGGATAAAGTTTGTACGTATTTTCCCTTATAAACTTCCGTATTTTCCCTTACAAAGTTTAACAAAGTCAGATCGAGAAAAAAGTTATGTCTGAATTTAGCAGACGATCTGTGAAAGGCACTAAAGTCGTTTATATAGGGGCGTAATGCGTATACGATTTTGTATTATGATTCTTTTGGTATTTTTTTTTATTTTATAATTTTATAAGCATTAATGTCCAATGCCCCACGTAACTTAATCCAGTTTTAGGGCATCAAAAAACCAATAACTAGTGATTGCTAGAAGTGAAATACTACATAAGTGATTATGAGTCCATTAGCGCGGAACCTTCATTGACTAAATGGATCGATTTAATTAAAGGGGATATGCTTGTAAAAAAGTGAGTTGATAGGCTGAGAGAGTATGTAAGGAAACATGTGTCGACCCTAAAAAGAAGAAATTATTGAGCTTCAATCAACCTTTATTCCGTTGATTTACCTTCAGCAATGGGTTAATGAAAATTCCTTTCTCAGTGCTAATTCAAATTCAAATAATCTTTATTCAAATAGTCCTTTAAAAGGCACTTTTGATTCATCAATAATTTCCATAGTAGTGATTTGATGGTTATAGAGTTCCAAACGCGCCCTGGTCTAAGAAGAAGCCCACAACAAACTTAGCCGGGGTTTTTTGTTATCATCATCTCACATAATAAATAATAAATTATAGTACCTATGGAGATAGAGCAATTCACACCAAACCTTTTTTATCGTTTATATTATCCTTAATATCGTAAAATCGTGTGAGTCGCAGACTCCAAAACGTTTTAATGGATAGGTATACATTGATGTTATTTGACCAGTTGGTCAGTTGGCAAGTTGTGGTTCAAATGGTTTTCGGTTCGGGGTACTCAATAATTGAATGTAACATTTCACTTTGACGTAATATCAGGCAGTAAATTATTTACACTCAAGCAGTTTGTGTAAGTACTAATTTGTCGCTACGTCAAGAATTATTACCTATTACTTAACGAAAGTCGCTTTGAATGGTGATATTATTTATGATATAAGTCAGTAATGTGATGTTAAGCAACTTAAGACACAAGAACCTCAGAACTGGTCGTCTGAAGAATATAAAGTGCATAGATATTGCACTAGTACATTAATCAAATGAATTAATTTCTGGGAAAATAAATCATTAGCAAAATAAGTATAGTTAATTAATCAATAAAGTAATTTTGATACTATATCAATTTAATTATCAAAGAAAGATAATTATATTGGTATACTATAAACATCGGTTTAGTGATAAGTGGTTATAGTAAAACCAAAGCTTAAACAGGTACATTCGTTTCGCGGTCGAGTACACGAGTGTTCCCGTGACCCAGCCACCAGGCGACGCGTAGGAGCATCGCTGGGTTTTAATGGGTATTCTGGTCGCCAGTCTGGCCGCCGGGGAGTTCCACATACCCCGTCGGAAGCGGCGCAGTCTTGCATGCGTCGCCTCCGAAGGGGATGCGTAAAAGCATTTCCCAGCGTGAAAAAAAAAACATTCGCTTCAAAGTAGCTTTAGTTTTATCCAAATAAACCGAATTGCAATGTAAAATTAAAATACATTTAATTAATAGAAGCAATTGCGTGTCAAACATATTGAAAAGTTTAATTTTCACACGAACCATTTTTATCGCAAAAGTTTATAAGTGCATCAGTTAAAACGCAGAAGTTAATTTTTATTGCGACACATAAAGAAAAATTGTGACATTTCACTTAGGCCGATATTTTAGGGTTACATGTAGAATTGCAGCTAATCCTTTATAATGATAAAGGAATATTTTTTATATTATTATACTTACTTTCTACAATATTGTATGATATTCGGACTTAGTTTATTATGCTTGGGTGTGCGTAAAAATGGATGATAAAACGTAATTATTCGCTCTGGAATTTCTACGAAAGCATACATAACACAATATAGGTACCTCAATAATAAATAATATCGTGAATATATTCCTTGAGGAACATTGGGCAAAAAATCAATTTCTAAGCGACACATTATTATGTCGTTGTGAACTGTCAATTAACTAGTCAAAGATATTTACATATCTACTGTTTTTTATTATTATTTTTTTATTAATATAAAATGACAATATAATTTATATAACAATGAATACGCCGATAAAACCGTCTACTTGTCAAGGCGTTAACTAACTTGTCACAAAGGGCCTTTTTTCCGGACTATCTATTAGCTGTACTAACCCTATTGGTTGCGACAGCGTAACCGGGCTGTTTGGCGAGCTTCGGAAAGAAGAAATTTTTAGCCCTAGGGCTGACGAAGGGACGCTACATCATCGTGTCATGCAAGCGCCCCCTTTGCGCTTCATCCGACACTAAGTCACAAATCCTCCAAAACCGCTTCTTACGTTTTGCTACCTGCTGACCCCGATTCGTAAGCAACACCGATCTACATGACCATATCAAACTTCACTAAACACGAGAAAGCTTGTCCTTCATCCAACTCTCTCAAAGTTGTGGTCTCTTTTTATCCACCCGACTTTCTCCCTCCTCTTCATAGGAGGTGTGGATTAAACACGATCTCGACGATCAGATGCTGACTACGTCTTTTAAACACAGTCAACGCAAACACAACGTCTTCGCCGGCGAGGTCCCTATTTCGTTACATCATCCGTACGAGGTGGGCTCTATCCACGACCTCGAGACGTACGGACCATACACCGTCCGACCTCCCATTCATCTATTTCCCTCCCCCATTCTAATCGTCGCCTAAGAAAGGCCATAAAAGACGTTGAAAAGTATCCAACAGTGGATAATAATTCAAAAACGCACTCTACGAAAAAATGCATTAATACCCGCACCGCGCAAAAAGTCGCAATAGATTACGTTATTTGATTAGACCTAATTACATTCTGACCGTAATTAACTCGCACGTATCCCTTTGTTTTATTATAACCACGCACAAACATAATTTTCCCACCGCGACAATTGATTTCACGGGGAATTAAACCTTATTGTTAATAAATTAAGAGTTAATAGTTGATAAGGTACATGAGAAGTCATGTAACGTAGATGTCTTAGGTCGAGATAAGTTGCTATGTTATTAAGGCGTAATTTACAATGTAAATTATAGCGATTTGTTAATTTTATACTCGGCTGTATTATGCGGCGACGGCGCGTTTAAAGATAGATGCATTTTGACGATCAGCAAGGTGTACCGCAATATACTCCTGTATTGTAATCCTCATCATCTTTAGATTGTTGGTTCTACAGTCGGGCATAGGTTTCTTCTGTTTTTTTAGTCTTTCATACACCACAAGTTACTTTTACGGGGGTATGCTGGAAAGGTAAATCGCTTGGCGACACGTCTTTGTCGGTAAGGTGGTAACTTCCGAAGCCTCCCACCAGACTCGTAAGAAAGAGCTTTTATGCTGCCTTAAGGCGGTTTCAAGGCGGTTCGGCAGACGCTGACGTTTGCAATGGTATGTGTAATGGTTCCGGAACCTAACATGTCCTCCAATAGTCAGAAGTCACTAACTCACTTCATGCTTCTTCTCCAGTGACCAAAAATATTTTCTTTTCAAGAATGGTGCCCGAAAGAGATTGCTAGCCTTACCTTTGCATTCCTATTTTTAATTTATTGTATTTCTGTGTTCTTTTATGTTTAGGGTGCAATAATTTCTGCTTGATGGATTCAGAGTTAATGTACAAAATTTATGGATGTAATATATTAGGAAGGAAGGTCCTTGAGTGGAGACCACGTCTCGGCAAACGGTGTGTGGGCCGTCCTCTGGCCAGGTGGAGTGATGACCTCCGAAAAGTGGCAGGCATCGACTGGATGCGAAAAGCCGGAGACAGGATGAGTTGGCGCTACTTCAAAGAGGCCTATCCAGCAGTTGATTAATATTGGCTGATGATGATGATGATGACATATTAAGGTGAAATAAATTATGCAATATTGCCAACACAGTAAAGTGCGATAGCAATTATGAATAACATAATGTGTTTGTTATTTCCAACTTAGTAATTCTACATTGAGATTTACTACCACTTAATTGAAAGACAAAACCGAGCACTAGTTAAAAGGCAGTTAATGGAGTCATAAAGCATAGTTTTATTATAGAAATCCAATTACTTTACTTGCTCAATTAAGTTGGGACAAAAAACCTAAGAGGAAAAATACTGTTGAAAAATATAATAAGAAGCAGGTATAAATAGGTGCTATGAAACATTAATAAAGTATTTTTTTTTATATCGTCAGCATTTTCATCTTTAAAGACAGAAGTCAAAGCTTTTATTTCTAAAATAGACTTAAACTTAGAATGCCCTTTTGATACGAAAGTCCATACAAACATAAAGCAGTGAGATGATGGTGCGAACTCTACATTGGTTTAAGATGTCGAGTGTAGTTATCACCATCACTTCACGAATAGAAATAATGAAATGAACGATGTCTTTAATAGGTTTATGTGAATAAAGCTATTTTTGATTTTAATTCTTTTTTACCCTGGGTACAAAAACAGCAATAGAGTAACATTTATTTATCAAATGTAGGATTACTTCATAAGCACTTTTGAAACCCAAAGTCTTTATTTATATTTGTTTAATTTGTCATACATTGCAAGCCACCGTTGACTTTACCTTAATACTTAATACACCTGTTGTTGGAGAGTTCAACAAACGGTACAGTTCAACCAACGAAACCACACCTTTCCACGCATCAACGCTGTCAGAATTAAAATAAATGTGAACATCGATAATAAAATTACGCATTGCATTATACTTGTGATATCATGAAATGGAATAATAATTTTCGCGCGCCGCAATCGTACAGAAATTTTAAAGTAAACGGGACATGTGGAGGGATATAGGTTTATATACTCTGTAATAAAGAGTATGCCAAGACTTTGTTTAATCTTTATGCTCTTCTTTATCTATGAAGCGTATTTTGACTTTGACATTGACATTTGACAGACAATGTGTGTGTTAAAACGAGACAGAATTATGACTGGCAAATAACTTTGTCTCGTTTTAACTGTGTCATAAGTCTGAATAAGTTTGCTTTTTTCGTTTCTACCACTTGTTGGAAAGGCAGATACTACTTCGGAGAAGACGGCAACTCGGCAGAACTTTTTTCAAACATCAACATTAACAAAATGACATTTTCGATTTTAGGAGAGAAAGTGTTGCCGGCTGTTATACAATAAGTAAGACAAGTCACGTTGTCAATAAATGAATAAATAAAAAAAATAGATTTTGTTTATTCAGCCTAAAAAAAGATACAAGGGGTGTCCAGAAATCAAAATCCAATAATATCAAAAAATATATGAGTAGGTAGATACGAATGAAAATGTTTTTGGGTTAAAACATTCCAGGGGGCCTTGGATCCTTGCGGTCGAGTGCATTAGTGTTCCCGTGACCCAGCAACCAGACGACGCGAAGGAGCTGGTTGCTAGTCTGGATGCCGGGGAGTCCCAAACACCCCGTCGGAAGCGACGCAAGACTGGATGGGTCCAGCCTAGATTTACCATCCAGCCAGCCAGCATTTCCCAGCGTAAAAAAAGGGGAGGGGGGCTTGGACCACAAAAATCCGTCCCTGCTTTGATTGTGCAATATATAACGTTAACGATCCGTGAATTACCTTACACATATCAATTAAACTTAAATAGGCATCCGAATTAGCATCATACTATTTTAGAATTTAAACTATCTTAAATAGTATTTTATAACTAAAAAGGCTTTTTACATCTATAAAACGCATAAAGAATACTTGTCTGAAAGAAGAATCATAATTATAAGACAGATAAATCTCAAAGGCAAAGGGCTTTTGATGTGAAGGCAAAATTAATACCCATTCGTGGACTTAAAACTGAAGCTACGGGTGTTCCAAACGATTCTAGTCGAAGAAGATCCGACATCCCAACCCTCTCGTAGTTGCGGCTTTTTTTTTACTTCCCCGACCTAAGCGCTCCTCTCCGAAAGACCTAAACATATCCTTCATGACCCTGACGATCAGATGACTACTGACTACGATACAATCATACGCTACACACCGTTTTCGCCGGCGAAGACGAGGTCCCCGCTATCATACGTCATCCGGATATGGGCTCCATCCACGGCCTCGGAGACGTACGGACCACTCACCGTCCGACCCCCCCGTTATCCCAAACGTCGCCTAAGCCGAGGTTCGGCCTCAAAGGAGGCGCCCTTAGGCAGACGTTCCCTTAGTGTCTTCGAGCCCTAGGGCTCAAAATTTCTTCTGGCAGAGCTTCTTTCCGAAGCTCGCCAAACAGCCCGGTTACGCTGTGGCAACCAATAGGGTTAGTACAGCTAATAGACAGTCCGAAAAAAAAAGTCCAAGAAGAAGTCCACAACAGTGTAATCAGTATCGTCTCATATTGTCTTTATTTAAGAGCAACCTTGGTAGAGCAATTTTTAATATTAAAGCTTTTTATCATGACTTTTCTATATATATTGTACAAGCTTACGATTCAGTTCTCTGATAAAAGTTACCTGTATAACATTTAAAATCCTAAGCGTTAATTCTAGAGTTATTACATTTACTCGTGTATGGGTGAGCGTGAGAGTGTTTGAATTTTTTTTATATAAACACAGCTGCTGTTATGGTTATCACTGCGTATTTTACTATGGAAAACTTTGAACAGTTCTTTCTTTCGTTCTAAGGTCCGTGGTGTGTCGAATTGTTGCACGAAAAGTGACACCTAAGCCTGCGGCGTTTCGTGACGTAATGCCCGATGGAATCCATTCCATGACAGTTAGACAAGCCCTCAAATTGCTATGGTACTCTGAGAATATTGAATAGCCTTGTATAGTATACTTAACGTACCACTATATTATATTATTTAATTCATAGGTATTTTTTTTTCACGCTGGCAAACAAGCAGACGGGTCACCTAAGGTTATGAAATTACTCACATGAACACCTGCGGCACCAGAGGAGCCGGCATCATAATGGAACGCGAATGGTGGTATACCAGACCAGACTCTAGAAGGGAATCGAACCCAAGACTCCCACTTTATAACACCACAGCGAAAGTGTTGCGCTACGGACGTCGTTGACTATATTGTTCAATGTGTTCTCTATTTCATTTTCTGATTACATTATCATAAATAACGTTAAGATTTTTAAGTAAATAAAACCTTAATGCAATGTACAAAATTTACTTCTAAATATTACGTCTCCTTTTTTTTTTTTTATCCACTACAAGTTAGCCCTTGACGGCAATCTCACCTGATGGTATGGGATGATGCAGTCTAAAATGGTAGCGGGCTAACCTGTAAGGGGTATGGTAAACCCATACTCCTATCGGTTTCTACGCGACATCGTGCCGGAACGCTAAATTGCTTGGCGACACGTCTTTGTCGGTAGGGTGGTAACTAGTCACGGCCGAAGCCTCCCACCAGACAAAAATATCCTATCAGTATCATCCTATCAGTATGAGAAGGTTTTGGCCATAGTCCACCACGCTGGGTATGTGCGGATTGGCAGACTTCACACGCCTTTGAGAACTTTATGGAGAACTCTCAAGTATGCAAGTTTCCACCCGATGTTTTCCTTCACCGTTGAAGATGATATTTAAATTGCTTAAAAACGGACGGAGATTAGGACGCGGACGCCCTAACCACTAGGCTATCACAGCTTTAAACATCAAAGCTCATAATATATTCTCTAACGTGATGACTCTAGTTGTTTCTTCATGATAATTGTATTGGGCCCCTAGTTTGAATAAAACAAAACGGAACTCGATAAAAAGTATTCCGTAATTGCAGGGCTGAAGGCTTGATTGTATCTGGGACAAACAGGCATATGTTATCGTCCAGCGTATTCGTCATTAGTCCGCAATCATCATTTCATTTGTGTTATTAGTTGGTTTGTTTGATTTGTTATTCGGTAGATGGTGTAATTTTGTCGCACGTACTCGCTATAGCATTCATATCGTCAACACACTGTTATTTGTTATTTTTTAGTAACATGACAGTTGTTATGTGAAATATGTGTCAAATGTGACGTCGTCGAATGTATTTCACGCACAGTTATCGTAAAACATACCTACATATCACGTCGTAAAAAATTAGATCTCAAAGTGGAATATTATTAATAATTTATCAAATTGATGATAATCGGACTTGGTAACGTTACTATAGCGTTAACGTAAATCGATCCTTTTGTGTGATTGGCAAACTCTTACCTACTACTTACTTTGATAACTTATGTCTCTTCTATCTCGTTCACAGATGGCAAACGATCGCGAGGCCTCTCACCAACCAGATGGACAGACTAAGTGCAAATTTCACACAATTGCGAGACGAACCACCCATAGAAGCCGGTGGAAACAATTAATCCGGAAGAGGTTGCAAGGACACCAGGAGAGAAAGAGAGAGAGGGAGAGAGAGAGAGAGGGAGAGAGAGAGGGGGGGGGGGAGAGAAAGAAAGAGAGAGAGAGAGACTATCTCGTTTGTTAACTGGAAATCTTATACTCCCAGTGCAACAAGTCAATTTACCCAACGTCTCCCTAATTAGAGGCCTCAGCCTCACAGGAAGAGCCACCCCCATAGGACGTTCTATCAATGTCATATAGCCCTGATGCTATTCTCTCAGGCTGAGCTAGCCTTGGTGACGCAATAACCTATCAGCATTGTCAATTCGTAACAACAATTACGTTACATTAAAAATAAATAATATATGGAATCTTTTTTATTGTTTCTTCTTGTGGTCGTTATGGTAACAAGATTGTTTTTTTTTTATAAGGAGAGTAATAATTCTATTTTCAAATATTAACTTAGTTTGAAGTCAATACTTCAAATTTTACGACATACGAGTAGATAATTATAATGATAATTAGTTTCACTAAAAAAAGGTACCTTTATGTGTAACAAAGCAAAAATGTTGGTAATAAATAATCCATTTTATAATTTTCACATCGAGCGATGTTAACAATAACCCATTTGTTTCTATTAAGTGTTAATATATTGACTCCATGACATACTATACGATGTGCATTTCTCCCATGGATAACTACAATCTTGATGTGCATCAAGTATCGCTTGCTAGTAGACATGATGTGTTCTCATAGTACACAAAGCTTTCTTACTTTTAAACATTAGCTCCCTCATAAATAAACGTTGGGTACCGATACGTTTTGACGACCTCCGTGGCGCAGCGCGCGCTGTCGCTTTATAAAGTTGGAGGTCCTGGGTTCGATTCCCGGCTCGAGTCTGGTCTGGTGGGAGGCTGCGGCCGTGGATAGTTACCACCCTACCGATAAAGACGTGTCGCCAAGCGATTTAGCGTTCCGGCACGATGTCGTGTAGAAACCAATTAGGAGAGTGGGTTTACCATACCCCTAACAGGTTAGCTCGCTACCATCTTAGACTGCATCATCACTTACCATAAGGTGAGATTGCCGTCAAGGGCTAACTTGAAGTAGATAAAAAAAAAAATACAATGTTTTGCCTTCTTCTGTCAAATGTTAGATTGTTGAAAACGGTGTGTAACTTTTACGCTCTATACCAAGTTTATTAATCATCATCGTGATCAACCATTCACCGTTGAAGCAAGTGATATTTTAATTGCTTAAACACGCACATAACTCCGAGAAGTTAGAGGTCCGTGCCCGGGTTCGAACCTCCGCCCTGTGATTAAGAGGCGGACGTCCTAACCACTGGGCTGTCACAGCTTCAAGTTGATTAATATTGAACATTAATTTAACTGAATCTTCATTGCTCCCTAACTGGATTACTGGGGTTTCTGGTATAATGCGGATAAAACTAGTTACTACGTTGAGTTCAATGTAATCGACACTTGTGTGATAATGTATTATTTTTCTAATACTTCATTCAAAACAGTTTCTTTACTGCTAAACTGAACGCAAGAAGGAAGGGTTATGTAGTAGACAGCACAATTTTTTGACAGACACATATTGATCTAAATAGTACGTATACAATACAATACAAAAACAGATTGCTCAATTGAAATGTTTATGAAACAAACGATAAATCTTTAATATTTGTTTCACAGAGCAACAGAAAGACAGTTGATTAGTATTTTTAAGACCCGGTGGTCCAGTACTTTGACAAAAAGGACCGTTGTTAGAATAATGTCTTCGCGAGGGGGAGGTGCTGCATTGCCTTAGCATTTGTATTGAATTTACGAGTATGTTTTCGCAGCAAAGGTTATCGATATCGTATGCGGATCAATTTACATGGTTTTTGTCATGGTGATGGTGTATGTATTGTAATAACAATTAATACTGGGGATTAGCTGTAAGACATGGTTTATTACAGGCTGATGACCTATACTGATAAACTTCGACTCCAGTATAGAAGGGATGGAATGATATTTATTATTATTCCCACTATATTCTACCACATATTTTACCACAAAATAAATCCATATAAAAACCAAGAGTCCATTAAATACCAAATCCAATACAGTTATGTAGTAATAGTAATAATAATAATACAATATACACAAGTGAAAAAAAAGTTATGAAATATTGAAATTAACTTAGATTATTTTACCAAACAATAATGACCAATTTGATTTCTAATATATAAAAAGAGTTGATGCAGGTTTCCTCACGATGTCATATTTTAATTGCTTAAAATATGACATCGTGAGGAAACCTGCATGCTGAGAGTTTTCCATAATGTTCTCAAAGGCGTGTGAATTCTACAAATCCGCACATGGCCAGCGTGGTGGACTATGGCCAAACCATTCTCATATTGAGAGGAGACCCGTGCTCTTTAGTAAGCCGGCAATGGGTTGATCATGATGATGATGATATGAAAAGAGATATAGTAAACTTAAATAGATAAAAATAAATAAACCTACATACACGTTACATAAATACATATTTGCACCGGGCGGAGGATTACGCCCCGGCAGGGGAGACCAAACGGCCGGGGTGAGGGCCACAGGTTGAGAAACCGGCGGACTATCCTAGCCGAGTCCAGCAAGACGGCCTTTTACATCCGGGCTGCGAGCGAACTGCCACGGAACCCCAGTAGCCTCAGTTGGTGAGCAAGGCTAATTGGGATCAATCCATTTGCAGATATGACGATTGGGATGGTTTCAGCGGACTGTACATGCCACATATCGGAAACCTCGTGAGCCAGATGGAGATACTTTAGTTTTTCTCCGTCTACGGTTCTTGAAGTCGTATATTAGAATATATTATTTACAGTTTATATATTTATATGAATAAATTTATTATGTTCCTACTTACCAGCATTGTTTTAGTCCATTTTCTCTCACATTCGGGGGATACTGGAAGAAATCTCTTTAGAGCTATGTTTTACTGGTACACGCCGTGAATTAATTTTGTTTAGTCTTAAGTTCTTTGTACAAAATTAATGAATAATTAACTATTCTAGAATAGTGGTCACTTTCTAACTAGACGATCAGTGGGCAAGTGTCGGCAGAAATTGTCTACGCTTAAACTACGTCTAAGTAACTCGTTCAGGGCGAAATGAAATTGCAGTTAACTCCATAAAAGACTCTTTATAACCATTGAAGTAATAAGTTCAAATTAAAACGTCAAGAAGTTGAATTTAATTTCTCAGTTTACGATTTATAAAGTGCTGTTTCAATGATAAATTACTGGGATTATTTATGTTTATAGGCAAAAAGTGCGCTTTATTTATGTTCACCATGTAAATTTGCTGTTTTTATTGCGGAATTAATAGTGCTGGGAGAAATGTTTTCGAGTCAATGGAAACATTGTCTTGAGTGTAAATTGCGAGTATTTTTTTCAATGAAATGAATAGGGCCGATCTTTGTCGATATTTCTTTTTATTCCCTTACAAGTTACCGCTTGGCTGCGGTCTCACCTAATGGTAAGTGATGACTGGCCATGTCATTTGAATTCAGATACGGCGGAATCTTACGTAGGAATCTTACGATAGGGTAAGAGTAAATACAAATTTTCAGCACGTCTCATTTGAAACTTGGCTTTCCGTCTTAACTTCCACATTATTATATAAATGAAAAGAAATCGGTTTGTAAGTTCTTCCTTCATCCACGCACCATAGCTATCCTCGCTATCGCTATCGCTCCTGTGAGGAGTTCTAGCGAAGTAACAAATTTGCATTGACTAGGTAGGGCTAAACTAGAAAGCCGAACAGGCTTACTAGAAGGCCGAACGCATTTCAGGTCAATAATCGTTACTTTGGTTGGTTTCGTTCAGATCATAAGGTTTAATGCAATTAAGGGTAAAATATTTTGTCATTACAAGAGTTCTAGTGGAAAGACAAGTTGCCCTGGAACCAGGCTACCTAGTAAAGCCCTAGGGGCACTGGACGGTTCGAGTCGTGAGGGCGAGCAAACGTCAGCCAGTAAAACAACACCTGCGGAGTTTGTAGAGTGACCACATATTACGAGGTAAAGAGATAAAATGAAATAAAATAGAAAATACTTCTTTTTTGAAAACTGTATTGTATATTAATAAGATAAGATATATATATGTATATATACATATAGATATATATACTATAATAGCCGTAATTTTAAACATATTTAGCCTCGTTAGAAACTTGATTCCAAGGTCAAGTGTGCAAGTTATTAAAACTTCCGTAGAAGAAGTGATTTCATATAAATATAACAAAAAGATAAATTATAATATAAAACATATATAAATTAAGTAGTTCTGAGGATGTTCCAGTGTCAAATGAAAATGTGATTTGAAAGGGCATTGAAGAGATTTCATATAAATATTAAAATAAAAGATAACATATATATAAAATACTGTGTATAAAGTTCGAATAAGCTATAACATTTAGTTCTGAAACCATGCGTTTTCGTTGATATAGCAAAAGCTTTAATTTTAAGTTACCTAGTGTATATGTCCTGATCATGGTAATATCCTATTATTACGCTGGGATGCGTTTACAGATCCCTTCCGGAAGCGGCGCAGGCTGACTTGGGCCACTTCTGGCGGGGTATGAGGGACTTGCCGGCACTCAGACTTAGACCTAGATACCTTAGGCCAGACCAGACCAAAATACCTACCCATAATATATTAAAACCCAGCGATGCTCCTTCGCATCGCCTGATGGCTGGGTCATGAGGCTGGAGCACTCGTCCGCAACATCACGGTAATATCCTAAGAAAATCAGCAACCTATTATATGGTATTTTGAGTTGCAAAGTGACTGCAGTACAATAAAATTCATCATCATCTAAATGATCAACCCATTACCGGCTCACTACAGCGCCCGTCCTCTCAAAATGAGAAGGGTTTGGCCATAGCCCACCACGCTGGCCATGTGCGGATTGGCAGACTTCACACGCCTTTGAGAACATTATGGAGAACTCTTAGACGTGCAGGTTTCCTCACGATGTTTTCCTTCACCGTTGAAGCACGTGATATTTTTTTTTTAAAACGCACGTAACTCCGAAGAGTTAGAGGTGCGTGCCCGGTTTCGAACCGCCGACCTCTGTTTAGGGGGCTGACGCCCTAACCACGAGGCTATCACCGCTTTATTAGGCTATCACCGCTTTATATAAAAACCAATAAAATTAGAAGTGTCTAATGTGTCTAAGCAAATAAACTGGTATTTGCAGGCTAGTACCTCTCCGTATCAGCGATGTTAAATCAACGGTTCACTTTCATTCACTTTCGCAATTGTTAATTACTAACATTATCGGACGAGGGCTTCCAGCGGATATTAATTGTAGGGAAAGAGCCGCCTGCAGAATCGCCCATGAGGAATAATTGTACATTGTACGTCACTTTAATCTGCAATTCGATTCGAAGCGATATTATAATTATTTACGTATAAAGGCCATTTTTAAATATCTATACTGTGAATAAAGTTCGAAGAAGCTATATCATGTAGTGTTGCCTATTTTTCGCTGATATAGCAAAGGGAGCTAAATTCATAATTTCCGCTCATATCCAATAAGTACTGATAGCTTTAATCTTAAGTAAAGTATTTTCAACTTTGTTTTCATCAAGTTTCACCTACTTTCAAACAACTTTTAAAAAGTGGTAAATAACATGGTCTCCACACTACAGGTCACCTAGTGTGGAGGCCTCTGGAAATATTTATAATTTAGACCGTTTGAAAAAGTTTTTTTTTTAACTTGATTGCATAGAACAAACGCACCAAAATAATAAAATAATAAACAACTGACCACCTTATCTCCGATAGTGATCGCTTCCAGACAACGGTTCAAGGAGGGCCAATGATATGATGATGCGATAATCTGGCTTTCTGATTGGCTAGCACTATTTTACTACTCCATTACGTCACGTTAACACTAGCGTAATAAGAGGTAGTTATTCCAAAATTCGAAATAGATACTTAAATTGTTTTTATTCGTATACATAGCATTGTCGACCTGCATGGCACAGCTCGTGCCCTGTCACATGACAGAGTTGGAGGTCCTGGCTTCAGCCGTGGCTTTTACCACCGACAAAGACGTGTCGCCAAGTGATTTAGCGTTCCAGTACGAAATCAATTAGGAGTATGGGTTATACCCCTAACGGGTTAGCCCGCTACCAGCTTAGACTGCATCATCACTTATCTCCTCTGAGAGGTTAACTTGTATTGGACAAAATAATAATAAAAATATAAATTTAAACTTAGCTTCCATAATAAGTCTGCGTCTGCAATATTCGCAAAGTAATCGATGGAATGGCATGCATTCTTGTATAAAAGTCAATAAAACATTTTTTTTCCGTCACATGTAATTAGTTTACATGGTAATGGCAAATTCTTAACATTTCGCGTTGATTGAACAAAAATTATAATAAATATGTAACCAAGTCACAAGCGCTGTCAGATAAGGCTATAAGGCTATTCAAAATATGTTTATGTACACGAAACTAATGAGATTTAGCGGCCGTCTCTGTGTCTACGAGCTACAATTATGACATCATTATAATTTCATCACCGCGAGAGTAATTTACCAGCTGTACAAAATGTAAACAGCCTGTACATGTGGATAATAAGCTGTTACCCGAGTTTGAACTCACTATAATATTATAAAGCTGTGATAGCATAGTAGAAGCTGTGATAGCGGTTAGGACGTCCGCCTCCTTGAGGTCGGCGGTTCGATCCAAGCAATGATATCATATAGGATATCGATACACAAACTAATTTTTAGAAGCTGTGATAAGCTGTGTAGCCTAGTGGTTAGGACGTCCATCACGTCTTAATTAGAAGGCAGGGGTTCGAACCCGGGCACTCATCTCTAACTTTTCGGAGTTATGTGCGTTTTTAAGCGATTAAAATATTACATGCTTCAACTGTAAAGGAAAACATCGTGAGGAAAATTATTAAGCCTGAGAGTTCTCCATAATGTTCTCAAAGGCGTGTTAAGTCGGCCAATCTGCACATGGCCAGCGTGGTGGACTATGGCCGGACCTGTATCAGAGGAGACCCGTGTTCTGTAGTGAGCCGACAATGGGTTGATTATGATGATGATCATCTAATAATCATGATAACCAGGACTGACGGCTAAACGCGCTTTCCAAGGAACGGGTGTAACTCTATATCCTAGCCTAGGCTTGTACTGAGAATTTTCACGACGAAAAATCTACGCTAACGTTACATTAACATTTTAGTTTATAAATAGAAATATATTTCCATGTTAACAAAAACCAAGGCGATTTAATTTTTGAAAGTATTTTGCAACAGATCCACGCATTACGGATGTAGTTTTCCGCGTTAGCTAATTTGCAAATAGGAATTATGTAGATTGCATGTATAATAATAACGTAATGGTTTATTTTAATTGCTTTCATTAGTTTGCATTATGCATATCGAAAAATATTAGATTTGCAGGCCGATGCGAAATCGAGAGTTTGAATAGAATCGTGTTGTCCGTTAAAAAAATTACCACGTAAGCTACAAAGTGAAAAATTAGCTTCATGATCGACCCATTGCCAGCTCACTATAGAGCACGGGTCTCCTCTCAGTATGAGAAGGGTTTGGCCGTCGTGGTGGACCACGCTGGCCATGTGTGGATTTGGCAGACTTCACACGCCTTTGAGAACATTATGGAGAACTGTCAGGCGTGCTGGTTTCCTCACAATGTTTTCCTTCCCCATTGAAGCAAGTGTTATTATAATTGTTTTAAAACGCACATAACTCCGAAAAGTTAGAGGTGCGTGCCCAGGTTCGACCCCCGCCTGCTGTTAAGACGTGGTGGACGTCCTAACCACTAGGCTATAACAGCTTCTAAAAATTTGCTATATGATATTATTGCTTATATTTATTATATTTATCGCGGGTACGTGGGTCACCCATGAACATCTGCAGGGTCAGGGGGGTCACCGACGAGTTGCCGGCTGAACCCTGCATCATCTTAATCGGTTTCTACTCGGCATAATACCGGATGGCTATTTTTTTTTATTAAATATAATATAATGCAACTTAACAAAATTTCAACCTAATTTGTAGTACATTAAACTTATTTTATATGGGTAATTTGGGATTGATCAAGCTTTCACGATCCCCTTTAGCCCGGTGATGAGGCTGGGGCAGCTGGTAGACTTCCGGGAAGTACAGAGGGACATGCCGTGGTAGTTTTTAGTTCTTTTTTTTTTATCCACTACAAGTTAGCCCTTGACAGCAATCTCACCTGATGGTAAGTGATGATACAGTCTAAGATGGTAGCGGGCTAACCTGTTAGGGGTATAGTAAACCCATACTCCTTTTGGTTTCTACGCGACATCGTGCCGGAACGCTAAATCGCTTGGCGACACGTCTTTGTCGGTAGGGTGGTAACTAGCCACGGCCGAAGCCTCCCACCAGAAAACCACCAGTTCGGGTATACACCACCGACGGGGAGGGAGGAGGAGTCCCACATAACCTCCCTTGGAACCTAGGATCGAGGCGGAGATTAGAGAGCATTTATACCAGCGAGCGTTTATTCTAAGCTCTGACCTCTTTCTTCTGTAAGGGAATGTGATAGAGCGGTTTGATATAGCGTGCCTAAATCCTTTATATAAACGATACCTTTAAAATTTTAATCATTTTAAAGGTCTGCTTATTACATAAAACGTATTACCTATATTAAGTGTATTAGTTCAACACTATAATAAAGATCAACAATCCGTTTTTAAGGACGCAAGCATGGTGTTAGTACCCGGCAAACTTTCGACTAGGCACTTCCAAGCATAAATTATCGGACATGGCCTTCCCGTGCGGGCGCTAATTGCGTACAAATGTCTTTCTCGCACTGAAGCTAAAACATTAGTTAGCAAGTCCTATTGCGATCGTAACAGGGTTCAAAATTGTACAAAATTATCGATAGACAGTCAGCAGTAATTAGGGTAAGGTTGCTTAAGTCGTACCCCCTAAGGAAATAATGCTGTAATATTCAGTGCAATTGAAATAAAACAAACTCTTCTTCATTTACTGAATCTTTATTTAGTTGCCTTTTCAATAACAACCATATGAATTTGAAAATCTTTTATCAAAATAGGTATTTTAACGTTTTTCAAAAATATACTCCCGGTACGATTAAGGCGCCTCGTTGCCTAATTCGTACCACCCATTGCCTTAATCGTACTTAGACAACAGATTTTAATGAATACATAATAAACTATATAGAAAAATACTTAATAACTACAGATCACATGAACAACTAAAAATTACAAAAAAATCAGTCTGAGATCAATGGTTATTAGTTATAAAGACAAACATAATTACTAAAATAACAGAAAATATTAACTTCTCAAAAAACAGAATACTTAGAAAATTATTGAGCTTGAACACAGATATCACAAATATATTTCTTTCTATGGCTTTCAACGCCAGCACATAGGTCATGTATCCAACCTTTACATTTTAAACACTGGATCATGTTTTCTTTACGATCTTCCTTACATAGTTGGCAAAACCACGATTCTTTAGCTTCTATTATTTTGGTCTTCTTGCTTGTTTCATCTGTATTTCTTCTTTTTATAGTTTTATTTATAACTTTTTCTGTTTTGACTAGTTTTATATCTAGTACAGGCTTCCTTTTATTTATGTTCGCCTTAGCTTCTATTTCCTTTTTATAGGGACTTAAAGTTAATTCCATTGTTGGCTTAGTACCTTTCTTAATTTTTTTAATAACTGTTTTTATGCAAGGCACAGGAGATAAAATATTCAGATGAGACTTTATTTTTGATCAACTGATAATATATAATTATCATTATATGAAGCATCTTGATATCCAGGTTGAATGATGGGTGGTGTTCACAGGTGGTAGTGACAGGCTTCATTAAAAACAATTTCTCCATTCTGATGTTTCTGTAAAGCTTCGTCCATATCCTCCTGCTTCCATGTATTGTACTTTCTCTTCGCCATATTTATTACCTGATAAAATATTAAGTAAATTATTAAACACTAGATGATGACTACTAGATTTTCTGGGATAAAATGTAGCCTATGTGTGTGTCTAGGGTATAATCTATCTCCATTCTAAATTTCATCCAGATCCGTGTTTCTTTTACGCAAAAACTACTAAGTTTTTGCGTAAAACACACACACACAACAAACTATCGCCATTAGTATGATGTAAAGAATTATTTTTCTTAATACCTAAGTCGTACCTACCGGTACGAGTAAGGAATTTTGCACAGGTACGACTTAAGCAACGGGGTCTTCTAAGTTTTAAACTAAAACCATTAACATAACTTTAAAAAAATCTACCGTTTGAGTATGCCTAACGATTGCCAAATAAGTATTATAAATAGACGTTAATAAAGAAAAAAAGTAAAGATCACATTCCTAACATAAAAAGCTTACAATTGAGTCAAAAATTTAAATGAAAACTGCATAAAAAACTTACTTTTTAATTATTTCTGCTTCACAAAGCCGGTCGGCCATCCACTTGTTTACGCTTGCTCACTTGACTAAATAGTTCAGGTTTACGACACCAGATCGTTCAATTTATAGGTAACAGACTTGATAATGCCGGGGTACGACTTAGGCCGCGGTACGACTTAAGCAACCTTACCCTACATCGTAAGTGCTTGTAAGGACATTAGTAATACTGTATACTAGTTATAATATACAGTATCACTGACGCGTAAATAAATGCCTTTAGGGTCGACTGGTACCCTAAGGGCTATTTTACATTAAAATAACTTCATATTTCTAAATCGATGCCTATATGTCGGCTTGGCCCCAAATATCTCTAGACAGAGACAAATGGAAGGAATGAAGGCGACTGGGTTGGCAGTTCGCTCGCAGCCAGAATGCAAAATATAATATATCTTTATATAAGACAAAGAAGTTCTTTAATGCAGCATTCGTTAGTAGTTAACAAAAAGTACTAAATTTAACTGCATTTCATTCAGTAGTTTTAGGGTAAAGCTTAAACAGACAGACGGATGGTATTGCACGTCAACACTCGAGTTTTAGTTCATAACTTTTGTATAGATACACGATTTCGTGTGAACGTATCTTTAGTTTGGTTGTTCCATACAAATGCATCACGTCTTTATCCAGTGTAAACCGACCTTTGCACAAACGGGGTCCTTTCAAGTTTTTGCTTTCCAATTAAATTAAAAATATCTTGGACAAGTTACACACGAGGATGAAATTAATATTGAAACAAAACCATTATGATGGAATTATATCTCTATTCAGAAGTTTTTTTTTCCCATTAGAAACAAATTGTTAATAGAGTAATAGTTTAGAGTTAGAGAAATTCATGAATCTAAAAATGGAAATGCAGGTGGTGCGTACTAATTGGAATCTATTTGCACACAATATTAGAAAAAATACTATATTAAAGAAACCTAGACGAATAAAAAATTGACGGTCATACAAGGGTCCAAATGCTATTGTAACCAGAGTAGTTCATTTCTCTAATGTCAGTAATAACCAGATATACTCTATATGGATGGTTTTATATTTATATGTATAGAAAAGAAAATGTGCGATACATTTTCTTTATAGTTATAGTTATTTTTAAAGTTTATATAAAATGCGAAAGTGACTTTTTCGATGCTTCTTCCCGTTCTTTCCCGTCTTCTTCTGACGTGTCGCCAAGCAATTTAGCGTTCCAGCACGATGTCGCCTAGAAACTAAGAAATATGGGACAACCATAGCAGGGTAGCATAAACGGACGTAGCCGTGAAGCTTTTCCACCACGAGAAAAAAAAGGTTGTTCATACATTAAAATATTATGTTAGCTGTGGCTCACGTTTTCGCCTGCGTAATTTCCGTTTCCGATGGAATACGGGGATAAAACATAGCCTATGTTACTCGCTAATAAATTGGCTAAAAGTTTCCTATTTACGGGATACCCGCTTTTGTCACACAATGTATGTTTATTGTTGGTATTTATTTATAATTATATTATTGTATGTATTACTTATATAATATTATATTATGTACTTGTGCGCCTACCATAGTTATTTCATGTCATGATCCAAGGCGGACTGTTGGAGAATGATTTCAGCTTTAAGTTCGCCTTAAGTAAATTTGTTTTGCAAGTAAAAAAAAATGTATGAACAAGATCAATGCAGCATTTGAAACGTATGTATTAACATACAAACAGACATAATTTCTCATTTATATATGTATGGGTGTAACGTGTTGTTCATGTAAATGTCGCGTCGGCTTAACTCTAGACGCAGATACGGACTGTTTAATGGATAAACATTAATTTATTCGCTTTAACATTCAATACATATTTATTATCTGCTAAATGTACATAAGCATATGTTGATAGGGTTATTTGAGATTATATTTTCATATTCGAAGATCCTGCGAAGCGAGTACCTACTTAAGTGGATTATTTACGTAGATTTTTTTGCTATATCTCATCACAATCCACCCACATTGCCGGCTCAGTACAGAACGCGGGTCTCCTCTCAGTATGAGAAGGGGTTGGCCATAGTCCACCACGCTGGCCGTGTGCGGATTGGCAGACTTCACACGCCTTTGAGAACATTATACACGCATACAGGTTTCCTCACGATGTTTTCCTTCACCGTTGAAGCAAGTGATATTTTAATTGCTCAAAAACGCACATAACTTCGAAAAGTTAGAGGTGCGTGCCCGGATTCAAACTCTTGACCTCTGATTAGGAGGCCGACGTCCTAATCTCTAGGCTATCACAGCTTCACCTTTAGACTTTTATATCTCAATTAACTTATATAAGTACCTACCTATTAGATCTGAATAAGGGGGCGTCCTTTAATTACGTGAAGCGTTAACAAAAGCTTTGTCGACTGAATTTCATGAGACCTTACTTTGGGGAGAGGCTATGTATTTATACCAGAAAGTGTTTAGGGATGGCCCCTAAGATACGGGTTTTCGTAGTTTAGGGGTCAGGATTCCATTGTATTGTGCTGTACTGTGTTTTATAAATAAAGATTATTATTATAAATAAATATTATTATTATTATGGGGTTGGGGGTTGAGTCAAATCTCACGCGACCACACCAGAGGGTAGGGGAGGTGAGAAAATCTGCCCCATTTAATCAATAGACGATGTTACGAATATATAAGAAGACATGTCATAACTTAAATGCACACTGAAAAATTGCAAAGTTCACAAGTTGAGTATTAAAAGATTCTTAAAAATTAGGGTTGCCTCGCGCCATTAAGTCTCTGTGCATTCAAATGAGATAGTTTAATATGCTTTGACACAGATTTTTTTCGTTCCGATGCGTTTTGTTCTGCGACAAGGTCATCATCATCATCATGACCAACCCATCACCGGCTCACTACAGATCACGGGTCTCCTCTCAATATGAGAAGTTCGGCCATAGTCCACCACGCTGGCCATGTGCGGATTGGCAGACTTTACACGCCTTTAAAAACATTATGGAGAACTCTCAGCCATGCAGGTTTCCTCACGATGTTTTCCTTCCCCGTTGAAGCAAGTGATATTTTAATTATTTAAAAACGCACATAACTCCGAAAAGTTAGAGGTGCGTGCCCGGATTCGAATCGCCGACCTCTGATTAGGAGGCTGACGGCCTTACCACTAGGCTATCACCGCTTCAACCGACTTTTAAATAAATAATTAGTTGTATTGATCGATTACGTGTTACAAGTGTTACCGTACCGCCTGTCAGTACTCAGTAATGGTATTAGATAATGTAATCGACCTGCCATCGCATGAAGGTACCTAAATTGCACAACGATCGTTTATAAGCTACTTAATACTAACTAGCTGTTTATGTAAATTTACGAGAAAATTTGTAATCCATTCCAGTTCATGTAATGCATAATTATGTAATGTGTCTAAGATATATTCTTGCAATAACATTTTTCTTCTGTTTACAACTGTTTTTACACATTGATGACAATAATCACACACATTTATGATAAAAAATGTTTTATGTAAATCCTCAAAGTAAGCTTAATTGACAGGAAAAATCGTGGTATCCTTTTAACAAAGATTTCTGACGAAAAGGATATGTCAACTTTAGATCTGTCATTTGTTTTTCAGTCTTGCGGCGGCGGCGGCGGCGGAGACCAACGTCCGACGTCGGTGCTAGCCAGAATGTCGATTATTCAAATCGACTAGCGTGTTTAATTTATATTCACTTGTCAATATTATAACTTATCTCAGTGATTTGTTGTTGTTTTGAATAGACGATAGCTGACAACCCTATTAGTTATTAGTGTGTCATTTGGGGACTTTGGCGAGCGCGAAGCTCAATCTGAGAGAAGAGTCGCAATCCGGAGAACGTTCCCCAAGGGCACCTTTTTTTATCAAGTTACAAGTTCACAAGTTAGCCCTTGACGGCAATCTCGCTTGGTGATAGTGATGATGCAGTCCAAAATGGTAGCGGGCTAACTTGTTAGAATCATACTCCTAATTGGTTTCTACGCGACATCGTGCCGGAACGCTAAAACGTCGCCAAGCGTTTTATCGGTAGGGAGGCAACTAGCCACGGCCGCATCCTCCCACCAGACGTGACTCGAACCGGGAATTGAACCCGGGACCTCCAACTTTATAACGCGACAGCGCGCGCGCATCGCCACGGAGGCCCTCAAAAAACCTCATGTGACACTTGGACTTCGACTTTGGGTGACGTTGGGAATATGGTTTTTTTAACTGGACTGGGGTTATGTCGTCGAAGACGCTGAGTGCCATTTGTTAATATGTGATCTACTTGGGTAGCTTTGTCATTTGATCCTTCTGTCATAAAGCACGTTTTTGGGTTGTCTCTTGATGAGAGTTGATATGGAATCGGGAGTGAAGTTGAACGCTTATTCATTTACGGGATAGGGTGTCGGGCTGCTGCAAGTAAGCTTTTGGGAAGCTTTTTAAAATAGTATAGTATAACGTAACGGAGGTCCAAAAATAAAGCTAACCGTTTGCTGTGTGATTGAATGGCAAACCAAAAAAAGACCTAGACAGTTTTGTTGGTTTGTTTATATATATATTATAAGTGAGTATTAAAAAGGACCCAATGAAACAATATGATTTTCATCCTTATCAACCAATTACTACAAGGTGAACTTCTCTTATGAAAAGGGCTGTGGCTGTAGTCCAGCACGCTGGCCACCGCGGATGAGTAGGCTTCACACACCTTTGCGAACATTATCGAAAACTCTCCTCCCGTTTTTCTTCACCGTTAAATCCAAATCCAAATTTAATACGCAACGCACATACATCAGAAAAGTCAAAGAACGTGCTGGAATCGAGCTCGCTCCGTCCGAAAATGAGGCCGGAGTCTTAACCTCTCAGAATTAAATTAAAGTAACTAAAAATGACAACTAAAAGCATTATAATAAATGATCTAACCTAAACTGATTACGACTTTATATTTCGCAAGCAATAATAAACCGCAATACGGAAAGATAAACTTGTCTCTCGACATTTAAGTTAAAAGCTAGAACGGGACTATTAATCTAATAACTAGATATTTTGACAAGTTGTTGATATTTGTTGCCTTTTTGATTCAACTGAGGTAAGATTTTGCTGTTTATACCATTTATGTTTGTAATTGACAGTCATTTATTAAGTTTGAAGGTAATTTGAAGCTGTGATAGCCTAGTGCTAGTAGTAGTAGTCCTAGTGGTTAGGACGTCAGCCTGCTAATCAGAGGTCGGAATTCGAACCCGGGCACGCACCTATAACTTTTCGGAGTTAATATGTGCGTTTTAGAGAAATGTAACCCTTTTCACATTTAAGTCTTGTAAGTAGTATTTACCCACCTATCATTATCAACCACCACCTACACGAGTAAGGTTGCCTACCTTACAGAGATAGCTGCTAAGCGATAAGGCCGCCTTTTTGTTTCCTCGTTTTTCACTTCACTTCACTGTTTTGGTTATTCTTGCTGATATTTTAGATTTTAATGGTGCACTAACAAAGAGTAAAAATAAATTAATTAATTAAAAAACTACGAGTAGGTAGTTTTGTTTTAATTCTTACCAAGGCATGAGATTATAAATTTAATGTTTGCATGAAACTAGTCGTAAGCACCTTCTTTACGTTGGCAAAGCTTGATTAACTTAATTAAAAGAAAGTAAATCAATTTTTTTTAATTGACTTTATAAGGGACCCTGAACTAATAAATAATTTATAATTACATTACTGAACTTGTTTACGAGCAAAGTAGGCTTAAGAGAATAAATTATCGAGTTGCCGTTGAATAGTAATTAAATACCAGCTAAGGTAATAAATGGTTAATAATACCTGCAACAACTGGGTTATATAATATGATGGCTGACTTCCTCACTTGGGTTTTTAAACTAGTGTGAAAAGTAATTCCATTTTCGGTAATACTATGAATCATCATCATCATCATGATCCACCCATTACCAGCTAACTATAGAGCACGGGTCTCCTCAATCTCAGGTCTAAATATGAGAAGGGTTTGGCCATAGTCCACCACGCTGTTTGGCAGACTTCACACGCCTTAGAGAACATTATGGAGAACTCTTAGGCGTGCAGGTTTCCTCACGATATTTTCCTTCACCGTTGAAGCAAGTGATATTTTAATTGTTTAAAAATGCACATAACTTCGAAAAGATAGAGGTGCGTGCCCGGATTCGAACCGCCGACCTCTGATTAGGAGGCTGACGCCCTGACCACTGGGCTATCACCGCTTCAATAATACTATGAATACAGAAGTGTTACTTTCGGTTTTGTTTTGCCCTTTTACTCAGCAATAAAGCGAGTGATTAGTGCGACTTTTTGCATAAAGATTCAGTTTATGGGACAGATTGACAAGGTAGCTTTTATCACGAATATATTTATGTCGTCAAAGTGATAGATTTGATTTTATTTTTTATACACTACAAGTTAGCCCTTGACAGCTGTCTCACCTGGTGGTAATGCAGTCTGAGATGGTAACGGGCTAACCTGTTAGGGGTATAGTAAACCCACACTCGTAATTGGTTTCTTCGCGACATCGTGCCGGAACGATAAATCGCTTCGCGACACGTCTTTGCCAGTAGGGTGGTGAAGGTTCCCACCAATCCAGACTCTAACCGAGAATCGAACCCCCAAATTTTTAATTCTACAGTGCACGCTCTGCGCTACGGAGGTCTTTAAAAATTCAAGCTCTTTTCATGCTACGTATTTTTAAAGAAATATTTAATATGTATATTTTTGTACGTTTCGCTGATAACGCTCCGACAAAGTTATCTGACTTTTTATAGCATACACGCTTGATTTTTTTGTTATACAAAGCTTTATAAAATTGAGATGATACTGGTTTGTTTAAACATAACATGGATACATTTTGAATGTCTAACCAATAATAAACCTTAGACAAAATTATAAGTGTATTTATTTATTAATACTAGAGCACTACATTTGCAACAATGCAAGAAATTTGAAGCTATCTGGTAAATGCTTTTTTTGGAAAGGTTTTTTTATTCAACTACAAGTTAGACCTTGACTGCAATCTTATCTGGTGGTAAGTGACTATATAGCCATTCGCTATATAATCACTTACCACCAGGTAAGGTACGCGACATCATGCCGGAATGTTAAAACTTTTGGCGCCCGTTATTTGTTTATTGGGAAGTCGAAACTAGGCAATGCCGAAACCTCACGCTGGACCATAACCATGGACCTGCATTATATTTAGGATATTGTCACCTCAGAAAACATAGAAACTTAACTTTTTTTGACCCTAAAATACATTACCTATTCCGACTACATACAATGTGTCTTGCCACACTATTAACTATTAAACTTAATTCGATTTTTATGGTTAATTTAAAAATAATCGTACCATAATATTTATTTTAAGCACAACTAGAGATCAATTAAATGAAGATTTTTAATAATTTTTCATGAAGTATGTTAGCGCGAGAGAAAAGAAAAAAAACGAACGGAATATGTACCACAGAGTATACCATATCATATCAAAAACTAAAGTATGATAAACGTATGATACTTAGTTCAAACCGTGACATATATTACTGACTGTTTGCATACTCATTGGTATTGCTCTATGCCTTGCGCATAAACAAAGAGGGCAACTACAAGCCAGACTTTCAAGGTTGCCTCAGCTATAATCGGTCAAGTAACAATTTTTAATCGTTAATATGCATAACGTAAAAATTACCACAACACGCTCACATAATCCGTCATATTAACTTTGTCAGAAGCATCAATATTTACACGCACTATATCCCTTTGGTAAAATAAAACCGAAAGGCTGAGGGGTATATTAAAGAGACCGTGAAATGTTCTTTGCCATTTAGTTTTGCGGTTCCTGCGCCTTATTGTTTTAGATACATGGTTTATAATTGTGCGGACGTGTTTTAGCTGGGTCTGATGGGGATTTGTTGAGGATGGGATTTGTCAGTCGGTAAGTTATTATGAAGATTTGGTCCGTTGGCTTTGTTTTGACGGAATACAATTAATGCTCGCACGGTCGGTCGGGCGGATTAAGCGGAATTAAACGTGAGATAGTCTGATCGCTTTGGTAGGTATCTTCGATTTGCAATGGTGTCGATGGGAAGCAAACTTTTACAAGCTGCTATCATATGCAAGGGGAATATGTATGTGCGCATTCCTGCTAGTCGTTCGATGGCTTATGGCAACTCTTTTACTGTAAAAGTCTTAATCACTAAGCATCTTCAAAAATCGTTTAAATGAATATTACTTATCTGATATGCAATAAAAAAATATTTATAATCTTGTGTTTATGTCTATATAGTTCATTTATTTATGTATATACGAGTATACATTTATTTAGTAATTTATATCTGTATGTAAGTATATGTAATTTCTATTATATTCTATTTTATTCTAGCTATTACACTATCCCCATTTCCTTTTAACTCTTTCCTTTCACAAAAGGTTGTCTGGAGGAGATCGCTTTTAGCGATAAGACCGCCTTTGCGCATTATGTTTGTTTATTTTATTTTATTTTTGTTTTATTTATTTTGAATTCAAGTTTGTAGTGTGCAATAAAGAGTTTATCTATCTATCTATGTATCGGCTTTAACATGAGGAAAATTTAATGAGGTAGTTATATAAAATCAACTTTTGCAATTTTTACGGGTTCGGGTATTTATACTTTTTTAAATCAAGTTTTTAGTGAGATTGTATGGGTCAATATATAATAGTCACTGATGCCAGCGATTTCATCCACATACAGGGTGACCCCTTGTGACTTTTTCTGATGTTGACATTTTGGACTTTTATCAATGATAGTGAGCCCCAGTACAAAAGTGTCAGCTTATTAAAAGTGACCAATTGGAACAGCTTGATGACGTAATATGACTCCAAACTCCGTCAAGCAGACATATATAATAAATATAATTCCGGTCCATTAAAGTTGCTCCGAACACAGTTGAAATCACCGGTAGGTATTATTAATTAAAATTATTTATGTCCTCACGTGTAATTACGGGAATTTATTAAATTACGATTTAATGCAACTTAATTGAAACCGGCTCAGTAATTTGCTAGCCTTCGCAATTACTAGCACTCGGCAGTTGTTAGTTCAACTCGGTGTAAAAAATACGCTGCTTGAGATGACAAGAGCATACATATTTATAAATGAATTTTGTAACATTTGATTATTTGATTGCGATGCGATACTATCGCAAGGTTTCGTAACCTTGCGATAGTTCTCCATTTTCCACCACGCTGGCCAAGTGCGGATTGGTAGACTTCACACGCCTTTGACAACATTACGGAGAAATCTCAGGCGTGCAGGTTTCCTCACGATGTTTTCCTTAACCGTTGAAGCAAGTGGTATTTTAATTGTTTAAAAACGCACATAACTCCGAAAAGTTAGAGGTGCGTGCGTGGATTCGAACCGCCGACCTCTGATTAGGAGGCTGACGCCCTAACCACTAGGCTATCACCGCTTAAAAAATACAAAAATAATTAAATTTAGTGTATTAAGAAGCACTCTGTAGCGAAAGCGAGCAAAGCGGTGCAGGGTCGCATTGCAGTCACCATCACTCTCTCAACCGCGAAACGAAATAAATATTTTCGTTCATTAATCAGTTTTCAAATTGCATGCAATACAAAGAAGGTTTCAATGTCACGTTTGATTAATACATTTCACATTTACTTTAGGGAAAAGTTAAAAAAAAAAAATGTTCTTCAAACAAAAACCTTATAAAAACTTTTTTTTGTATTTCATATATTGTCACATTACCGACACCGTTTTTCAATGACTTTTCTGATTGCTAAGTTGTCATGCATGAAGCTTTCAATGAGTATACAAATGTTAAGATTAACGTGGACGCTTACTCAATATCTGTGGTCGTGAAGTGATCTGATAAGAAGGTTTATAGTCGCTTAACAAGCGTCAATAGGAATGAGGAGATCCGTAGAAGAATCAGAGTAACCGACAAAGCCTTTCGACGAATTGAACAAAGCCGGAATGGGCACATACATCGGTGGCATCGGTCCACCTTGAGACCAATGATAATGATACAACCTTCGTAGACTCATGCGTTTGTATATGAAGGCGATTATTTGGCAGCTCGTTGGAAAAGTTACTGAATAGCAAACGTTTCAACGTATGAAGTATAAAGTTGAAAATAAGTATGCGCAAGTCAATAGTGCCAATACTGATGTCATTGATTTACCACTAGCCGTAGATCGATCATTAACGCTCAAAAAATGAGACGGAAATGTAGTGCACAAATAGCGACGCGTGCACTCCTTTCCCCCAGTGTGTGACAAGGCTAGACGAAAGTCACCGATTCTAACACTCGAGCACATTGAACGAATGAATTACAAAGCACTACGCGCTGCTATAGATAATATAACGGACAGATGTCTAGTTTATTAGACGTGTTGTAATACATCGATATACCGATATGTAGGAATGTATAGTTAGTTGGAGACAAATATTCGCCTTGTTTTTGTATGACGCGCACTATCTACGTCTGATGTATATAAATAAGTCTCTATAACTAAATTAAGTTGACGGAGCTAAAAAAAAATGCTATCATCCAACGCCTCCTTTTGGGAGATCCTTTTAGGAATGGGACAGCACTATTTTGGGATCTATTTGGTTAGAAAATAATAGTTAACTTATTATTTTAATTAAACCAAACTTACGAGTTACTTTGACTATCTGTAGTCCGATATCGAGTGCGTGTAAGCCACAGTGTAGAAAATTATTGAGTCGTTAACTAATAGCTAATGTTTCTTAGTAACTATGCTGTTGCAGTAGCTCCTTCTCAAAGCGAAGCAAAGAATCCACCACGATTCTTGCCGAGGAGCCGCAGTCCGCTTCGCGAAGGAATCCGCTCGCAATTACGCCAATCAATTATAATGGAAGAGGAAATTGCACGTTTCCGTAAACGTTTCGACCGAAGGCATAGCACTGTGGTATGAAACACAAGCGACATTACACAATTTTTTTTTATAGATTCCTAGTTAGCCCTTGACGGCTATCTCACCTGGTTGTAAGTGATGATGCTGTCTAGGATGACAGCGGGCTAAACTGTTAGGAGTATGTAAACCCACGCTCCTAATTGGTTTTTACGCGACATCGTGCCGGAACGCTTAATCGCTTGGCAACACGTATTTCTCGGTAGGATGGTAACTAGCCACGGTCGAAGCCTCCCACAAGACCAGAGCCGGGAATCGAACCCAGGAATTCCAACTTTATAATGCGATAGCGCACGCACTGCGCCACTGAGGTCGTCATAATCAAATTCGTCGTTCGTTCGGTCGTCAAATTCATTAATTTACGTATTTAAATTAGTTCAATAAGTTACATAAATAATAAACTCAAAATACAGTCAAATATATCAAGTTTATCTTTAAAATCACGTATGGATATTGAATATGTAAACGTGCGGCTATTTAATCGCTTAAGGTCGTCACTTTGACCAAAAATGCAGATATGCTATGCTATAGCACGCGACTATATAATATAGTGCATTAAATTAAAATAACAATAAATTTCATGTGTTATGAGAGCCGTGATAGCCCAGTGGTTAGGACGTCCGCCTCTTAATCAGAGGTCGGCGGTTCGAATCCGGGCACGCATCTCTAAGTTTTCGGAGTTATGTGCGTTTAAAAAAAAAATATATCATTTGCTTCAACGGTGAAGGAAAACATCGTGAGGATAATTAATTAATTATACATTAGATATTAAGTTTTATCCATTAAATATTGTTTAACGTCATAATATGATTTTTCCAGAAGTAATATATTCAATTTTTAAATTTTAAATCTAGCTGTGATAGCCTAGTGGTTAGGACATCAGCCTCCTGATCAGAGGTCGGGGGTTCGAACCCGGGCACGCACCTAGAACTTAAGGAGTTATGTGCGTTTTTAAGCAATTAAAATATCACTTGCTTCAACGGTGAAGGAAAACATCGTGAGGAAACCTTTCTTAAAGGCGTGTGAAGTCTGCCAATCCGCACATGGCCAGTGTGGTGGACTATGGCCAAACACTTCTTATATTGATGGGAAACCCGTGCTCTGTAGAGAGCCGGCAATGGGTTGATCATGATGATGATGATAATGTGTTTTGTTGTAAATTAAAAATATATAAGCAAGTAATTAAAATTGTTAATAATTAAACGTACGATTGGACTTCGAAGGTGTTGGATTACCGAATGGAATGTTGACCATATAAATCAATTTTTAGTTTGGGGATAAACTATAAAAATTTTACTTTGGGAAACAAAGTCTATAAATATAAACCCTGTATTGCTAATAGTAGTTGAGGCTAAGTTTGTTGTGGCCTTCTTCTTAAACCAGAGCGCGTTTGAAACCCTCATAGCTTTAGTTTTAAGTTAACGAATGTTTAGTTATCGTAATTTACAATGTGAAAAGTTGTATGTTTAATAAACTACTAAAAACTATTTCGAGACTATTACGAAAAGCTATTTCGAGAAATCAATCCGTCACCCCTCTCGTAGTTGTGGCTTTTTTTTACTCCCCTGAGCTAAGCGCTCCTCTCCAAAAGAGGAGACCTAAACATATCCTTCATGACCCTAACGATCAGATAAATACTGACAACATACTCGTACCACCTACCACACAATCATATGCTACACACCGTCTTCGCCAGCGAAGATGAGTCCCCGCTATCATATGGCATCCGGAAGTGGGCTCCATCCAAGGCCTCGGAGACGTACGGACCACTCACCGTCCGACCCCCCCGTTATCCCAAACATCGCCTAAGCCGAGGTTCGGCCACACAGGAGGCGCCTTTAGGCAGACGTTTCCTTAGTTTCTTCGAGCCCTAGGGCTCAAAATTTCTTTAGCACAGCTAATAGTCAGTCCAAAAAAAAAAAAACCGCGCCAGGAAGGTCGTCGAAACATTGTCATCTATCTCTTTTATTTGTGCAATTACAGAAAGAGATAGATATGTTTCCCTCCTTCTCAACACCGTGGCATGGGCCAGTTGTACCGAGAAGTGGTTTCTTTAATTAAGCACAGCAATCAAAGTTCCGACATTGGTTTGTATATACTCGGAAAGTAAGGCTGTGGACACACTGCTAAGTTGAATAGTTTAAGAGAGTCAATGAAAAAAAAATTATACTTATTATATATACATTAATATTAGTGTTATAGCCTAGTGGTTAGGGCGTCAGCACCTAACCAGAGCACTCCCATCGCAAATAACTCCTAAAGCTCTAGGTGCGTTCCCGGGCTCGAACCCCCGACCTCTGACCTCTAACCACTAGGCTATCAAAGCTGTTAAGACAGCCAGATTTAAATGGCATAAACTACGCTTTAGACGGGAGGTCTGTACTAAATGAGTGAACGTCTTCAAAACATTGATCGATTTAGTTTTGATAACAATCTGATTAAATAAGAAAAGAAATGTTAATGCAAATTCAAATTCAAATAATCTTTATTCAAATAGTTCTTTAAAAGGCGTTTTTGACGCATCAATAATTTACATAGTAGTGATTTGATGGTGATAACTACATTCGTAAAGTTAAAACTAAAGCTATGAGGGTTCCAAACGCGCCCTGGTCTAAGAAGAAGCCCATAACAAACTTAGCCAGGTAAATTTTCTTTTCGTTACATCATCTCACATGCCACTTAAAATTATATTAAGAGCTATCTTATTAGAGCAATATTTCACACCCACGCTTGTTTATCATTTGCATAATCCTGTACACTATAGTAGGAGTTTTCTACAAGCTTACTTTGCTTGGTTAACAAAATATAAATGTAAGTGTGTACGTATCTTTATGAATTGTGAACTAAGCACACACAGCCACACAATAATTACGGTTTCACACAAGTCTTAGCGGGTAATAATGTGTAAAAACGTCTGTAACGCCGCGGCATGCAGTTTACACTCCGCCTTAGTTATTACGTTATGAAGCTATAAAATGTCGGCGATGTGTGTACGGAATTATAACTTAGGTTTTAATTAGCCAATAAAAACAATTATGTGCGATAGAAATTTAATTAATAAACTACGTATACATTTTCATATTCATTGAATGCCTTTTTGGTCTAGTAACTGGAAAGAACGAGGAGGCCGTTGGCAGAGGGGAGTTCTTGTATTAACTAACTTATCCTAATGAACGGAACTAACTGTTGGATCATGATTAACCCATTACCGGCTCACTACAGAGCACGGGTCTCCTCTCAATATGAGAAGGGTTTGGCCATAGTCCACCACGCTGCCCATGTGCGGATTCGCAGACTTCACACGCCTTTGAGAACATTATGGAGTACTCTCAGGCGTGCAGGTTTCCTCACGATGTTTTCCTTCACCGTTGAAGTTTTTTTTTTTAATTAAAATATCACGTGAACTGTTGGTAATTTTTAATTATTTTCTTCTACTACAAGCAATCGCTCCTGGTGGTAAGTGTTTATGCAGACTAAGATTTCAGGCCGTTTAACCTGCTAGTGATATGGTAAACTCTAAATCGCTTGGCAGCATATCATTGTGAACTCAAAAATTATGAATTTCTAAATCGTTGTCGAGGATCGAACCCGGGACCTCCCGCAGCGCTTAACACTGTGCCAGCACGACGCACCGTGTGCGCTGTCGCATTATAAAGTTTTAGGTCCGGGGTTTGATTCTCAGCTCGAGTCTGGTCTACTGGGAGGCTTCGGCCGTGGTTAGTTACCATGTTAGTCACCAAGCGATTTAGTTCCGGCATGATGTCGCGTAGAAACCAATTAGGAGTATGGGCTGGCCATACCTCTAAGAGGTTCACCCGATATCATACTAAACTGCATCATCACTTACCATCAGGTGAGATTGCCGTCAAGGGCTAACATGTAGCATATAAAAAAGGGAGGTCGTCAAAAGGTTACGTCCTAACTAAATAAAACGAACGGATATGGTCTTGAAGATTCAACTGATTGGCTGACGCGCATTTGCTGACCCACAGCTGGTCACAGATCTTAAGTCTGTCTATATGCTGTGGTCATTTCCAGAAAGTCACTATCTCGTGTTTGTTCTTCTGAAATGTTTTTTGTTGTTTTTATATAGATAGTGACTAGTTTAAAGATCCAATAAAAATAAAATAAAAATAAATAAATACATTGCCACTGCTTGATTGGCGTTACGCATAGTCATCTAATATGTTTAGCGATAATCAGCAGGGGTAACGAGGGTACTTTTACTGGGCCAACCGAGGAATCGAACCCAGAACTTCGCACAGTCGAGCATGCTAGACCAACGAGTCATTACCTTTGTTGCCCTCAAAACGCAGAAGGTCTTAATGAAGACGCACATAAAAACAAAAAGCTATGGCGAGCGGCGGTGGGTGACAAAAATGCAATTTAAGTTATGCCATATTAAAAACTCAATTCTGCATCGGAACGACGCGAGAGCGATGCGCCGATACAAAAACGGGCATTCGATCTGCGAGACGTATAATTAGTCGCATGCTGCTTCTACCCGGCTTAAGGGCGGCTGCACGCGACATTCTTAATATAAACTCGAAGGAAAGAAAGAAAAAAAAAAAATAATTTTACGCGATATACATACTGTTATTACGACCTCTGTAACGCACAGCGCGCGCTGTCACATTATAAAGTTGGATTCGATTCCTGGCTCGAGTCTGGTCTGGTGGGAGGCTTAACCGTAGCTAGTTAATACCCTACCGACAAAGACGTGTCGCAAAGCGATTTAGCGGCACAATGTCGCGTAGAAACCAATTAGGAGTCTGGATTGATCATACCCCTAACAGTTTAGCCTGCTGCCATCTTAGACTGCATCATCACTTTCCAACAGGTGAGGTTGCCGTCAAGGGCTAACTTGTAGTGGATAAAAAAAATACTGTTCATAACATTATTTGACCTTATGCTGATATCAACTAAATAAAGGCAACCCACTTACAGTTGCCTTTATCCTTTCTCTTTGCAATCAGCTGCAGCAAGCTGGAGTTCCCAATGGGACCCTAAATATTATGGTATAATCACGGACGTGATGACATAACAAAATATAATAATAATTCACTTAACATAATATATCTATCTGGATTAGAATGATCAAAACAAAATAAAATGTCCAATTAACAATTCAGACAAAAGCTACACAAATTCGATTTCAGAAATAGTAATAAAAACTTTCAGATTAATTATATAAATGCAAAACTTTTTTCGCTTGTATCAACTTCTGCACCGATCTTGACGAAATTTGGCAAAGAGTTAGATGATATGCAATGCTATATAACCCGGATGCCTCTTAATTTTCTGTGACAAGTAATAAAAAATCTTGTCTTGTCTTTGTCTATCTTTCACGACGTAACAGCAAAATCCATCTTAACTAAAATTTACAGAGATAGCTTGTATCATGAATATGCACGATACTGTTTAGCCGGGGAAGTGAAAATTCGGAACAAACGCTCTTTTTGTACGTGTAGAACTTTAAACACTTGACAAAAGCTTTATTAGTTTTGAATTAGATATGTATTTATTAACTTTTCAAGAAGGCAACTACACTTAGAACTACCAAGCACCTATAAGAGCAAACTTGATAAAAACCGTTACCGTTGAATCACATTACACGTGGCTAAATTTATTACTACGATGTTTTACAAAAATTAGCAAATTCTCACGAAGTTTTTATAATTCTTAACATAATACACTAATTTGCAATTTGTTGTCATTATTTAATGTAAAACGTCAATGATAAGTGGACTTAAATGCAAACAGAGTCATCCTTGATTTAAAAACGATATAGGTTTAATTATACAGTATTTAGTAATTATTAATGTTTTATTAAAACCTAATATTTATTACTAGATGATGCAGACTTTGCACATTAAAAATACCTGGCGAATAATGAACATTTGCTATTGTATTCCCATTTTCGTTTTCCTGCCTAACATATAAATCTGATTTCAAAGAATCTTACCATTGTAAACTATAGCTATAATTGAGGTTATCGAAGTTGAGTTCAGTTCAATTCATGGATTTTATCGGGATGATAAGAAGCCTTAGAATTGAAAATGTTCGTTAAATAGATTTTCGGAAAAGGTCTAAACAAATGCACACAAATACATATTCAGACTTACATAAAAACATTCGCATTAATGTCAGTATGATACAAAATATGAAACCTCATTTTGTTTTTCTAAGTTGTGTTCTCAGCCTTAACAATACCAGTAACAACTGATTGTCTGACTTATTACAATCTCGTACTCCAATGTCATTCATTTCATAGAGATGTCTACATCGATTTACCTTTTTATCGTATTCTATTCGTTTTTTACTCGTCTTCATCAGTTTTATACCATATATTTTCATTATAGGAAAGACGTATTTATTATTCCTGAGCTTCATTCCCGATGGAAGCATTTGAGACAATTTATAAGCTCGAAGCTTTTTATGGTTTTCGAATTATCAAATAAATGTAATACGACCGGTTTGGACGGTGAAAGAAATCGCGTAGTGTGTGGTTCGCCTAAGTCACGAGCAATGTCCAGCTGGGAACTGTATATGGATCTTAATAATGATTTTAAACAATACGGCCTTGCGAGAGTCTGCAATTATCCGTACATTATCCATACCATACTGATGTCTAATATTACATATTGAAGATATACTTCTTTTGGTGCGTTATGAATATAAGATTAATTTGCACATTTCCGAACGTTACCAAATTTGCACGCGCAGAGAGGATACCAATACCGCTCTAGACTTTTTATATCTGCATTGCAAATCAATTTTAGCAATGTTTTTTTTTTCACGTTGGGAAATGCTTTTACGCATCACCTCCGGAGGCGACGCAAGCAAGACTGCGCCGCTTCCGACGGGGTATATGGGACTCCCCGGCGGCCAGGCTGGCGACCAGAATACCCACTAAAACCCGGCGATGCTCCTTCGCGTCGCCTGGTGGCTAGGTCACGGGAACACTTATGCACTTGACCGCGGCCCAGCCAATTAATAGCAATGAATATAATAAACAATTTTTTTTTATATACAAGGGTATCTAACCCTAAATAGTTCAGTTAATGTCTTCTTACTTGTTTTGACTTTTTTTTTCGAAACTAACTTTGTCTCTTGCCTTTGTATGTTATACCGCTAGATAGTTTTTGATAAAATGTAGCATGGTGATTGATGGTATCCTAGATAAATATATATATGACAAAAAAATAGTTCGAAAAATACATGAGCCTAGCCTAGCTGTTTTAAGTCGGTAAACTGTCATTTTTTTTGATTGCAGCTTGGTTAGTTGGGCTGGATTTACTCACTACTTTCTCTGAATTTTGTAGGACACCTCTTGAACCTTTCAATCTTAGGTTGCCCATAAAACTAGCTAACATTAAAAACTCTTTGGGTCACACCCAGTTGAAATCTCGAATCCTTCATTCGTAGTGTAGTATTCTCCATTTATATCATGTTAAGATCAATTTTATTCACATTTCGTGGGATAAATTTTGCACACTTAGTTTTTATTTGCATTAAAATGTAATTTATTGAAAGTAAACCAGCAAAATCTGTAAACAAAGGTTTAAATACTCAAAATTATATTACTTCTATTGCTCTCAAAAATGATATATGTGCAATGTCACATACTACTGGATTGCAGGCAAAGAACGTTCAATAAACATCAACGAGCGTTCACGGCCACTTAATTCGGCGTTTATCTCACAAACAAGAATTGAGAGCCATATTTTATGTGTCGATTATCCGCCAAGTGACGATTAATCGAATTAGAAATGCAAGATCCGATCTTATAAATAATCAACGCGTTAATTCGCAACACATGATTTACAATGAAGTGATTTAGCCTTCGCCACGCCGATAGCCGAATGTCCTATGTCGATGCGTGCAAAATCGACGCCGATACGTCGAATTCTTCGCGGAATCGGTTACCGCATCTACCAGTTTTTGTCGCGAATGTCCGACGAACCTCATCCTTGTACTGACGTATATCCCGATTCAGTTCCAGAACATCGCAACAGCGGTTATTGATTTCGCGTTTCAGTTAGGGATGATCCGTATTGGAGAAACATCGATTTAGATATCGATATGGCAACTGCCATTTGATTTAATTTCACTTATATCGCTTTTGTCTTAGTTTTTAATGTGTTATTGGAACGAAGTTCCTTATCGCGCGTTGTGAAAGGGGGCTAGACGGAAAAAAATCTTACGAAAAGTTGTCACGACTGTTGTACTATTGTAAGCTGTGCGGCGTCGCATGTTTCTCTGTCTGTCTCTCTCTCTTTTATAGAAAGCAAGCCAGATATTATCATTTCTATTTCGCATTGAACAGTGTGGTGTCGCGACGATTATTTTTGTTGAGTGTATACAGGTTTTTTGTAAATAATAAATAATAAAAAATAATAATAATAATGAATCCTGACAGTGTTTCTGCACAAGTTCCGGATATTGCTGATGGAGTACAAAATTGAGCCTACTGATTAAGTTTATATAACATTATATTTGTTAATAATAAAAAAAAAAATATTATAACTTAAATAAAATAAAATTTTATTACAATTCCTTCACTAATTAATCGAAAGGAACTTCGTTCCACCCGGGTGTCCCTTGACACCTCTCAAGTTTTATTTTATTTTGTTTTAGGTTGGTATATTATGTTAAGTTAGTTGTTATTATATTTTGTTATGTCATCAATTCCGTGATTGTATCAATATTAAAGATTCCACTGGAAACGCTGCATCTGATGTTGAATGGGTTGCCTGTATTGTTATTTTTATTTTTATACACAACAAGTTAGCTCTTGACGGCTATCTCACCTGGTGGTAAGAGATGATGCTGTCTTGGATGGTAGTGGGCTAACCTGTTAGGAGTATGGTAAACCCACGCTCCTAATTGGTTCCTACGCAACATTGTGCCGGAACGCTAAATCGCTTGGCGACACGTTTTTCCCGGGTGGTGACTAGCCACGACCGAAGCCTCCCACCAGACAAAACATAGTCGATATAATAAGGGTCAAATTATGTTATGAACGCCTGCATATCAAAAAAACTTGCTTTCTTCTTTCTTTCTTACAATTCTATAGTTCACTAATTTCTACACTAACCTGCATTGACACTACTCAGTCAATAAGTATGGCTGTACTTTCATAATGCTAATGCATAATGTGGAAAAGGATCACAATATTTTTAGACTTCATATCAAAAATTATAGGCATAATAATTGACGTTCAACATCCGTTTTCATGCCGTTTATACCATTAAAGAGACACCTTATACCATTACAGAGCATCGTATCAAGGCTTTCCGTCATGGGCAGATCTTCTGCAAGATATACATATATGAGACTATGCTTAAGAGCTATTTTTTCTTGTTCCTTTATACGTCTGCGAGTTAAGTTGTTGATATCGAATGGGAATAAAACACATGTACATAGCTTTCTCGTTTCTCTATTATATGCACCTCTCAGTTATCTGAGAAAATTCGGTAAACCAACTTACTGTGTCAACCGGCACAACGAGTTATCAAATGACCTTCTCTGTGTCTCTATGACATCTAGAGTACACATTGTACCGTAAGAGTGGTTTTACCTGACTGGTTGGACGGGTTCAATCACTGCGATCAGCTTTGAATTTTTGGAAGAAGTACTCTTCTTATACAAGTATTATAAAGTTATATAACTCTTACTGATGTGTATTAGCTCTAAGTAGCTATGTGATAGGGAGGCCGGCTTTTTTACTTTGAGGTATGGGGTCAATCCCTCCAGGGGCAATAAATTAAAACTGGGTTGACGTTTATATTTTGTTATTCAATGTCATGCCATTCGAACGATCTGGAACTTTAAGGCAATAAAAATATTTTATGTTTAATTTCCAAACTTTTATGATTCTCTGAGGTATGATTTTGTCATGACCAGTAAAGAAACACATATAATAGAATTATCAATTTGTTAGTGATATATAATAGTGTTATATTATTCTATGATATGATATTGATGTTAAAATGTTAATTTTTTGAAATTTTAAAGATTAACACAATTCTCAATGAAATTTATGGGTATCAACTATTTTATTTTAAAAACCGCTTACATATTATAACCGCCATAATTCGAATAACCCAATAGGAATGGCCGAAAAATTGATAATTCTGTATGAGAATTGCTATTTCGAATTATTTTTAATAGATGGTCGTTCACAGGGTTACTCCAAATATAGATTACAAATATAGACTTTTTTTATTGGACCATTAAACTGGTAATAATCGAAAGTAAATGAGAAAAACGTAGATAAAGAATCATACATAAGGAACCTTCTAGAAATAAAACAGCATGCGAAACTAAAATTGATCTAAATTAAATTAAATGAATCCAATTATTTGTGTCTTGTATGCATACAATCAATGTTTACCAAAATTACAATTAAGATTTATTATTTACTTACAGTAAGGAAGAAGAAGCATATGAAGAAGAGATAGAATGGGAAAGAGATTAGTAGTTAGTGTATTTTTTTTTTATTACCACAAGTTAGCCCTTGACTGCATCTCACCTGATGGTAAGTGATGATGCGTATGATAAGTATGGTAAACTCATACTTCTAATTTCTACACGACATCGTGCCGGAATGCTAAGTCGCTTGGCGACACGTCTTTGTCGGTAGGGTAACTAGCCACGGCCGAAGCCTCCCACCCGACCAGACTCGAGCCGGGAATCGAACCCAGGACCTCCAACTTTATAATGCGACAGTGCGCCACGGAGGTCGACGAAAAGTATTATGGAAATAGACAATTTTTTTAACATTATCGATTTTTATCACAATCGAAATCAATGTTATGCTATCGATATTTTTAACGCAACATTGAGGTATATACTCGTGTGTTTAACACGGATCATCTCTACCTTTCATCAAAATTTCATCTTTCATCAGACCTTTTGATATTGGAAACCGTCATTCGAACAGGGTGGCAAATTGCTCCTTTTTCCATGCCAACTGTTTGAACATCGGCGGAATTTATATGTGAAATGTCCGAGACGACAAAAAATGGATTCCATTTAATTATGGACGATTTTAAAATCTGTGAACAATGCGAACGATCCTTTGTAGTCGCGTTTCGTTTTTATTAATGACGAGGCTAATTTGATAATTTCTTATTGAAATCCTGGGACGAGTCTCCAACTGATAGCGGTCGTATAATGATTTAGGGAGCAAGATATTAGGATTGTTTTAAACCAATTTCTACGTAATGTTTTTGCTGTGATACTGTTGAGTACCTTGATAGGGATTATAGTGTTGTTTTTGTTTGTTATAACTTTGTTTGAAAATTTTGTTTTACTATCATTTTATTATCCAATGGTCTTATTATATTACTTTCAATGATATCGATTGTGTTATATTTGTGATAGTCTTCCAAGGCACTAGCCCAGAAGACTAAAACCAGCCTAGAGATGGGCATTGTCTTCACAATGCCCATCTCTGGGCTGGTTTTGAAAATATCTTAATAGAAGAAATCAATACCTAGCACGTTTTCACGAAACACTTGAATCGAATCCAGGAGTTGTGATCCTGGCATCCAGGTTGTTGTCCAGGCATCAAACGCCCCATTTAATTTTTTTTTTTTTTATATTTTTTTTATTTGTATTATTTTTGTACCATATTTGTGATAATAAACACTTACATAAGAGGTATACAAAAAAAAGCTTATGTCTTCCAGCTACCCTGATATATTTTTTAATTAGTTAAATGAAAGAGCAACAAACAAACAAAAATATTTTCTTAACATTCCTAACATTGACGCATAATAGTACCAGGGTACTATGGAGTTGAAGGATATTATAATATTTAGCATTGTTAGTAAAAAATTTATAACACGCCACCGGGTTACAACTGTGTTTCCGACAAACATTTTGTATTCGCAATTAATATTAGGAACATGTCGTCGCCACGGAGCGGCGTCAGCGGTCAGATATTGGAGATTTATGTGTATTTATGTGGCCGGGAAGGCTAAAAGCCCCAGAGTCAAAACACGATAAGTGCTCACGTATAATTAGTGGCCACGCGACCACCGGACGTGGTGGTGGATTTTTCGAATTTTTAGACGATTACCTACATTCTTTACGTTTGGAATAACCAATAAGGTCATGCGAGAATAATAATAACTTAACATGAATAATAGAATCAATTTGCCCGGCTTCTTAAGTTGAGTTCTATAGTTAATTAGTATTAAAATGGGAGAGATTTATGTCAGACCACTTTGTCTCGTTTTTAACTTTTAGGCAACGATCGCTCTCTATAGATCTCGGAATTAGTGTTAAAACGCGATGTTAAATAGCCTATATCTACCTCAACATTTAGGCTATATAATCCAAAACGGTCTATTACAATCCAATTGGCAGTTCCAGAGATAAAACGTACAGAACTAAATAATATATTTTAGTTGTGATGTTTAAATATTTATTTATTTTTTAAGATTTTTAGTTGTAGGTTAATCTAAGTTTTATTTTAAGTTTTATGTAAAATGTTTGATTTATATTAAAGAACTAAAAGTACGTAGATACAGACAGGCGGTAATTAAAAAACATGTGGTGTTTTTTTATAGTAAGACTTCCCTATAATATGTAAGTACCCGATCGATAAGTAGATACCTGGTATAAGATATCTATTTGTCAATGAAATTAGCGAAATATTTTTATTCTAAAATAAAGTGATAAAAATTTATACAATATCAAGTAAAACAGTCCAAGCATGTTATTTATATAACACTTCTATTTTTAACTATTCATATATTATATCTCGTTTTGCTTATTATTAAGCTATTTCAGTTCTTGTGACATAACTTTAAAATCCATTAACGTTTAATATAGGCGAATTTTATTGCAAGGCATATTAAAATGATATTAAATAAAGCGGGTACTTAAAATGGACAAGATAATATTAAATATTATTATGCTAATGAGGCATCCGTGTATAATAATATCCGTTAATAATAATGAGAGATAGAGATTTCTATTTTTTTTTTATACGTGACTAGCTGTTACCCGAAACGTGTTCGGCGCAGAATGTCTGATTTTCCCGCGCTTTGGAATAAGTTTGTGAAAAGCTTGGGGAGTCCTTTTCATGACTGACTGAAAAAAATCGGTTTCGGTGGAAATTAAGGACTTCCTTCCCAAAAGAATATTATTATAAAAAAAAAACCCCGACCTACATGTTAATTCAGTAATTAAACGAGTAAATAATTTAATCCTTAATAATTGAATTCTTCCGAATAATATGTTTACGGCAGGGCCGTACCAGGAGATTAGAATTTGGAAGGAGTTTTAACCAATTAGATGTTTCATTCGTACTTACTTAGAAAAAAGACGGGTTGCACTCCGGGAGTGCCGGCAGAAGTGAAAACTTGATTATTAACGTTGAGCATGTTTGATATTTTGGAATGGTTAGGGAATAATTTTGCACCAATTGCTTTATCAGTATAAAAGTACTATCATTTATGTGGTAGAATACAATATTCATTTATTGCGCTATCGTACACAAACATGACAATTTATATTACATTAAAAATTTAACACTAAAACTATTACAATTATTTTACATTAAAAAGTTTATCTCTCCGAAAAATCAACTTTCATCCATAATTTCAACGACTTTTTCACCATCATCATTACCAGAACTATCCATGGATGCGCGTGGCACGCTGTAACATACACGAACATTCGCGCAAGCGCCCTGCGCTGCCTAAACGAAACAGTAGGCCCAGGCATACATTTTCGCCGCGCTGTAGACAGGGGATAACTGTCTACTCTCCATCCGTCTTACGCTTTTTCGATCAGGTCACGTGTCCTGACGCGAGTTTAAGATTTTATACCCATTACAGAAAAAGTGCTCAACGCCGCTAAAGAAGTTTTCACTTCAATAAAATATTTTGTTACATTTTCGGTTCTTGGATACGATCATTCTATTTTACGTTTACAATTATATACCTAAATGTAGAAAGCTTGCCCCTTTCTAAATGACTTCCCGGCAAAGCAGCCTAATTATGAAGAAGCAACGGTACATTATCGTTCTCACTTTATACTATACGCCCCTAGTAGGTTTTTATTTTATATACTACAACTAAGCCTTTGTCCGTAATCTCATCTGGAGATGATGCAGTCTAAGATGGTAGCGGGCTAACCTGTTAGGGGTATGGTAGTCCCATACTCCTAATTGGTTTCTACGCGTCTACCTGCCGGAACGCTAAATCGCTTGGCACATATTTATCGGTTACTAGGCACTCTCGAAACCTCCTATAAGACCAGTCGAACCTTGGACCTACAAGTTTATTATGCGACATCGCGCCATAGAAGTCGTCGATGGTGTTAGAATAATAAGGGTTTGATTGTATTATAAAGAAAGAATTTAAATTGAAGAATATCGCCTCACGGCGTTCTGCTAAGTGTGGGAATATAGATACCTAGGTAAGATTCTTCTCATGGGAGACTAGCTCATTAGAAATAAATCGATATTATAAGCAGGTACGACGTTATGAGCTATTTACATTTATATAAATTATGCAATTCTCATAATGGTAACTCATAAAAATAATAATTATGAATCAACGATTTTATTGAAATACTAACGGTTACGCACGACTATGGCCGCGCGGAATTTTTGTTTTCCGTGTCACCGTTGAAGGTGAGTGACAAAGTTCTCTTATAGCCAAACTAAAAATTACGTTGACATCGCCCTAAAGTCTCATGTTAACAACAAACACGATCTCATAAAAGGAGTTTTTTTTAATAATTGAATTATAATAATTAAATTAATTGATTTGCTAATTATAATTATTTAATTAAATACCCAGCATACATTGCAATGCCAAGTGAACATTAAACATTTATATTTCGATTTTTTGGGAAATTACTAGGGTCGGGTGTTCAAAGATCTGATCTAATCTGATGCATTACGAATTGTACCGCGTGGAGGACAAACGTACGGTCACTGATCTTTATTTATCATATTACGAATACAAAACTAGAATAGAAAAATACAAACGTTTATCTTTATCTTTTATCCTATTTGATATACGATGGATTTTATGATAATGACATTTCATTGTGATATTTCTTGATTAATGTATTGTTTTAATTTTACATAATGTGTGAAAATTATTGAATATAAAACCATTTTGTCGATTGTCGTGGGGCTAATTGGAACCAATTACCCGTTAATGCTGTTATAGAAATGTAACGAAAGTTTTCATATGATATATCAGTATAAGTATATAATTAAACAAGTATTTATCATAATAATCTTTTCAATATCAGTATTATAATTGCATACGTAAGTATGTATTTTTCCTCATAGCAATATCGAAAATAATCGTCAATAATGTCGTTATATTTTCGCATAAAATAACATAGATAAGTTGCTCTCTTGCCCGAAGGGTTCCGTATCGAGATTTTTAGTATGTTTTTCAACTTTATCGGGCAAAAAAAAAAATACATAAGTCAAATTTAATGCTGAAAACATTCTCCGCCAGGCAACTTGGATTATGCAGAAATAACCATGGTAGGCGAAATATATATATACACCTATGTACTCCATACAGTAATATAATAGTAAATAAATACCAACAAATAATTAATAATATATATATTATTAATAAAATAAAATACGTTTTGATTCAATATATATATATATATATCTATATATTATTTATTTATTCGGTCAATTCAAATCTTGTTTATCATGACAGATCATCTAATGTCAGTGAACCGATGCGGGTCTGCTGAACCCATCCAAATCGGTATCATAGCAAATTAAGCCGAATTTTCATTGTATATTATGGAGTTTTTATTTATACACTACAAGTTAGCCCTTGACGGCAATCTCACGTAATGGTAAGTGATGATACAGACTAAGATGGTAGCGGGCTAATCTGTTAGTGGTATGGTTAGCCCATAATCCTAATTCGTTTCTACGTGACATCATGCCGGAATAAATAAATCGCTTGGCGACACGTCTTTGTCGTGACCAGCCACGGTGGAAGCCTTCCACCAGACCAGACTCGAGCAGAATCGAACCCAAGACCACCAACTTTATAATGCGACAGCGCACGCACTGCGGAGGTCGTCAAAAGTTTACAAAGTAACGCCTCTACCTCTATCTTTAATACCAAAGAAATGTCACCCAAAGCACGCTCACATACCGTAGACACCGTCTACTGTCAGTGCATTGTCTGGCATTCCACAGACATCCCTGCAGCTCAGAGAAGCCGCTTTATCTGCGGCGCCTACGACAAATTACGTCGGCTTCGAAAAGTGGCCTTATCACAAAACGTTACAACCCGTGTTCGGTGCTTGCCACGCTTGCGTCTCTCCATTTAAAAGTAGGTACCTTCGATCAAATAATATACTAGATGTGCCAGTTCTCCAATCAATGAAATCATTATATACAAATTGTAGATAGATAGATAGATAAAGTCTTTATTGCACATTACATAACTTAGATTCTTTAACAAATAAATACAAAAAATAGATAACATAAAACAAACGTAAAATTAGTAGTAGTAGTAAAAATAACAAAAAAATAATATAAAGACATATACTTTACATTGTTATAAATATATATGAATAATGAGCAATTGCAATATATATATATAGATACAAATATTTATTATTATATCAGACAAGTAATGGTCTTTCAAACGATTTTTGAGGTACTTAGTAGTGATGTAATTAGGCTGATTGTAACTGTCGTGGTTGCTATCAATTTTCCCTAGATAAAAAGTTAATCCAGGGTATAATATCTAAATATATCTTAGTATTAACGAAGTTATACATATACATACATACAAACATACGTACACACTAACATACAAAATTGTTTTTTTTTGGACTGACTATTAGCGTAACCGGGCTGTTTGGCGAGCTTCGAAAAGAAGCTCTGCAAGAAGAAATTTTGAGCCCTAGGGCTTGAAGAAACTAAAAGAACGTCTGCCTAAGGGCGCCTCCTGTGAGGCCGAACCTAGGCTTAGGCGTCGAAATAATATTAGTGTGACTTTTACCACAGTACGAATTACCATCGTTGATGACACAACTAGAACGGTATACTTTTACAATGAGATTTTTATTGCCGCTGCATATCTGGTGCACTGTTGATCGAGGATCGGAATTCTAAGGAATTTTAAGCGTGAATTTATTCGATGGCGTAGGGAAATCATGTACAACTTAATAGAAATGAGCGTATGGTGTGTTTATTACTTGATTATACTTTATTGATACAAGCGGCCCAAGATCGTGGAAATTCCCTACAAAAGACCTATGTCCAGCAGTGGACGTCAATCGGTTGAAATGATGATGATGATGGTGATGACTTCTCTTAAGGGTCTTATTGTTAGTGTGCATTAAGAATGTCTTATCACAAAACGGTTTTGTCTGAAGACTACCCAGTTGTCAATCTTTTGATACCGCTGCAGAAATAAATAAAACGAGCACGTAAAAAAAATAAGCACGATTTATATTTATAAAGGCATTTGATAAGCTTAAAATCCATAATAATTTCAATTCGCACTTCTTGGAAAAATAAATAAATTATTGAGAAATTTTCGTACGAGAAGAGTAAAGTAAAGAGAAGTGTAAATGAATTTTTACGCGAAAGAATTATTATTTTATTGTAAAATTAATTAAGTACCTACTTGTCAACTGTTATGTTTTCATCGCGTGGTTAGAATCCACTAAAATATGTAGTTTTAATTAGTTGATATTAATAAAGGATCAATAAATAAAGATTGAGGTGTAATTAAGCAATTTAATCGATGCTTTTTTTGTCATCTCACATAGCTTCAACTCTAATTTCGCCCGATACAGTTTTTTACACACATATTTTAGAGTTATCTATCTTATTATACCTAGTTCCATGTCTCTAATTATTGATATATATGTTAAGATACGGCGCTTTCGACGTTTGGCTGTCATGATTTTAACATGAAAGTTCAAAGCATAATCATTAATAAAACATAACACTCGAGACAATGTTGCGACAATTACTTTTTAATTAATTTGCATAAGTAGGTACTTCTTGCAACCATTCACTACATATGCTTTTACGTACATATACATTTCATGATCAACCCATTGCCGGCTCACTACAGAGCATGGGTCTCCTCTCAATATGAGAAGGGTTTGGCCATAGTCCACCACGCTGGCCATGTGCGGATTGGCAGACTTCACAGGCCTTCGAGAACATTATGGAGAACTCTCAGGCATCCAGGTTTCCTCACGATGTTTTCCTTCACCGTTGAACAAGTGATATTTTGATTGCTTAAAAACGCACATAACTCCGAAAGGTTAGAGGTGCGTGCCCGGGTTCGAACCACCGACCTCTGATTGGAAGGAGGACGAAACTATAAAACTCGTTATTAACACTTGTACTGAATAAGCATGCCGTCGCAGGTAGCTCTTAATTTCGCCGGTAAAGTTTTTGTGGCGCGCTCATTTTAGGGTTATCTGCGTTAGTACGGCTGCATGCCTCTATCACATTTTTTTGTTTCTCGTTGGGTTGTGACTCGTGAGTGGTCGCAAGAATCTCTCGTTAGTCTGACGCTGGAAATTGTTTATGATTGTTTTACTACGATTTGTAAGGATTCAAACAATTAAGCTGTTTTGTTTTAACTCAAACTCACCCGTTTAATCTAACGGTGATAGCCGAGTGCAGCCTCCTAAACAGAGGTCGGCGGTTCGAATCCGGGCACGCCCCTCTACCTTTTCGGAGTTTTGTGCGTTTTAAAAAAATTCAAATATCACTTGCTTCAACGGTGAACGAAAACATCGTGAGGAAACCTGCACGTCTCAGAGTTCTCCATAATGTTCTCAAAGGCGTGTGGAGTCTGCCAATCCGCACATGGCCAGCGTGGTGGACTATGGCCAAACCCTTCTCATATTGAGAGGAGACCCGTGCTCTGTGTTTATATAAATGCACGGCATATGCTGAGCTGTATACCTTTTCTGGTTGATGTTACAGACAGACATAACGTTTGTGCATTAGAATAAGATGTACTGTTTGTAAAACAATATGAGAATAGACACATTTTCTTTCTTTATTTTTTTCTATTGGGTACTGTTGCGTAAACACTGTCAAAAAATGTGGCTCAGCTATCAGTCGAAGAGGTGGTTCTGACGACATCAGTGACGCAGTGCGTGTGCTATCGCATTATAAAGTTGGAGGTCCTGGGTGCGATTCCCGGCTCGAGTCTGGTCTGGTGGCGAGGCTTCGGCCGTGGCTAGTTACCAGCCTACCGACAAAGACGATTAGCGTTACCAAGCGATTTAGCGTTCCGGCACGATATCGCTTAGAACCCAATTAGGAGCGTGGGCTTACCATACTCCTAACAGGTTAGCCCGCTACCAACCTAGACAGCATCATCACTTACCACCCGTAGAGATAGCCGTCAAGGGCTATCTTGTAGTCTATAAAAAGTCTAGCTTTTGGTCGAGCCGAGTCCAACATTTATTCTTGTGGTGTGGAATTGTTTATAGGGATATTCTAACCATGAAAAAATTCAAATGATATCCTATGACGTCCAAACATAAATAATGATATAAAAAGAATGACATACTAGACTTATGACAAGAGACATTAATTTGTCTTTATTTTCGTTCTATGTGTAACTGTTTCTTATTTACGCCTGTTAATAAGCATCCAGTGTAAATAGATTAAAAAAATATACCTGTTTAAAAAGGTCTAAGATTGCCTATGTGGGTATATTAAAACTTTTACGAAAACTCATATTAAATATTTTATTTATTTTTAAGATTTTAGGTTAATATAAGTTTTATTTTAAGTTATATAATTACTATTTGTTCTTAAAATATAATACATATTTTTTTTTTTTTTCGGACTGTCTATTAGCTGTACAAACCCTATTGGTTGCCACAGCGTAACCGGGCTGTTTGGCGAGCTTTGGAAAGAAGCTCTGCCAGAAGAAATTTTGAGCCCTAGGGCTCGAAGAAACTATGGGAACGACTGCCTAAGGGCGCCTCCTTTGAGGCCGAACCTCGGCTTATGCGACGTTTGGGATAACGGGGGGGTCGGACGGTGAGTGGTCCGTACGTCTCTGAGGCCGTGGATGGAGCCCACGTCCGGATGACGTAAGATAGCGGGGACCTCGTCTTCGCCGGCGAAGACGGTGTGTAGCGTATGATTGTGTGGTAGGTGGTACGAGTGTGTTGTCAGTAGTCATCTGATCGTCAGGGTCATGAAGGATATGTTTAGGTCTCCTCTTTCGGAGAGGAGCGCTTAGGTCGGGGGAGTATAATACATATGTTTTAATTTGGTACTATGTAAATGTATCTATGTGAATTCTGTACGTCCGTATCTGATATATCTATAGCCTATTTAAATTAATATTTTATATATAAGTAACGTTACATTAAATACTACGTATGATTGGTCCTTTGGTTTCTATAAAACAATATTTTTGAAATTTATTTTTATTTCTCAAATAAACACACATCATTATTTCTTCATAATTATTGTCACTAATATTATGTATGACGGCAATCAGAGAGATTCTTTGCCCGAAACTACCCACGTTTACCTAAATTACCGACGAAGACACGCACCCGCCCCGTAGTCATCCTATATGTATAATAAAAAAACAGCTTAAATATGTGTATGGATTAACATAAGATTTCGTTTTAGACTGTAAACAGTCCCTAATTTAGAAGTTTTAGATCTTTGACAGACAGAAAGACAGATGGATAAAGTCCAATGAAACACCGCTACGTCAATAAATACGTAGGTACCTACTTATTTGATGGCTGCACGCAACATAGTCAATTAAAAACTGGCTAGTGTCATTTATTATCCTATTAAGCCATTTACGCCGTAAAAGTTGCCTTTTTCGATTTAATAAGTAAAGTCTCTAGTTTTTCTGTCCGCGCAGTTGCCAATTGCGATAACTAACAGAACTTGGCAAACATAATTAAGACATAAACCAGTCTTGTAATTTAGTGAATTCTTAACAACTGTATAAAAGTGCAATTAAATGCCTTTAGGACCCTCGCAAACCACAGGCTTTTGATCCCCCGCCGATATTATGATCGGATCGGAGTTAGTCGCGCTTACTCTGTGTCGACTGAAACAATGTCGGTTACTAGCAGACTTATTAAGGTATGTAAATGTGATTTTCCACGACAATTTTTTGTTCTACGACCTGTGCTAAGATCTACTCAACCTCTAAAAGCTTTTCAAGGTTTGAGCTTAATAATAAGTAGACTCAAACTTTCTTCAAGAATTGGACAATCGTTTTTTTTATACACTACAAGTTAGCCCTTGACGGTAATCTCATGAGTGGTACGTGATGATGCAGTCTAGGATAATCTAGAATCTGTTAGAGGTATGGTAAACCGACACTCCTAATTGGTTCGGCCGAAGCCTCCTACCACACCAGACTTGAGCCGGGAATAGAACCCGGGACCTCCAACTTTATAATGCGACAGCGCCACGCGCCACGGAAGTCGTCAAGAATTATGGAAAATATTTTCAAATGTGATTATTATTTTCAGAGATATGTACACACCTTCAAACAAAGGTCACTGTTCTACTTTATTGTATATCCATGCTCAAATTATCGTAAATTATTCTAAGCATTGAGCAATAATATATAACGGGCATATATGATAATATGCCCGTTATATATTATTGCTCAATGCAATTAAATTATCAAAATTATTATTGTATTATATAAATATTAGAAACTATCGTTTATTATCGTTTTATTTACAGTTTTTACATATTTAGTTTAACAACTTAAATTAAACTATCGGCCGATCAAAAGTTTGCGGTCTGCGCGCACTCTTAGTATGCAATCAAATGCCTTTATAAGTTCAGATTGCTGAATAGCTCCATTACGTGCAACACTAATAAATTGATTAAATGAAATAATGACATGAGCCGGTATAAAGGGAATACGAAATTGATATTTGTAAAAAAAAACATTCAGCTTTTATGATTTTTTATTTGTATATATTTGTGTAAGTGTAAACCTTCAATCAAAAATAAAACCGTCGGTTCCGCAATTTAACACAGTATACAATTGCTTGAAATTTGGAAATCTTTAGACTTTGAATTAATTATGTGTACATATGTACTTTTAGAATTTTAGGTATTATATAAAACAGATTCTTTCTAATATAGACACTAAAATGTTAAATAAACTAAAAAGTTAAACTTAAAAATTTTACTTAATTAAATAACAATATCTATTGAAATTATATAAAACTCCTTATATCCATCATAAATATACCTCAAGTTATATTTTAAACAAAGAAAAAAGTTATATTTAATCGAAATATTTAATACTTTGTTTCGAAATTGTTCACATCCGGAAACTGGATTTATACTATTTTTATACTTTATATATTGAACTTGACATTGATGTTAATATGACAGTATACGAAAAAAAAACAATTACCTAGGTGTGTACATTTCACTCTATTATAAACAAATTTTCGAATTTTCTATTTTCCCGTCTGTTTGTCGTGACAACATAAAATAAAAACTATTGACAATAATGATGAAATAGGTGTCACATTTACTATTGTGATACCTAACAATTAATTTACATTCCGTGTGTACAATATATTTCAATTATAATTTGACTTTTTGTAGACAACTCTATAAAATGAAATTGTTAAAAAAATCTGTAATAATACATAGTAAAGGTAATAGTTATTGTAATTTTGCATAATGCAACACGAAGTTTGTAACACCAACTGTCATAACAACAACAGAGCATGTTCTAATAAAATGATCGTACAAACGAAAATGATTGAGAACAATAAATAAATCACAATAGAAGAGAAAACGCTTAGTTTGACGTTAACAAAATGATAGATTTTACAATGTTTGAAGTTAATACTGTTCGTATTGCAAAATAAGAATTAAACCGTTGACTTTAATCTACTTAAATCTCATTAATGTGAAAGATTGGATGTTTGCAACTTCTTTGTGACACAGCGAATTAACTAGGTATGATCCCGATTGACAAATTCGCTACCTGACCTATAAATTAATTTTCGTAAACATCTACAAGTACGTAGTAGATACATGGTGCCCCTTTTTTATACAGAGAAAATGCCTAACGCTTACCACCCCATTAGGAAAACGGAGTGGTTATGTGGGGCTTGCTAAAAAGATATATTTTAGTTATTAATACTATAAGTTATTAATACCCTGACATTTTATTTCTCTTCCAAGACCAAATTTTGAAGCTCACGAAAAATTTGGGGACAAAGTTATATAATACAAAAAAAATTTAGTATATTAATTTAGTAAGAAATTAAAATTAGACTGTTGCTGTCGAATGGTACCATCTTTTTTTGGTCTGTTGATATTTTGTTTCATTAGTTCTATGAACTCATATTTGTGCAAAAAGCTATATAACATTTGTGTTATTGCAATAATATCTTAGAGTGCAGAGACCTTCTAATAAAATTGATTTTTAAATAAAAATATAAATTAAAAAAAATATATTGTTGTGACTACATGAGCCGATAGATGGCGATAGTTACGTTATTTGCCTTATTAGCGCGTGATCCATAAGTTTTATAAGAATCTACTAATGGTAATTAAACGAGAGGAATAAAATTGATTTCTATAGGCTAACATAAATGGTGCTTAAACATATAGTCAAACAAACAGCTTCGATTTAGCTATAGGCTAACTTTTAACTAGCAATCATGGTTCGCTACCCAATGTGGTAAGCCTAAATGCCTTGCCATCAATCTGAATGTTCTTTGTGGAAAGAAATATTAACGACTCCATTCCCACTTATATTTGTCAATATACAGTTGAGATTATAAAAGCTTTAGTTAAGTATCCAACTACTAATTGAAATGTGTTAGTCAAACAACACTCACCACTACGCAACACGCGGGGGACGCTTTGAATAAATGGGCCCAATACAGTTTATCCACTCAACGTTAGATGTAACCGACTAATTACAGAACAGGCTAATAAATGAAAACATCAATTAATAACAAGGGGAGAGGCAGGCGGGCGCGAAGCTGCGGCGCTCACAACTGGTTTCGAGAATCAAGAAGCGATCGCCGCGTGCATCATCCATAATTCAAATAAAACATGGGCTCCAGACCCCGCCCCTGCGGCACGCCAGCCAATGGCCTCAATACTGCGCTCGCTCCGCAACTCCGCCTGCTACAAACTCACTTTCCCTTCGCTAGTATAAAATTAGCCCTCTTAAGTTTTATCATTAAATAAATATGCGCCAACATTATTATCCCGAAGTAACTTTTGCTGGTCGTTTCTGTCGAACGCTGCACTCTAATTGCCCGTGGGTGCCGATTGATTATTTGCAATATTTAATTAATAGCAATCGTGGCTCCGATGTTCACGATAAGGCTCGTAATACCGCTTTGGGATTAGCAATTATTGCTGAGCGGTAAATGAAAATTAAATCTTACTTAGAAAAGCAGTGCAATTGCTTGGCAATTAACTTAAGATTGATTACCGATACATTTACTGTTTTATTTTAATTGCATGAGTTTTCTGTTTTGTTGTTGTAGGTCGAGTGAATTAGAAAAAATAACCAACAATACAATATTGGAAAAAGTATATTAAATTATTTTTCAAATCTATTACCTTGACTCAATCCTGAACACACATAGGTAGGGTTTGTGTAAGATTTATTAAATAGAATTATTGAACGGGCTTTGTGCCAGAGAGTCACCGGCCACTGAGATCCCTATAGTAGTCAAGGTTGGCAACAAGATGATTTTAGTAAGTATCCAACAGAAGCCAAGCCTTAGAAGCTAGTTATCTATCCACAGATATCTCCGCAGTCACCAAATAACTTAATTGATTTCTATAAAGTGTCGACTGAAAATGTATCATGAACATTTCATTTTACATTATAGTCCACATCCATATCGAGCTGTAGGGTGTTCTTTACTACTTTTTGAAGGATTAAGATATTTTTATAAAATTACTCAGGTCATTAGTACACAAACAACAATTTTAGTAGATGACATTTAACCGGAAATTCCTCGTGAATTTATCTGTTTCAATATTTTCAAAAGGCGTATTGACGTGAAGATAAATGAGCCAACGGTTCTGCCTCAGCCCAATGTCATGACAATCACGAGCGTGACCACTTTACTCATAAACAACTGATTTATTTTCGGACATTGTGTTTGATGGCTGACATTTACCTTAGTCCTCATTGATAAGATTAGTTTGAACTGGTAAAAGGATATTTGATTGTTTTATTCCTATAAGTCTTTTATAAAAGCTCGATTGCATGTTAGGTCCTGTTTGTGGTTACCAATTTTGCGGTGTCAATTAATAACTCTTATTCGCAAAAACAGTTCTTAAAGAATTGAATGTGTCCTTAAATTATTCTTACAAAATGAACTGAAATTGTTATGTAAAGTGAAGATATGGTGGATATTGAGACAGATAAGTTGATTTAAATAAAGGAAAGGGGTTTATCAAAATCTAAATTTTCACTAAATACTATTAATAAAACATGAATTTAATACATTTTAGAAAGTTCAATTTGTTGAAACCAATGCAATCTGAGGCTAATTTAATAATGTAATCAACTAAAGAGTAGGTTACTCAATAGTTATACAAATTGGGTGTCTTACAGGAATGCAAAATCTCTTCACCATATCTGCACCTTTGTTATAATTGCCTTTGTAGCACTCAGTGACTCACTTTGGGCTACTTTTTTGCTGAACAATAGCTCTCTTTGTTGGCACAATTTGTCAGTTTGTTGTCCTACCGAGCTTCTCTAGACGACGCAAAAAATGTGCCCCTTTCGGAAGTTGCTAATAATAAGGCGCCATCGGTAGCTTTGTCTTCTTGTTTTTTTGTATATTCACGTTAAGAATTATAGATATCGCAATTTTTTTATTATCAAGGTATAGAATGGGTCAAATTTAATGTTGTAGTTTGATATCACATAAGAGACTTTTTTGTTTAAGACTTTTTGTCTTGTCGCCAGTAACTTACACACTCTTACCGTGAGTTTTGAATCACTGAGATTGTTAAATTTATAACATGTGGTGGCTGTGTGAAATCAGTCAGCAGGCAGTCAGTCAGTTTAAAGCAAAATTTCGGCCTGATTTTATTCAATTGAGTTAGCTAGAGGCCAGTTACGTATACAATTCGAAATTAATGGAGTAAAATCCAAGATTTCATCACACATATCGTTAGGCGAAACTTCCCCTTGATCATTTATAATTTAACTTTTAGCCCAATTGTTATGAATACTTTTGAAAAGAGGCAGATTTTGATCTTTAATCCGCTATTCAATACTCTTAGGGGTGTATTTTCATGAAAAATGCGCTCATGAAAAATGACGGATCTTATACAAACTTCCTCATACGCTTTAACATTTGGTGATTGGATAGGAAGCTCTGAGAATATTCTTATTTCATTCAAATGGCTATTTGGGGACATGGGTTGTCGGTCTGTCAGTCAGGATAGAGCTTTTTATAGTTATTGATTGACTTTGCGGCTTGGCGGTGCATGAGTTTTGGGCGAAAATAACACGTGTTGGCTGGCGGCACCTAATAAAGACCGATTGAAATTATTTTGTCTGGTCACTTCTCGGTGTGGTCCGGATGTAAGGGTCGTCATCATACGTATTTTGAACACCTTTTTTATGTTTTCCGGTTCCTATGATTCCGCATGATGCTGTTCAATTAACTAAGACGTCAATTTTGTATTACATTTATGAATCCTTTTTCATTATTCCTTCTTTGCGTTTTGTTTTAGTTTTCATTTTTGAAAAAGGAAAAATAAAAAGGAAAAATTATTTAACTATTTCACTTAGGAGTTTAAAGTGGTAACTTCAAACTTTAAAGCGAAATAAATAATCCTGCTAGATCCAGTTAACACATGAAGATCAAACATTACAAATACAGAAATTTTATATGTTATTAGTTTTACGACATTAGTGCAACAGTTCCCCGAATACAGGCGTATAGAGTCACGAAACAAAACACAATCACGTAAGTTTCACGTTGTCAGTATTAAAATATAACTATAAGTTACCCATAGGGGTGTTTGATATCCGTATAGATAGCTTATTTTAATATATTTTACTATGTAAGTAGTTGTAAGGATGAAAACTTTTCGCCATAACAATATTATAACAAGTATAACGGGACTTGTGCATTCTTGCCTATGTTATCTGATTCCATTTTTAAGATCTAACCTAGGCTTTATAACAGGCAAGTTATTTTACTGTGGGCGTTTGTGGGTAGGTTGGTTTCAAATGATAATAGGTACTGGATACAATATTCACTTTAATTACTATTCTAGTTACTCTTATTATATGAAGACTAATTTAACTAATTACACACACGTGATACGGAACACAGACAGTTTCTACGAACACTCAGAAGACCCGCCTGGCACGAAACTTCGTGGCGAACTGTGTGCCCTTATTACTGAATTCACACTTAAGTTAAATTCCTAACTTCAGTCTTCCGGTTCATTCCATAGACTCCGTCTAACGCCTATAGGTGGCGTTTGCGTTCCGTTCAAGTCAAATCGGCAACATTTTCCGACACGGCCATCCTGCTAGCACACGCCCTCGTGTGTTAATCTGTCAACAAAATTCCAAACACAGTATTTGCTCAACTCGGCTATTCCTGACTACTAAGAATTCAAACTATAGTAAAAATTAAACAAAGTTTTACTATCAATGATCTTTTTTAATCCATTAACTAAACAAATTATCAATTGACAACAATCAATTACCAGATTGAAACCGTAGGGATCATGTACCATCACACAAACACAGCAAAACATTTGACCATACTTTGGTTATCAACACCACGAGTGAACCCCTCTATCGCCACGAAATATTGCTCACAGACGCACATCCACTCACTTGGATGGCACGTGTGCATCTCTCTTAGACTACACACGATACGGTCTCACAAGACCCCGACCTCCGCCAGAGCTAAACGCGCATCGCGCACCCACGGACTACTTGGGTTTCCCCAAGAGACACCGATTTCCAACGGGCTACGACTACGTAATAACACCTGGTACGGTCGACAACATACGGCCGATAGAGTTCACACTCGCGCTCACACCATAATATAACTTTACTCCGTTAAATTATCATCAACAACTTTAATATCATCTGGTACATGTCCCGCAGGCATCCTTCTCAAACGATCGTGTGCATATTTGTAAGTTCTTTTACAATTCAAAACTTGTAACACATAACGATCACCGTCCAACACTTCAATAACTTTAAACGGACCCTTAAACTTCGGGTCTAGTTTAGTTTGGTTCCTTTCTTCGTTCTTTAATAAAACAAAGTCACCTACGCAAAATCTAACGATCTGAGCCTTTGTACGATCGAATCTAGCCTTATCGTATGTAGCGCATTTTTTAATGTTTTCCGACGCTCTATCACGTATTTCGTCCAAGTTAACCTCTGTATCTACGTCACAAGTATTCATCAACGATAACGGTCTTGCTACTTTACCTATCAGTAGTTCTAAAGGAGATGCTTTTGTAACTCTACTGATGGTACAGTTAATAGCGAGTTGTACTTCACCGATCGCATCTTGCCATGACTTATCACCGTCTGTTTCTACAGCAGTTAACATTGATTTTAAGACGCTCATGATACGCTCTACTTGCCCGTTAGCACGAGATGATCCTGTCGCTATGAGATGTAAGTTGATGTTTTTGCTCTCGCAAAAGTCACGAAACTCTTTACTAGCAAAACACCTACCTTGATCCGCTATTATGCGAGTAGGGGCCAGAAATAGAGATACACTTTGTGTTACCGCGCGAATACTACTTTTTGTGTCAATGCTAGCAGTTTGAAACAAGAGCACAAACTTTGTGAAAGCATCGATTATGACGAAAACATACTCTTTGTTATCGTTTTTACCGCTCAATTTGTCAGTCGCGTCAATGTGTATAGTGTGCCACGGAATCGTAACTTTAGGTATCGAATGTAGTTCGGCCTGTACTTTTCCCGAATGCGATTTAGCTACTTTACATGTAACGCAATGATCGACAAACTTTTTCACGTATTGTGTCATATTAGGAAACCAATAAAAATCATAAAGTTTTTCTCGCGTATTGTCAGCACCCAGATGAATCAAAGAATCATGGAAATTATTGATACTGCCCTTCCGGTGTATTAAAAGCGGTAGTCTCTATAGAGTCAACATTTACGGGGATTAGGTGAAAACCACTGGTGCAATCTAATTTACTAAAACAATTGGCACCACTTAAACGAGCAATCTGTTCTGATATCAAATGAATAGGATACCGATCCGACACCGTATTACTATTAAGTTGCCGATAATCAACACACATTCGATCGGAACCGTCGCGTTTTTTAACTAAGAGAGCAGGACTCGCAAAAAGCGAGCAGCTAGGCCTAATAATATTAGCGTCTAAAAGCTCTTTAACTCGTTCACGAATAACGGTACGCTCGTCTGCTGACATTCTATATGGTCTACGCTGAACCGTACGACTTGGATCAATTAACCGAATTTTTAATTCACCAGTCTTAACACGCGTCATTGGCATACCCGTAATAAAAAATCATAAAAAGAATTTAAAACTTGCAAAAGTATTGGCTTATCGATTTCAGAAACGTCGGTATCAATTAAATTTAAATCAATTTTATAATTAGCTACATTACGTAAAGAATTCACTACTCGCACTTTTTCTAACAAAAGCTCGGTCGCCGTCATCTTGACAGAAAAACCCAATTAAAAAATTTCCCGACCGACCATAATATCAGTTTGTAAATAACTATCCGGTAGTACATGAAATAAAATCTCTAAAATGTGATCGTTAATTGTTACACAACATAAAATCTGTTCGGTACTAAATACTCTTGTCTGTCCTATACCGGACATGGCAACAACATTATTAAACCTTTTACCACTGAATTTAGCACCAAAACCTTCTTTAATCAAAGAGCATTCAGCACCAGAATCATACGACAAACAATACTGCTCACCGTTATGTTGTAAACGTCCAGTGGGAGGTTACACAGTGCACATGTCAACCCGCCGTTCGGGCCGCGAAGCGCCCGCGCCTCCGCCGCCATCAGCTTGACCGCCGCCGCTCGTGCATCGAACGGCGATGTGACCAGGCTGGCCACATTTGAAGCACACCAGGGACTTCGTAGCGGGCTTTTGAGCCGCCTGATTTGGATTTATTGATCTTGACTCCATTGGTTTGCTCCGACACTCCGCCCTTTTGTGTCCAGTTTTACCACAGCCAAAACATTTCAATTGAGTCATCCTCGCGCGCTTGGTCTCTGACGTGCCTGGAGTTTCAGCAGAGATCTTGCGTTTTAAATGAGAAAACGCATGAAGTTCTTGTTGAAGTTGTTCTCTTGACGTAATGTTGGTGGTAAACGCCAAACGCTGCAACCCTTGATCGAACTGCGATATGTGTGACAATACCGTTGCCACCGCAATTTGTTCTTTATCCACATCTTTCCACTTGTTAGTGAGTGACGTCATCATACGACTTGCATAAGCAACAAGGGATTCTTTGTCAGATGGTCGTTCACTTTGCATGTTTATGAGGCTACCCGTCAATGTTTCCGTCGACACAAATCTACTTGTGAATAGCACTTGAAACTCACTCCATGACATTCCTGGGTATGCTATTTGTGATAGCCACGTCGACGCCTCGCCTTTGAGAGATTTGCTTATCGCCACCACAAGTTGACCGCCGGAAAAAGGATTTTCGGCAAAACATAAATCCGCGGTCGCACACCATGATCTTGCGTCCGTATCTTTCTTGTCAGGGTCGAACTCAGGTAATTCTACGGAGTTTGTCCTCGGTGATTGCAAGGCTTCGATTAGCGCGCGCATATTCGCATTTTGTTGTTCAAACAACGCACGCCAACGGCTACTCTCTGTGTCTTCACTTTGAACCAACCTGTATCGCACTTCTGATAACGGGACTTGTGCATTCTTGCCTATGTTATCTGATTCCATTTTTAAGATCTAACCTAGGCTTTATAACAGGCAAGTTATTTTACTGTGGGCGTTTGTGGGTAGGTTGGTTTCAAATGATAATAGGTACTGGATACAATATTCACTTTAATTACTATTCTAGTTACTCTTATTATATGAAGACTAATTTAACTAATTACACACACGTGATACGGAACACAGACAGTTTCTACGAACACTCAGAAGACCCGCCTGGCACGAAACTTCGTGGCGAACTGTGTGCCCTTATTACTGAATTCACACTTAAGTTAAATTCCTAACTTCAGTCTTCCGGTTCATTCCATAGACTCCGTCTAACGCCTATAGGTGGCGTTTGCGTTCCGTTCAAGTCAAATCGGCAACATTTTCCGACAAGTATATGTATTAAGCGAAATTTTGCAATTTTAAATTACTCAAATTATTGCTTACAAATAACTCTTTTATTTATATTGATTTCTCGTACACATCTTTATTTAGAAACACTGTCACAAAAAATTAACCAATACCTCAAAATTGTTGCATGTATTCAGTTCTCTATGTATTTCAGTATTAACCACTTAATAAAACAGAAGAACTGACTCTAATCAGCTCAAAAAGATTCAACATATGACTGGTGGGAGGCTTCGGCCGTGGCTAGTTACCACCCTTTTATTAACGTGGGTAATCCTCATGGATACCCCGCGTCCGAGGAGACGCGGCGGTTATGTCAGACTCTTACTGACTAAACCCCCACGGTGTATATCCTTTCCCGCCGCCTGGTGGCCGGGTCACGGGTTTCGCTCGCGCACACAACCGCAACCAGGCCGGGGCTAGTTACCACCCTACCGACAAAGACGTGTCGCCAAGCGATTAAGCGTTCCGGCACGATATCGCGTAGAAACCATTTAGGAGTATGGGTTTACTATACCCCTAACGGGTTAGCCTGCTACCATCCTAGACTGCATCTTCACTTACGATCAGGTAAGACAGCCGTCAATTGCTAACTTGTAGTGTATATAAAAAAAAAGATAAGGTAGAATAACTGACTTAAATCAGCTCAAAAATATTCGACATATTATGGCTATCAACGAAAACTAAAATCACTTTTAAAGACCTAGAAATTTAATAACCCAAGTAAAGTTCTTTATAGCCTATAGGCTACACGAACAAAATCAACTTCATATCACCCTCGCGCTAGTTGGGTAAAAATTAATTTGTCCATTGTCATTATGCAATAAATAAAACAAGTGAATGCCGAACAAATGCAACACGAAATTAGTTTGAAGCAATTTAAACAGATCACTATCTAACCCTTTTGCATTTCCAATCTAGGCAACCACGTTACAGCGAGTGGCAGCCTAGCTTTTAAAATGATTCATTTTGTCAATTTCCGCCGACTGCATTAGCGCCTTGCCTACTACGTGCTACTTACATTTGATTGAATTATTAGAGAATAATATGAAAATGAAATCACAAATAGTTGCTGGACATTAATAGTTAACTTTGCAATGTCCTTGTTTATTTCATTTTGGAAATGACCTTATTCTTGTTGGTTGGAGTCACGTAAATTGATTGAATGAATTAAATGAAATTTTATTTTGGAAATGAAGTTTTGTGGTCGTTATCCTTAGATGTTCACGGTTGAATATAATTCACTTGTAGACAAGATCTCGTTTTTGTCTATTAACTATCCAATATCCTATATCCTAAAATTTGACATGCATGGATCCTTTGACATGGATCCGGATTTCTTTAGCAGTTTCTGAGGGAAAATTGAAAATTGTTTACGAGCTAAGCCGCAAGCAGCCTGCATGTAACCACTATGAAAAAGATCATGTATTTTCTATACCCATCTCTCAAATAGTTCCCGTGGGAAGATTATAGCGAAGCTTTAGACCCAATTCTAAAGTCACGAGCAGAAGCTAATGTCATGTGTTTTTTATAAATTTTAAGCCTACCTTAGCCGCAAAATGGGACTTTATAATTATAACACTAAAGTTTAAAACATCTTTTCAAACAAACGTAGAAGGGAAAATAAACGAAAACCTACTATCAATGTGGGTTTATCGAGTTTTTGTAAATCTTTACATTGGTATAGGTATCTAATATTATAATGCACAAAAACTTGTAAACGTAATAATGTATTATAATCGAATAAATTATCTGTTAGCGTCTTCGCAGCACGACCACTGGACCGTTAAACCAACAGTCGGCTCAACAAAAGAGCGTCCATCAATAAAAAACTAAGAGTAAGAACCATCTTACCTAGTTATTTACTCGGAGCATCGCTTAACATACTCTCATAACACTCGTATTGAATGTAGGCGGTAATCTTCGAAGCGAGCGTGACGCTGCGGCGGCACACGCTTTTTATCCCCCCCTTTCCCATCCCCTCTCACTACTTCCACCGTTCCGCTAAACAAACGACACGGTAACGCCGAATCGATTCGGCCCGATCGCATCACCAGCCCAATAATAGAGGTCCTCTTTTTTGCCATCACTCCATATTGTTAACGAATCGACCATGAAATTATAACATCTAATATCTCATTGTTCCCCTCCGAAGTTCCGATCCCATAGAACATGGTGATCTGTCAACCCCAAAAACCTATTATTCCTAAATCAGTTCTGCTTTGTTTCTATCAAACATCTTTGTCTTCAAGATTGGCGTGGTTCAATCGTTTCTTTGGTAACGGTAAAACGTTTTGGTAATTTGCTGAAAATTTAACATTTTCGATCGAATCAATTTGTTGATTATGTGTGGGGGTGGAACGAAAGGCTCAGTTTTTTGTGTGTGGCGTGAATTTGATTTCACGTGGTCGTTCATTGTCTTGTTATAAATGGATTCCATTGAATGGTGATTGGAAATTTAAAATCTATTCATATTTAAAGTTCGTTGAACTGCAAATCCAATTGGACGAATGGAAAATTGAGGATAAAAACAAAGTCCATAACACCGAAGTACTTGTTTTAAATAGATACCATTGACGGAGTGCGATGAAGCGCTTCGCAGGAGTCGTGCGGGCACGAGCCAGTTATTGATAGCGCAGGTGTTGGCAACCATTTTTTTGGATAAGAAACACCAATTACGTAAATTAAACATACTAAAATTCATCTTTAAGAAAGGAAAAGGTTCTCAGTTCTTGTTACTCTATATTTCCTGTATCTCATTAGGATCAACCCATTGCCGGCTCACAGGTCTCCTCTCAATATATAGTCAAACACGCTGGCCTTGTGCGGACGTTATAGAGAACTCTCAGGCGTGCAGGTTTCCTCACGATGTTTTCTTTCACCGTTGAAGCAAGTGATATTTTAATTGCTTAAGACGCACCTAACTTCGAAAAGTTAGAGGTGCGTGCCCGGGCACGAATCCCCGGCCTCTTATTAGAAGGCGGACGCCCTAACCACTGAGCTATCACTGCACTTGCTTTAAACCAATTCTGCGTAACGTTTGTAGAGAAGTATAAACTTCTCGAGATGCAGGATAGCAGCCAAGAAATGGAATACAAAAATACCATCATTATTAACTACAATAAAACCATTACAGGATTACTTTGCAATACAGTCACATAGAAAAGATAAACCACCTTATTATTGATTAAAAATGCACGATATAAAAAAAGTAAATCGACGCCATCACCGGTAAAAAATAATATTACTATAACGGATTACCTTCAAGTTCGATTGAGACGCAGGATCTTAGTGGAATGAATAATGTCGAAATAAGAATTGTACATGAAGTCACAATTAACAACGTTTATTTAAAAGTTGCAGAAAAAATTAAAAGTCTTCGGGAAAAAATGAATCGGTCAAGTTTCTTGAATCAGTAATAACGTCGTAAATGGCTTTGTGCCGATTCCATTAAACCTAAAGTCGTGAGATATGTTTTATTCATTGACGGTCACAATTGGTCATTTGCACTTAAGATGCAGTAAAGGGAACCGACAAATTAACATTCCTACACAACGTATGAATGTACGAATTATAAATAAACTATGAGTGTCGAAAAAAGTTTGCCTTAAAGAAAAAACATCTGTAGAATACACAGTTTTAAGGAGTTGTAAGATTCAGTAGATACACAGATCAGAGCAATATCTTGGCTTAACAAGTAGACGTTTGTATTTATAACTAAAAAAAGAAAGTGCTTCTTCAATTTTGTGGGCTATTTTTATCTTTTTTCAGCATGTTAAACGAGATTGTATCTTTTGCGATTTGCGAGAAATAACTGATCGATAAGCGCAATCGAATACTTTACATCCAAATTTCGCATTTTTTAAGATTCTTAACTTTTTTAATTACTTTCAATAACATATTGGAATTAACCATCTAAAAGAAAAAATCTGAAGGCTAAAAACAATACAGCACCAATTTAAAAATCAACTTTAATTTGACGATCATAAGCAATAAAATACTGTTGTTAAGTAAATTTTGATTTAAATTTGTATTTTAAATGAATTTAAATACAAACTTTTAAGTAAGCAATATTAACAAACGATGTTTGAATGTGAAAACTAATAAACTAAGTTTTGGATGTAATGAAGTGTTCTGAAATGTTACTGACCACTGGCCATAGATTGCAATGCATCTGTATTTTGTACAATGTCATTATTGAGAGCAAAGAAAGAACACCCATTTGAGGTTTTCTCGGTCAACAGACTAGGTTTACGGTTTTTGTTCGCGCCGGATGTGGCTGTGATGAATCAGATTGCGTTTGCGTTTGAACCTACCTTTAATGTAAATATAATTTCAGTATAATTGCTTTGTGTAATAACTTTATGATGTGCGATTATTTTCATATCAGCGTGCGTACGAGTATATTAAGCTGGAAAGAAAGCGGCTTTGTTTAAATAAACATGGTACAGATAAATCTATCTGCTCATAGTTATTTTTTGAACCAGTAGCTGAGTGAATTCGGAGGCTTTGCATCTTTTTTTTTTTTTTTTATCCACTAGTTAGCCCTTGACGGCAATCTCACCTGATGATAAGTGATGATGCAGTCTAGGATGGTAGCGGGCTAACCTGTTAGGGGCATGGTAAACCCACACTCCTAATTGGTTTCTACGCGACATCGTGCCGGAACGCTAAATCGCTTGGCGACACGTCTTTGTCGGTAGGGTGGTAACAAGCCACGGCCGAAGCCTCCCACCAGACCAGACTCGAGCCGGGAATCGAACCCAGGACCTCCAACTTTAAAATTCAACAGCGCACGCGCTGCGCCACGTAGGTCGTCAAAATGCGTAATGAAGCCGATTTATCCAATTGAATAACATCGTGGAAGTACATCGGTAGCTCTGACTATCTTTTCTTTACTGGAAGCAGACTCTAGATTTTTTTTTTATAGGTATATACATAGCGAGCAAACGAGCAGGCGGGTCACCTGATGGTGATTACCGCCGCCCATGAACATTTGCAGCACCAGAGGAACCGCCAATGCGTTGCTGGCCCTTGAGCAATTTGTTAATCCGCCCTTTGAAGATCCCCATATTATAACCATTAGGGAACACAGAAGATGGAAGCTGGTTCCACAATTTGCAGGTGCGTGGCAGAAATGACCTGACCTAGAAATTCAAGCGAGCTTTCTACAGGCGTACAAATAAAAGCTACCCAACTTCTCAAGGTGTGATGGATGATCACAAATGATATCAAACAAGTTCAGGGGAACCACTGACACAGGCGGTCAATATGGCATTAGGAAATCCTAGGTCAACAGAGAAAATTCAACAAAATGGATGACCAAAAAATTACCTGAAACTGGCCTTGGCCGAGCAACACAAAATTCTTAGTTTAAGTCTTCCTCAACAACATAAGTCCTTAGCAACCTGATCAAACTTCCTGGATTTTGGAGTGAGCTCGGGCAGGAATAAATGTTCTAAAAATAGTGCCCAGCAAGTACGCCTGGTTCTAATCAATATCATCATCATCATCATGATCAACCCATTACCGGCTCACTACAAAGCAGGGGTCTCCTCTCAATATGAGAAGGGTTTGGCCATAGTCCACCACGCTGGACAATAAATCAATATACAAGAAGATAAAGTTATTTTATATTAAATAGAATCAGGCGTACCTAATTTTACGAAAATCCATGATAAAAGTTTAATCCTCAAAAGTCAGTCAAATCTGCATAGTGTTATTTTTTTTCATAATATTTAACACCATTCTGTGCAGATTTATCTGGTTTTAAGTGTTTATAGTTTTATGATTTATAGATTTATAGATTTATAGATTGATTTACCAAAGTATTTTTTACGTAATACAGTTGTGTTTAAACGGAACCTACACGGAAGGTTGCGTCGAATTCCTAATCACTCACTTGTTATACCCGAAATGAGTATATTTCGTGAAGAAAACGATTTTGTCACGATTACCGTAACGGCTTGATAATGTGCTTCACGTAACTTGCTCCAAAACTTTCCCAAGTTTAGTGTACAAATTGTTCTTGTGAGTGTAATTTGGAACTTTTCATTTACAAAATGGTAGTTGGAGGTGGGTGATGAATTTGGTGATCATAATTTTAAATGTTTTTTAATTGTTTTTATTTTATGTACCTACTTTGTACAGTCTGTACAAGGTATTTTTATTGCTTATATTGTAAGCTGCGGCGCTGCTCGAGTCAGCATTTTACTTAGTATATAAGTTTCGTAATTATTATCAATTAATAATAAAATTAATAATATATCAATTAGCGTGCATTAAATTAATATATTATATCAGCGGTGAACCTTGTTTCATTAGCCGCACCTTATCAACCTATCATCTCTACTATCAATCAGCACCAGTCATCTCAAGATCGTAGAATAAACCCTAAACACTTTTTAAGTACTTACTTTCACACAATAACTTTGTGTTATAAAAGTAAAGTGTGCAGTTAAGAAGGGATGTAAAATCATTATCTTCACCGCATGTTTATATCAGCGTAAAGGTTAAGAATGATATATTTCTATAATAATAGGCACCTCTAACTTTTCGGAGTTAAGTGCGTTTTAAAAAAATTTAAAATACCACTTGCTTCAACGGTGAAGGAAAACATTGTGAGGAAACCTGCACGTTTGAGAGTTCTTCATAATGTTCTCAAAGGCGTGTGAAGTCTGCCAATCCGCACATGGCCAGCGTGGTGGACTATGGCCAAACCCCACTTCTTATATTGAGAGGAGACCCGTGCTCTATAGTGAGCCGGTAATGAGTCGATCATGATGATGATGATGATGTGTTTTTAAGTACACGGTACTCATATGTGTTTATTTTAGCGTATAATACATAACACATAACAAAACTTTGTCATATAATAACGCGTCATATTAACCGATATGCGCTGCTAGACAAGAGTATTATTTAGAATTTTCAAATTAGACGGTCTTTTGCCGATTTCATCAGCGTCTTCTTTTCATATTGTCCTACCTGGTAGGATTCTACGAACGCTATGGTTTGGGGATATTGTTTTAACTGTACGTGACTAAACAATCGATTATATTATGTGACAAATGAAGTAATTTCCAAATCGTGTTTCCCAACACAACAGCTCTGATTGCGTCCAAAGTTGCGTAAAATATATACTTTGATATTTCAATCGAATATATTCGGTAATGACTTTTTTATGACCAAAGCTGTAGTTAATGACGTATACTGCATGATTTGTATTAGTTATGTGTGTAATGCGATAGCACGAGGTGGTCAATCGATCTGTTTCCCTCGCACATTTATAACATACTTATTAGATATCTTCTAAGTATAGTTTAAAGACATTTGATTGACATGTTGTACATTTTTTTTTTGTAATTGTAATTAATGTAAGCGTATTTAATTAATTAAAGATTAATTGGACAATTAGTTGTTAGAAATACATCATCATCATCATCATATTCAACCCATTATCGGCTCACTACAGAGCACGGGTCTCCTCTCAATATGAGAAGGGTTTGGCCATGGTCCACCACGCTGGCCATGTGCGGATTGGCGGACTTTACACGCCTTTGAGAACATTATGGAGAACTCTCAGGCGTGCAGGTTTCCTCACGATGTTTTCCTTCACCGTTGAAGCAAGTGATATTTTAATTGCTGAAAAACGCACATAACTCCGAAAAGTTAGAGGTGCGTGCCAGGATTCGAACCGCTGACCTCTAATTAGGAGGCTGACGCCCTAACCACTGGGCTATCAACGCTTACTGGAACCTTAGAAATACATATATAACTTAAAATAAAACTTAGATTAACCTAAAACTAAAAATCCAAAAAAATAAATAAATATTTAACATAACAACAGCGTTCCCCCTTTGATAATTTATATTATATACAGGCTGGGATAAGTACATAATTTATTATTGGTACTAATTCTTCGTGCTCTAAAATTGTGCTGGACTTCTCAACAAAAAACACTAGCTTTTTGTGGCAAAGACTACAATTTTGTTTTTTCGTTTAAGTAAACGAATGATCGTTATTCCACACCAACCAATTAAGTTAGAGTTAGACTAGGGATTCGTATTGCCGTTTTAGTAAATCTAAATTTAATAGGCTTCGAAAATCGATGTTGCCCTTTCCGGTTTTGTCCATGGTTACAGAAGGTAATTTGCGAGGTCCAATGCAATTATAATATGCAATTTGATATAATCCACGACAACCGGTAGACAAATCTATAAGGTATTACTTATAACTTATTTCCTTTTTCTTCTTTAACCGGCACACTACACCACTTTCGAAAATCGGTTCTTTTACGCAATATGCAAATTTTTCTCCTGCTCCGAAAGCATCCTTAGGAGATGTTGACTTCATTAAGAAATGTAGCCAAGTCAAAAAATCAAAGGAGATAGGGTAAAGAATAAAAGTTTCACTAAAATTACACAATACAGTTTTTTTAATAGCACATTTTAATGATTTGATCTGAAAGACTATTATTTTTTAAACTTGAGGATCATGAGTTCAACTCAAATTTGTCGGATAATTTAATTGGTTACCGCATATTAACCAGTCAATAAGATACATTAAAGTACATTATTTGTCTGTAATAACAATTTAGAAGCTAGCTGTCCAGAGCACTTTGGTTAATCCAAAATAGATTGCATCATCACTTACCATTCCGTGTGATCGTGGTCAATCGTAATGCGTATCTTGACGTCGTTATATTATACCCATTAATCCCATAATGGCCAATGAATGATTTGTTTGTAGTAACGTCATTATTGTGTCAATATTGTGGTTAGACGATCATTTGAACAATAAATGAGAATGGCATATAATGGAAATGGATTCTTAAGCTAAGTTTCGACTACCTTTCTTTTTCTTTTTTTTTTATCTATCTCACCTGATCGTAAGTGAAGATGCAGTCTAGGATGGTAGCGGGCTAACCTGTTAGGGGTATGGTAAACCCACACTCCTAATTGGTATCTACGCGACATCGTGCCGGAACGCTAAATTGCTTGGCGACACGTCTTTGTTGGTAGGGTGGTAACTAGCCACAGTCGAAGCCTCCCACCAGACCAGACTCGAGCCGGTGATCGAACCCAGAACCTCCAACTTTATAATGCGACAGCGCACGCACTGCGCCACAAAGGTCGTCAAAAGACACCACACCACAGAAATTGTGGCACGTCACGATAGATTTCTTCACTGCTCACATTTTAAAAGGTAATTTTTGCTGCATTGTGTACGTACTTCATGAACGGAACTAGTGTAGGAGGTGTTTGCAAGCAAAATAAGACGCATTTTTATGTGGGCGAAGTCGTTAGCACCAAATAGTTTAGTGTAAATAATAAAGTAACGGAAATATTACCGAAAGTTGTCTAGTTAACGCTGGATAATTAATTGTACGTAGTTATGCAAAAAAATTATGTTATGTTATGGAATGGCGACCCCGCACCGGTAAACGTAGCGTTGGTCGACCCCAAACTAGGTGGACAGACCGACATCAGACGAGTCGCAGAGAGCCGCTGGAAGCAAGCGGCCCAAGACCGTGAGCATTGGAACTCCCTACAAAAGACCTATGTTCAGCAGTGGACATCAATCGGTTGTTAATGATGATGATGATGATGATACAAAAAAGTATCCAAACCCCACATTTAAAAATGTTCAGCTTGGGTTATGTTTTTGCGGACGAGTGCGCGAGCGTTCCTGTGTCCCAGTCACCATCCGACGCGAAGGAGCATGGCTGGGTTTTAGTGGGTATTCTGGTTCCATCATACCCCGCCGGAAGTGGCGCATTTCTGTCTGCGTCCCTTCCGCAACTAAAATGGGTTATAATGTTTGATTAACTTGAATCTGTAATTTGTAAAGTATGCCTACCATAACCAAGGGTAACCATGTGTTTCTTGTCTCTTTTCGCTGACAAATAGTAGTACGAACTTAATAAGGTAATTGATTGCACAAATGTCAAAACTTATACTAACTATATACTAACCTAGCAAAGCTTTGAAAGAAATAAAGTGTTGGAATACGAAGGTTTGCCTGGTCGCTTGATGGGTTGGGCGCCATCGCAACATAGTACCGTCCAACCGGTCCGCCTAGATTGACAAGTCCAGTGTCCCTCTTTTAGCATAGTGTCCTATTAGCACGTTATCTATGCTTTTAAGTTATTAAGCAGTGAATGGATACGCCCAGATCTCCGCCGTGTTTATTGCAAAGGAAAATGGAACTGATGCCTGTCAAAGTAGACAAGTAGATATGTACTTTAAAAAAACGGCTATATTTTTCTATTATCAAATACAAAAAGCTAACTCATTTTACATTCTAGATTTAAGTTTATATGGATGCAAACGTTTTGACGACTTCCGCGGCGCAGCGCTGTATTATAAAGTAGGAGGTCCTGGGTTCGATTCCCGCCTCGAGTCTGGTCTGCTGGAAGGCTTCGGCCGTGGCTAGTTACCACTCTACCGACAATGCGGCACGATGTCGCGTAGAAAACAATTAGGAGCGTGGGTTTACCTTACCCTAAACAGGTTAACCCGCTACCATCCTACGCAGCATCATCTAATTTGTAGTAAATAAAATAAAATAAAAACTTCGTTTCGTGGAGTATGGTGCGTAAATTTTAAGTGCTTCATCTTTACGCACTATCCCCTACATTTACTATTCTTGATCTACTACCACGCCCACTCTTGGCAGGGTGGTCGTGGTTATGATTTGGCCTTCACAGCAGCTCTTACGATCTCCTTCCAGCGATTTCTGTTGGTGGCATCACGGGAGCACTCGGAGATCGATAAATCCGTAGCGGAACGGATTGAGTCCGTCCACCTAGTAGGAGAGCGACCACGTGGACGTGTGCCCTCGACTCGACCTTGTGCTACGAGATGTTCAATGGTTCCAGTCTTCCTTGTTATATGCCCAAAGAACTTAAGGATACGCAGTTGTAAGCGACGAAAGCTTTTGATTTATTTTCAGCTCTTTGAGTACAGAGGCGTTTGTTCGATGCGCTGTCCAACTTATTTGCAATAGGCGTCTCCAGCACCACATTTCCAGTGCGTCTATTTATCGTTGGTCAACTTGCCTGAAAATTGACCAACGAAAATATAGCAGAATCGACGGCCGTTCGGGCAGACGTGTTCTGGAGTGGAGACCGCGTACCGGTAAGCGCAGCGTAGGACGACCACCTGCTCGCTGGACCGACGACCTGAAAAGGATCGCTGGTGGCGGGTGGATGAGGAAGGCGGAGGACCGTGTGTGGTATTCGCTCTCGAAAAGGCCTATGTCCAGCAGTGGGCGTCTATAGGCTGATTGATTGATTGCTTGAACTTGTCTGAGGGCCCATGTCCCCTACATTAACATTTTGGATATGTTTGATATAATAATTCAAACCTTACCCTAAAGTTACTACTTAGTTAATATACCTTACCAGTTTTTCATAACCGACACGGGCGCGTTGACCCGCATCACTTTTTGTCGGTTCGTCCAAAAACGCGACAAATAATTAGTAAGAACACACACGGTGTACGGGTAAATGGGTTTTTGGCCGCTACCTGCCAAATTGTCCGACCTATCCGGTATTAAAACAACATTAGCTGCTTCGGGTAACCGCCGCCGATTAACATCTACGCTTCTGTGTTCTAAACTTTGAATTATACTCAATTCATCTTTTAAATATTCTATGTTTCTATTCTATGTTAGGGTTTAATATCAAGACAGTTTAATAATCCCTTTTATGACAGAATTTGTGGGTTAACTAGATGTTTTTATATTTATAAACTACAAGTTAGCCCTTGACAGCTATCTCACCTGGTGGTAAGTGATGATGCAGTCTAAGATGGTAGCGGGCTAACCTGCTAGGGGTATTGTTAACCCACACTCCTAATTGGTTTCTACGCGACATCGTGCCGGAACGCTAAATCGATTGGCGACACGTCTTTGTCGGTAGGGTGGTAACTAGCCACGGCCCAAGCCTCCCATCAGACCAGACTCTAGCCGGGAATCCAACCCAGGACCTCCAACTTTATAATGCGACAGCGCACGCACTGCGCTACGTACTCGTAGGTCGCCAAATTAAAGTAAAACTGTTTAATAAACTGGGACACTATTAGAAATCAGTAATAGGCTTTTACAAATAAACTCAGTTTTGCGGTATCTGACAAAGGGTATATTGTTTTATTTAAGATTAGTTTAAAGATGAAAGCAAATGCAAGCTTTGGTACATTGAAGTTTTTGGGTCTTACTGTACTGGCATAATAATGCGTATACGACTGATTTTTTACATATCCTTTACATTACTCGTGTAGAGAGCGTACCTACTTAACGTAACATCATGATCAACCCATTCTCGGCTAACTACAGAGCACGGGTCTCCTCTCAACATGGGAAGGGTTTGGCCATAGTCCATCATGCTGGTCATTTCCGGATTGGCAGACTTCACACGCCTTTGAGAACATTATGGAGAACTCTCAGGCATGCAAGTTTCCTCACGATGTTTTCCTTCACCGTTGAAGCTAGTGATATTTTAATTGCTTAAAAACGCACATAACTCTGAAAGTTACAGGTGCGTGCCCGGATTCGAACCGCCGACCTCTGATTAGGAGGCGGACGTCCTGACCACTAGGCTATCACAGCTTACACTAGCCTATCACAGCTTACTTAACGGATACCTATAGTTAAAAATCTAAATTTTGAAATAGTCAGACAATTACTGGCTGTCCCGCTAAAGTTAACTTTAAGACGAAGAACGGAGAGTTTGTTTCTCTGTGATTTTTCTCTTGTACCACTTTTCATTGTTTGTTCACGGTAATAATGAGATGGCACGTTTAAAAAAAAAAATTGTCATTCATGATGTACCTTCTTTTTGTCAATTATATGAAAAATAGACTAGGTTGACCAAAGACGATGATTGTATTCCTCTGTCACTTTAAATTCATTAATGTACTCGGTACATAATAGAAAGTTCCTTAAGTGGCAGTGCTACCACAAAAAGCGGTAATTGTACAAAAAGGGGTGAAAATAGAGGACATTAAGTGTGATGCGTTTAAAAGATGATTACAAATTGATTTTTATTACACGTTCGCTCCACTGCCATCTGAATTAGAAAGGGTTGCGCCATGATAATACGGTAAAGTAAATTACATACAAAACTACCTTAACTGCGTTAAAATTATAAAGTGTAATGATCCATCAGCGAATACGAGTAGCTATCATTTTTAACGAGGCAAACTTTTACCGCGGCTTCGATCACGCTAAATTGTCTTAGTGTCTCTAGTTTAAAAACTGATAGATTGCATATTAATTTAAACCTCGAAGGGGGCGAATTTTAATTATAATTTCTTAGTGAACGCCAGCGTAAAACGTACGGCTCAAATAAACAGCTTTTATAAGCTATTTATTTGAGCTGTAAGTTTGAAGATCAGTCATTCTTTTTCCTTTATGTATAGTATACAGATGGTAGGTTTGCAAATGTGAAGGGTTTAAGCTCGAAATATTTTCACCTATGAAAGCGGATTGTGAACCGGAAGTGCGCAGATGAATTGGTATGGCAAAGAACGCCATGTCCCAGCTATCCATGATCTGGAATAGCAAGAGCATATCAATTAGCACCAAGCAAAGACTGGTGAAATGCTCTGGTTTTCTCCATATTTCTATACGGTTCTGAAACATGGACTCTTCGGGCTACAGATCGCGAACGCACTGATGCTTCCGAGATATGGTGCTGGAGGAAGGAAGCGTTGGTCCTAAATGCATCTATCCGCTTAGACCGCATTATCACTTACCATCAGGTGGGATGCCCTCAAGGGCTAACTAACTAGTGGTAAATAAAAAAAAACTGTAAAGTTTCATAAAAATCCATTCAGTAGTTTTACGTGAAATAGTAACAAACATCCAACCAACAATCCATTCTTACAAACTTTTGCGTTTATAATATTACTAGGATTCAAATACTGACCCAGATAAATAAAAGTCGAGGAAACGTTATAAAAACGGAATCCATCTGTTTTTTTATTATTATTATTAAATATCATCACGGCTAACATTGTCAACCCGCCGTCAATTACACCTCATAATTCTTCCTATACTTGACTGTAATTGTAACGTTAAAAAAGTTTCCTAGAAACACAGCAACAATCAACCGATAGGCATCGAGGTGATGTGACAATAATAAGAGTTATGTTCGTGCCAAATCGCATTTTAATTAGCCAGATAAGGCGAGTCATTAGCTAGCAAATTACCCGGAGCAGTTTGTTTTAATTTATTTTTCTCTTATCTCTGAGTGTTGCATCTTGTACTGGGAATTAAGGACGGGTCGCGACTGCATGCGCGTGTTTTATATCGCGAAACCGACTCAATACAAATGAAACATACATTTCATCATCATTATCATGATCAACCCGTTGTCAGCCCACTACAGAGCATGGGTCTCCTGTCTCCTGTCAATATAAGAAGCGGGGTTTGGCCATAGTCCACCATGGTAACCATATGTGGATTGGGAGACTTCACACGCCTTTGGGAACATTATGGAGAACTCTCAGGCGTGCAGGTTTCGTGAGAGTTCTGGTTGTCTCTCGCGATGTTTTCCTTCATCGTTGAAGCAAGTGATATTTTAATTGCTTACAATTGCACTACAAGGCTCCGGATATATTCATTCGTTGTCTGAGGTAGCTGGCAGCTCTTCGGTTTCCTGTGATGTCGACTAACCTTTTTGTTATTTACCTAAAAAGCCCTATAGCGCTAGGACCCCACGGACAAAGGGTCACGACACCGATTGGGGCAAAATCATATTCAGAGCCTAGACTCTGATAACTACATGCTACTAAATATATAAAATAATAGCAATACAGATAATACATATTCAAAATATATATCCGTAGTTTAAGTATACAAACTCTTATTTATGTTCTAAACGTGTATTTTAATCTTAATTTTCCCTCAGCCACGTTTCTTTATATCATTCATCATCATCATCACCATCATAACCAACCCATCACCGGCTCACTATAAAGCACGGGTCTCCTCTCAATATGAGAAGGGTTTGGCCATAGTCCACCGCGCTGGCCATGTGCGGATTGGCAGACTTCACACGCTTTTGGGAACATTACGGAGAACTCTCAGGCGTGCAGGTTTCCTCACGATGTTTCCTTCACCGTTGAAGCAATTGATATTTGAATTGTTTAGAAAAGCACATAACTCTGAAAAGTTAGAGGTGCGTGCCCGGATTCAAACCGCCGACCTCTGATTAAGAGGCTGACGCTCTAACCACAAGGCTATCACAGCTTCTACAGGTAATACATATTCATAATATAAATATACAAGCTCTTATGTTCTAAGCGTGTATTTTGGTCTTACTTTTCCTTCGTTCACGTTTCTTTATTTCATTATTCAAAATGTAATATCTTTGTTGAAATATTGAAGCACCATTTGTAATTTATTATATATACCATATGTAACGCAAATTTTAAATCCATACCTATTGTGGTAATTCTTGGACTTCCGTTGACTACATCATTTTTCAGAATAACTCTTTGGCACCTACTGCTTAATTAGGTAAATTACGTGAGAAGTGGGGATTAACTTATATGTTTTATTTAAACTTCCTCCTAATTAAAATTTTAGCTACTTGGGGTTTTTTGAACAGCACTCTTTAACTATACCTACCCGGAAAATTGCAGCTCATTTTGTTTACTCCAAACTGTAATAACGTATTTTAGTAAATTTTAATAAATGAATATGTGATAGCCTAGTGCACGTCCGCCTCCTGATCAGAGATCTGGGGTACAATACCGGGCACGCTAATCTTTTCGGAGTGCTTTTTCAAGCAATTGAAATATCACTTACTTCAGCGTGGAAAACATCGAGAGGACACCTGCATGCCTGAGAGTTCTCCATAATGTTCCAAAAGGTGTGTGAAGTCAGCCAATCCGCACAAACCCTTCTCATATTGAGAGGCGACTGGTGCTCTGTAGTCAGCCGGCAATGAGTTGATCAATAAATGACATGAGTGTTTTATAAAATAAGAAATAAATAACTTATTAACAATAATTTTTTTAATAAATAACATTATTAGTTCAACGAACTTTTCTGTAAAATATAATAAATTTCATTGTTTACTTTCTCGCTCGTCGATTGTTAAATGCAAAAGTTATTAAAAAAGCTTGCACATATATAAAAAAGCTAAAAGTTACCTACCTATTATGATTTCATTTATCGACAAGACAACTTCAATAGCAGACTGGACACGTGTACTGTTTATATTTCAAGCTAACATCACAAAAACAACAGATAATAAAACCAAAACTGGTAGAAATTTTCGTCGCCAGACTATGTAGTGAAGCTATGAGTCACGTGTCTTTTCTACGTCTCTTAATGCCTATATCGCCACCTTATCTTCATTAAGCGTAACAAAATATGTGAGGTATTCCAAAAAACTAAGTGATCCCAATTCCGGCATTCCTCTTATCGACACCGGGGCAAGACAGGAGTCTCCATCAGAGGTTACGTTATTTTTACGACGGCGCGGCTTAAACCTACCTACAATCATTTTCGGTTTAGGGACCCCTGGTTGATGGAATAAAACGTTATCGAAACTTAATATATTATGTTTCGTGTTTTTGTTATATGCTAAGTTGTTCTAAGTCCTACGACAGTTCGGCAATCTAATTCGGTTACATTCTATCCCAAAATCTAAACTAGGATATTATTGACGTAATAATGGATCATCATGATCAACCCATTGCCGGCTCACTGTAGTCCACCACGCTGGCCATGTGCGGATTGGCAGACTTCACACGCCTTTCAGAACGTTATAGAGAACTCTCAGGCGTGCAGGTTTCCTTCACCGTTGAAGCAAGTGATATTTTAATTGCTTAAAAACGCACATAACTCCGAAAAGTTAGAGGTGCGTGCCCGAGTGCGAACCCCCGACCTCTGAGCAGGAGGCGGACGCCCTCACCACAAGGCTATCACAGCTCTTAATAATGGATGGTTTAAGCTAAATGAAACGCTGTTGAAGTCGCAGGTTGAACGCATTAGTGTGACCCTCGTTTAATAATTAAATGATATAGCCAGTTAAGCTTCAGGATCTCTTGCACCAATGGCAGACTAAAGATTGGTCTTGGGAGCTTCCAAGTCGCGAGAAATAATTTTCAGTTAAAATATTACGTTCTGCAAGTATGAAGGTATTATGAAGCTGGAAGTCTGTGCGTATGCAAAAACACACACAAAGGTAAGCTTTTTGGTTCAAAGATCCAGTGAGGTTCGAAAACATAGCTTGCTGTAAGAGGCTACTAAAATCGTCACGTAAGAAAAAACAGTTATATTCTTTCAATCGGGTCGTTTGGTTTGTTCAACTGTTGCTCGGATACTATCGCGTATAATAATATACATATATATATATATATATATATATATATATATCTCGCGTATAATAAGATATAATATGATACTATGTCGTAGTAGAAATAAATTTATTTTCTTTCTTCAATCGCAAGCTATGCAGGGCTCGAACATTTTGTTAAAAATAAAACCATTTACTGAGCACCAACCTACTTACAAAATATGCACTTATCCATGCAGTTTTATCAACACAAGTGTCCTTACACAGAAATTTTATAGCTTTATGAATAATAACAAGATATTTACAGAACCCCGCTATCGTGACAAAGGTTCGATACTGTTTTATTTAACCTTTTTCCCGTCTGTGGGGCCGCGCGTGCGGCCTAATGGCTCCCCGTGATAACTCTCACTTTTAAATCCTTTTATTTCTATGTCACCCTACAAGAATATGCAGAACCAACGCACTAAAAACAACTCTACCGTTATACTATTTAGATTCAAAGTCGTTATTGATGGATTTTCACTTTAAATTCCAGGAACATCGCTCATTTGTTAAGTTATCTGCACTTTATTTGAGGCAAGATTTGTTTACATCGAAGCTTGTTTTTAATTTTCTCTTACATGTAACGTGCGTGTTTGGAATGTTTGAGATATACACCGGCTCGGTGACGTCAGCAATTATGACTGTAAGGACTGAGGGAAAACTGTTGTCCTTATCTTGATTGCGTGTTAAGGTCATAGTGTAAAGTTGTATAAACTGGGTTATTATTGATTGTACTATATAGAGCAAGGCAGGCAGATAGGTGCTCACCTAATTTGATTTATTTTTGACGACCTCCGTGGCGCAGTGCGTGCGCTGTTGCATTTTAAAAAGTTGGAGGTCCTGGGTTCGATTCCCGGCTCGAGTCTGGTCTGGTGGGAGGCTTCGGTCGTGGCTAGTTACCACCCTACCGATAGAGACGTGTCGCCAAGCGATTTAGCGTTCCGGCACGATGTCGTGTAGAAACCAATTAGGAGTATGAGTTTACCATACCCCTTACAGGTTAGCCCGCTACCATCTTAGATTGCATCATCACTTACCATCAGGTGAGATGCAGTCAAGGGCTAACTTGTGGTGAATAAAAAAAAAATCAAAAAACGTATGAGCAAGTAGAGTAGGTATGGTTTGACGACATTTGATGGGCGTCGTCTTCGAGTCGTTAGTGGAGACTTCGGCTGCGGCTAGTTACCACCCTGGTGAAGACATACCGCCAAGTTTCGAAAGCACAATATCGTTTTCCGGTATGATGATCAATAGAAGCCGATAAGGAGAATGGAAGCGGTGATAGCCTAGTGGTTAGGACGTCCGTCTCCTAATCAGATGTCGGGGGTTCGAACCCGGGCACGCACCTCTTTCTCAACTTTTCGGAGTTATGTGCGTTTTAAGCAATTAAAATATCACTTGCTTCAACGGTGAAGGAAAAAATCGCGAGGAAACCTGCATGCCTGAGAGTTCTCCATAATGTTCTCAAAGGCGTGTGAAGTCTGCCAATCCGCAAATGGCCAGCGTGGTGGACTATGACCAAACCCTTCCCATATTGAGAGGAGACCTGTGCTCTGTAGTGAACCAGTAATGGGTTCATCATCATGGTGAAGGAGAATGGTCTTTAGTGGGAGGTTTTGGCTAGTTACCACCCTGGTGAAGACATACCGCCAAGTTTCGAAAGCACAATATCGTTTTCCGGTATGATGGTAAATAGAAGCCGATAAGGATAATGGGTGGAGCCAGCATACATCGGTGGCTTCCCTGATGCTGCAGATGTTTATGGGCGACGGTAATCGACTAATTAAGTAATTTGCCTGCTCTGACCGCCATGAAAATATTAGAAGATAAAATATCTTTTTTATAAGTTGACGAAAGAATCATATCGTGGATTTAGACCGGTTGGTGTCCGGAAGTCCGGTGTCCTATAAAGGAGGAAGACGCGGAAGTTAGACCATGATTAATTTAAAAGTTAGTAAAAACTAACTAGAATAAAAATGTCATATTCTGATAGGTTCTGTACCAGTTTGGGACGAAAGCATTTTATTCATAAGAACCACATGAGAAATGGTTGATCCGGTTAGGTTGTTGCAATAATTCATCTCGGCAGAAGTTTTCGGCAATCTTTCACATTGTGTTTACTATCTATGGTAGATAAGATTTTCAATTTTTCTACGAGTTTCTAGAAGAAATAATCATTCATCAGCATTTATCAGTGTACCGCTTATAAAATAAACAAAAATAATTGCAGGTGGTTGTAATATTTCCTTATTTTCTAAGAACTTTTCGGAAAACTATCACAGTATGGTTTACTAGCTATCTGTAGTAGACAACGTTTCCAATTTTCTACAAGTTTCTAGAAGAAAAAAAAACAATCTATCTGTAAAAAGCATAAAACAAATAGTTGAAACCGTGATCCGTGTATCGTTTATGAAATAGCCAACAAGGTTAGGTTGTTACAATAATTCGTTATTTGTAAGAACTTTTCGGCAAACTATCACCGTATGGTTTACTATCTGTGGTAGAGAACGTTGTCAATTTTCTAACAGTTTCTAGACGAAGAAAAAAAACACAGTATCTGTAAAAAACACAAAACCAATAGTTGCATACGTGATCCGTGTATCGTTTATGAAATAGCCAACAATAATTTTAGGTTATTAAAATAATTCGTTATTTATAAAAAAATTGGCAAACTATCACAGTATGGTTTACTAACTACCTGTGGTAGAGACAATGTCGTCAATTTTCTAACAGTTTCTAGACGAAGAAAAAAAACACACTATCTGTAAAAAGCACAAAACAAATGGTTGCATTCGTGATCCGTGTATCGTTTATGAAATAGCCAACAATAATTTTAGGTTGTTGCAATAAAGTTACAATAATTCGTTATTCGTTATTTATAAGAAGTTTTCGGCAAACTATCACAGTGTGGTTTACTATCTGTAGTAGACAACGTTGTCAATTTTCTAACAGTTCCTAGACGAAGAAAAAAAACACACCTATCTGTAAAAAGCACAAAACAAATGGTTGCATCCGTGATCCGTGTATCGTTTATAAAATAGCCAACAATAATTGTAGTTGTTGCGATTAATCGTTAATTATATGGTATAGCCATAAAACTCGTAAGTCTCGCGTGTTACCGCGGGTACTGCTAAAAATAATAAGCTCGCATTAATTGAGTAACGCTCCCGACACATGCAAGTCGTATTTATTGCTTACGCCTTCGAGGCATCTGCATAATACACGATTATGAAATGAAATTAAACTTTTTCATATTATTCGTAGCTAATTTTAATTTGCTGTTTCTGTTCCCATTTGTTATAAGTGCGAAGTTACTGGCTGTGTGGTATTTAAATACTTCGGCCATCATCCCGTTTTAATAGACCGATTAGGTGTACTTGTACTTTGTACGTACGTAGAAACAAACTCTCCGTTCTTCGTCTTAAAGATCTATATATGTCTAGTTAAGTAAGCTGTGATAGCCTAGTGTAAGCTGTGATAGCCTAATGTAAGCTGTGTTAGCCCAGTGTAAGTTGTGATAGCCTAATGCAAGCTGTGTTAGCCTAGTGTAAGCTGTGTTAGCCTAATGTAAGCTGTGATAGCCTAGTGTAAGCTGTGATAGCCTAATGTAAGCTGTGTTAGCCTAGTGTAAGTTGTGATAGCCTAATGCAAGCTGTGATAGCCTAGTGTAAGCTGTGATAGCCTAATGTAAGCTGTGTTAGCCTAGTGTAAGTTGTGATAGCCTAATGCAAGCTGTGTTAGCCTAGTGTAAGCTGTGTTAGCCTAGTGTAAGCTGTGATAGCCTAATGTAAGCTGTGTTAGCCTAGTGTAAGCTGTGATAGCCTAGTGTAAGCTGTGATAGCCTAATGTAAGCTGTGTTAGCCTAGTGTAAGCTGTGATAGCCTAATGTAAGCTGTGTTAGCCTAGTGTAAGCTGTGATAGCCTAATGTAAGCTATGTTAGCCTAGTGTAAGCTGTGATAGCCTAATGTAAGATGTGTTAGCCTAGTGTAAGCTGTGATAGCCTAGTGGTTAGGACGTCCGCCTACTAAGAGCTCGGGGGTCCGAACCTGGGCACCTTTAACTTTTCGTAGTTATGTGCGTTTATAAGCAATTAAAATATCACTTGCTTCAGCTGTGAAGGAAAACATTGTGAGGAAGCCTGCATGCTTGAGAGTTGTCCATGATGTTCTCAAAGGCGCGTGAAGTCTGCTAATCCGCACATAGCCAGCGCTGTGGACTATGGCCACATCCTTCTCATATTGAGAGGAGACTCGTGCTCTGTAGTGAGCCAGCAATGGGTTGATTATGATGATTACTCTGTTGTCAGTGTGTTAAGGGTAGTGTGTCTTTGATGCAACAGACACGTTAAAACGAGACAGCTTTATGTTAGAAGCGTAACTTGTCTCATTTTAAACGTTTCTTAACTCAGACGTGAGGCTAATCTCTCTTCATTTTGTTTTGCTATTATTTGCTAGTAATCCATAATTTTTTAACTACGGTAAGAAACGTTTGCGGTTGATTTTCAGTTGCAGTGGCTGAGATGCACATAGAAGCAAATAGATATACTTCCTGATATATAAAATAGTATCATACGTGATTTTTTTTAAATAAAAATTCTGAAAGTCAAAGCTGATTTTCAGAGAAGTTACACTCATTTAAAAATATCAAACTGTACGTAGAATTTAACTATGCTATTTACGCGGTGTGGTACCATTAACGACGATACTGTTTTTTCACCATTTACCCATATAAAGGCGGTAATATGTGACTTGATGCACGTATCTATAATAATTTAATTGCAAAAACATTACCAAATACACCTGACATATTGAATTATGTCTGAATTAAACGACTTGTGGAATATCCACGCCATATAAAGAGTTCGTATAGCGCATTTTTCACTCTTCAAATTACAGCCATTGCCCGTGCTAACAGCACAGAGAATTGCAAGTTGTACCCCTGAGAGTTTTCCTTTACGTTCACAAAGAATTAAAGAGAATTAACGTAAAAAATATAAATATAATATATGTGTGCCCCAAAATTAAAAGCTATGTTTTAACAAAAAGCGCATTCGCAATTGCAAATTTTCAATCATTTGCCTCTAAATTTCAAGAAAATAGAAGGGAGCATAATGTTTAAAAATAAGTTACGGCTAATAAGCCAAGCATTTTATGATATTAACTAGCTGACCCGGCAAACTTTGTTTTGCCGTATAAATTGTTTTTAGAGAATTTTGTATTGTAGAAAAAACAATAACTAACTTATTGTTCAAAAATGTTAGCTTTACATTAAGCTCTGGGAAATTTTAGTCGAATTAGGGTGGAAAACCTCCACATTAAAGACGATAATTGTTCAGTTATCGAGCGGGATGACAAATTATTAAATTACTAAAATGACTATTAAAATATAGGGGTTGACTATTAAAATAGAAGAGTGAAATTTAGGGTTGTATGTATTTTTAATGCCACATAATACAAAAATAAAATAAAAAAGTTTATAGAAAAAACAAAAAAATATTTTTTGGGGTGGACACCCCTTATCACTTAGTGGTTTGAAAAATAGATAGTAGCCGATTCTCAGACTTACTGAATATACATAAAAAAAATCATAAGAATCGGTTGAGCCGTTTCGGAGGAGTATGGGAACAGATATTGTGACACGAGAATTTTATATATGAGATGAGTAAAAGTTTTGATTAGTATTTGATAAGTATATTTTTTTTTCTTTTTCTATAATGTTTTTATTACTTAATAGATATTGTAATCAAAAATATTGTACGCCAGAAAGTGGCAGACTGTTAACAGTTATTGCAATAAATTTATTCCTTATTCTTATTCTTCAAAGCCCCGTGAAGGCTATATCAATCCGCCTTAAGCTATCATGGTGGAGTCGGCTTTAACTTTCTCATACTGAGAAAAGTACCATGTCCTGTCTATGACATTAATGAGTTGATAATGATGATGACTATGACATGTGACGATCTGGGAATCAAACCGTAGTACCTCCTCCCTTGTATTACTAGTTAAGCACCACAATTTTTTTATTATCCTCTACATATTAGCCCTTGATGGCAATCTCACCTGATGGTAAGTGATGATGTAATCTAAGATCGTAGCGGGCTAACCTTTTGGGGTATGGTAAACCCACACTCCTAATTGGTTTCTACGCGATATCGTGCTTGAACGCTAAATCGCTTGGCGACTCGGTGTTACTAGCCACGGCCGAAGCCTCCCTCTAGACCAGACTCAAGCCAAGAATCGAACCTAGGGCCTCCAACTTTATAATGCGACGGCGCACGCACTGCGCCACGTAGGTCGTCAAACCCACTTACTTTACCACAACTTAAGTTATAATGTTTGCACGTACATATAAACGCACCTTTAATGACTTAATAGAAAGGGGGGTATGTGTCGGCGAATTAATGATACGACATAAAACCCACGCGGAATATTAACGAAACGCAACATGCATGGTATTTGTGAAAAAATTCAAAAATTTCGAAACGTACTGCCTGGTCTCGGAATTATTCCCGTTCGGATTTTTTGCACCAACTTCCACGCAATAATAGTTGGAAATGCGTTATTTATGACGGCGACGTTATTACTCGTAATTAAATCGACGTTTAAACGTATTTTTTTTTCGAACTTTTTACTTCAACAAGCACGTCACTAATTAGAGTGGTGAATGACCACATGAGAAGTGTGCTTTGTCAGGGTTGAAGGTCTGTTAATAAATAATTCAAAGATTAATTCACAGTTAATAAACATCATGGACAGACACACACGTTATAATTTTGCCATCAATGGTGGTTTTCTGTGGTGTAACATATTTTTTTCTAATAATAAAGGAGAGGAAGTATCATTACAGCGTGTATTTCTTCGAATTCTTTATCTTGTAACTCAGTGTTGGAGGATGTCGAAGTTTTCTTTTTATAATGCTATTCGATATTATCGTTGTCTCATGTTGGCTTTGATAAGTTTAATGTAAAGATTTTGCATTACGAAATTAAACAATTTAGTTACAAAGAAAGGCTTAGTATAGAATTTACAAGCTCCCAATCGTTGAATATCTGGAACACGTTTGACAAAAAAGAAGCTAATCAACACTATTTCGAAGCTTTATTTTGTATATATGTATATATTACTTGGTTAACTAAGGCGAACTTACTTATTACCTATTTTTGAAGCTCGCTAAGACTTTTCCTTCATGTTAAATCAAATTTGGCTTAAGTCTGAGCAAAGTCAAGTATATAATTATTAATCTTAGCCTAGCAATACCTTCTGGGAAAAATTCAATAAGTTTTAAAAAACGGCAGTACATCTTCAAAATTTGGTACGGTTTTGAACGTATTATGAGTGATGAAATTTTCCTAACTATATACCTACCCCCTTAGTTATATACTACATAATACGTAATTGCTTTCATAAAAAAAATGGGTAAAAATGAAATATAACTTTTCGCCCATTGCTTAGTAAACGTAGTAAAGTTGCATTAGTTTGTAGTGAGAATGGGTTTTAGGAGCGCAGGTTTCTCACACTCCTAAAAGGTTAGCCCGCTACTATTCTAGACAGCATCTTCACTTACCACCAGGTGTGATAGCCATCAAGGGCTAACTTGTAGTGTATAAAATAATGCCAACGTGCTGAATTTCTGAGATAGTACCAATTTAAATTTAACAAAATATGACTTTAATTAATAACGTACATTTGTATGCGCTTTTTCTCTATTACTTTTAATAGAACGGCATATCTAGTACATTAGCGATCGAAGTATTGAACGGTAACTATGACTTCGTTAACCTTTCGATCATCTGTTTGTTTAGTACAATTATAGAAATGGTAGAATTGAAAAATGCCCACTAGTTTATTCATTGCAAACTTTATGTTGTACTTTCTCGAAATGAGTTTCCAGTGTCTGTCATAACAGAATATTACGACCTTTGCTTTGACACGTAGATTAATATCGTGCGTGTAGATTTCGAGAGTGATAAGGCTGGTGACGTAATGACTAATGTCGATGTCGGCGATTATTTTATTGACAAGGCTCACCTGCTGTAATTGCGACTACCTCATTGCAGTGTACAGTTATAACTAGTACCTATGTAATTATTTTCGCCCACCATTCAGGTGAAAGTTTTTTTTTATTCACCACAAGTATGCCCTTGACTGCATCGCACCTGATGGCAAGTGATTCTAAAGTAACCTGTAAGGGGTATGGTAAAGTCATACTCCTAATTAGTTTATACACGACATCATGCCGGAACGCTAAATCGCTTGGCGACACGTCTTTACCCAAGCCTCCCGCCAGACCAGACTCGAGCCGGGAATCGAATCCAGGACCTCCAACTTTAAAATGCAACAGCGCACGCGCTGGGCCACGGAGGTCGTCGAATTAACGTCATCAGTATTGCTTGATATAGCCGCTTGGTTGAACTCCATGACGCTGTGGTCATTTAAGTTGGAAGACTCGGGTTCAATTCTTGGCATAGGCAAATCGCGAATTCATAATGATTTCGTGGATATACCGGGACAAAATATAACCTTATAGTTCTTGCTGACAATGTAGCTTTAAATCGGTGAAAGAATTCTTAAAATCGCTTGTGTGGTTTAGGCATGAAAGCGTAACAAACAAACAATCTCACATTCACATTTATAATCATAACAGGTATTATATACAGTTAAATTGGATCTATATTAATAACAGGTATGATATACAATTAAATTGGATCTATACTATTACCGTCGTAGATTCAAAACAATATGACACCTAAAATTGTGTAAGATATGAGAGCAAATAAATAAATTGTAGAGTCGACTAAACTAATCTAGTTAACAAATCCTAATTCTGACCTAGACCCTTGTCAAAGTAAAAGGAGCAAGGAAAATAGGAACACAAAGAAAAAATAGCGCGGAAGATATATCATCATAAATTGCGCAGTTAAACTATCATTGCTCTTATTACGTGACACCTATCTTAGGATAACCGTAATATATGCTATATTATTTTCACATACAATCAATCAATTTATTTCAATAGTCATAAGTTTTTATTATACATCAAACATTTTACATACAACTTAAAATAAAACTTAGATTAACCTAAAACTAAAAATCTTATAAAATAAATAAATATATAACATCATAACTAAAATATATTATTAAAAGGAGTCCCTTTAGGCAAGGTTCCGAAGATACTGGCAGCGTTCCCCCTTTGAATTGCTAAATCAATCAATCAATTTAAACTTTTGATGCGACATCAACTTGTAGTGAGATGAGGTGATAACTACATTCGTAAACTTAAAACTAACGCTACGAAGGTTCCAAACGCGCTCTGGTCTATGAAGAAGTTAACAAGCAACCTAACCGGGTAAGTTTAAAAATCAAAAAGTCATCATCATCATCTTTAACAATATGAAATCATAATTCTTCATGATCAACCCATTATCGGCTCACTCATATTGAGAGGAGACCCGGGGGTCTCCTCTCAATATGAGAAGGGTTCGGCCATAGTCCACCACGCTGGCCATGTGCGTTGGCACACTTCACATGCCTTTGAGAACATTACGGAGAACTCTCAGGTATGTAGGTTTCCTCACGATGTTTTCCTTCACCGTTGGAGCGTGTGATATTTTTATTGCTTAAAAACGGACATAACTCCGAAAAGTTATAGCGTGCCCGGGTTCGAACCCCCGACCTCTGATTAGGAGGCTGTCGTCCTAACCTAGTGGCTATCACAGCTTACTAGGCTATCACAGCTTCAAAATTACTTAATTATAATTATTTTCGTCTTCAGTCTGAATCCTGTTCAGACATGTAAGGCAAAATATCCCTTTTCATTCCTTTGCTTGTACCAATCGTTGCACGTACTCGGTATTATAAACAAGGGGCTGTTTATTATTCTAGACAGATTTGACAGAGAAAAAGTTTTTAAATGTAGCGTATGTCAAGCAATTAAACCTTATAAGACGCCATATATATTTTAATTAGTCTACTTACATATGAGTTTTACCATATATTAATTCATTCACCATTTAAAAATACAATTATTTTTAAACTAAAGAAAAAACAATTAAAGATCATGAATGTTAAACATGCTGGAGAAGCTTGGGAATTTGTGTCAGTAGTGATCTTTTGCATACATTTCATCCTGTTTGACTAAGGATGCATGGGGCGTCTATGGTTTGACGACCTCCGTGGCGCAGTGCGTGCGCTGTCGCATTATAAAGTTGGAGGTCCTGGGTTCGATACCCGGCTCGAGTCTGGTCTGGTGGGAGGCTTTCGCCGTGGCTAGTTACCATCCTACCGACAAAGACGTGTCGCCAAGCGATTTATCGTTCCGGCACGTAGGTTTACTATACCCCTAACAGGTTAGCCCGCTACCATCCTAGACTGTATCATCACATACCACCAGGTGAGATAGCCGTCAAGGGCTAACTTGTAGTGCATAAAAAAAAATGGTGATAATTTTCACGTCTTATTTCATAGAAAAAGTGTGAGTAAACGGTAGCAATAACTATTTTTTGATCGACTGGAGACGGAAATAGGGTTCCCGCTGGGTTTTTAATCAACTAGTAAAAACGCACATTCAGTCGAGAGCATGTTTTAATTACAGCATGGGTTTAATAATGCACCCGATTCAGACTGCGTGAAGAGTTAGTTAGCCACGCTGCTGTACTCAAACCATTAGCGCGATCATATAAGAGAGAAAAAAAGAGAGAAAATACTTCAACGCTATTTCTATATTGAAATAAAAAAATAATGGTTTTTCTTACAAGTAGGTTCTATAACCGGCAATTTGGGAATTCAGCATTTCTCATTACACTTTTGCTGTGGATAGTTCCCATTCTTTTCTTCTTTTTATATAACAAAATCAACAAACAGTTGGAAATCTACCCAATGACATAACAATTGGCTAAAACTTATGTATCCCAATGCATTTTACAATAAAAATATATTCAAACTGAGGATTTGCTATTTGACCACTTATACTAATTCACAATTATGTACTTCGACTAAACACACACACACACACACACACACACACACACACACACACACACTCACACACACACACACACACACACACACACACACACACACACACACACACACACACACACACACACACTCACACACACACACACATATACACGCACACACACACTCAAACACACACACACACACACAATTTTCAATGTACTTTTCGTTTTATTGTTATATTGTAGAAGAGCATTAAATTATTAATATAAGACTCGGATGTGGGCGGAGGCTCATGCAACTCAGTTTATACTGATGCAGTGCATTCCTTGCTTCTGTATGACTCCAGAGTTCCCAATAAAGATTTTTATTTTTTATTTTATTCTACAAAGAAGTGTCACCGAGCTATTTAGTGTTCCGGTACGATGTCGCGTAGAAACCGATTAAGAGTTTGGGCTAAAACAAATATACCTCTTGTTTATTAGCCGGCTACCATCTTACAATGCATCATCCCTTATAGTACATTCAATATTAACTGGTGTCTTTCCACTTGAGCACTTTAGCAATAACAATAGGATTAAGTCGTGAAGGGTGAATTCTTTGTATTGCATGACACGTGTTCAAACGGTGTTTGAAACGTTTTTGATACTTTCCCTATGTTATCTTTCTTTAAATAATATAATCAAATAGAAATACCGCTCAGTTCAGTGGAAATATTACATCTTCCGATATGTTTCGTCCTGGGATGAAATCACCTTCCAATTTTTGTAATTGTATTTTATTTAACATACGTAATTTTTTTAAATTATTCTATGATTATTCAAAAGTATCAACACTAGTTGGTTTGCAACAAAATAGATAAGGCCAAACGGCTTCTTTAAAAATGAATGGGCTCTAGTAGTGTTTGGTTTACTACCCCTATTGTTTAGGTTTAAGTGGAAAGACGCCAGTTAATATGGAATGCACTATACCACCAGATGAGATTGCAGTAAAGGGTCAACCGGTAGTGGACTTAAAACCACCTGACGCTACGCGTGTCTATTTACCTGGCCAGTTATGTGTAATATCGTAACATGTTTTCAATATACTTAATCTGTTTAATTTAAAAGCAAATGAGGCGATTAGATAGTCAAATTAACTTCCTTAAAGTACAACCTAATTATTTTAAACAGACTGCAAGTAAACGGGTGCTTATCGGCTACAGTAATTGCTTTTTCATATTAACTGTAACTAGCGGTGATAGCCTAGTGGTAAGGGCGTCAGCCTCCTAATCAGAGGTCGGCGGTTAGAATCCGGGCATGCACCACTAACTATGTGCCTTTTAAAAAAATTAAAATATCACTTGCTTCAACGGTGAAGAAAAACATCGTGAGGAAACCTGCACGCCTGAGAGTTCTCCGTAATGTTCTCAAAGGCGTGTGAAGTCTGCCAATCCGCACTTGGCCAGCGTGGTGGACTATGGCCAAACCCTTCTCATATTGAGAGGAGATCCGTGCTCTGTAGTGAGCCGGCAATAGGTTAATCATGATTAACTGTAATATCATTAGTTTGCAAGGAAAATATCGGGGTTGGGTTCCCAGGTGGGGAAACATAGAAAATTACCTTTTCAACAAACGTGCTTGTCGAAATAAACAATTTTGTATGCAATGAATGATAAGCTAGTACTTGATTGCACTATACAATAATTTATTCATTTTTAACTTACGAATGGTAAGACAGGTGTTTCTCTAATCCACAAGCGTAGAATACATTAAATATCGATACGAGAAACATACATTATACACAAAATATATTTATGTTTATCAACGTTTCTATATTTTCATTTGTTTAATTAGTACAGTTAGTATATATAAATATATTTATTTATTTATCATTATAAAAAAATAAAAAAAATCATCCAACTATAAATGCACCGAAAAAACCGAAGGGATTTGTCCTTGGTGCTAGCCTGTAATTTACTTTTAGGCTTGTGAGTGATGTAAAACGGTTACATTCAAATTCAAATAATCTTTATTCAAATAGTCCTTGAAAAGGCGCTTTTGACGCGTCAATAATTTACATACTTAGTAATGATTTGATGGTGATAACTACATTCGTAAACTTAAAACTAAAGGTATGAGGGTTCCAAACGCGCCCCGGTCTAAGAAGAAGCCCACAACAAACGGAGCCAGGTAAATTTTCTTTTGTTATCACCATCTCACATGCCACTTAAAAAGTTACATTATAAAACTAGAGGAACAGAGTAATCACACATGAAAAGAACATTTTTTAAGTGAGCCAGACGGTTGACACAAATGAGTCAATCATCCGAGACAGTTGAAAAATATTGTAAACGTTTTTTACATCTAGTTTTTGAAACGTTGGAGGCAGTTCGTTCACGAATCCTAGAACCAAATACACGTATAGTATAGTTAGTATCTCTCTCGAATCTTTTATTATCTACTGAAGATCGTGGTCCTGGTGTCCTTGCAGCCTCGTGCGGTATTGTTAGTATAGTAGTACATAAAGTCATTGATCGACTTTTAGGAGGATCGATGTTGGTAAAAGCAAGCTTGGATTCGAGATTCTCTTGGCTGTGACGTTTGCGAAATAGTAAACGTGCATTACACAATAATTTGTCTTTTTCTTTTGAACGCCAATTAATTACTGAAGTCAGAAAGAGACAAAACTGAGTTTGAAAGTTCCCTGCTATTAAACATTTATTAGTAAAGCCGCTTAACTTACCTATATAACATATCAACGAAGACCGTTAGGTTAGGTTTTTTTATTTTATTTTATACACTACAAGTTAGCCTTTGACAGCTATCTCATCTGGTGGTAAGTGATGATGCAGTCTAGGGTGGTAGCGGGTTAAACTGTTTGGAGTATGGTAATCCCACGCTCCTAATTGGTTTCTACGCGACATCGTTCCGGAACGCTAAAATTGCTTGGCGACACGTCTGTCGGTAGGGTGGTAACTAGCCACGGCCGAAGCCTCCCACCAGACCAGACTCGAGCCGGGAATCGAACCCAGGACCTGAAATTTTATAATGCGCACGCACTGCGCCACGGAGGTCATCAAATACAATTCTAGGTATAATTCTAGGTATTACTACAATTATATTTCTTCATCTTCTTGCTCATGTGTGGTCGAAACTACATATCTACTGCATACTTGAAGACATTTCGATTCAGTTTTGGCATATCCAATGCGACAGGTTGCATGTCTGACATCGACTTCCTTTTGGAATTATATTAGGTGTTGCAATTCGACTATGTAATATTATAAATAACACGATTTTATGTTAAAATTAGATGACGAATGCATTTTCGAATTTGGCTTAATTTATAACCTTCATATTAAAATTGTGAATATGTATTTTCTTGATTTGAAAACTTGAAATCAATTAAAATAGCAAGGATGTACTTTAGTATGATTAGGGTACACGTGTAAGCGTTTACCAAAATCGCTGAGAGCGTTCTCATATAAGGACACTGGTTAGGCCGTTAATCAATAAGATTTGATGTGATATCTGCTATTTAGGATGTGAGGATATTATAAATAATAATGTATATGACGAGTTAAAAGCCTTAGAGTTGTTTTTAGTAAGAGTGACGCTTTTGTTTACTATCGCGCATAGTAATTCAAACCACAACTTGCGGGATTACACTTTTATTGCGACAATAACTAAGAGGGCCTAACAGTCTGACGTCTCGAGTAAGAATGCCACGAAAGGCATCGACGGCCCCTATTTATAGCAAAGCATTTTTGTACAAAATGGATTGCTACCGTCAAAATGTTAACAAAATCGTCAAGAGTTCGAATGGGTAATTATTGAATTCTTGTTGCTCTTGGCACCGCTGAATGAAGTTAATAACTTCTTCGCGCCGACATATATTTAACAGGACCCTTTTTTGGTACTTTTTTTATTTTATCGCATGTCTAGTACACAGAGATGATCGACAGGAAAGCATTTAAATCTATATAACCTACCTATGCGATGCGGTTAAATAACTATAAGCCTATATTGTTTTCTATTATTGGCTGTAAATTCCTCGCATTATAAGATTGGTACGCTAATAATACTAGAATCTTCTTAGAAATTCGAAAAACTTTAACTTCGGAGTAAATTGAAATATATCTTCCTAGTTATAAGAATATTTAACAGATAGGAATATATAGTACATACATTTAAAATCGTTAGGATAAGTTAATTAGAATAATGTCGACTTTTATAATCAATTAAATTTTCCATTTGATATTTTAAAACAAGGCGTTTATAGTATACTGATACACTTTTATGAATAATGTTGTTTAGTAAGCTGTTAATTTACCATAAACTTAGGATAAGAATTATTATTAAAATATTAGTTTTGCATGCCTACCTTCCCGTCAGATTGTAAGCACCTCTAATTAAATGTAACACCTATGTACTGACTCAATCTATGCAAGTAAATGTTTTGATTTTAAAGCTTAAATTTGTCCACACCTTGACCTTGAATCTTTCATGTCTTTTAAAGATACGTGGAATTAATAGACATTTTATTTAATAATAATAATAATAAGCCATTTAATTCCAAATCCTAATACAGTTAGTTATAAATGTCGAAAGAGTAATAGATATAGAGTAATATAGTAATAATAATATCATAAACAATTGATAAAAAATGAATTATGATAAAAAAAAAAAACAAATTAACTTTAATTATTTTACCAAACAATAGTTATTTATTGTTTATTTATTTAGGTACCCATTTTCGGGCCTCCTCCATTGTACTCCAACGCGCACTATCGGTTGCGAGCCTACGCCATGTGTGTGCATCTCTCAATTTTATTTCGCTTTCGTAAATTCAGTGGATACAAAATAAACTGCGAAACCTTGGAAAGACGTACAAAAATTCTCGGTTAAATTCATAATTAATCTCAGGTTGACAATAAAAAGATAGAGGAGACATAATCGCAACACCTCTCACATGTTGTAACTTGGAACACACACCATCCCTCCGGTGCCAGGCTCGTGACGTCACCCGCTTAACCAGCCGCTTCCGGCGCTAAATTGGACTGCTAATCGATTATAACACGGCAAATTCAATAGCTGTGCTGTAGACAGGTGAAGCTAATTCTTACCCCCGGACTATAGGGAACTATAAGAGGTATTACTCACTCTAGCTCTTACAATATACTACCTCAAGGAATTATAAGAGACGGCGTAGTTAACTGTCATAAAGTTTCGATTTAAAGCTTAGTAAGTAATAATAATAATAAAAATATTTTTTTTTAATTTTGTTTTGCAAGGAAAACTTACAGCTAATAGAAAAAGTAAATAAATAAGAATAGAAGAAAATTATAGCTAATTACAAGTTTTCACAAATATATTACACACATCCTCATCATCATGATCTAGCTGTTCGCCATGTTTTCACCAGAGTAGTAACGTAATGTTATTTGTCATAATGTGCGCCGCGTTCCTTACATAGAGACGAAATCTACATACTCCTGTGCGTATTTCAATTTTAATTCTATGTCATCTCCAAAACAACAAATGAAATAAATGCGAATATGCTAAAGAGGTGAATTCTATGTTCTATTCTATAAACATAAGATTGTTTTGATAGTATTTTGTTTTTATTTCTTTGGTATAGAAGTACCTCTAACTTTTCGAAGTTATGTGCGTTTTTAAAAAATTTAAATATCACTTGCTTCAACGGTGAAGGAAAACATCGTGAGCAAACCTGCACGCCTGAGAGTTCTCCATAACGTCCTCAAAGGCGTCTGTCAATCCGCACATGGCCAGCGTGGTGGACTATGACCAAACCCTTCTCATATTGAGAGGAGCCGAATGGGTTGATCCTGATGATTTCTTTGCAAATTTTTTGTTACTTATACTACTACTTACTTACTTCATACTTATAATACTTTATCCATAATAATTGCGAAAGAAAAACAGTTTTAATGTTTTTTTAAAGTATAAACAAGAAACTTGTGATTTTGCTCGATCTTGGCTCGATCTTGAATTATGAAAGTATAATTTAATACAGGCAATAGCCTGTATTAAATTATACTTTCATAATTATTTTACTGTTGAACGGAACCCTTCGTTTGCGGATCTATCACTTAGCCAGTTTTTTTGGTATTCAACAATGTCGAATGGAACATCAAGAATACCATAGGTATGGTAATTAATATAATATATAAACCAAAAAAAAACTCGTTCAAATATATTTTACCCACGCTATATAATTTATAACGGCGTTATCAACTTTCAATTAAATGCTTAACTATATTGATAATTCCCGTTGGTTATCGCATTGTAATTTCAGCTAATTACATTTTTATTGTAATTCGATGTAATTCCGATGGTATATAGCAATTTTATTGGCACGTAATGAGGCGCGTATGCAATAAAGCAAATTATTTCCAATGCAGCTGACATTGCAGTCGAAGAGTTTGTGGGAAAAGAGATAACACCATTCGAGCAATTTGCAAATTTGACTTATTTTGTATACACTACAAGTTTGACGGCCATCTCACCTGATGGTAAGTGATGATGTAGTTTAAGATGGTAGCGGGCTAATCTGTAAGGGGTATGGTAAACCCACACTTCTAATTGGTTTCTACGCGACATCGTGCCGATCGAACGCTAAATCAATAGGCGACATGTCTTTGTCGGTAGGGTTGTAACTAGCCACAGCCGAAGCCTCCCACCAGACCAGACTCGAGACGGGAATCGAACCCAGGACCTCCAACTTTTATAATGTGACAGCGCACGCACTGCGCTACGGAGGTCGTCTGCGACTTCAGTTTCTGTTTCTCCAGTTGAGTGAGTTGAGTTGATATACGAGTACTTTGCACGCAGAGCGTAATAAAATACAACAAATATAAATAATAAACTATAGGTATGCTAAGATGGTCTTAGTCTCTTCTCTCTCTTCTATATGTCTTCAAGTTAGTAGCTTTAAGCTTTGACAACCTCCGTGGCGCGGCGCGCGCGCTGTCGCATTTTAAAGTTGGAGGTCCTGGGTTCGATTCCCGGCTTGAGTCTGGTCTGGTGGGAGGCTACAGCCGTGGCTAGTTACCACCCTACCGACAAAGACGTGTCGCCAAGCGATTTAGCGTTCCGGCACGATGTCGTGTAGAAACCAATTAGGGGAGTGGGTTTACCATAGTCTTAACAGGTCAGCCCGCTACCATCCTAGACAGCATCATCACTTATCACCAGGTTAGATAGCAGTCAAGGGCTAACTTGTAGTGTGTAAAAAAAAGCTTTATTTTGAGAGCCTTCAGCAAGATATTGTGCAATCAGCATAATAATATATTGCTTTAACCCATATAGCTACACGCTAAAAGTAATCGATTGGCAAAACTAGCATAGATTATTGCAAAGTTAGTTTAGTAGTTGACGACTGTGGTAGTATAATCAAAATCGGTTAAGTTGTTAAAGATAAGCGCGGAAATAAAAAACCGACTCAATAACAAAAACTTGGGTTTAGGTTATGCAACCGTGCGAATAACCTTAAACATAAGAAAGTTAAATCTAAATCAAAGATGGACACCAATTTTAATAATTTTAAGATTAATATAAACTCTAATCAGATAAATATAAGTCAGAGAGCTGTACTTAAAAACTGCTTAATCATCTTCTGTAATCATTCTTGATGAAATTAGTATTTTTTTTACTTAATTGGTCAAAAAAGTTTTAGTTAAAATATAAAATAAAAATTTAATTCGCGATGCTTAGGAAAAATGCAGTTTATTCAAGGATGGCGATATCATTATTCAATACTATTCAAACTGGTTTTTTCAATAGTAAAGTAAGTAAATTATAATTTTATTATTCTATATTGATGAGAAATGTTCCAGTTCTAATTATTTTAGAACTAGAATATTTCTCATTAGTAGCTAGCCCGTTAAGATTTTCTCTCGCAAGATATATCTAATCGTGTTTACATTGCTATTTGTGATTTTACTTGTATTGACTATTTCTAAAACTTGAGTAGCAATGTTGTCTTCAAGAAGGCTGAAGTTGACCTTAAAATTGTCCACCAGCTCCCTGGCTAGCGGGCGCATATAATTTCCATTGCATCAGACATTGTTGATATCTATTGGTAATTATGTATTTTATGGACGCGAAAACCCATTAAAGCCCTCAAAAACATTGTAACTGCACATGAAGTTGTAGTCGTAAATTGGTCATAATTTTAAAGATTCTTCATAATAAAATGAACAGCGTAAGGTACTGTCGTTACTCGCCATCATGATCAACCCATTGCCGGCTCACTACAGAGCACGGGTCTCCTCTCAATATGAAAAGTTTTTGGCCATAGTTTACCCCACTGGCAATATGCGTGTTGGCAGACTTCACACGCCTTTGAGAACATTATTGAGAACTCTCAGGCGTGGAGATTTCCTCACGATGTTTTCCTTCACCGTTGAAGCAAGTAATATTTGGATTGCTTTAAAACGAACATAACTCCGTAAAGTTAGAGGATCGAACCCCGACCTCTGATTAGAAGGTGGACGTCCTAACCACTAGGCTATCACAGCTTTTGCAGTTTTTACTCGTTATTCGTGATCTGTGAAATCTGGAAGGGGGCTAACCACCAACCTCATGTAACATGGGGTAGAGGAATTTTATGCATAGAATTTCTACGCTATTCCATTACGGCTTTACGTACAATTTATATCACATATTAACAATATAAACATTATAAACGGGCACGTCATTCTATGTACTGCAATATTTAACTGGATAGTTAAGTGAATATAGGTACTTTAGCTTTGAATGTAAGCTATAAATGATTCAAAGGTAATTGCATACAATTTTAGAACAAATTACCAAATGAAATTTTTGGGATGTCTCTCATTAAGTTTAAACTTTATATTAAACGTATGCTTGTAGAAAAGTCCTACTATAGTGTAAAGGATTATGTAAATGATAAACAAGCATGGGTATGAAATATTGCTCTAATAAGATAGCTCTTAATATAATTTAAAGTGGCATGTGAGATGGTGATAAAAAAAAGAAAATTTACCTGGCTATGTTTGTTGTGGGCTTCTTAGACCGGGGCGCGTTTGGAGCCCTCATAGCTTTAGTTTTAAGTTTACGAATGTAGTTATCACCATCAAATCACTACTATGTAAATTATTAAAAAAGTGCCTGTTAAAGGACTATTTGAATAAAGATTATTTGAATTTGAATTTAAATTTAGAATTTAAACATGTTATTTGTGATCAATTAATTATTTAACCTTAAAAGTAAATGTGTACTATATTTCAATAGATAACTATTTTAAATCGGTAAAATAAAAAAACACACACAACTCGTGGCGAATGAAACCGAAAATACAAATTCCATTTTTAAAAATAATGTTTGAACTCACCCTCGCTCGGATTTCCATTCCCGTCGGCAGGCCGATCGCAGTCCTCAGCGCCTACGAGGTTCCTGATACTGAACGAAGTCGTCTTTCGCGAAACCTCGACCACCCCAGTAACATCACATCCCGTACCATTCAGTTCACGACACTGTTCCGTTCCGTTCACAACCTCCCCGGTCCCATCTTCACCACGTCTCGTCGTCAGGTCCATTTTTGAACTTCGAATTTTGAAACTTGTATCCCTCCTACCTCGTATAACATTATCACGCACTTGACAGTCTGTGCAGTTCCATTTTTGAATCACAACGCTTATTTATTTACCACAGATTAGTAATTATCTACAGTCAATTTGGGTAATATTTTTTTTGTTTTGTTTGTTATCGTTGAAGTTTTTTTAGCACTTATAACGATGTTTATGGATTTTATGGTTTATTACAAGGGTATTTTTTTTTAAGTAACTTATACTTTTTTTTTTTGTAAATAAAGCAATGGAAGGCACGTATTCAGCCGGCGGCGTAATGTATCGCGAGCGCTTAGTTACGCGCGCCAACTCGGCCGTGGTGAACGCGACTGGTACTCTTTCCCTCCTCTATAGTGCGTTCGCACGTTCCTCCCTACGCCCTCTAAGGCGGAGTCACCGCCCACGCACGACATTTTTACTTTTACACTTCCTACGTGACGTTTAGTTAGTTAAAGCTACGAATAATATCTACGCGTTAATTTTATCGCAATAACATTAAATCTAGCGATAATAATTCGCGCGTTTATCTGCTAGCTGATCGAGTAGAAGCCTGTCGCATTGACTTATTAAATGATTGACAGAGGATGTGATAATCCTGTCGAGTCATCCTCAATAATCTGATTGGTTTTTCACCTGGTACTCTCCTCGCATCCCCGCTTTCCTTGTAACACATTTAACCTTCCACCACCAACAGGTGGTGGAAGGTTAAATGTTTGTTTACTGTTGTTACACAACAGTAAACAGTAAATAATGTTCTTATATATCTGCGAGGTCCTAATAAACACAAAAATCTCGCAGATTTCTAATGAGATAGCGCGTTTGGAACCCTCATAGCTTTAGTTTTAAGTTTACAAATATAGTTATCACCATGAAATAACTACTATGTAAATTAATGACGCGTCAAAAGTGCCTTTTTAAGGACTATTTGAATAAAGATTATTTTGAATTTGAATTTTGAATTTGAAAAACATATCAACATAACATACATAGACTAATTCGTTGTCTGAGGTTGGTGGCAACTCTTCGGTCTCCCGTAATGACGACTAACCTTTTTGCTATTTCCTTAAAAATTAACTTAAAATTACTTTATTTCTTATATTGTAACATATAAGATATAAGTTTGCCTGGCTGAGATCGCTAGTAAGCGATAAGGCCGCCTGTTTGTAGTCTAATTCTTTCTTCTTTTTTCTTTTTTTTCGGACTGTCTATTAGCTGTACAAACCCTATTGGTTGCCACAGCGTAACCGGGCTGTTTGGCGAGCTTTCGAAAGAAGCTCTGCCAGAAGAAATTTTAAGCCCTAGTGCTCGAAGAAACTAAGGGAACGACTGCCTAAGGGCGCCTCCTTTGAAGCCGAACCTCGGCTTAGGCGACGTTTGGGATAACGGGGGGGTCGGACGGTGAGTGGTCTGTCCGAGTCCACGTTCGGATGACGTAAGATAGCGGGGACCTCGTCTTTGCCAGCGAAGACGGTGTGTAGCGTATGTTTGTGTGGTAGGTGGTACGAGTATGTTGTCAGTAGTCATCGGATCGTCAGGGTCATGAAGGATATGTTTAGGTCTCCTCTTTCAGAGAGGACGCTTAGGTCGGGGGAGTAAAAAGAAGCCGCAACTACGAGAGGGTTGGGGTGTCGGATTGATCTTTCTTCATGTTTCTGTTGTCTTGTATTATTTCTTAACTTGGGGTGTACAAATAAAGTGTTATATATAGCCGGCCCCCGGCCGTTGAGTCTCTCCTGCCAGGGTGTAATCGTCCGCCCGGTACAAATTTGTATTTATATAATGTGTATGTATTTATTATGAATGTAATAAAACGGGTGAGAGTAAGATATAATAGAAATAATAATAAATCTGGCTGAGCATGATTAAAGTACGCTACATAAAAAAAAACATGCAGGGTTCTTCTATTGGGGACATGGGCTATATAAACTATCACAATATGAATGAACGAAAATTTCTAACTTTTCGAAGTTATGTGCGTTTTAAGTAATTAAAATTTCACTTGCTTCAACGGTGAAGGAAAACATCACGAGGGAACCTGCATACTTGAGAGTGCATAATGTGCTCAGAGGCGTGTGAAGTCTGCCAATCCGCACATGGCCAGCGTGGTGGACTATGGCCGAACCCTTCTCATGTTGAGAGGAGACCCGTGCTCTGTAGTGAGCCGGCAATGGGGTGATCATGATGAGGCGGTCTTAGTGCGTACAATTACAAATAAAACATAATCAATTATATAAAAAAAAATACTATATATCCTAAAGAATAACTTTTTTATCTTACTATAATAGTAATTATCTGCAACCCTGGTTAAGACCCATATGCACTAGGAATGAAATGCAGGTTTCAAGTAATCCTTGGAATGTAAGGAAGATAGATTTCTAAGTTCAGTGGAGTTAATAAGCATGAGTAATTATTTCGAATCTGTTTATCACAATTTAAACCTATAAATTGTGTTCGTATTTTAGCCCTCGGCGAAATAAGGGTTGACTACTAAATTACTAAGGTTTTCAGTAGGTTTGGCACATTTGTGAATCGGTCGGAGACGTGTGCGCATGCGTTCCCGTGTCCCAACTATCAGGTTCGCGTGGTTTTAGTGTAAATTCAGTCGCCACTCTGGCCTCCAGCGAGTCCCACATATCAAAATCAAATCAAAAATAGCTTTATTCATATAAACCTATTACAGGCATCTATGAATCGTTCATATTTATCACATTTTTCATTATTTCTATTAGCGATGGTGATAACTACACTCGCCAACTTAAAACTAAAGCAAAGAGGTTCAAATTACGCCCAGATCTAAGAAGAAACCCACAACAAAGCCGGGTTTTTAATTTGTTATCACCATCTCACATAATCAATAATAAATTGGATACCTATGGAGAAAGAGCAATTCACACCCAGGTTTTTTATCGTTTATATAATCGTTAACATCGTAATATGATTTTCCTATAAGCCATCATACCCCGCCGGAAACGGCGCAGTGCGGCCTGCGTCGCTTCCGGAGGGGATGCGTAAAGGCATTTCCCAGCGTTAAAAAAAGGGTTGGCACATTTAGGTAACAAGCTATGAAAAATGTATTTAAAAATAAATCTTTCTTCAATGTGACTATATCATGAACTTAACACTCATCGTTCATCCTTAACAATTAATTCAATTGTAGAATAAATAATGTTATTGTATTTGTCGCAAGCTTATTCATCACCATCAATAGTACCACCGAAGTGACTGTCCCAACTCTAGACACAGACCACCTCTAGTTTGGACTCTTACAGACGATTGGTCGATTACTTGGACTTGTCGTTATATACCGACGGTATCCCCGCTACTTTCTTCAATATAAACTACATTAAAATACTATCCGCTATAAATGACTAAAATATCTGTTTTTATTTGTTATATAATTCATCATCGTCAGCAAAATGATTCCAAGTCGTCGAACGAATTTTGTTAACTTTAGTTAGAGATATAGTTAGAGTTTAGACTTAACGCATTACTCTAATGTTAGCTTGTTAGGTAATAACGTCCTTCATGACCCTAGTGATCAGATGACTACTGACAACATACTCGTACCACCTACCACACAATCATACGCTACACACCGTCTTCGCCAGCGAAGACGAGGTCCCCGCTATCTTACGTCATCCGGACGTGGGCTAAATCCACGGCCTCGGAGACGTACGGACCACTCACCGTCCGACCCCCTGTTATCCCAAACGTCGCCTAAGCCGAGATTCGGCCTCAAAGGAGGCGCCCTTAGGCAGTCGTTCCCTTAGTTTCTTCGAGCCCTAGCGTTCAAAATTTCTTCTGGCAGAGCTTCTTTCCGAAGCTCGCCAAACAGCCCGGTTACGCTGTGGCAACCAATAGGGTTAGTACAGCTAATAGACAGTCAGAAAAAAAAATTAGGTAATAACGATTAAGATTATGCTTTGGTGCTAAAGAGAAGGAGTGACGGTTACAAATATTCTCTAAGGAGCACCGTAAAAAGTAGAGTCACGAAGTTTATTAATAATTTAGCGATTTAGCTAAGTAGGGACAGATGTTCATGGGCAGCGGAAATCACTTTACATCAGGTGGCTCATTTGGCCACGTATTATACATGTATACATAATCATCGTCATGATCAACCCATTGCCGGCTCACTACAGAGCACGGGTCTCCTCTCAATCTGAGAAGGGTTTGGCCATAGTCCACCACGCTGGCCATGTGGGCACTTGCAGACTTCACACGCCTTTGAGAACAGAACGGAGAACTCTCAGGCGTGCAGGTTTTCTCGCGATGTTTACCTTCACCGTTGAAGCAAGTGATGTTTTAACTGCTTAAAAACGCACATAACTCCAAAAACTTCGTGGTTCGTCTTAACAGCTTAATACATATATACATATGTAATTATAATAATGACTTATTTTACCAAATTTCGATTGTAAATGTATTTAAATGTTTTTTTTTGTTAAAATATCAGAGCGACAACCCTAAATTGTATGCCCCAGTTAGTAATACCCAGATGTCCTAGCTATTCGTTCTAGTTAACGTTCAATCGTAGTTAGCTCGCGGCGTGACGCCATATTTATTTATTGTTATGCCATTATTCATTATGGCTACCATTTGCTTACAATTGACGACGGGGTACGTGATATTATGATACATTTGCGTTGCGAATGCATTAGGTTGGGACTAATGTAGGTATCTTCTGGAACGCCTAAAGCGATAAGTCCGCCTTTGCACATTTTTTTTTTGACGACTTTTTTGCGCAGTGGAGAGCGCTGTGGTCTTACAAGTGGGAGTGGGGTCCGATCCTCGGCTGGGAAATTTGGAAATTGGGAATTTATAATTTCTGGCCTGTTCTGGTCAAGGTCAAGTTCCGTTATGATATCGCGTAGGCATTTGATATAACTGCTATACCCTTAACAGGATAGCCCACAGGTTTATCACTTAGGCTTCTACTTTGCGTTAAAGTATCTATACTGTACCTCGTTAGTTTTGTATATAAATTGATTGACTCCAGATAGACCTATAACCGTTATTGGGTTCTTCTATCTAGAATTTTGTGCATAAAGGAAATTAATGGTGCTTAGCAACTTTTACTAACGAAGTCGAGTACTATCCAACAGGAGAGTACTCGACTTAGGTTAGAATAATGAATTTGAGAACATAAATGTTTATCAACCCAATTCAACCCATTCAATTATCATATCCTGTGTTAAGGAAGAAACTCACCGATCATCTATGTAATGAAAGGTGAGCCTCCCACCGCTTATTTGTGCTAAAAATATGAAGATTGTTTATTTAATTTGTTTTTTTTTAATTTTTGTAATTTTTGTTTTTGTAGTTGTGTACAAATTCAAATTCAAATAATCTTTATTCAAATAGTCCTCTAAAAGGCACTGACGCGTCAATAATTTACATACTAGTGATTTGATGGTGATAACTACATTCGTAAACTTAAAACTAAAACTATGAGGGTTCCAAACGCGCCCCGGTCTAAGAAGCCCACAACAAACTTAGCCGGGGTAGTACACTTATACTTGATATGCATACTGGTGAATGAGGCACTTTTTTTGTTAAAATGTATTTATTATGTATATTGTACCTAAGTGCATCAATAATAAAAATAAAAAAAACATATTGAAGCCCGAAGGATCAAAACTAAGAATCCCTGACTTATATGAAAAATGCTCAGCAGTTAAGACAAGGCTAAATCACAGCGTCCAACTCGCGTGCAATGCAACCAATCACAGAACGCGCCTGTCTGATCAAGTGACTTGTGATTGGTCGACCGCATAACACAAACTTGAACGTCGCTAAGTACGCAGGTTCCACGACGCGGCGTGGTTAAAGCAAATTTAATTGCTGGGTCGCACTATAGTCATTAAAAGAGGGGAAAATGCCACAGTAAAAATTATTATATTAATTAAGCAAACTTTCTTGTGAAATCGACCTGCTTTAATATGAATTAATAATCTTCATAATCATAATATTATTAATATTTTACTGTCTAGATTATTTTTCCGCTACTTAATAGTACACAATCATTTGGCGTTATTTAATTTACTTGAGACTTGAGAGTGAATTATTTCGTTGCTTGCAGTACCAGTATTTTAACAGTTTACAGTGGAAACGGATGAAACCGTGAGTAAAAATTTTAATATTAATTATAGATAAATTCACTTAATAAGGCTTATAAGTTTAACCTTTTAATCCAATTAATATCTATTTATAAAAAAACTATTTTTTTGATGTGAAAACAGGTTTGATTCGAACTAAACAAAAAACAAGACCTTGTTTGATTAACGTTATTTTAATCGACCTACATCCTTATATCGATAAAATGGCAAAATAATTAAAGCAATTTTAATTGCATAAATATATTATAAATATTATAATTGATATAATTTACTGTTCATTGCAAGGCGTGCGGACAGCAGCGATATCGGGTCCTTGGTATTAATAGAAATTTTAATTGGAACGTTAATATTATGGCCGTATGGAGTAAAATATCTAGATTATGCCGACTCAGCGGGAGGCGTAAAGATGCGAGCCCATTGCCGTAGTGTTTCCGTACGTGCTGAAGGCGGTGACAAAATCGCTTTATTACATCCATACTAGATCAACCTTTGCACAGCTCGACTCCAATTGCAGTAGTGTTTAGTGAGCTTTCAATCAATCAATCAATCAGCCTAAAGACGCCCACTGCTGGACATAGGCCTTTTCGAGAGCGCGCCACCACACACGGTCCCCCGCCTTCCTCATCCACCCACCACCAGCGATATTTTTCAGGTCGTCGGTCCAACGAGCAGGTGGTCGTCTACGCTGCGCTTACCGGTACGCGGTCTCCCCTCCAGAACACGTCCGCCCCAACGGCCGTCTGTTCAGCGACAAATAAGATAGTGAGCTTTACATCGATCATATTCATTATCTTATTGTATTTAAACTTGGCTCACAGACAAGCGCAATCCAAAGTCTTGGACAAACACGGAACTGTGTTTAAATATACGAAAATGACTGTACCATGCCTCGAAATAAGATGAACATCAAAACTCTCACAATTGAATCGAGTCTAAGAATAGTTGTAGTGATAACTGCCCCATAAAATAAAAAATTTAACACCATTTCATTCTAGACATTACTGACAGTCCTCTTTGCAGGTCATGGAGGTGGAGGAAACACCGATCCGCGTTATGCCCCGATACAACGGTTGTGCAGAACAACGCGCAGCCTACCTTGGCTTCCTTAGCATCACTCTCGGAAGCAATCGGTTACCTGGGCGACCTGCTATGCTTCTGACGTAACCAGTTTCTGAATACCTCCGTGGCGCAGCGCGTACGCTGTCGCCTTATAAATTTGGAGGTCCTACGTACGGTGTAGACAGGTAGACGAACATCTTTATGCAGATCCTGCAGTTTCCTATAAACTAGTAAAGTCTGACACCTAATAAGGCGTACAGGCGCCTTCTTCACTATATAGGGTAACTTATAGCTCCGCGTACAAGTTTTTATAGCGCTACGCAAGATTCTATAGTAAAATTAAAATGAACTTTATTACAGTCGTATAAAATGAAATACAGTGGAAATAGGCAAAAAACGAAAGTCAATCTCCCTTAGATGCATTATATTTATTAAACACTACTTCAAATATAATTAAAGCGACTTTCAAAACGAGAGTGGACTTAATTATTATTCCGGGTTATGAAATATTTTTTTAAGAATATCTAGAAAATAAAAAATAAAAATATGCCCAGTAACCAGCCAGCAACAACCCCCCGTAGCAAAGCATGCTTGTACAAAATTTATTGCTACCTTCTAAATACACTGATTAGCAAAGAAATGATTAATTAGCGATTTAAAGAGTTCAAATGTGGGTAATTATTGGATTCTTGAGTTTCTTGGCGCTGTTGAATGAAGTTAATGAATCCTTCGCGCCGACATATAAATGTCCATCATATTGTAAACGACGTCGCTGGCAACCAAGATCTATAATGATTATTTAATTGAGTTCCCAGATGATTATCTCTAGTATTTTCTCGTCCATCATTATCATCACGATCCATCAAGAGCCGGCTCACTACAGAGCATGGGTCTCCTCTCAATATGAGCTGGGTTTGCACATAGTCCAACACACGGGCCATGTGCGGATTGGCAATCTTCACAGGCCTGTGAGAACATTATGGACAACTCGCAGGCATGTATGTTTCCTTAAGAAGTTTTCCTTCACCATTGAAGTAAGTAATATTTTAATTGCTTAAAAATCGCACATTTCTTGGAAAAGTTAGAGGTACGTACCCGGTATAGAACCCCTGATACTCTCTACTGGGCTATCACAGCTTCATTTATACGCCTATCTAATAAAAATTCGATGACCAATGTTAGAGATAAATTTGATAGAAATATGTATTATATATACGTTTTTTTCAGTTATTAGTTACATAAAATAACAAAATCGGTACAAAACATACTGTAAAAAAACCTAATGGGCATCGGAAACAGACATTTCGATAATATTCCAAAGCAACACTATCGTCCGTCGAACCTTACAGTAAGAGTCAGATAAATAAGATACAAATAAATAAATTTTAATATTACACGAATCAAGATGTCCAAAAAAGAGAAATCAAAGGGGTACCTTCATGGCGTATTTATGAGTAGAATGATGGCTCCAAACAAAAAATGGTATCCTGTTCAGCATTATTTATTGCCACCCATCCGTCTGTTGAGCCATCTGCTGTGATGACAGGAGATTTTAAATCCACCTCACGAGAACCTTTGAATATTAAGGTGATTAATCACTAATTAGTCATACCTAATTGTCTGTTAAACTTAGTGGAAATGATCAGCGTGTGATAAGTATACGAGTTATATACCTATCTAGGTATATAACTCGTATACTTAAATTTAATCATATATACTTTTTTTTTTTTTTTATTCACCACTAGTTAGCCCTTGACTGCATCTCACCTGATAGTAAGTGATGATGCGGTCTAAGATGGTAGCGGGCTAACTTGTTAGGGGTATGGTAAACTCATACTTCTAATTGGTTTCTACACGACATCGTGCCGGAACGCTAAATCGCTTAGCGACACGTCTTTGTCAGTAGGGTGGTACCCAGCCACGGCCGAAGCCTCCCACCAGAGCAGACTTGAGCCGGGAATCGAACCCAGGACCTCCGACTTTGAAATGCAACAGCGCACGCACTGCGCCACGGAGGTCGTCTATACTTATGTATAGGCAACAAGTTTGACATACCTTGAATATATAAAAATACTGGAAGATTGACTAGATTTACGTGAAATTTGTTTTATATACAACTTAGCGATATCATATGTAGATATTTAAATAAATTCAAATCGTATTAAAAAAAATAATAAACCTTTTAAAAGTCGTATTAAAAAGTTTCTTAGTTGTTTTTTTTTTGCAGCAGGAAGGTCTCAAACATGAGCGCGTTATTTACGTGCTTATACAAAAAAAACTATGACTTGTCAATTGTTATGACCAGCTAAGAAAAATAGGCAATTATTGGCTTCCTTTGTTGAATTTTAAAGCAGCACAGATAAGTAAGAGTTTTAATTAGGTAACTGCGTCATTTATTACGTCGGAAATAATATAATTAAACAAAATGACATTCAGTCAAGCTCACAATTTAGAGGTGACTATGTATTAAAAAATATTGTTAGGAGGATATTCTGCAGTAAAACATACAAAGACGTAAGTAATCCGTATAAATTAGCTTTTAATAATTTAGTTTACATCAAGTTGACTGCAATCCTTATATCGCAAGTGATGATGTATTCTGTGTTGGTAGCCAGCATATTTTTTCAGAGTTATTTAATGTTAAATCAAATTTTTATAGGGTGTTGATTAGCTACGGCCGAAGCCGAAATTCTAAACTACCCAAATGTCATATTGACCATGGAGGTCGATACAATGCATACTAACGACCTACGTGGCGCAGCGCTCGCGCTGTTGCATTATAAAGTTGAAGGTCCTGGGTTCGATTCCTGGCTCGAGTCTGGTCTGATGGGAAACTTAAGTGGCTAATTACAACTTCACCGACAAAGACGTGTTGCCAAGCGATTTAGCGTTCCTGCATGATGTCGCGTCAATCTTAGACTGCATCATCACTTACATCAGGTGCCATGGGCTAACTTGTAGTGGATTAAAAAAAAAGTGTAGAGCACTGTAGTCTAATAAGTAGGAGATCCTGGGTTCAATCCCCGGCTGGGGTAATTTGGGAATTCCTAATTTCCGAATTAATTTTGGAGGCTTTAACCGTGATTAGTTATCACCGTACAGACGTTAAGTGATCCGGTACGATGTCACGTAGAAACCGATTAGGAGTATGAATTTAATATAACTGCCATATATATAACAAGTTAGCCCATTACCGTCTTAGTCTGCATAATACCTTGCCAATTACAGTGAAGGGTCATATAGTAGTGTTATAAAAAAAAATTAGTTAGTAATTAAAGTGATGTCTATTCGAAAGCTTCCGTAAAATAATTGCATTTGTTAATTAGTTTCGTCGTTCGCGATCTTCATTGTCAAAGACATTGTACGAGCTACCAATTTCCTCCGGATAATGAACAAATCGAGTCGTACATGCACGTAGCGATCGACCAATATTTGTAAAGCAATCCTCCGCATACATATTATATCGGGGTTGCTCTTCGGTCCGATCACAAAGAAAGAGACCAGCGGGGAGCCTGCCTCAATTATAACTGAGACTGAAACTTAGGACCCTATTACGGAAATCGATTGCGTTTGTGTCTTTTACTGTCACAATCAGAATTACAATCAAAATTACAGCCAAGGTTGCTGAAAACATTGATATTGTACGCAGTTAGCATTCTCGTCTTCCGTTACTCCACACTATGTTGTACCAAATATCGTACTCGCAATTACATGCCGATGATAACCAAAGTGGTCTAGGTAGTCCATCAAGTGTCAAAGAGGGATCATGAGGTGTAAATGGGGGCTAATCACAAAAGCGAGCATACACCTAAGCCTATCACGGAAATCGATTGCGTTTGTGTCTTTTAATATCACAATCCCAATAAAAATGTGTTTATATAATTCTGTCATTGATATTGTATGTAGTTTATAGCGATTTTAACATGCTCGTCTTCTGTTAAACCACACTGTGTTATACCAAACATCTTACTCGCAATTACATAGCGATGATAACCAAAGTGGTCAAGACAAACTGGAGATCATGAGGTGTAAATGGGGGTTAAACACAAAAGCGAGAATACAACTGAAGGAGTTGATGATATAAAAAAATATATATATCGTAGTAGACTCAAAACCAAGAAACATGCCAAGTGGTCGTACAAAATAGTTTCGGGACTAAATTATAGTGTTGGTTTAATGTTTAACCAACGTTTAATAGTTCATTTTGAAAATATTGTACAAAAACTTAAAAAAAAAACGTTCTTAAAATAACAAACCAAAAAATTCGTTACTTATCAACGAGATGGATTATAAATGCATTTGATTTTGCAAATGGTGGTGATAGATTTAATAATTGAAAAAAAAAGCTACGAAACAATCTATATTATTAATTAAATTAGAAACACATTTTCTCATATCGGAATCCTTGTACTTTTTAATTATCTAATCCTGAATTATTTTTATTCTGGCCGTCCTGATTCTGTCTTACCTTCAATAATGATTTTCATCTGTTTTTTAGTTCCAATCAGTCGCAATGATGATCAGTCGCTGTTCCTTGATAGGGCCACGGATTCTATTTGTATGGTAATGCACTCATTATCAGAGACAAAAAGTGTGGAGGTTATAGAAAATGTTAGGATTTATGGCTCGGCCCTATAAAAAGTCACTCTCTAAAGGGCTAATGAAATGTGTAGGAATTCGATTTGTAATATCGAGTCCCATAATGTTGTCGCTTGTGTGGCAACGGGCACTTTTTCGGCCTCTTCAGTAAACTTTGTAGCATAAAGGAATTCTTAATAAAAGTATATTTAGGTCCACAATTTTTTTCTAACTCGAGCTTGCTTTTACAAACCGATTCAAGACTTTTTTATTTGCAGGGCGTTTCTGAGTCTGTTTGTTTATGGTCCTATATTATAACAGAAAATATAAGTTTTTCGATTTTCATGCACGATACTCTTATCATTTTGTGCTTCATTGATTTTCCTGGGTGTTTTTGCATCTTATGCTTGCAGTAGTTGTCGAACTGACGGACAAATTTATATAAAATAAAATTGGGTTTTTAGTTTAACGAGTATAAACTCGTTTAACTAAAAACCCAAGCTGTGATAACCTAGTAATTAGGCAGTCAGTCTCCTAATCAGAGGTCGGGGGTTAGAACGCGGGCACGCGCCTCTAACCTTTCGGAGTTATGTGCGTTTGTAAACAATTAAAATATCTCTTGCTTCAAAATTAAAGGAAAACATCGTGAGGAAACCTGCACGCCTGAGAGTTCACCATAATGTTCTCAAAGGCGTGTGAAGTCTGCCAATCCGCACATGGCCAGCGTGGTGGACTATGGCCAAACCCCTCATATAGTGAGAGATGACCCGTGCTCTTTAGTGAGCCGAGAATGGGTTGACCATGATGATGATGATAATGATATAGAGGTTATTACCCCTGAACGAGCGCGCCGTGTCTTCCGTAGATCCCCCAATACTACAAGAACACGGGATATCTTCTGGTCTGACCCATTTAAACGAAATGTTTCATAATCTGTAAACTTCAACTTAAGATTGGTATTTAATTTATGGATAAATAACAAGTCATTTTATTATTACATTCAAGATAATCAATAAGTGCCGGTTGCAATCTAGTCCACTTTGCTCATGTAGGCAAGATTCCTTCAAAGTAAGACTAGATAACTATGAGTGCAAAAACAAATAGATTCTAATGAGTACTTATTTTTCTAACTTCTTTGTCGATGTCACGTTCTAACAAACTTACGTAAGTTTTTGTCAAGTTAGTAGAAATTAAGAGGCCTTTAGGAGATCGTGGGCCGGTGGCAAACGCGCTGAAAAAAGTAGTTAAGAAAATTAGATACGGAGACTTTATAACCACGAGAATTATATTTTAGACTTTACTTAGTATTAAATTGATGGAAACCATAGAGATTACTAGACTAGACTAGAGAAACATGATAATAGAATGGCTGCTAAAAAAAACCTGTTTTGCCTTACCATATAAAAATATGTTTCTTTTATTTCAAGTGCCTATACCTATTTACTGAATTATTAATAGAACGTAATAAAACGAACTCCTTTTAAATCGGCAGCATAAAGTAGTAGCATAGTAGACGATACAGACTGAGAACTTTACTAGAATCTAAGCCTTAACTATGACTTCAGAAATGGGATGTCCTAGTTCTGTCTTGTTTTAAACATAACTTTGGCTGAGCCAAGCCAAAGTATGCTCTGTTGATTTCACCCTTTAGATGGTAGCCGGCTTACCGATTCAGATTCGGCAGTTATATTAAAAAAATAACGTTTATATGATAGCCTAGTGTTTAGGACGTCCACCTCCTAATCAGAGGTCGGGGGTTCGACCCCGGGCACATGCACATATGCGTTTTTAAGCAATTAAAATGTTACTTGCTTCAACAGCGAAGGAAAACATCGTGAGAAAACCTGCACGCCTGAGGTTTTCTCTCCATAATGTACTCAAAGGCGTGTAAAGTCTGCCAATCTGCACATGGCCAGCGTGGCAGACTATGACCAAACCCGACTCATACTGAGAGGAGGCCCGTGCTCTGAGTGAGTCGGCAATGGGTTGATCGTGATGAAAGTTAAAAAAAAGTTTTTACATTTACGATTGCGCTAAAAGCTAACCTGGATAGATGCAAAGTTGCCAAATGACTCCTTTTTGATCCAGGACTAGTTCACCTGTAATGAATATCGTTCAAATATCTTTGATGGTTGTAAAAAAAATACATAATACCTGTTTGGATTGGGCATTAATCAAAAATACGCAATTTTTATTTATTTAGTGGAAAGCGAAGTCCATTACGAAGCGTGACTTTGTCTTTTGTGTCACCGTGGTTTTATTGGCGACGAACGTGACTGATAACACTAAAAACTTAATTTTTAGGGTCCCGTACCTGAAGTGCGCCAATGGGGCCAAGTTACTAAGGCGAGACTTTAGTTAAACTTTAATTGTAACAAATTTTAATTAATGTTAAAAAAAATACCCGCTAAAATGCGTCAGAATCCGACAAAGACGTGTCGCCAAGCGATTTAGCGTTCGGCAGTCGCTTAGAAACCAATTAGGAGTGTGGGTTTATCACACCCCTAACAGGTTAGCCCGCTACCATCCTAGACTGCATAATCACTTACCACCATGTGATATAGCCGCCAAGGGTAAACTTGTATAAAAAAAGCAAACCGTCCCAATTTTCATAAGTAGTCAGTTTAATCATTATTCAATTGAATTTAACTACGTAAATATTTCTTCTAAAATCTGTTTTTGTTTCAGTGTATTTCATTTATTTATATATTATAAATGTATATAGTTATAATACTATTTTTATTTACGTCACGTAAATCTTATGTTTCCACTATGCCATTTTATAGCCAAACAATTATTATCACCAAGGGTTGTCAGTTAGAGATTGTTTTAGCAATAAGACCGCGTTTACGCCAAACTATATGCATATCTTTTTTTCATATTTTTTTAATCGTATACTGTTTTCATCTATGTGCAATGAAGTTTATTAAATAAAATAAAACAATAAAGGGGATGTGTTTTATTTTCAACTGGAGGTAGGTAATAGATGCTTTTGGTGGTTTTTGCTTGATCTTGATATTTTTTGTCAAGATTATGTAGTAATATTGCACCTCGGTACGGAACCCTTCGTGCATGAGTCCAACTTGCATTTAACAGGTTTTTTTATATTTCTAATAATTATTAGTCACTACCGATAAATAATGTAAATGAGAGTGTTTGTTTGCATCTAATCACCTCACTGACGATGAACAAATTTTCAACCAAGTATGAACAATTGTATTTTTATATTAAATAGTTTTCGCGTTAAGGAAATAGTGAGGCCAAACTTACCATCGGCCTAGTCACGTAAGACAAAATATTAATGACTTGATTTTAATTCGAGATATTTTTTATTAATGTCGAGATCTCCATCTCGAAGTGCTGAAATTGTGACGAGGCACCGATAAACGCAGCGTTGGTCTGCATGACTAGGTGGACATCGTGCCGGAACGCTAAATAACTTGGTGATACGTCTTTGTCGGTCGGGTGGTAACTAGCACACGGTCAAAGCCTCCCACCCATTGATTTACTACTAGCCGTAGATAGAGCGCGTCATACAAAAACAAGGCGAGAATTTGACACCAACTACCTATACATTCCTACATCTATATGTAGGAACCGATGTATATCGATGTATTACATCCCGTCTAATACACTAGACATCTGGCCGTTATATTATCTATAGCGGCGCGTAGGGCTTTGTAATTCATTAGGGTTATACGGCTCGAGTGTTAGAATCGGTGATTTTCGTCTAGTCTTGTCACACACTGGAGGAAAGGAGTGCACGCGACGCTATTTGTGCACTACTTATCCATCCCATTTTTTGAGCGTTAATGATCGATCTACGGGTAGTGGTAAATCAATGCTCACACCATAGACTCGAGCCGTGAATCGAACCCAGTATCTCCAACTTCTCTATTAAAACTACTAAATATTTATTCATTCTAATTGTCTAGTGAATTATGTGCGATCTTTTAACGTGAGTTATATATCATCATCATGATCAACCCATTACCGGCTCACTACAGAGCACGGGTCTCCTCTCAATATGAGAAGGGTTTGGCATAGTCCACCACGCTGGCCATGTGCGGATTGGCAGACTTCACACGCCTTTTAGAATATTATGGAGAAATCTCAGGCGTGCAGGTTTCCTCACGATGTTTTCCTTCACCGTTGAAGCAAGTGATATTTTAAAAACGTACATAACTCCAAAAAGCCAGAGGTGCGTGCCCGAATTCGAACCGCCGACCTCTGATTAGGAGGCTGACGCCCTAACCACTGGGCTATCACCGCTTCTTAGTTATATATACTATATAGCAATATGGTTCCTAAGTATATTCGTATTTGCGCCCGGCGCCATACCGGCGGTGTCCTTTGAAACAAAGAGATGAACTAATTGCGGTCGAGTGACTTGCACGTTGGAGCTGGAACCGAGATTCGTCTCACCGTGAAATTATGCAATTGGCTCTGGACGCGTTCTATCTATATTGTTTATGCCATAAGAATGGACCAAGTCTTTAGATTGAGATGGGTGATGAAAATAATAATTATTAATACACTTTATTTGTATACCACAACAAGTTAAGAAGGAATACGAGAAAATAAAAAAATAAAGGAAGAAGTAGAATACAAAAAGGCAGCCTTATCGCTTACTACCAATCCCTGCTAGACAACCTAAGGATAATAAATATCCTGAGATTGACTTTCAATGTAATATGCGTGTAGAGGAAATTCGAAAAAAAACTTCATTTGCATATGAAAGCAGCTGTAACGTATCATTAAATATAGGTATTAGAAACCAAATATTACTAACCAAATATATTATTTTAATGTTTTTAAATGTAACATAACAACATTGTATATAGCGTTGGCTTCCTGATAAATAAATAAATATGACTTTTCAAGCATGTAATGTTCAAAACAGAGCTACCAATTTTAATGAGAGAATTACAAACTGAAATATCGGTAACATGACATCTCGCCATTTTTGTCATAGTGTCTCATGGCTGTCATCTTTAAAAAGGTACAAGAAACTTATAAATAATCCTAAGACACATAATTTATATCGCTACACCGTCATGAAGGTCTGCTAAGTTTAATAGAAGTATTTACTCCATCGAATGCAGGCACTCGGCCCAGGTACGATGTCGGCATATCGCTTACAAAGGTCTAATCTATTTACTATTACAATAGTTGAGGTCCAATCTTTATAACAAACAACGGAAGGCATTGCCGGCGTCTTTGAGCCGACACCAGTTCAATAAATGTAAACGATGACAAGCGGTTTTTTGGTTTAATACAGGTACATGCTTTTTGATATACGCCTGGTTATTTGAATTAGTTAACCATCTGTATAACAAAACCTGTAATAGATGGATGCTCTACAGATAGTAAAAGATGCATCATTGCGTCGTCTTAGACGATAGACGTCATCACACAACTGAAAGCTATGTATTTTTGTGTCGAGGTAAAAATTCCTTCGGAGTTCTGCATGGTGGCAGGTTGTCTTGCACGGAATAAAAACTACCCACCTAAGTCTACCAGGTCTGCATCGAATCGCAGAGCATTTCATGTTGACCTTCTCAGTCTGTTACGTTCTTCTGAAGAGAAGAACGTAACAGACTGAGAAAAAAGAAGTTTTAAAAAAAGAAGTTTTTAATTTTCTTCTCTCTTTGCATTATGCTTCCAAACATTGGCACATGTTTTCGCCATTCTTCTAGCTAGAAATGAGACATACAGTATGTCTCATTTCCGAAACACTTTCTTCTAACTACTAATGCTGTGCTTTTGGTCGGAGATATGCACTTCAGCTTAATTCTAGTGATTTTCCATCAGCCGTTTGAGCTATGTCTTCTGTACATTTAGGCTTAACTCTTTGGGCCCATGTGTAACACATTGTCTCATATCTGATTTGTTCTAATTGAAGATCTTTCTGTTTACCCTGACAAGAATATTCAAAGAAAATGCTCTACGAGAAGCACAACGCAATTAAAAATTACCAGGGACCCAGAGATAAAAAGAGCTTTAACGACTGTAACATTCTCAATTGTGCCAGTGGTAAAAACCAGGACCGTCAGCTTACTCTACGAGGTAGGGGACATGAATACAGTGCACTATATTATTTCAGGCGATCAAAGTCACGGGCTACTGTTATACTACCTTAAAAGTTTCTTCTTACTACTCGAAGTCAGCGACGTGCCGACGTAAAAAGTGGTTAAAAAAAGGAATCGAATTTATTTGGGTTCATTTATCACAATTTAGTTTAACTTTAGAAGCCGGAACTAGATGTAAAATCACTTTTTCCGATACGTTTTTTTGAGAAAAACTATTGAAACAAGTTAAATTTATATAACCATAAGAAAAACGGGCATTTTGACAGTAACGTTGACCAAAATGTAATTATGATACCGTTAACTTACAGGAATAACAAATAATCAAATAAATGACTATTTTAACCATAGCCTAGTTTTAAACAACCTTTTAATTTCAACATTTAGTGCGTTTTACTTACTTTGTATGTATATACTTATATTATAAACGCGAAAGTGTCTAAGTATGGATGGATATTTCTTACTCTTTCACGTAAAAACTACTGAATGGATTTTTTGAAACTTTACGATAATATAGCTTATGTATCAGAATAACACATAGGCTACAGTTTATAAAGATATTGTGTGAATTGTCCAAAATATGACGATAAGTGACAAGTAAATAGGAAAAATCGACCATTTGCGTGATAATTTTAATGTCATAATGTTATTTATTTTCTACGCCACGCTAATATAAGTTACTCGAAATAATGAAGCAGATGCCTTGGCAGATTCCTGCACAGATGAAGTCGCGGGCATCAGCTTGTGAATAATTATTTATGAAATCCATTTTATTTTATCAAGAGTTATCTAGAAGTGATCTCAGCAATTAGAATGCTTTTGCATACTAAATACGAAATATAAGTATACGAAATGCTCGACCCATTGCCGTATCACTACAGAGCACGGGTCTTCTCTCAATATGAGAAAGATTTAGCCATAGTCCACCACACTGCCCATGTGCGGATTGTCAGACTTCACACACCTTTAAGAACATTACAGAGAACTCTCAAGCATGCAGGTTTCCTCACAATGTTTTCCTTTACCGTTGAAGTAAGTGATATTTTAATTGCTTTAAATGCACATAACTCCAAAATGTTAGAGGTGGGTACCCGGAATCGAACCCCCGACCTTTGATTAGAAGGCGGATAGAAAACTCTAGTACAGAATTTAGAACTCTATAAGTACTATACAAGTTTTGCTTAACAGCTGTTTTTTTTTTTAATGATGAATATATTTAATGATTAATTAGACAATTAGTTGTTAGAAATACATATAAAACTAAAAACTTTCTTTGTCCGAGGTAGCTAGCAGCTCTTCGGTCCCCTGTGATGTCGACTAACCTTTTTGCTATTTCCTTAAAAAGCCTTAGAGCGCTAGGACCCCAGGGACCAAGGGTCTCGACACCGAATGAGACAAAATCATATTCGGAGCCCAGACCCCTGTATTTGCATGCTTTAGCTTTTTTAGCCGCTTCACAAGCCGCACCAACTCTGTTGTTGGTTCCATGTAGATGGGAAGAGGCCAGCGTTTCTGTACAGGTTGCATCCCATACCGTTAAGTGCAGCATGTCGCAAGAAGCGGCCTGCACTTTTTTGGCGTGACAGTCCGTGATGTCCTAGCTTGTCGACATTACTGCCATTTCGTTTCTACTCGCTCTCGTCAAACGCTTTAAATAGCAAATGTGATATTTACATATTGATGTTACATACGATAATTTAAGTGTGCCTGATATATTTATTAGCTGATAATAAAATACCTAAACTTTGGTTCTTTTGATAGTTATACCTTCTGTTAAGCAAGAGATGCCTAAATGTATTTTGGTGGCAACCGGTTTAGCAGCACCATATAAGTATGAACATTTACATAAGCATTTAGATAAAGTGTCAAGTATAATAAACGCTTATATTATTTACATAATCAAAACCGTTTTTATTATATAGTGTATAAAGCTAGCTTTTACTCGCTTTTAGCGATCTTAATACCTGGACCAAAAAAAGTTTAAAGAACTTTCATGTAGTTGTTTATATAGGGCAAAATAAATCAGATTTTTATTGTTACTAGCAATAAAACTAACTCTACACTCATAAACCTAACTCTACTAACTCTTTTCTCTAAATTGATTTATATTTATTGACATAATATGGCCTATGTATCTTGTTTTTGTTTATCCTTTATTTTGTGGAACATTGTATTTTTTTCAGAGGGCGATGATTACTACAACACAGTTTACACTTCTGCAGGATCATCGTTTTCATGTGTTTAAGCATCTTGTATTATTTGTTCCTAATAAAAAAGGCTATAAGCTGTGATAGCCTAGTGGTTAGGACGTCAGCCTCCTAATCAGAGGTCGGGGGTTCAAACACGCAGCTATAACTTTTCGGAGTTGCTTCAACGGCGAAGAAAATAATAATGAGGAAACCTGCACGCCTAAGAGTTCTCCATAATGTTTTCAAAGGCGTGTGAAGTCTGCCAATCCGCACATGGCCAGCGTGGTGGACTATGGCCAAACCTTTCTCATACTGAGAGACCTGTGCTCTGAAGTGAGCCGATAATCGATTGATCATAATGATGATGATGATATCAGTATTTATTGCCATTCCTAATTAACATCACTGTTAATGAATCCCATTTCCGCGTCTTCTTAGCGGTCTGAATAGTGGGGAGGGTATTAATATAACAAACCAGTATAATAGGGTAGGCAGTGAGGGTACGGTGCGTACATCGCAGTCGCCGGCCTCGCCGCAACGCGTCGTGTACACGCCCACTAATTCAATTTACATCGTTACTGGTACTGGTACACTCGCGCACAAGAATCGTTCACAATAACAGATTTTTTCGAAATACCTAGTTGCTAGGGTGAGTGACGAGTATAACTAGACTTTGTCCGTTTGTTTCTTTGTTTTAGTTTTTCGCCAATCCCGCAGTAATAGTTCATTTTTCCACAATAAAAAGTATGTGTTAATCTCGTATTCGTATCAAACATACATCAATGCATGCAAAATTTCGTGGTTGTAATATTAAGTAAGGATATATACTTGCTAAAACCTACTTACCTACTGTATTCTCGTTGTTACGACACACGTTAAGTGCATGCCTCGGGGAGGCTTATCTTTGGAAACGTATTGTTGAACTGACGCTGACTGTTCTAAAATTAATAAAAGCGCAACATTGCTCAAAAAAATCGTACCCATTTCTCACTCTTTCAAGCAAATGCAATCTCTTCTTCCTTTCATTGTAATGTGCATCATTCATCATGTTCAACGACCGGCCACCTGCATTACGTTAGCCTTCTTTGTAAACCTTCATCCTCAACATCCTAAGCCTCATATTTCCCACTGATGAGCACAGGCCTCTAACATAGGCCTAATGATTACTTTTAGATTACACATTAACGTTAATATCTTAAAGTACGCTCGTAAGATGAAACAATGCCAATTTCCTAACTCCGGTAAGATATTAAAAACTTCTAGTAGTACGGTAGTCCCTCGTAATTTTTGCCCAGACCCAGTAACTAAGAGAAACAACTAATTACTAAACCATCCTGTATACCATAACCCTAAGTTTTAAGTTATCGAATGTATTTTTTCAAATTCAAAATAATCTTTATTCAAATAGTCCTTAAAAAGGCACTTTTGACGCGTCAATAATTTACATAGTAGTCATTTCATGGTGATAACTATATTCGTCAACTTAAAACTAAAGCTATGAGGATTCCAAACGCGCCCCGGTCTAAGAAGAAGCCCACAACAAACTTAGCCGGGGGTTTTTTTTTTGTAGTTATCACCATCGCTTCACGAATAAAAATAATGAATTGAACGATTCATAGATGCCTGTAATAGGTTTATGTGCTATTTTTGATTGGATTTGATTAACCATAGGGCCTATGGTGCCAGTAATTTCCGTAACACTTTACTCGCCGACGGTACAGCATCGGAATTAATGAGCAGCGATGATTTGCGAAACAAGGAGGTTGAGTAGGCATATTAAATTTTGTAATTACTCTAACAGGCTGGCGGTGGCTAAAATCCCAATCCGTCGGTAGCCATGTTGCTGCGTAATGGCTTATATACATTAATTGCTTTTATAATGGTTATTTGTTTTAAACAATTAAAGCAGGTTCAATTCGGAAGGACACGCTGCACTTAGATTGCGCAAATATGTTTATGACGACCTCCGTGGCGCAGCGCGCGCGCTGTCACATTATAAAGTTGGAGGTCCTGGGTTCGATTCCTGGCTCGAGTCTGGTCTGGTGGGAGGCTTCGGCCGTGGCTAGTTACCACACTACCGACAAAAACGAGTCGCAAAGCGATTTGGCGTTCCGGCACGATGTCGCGTAGAACCCAATTAGGAGTTTGGATTTATCATACCCCTAACAGGTTAGCCTGCTACCATCTTAGACTGCATCATCACTTACCATCAGGTGAGGTTGCCGTAAAGGGCTAAGTTGTAGGATGAAAAAAAAATGTTTATGAGCAAATTTCTAAAGCAAGCTTTTAAAGAGTTCCTTGTTGGTTCTTTTAAGAGATTCGGTCTTTATAAGAACGGCCATGGCATTTAATTAAGTATTAATTGGGAAATAAATATGGAATGTTCTAACGGTATTTCCGCATTCGTAATCTGAGTGGCTTCAAATCATGAGTCAATGGGCTTATCTTTTAGATAAGCACGCCATTTCATACTGAATCTTCAGTCATCACTACAAAATTATGTGTTATGTGAATTATATATATACTAGCTGACCCGGCAAACGTTGTTCTGCCATATAAATTATTTCTTGGGAATTTACTATTGTAGAAAAAACTAACTTATTGTGTAAAGATGTAGTATATGAGTAAAAGAGGCACGTAGCGCTTGAACGATGAGGGAATATAAAAATAACATAAATATTGTTTGTGTTCAAAAATTTCAGCTTTAGAATACGCTCAGGGAAATTTTAGTCGAATTAGAGTGAAAAACATACACAATAAAGACTATAATTATTATTCAGTTATCGAGCAAGATGACAAATGATTAAATTACTAAAATGACTATAAAACAATAGGGCTAGACGATAGACTGATGAAAATTTAGGGTTGTATGTATTTTTCAATGCCACATAATACAAAAATAAAAAAAATAAAAATAATCCAAAAAATATCATCATCATCATCATGATCAACCCATTACCGGCTCACTACAGAGCACGGGTCTCCTCTCAATATGAGAAGGGTTTGGCCATAGTCCACCACGTTGGCCATGTGCGGATTGGCAGACTTCACTCATCTTTGAGAACATTATGGAGAACTCTCAGGCGTGCAGGTTTCCTCACGATGTTTTCCTTCACCGTTGAAGCAAGTGATATTTTAATTTTTAAAAACGCACATAATTCAGAAAAGTTAGAGGTGCGTGCCCGGATTCGAACCGCCGACCTCTGATTAGGAGGCTGACGCCCTAACCACTGGGCTATCACCGCTTTAAAAAAATATAAATAGTTTTATTTACCGTTCCATTTGACAATCACAAAATTTTAACCTGCAACCTCGTGGCGAGGTCGGTTAATGACTGGGATTACAATTCAGTGTAACCGCAGTCCGTCTCTAACGAGCTCTCGGCCACAAAGTGTTGAGGCTTAGCTAATCCCTCACCGTATACCTAATTACCACGATTATTATGCAAAGCTTGTTTTAGGTTACATGGGCACATGGTATTTACCTTGACGAGGGTGCTACTAAATCGAGTGAAATAAAAACTTAAATATTGTTTATCTCGTCTCATATCGTAAAATTGTTATTGTACATGTAAAATTTGTATTATACTTGCTGTTTATTGTATATTACGTATTGTTTTTTTTTATCGCTTTATACTTTGATACTTGTTGCAGGTCAAAGGCGCCTCGGTTAGAATTAACAACGGGCTCCGAGTTTGCTTCAATAGTTTGATTTTTATTCCACTACAAATCAACTCTTGATGGTAATCTCATCTCCTGGTGATGAGACTGTGTAAAATGTTAGCGGGCTAACCTGTTAGAGTATGGTTATCACATTGGCATCAACGCTAAATCGCATAGCGTCTTTATTGGCAGGGGTTTTTTTTTATTCACCACAAGTTAGCCCTTGACTGCATCTCACCTGATGGTAAGTGATGATGCGGTCTAAGATAGTAGCGGGCTAAGCTGTTATGGTATATATGGTAACCGGGGTATGGTAAATTTATAATCCTAATTGGTTTCTACACGACATCGTGCCGAAACGCAAAATCGCTTGGCGGCACGTCTTTGTCGGTAGGGTTGTAAAAAGCCACAGCCAAAGCCTGACCAGATTCGAGCAGAGAATCGAACCCAGGATCTCAGACTTTATAATGCGATCGCACGTGTTGTGCATCGGAGATCATTGAAAAAACCGATACCGGATTAAACAGCATCACAAACGGTTACTTAAAATCTAGGCACCAATCTTACAGAAACAATAAGAAATAAGACGTTAAAATAACCCTCCAAATGAACACAGCTCAAGTTAGAATGTTGTACGCCAGTCAAATATTATCAATGAGCATAAATTTCTTAAAGGAAATCATTATTTGAAATTAGCTTTGCTTTGAATATTGTTTGTAAATAGTTATAGATTATATAAACGTTCATTTCTAATCTCGAGTTAAGCTCACTTTCCTCATAATGGCCAAGCTTCAGACATAATTGTCTCGGATGGTTAGACAAACAGAATATCCGATTGTGGTTTTATAGCTGCCCTATTTTCATAGACCAAACATTGTGAATAGAGGTAGTAAATCAGCAAAATATATGTTTTTGGGCGAAGAACCACTTTTTCGTTATAACTTATAAAGCTTCTTACTTTTTTATATATCGCTTATAACTTTTATAGTCACTAAAATTCAACTGATTTTTACGGTATAAGACTAATTTATTTGTTAAATGCCACGTAAATTATCCATATAAGAAAAGGTTACGTAGATTTTCTTGCAAAATACTCATGTGGATTGTAACTTTAGTTGGTAAAAATGTTGCAGCATTAGGTAAGTTCAAATTAAAACGTGGTAGTAACTATAGCGTTATTTTGAAACTCTTAGCGATTACAGAATTATAATAATTATATTATTTTAGCATTAGGTCTGAAATGTAAATATATTGTATGAAACGCTGTTGATTACAAATAAATGAATAAAATAAAAACCATCATCATCATCATAATCAACCCATTATCGGCTCACTACAAAGCACGGGTCTCCTCTCAATATGAGAAGGGTTTGGCCATAGTCCACCACGCTGGCCATGTGCGGATTGGCAGACTTCACACGCCCTTGAGAATATTGTGGAGAACTCTCAGGCGTGCAGGTTTCCTCGCGATGTTTTCTTTAACCGTTGAAGCAAGTGATATTTTAATTGTTGAAAAACGCACATAACTCCGAAAAGTTAGAGGTGCGTGCCCGGATTTGAACCGCCGACCTCTGATTAGGAGGCTGACGCCCTAACCACTGGGCTATCACCGCTTCAATATTAATTAAATATATTTAGATACTCTTAGCGAATGTGGAAAGGATAAATTTATGTGTCAAAGTCATCATGACATTTTAGTGGGGTCGCAAATGTTGCAGCATTAGGTACGTTCAAATAAAAACGTGGTAGTATTTATTGCAATATTTTAATACTCTTAGCGATAATAGAATAGATGAGTGGAATGTATCAAAGTTGAGTCATTTCAATTGGGTCGTGAATTTTGCAGCATTTGTTATGTGTCAAAGTCATGACATTTTAGTGTGGACGTAAATATTGCAGCAGTCCGTTCAAATAAAAAAGTGGTAGTATCTATTGCATTATTCATTCTGGCTCTGGTCTTAGTAGGTCTGTGCAAGTCACCTCGTTACGATTATGATTGCACGATCGGTTACGATCGCACGCGACTTCCGTACGACCGCAGCCATTACCGATCGCCGCTAAACCGCATTCGTCTATCGCATTGTTTGCTTTATTCTGGCGCGCTCTCGCTATGATTGGCTGCGGTGATGCGGCGGTCATTCTTTATTAAAAAACACGTGCCCACCTTTTTTCAGAAGTTAAAACTGTGCCTGATAAGATCACTTTCAGCTATGATTGGTTTCGAAACGATTGGGTTTTTTCATGTTGTACCAAATACCATATCAGTTCAGTAGTTTTATATCATCATCATCAGCATGAACAACCCATTACTGGCTCACTACAGAACACGGGTCTCCTCTCAATATGAGAAGGGTTTGGCCATAGTCCACCACGCTGGCCATGTGTGGATTGGCAGACTTCACATGCCTTTGAGAACATTATGGAGAACTCTCAGGCGTGCAGGTTTCCTCACGATGTTTTCCTTCACCGTTGAAGCAAGTGATATTTTTTTTTGTTTTTAAAACGCACATAACTTCGGAAAGTTAGAGGTGCGTACCCGGATTCGAACCGCCGACCTCTGATTAGGAGGCTGACGCCCTAACCACTAGGCTATCACCGCTTCCTAGTTTTATATATATTTAATTATTTATTAGTAGATAAACTATGGTCTTTAATTGTATTTTGTATACATCTAGGCGTTATTAAGTTCCAATTTCGCCATAACATGAGAACATGTTTAATTGCAGACTTGTGGCATTGATCAGATGTTTTTTTAGGTTCTTCTATATGATCTGATGTGGCACAATAACAGTTTTTAATGTTACCAGCTGTTAGTTAATTACTAAAACAAATCAAAGTTATGCAAATAAATAGTTATTATTAACTATTTACTTTTTGAATATAGTTGCAATCGGCAATTAAAATTGATTTCCTATTTTTATTTATATTAGCCTTTTCTTTGTATTAGCCATTTGGGACGAATGTCCGAGTGATAGATTGAAACATGCCATTTAAATCAAAAAATGAAGTTTTATTTTAGGATATAGATTATATATAATTGTCGAACGAACAAGTTTATCTCTTCTTTGTCGCTGTCAACTGTCAATATTGTGCGCCAAAGATTATGCCACAAGATCAAAGACAACCACCTACTATTTCCCTACAGCCTAATAGTTATTTCAAACAAACATAGACGCGCACTTTTTTGGACTGTCTATTAGCTGTACAAAACCTATTGGTTGCCACAGCGTAACCGGGCTGTGCCAGAACAAATTTTGAGCCCCACGGCTCGAAGAAAATAAGGGAACGACTGCCTAAGGGCGCCTTCTTTGAGGCTGAACCTCGGCTTAGGCGACGTTTGGGATAACGGGGTGGTCGGACGGTGAGTGGTCCGTACGTCTCTGAGGCCGTGGATGGAGCCCACGTCCGGATGACGTAAGATAGCGGGGACCTCGTCTTCGCCGGCGAAGATGGTGTGTAGCGTATGATTGTGCGGTAGGTGGTACGAGTATGTTGTCAGTAGTCATCTGATCGTCAGGGCCATGAAGGATATGTTTAGGTCTCCTCTTTCGGAGAGGAGCGCTTAGGTCGGGGGAGACGCGCACTGACTTTGCCTCAAAACTATACGAATATTTAGATAATAATTATGTGGCGTAGCTAGTGGATACACGATTGATTAATAGCTGTTAATAATAATATAATTCACCGCAAATTGAACTTACGATATTATCTTGAGTTATTTTATCGACAGAAAGTCTAGACGCCATTTATATTGTCTGCCGAGACGTTCCAATTTCAAACGGATTCAAATCGTGTTCCTTTTAAATGTCATTCGTGTGTCGACTCGGGCGCGTGCCCACTAATGGAATGCCTTTACCCTTATAAATTTAAAAATGGAACGATTTACAACACGTTCAATACCTAATAAAAGTTTTGAAAAGTGCAATACAGAGTCTATTTTAGATTGTCTCTGCAATGTCAGACGGAATTTTATGATTGATGTTTGTTATAGCGTTATCAGCTAGTAGGTATTATATTATCTATGAGAAGTTACTTATATCATTTAATTATAATGTTTTTCGTATGAAAGCAGTCTAGTCCCAGTATATCAACGCAAAAACGCGAATACATAGATGACAATATTTATTACAGAGTGCATTTATTCGATTTCGTTATCCGATTATCGAAATCGTAGACTGCTAGCATCTGTAAGTCGCCGTTAAACACCAAACTATAGGACCAAGATTTTCAATAACATGTGTTTAGAAAGTACAACTGTTTGTAACTTTCTTTACAATTACCTTCTTAACGATACTTTTTCGACGACCTCCGTAGCGGAACGCGCGCGCTGTCGCATTATAAAGTTGGAGGTCCTGGGTTCGATTCCTGGCTCGTGTCTGGCCTAGTGGGAGGCTTCGGCTGTAGCTAGTTACCACCCTACCGACAAAGACGTGTCGTCAAGCGATTTAGCGTTCCGGCACTATGTCGCTTAGAAACCAATTGGGAGTATAGGTATATCATACTCCTAACAGGTTAGCCCGCTACCATCTTAGACTGCATCATCACTTACCGTCAGGTGAGATTGCCGTTAACGGCTAACTTGTAGTAAATAAAAAAAACCTGGGATATCGTCGTAACGTTCTATTTACACGTCTCGCTATCATGATCAACAAATGGCTTAAAAACGCACATAACTCTGAAAGTTATAGGTGCGTGCCCGGGTTCGAATCCCCGACCTCTGATTAGGACGCTGACGTCTTAACCACTAGGCTATCACATCTTATTTATGTATATGTTAGATATTATATTATTAAAAAAAATCGGATCATTTGCCATCCGAATCTAACAATCGATTATCAATATTTCAAAGTACCGGTCGAATGGTGTGTTGATAGTTTTCTATTATGAATTCAATCAACATAAATTAGTTTTAATTTGGCCGGAATTCTCGGTTGGGATTTTGTTGACCGTAAAACGATGATTCTTTCTTATTACGATCCCCGCTTGATTATGATTAATCTTTTTTGTTTATATTTAATTTAAAAGTCGATATCCACTTTCGAATTGGACGAAATTTATTGTTTTATTTATCGGTTACAGATTACAATTGCCTAGGCATCAACGCAAACATGTTTTATAACTCACTTTTTGTGCGCGGGGCATTTTAATTGCGCAGGTACTTTTGGATCGTATAATTATGCTATGAATCACCTAATTTGTTCAGCGTTTATAACGTCATGGTGATTACTAACACCACTGTGTAGTTTTATGATAAGGCAGCGCCGGATTCTTGCTAAATTAATATGCCGAAGAGATACGGATCAGGCGGTTTCTCGTTGAGTTGAGAAAAAAATATAACGATAGTAGATGGTTGGTCGGTAGTTGATGCTTAACATACGCACCTCTAACTTTTCGGAGTTATGTGCGTTATTTTTTGATTAAAATATCACTTGCTTCAACGGTGAAGGAAAACATCGTGAGGAAACCTGCACGCCTGAGAGTTCTCCATAATGTTCTCAAAGGCGTGTGAAGTTTGCCAATCCGCACATGGCCAGCGTGGTTGACTATGGCCAAACCCTTTTAATATTGAGAGGAGACCCGTGTTCTGTAGTGAGCCGGCAATGGGTTGATCATGATGATGATGATACGACTCTCTACTCCACATCTATAATATAATAAAACTGTAAAAGGACAAATTCTGTACATTAAATATATTTGAACATTTTAATTGGAGGTTGCTTTGCTATCGATACTGAGCCCAAAATTTTTATTTTTATTTTTTTGTCTGTCTGTCTGTCTGTCTGTATTTTGGCCGCGCATCACGCCGAAACTACTGGATGGATTTCAATGAAATTTGGTATAGGAGCACTTGATACTCTGGTTTAACATATAGAATAGTTTCTATCCCGGATATCAGCACGGTTCCCTTGGGAGAGGGCATGAAAGTCAAAATGTGCAATTAATTAACGCGTACTCCGATTTCACTCATTCTTTTTTTTTGGTTATTTATTTGATGGCTCGTGCAGCCATCGAGCGGCAATTTTTCACTACGTATTCGTCAGGTCTACATGTGCGTACCACGTGAGCCTGGATTCTGTCACTTTTTGAGTTATGGGTGCAACCTTAAAGCTTCCTCTTATTTTCATTCATTCAAAGTAGTTAGCGAGGAATTTAAGCTTGTTCCAAATGCCAACAGAAATCCTAAATTTTATAACCAAATATCTATAAACAATATTGTTACAGCATAAATTATTTCTTTACATTCATTTTTAAATTATGATTGATGACGATAAAAGGCGCCGGCTAGTTATGCTGTAATTAGAATAAAATTAAATGTGTTATATGTTGACTATAAACTTAGAAAATTAACATATTGATTAACCTAATGCCGAATAAGCGGTGATAGTCTAGTGGTTAGCCGTCATCCTCCTAATCAGAGGTCGGCGGTTCGAATCCGGGCACGCACCTCTGACTTTTCGGAGTTATGTGCGTTTTTAAAGAATTAAAATATCACTTGCTTCAACGGTGAAGGAAAACATCGTGAGGAAACCTGCACGCCTGAGAGTTCTCCATAATGTTCTCAAAGGCGTGTGAAGTCTGCCGATCCGCACATGGCCAGCGTGGTGGCCAACGCTAACTTTTCGGAGTTATGTGCACGCCTTTGAGAACATTATGGAGAACTCTCAGGCGTGCAGGTTTCCTCACGATGTTTTCCTTCATCGATGAAGCAAGTGATATTTTTTTTTTTTAAATATAACAAGTTAGCCCTTGACGGCTATCTCACCTAGTGATGATGCAGTCTAAGATGGTAGCGGGCTTACCGGTTAGGGGTATGATAAAACTACACCCCTAATTGGTTTCCACGCGACATCGTGCCGAAACGCTAAATCGCTTGGCGACACGTCTCTGTCGGAAGGGGGGTAGCCCCAGACGGAGGCTCCCACCAGACCAGACTCGAACCGGGAATTTAACCCAAGACCCCCCCAACTTTATAATGCGACAGTGTGCATAATATAACGTATAATGCAACACGTACTGTGCCAAGAAGGTTGTGAGAACCATACGCAATTTATATTTCATATAAGCTTTAGGTATATTATAATAAAAACAAAATGCGCATTAAATATAACTAAAGCCTTGTAAATGGAGTATTGCACTTAAAGCTTATGATTACTCCAATGGGATTAAGTAAAAAGGCAAGCTGGTTCATTTTGGTCGAATTAATAAATCTGTATTTACTCGTTACCAAGCTGGGTTCGATTCCGGGCACGCACCTTTTACTTTTCGTAGTTATGAGCGTTTTTAAGCAATTAAAATATACCTTGCTTCAACGGTGTAGGAAAACATCGTGAGGTAACCTGCATGCCTGAGTGTTCTCCGTAATGTTCTCAAAGGCGTGTGAAGTCTGCCAATCTGCACATGGCCATTGTGGTGGACTATGGACAAATCCTTCGCATACTAAGAGGAGACCCGTGCTCTGTAGGTTGATCATGAATGAATATATATTATTCAAATTAAAGCAAAACTGTCAAAACATCCTAAAATAAAAAAAATATTTAAACTTTATTGATATTTTATATATATTTATATATATATGCCGTTATATATATACGAGTATATGCCGTAATAGCATGCCGTGATCAAAATTTTTAAAATTTACTTGATCTGAATAACGTGTACTCTTTTTCATTTTATTGTTACCGAAGTAACAACCTAGTACCTAGGTATACGTTGGAAAATTTAAAAATAAAGAAGTAGAAATATTCAGAACCTATAGCTATTAATTTGAATAACGAAAACTTGGCTTCAGTAATTTGGCTTCTTTGTAGAAAATGGCCTTAAAGTACAAAATGTTTAAAACGTCGATAACGTAATACTGTTGCAAAGCCATTAAGTAGGTAATGTAAAACCCAGTAAATTGATTCAGCAAAAAGCTTATTAAGGCCCCGCATTAAACTGGTGCGTATTAATATAATTTAAATGGAAACATCCCGTCATTTCTCGCTAACAAAACGTCTTTATACGTACGCGTAATTTACGACGGCATAAAACCACATACCTGAAGATCAGTGAATAAACGTTAGGCAGAATGAGAATTTACCTTCGCCGAGCACTAAAATCAAATTTTAATTTTGATGAAACAAAATGTCATTTTTACGTTATCCAATAATGTTGGCGGGATTAATAAATTACAATGAACATTTCGTAAAATCGATTTAACTCTTTAAAAGGTAACACAATTTTTTATTTTATGAATGTTTTTCTTAAATAAACTGGATTTGGTCACTATCTGTTTAAAAAATCAAAGAAGCTCAAGCGATTTGTTGCTGCGTATGAGAAAAATGCAACCAATAAACAAACTTAATATATTTTCTCAATATATTCTAATTGCCAACTTTGATATAATTAGGTACCGAAACATTATATATAGTAACCTATACAGTTTCTTGCTAGCTTCTACTTCGTTTTCTTGTTGGTATTAACTCAATTGTATGAACAATTCAGTGAAATCAATCAAGTTGCTTTTTTATTTTATACACTATAAGTTAGCCCTTGACGGCTATCTCACCTGATGGTAAGTGATGATGCAGTCTAAGATGGTGTTCTAACCTGTTAGGGGTATGGTAAAACCTACACTCCTAATTGGTTTCTACGCGACATCGTGCCGGAACGCTAAATCGCTTGGCGACACATCTTTGTCGGTAGGGTAGTAACTAGCCCTAGCCAGAGCCTCCCAGATGTCCAGACTCGAGCTGGGAATCGAACCCGGGACTTCCAACTTTATAACGCGACAGCGCACGCACTGCGCCACGAAGGTCGTCAAAACTCATCATCATCATCATTTCCACCTATAGACGTCCACTGCTGGACATAGGTCTTTTGTAGGGAGTTCCCCTCCCGACTCCCTGCGACTCGTTTGATGTCGTCTGTCCACCTTGTTGGGGGTCGACCAACGCTACGTTAACCGGTGCGGGGTCGCCATTCCAACACCTTGGGACCCCAACGTCCATCGGTTCTCCGAGCTATGTGCCCCGCCCATTGCCACTTCAACTTCGCAACTCGCCGAGCTATTTCGGTAACTCTGGTCCTTCTACGGATCTCTTCATTTCTGATTTGATCACGTAGAGATACTCCTAGCATAGCTCTCTCCATTGCTCGCCGAGTGACTCTGAGCCTTCTTATGAGGCCCATAGTCAAAACTCACTAGCAGATAAACATTATTTATTTCCAATAACATTAGTATGAGATATATTAAGGTTAAGGGATAGAGGTGTTAGTTGGACTCCACACAGCGCGTCGGTAATGTTTAATACGGGCTTAAATTTCATTACGCTGCATAATCTATGATAGTTCAACAAAATGACCTTCGAAATTATCACACGACAATTCCTACTTAACATTGTTAAACTTAAACCCACCTATAGAAGATACTTCAATTTAAGAATAGAATACCGTAAAGTAATAACGATAAAATCGGTAATATTGAAAAGCAATGTCGGGTATGGTCCCAACAGATGAGCGCGGTAACTTTTTTCCCCATTAAGCCTTTATTACAAGTAAATATTATACTGTTTCTAATTATGTCAGCTCATAAAACCGGCATGGCATAGGTCAGGCCCATCAGTAAATGCCTCGCAGTCCGTTGGAGATAGGGTTGCCAAAAGCGATAACACAAATAAATGACAAAAGTCATGTCATTAGTCAATCAATGCAAAATAAAAAAATAATGGAAGCGTTATTACTTAGTACATCTAGTTTTAAAGTAAGTTCACTGATGTTAGTTTATAAGTAGTAGTTATTTAGTTTTTAAGTAAGTATTATATAGATTAGCGTGTTACGTGAAAATACGAAGACGATGTCGTCTGACGCGGTCATCGATATAGTCGCGATATAAAACGCCTTAGTAGTGATTCGCTACAAAAAGTCGCCGTGGGCTCGCGTTAATAGAAATTTCTTTTTGTATGTTGTATGTTAATTAATATATTATGTATACAATCAGTATCTGTAGGCACTAGTAAAAGGGAGTACTTTCTCAGTGAGTGTACAAAAATATTATAAGTAACAACATAATTTATTGTAAATTTAAGCAAGAGGTCATGGATTTTACAATGCGTTATTGACCTTTTAAATATTGAACTCGAATCTATATAGACCTGTCTTGTATCTTAACTTTTAGAGGTTGTCTTAAGTCTAGAAGCTGCAGAGAGGGAAGGTAAGGTAATCCCAGGTAAGGTTTTAATTTCTAAGGTATTACGTGTTTGGTAAGGAATACTCATTACCAGAATAATATTTAATAATCTAATAAATATCCTTGCGTAAAACTCCCGCTCCTATTGTAGAACTGCGCAAAACATAGGGATATTAACACACTTAGGATGAGGAAATGCAATTTTATTTCCAGAATCCATCTTCTGTGTTCCCTAATGTTTATAATATGGGGATCTTCAAAAGGCGGATAAACAAATTTCTCCAAAGCCAGCAACGCATTGGCGGTTCCTCTGGTGCTGCAAATGCTCATGGGCGGCGGTAATCACTTACCATCAGGTGACCCGCCTGCTCGTTTGCTCGCTATATATATAATAAAAAATCCAATGTCGAATTAATTAATATTTTAAATAGATCCAATTAATATTGACAACATACAATAAAGTGAATTCAGGAAACTGCGGAAGGCTGGCAACCCTACAGTGGCTCATAAAATGTTTGATCACCGCCATCACCATCACAAAGGACCCGTGTAATTGTTTGTCAAATAAATATTAATAAAATTTGGATGTTCATTATTAAATATAATATCTAAAGTAACCAGCCATCGGTTATCATGTATTCTCGATTGATATGGATTTGGTGTTGAAAGGCTTTTAATGTTCAACTTCAAACTATTTTGTATAATGTCCAAATAAGTTTGTTTATTTGGAAATATATAATATTGAAGCGGTGACAGCCCAACAATATATATATATATATATATTAATTGTTGGGCTGTCACCGCTGTCTGTCAATCTGGTAAGCATCCTGTGTGGAAAAGGACTCTCTAAAATATCACTTCTAGAATTAGAATTGATATTCTAGAGAGTCCTTTTCCACACTACTTCCACTCTCAATGTACTAGAATAAGTCGGTTAACATTCGAAGGACCCACTCCTTCAAATGTTAACCGACTTATTCTATATTAGAAAAAGTCACCTGTGAATCAGCCGAAATGATAAATACATAGACGGTAATGATAATCACCCTTGTTATCAAATAACTGTACATGGAATCGATTAATTCCTACAAATGCTAATTTGGTCGTCAAATAGTCGGCCGCACGTTTAACTAATCAATGTGTGGCATTATAAAAGTTAATGTCCGACCGGCTAAATTATTTCATATATAATTGGCATAGAGTTATGGGCACATAGCTTTTATGTTTTGTATGAGTTTTTCTTTGTAGATAGATTCCCGCGCGGTATCCTCTAATATTAAAAATATGCAATGCGTTTGTCGGTTTGTCCTTCTATTACCCAGCACCAGAGCTGATTATACGTATTGTTTGAATAGTTTATACAGGTTACTTGTAGTAGTACTATGGTTCAGACTTAAGTCTATTCCCCAAGAATAATAGGGTTTGTTTGAGAAATGGGATAAAGCTATTTGTCGAAGTTACTGCATACCTCCATCAAATGTAATTTTATCATACAATTTTTATTTATGCTAGTATGCTCCAAGTGCTCGGAGAATTTTATCATTAAGTACTAGGTTACGGTGCATCGTGACATAAATCACAAATACCTAGATATGTAGCCGCTAGTTGGGTTGCGGTCGAGTGCGCGGGTGTTCCCGTGACCCATCGACCAATCGACCCATCCCGAGAAGCATCGCTGGGTTTTAGTGGGTATTCTGGTCGCCAGTCCGGCCCCCGGCGAGTCCCATATACCAGAAGTAGAATTCCTGCACCCTTTTTGGAGGGGATAATGTGTTAATGCATTTCCCAGCGTTTAAAAAAGGCCCCTTATATCGATATTTACATAACTTATATACCATTCAGTTTTTAAATCTACGACATCTTTGAAGTATCTCAGAAACAGTTTAACGTTAATTATTACCCTAAAAATATTTGGACATTATATTACGTGAAGTCATCAACTCTAAGCTAATCCACTCCCATTTAGTATTTACCGACGGTAATCATCAGTTCGGGCCATAAACGTCTCGTTATCACTAATGGTAACATATGGTCAGGTATGGGAAATGGTAACGATTAACGAATCCAAATTTCCTGTTTACTTTTAATACGGTCTCTTCGAGCATACTTAAATGTTGTTTTGACTAGTATTTCCGTTTAAAATTAATAAAACTATATTTATTTACTAGCAGTCTTCTGCTAAGACCGCGCCAGTTTTGGATTTTGTAACCCGTTGGTTCCCGCTTCTTTTCCTGGACTAAAAAAGTTAAATTAAATGTTGTAAAATTTAGTTTTTTCAGGATCCTCTGACCGAATCTATGTATATACTCGTAAAAGCGATAGGTCACTTATTTGCATACTTACTGATTAAACACGAGATCTCAAAACTATTGTACGTACAAAGCTAAAATTTAGCAAGTAGGTAGTTGATAGTTGTCAGCTAAGAAAGGATATTTGAATATTATGCATTAAGATTAATAATAATAAAAAAAAAAAAACATGCACATAATTTTTTTTGTAATATTACCTTTTAAGGGTGGTAAAATAGGGGATGATAGTTTATACAGATTTTTTTATTATTAAGTCTACAAGCTTGAAATTTTGAAAATAGGTTTCTTTTAGGGCGTAAGTATCAGGTTAGAATTTTTTTTTCATCCAAATCTACCCTGAAGGGCATAGTTTGAAATTTGTATGACAGTCCTAGAGAGACACGAAAATTGCCTGTAGCTTACTTTCTCAAGCAGGGCAACCTCAATCTGACGGGAAACCAGCAATTCTATGCAGACGAATTCGTGGGCAACAGCTAGTATATGAATATAGTTCATCTCGTCGTCGGCCTTTCAGTTCGGCACGGTGTGTGCGATAAACAAATAAAAATATTCTTAGCATAAATTTCTTTTAAAAGAGAGAGATATACGCCTTTCCACTGACTTCAGAGTTTTAGTCTTAAGAGTTAATTACTTGACAAAGGAAATACCGTAAAAAAACTCCTCGCCTTGAGCAAGCTTAATGCACTCGTAGATATGAAGCGATAAAAAATATCATTATAATGGTGTCATTTGAGCGCGTACAATAATTGATCTTCATATTGCGAAATAATTCTTATTAAACCGTTCATTAGTGCACGTAAGTGTTAATTGATATTTAATTGATATGGATTTTATTAATGATTGTTCTCAACCCATTATGCGGTAAGGTTGATTTATAAAGTAGGTAAACTTAGATAGTTAAGCATTTTTAATTTAAGAAAGTTTCAAGATTTCTCACGCAAAATCATCGATCAATAATTAACTCGATGTGCATTCTCATATAAAATCTAAGTATAGAGGAAAGAATTTTATGTGTTACCAAGTACATGTGTTTAAATATCATCATCATCATCATCATGATCAACCCATTACCGGTTCACTACAGAGGACGGGCCCCCTCTCAATAGGATTTGGCTATAGTCCACCACGCTGGCCATATTCACATTGGCAGACTTCACACGCCTTTAAGAACTCCTTATTACATCAGCTACCTGCCAATAAAAGTCCCGTAATAATCGGTCCAGCCATTTCAGAGATTAGCCGGAACAAACAGACAGACAGACAGACCGACAAAAATTGTAAAAAATGTTACTTTGGTGTATGTACCGTATACATATCCATATGCATGTAGTAAAAAACGGTTATTTCAAACAGACACTACAATTTTATTTATTTGTATAGATAAGAAAAAGGAAAATCTCATGCAGCCTTTAAAATAACACACTGTGTTACTTCGTCTAACCTTAAAGTGATTCATGAAGATCTCATTGAGTCATTCGAATCATCTCCAATTGGCCCCAAGGCTGTGTGAAGGGACTCCAATCTGCGTGCAAAAATTATATTATTAGCCTGACCCAGCTAACCCGCACCTCTTGCGACTTGCGGTTGATGTAATGAACCCTGCCTGAGATGCATTATAATTTGCCTAAATAAGCTTATTATTCAATTATACGATAGATTATAATATATCTTAATATCTACTCTAATATTTGAATTATAAACTACAAAACTTGTTTATAATGACATTATCATAAACGCAATATTTTTTTTTCTTTTAACAAGACAGAGACTAAATGGTGATGGAGCGTTGTACAGGCCGAGGAAGAATATAGCTAACTGAGAGAAGGGTGGAGAACGATATTACTTTGAGATTTTCGGAGTTTTAAGTTCGTGTTCATGGCGGTTCGAATCCGGGCACTCACCCGTATATTTTGGGAGTTATGTGCGCTTAAAAAATAAATTATAACTTGCTTCAACGGTTGCTTCAACAAAACATGATGAGGAAACCTGCACGCCTGAAAGTTCTCCGTAATGTTCTCAAAGTCGTGTGAAGTCTGCCAATCTGCACATGGCCAGCGTGGTGGACTATGGCCAAACCCTTCTCATATTGAGAGGAGACCCGTGCTCTGTAGTGAGCTGGTAATGGGTTGATCATGATCATGATGATGAACTTGATCCCCTCGAAAAGGAGGCTGGAGTCTTAACCTCTAGACTATCAACTCTTTAACCGTAATGCATTTAGAATATAAATAAGTACATTTTCCTGTTCATTAAAGGTAACGGAAAACTTTGATTAACCCAATTGTTTCTAGATTGAATTTATTTTAGTTTGTTTAGCGCAGTGGCGATGTCTTGAAGCGTAACAGTAGTGCATACCCTCTCGCCCCAGGAGCCTCCGGAAAAACACATACCTGAGAAATCTGGGATATGTTAAAAAGCACTGTCTACACGAAAACCCCAAAAAATTAATAAAATTGAGCTCAGATCTTCTATCTTGGTTTGGTAGAAACCAAGGTTTAAGCAAACCATGCTGGACAAATGTGTGTTGAAAATATTCTTGATATATAACTCTACAGTTAATAAATAATTTATATATGAAAACTTGAGAAGAAAACTTTAACCCCCTTTTTTATTCCACTGTCATGTAGAAACCAATTAGGAGTATGGGTTTACCGAGGTGTGGGTAACAGGTTAGCCCGCTACCATCTTAAACCGCACCATCACTTACCATCAGGTGAGATGCAGTCAAGGGCTAACTTGTGGTGAATAAAAAATATACGTGGAAGAGTGCAGAAATGTAAGAATTAATTCGAATCGAATTACGAATCCGTGCGGCCACATTACTAGTGATAAATATGTGACTGAATTATGTCTTAACTCAACGAAACGAAATCTAACGTTCCTTATTTAGTTCTGCTTCAATTACTTACTTAGTAATTGATAAATAAAAGAATTATTTTATTATAATCATTTTATTTTTATAAGTAATTATACATTTAACATTGGACGGAGTTTACATTTACAAACAATAGACGCTGTCGTAATTAACTAGAACAAATAATTAACGCAACATTAATAATTCTTATATAGGAATCATTGACGGTTTATTTTGTATGAATTACAAAATATTACATTTAAAAATCTTATAAATACATGTGTGTAGTTTAGTCTTTTTTATTTATAAAATAACGTTCCCTTCACTATGTTATTGATTAATAGTATAAATAATAATAAGTATCTAGGTATCTTTACAGAAGTATGATGATCAATGTTTGATTAGAATATTTTTTTATTATTATATGATGTAGTCATTATATTATACAACCTAAGCCCTACGTTTCAAATGCTTGAACTGTAGTTGGTAGTAGAATGTAACTACAATAATCTTTATCAGCATATGAAATAATACGTTTTAAAACACCTTGTACTGTCGTTTAAAAACACTATAAACAAAATTACTCTTCAGCTAAAAGATTACATAGTTGTTACGGAACCCGTTTTAAAGTTTTTGCAATCAATACTGTGAAAAAAACCATTTAAACACATGAAAATAATAATAGAACCAATAGAATATTAGTCGATGAAAATAAAATAACAGAAAAGAACTAAAAGACTATTATTTCCTGTGAGGTACAGTAATTATAACATTTTAAACACTACTTAAGTATAGTAGGGCTTGAAAATACCGTTAATTATTACCTGTTTACCTGTTTTGCATTTGAAAAACAATGCAACACTGCTTTAACCGGTTAATGTTTGGGAAAGTATTAGTCAAGAAAATCAAACAAAAAAACTTTCTCGAGTGAGAGATTACTGAGTTGATTGACCGCTCGTGTTCGATCATGCACGCTCAATCGCGCTGCGGGGAGCGGGTTTCATTTGCGAATGTTCTCACATTTGGGGCAAGGTTGCTTTGACTCCGTGTTCATGTAAAAGAAACTGGTCGAAGAGCGGTTTAATAGAATGTTTCTGTTTTGTGAATTGTTTGTTTTAGAATTTAATAATTAGTCAGCTGATTTTAAGCCCTAACAATTAGAGTTAAGTAAATCTCCTTATGCTTACTATAAATAACACTTAGCTACATATATTTTTATTAACAAATTAAATCCGCTCTTTGGCGCAACAATTCTAATCGCAGCTCATGTTCCCTCGCCGCTAATCGCAATGCTGCTATGCTGGAACTCCTCACATCATCAGACGGGGGCAAAGTCTCGCTCCCTGGTGATATTGGCGGGGAGATAGAAGGTGCGGGCGATCGGGTAATTTCGGGCGACAATCGGGATTGTTCGGGCGACAGGCGCGGTAGATCGGGCACGGTTAGGTTGGCGAACAGAGAGTGGAAGTGAGCGGGCGATGTAGCGTATAGTGGGGCCCCGAAAAGAGGCGGGCGAGAGAGTGGCGGAAGATATTGTGCTCCGAATAGGGGGCTGTTAGCATACCTGTTAAACAAAAATAAACATTTATATTATTAATACTAAATTAATAAACTCATAATCAGAGAATTACAATCATAGGGTTAATATTGAATTTATTTTCGTTCTAAATAATCGAGCATTAATTTTTACAGCTTTAAATGTCTGCTATTTAAGAAGTGGTGATTATTTTAATCAAATGCTAACTACGCGGTTATTTGTTAAGTGTACAAGTAAATGAAACGCTACACATACAATGTTCGTGATAAACTCGTGACAAAAAAACGTGGAGAAAAGCGCGGGTATCATAATCAACTAGTAATGAAATAAATTGTTGACGCATCAAATGTGCCTTTGATAACAGTATTCGAATGAGGTTTATATTGATTGAATTCCCATTATATATGCATACAACATACCTGAACGATGCAAGAGCGCTGTCAAACGGTTTCCTCAACCCGAAGCCGAGCTGACTGAATGAATGCGGCGGAACTGGCATAGTTGTAGTCGGCAATGGCTGCCCGCTGCTCAAGTACCCGCTGTACGGATGCGCGTGTGGCCCAACCTTCTCTTGCTTACGCCACTTCGCACGCCGGTTTTGAAACCACACCTGGTGGACAAGGAGGCGATTGTTTAGGTTTTTATACATATAAAACAGTCCACTATAAGTTACCCTATCAGTTAGCCCTTGACGCCATCTCACCTGATGGTAAGTGATGATGCGGCCTAACATGGTATCTGGCTGACCTGTTAGGAGTATGGTAAGCCCATATTCCTAATTGGTTTCTACACGACATCGCGCTGGAACGCTAAATCGCATGGCGACACGTCTTTGTCGGTAGTGTGGTAACCAACCACGGCCAAAGCCTTCCAGACTCGAGCCAGGAACTGAACCCAGGATCTCCCAATTTAAAATGCGACAGCGCAAGAGCAAAACAACGGAGGTCGTCATTTTTTTTTTATTTATAAATCTAATATGTAATATGACTGTGACGTGTTCTTAAATCTTATTTTTTTTTTAATAAATGGTTAGCTGGCAAAGGCTTAATTTGATTTCCCTGAATAAATCAGGAATACTACAGATAAGCAAAATTGTTCATTGTTGCAAAGAAGGAAAGTAACAAACACTTTTGAAATAATGATATAGTACGGGTGTATAATGCTGCATAAGTCTATGGTAGGTATATGTGGTCTATGCTATAACCCTCTCTCCTGGAGTGAGTTTGCCATACTCCTAATAGGTTAGTACGCTACCATCTTAGACTGCATCATCACCAGGTGAGATGAGCCGTCAAGGGCTTACTTCTAGTGTATAAAAAAAATAGGTGAGATACCCTCGAGGGCTAACGTCTAGCGTATAAAAAAAAAATCAACACTCAAGTTTCTATATGTATGGTCCGCTTTGGGTTTATCCCGGTGCTCGTAATGTAAGACAGTGCATTACCGCCACGTTGAACAATCAACTATTAATCATCATGAATCATGATCAACCCATTACAGCTCACTACAGAGCACGAGTCTCCTCTCAATTTGAGAAGGGTTTGGCCATAGTCCACCACGCTGGCCATGTGCGGATTGGCAGACTTCACACGCTTTTGAGAACATTATGGAGAACTCTTAGGCGTGCAGGTTTCCTCACGATGTTTTCCTTCACCGTTGAAGCAAGTGATATTTTAATTGTTTAAAAACGCACATAACTCCGAAAAGTTAGAGGTGCGTGCCCGGATTCGAACCGCCGACCTCTGATAAGGAGGCTGACGCCCTAACCACTAGGCTATCACCGCTTCAACTATTAATACTAAATACATATTACATTAAGGCCATAGACGACTTGAATCCAGGGCCGTAAAATGAATTAATAGAAAAAATTAAAAAAAAACTTGTGACATTTGACTTTATTTAATCTCAGAAGGTAGATTTCTTTTAAGACAGTTAGCTTTAACGAGACCTGTTGACAGTGTGTAAGCTTGGTTAAGGCCTGATTGATTGACATATTTGTGCTAATGATTTTAAACGCTACTCTATTATAAGGAATGCTGCTTGTTTATTCTTCTAATGGCATTACACATATCGGCTCACTTAGCTGCGATCTTGTACTAGTATAAGTACTTGTAGGTACCTAAACGACAAAAAAAAAAGGCCCACAAAGTAAAGGGGATAATAAAGGACAAGAAACCTATCTTTATCACTAATCTAGTACTACATCATGATCAACGCATTGGCAGCTCACTACAGAGCACGGATCTCCTCTCATTATGGAAAGGATTTGGCCATAGTCCATCACGTTGGCCATGTGCGGATTGGCAGACTTCACACGCCTCTTTATTTTCAAATAATCTTAATTCCTAATTCCTAATAGTCCTTTAAAAGGCACTTTTGATGCGGTTTTTTATCGGTTATATAATCCTTAAAATCGTCATATGATTTTTCTATAAGCTTTCGTTTTATAAAAACTTTGAACTTATTGATTGACATCTCGAAGATATCAATAGGTAATTTATTATAAAATAAAATTTACTACAGAGTTACTAATTTAGTGCAGCCTACTAAACAGCCTTAGAAAACATAATGGAGAACTCTCAGGCATTCAGGTTTCCTCAAAATGTTTTCCTTCACCGTTGAAGCAACTGATATTTTAATTGCTTAAAAACGCACATAACTCCGAAAAGTTAGAGGTGCATGCCCGGGATCGAACCCCCGAACTCTAATTAGGAGGCGGATATCCTAACCACTTGGCTATCACAGTTTCATTTTAAAATAAGCCTCATTTAGCACTTAACATAGTAAAATTAAATAGAGTCAGTCAGTGTGTTACAAAGTAATATTACTAAAGAATTGTATAACTTTCTTAAAGAAGTCAAATAATTTTTTATTGAATTTCATTTAATTAATTCCGTATCGTTTAGTAAATGGACTAAACTAAATAAATATGTATTTTATTCCATTACCTACACGATACGGAACTCTGAAAACGAAATTATGCTTAAGGCAACTACTTTGTCTAGGTAAAGCCGCTATAGGAAATATAAGTATATCGAATAAGATGTTATATTGAGACATTCATTAAAAGTGATTGTAATTAAGAAAACTGAATAAATACATATTTAACATTAATGTATTGATTTGATTTTCATAACGAATAATGACATTCGAACGAGCATCCTGTCAATTGAATTAATTATACCACAATAATTTGCACAGACAATAATAGTAACATATAATAACATATAACTCATCAAATTGCAGCCTTAATTGTACTCGCGGTATAATCAATGCAATTGATTTTAAAATTACATAGCAAATACATTTGATAAGTTAAATCTGACTCACATTGCCGAAGGATTTCTCATAGTAAATTTAATGTATTGAAAATATCTACCTACATAAAAAAAAATATTTCTATTGCTTTTATTTAAAGGACAAAAGTATCTATGCAGCGTATTTAAGGTGTAACCAAAATCAGGTAGCAGAGAACTTGTGTTTTTTGTATGTAACACAAAAGAATCGGAGGCATTACAAAAGTTTCAGATCATACAAACTGAACGCAAGCAATCTCTTTTTACGTGCCTAAACAAACATACCTGCCGACTAATATTTCCGGATTTTATATTTAGGGAACACATAATAGAACAAAAGGCCACATTAAAAGAAAGTCCAAACAAAATGCTCCTACTGGAAAATTCATTACGTTTAATTTTTTATTAAATCATACGTATCCATACGCAAATTCGTAAATTTAACTAACATTTTCTTTTTAAGCGCTTGGTTGCCAAATAAGGCGGCCAAATTGTACCCTGTATTGGTATAATTATATTGTATTCTGTATTAACTGTGGTGTACAATAAAAGGGTCAATAAAAGGCCTAAGCCAGAGAGGCGACTTCTACCACACTCTTGGAACGATATTGTTATATAAAATTGGCCTGAAACTTGTAAAAAAAACTTTGACATAATTATTATTTTTATTGACTTGGTAGTTGAATAAATGGCTTTTTATTTTATATTATTTAATTAATTTTACAACAAAAGTGTATTAATTCTATCATTCGTTCATCATACCAATGGCATTAGGATTGCCCTTAATGCAGTGAACGCAAAAAATATTCGTCGTGGCAAAGTTATAGTATCTCTTTACACAGGCGCTGTTGATCCTTAGTTGGAATTTATCAATGATAAACTTTATTCAAATAATCCTTGAAAAGGCACTTTTGATGCGTCTATTACATAGTAGTGAGTTGATGGTGATAACTACATTCGTAAACTTAAAACTACAGCTACTAGGGTTCCAAACGCGCTGCTCTGAGAAGCCCACAACAAACTTAGCCGTGTAACTTTGCTTTTAGATGTTTTTTTATAACCTTACACTACCTAATTTTTTAATCTCAATCCTTTGTTTTGTTACGAAATAAACATTTCGGTAAATTTTCTATCATAATAACAATAAATAGTTATTACTTTCGTGGGTTTCACCCTCTCGACTCCTTTGTGGGTTTTTATAAATATCTCATCCCGCAACCCCCTATTTTTTCCCCCTTTAATTTATGTATGATTTTTGTATGCAATATTAATAGTTATATTATTATCATAAGATAGGGATGATATTTATTTTTTCTCGCATTTCCTAATTACTTTTTTACTGGCGTATACTAAATAAATTCTTAAATGACATTTTTTAAATATTAGTGTTGGCAGGTACTTACAAACGTATATAAGGTTTTAGTCGCACACTTTTTAGGGAACAGCCTGAATATTTCAGTTATTTATGAACGTAATAACTTCATCGGTAAGAGGCTCGCTTTTACCGGCACCTTTTGACATGCGCGCACATACTTCGCGCAATATTATTAATATCATTACGAACGCTAATAAAGGAGATGGCATTAAAAACCCTCCATGACATCGCCCTACGTGAGTTTATGCGGTCGTGTTAAGACGGCTCAATTACTGTTCATTATGGGTGTGGCAAAAACAAATATTACCCCTTTGATTCTCGGCTACCGACGTCGCGAATCCTTTATCCATTTGGATTGCTGTATCAATTTTTTGTAGCTCAAACTCAAAATTATAATTATTATTAGTGTTGCGTTGGAGCACCAAAAAGATGTTTTGTGTGTGCCGTACAAAATAATGGTCATATTCTAAGCATTTTTTTTTTGTTTCTGTTTTTATTAATTATTTTACCGCCTTTAATGTAATACACCTTTGCATGTGGTGTTTACCCATAATAGCTTAGCATTTAGATTTAATACCTTATTATGTATAGTCCGATTACAATGTCTTAAGCTGTTGGTAAACCTAAATAAAACTTTTGACGACCTCCGTGGCGCAGTGCGTGCGCTGTCGCATTATAAAGTTGGAGGTCCTGGGTTCGATTCCCGGCCCGAGTCTGCTCTGGTGGGAGGCTTCGGCCGTGGCTAGTTACCACCCTACCGACAAAGACGTGTCGCCAAGCGATTTTAGCGTACCGGCACGATGTCGCGTATAAACCAATTAGGAGCATGGGATTACCATACTCTTAACTTAACAGATTAGCCCGCTACCATCCTCTGCATCATCACTTACCACCAGGTGAGATAGCCGTCAATCGCTAACTTATAGTGTATACAAAAAAATACATTAAAATAATTTCGTCTATTTATTACTCTTATCCATAATTTGAATTATTTTAAAAAATATTTTCTTCTTTTTAGTTCGGTTTATTCAAAAAAGCGTGTTTTTTTAAGTTTTTTAAGCTATTATTTATTTGATTTGATTTGATAATGTATTTCAGAGTAAACTTCATGTAAAAGTATAAGTAAAATAGTAGTAAATAGTAAGTTAATAAGTTAACAACATTCACCTATAGTTTTGTATTTAGTATTCAAATGCCTTACCTGTATTCTTGCTTCTGTGAGGCCGATTTTTAAAGCCAGCTCCTCTCTAGAACAAAAGGTTATATGTTAAAACCAATTTATTATAATATTTTATTTTTCTAAATGCCATATCAATGAATAGTTTATTTGTTTTGATATTTATTTATATATAAAGTATATATTTATATATTATATTTATTGATATTTTATATTATGTTCTAAAAATTTCGCCATTACCCTCATACTTTAATTAATTCTTTCCCCAAGGGATGTCTGGAAGAGATTGCTGAAGCAATAAGACCGCCTTTCCATACTTATGTGTTACACGTATTTGTTTCTTTAAAATTTATGTGCAATAAAGAGTATTTATCTTATCTTATCTTATTGCATAACACATTTATATCAGAGTCAGAAAAAATAATTAAAAAAGAATATCAGGCAATTTTTGAAATAGAATGAAGCATTTCGAACATTATTGACACACATTTTAAACCCCGACTTTAGCACGTAGCGAAAATAATCCTAGGTTTTCCCAGGTTAAGTAGGTATAAGGTTTGTAGATCAATTAAGGACATCCAATTCGAAAGAATCCCAAAGTATCTAGGTTTTACTTCCTTTGTCGAAATTGACGACCACCGTGGCGCAGTGCGTGCACTGTCACATTATAAAGTTGGGAGGTCCTGGGTTTGATTCCTGGCTCGACTCTGGTCTGGTGAGAGGTGTTGGCTATGACTAGTTACCACCCTACCGACAAAGACGTTTCGACAAGCGATTTAGCGTCTCGACACGATGTCGCTTTCAGACCAATTAGGAGTATCCCCTCATATCTCATATATAGTGGGTTTACTCTATATGAGATATGAGGGGATGGTTGGGTAAAAAAATATATACCTGGTAAAGACGTCAGGATAATGCGTTCTTCCGAAAGCTTTTTCCAATTCATCAAGCTGGTAACTAGTGAAGGTGGTTCTGTAACGCCGTTGCTTCCTTCTAGGCATGTCTTCATCATCGATTCCACTGCCAGACCCTGGTCGCTCTGGGTCGTGAGGTGGGAGGTCGGGAGTTGACGAGCAGTTGGGTTCTGATACTCCCATTATGATGGTGAAGAAAATGATGGGTATTGAAGGGTCAAAAAGGGAGTAATTGTTTACCTGTAACAATAGAAAAAATGGGTTAATATCGATAAACATGCTACTAATATTTAAAAGGTTTTTTACAGATATTTTTAATTTTTTTTTTACTAATTCACTAGTTAAGAGGTTAAACACACACGTAATACACAGTCAAACAATAATAAATCTTGTGTGTGTGTAACTACGCACGCACCTTAGAACGTATGTATCTTATCTAAGGAGTTTTAAATATATATTTTTAGGTAACCAACTTATTCTTACGCGGTTAAGAAATAAAAGATATTGAATAAATAGAATAAATTCCAAAACCAAACCGTTTATGTCGTGACGTTTTGTCGGTAGGGTGGTAACTAGCCACGACCGAAGAATACCACCAGACCAGACTCGAGCCGGGAATCGAACCCAGGACCTCTAATTGTATAATGCGAAAGCGCTCGCGCTGCGTTTGGAGGTCGTCAAGAATTCAATAGTATTACAAATTTTAGAGTCATAATCGTCCACACTTAGGTCATCATCATCATCATGATCAACCCATTACCGGCTCACTACAGAGCACGGGTCTCCTCTCAATACGAGAAGGGTTTGGCCATAGTCCACCACGCTGGCCGTGTGCGGATTGGCAGACTTCACACGCCTTTGAGAACATTATGGAAAACTCTCAGGCGTGCAGATTTCCTCACGATGTTTTCCTTCACCGATGAAGCAAATGATATTTTAATTATTTACAAACGCACATAACTCCGAAAAGTTAGAGGCGCGTGCCCGCGTTCTAACACCCGACCTCTGATTAGGAGACTGACTTCCTAATTACTAGGTTATCACAGCTTCTTTAATAAGTCTTCTTTAGTAGGCGTTTCTTCTAAAAATAAGTTTTTACAGTCACAGCGAGATAAAAACGCGAAACCATAAAGTCAGACAAACAAAAAACACGTCGTTTCCCCGTTATACCATTATAAGGTAAAAAGGGTCAGTTCATGAATTCTAAAATTATTTATACTGTAAAATATAATTGAACATTCATTGAAACGCGGGGGGCTATAGCGATAGCCATCGATCATTACACGAGGAATGTTATTGTGTGTTTGTCTGTTGATATTAATAAACACAATTACTCCTAAACCCGTCAGGCGCAATTAAACCCTGTATCGCATTTGCGCATCTAAATTGCAATATGCACGTCCGCTTTCTTTCACCCCTCCCTTCATAACCCACCGTACACGCGTAACAATCTAATGTGAAAGGAAGTAAAATCAGAATCGCAGAGTTTTACAAGCTGTTTTAATTTGTTTACAATATCAGCGTTGTGTGTGGCGTACGTAAAGGGGGGAACGGGGGGGGGGGGGGCTTTGACCATGAATTTATTTATTTGACGTCAAGAATTATATTCAAAGTTTTTATAAAACGAAAGCTTGTAGAAAAATCATATTACGATATTAAGGATTATATAAACGATAAAAAAGCTTGGGTGTGAATTGCTCTATCTCCATAGGTACTATAATTGATTATTCATTATGTGAGATGGTGATAACGAAAAAAAAACCCGGCTAAGTTTGTTGTGAGCTTCTTCTTAGACCGGGGCGCGTTTGGAACCCTCTAGTTAGCTTTAGTTTTAAGTTTACGAATATGGTTATCACCATGAAATAACTACAATGTAAATTATTGACGCGTCAAAAGTGCCTTTTTAAGAACTATTTGAATAAAGATTATTTTGAATTTGAATTTCAATATATATGTCTACGTATTATACGTCTTACCTAGGTTAGGTAGTTCCCGGATACACGTAGTTCAGCCTGACGTTATTTCAGACTGGGAGACTAAGGTCACGTTTTTAAAGAGTCGTCCGTTTAAAAACCCCTAAAAACTTTCTGCCCCCTTATGTTTTGGAGGTTATTGTAACAGTCATATAATTTTTTTAAATAGTGTACCATTTTGTGCGTGTCTCATGCGACGGATATTTCGCCTGAGAGAGAAATTTGATAGATTTCATATGCCAACAATAATATTAGTAAATAATCATCAATCCTACTAGTATTAGAGTGTGGATGTTTGTTACTTAATCACGCAAAAACGACAGAACGGATTTGGATGAAACTTGGCCTGCATGTAGCCTTTGACATGGAAAAGAACATAGGCTGCCTTTTATCTCGATTCCTTAAGTAGTTCCAGAGGGAAAATTGGAAATTGTTTACAAGCATGCATGTCACCTATGCTATGGAAAAACAACAAAAAAACATCTATTACCTATACCAATTTCTCTAAATAGTTTCCGTGGGAAAATTAAAAATTGTTAACGAGCGAAGCTTTAGACTCAATTCTGAAGTCTACGCAAACGAAGTCGCGGGCAGAAGCTAGAAATCGGGGATGCAAGTTTGTTTCAATGTTTCACTTTTCATATCTCTATTGCACATTTCAGCAACCGAATTGTCATTTAAAATAACTGTTTCATATAATTTAACGGAGTAATATATATAAAAAGAAGGCAAATTATTATTTTAATTACGTACTAATTGCTTTTTATTCGAAATTTACTTTGGCTTATACCAATGTATTACGTATTTAGCATTCAAAAAGCAATATTAATCTTAGAATCTTTGCAGCTACTGGACTGCGAAGGAGATCTAATTAACTGCGTGTTAATTACATTTGAGTCAATTTAACGGTGCATTTGTTACATTACAATACCTACTTATCTGTCGGCTTGGTCGGTTAGATTCGGAGAAATTCAGTTTATTTCTAAATGTTAATTAATCGACTGTTACCAGACATTGTTTAATTATATTAGTTTTATGTTTATTTTCTGGGGTTTCGTAGCCTATTATATATCTACGCAACGCGGTACTCTTAAAAATAGCTAACTTTTAGCGATATAGCGTTCCGGCACTATGTCATGTAGAAACCAATTAGGAGTATGGGCTTACCATACCCTAACAGGTTAGTCCGCTGCCATCTTATCCCACATCATCACTTATCATCAGCCGTGATGCCGTTTAGAGCTAACTTGTGGTGTATAAAAACAAATTAAAAAAAAATGGCATATTGTTCATATACACAACACTCACACCTGAAAAGTGAAATTTGCGCAGAATAGGTTGCGAACAAAAACGTAACGAGGTCATTTGTTCAGTAGTCCATATTGTTTTTCATACCGGGGGCCATATGGAAATCTGCTCTTAAAGAGTAAACTCCAATAAGTGTAATGTTTATCTTAAAGAAACTAGTGGTGCAACCTCACAAATTTTCACCGACCTGAGTCCAGATAGCGAGCAGATCTATGAAGCGTGACGCGTGATCACCTGCCGGCACATCTGCCGCACGCACCGATAGCGATGTTACCGCAAAAATTATATAAATACAATATTAATAAATATAACTTCTACTCATATTTATAAGTTCATTTCTTTAATAGCTTTTATGTTCGTGAAACTTCCTGCGACCTGATTCTCAAAAATAGTCGACTTTGAACACTAGCCTTCTCTGTACAACTTTAAAAGGCATTTTAAGAAGTAAATAAGAAACGGTTCATTTGTGAGATCCCTCAACGAAGTCTTGTACTGTACTCTGACAGTCGGAAAAAAAAGTCACATTGATCAACATGAAATAGCGGCAAACTTCAAACGATTATATGCGAAATACTTAGGCTGAATTTGACGGGGACAAAACGCTCCTACCCCGAGTTGCGGTAATTGACTTCATTCCAATAATTTTTATAATCTATATTAACAATATAAGGTTAAACAGACCAACCGTTTTAGGTTAAGCCCTTGTCAAGAACTACAAAATCAGTTATTTTCTTGTATACTTGTTCATTAAACTTAGAAGTAATTTGAAATTAATAAATAAGAAGTAATCTGATAGTAATTTGGTAAAAGGTAATCAACCTAACTCACTCTTAGGGACTCTACGTGCAAATTTCACACAATTGCGAGACTAGATAGAATAGAATATAATATAGAAATAGCTTCCGATAGAAGCCGGTGGAAACAAATAATCCGCACGAGGTTACAAGGACACCAGGACCACGATCTTCAGTAATGAAGGAACGACTAGAGAGAGACTCGACCTAATTAGTCAACTGAAACACACTACTTTCTGGTGGAGTGGACCGAGCCGGCTGTCAGAACCACTCATCAATACAGAGAGAGCTGAGATTAAAGAAACACCTGAAGAAGAGTAAATTGGAGCATCCATTGCATTAGCAAACACTGACTAAGACTCTATTCCCTCTACTCTCGCTTTCGATATATTAAAGCTTCTTAATATATATAAAAGCCTGAGAGTTCTCCATAATGTTCTCAAAGGCGTGTGAAGTCTGCCAATTTGCACATGGCCAGCGTGGTGGACTATGGCCAAACCCTTCTCATATTGAGAGGAGACCCGTGCTCTGTAGTGAGCCGGTAATGGGTTGTTCATGATGATGATGATATATAAAACCCTACACCACAGTTTTAGGAGATCCTTTAAAATTCATTTACGCAATTCTCTAAGTAAACACGATTTGTAATTTAAATTGACTGTCTACAATTAGTGTTATACAGACATTTCCAAATCGCAAAAACTAATTCGAAAAAAATGATTAAATTAAATAAAGCAATCAAGCATTGGAAAGTGACGGTCTGGTGGTTTCGCTAGATATTGGAATATTTTGGCATTGATCATTTTTTTAGGGATCCGCACTCAAATAACCATACTTATACAACCCCTTTTTAATAGAGAAATCGATGCTAGCCTTATTAACCAGATATCTTGATGATTGAAAATAGCCTCGTAAAAGAGGATCTCTAATGAGCGAGAGAGATTATAATAGTTGACTTTCGATTTGTACCTATGTTGTATTACATTGCACTCCTTTGGAAAATCAAAGGAGTATTATATAGCTGTGTACATCGGTCCTTAGATATCTATTAATACTGCAGAGCATAAGAAAGGCGAATTTATGGTTTTATTTAAATATCTATAATGTACTATTTTTCATTCCGCCTTATTATGGGATGATTTTGGGTTATCTATTGGGATTTTTAGGTATTTATGAAATAAGTTGGCCACCTGTAACAAGTTTATTTCAATCATATTTTTTAAATAAGTTCTACTTCTATTACGCTTTTGGATGGAAGTTATTACGAAGTCACATTTAAAGTTATTTAGTTACATGAAAGAGAAGAACAGAAAGAGCCGATCGCATTTTTTGAGTCATAAGCAGAAATGTCTTGTCCCAGAGGAAATTCACTTAAATTACAGTTTATTGAAGATGTTTTATTTCTATTACTTTGTTTTACTCGAAAGTGTATGTTGATGAACGTGCAATAAAAAATGAATAGTCAAATTAATTGACCGTTTATTTTTGAAAGGCTTGAAAATGTAAGTAAGCGCCGCTGTACGAAACCCTCAGAGCACTATGTCGGCTTACACTTGCCCGGGATATTTTTTATTACAAGTTCACCGTAGTGACAGTTTGTTTTTACCGAACTAGCGGTACCTATTGGGTTCGTTTGCCCCGGTGTTGCCAGTATTCTAATGCACCGCTCCATTACTTTGGTAAACTTTCATTTCGCGAAATCAATTATGAGTGGATACAAAAACCAGTGTCTTTAGAACAAAAACTAAACTGTGGGAACGAATTGGCTTAAGCTGTACATAAATAATTTGGTCGGTTAATGGAGTTTTTATTTAAAAAAATTATAATGTTTTTTTAGGACGACGGCTATCACTCTTTCTTTGTTACGTCATCATTTCTATGAAACTCTAAGTGGTAGGTTTCGAAGACGTACATCGGGAGATTTTATTTTAACATTAGACGTATTGACGTCCCACCGCTGGGCACTAACCTTGAAGTTTATATAAGAGAGGTGTGAGACTAAGATTTTATTTGACGACTTCTGTGGCGCAGCGTGCGCGCTATCGCATTATAAAGTTGGAGGTCCTGGGTTCAATTACCGGCTCGAGTATGGTCTGGTGGGTGGCTTTGGCCGTGGCTAGTTACAACCCTACATACAAACACGTGTCGCCAAGCGATTAAGCGTTCCGGCACGATGTCGCGCGCAAACCAATTAGGAGTGTGGGTTTACCATACCCCTAACAGGTTAGCCCGCTACCATCTTAGACTGCATCATCACTTACCATCAGGTGAGAATGCCGCCAATGGCTAACTTGTAGTGGATAAAAAAAAGATCCTCGACGCTGCTCGAACAGGTGGTTGGATCATCATCTCACAGCTGGGTAAAGTCTCATCTCTCATAGCTAACAATAAAGATAGTTAAGAGTATATACCCACCAAGCCTAAATGAGCATAAACCAAATATCGAGCTTAAAGTGAGCTTGAACTGACAGGTGACATCTGGGGCCCATGTTTGATATTTCATCTGTGTATCAACTAATGACAATTTTGTCAACATATGACCTTTTAGTGTTAATGAAAAAAAAAAGACGGGTTGCACTCCGGGAGTGCCGGCAGAAGTGAAAACTTGATTATTAACGTTGAGCATGTTTGATATTTTGGAATGGTTAGGGAATAATTTTGCACCAATTGCTTTATCAGTATAAAAGTACTATCATTTATGTGGTAGAATACAATATTCATTTATTGCGCTATCGTACACAAACATGACAATTTATATTACATTAAAAATTTAACACTTTAAAACTATTACAATTATTTTACATTAAAAAGTTTATCTATATCAATTTCCATATTTTAAGCACTTTACATTCACGAATTTTACGAATACACAACAATGTGATCACTACACAGACGGTCGAGCCATCAGCTGTCACCATCCATGGATGCGCGTGGCACGCTGTAACATACACGAACATTCGCGCAAGCACCCTGCGCTGCCTAAACGAAACAGTAGGCCCAGGCATACATTTTCGCCGCGCCGTAGAGAGGGGATAGCTGTCTACTCTCCATCCGTCTTACGCTTTTTCGATCAGGTCACGTGTCCTGACGCGAGTTTAAGATTTTATACCCATTACAGAAAAAGTGCTCAACGCCGCTAAAGAAGTTTTCACTTCAAAAATAACAGGGATACAGACTCGCCCTATATAGATATAATAACTTTAATACTTCTTTGTGTTTCCTACTATTAAGTAATTGAAAGACCAATGGAACACAATTGTATGAGAAAACTTGATCCTCGTTTATTTATTTATTTTTCGTTGCATATTGTGTACACATACCCAGTTTGGGTGTTGCAACTTGGTCTGGAATCGACCGTAGTAGAGAGTCGTTGACGGCGAGATAAGAGGTGGTTACAATCCTATAATCGCTTGGATACTTTATGAGTATTTTTAAAGTCAATCAGTTTCTCGTGACTTCAATAGACAGTAACGAAGACTCTACCGGGAAGCCGTCAAGAAACTAAGCAGTTTCTGCTTTCTCATTGTGTTAAAGTATTAACGCGTTGGTCGATATATTTCTCATTTATTTATTATTCAATTAATAGGCCAACGTCGGTTACGGCGGGTGTTTCAATTAATTCGCCAGCAATAAATATTGGTGAACATAGGTATAATTTTATGCACCAGTGCGTTTGAAGTCTATGCAGCCACTGACTACAAACCAGTACGTATACCTATTATAACTTAGTTCAGAAACGTGTGTACCTGGAAAGACTTTTAAATTTAAAAAAAAATACCCTTAGCAACGTCCAGGAACTCTGGGAAATAATTGGATACACAATAAATTATATTAAAGTATTAATATAAAAATAATTATTTATATTTAATTTTTAGAATCATAGGATCCTTTGATTGGTTTGCTCATGATATTTGTTTCCCTCCATTTCTCCAGGATCCCATCATCAAATCCTTATATTACGACAGTGGAACCAACTAAGAATCCTTTCAAATAAAAGAAGGTATATTTTGTCTAATCGATTTCATAAATGAAACTATTCTACTGAAATAGTTCTGAAGTAACAAATATAAAAAAAAAAACAGAAAGCTTTATTTAAAATTAACCCTTATCGAAATACATTTAAATTATGTATTATGTATATTATTATTGTTTAAACTTAGATATCGTACACCAATGTGGTTTAGTTTGCATTAAAATTTCTTTGAGTAGGTATTCAATGTAAACGTTAGGAATACAGCTTTCTTCCTAGTCTATCGGTAACTAGATAAAATCTTCATCGATGCATTGCTGACTAACTTGAGACGAGAACGGGCTACCAGTTTTTGTATGTCTGCAGATAGCCATCTAATACCCGCAACTGTAGGCTAGACATTAGTGGAACATTAGTTAGTATAAGATCTAAGATTATTTACACGGTTAATGTAAATTTCTTTTTGCGCTAGTAACTTAGCACCATAAAGGGTGATAACGCGTTTACTTTGTAGAAAACTAAGCCTACTTTGTTACCTGAGAAGGAAATTCTAATTGGATTAAGGTTTTTAATTGTCACTATAAAGGATTTTCAAAAAAATCAAACCGGTATATGGTTTATCTGTTAAGGAGTTCCCTCTAAACCCTTTTTTTTTTGGATTTGTTAACTGATGATGACAGTCTAAGATGGTAGCGGGTTAACCTGTTAGGGGTATGGTAAACCCACACTCCTAATTGGTTTCTACGCGACATCGTGTCGGAACGCTAAATCGCTTGGCGACACGTCTTTATCCTCCCACCAGACCAGACTCTAGCCGGGAATCGAACCCAGGACCTCCAACTTTATAATGTGACAGCGCGCCCGCTGCGCCGCGGAGGTCGTCAAAACCTATAGTTAAAAAATCAAACCAACTGGTAAAACTTAAAAAAACTAAAACCAGTTCAGATATTTCTTTAATTGCATACGTTTTCATATTGGCGCGTGGGATTGTTGGTGCTTCTGGAATATGCAGCGTTCGGTTGCACTCATCACAATTGGACAGTGAAAACTTGCGTTTGAACAAAGATTTTATGTTATCTCAAAAGGGTCGCCAACATCAAGGTATTGCCTGTACTAAAAAAAAAAAAAACCGAGCCTAACTATTATAAACCGTGTTACTAAGTTAATTGTGGAAAAAACAGCTCTAGTTCAAGACTTGCTTTTTTAATTTAGTCAAGAGATTTGTGAGAAAATTGGTACCAAAGTCTCGTAAGTATTTGCATTAGATACCCGGACAAGTAAACAAGGCTAAGAATCTATGCTTATTATTTTATATTTCAATAAATAAATTTGACCAGCAATTTAAGCAAGAAAAAAATAACAGTAACACAGTGATAGATTTGGCTGTAAATACACCACAGGTTACTAAGATTTAAATTTATATCAAATTATAATCATCATAATCATCATGATCAACCCATTTACGGCTCACTACAGAGCACGGGTCTCCTCTCAATATGAGAAGGGTTTTGCCATAGTCCACCACGCTGGCCATATGCGCATTGGCAGACTTCACACGCCTTTCAGAACATTATGAAGAACTCTCAGGCGTGCAGGTTTCCCCACGATGTTTTCCTTCACCGTTGAATTGGAATAACTCCAAAAAGTTAATTATTATTTGCCTATATAGTTATAATAAATTAATATAACTATAATAACTATAAAGACAAATAAATTATTATGAATCTGTATGATAAATACATCTGCTGGACAGATGATATGGCTGCATTCTAGAAAAGGCAGATAGATATATAGTTTTTTTTTATATAAATATGGTTGAATGTGTAGTTAATTCAGATTTAATATTATTATTTTTTCAAAAAATAAAACTAAGATCAATTGTTTTTCTACAGATTTCGGCTGCAAGGCGGTCTCTTACCTAGAATCTTTGAAAAGAGTGATTACTTTTTAACAACGAAAGGCTTCCTTTCCAAACAGATTTTAATACATCCTGTATTAAACGTCGAGATCAGTCGTTGACAATAGGAGTAATCTCGCAAACTAAGTTAAATACTTATTACTTTTTGATTGTCACTAAAAATCTTTACATATTAACGTAAGCCATTTTTTTTCTCAGGGTAGGATGTATAAGATTACGACATAATAGGATGAGCGTAGATAGGTAAGGCGCCTCCGGGTTTTGTGCTTTGTTTGTCCCATTATTCTAATCTATGGAACCGTCTTTCGACACTTCACTAATTACATACATTATTTTGTTTTCACTACCTCGTTGGTCTGATAGTTAGCACTTTTGACTACAAATCAAGTATACTTAAGGCCTCAATTGCACATCATGATCCGTAATAATTAAAATATTACCATATTATTGGTTTACATTACTTAGGCTTAGTGACAATAATTTTAATTTTAATTGTATTTATAATAATTGTATTTATATATTTGACTATCATAACATTGACTCATTGAATTATTATTGTTATTATTATTTTTTTATATAGAATTGTTTGATATTAGAATATTCATCAATGTATTAAAATTGTACTGTTTGCAATGCCCTTACCGGGTATCATGTCTGTTAGATATGAAAGCAAATAAATAAATAAATCACAGGTTGTTCAGTTTGTTTCTCGCGCTATTCCAAACAATCGTCAAGTAGGTAAAATCTTAATATGTTTTCTATTAAGAAATTATCCGTCGCAATATATACTCAAAAAAAAAGTTAACTTTATCTACAAGGAACAGGGATGGAAACTGTCAGTTTTGTAACACGTGAGTGCCAGGATTTGATTCTAGGACCTTTTGACATGCTAACCACAAGATTTCCTATGAAATATTTAAAAAAACGACTTTAATTCTAAATGATAAGTAGAAAATCATAATAACATTATGTGAAGACTAACCATTTTGCAATCCATTTATCCGTCAGACAGTGGATTAGAAGTTTTTGTCCATTAGGCTTAAGTATTAATGTATCCCGGATTATAACCTCTAAACCCGATAACAGACGAAAGTGTCTGACTCACCCTTGACTGATGTCTGCCAGCTACCTGATAAGTGATATCCCACACCTCCTAAAAACATTCTACTTCACCATAGGGTTCAAAATCCCCCGGCAATGGTGTAGGAATGTTTTATTTATTACCAGGGATAAAACACTAGTGGAGGACTTTAGAGAATGTAGGCAACATTGAAACGGTTTTTACGACGTTTGTCTGTTTCTTTTTTTTTAAGTAACGCGCAATTTTTAACATTGGCAGACATTGTAGCGTCTTGGTGGGTCTATAGCCCTATATTTCTAAAGTAACAAGCATGTAAGTTTAGCAAACAAGAAGTCAAGATGTCAAGATCCGTGCTGTTGCCGTCAATCTTAATATACCAACCTCTCCTGTCTAATAGTCCTGGTGTGATTTTGCACAGAAGGCATCTTAGGTAGTATTTTCCCGATCGGGGGAAAGGCTTTTATTATAATCAAATTACGCTGAAACTAAAGCTGACCATTCTAAGACCATCTCATAATGATCTAAACTATGTCTCTCATAGAACAAAAAAGGCATAGGTGGTACAGTAACTGATAGTGGTAATAAAGATCACAGCTCTCTCTTTCTTCAGTGTTAGCATGTTTGATGGAAGCATTTTGATCGCATTTCTGATACAAAGCAAGACTTCTAGATTTCTTGCGATAGACTTGAAAGCCTTCAAGATAACAGTCAATAAGCTAGCCTGCCTCAATCTAAACTTCATTGGTTTGTAAGTTGCTGTAATTGTTTATTTTAATTGTTTTAAAGTGTAATTTATTTGACATTGAAAATATTATTGTTTTAAATGAAAAAAAAAATTGTTGTAAATGTGACTGACGTACTTAACTAAGACTAAAAAGAAAAACTGATTATGGCCAATAAAGCAAACCAATCTCTTTTCATGAAAGAACTCACATCAGACTAAATTATCGTAATGCGGCAAACCAATTTTGAATAATTAAAAAATAGACATTGTTTAAGATCAGCAGCTATAACACTCAACGCAGCACGAATGTAACAATCTGATACAAGATCAAACTAAAATAGTTAAATAAAATCATGAAAGTATCTATTCTACATTTGCATAATTAGATCAAACCCCAAATAATAATTACATCAGATAATTCGATCAAAACGAAACACATACCTACCTCGCCCTACATTATTACTAATGATTACAATCGCTCTCATTTTTAGTCTAATTTCATCACCGGTTAGATACTGTAATGAAACAAAAAATATCTGATCACAAAAAAAAACGAAGATATGATCTTTGGGAATCGACTTTCCTATTACACACGCCGCTGGTAGCTCCGAGTAGCGTGTAATGAGAAAAATCAGAATGTTAATTAAGATCTAATTAAGTCTATTACAATCAATGCTGCTCGCGTTTCGGAGGCATCCGCAAGTCATCGTGAGGGTTTTATCTAGACTGGCGAACAGAGATCTCTGACCTTCGGACAAAAACCTCCCGTGGAACGAACTTCATTAACGACCAAGGGCAGACCGTGGGGCTATTAAAACTGGCAATGTTAATCGAATTGAGATCGGCCAACCCTTTAGTAAAAAATTTGGAAGCACTCGTTCGAGAAGGCATTGTGATGTGAGAACTCAATTTAGTGAACACTGGGCTAGTACGTGAGGCAACTTAATAGCTTAATGAAGATATCTTAGCTGAACAGTTATTATAAGATTGTAATGGTGTTGATACGTGTTTAGTTAATATAAATACATTTAAGTACATTATGCAGTACGGCTATCTGCAAAATGAACTAAATTTAAATTAATGAACCAAATTTATCGAACACACCATTGAAATTCATATATTTTGTTAATGTTAATAATATTGAAGGATATCGTAGAATAATTGACGTGTGTAATTTATATTAAAAATACAAACAAAACTCGCTGTTAATACGGACACTTAAAGTGTCTTTTTTCTAAAATTTAATACAATCACGGTAATCTATATGTTATGTATAAAAAATAAAAAAGAATGTATGATCTATCACAGATCGATAGATGCCACGGGCTGGAATTCGGTACACAGTTAACTATTATATATAGCGTTAGCATTTTCTGAGAAAGGATTTCTGAAAATTCATCCCCTGAAGTTGCGAAATAGGTCTTTGAAATTTGTATGAAATAAGAACTTGTGAGTGAATCCATGGGCAATCGTTAGTAAAAAGATAAATTGAATGTTAAAGAAATAAAAAGATTGGATATAATTTAGATGACAATAGGTATTCTTATAGAAAATCAAATTAATAAAACTTCGATATAAACTTCAAAAAACGTAACAATTTATACCCAACAACCACAGAAAGAAGTATTATAAACAGAATTAATGGTGTCTTCAATGTCGCACCGCGTCTTATAAAAGCTATATAAAAGTAATATAAAAATGAGATTAATAACACAAATGCGCCATTGTTGTCATCCCATACAGTATCTAATGACGTTTATAGAGTATGAGATATGGGAATAAAATTCAAAGCTGACCATAATACAACCTATAAACAAAATTAACAACACAGGCACCCCCGCTGCTTTCAATTTTGAGCCTGACATCGGCCCTAATTCAATAAAGCAATAAAATTCACCTAATTATGCTAATGCTTTTAAAAATATCAAGCATTATGCCTTTTTGACTCAGATAAATATGACGGGTGCCATCAGGATACCTTGTTGTGAACTTTGATTAATGACTGTTGGCTATTGTGAAGCTGTTCTATGCTCTAGAAACAATAAATTGAAAAAGGTTTTAAGTAGTTAGCAACGCAACGGGGCGTAATGTTACATTTGATAGTAATTATTACTCTAATTAATATCCGGCAAAAATAATGCGAGCCTTGTTCTTATATTTTCCGTTCGTTTTGATTAAATGTCATGCATATAATTATAATCATATAGTTATCAGTAAATAAATATATTTATCTAAATAGACTTTTTTAAAGTATCGCAATGTATGTGTAGTGTAATACATTGACAACGATAAAATGAACAAAAAATAAAAAAAATACAAATGATATATATATTATGCTTAAAAATGAAATCTTAAATGCAAATAAACACTTTTTATAATTCTTATAATAAAAAACTGTGCATAAAAACTTACCAAAAACCTTTTCAAACAAAGCAATGAACTCCTAAATTCAACCAAGTCCTTAAAGTCACACTTCAAATTAAGAGGAAACGATTTACTACCAAAAACGTCACAATTGACACGCTATAATACGAACACAACAGTAATAAACTACAACACACCGACGCCTTCAATCGACTGGTAAAGAATAACGGACGGACCGTGATCACCTACGCACCGCTCAAAAAAGCATAATAAAAAATGTAGCGGTCCCAAGCCCCGCCCCAGCGCAACGCCAAGCCAATGGCGTAGCTTTGATACGGCGACAGGCGCGAGGGTGGGCCCGGATCAGATGATACGGGTCCCTACTTCGATACCACTAATTGACTTTATCAACAAACTGACTTTACTGGCCCGAGTCACGATATACGCGTACGTGAACGTTTGTGTACAGCGTCAAAAGCCTAACTGGGGCCAACTAGCGTTGTAATTATGCCGAGGTAATGGGTGATCTGATCTCTTGGAAGTTGTTCACATATTTTACATGTCAAACGTGTATCTATCTAGATATTGGCAATTTTTGTGACGATAAGTGATTTACTTTACTAAATAATTAGATATCAGCTTATCAGTAGCGTTTGTTTCGAATTGATAATAGCTGATAACCTTAATAATTATTACTGCGTCACCATACTTAATTATTACTGGGGAGCTCAGGCCAATGCGAAGTTCAAATTGAGAGCACTTGGTCTCAACGACATCGATTACAGATGTTTCCCTAATTCTCTAGTGTTACATACATGTTACACACCTTTTATCAGAGAGCACTGCAAAAAAGCCTAATAAAGCAATTAACGCATTTATATTAATTGGTTCTTTTTTGGGTGAGCATTTTTAATCATTCCCGAGGCTTCGCTCTCGTTAGGTTATTCGTTCTAAATAGAAAACTAAAAGACTTTAAGAGTACTTACTCATTGATTGATTAATGATAATTAAAATCTATATGACGGCAATCAGAGAGCAGCGCCATCTAGTTTTGGAGTCATGTACGACAGACAAGAGAGTGGCATCGCCCCCTCTCTTTACGCAACACTAAGTGACGTATGCAGGTTCTTATAAGACTCACCGGCGCGAGACGGCGCATTGCATTGATAGCACTCGGTCGGGTCGGACCGGTGGTTGAGCTGCGGTGGTGCATTCGTACTTGGTGGAGCGTATAGTCTGCTCCTTATAACTTACCATACTTATAATTGTAGCTCTGTTCTACCAAGAGTGTCTGGTCTCTTCGCCCGAAACTACCCACGTCTACCTAAATTACCGACAAAGACACGCACCCGCCCGTAGTCATCCTACATCAGAAGTGGGATCTGAAGGGCCAACACATGAAGAGACCCGCTCAGTCTATTGGAGATTCAAAGTTTAAGATTACATCTTTCGGATTTCTGTGTGACGTCATCATCATCATCATCATTTCAACCGATTGACGTCCACTGCTGGACATAGGTTTTTTTATCTTCTTTTTTTAGGTGCCTCTCCAGCTAGTGAGGGTTGGCAGTCGGAGTGGCATATTTTGCCTTGTCTCTCGCGAGGCTGAGAAGCTGGGATACCGGTCCATTACCTGATGTTTCGCAGCCGGGACTTCCTCTTGCGACCGATACACCTCTTTGCTGCTACTTTGCCCATCATATTGAGTAGCAGGAGGCCGTATCTGTCTTGCCTAAGCGCATGCCCCGGATAAGCAACTTTTTTTTTCTTTTTGACAGTTTTCCAAAGATCGCGATGGCGGCCGGCACGTCGCAGGACATCCTCATTGCTGGCGTTTTGGGTCCAGCTGATATTTGGCATCCATCGATAAGCCCACATCTCGAATGCCTCTAGACATTTTATTGGGTCCTCTTTGACTGACCAGGATTAGCATCCGTAAAGAAGTATGGGCCACATATTATAACATGTTTTTTTGTAGGGAGTTCCAGTGTCCGCGGTCTTGGGCTGCTTGTATCCAGCGGCTGCCTGCGACTCGCCTCATGTCGCCTGTCCACCTAGTTGGGGGTCGATCAACGCTAAGTTTACTGGCGCGGGGTCGCCATTCCAGCACCTTGGGATCCCAACGTCCATTTTCACTTCAACTTCGCGACTCGCTGAACTAAGTCGGTAAATTTGGTTCTTCTACGGATCTCCTCATTTCTGGTTTGACCACGTGGAGATGCTCTTAGCGTGGCTCTCTCTATCGCCCGCCGAGTGACTCTAAGCCTTCTTGTGGGGCCCATAGTGAGCGACCACGTTTCTGAGCTGTGAGTCATCTGGCAACACACACTGTTCGAGGGCTTTGGTCTTCAGGCACTAAGGATGTTGATGGATGACGGACTTTGGACGATTTTGGGATGTCGCGGAGTTTCCCGAACGGGCAGCCACGCATGCTGAATTCGGCGACTGACCTCCTTCTCGAAATTGGACTTGCCTAATTGAATCGTATGTCCTAGGTGTACGTGGTCGTCTACAGTTTCCAGTGCAGAGCTCTCAACCATTGCAGGGTAAGGCAGAACTCTAGCGTTCGACGTATTGTCTTGCTCATGTACATGCGTGGGCCCGCCTGTTCAGAGGGTCTGCTAAGGTCGTTGAGCGTTGCGTCGAGGTCTTCCAGAGTCTCTGCCATTGCAACTGCATTGTCGGCAAACCGAGAGTGATTGATGTTCTCGCCATTGAAGTGGTGTCTAGTTCGTTTCAGTCCGGAGGCTTGGAGGCATCTTCCAACGCTGCGGTGAGAAGCTTAGAGGCGATCACGTCTGCCTCGCTGCAGTTGAATCAGCCTCGACGTCTGGTCCTGTTTGCGGGCTGACATGGTGGCATTTTCGTACAGACGTTTCAGCGCTTGCATGTGCCGGTAGTCGATTCGGCATCCCTGCAGTAACCTCGAGACGGCCCAGGTTTCCACCGAATCGTAGGCTTTCTCATCATTCTTTCATTTCTTCTGTATGATCAGCCGCAGTGTGTGGATGAAGTCTATGGTGCTGGAGCTCTTCCGGAGGCCGGCTTGTTCGGGAGATTGGAAGTCTTCGAATCTATTGGCGAGACGGTTCGTGGTGGCTTTCGGAAGCAGCTTGTGGACATGGCTCGGCGGCAAGCTCGGGTCTGTGGTTTTTTTTTATTTCAGCAAGTTGTTGTCGCCAGTTTTGAAGAGCAAGGTCGCCGCGCTCCTGTGCCACGCCTCTGGCGTTGTGCCTTGCTGAATGGCGGAATTGAGCAATCGTTGAAGGACTTTAAGTTTTGGTTTTCCGCCCGCTTTTGTAAGTTCTGCTGTGATTCCATCATCATCTGGCGCTTTGCCATTCTCAGGTTGTTTGAGGGCCCACCTAGTCTCGTATAGGCTGACGTCCGAGATGAATTCAGAGTAGTATCGGGTCAATTTAGCTCTCGGAGACTTGTAGACGATGAATCCGACACCGCCCTGAGATTGCTGATCGCCCGTCCGGTTATGGAGCGGGTTGCCGGATTTCAAGATTGTGGATTCCTCGCCATATCTTCGGACTTCAGACGGCCCTATTATATCCCAACGCAACTTGCTCACTGCTTCTCCCAACTCAATCACCTTTTCGTGTGTCCTAAAAGTGCGTGCGTTATAAGTTGCCAGGTCTAGTCGACGGGGGTGGCAGCGTAATTTCTTCCGGAGACTTTTCACCGCCTGCTCCGCCGTTACCATAACCGCTGCCGGAGCCAGGGATAGCGGGGCTGCCGGGGACTAGGGGCTGTGGCTGTTTTGTTTCTACCATCTACAAAGAAATTCCAATAATCACCACGCTTGGCGTGCGGGTTGGTGCTGATCGCAGTGCTGGTCCTCTCGCGATGGTAGTGCTGCTGCCCATTATTATCGGTGAGGTTGCCAATTGGGAAGGCAGACTGGTACAAGCATTCCTCATACACCCCCTGTGTGCAATAAGTTTTGCTAAACCAGGGAAACGAGAGCCCGTTCAAAGCTTGCTTTTATTGATGTGGAGCCTACGGCCACAAACAAGCTGATTGCAGTCGACGCCGAGAATATTCTACCACCAAGAAAGATGTCGAAAGCGGGAACGAGCTGCGTATTTGGTCAATCACCTCAGCGTGTTCCATCAGGACCTGGCCTGTGGCACTTGTGGCACTGACGATTTTCTTCAGGACGATGTCGCAACGATCTGAGCTGTCTCAAAATCGATGCGTTGGTTCTATATGCTGTCCATCGGATCTGAGCATTCTTCTCCAGGACCACATCTCGAAGGCGTCAATGCATTTCCAATCAGCTGCCACAATTGTTCATGTCTCTTAGACGAAGACAGACAAGACGCACTTTAGTGTTGATAGAAATTTGTCTATCCCTCCAAGTCTTATGCAGCTGAGATATAGCAGTCTTCGCCAACAACCCGGTTACGCTGTGGCCACCAATGGGTTGGCGCAGCTAATAGACAGTCCGAAAAAAAAAAGTCTTTGCCATTCCGATGCGCCTTCGAATTTCGATCTCACACTACCCAGCCTCGTTGATGTTGGAACACAGCTATATAAAGTTCTCTACAGTTTCGAGATATAGTGAACCAGTGAGTTCCAGTTTTTTACCACGATCTACAACCAATACTTAGATCTGTTCATAGAAAAAGCCCAGTATTTTGGCCATATACCGATACGCCAAACTAGCTTGCAGATCATGTGCAATATGTCGATCCCTGTATCCCCCCCAAGGGCGGTCAAAGTTTCAACTGTTATTTTATTCAGCCCTGGCGCTTTCCTGGAGTTTAAGAATTTTAAAGCTGTAATTACTTCTGATCTTAGTATGCTAGGCTCCAATTCCATGTTGACATAGTTCACTTCAGAAGTTTCTGGTTTATCAAAAATAAGCCGGTGACGACGGTTGGTAACGTATTGGAAATCTCCTGGTGTGTGGAAGGGACGCTGATGTCGGATCCACTGGTGTGTTTGAGTGGTCGAAGGGACGCTGATGTCCGGTCCACTGGTGTGTTTGAGTGGTCGAAGGGACGCTGATGTCCGGTCCACTGGTGTTGTAGAGTGGTCGAAGGGACGCTGATGTCCGGTCCACTGGTGTGTTTGAGTGGTCGAAGGGACGCTGATGTCCGGTCCACTGGTGTGTTTGAGTGGTCGAAGGGACGCTGATGTCCGGTCCACTGGTGCATGCGTTTAAGAGAGACCACTGGTCTCTCTACCATTTTTTGTAGCATTAGCATGTGCTATGAGTGTTGAAGCAGTGATAGCCTAGTGGTTAGGGTCAGCCTCCTAATCAGAGGTCGGCGGTTCGGCACGCACCTCTAACTTTTCAGGGTTATGTGCGTTTTTGATAAAATTAAAATATCACTTGCTTCAACGGTGAGGGAGGGCGTCGTGAGGGGGCCTGCGCGCCTGTGAGTTCTCCATGGTGTTCTCGGGAGCGTGTGGGGTCTGCCGGTCCGCGCGTGGCCGGCGTGGTGGGCTGTGGCCGGGCCCTTCTCGTGTTGGGAGGGGACCCGTGCTCTGTGGTGGTCCGGTAGTGGGCTGATCATGATGCTGAGTGTTGAAGTACTGTCAAGATTTGGGTCAGGATGGGACGAACGGATGGCTTCGTTGATCTGTTTTGTTTTAGATGCACCGACTTCTGAGGACTAGTTGTCGCCCGAGGACGGTCGAATGTCAGGAAGGCCGTGACGGCAATCAGAGAGCAGCGCCATCTAGTTTTGGAGTCATGTACGACAGGCAAGAGAGTGGCATCGCCCCCTCTCTTTACGCAACACTAAGTGACGTATGCAGGTTCTTATAAGACTCACCGGCGCGAGACGGCGCATTGCATTGATAGCACTCGGTCGGGTCGGACCGGTGGTTGAGCTGCGGTGGTGCATTCGTACTTGGTGGAGCGTATAGTCTGCTCCTTATAACTTACCATACTTATAATTGTAGCTCTGTTCTACCAAGAGTGTCTGGTCTCTTCGCCCGAAACTACCCACGTCTACCTAAATTACCGACAAAGACACGCACCCGCCCGTAGTCATCCTACATATATATCTTGAATTTTTTTTTGGACAATTTAATATCTGTTGTTTCACATATACATTTGATTTATTCGAGAAATGATCAAGATTATTTGGGTCTGATAGGTATACTATAAAAGCTTCTAGGTCTAGTTTTTAGACTTAGTTATTGATTAATTATTACATATTAATTATTTTCTGTTTCTAGGACTCTGTGTATAAATTATCCGTATTCTTCATTTTGCCTACGTATGGCACGTCATATAGGTATACTTACTATGGACTTTTCCTGCAGTTGTAAGGTTAAAAACAGCAATTTTATATAATAAAAAAGCCAGTTAATTCAATAATAATAGCTGCGGAAACAATCTCATGTCTAAAAGCCTAGGACAGTTTCGTAACTTGTTGGGCATACTCCAGTGGAAATTCACGTACTGAATTATACGCCATGTATAATTCAGGATATGTATCACACTAATTACATTACATTAAATTTAGTTAATACTAATTCTTCCTTTTTTCTTATCAAACTTTAAGAAATATAATACAAAACTTTAATATTTTACGGAATTTAGCTCCATTGACTCTTTTTTAAGAATATTGTTTGTATTGTCGTAGAATATTGCTTGTATAGGTAATCTACCTATTGCAAGAATTATATTTATTTGATTACACCATCAGTGGAATATTTTTCAATTACATTCGTATCTACGTAATAATTATAATTACCTTTTAGTAGCTTCTGCCCGCGACTTCGTCTGCGTCGACTTCAGAATTGTGTCTAAAGCTTCGCTCGTTAACAATTTTTAATTTTCCCACGGAAACTATTTGAGAGATCGGTATAGAAAATACATGTACTTTTCGATAGCATACGTGACATGCATACCAATTTTCAAAGCTGTCTGCCCGCGGCTTAGCTCGTAAACAATTTTAAATTTTCCCTCGGGAACTACTTAAGGAATTGAGATAAAAGGTAGCCTATGTTCTTTTCCATGTCAAAGGCTACTTGCAGGCCAAATTTCATCCAAATCCGTTAAGCTGTTTTGATTTTGCATGATTGATTGACGAACATCCCCACTTTAACATTTATAATACAAATATATAGGATATAGAATAAGTCCTAGTTAAATAATAGCAATAGAACATTACTAAACATATAGGTATATTATATATATTAAAAAAAAATATCATTTGCTTCGACAGTGAAGGAAAACATCGTGAGGAAACCTGCACGCCTGAGAGTTCTCCATAATGTTCTCAAAGGCGTGTGAAGTTTGCCAATCCGCACATGGCCAAACCCTTCTCATATTGAGAGGAGACCCGTGCTCTGTAGTGAGCCGGTAATGGGTTGATCATGAAACCTGCTCAACCAGGCGCCCCTGACGCACGCACTTATCACTCTGAACGATGTCGCAGAGAGGCTGGACCTATTCAGTTGTAATCTGAGTGAACTCACAAGAGTGAAATCATGGATGATATGTTACCGGAATATTTAAATTTGGGAAATTTTTATATATAGATATATACTTTTATATTAGGCCACTCTAGCAAATTAGGTTTTTATCCTGTTAAGCTAGAATAAGAGGAGATAACAAAATAAATAAATATATAAGTAGTTACGTACTTATCTCGAAAATCAAATACACAATAATAAAGCCCACTTTGTTGCGGTACATAATGTCGGCTATCTGACTCGTAATTATTAGTCCACGCTACGTAATTAAAACCATTAAAATGACATTTGCTTTTAAACCCGACTCCGCATTAATCGTTTTAATAATGCCAACTACGACTTCACAGTTGAATTATTAAAACTCCTCTGCAACGTTTTTTCACTTCAACAAAATGAGCGCTGTTTTTTTGTATTCGATATTCGAGTTAAATATTAATTGTGTTATGTTAAACTAACTGAATCTTTTCTAATACTTCCGTACAGCATATTGTAGTTAAGTTTATCGATTAAGCTGTGAAAATTCAACGAAACTTTAACATGGCCCACACATAGTATAGGGCATAAATTTTACTAGCTGTTGCCCGCGACTTCGTCTGCGTAGAATTGCTGATTTCTCTTGATATTGAGGTTACCCTTGCGGCCAATGCCCTGCTTCAGAAAGTAAGCTACAGGTAAATGTGTGTTTCTAAATTAAAAAAACATAGGACTTTCATACAAACTTCCAACCATTATTTTACCGCCTTAGGGGTGGAATTTCCAAATATCCTTTCTTAGCTGACATCTCTTAACTATCAACTACCTACTTGCTAAATTATAGCTTTATACGTACAATAGTTTTTGAGATCTCGTGGTTAATCAGTAAGTATGTAAGTAAGTAGTATATTGTAAGTAGAAAATACTAATAAGAGAATAATTTTCAAAATAAAAGTTATCATATGGCCCCATTGATACCTACGTGTGTTAAAGCAAAGCATAACTTACACCAGGTGTCTCTGGAGAAATGGTACATATTCGTGTGAAGACCCGAATTGCTTGATGTTATTTGAAAACATACTGGAGCACTTGATACATGCTTAAAAGCACTGTATAAGTTAATTTATGACTACCCTTTTAATGATTTAATGAAGATATTCAATGAATATTCTTTTCGAAATAAGCAAAATGTTAACAATTGCATTTCAACCTTATATTTTGTAACGTTATTCAAATCACAGGGTTTTTATGAATTGAATAAATCTTGATCAAGTTATTTCAATAATCTGCATAAAGCTAATGATTTGTAATTATATATGAAAGTCCTATCGTAGCTTATTATAACCTAGGCAACAATATATGTGTATTTATAAATTTATACTTCTTATTAATAACTTATGAGCGAGAAGCAGTGATAGTCTAGTGGTTAGGGCGTCAGCCTCCTAATCAGATGTCGGCGGTTCGAATCCGGGCACGCACCTCTAACTTTTCGGAGTTATGTGCGTTTTTTAATTAAAATATCACTTGCTTCAACCATGAAGGAAAACATCGTGAGGAAACCTGCACGCCTGAGAGTTGTCCATAATGTTCTCAAAGGCGTGTGAAGTCTGCCAATCCGCACTCATATTGAGAGGAGCCCCGTGCTCTGTAGTGAGCCGGTAATGGGTTGATCACGATGATGATGATTAACAACTTATCTATTTATAAAGCTAATGATATCCATGGGTTGTACCCAAGATAAAATAATGGAATAGGAGTGTTATTACTCTTTCTTTAAAAGAACACTCAGAAACAATTGATTAAAAACAAACAAAGAAAGACAAAGTATTTACAACTGGAAATTCGTGAGCACATGAAGCTATAAAAAATAACTCAATTTTCGATTGCGCAATAATCTGAATACCAGCGCAATTTGCAAGAAATTACGCTGTGTTAAAATATTGTCCTCGCTCGTAATGGAAATAATGAACACACAATGATAAACACAATCCGCGCGTCGCATTAGAACACAAATTACAAAATAACAAGGATTTCCTCCCGAGCGTAATTACACAAACGACACAAATTGCTCAAGTAATAACACATGAATAATAAACCGACTATAACAAACTTACTTTGCCCGTATAAGCTGAGGGCAGACCAATGTGTGAAAGAAACTAAATGATCGACTATTTTATTTATATATAGTTTGTATAGAAGCGGTGATAGCCTAGTGGTTAGGGCGTCAGCCTCCTAATCAGAGGTCGGCGGCTTGAATCCGGGCACGCACCTCTAATTTTTCGGAGTTATGTGCGTTTTTAGACGATTAAAATATCACTCACTTCAACGGTGAAGGATTGTTTGTATAGAACTTGCTGCATCGCATTTTAATCATCATCATGATCAACCCATTGCCGGCTCACTACAGAGCAGTGGTCTCCTCTTAATATGAGAAGGGTTTGGCCATAGTCCACCTGGCGATGTGTCGATTGACAGACTTCACACGCCTTTGAGAACATTATGGAGAACTCTCAGGCATGCTGGTTGCCCCACGATTTTTTCCTTCACCGTTGAAGCAAGTGATATTTTAATTGCTTAAAATGCATATAACTCCGAAAAGTTAGAGGTGCCCGGGTTCGAACCTCCGACCTCTAATTAGGAGACAGACGTCATGATCACTAGGCTAATTTTAATAGTTAAAGTAAACTCAAAATTCCAAAAGTCAAAGTTTTATTGTTGTTGTAGATAAAATTTACAAGTTAAATAATTATAGTTAAAAATTTGATTTCACTAAACTCATCTCAATAATTTCTATTTCCAAGAGATAGAGATCCGGTAACTTTAACTTTAGGTGGGATCTCCTTTCCAAATTTTTTGTCGCTTGGACTATCTGCCCTGGGTTGTCGGGCACTTCCTTCTCCAATAGAAGTTTCGTTATGCTAATCCACTTCGTAGCTGAAGGACGATTGGTGACTCTCTTATATTCTGGTAGTTATAAGAGAGGTAGCAAGGTTTTTTTCACTATATCTACATCCCGTTCCATCATCTTACCATACCATCTATCACGGTTAGTTTCTGTGATTCATCTGAAACCACCACGTATGTGCTCGTTCCGTTCCTCAGACCTCAGTATCTCAATAACCATAATTGCAAAAGTAACTACAGGTTTGGAATTAATAAAAGATGTCATGAATGATGGAATCTTTGAAAGCATAGCATCAGTTCTTCCTGGAAACTATTAACTAACATGTTATTCAGCAGATGATATTAAGTAGGAGTCACGAACGGTAATAAGAATACAGCAGAGATTAATACCAAATTCATAGCAAAATTCAATAGGTATCTGTAGATTAATAAGAAAGATAAAAACTATACCTAACACACACACAATACTAATTAGTACTAACTTTGTGTGTATTTCTTACACACAAAGTTAGTAGTTATACAAATACAACATATAACATTTGTATAATTAATGAATAGAAGCAGGCGTTACTTTGCGGAAGTCCATGATAAACAATAAACAGCAAGTATTATTTGCTATATTCCGCCGACAACCAAATATACCTACGCAAATCGTGCGTAGAGTTTCTAGTGGAAGATTTTGTGTGGTGTTATATTATACAAATCTCCCGGTTGTCGGCGGAATATAGCAAATTATACTTGTTGTTTATTGTTTATTTGTATAATTGGCAGCCTTATAATTTATAAAGCCTAGCTAAAAGGGCTCTCTGATAAGAAAATAAGCTGCAATATATATGACGAACGATTTGATTAGGTATAGTGTGTCTACACATTCGGGTGTCATAATCATTCCCTAAATAAGTAGGTCACTTTTTACCCTTCTCCATCTCGAAGTAGCCCTCGAACTAAAGGTCTACACTCTACTTTAAACGGACAAATTACGCGATCACGTAATTCCCGCGGCCGTTGAATTAGCCCATATTTAATTTTGGGAAAATGTAAAAATAAACGTTTTTATTTGTGTAAATAATACAATAAAACCGACGCCATTACGCCGCCGCACGGAATTTGTGCACCAAATTACACCGATACGATCTGTATCGTCGTAATTGTCATTTGTGTCGTTAGTGCGACACATTCAGTTAGGGGTTACAAGGTATAATGCACTTTTTAGACTACTTTGTCAATGCACGATTTTTTTTGAAGTGAAAACTTCTTTAGCGGCGTTGAGCACTTTTTCTGTAATGATGTAATAAAATGTATGCCTGGGCCTACTGTTTCGTTTAGGCAGCGCAGGGCGCTTGCGCGAATGTTCGTGTATGTTACAGCGTGCCACGCGCATCCATGGATAGTTCTGGTAATGATGATGGTGAAAAAGTCGTTGAAATTATGGATGAAAGTTGATTTTTCGGAGAGATAAACTTTTTAATGTAAAATAATTGTAATAGTTTTAAAGTGTTAAATTTTTAATGTAATATAAATTGTCATGTTTGTGTACGATAGCGCAATAAATGAATATTGTATTCTACCACATAAATGATAGTATTTTTATACTGATAAAGCAATTGGTGCAAAATTATTCCCTAACCATTCCAAAATATCAAACATGCTCAACGTTAATAATCAAGTTTTCACTTCTGCCGGCACTCCCGGAGTGCAACCCGTCTTTTTTTTTTATCCACAAGCAAGCCTTTGACGGCAATCTCACCTGGTGGAAGTGATGATGCTGTATAAGATGGTAACGGGCTAACCTGTTAGGAGTATGGTAAGCCGGTACACCTTTTGGATTTCTACGCGACATCGTGCCGGAACGCTAAACCTCTTTGTCTCGGTAGGGTCGTAACTAGCCACGGCGAAGTCTCCCACCAGATCAGACTCGAGCCGAGAATCGAACCCAGGACATCCAATTTTTAAAATAAGAGAGGTCGTTTGATGTCGTCAATGATCTATTAATGTTATTTGACTCCGAGCCAGAAATGGTAAAGTTTTATTTAAATCCTGCTTCTGCGGTTTCTCTAGGCCTACTCCAGCTTGTCGATCCTTGCATTGGGCTTACTAACAAGCACGTTTCTGCTTAAGTTCCTGCCTTATACCGCTCGTTGAAGTTTACATGAGCTTCGACAAGCGAGTAGGTTCTTCTTAATTATTTCGTGTCAGTCCCGAAACGAGCTCAATTCGGCATTATATCTAGAGTTCTTCTTTGAAGGTGAGCTAGGATCCAGTAACCTACATATGCTTTCTTATCTAACTGTTTATTCTCCCCGGTCTTTACGTTGTTCTGAATCTTTTAAACCCTAAACCAAAATACCGAATCGTTTCTATAAATAAAGAATAATTTAGAATTTTGTAGACAAAAAAAAATCACTTTAATTTTTTATCGCAAGCCATAAGCTTTTTTTTTAATAGAAAAATTGAAGTTATTAAGTATCAATCAAATATACAATTAACTTTTAAAAGCTGTAACGTAACTTTTTGTATGAAGTCTAAACTGGGTTCTTCTATATCTACGCAAAGGTAATGATTCTTTTAGAATTATCAATACACCACACTCCCTACTGGTATCTAATTAATAAAAGGAATATATGACAAATTACCTCACGGAACCCGCATTCCGTGCAGGGTAATGCTTACCCGCCATTCTGATGAAACAGGAAACAGACGCGTTAAAAAAATTACCTGCATCCGCTCTTTTACAGCTTTCGCAATAACTGCAATTACTAAAATAATTAGTTTAGAGGTGACAATACAGGCAATAATGCATAGCATAACTCTGTCATGAATATTATAACTAGATAATCTGTTAGATAGCATTACTAAAGATCACTTTATTTTATTGGATGTTATTTTCTTTTGGATAAATAAATATAAAAATTTCTTGTCTTTTAACAATTCTTGCAAAATTTCTAACAAGATTTTAAAGCATCATCATCATGATCAACCCATTACCGGCTCACTACAGAGCACGGGTCTCCTCTCAATATGAGAAGGGTTTGGCCATAGTCCACCACGCTGGCCATGTGCGGATTGGCAGACTTCACAACCTTCCTTTTTCTTTCCTTTGAGAACATTATGGAGAACTCTCAGGCGTGCAGGTTTCCTCACGATGTTTTCCTTCACCGTTGAAGCAAGTGATATTTTAATTTTTAAAAAACGCACATAACTCCGAAACGTTAGAGGTGCGTGCCCGGATTCGAACCGCCGACCTCTGACTAGGAGGCTGACGCAGTAACCACTAGGCTATCAGCGCTTTTTTTAAAGCATAATTCATCCATAATTATTCCAAAGCTCACTACATTTTAGTGGATGATTCTAATTCTATCGGATAAAAAAATATAAAAATTTCTTGTCTTTTAACAATTCTTGCAAAATTTCTAACAAGATTTTAAAGCATAATCCTCTTCATTGAGATCCATTTATTTATCCATATTTATATATTTTACTAAAAATGATGCAAAGCAATCACTGATACGGCAGTCATAAAAACGTGGCAAGGCCCTGGACACAATTTATTTTCAAATCAAACAAAAAAATATAACTACATACTTGCGAATCGAAGTCCGGTTGTCACATCCGGTGGCGCAGACAGTGACAGTAAAGAAATAATAATGTGGCTAATGATCGATTCTGTGACCACTACCACATCATTTGATGTCACCGCTACATATTTTTTTACGGCTATCCCACCTGGTGGTTAGTGATGATGCAGTCTAGGATGGTAGCGAGCTAACTATAAAACTTAAGCTTGTAGAAAAGTCCTACTATAGTGTAAAGGATTACGTAAATGATAAACAAGCATGGGTATGGTAAAATATTGCTCTAATAAGATAGCTCTTAATATAATTTTAAGTGGCATGTGAGATGGTGATAATTATAATAAAATTTACCTGGTTAAGTTTGTTGTGGGTTTCTTCTTAGACCGGGGCGCGTTTGGAACCCTCATAGCTTTAGTTTTAAGTTTACGAATGTAGTTATCACCATCAAATCACTACTATGTAAATTATTGACGCGTCAAAAGCGCCTTTTAAAGGACTATTTGAATAAAGATTATTTTGAATTTGAATTTGAATTTAACCTGAACCTGGCCTGAAGCTTCGGCCGTGGCTAGTTACCACCCTACCAACAAAGACGTTTCGACAAGCGATTTAGCGTTCCGGCACGATGTCGCGTAGAAACCGATTAGGAGTACGGGTTTACCATACACCTACCAGGTTATACTCCTTGGTATACTATAATAAGTTCGGATGGATAGGTGGATATTAGAAAAAGGTAACATGATACTAGATTTGACGACCTCCGTGGCGCAGCGCGCGCGCTGTCGCTTTATAAAGTTAGAGGTCTTGGGTTCGATTCCCGGCTCGAGTCTGGTCTGGTGGGAGGCTGCGGCCGTGGCTAGTTACCACCCTACCGATAAAGACGTGTCGCCAAGCGATTTAGCGTTCCGGCACGATGTCGTGTAGAAACCAATTAGAAGTGTGGGTTTACCATACCCCTAACAGGTTAGCCCGCTACCATCTTAGACTGCATCATCACTTACCATAAGGTGAGATTGCCGTCAAGGGCTAACTTGTAGTGCATAAAAAAAAAAATTGATCTATGTTAGAGGAACTTCTATCATAGTGGCGGTTTCTTCGACCAGCTTTTTATTCCGGGGTAGCCACGTTTTGTGGTTTGTATAATTTGTATCCATATTTATAAAACACACAATAAATTAAGGTTGCATTACAAATTCAGTTTGTTTAATAGATCTGCCTCTAAGCCCATCGAACAAAAACTGTTAAGTGCCTTGAAGTTAGGTTAATAAACTCTTAGGGATACCACCAACGGTGTTTCAAAAAGCGTCAACCACGATCGCAGCTTTGTCGACTCGCCCGAGACGAAATCGTAACTCAATATTTGTTTTAATCACGCCAGTAATTGATCATCCACGCTGGAATCGTGAAGCCGAACTCCGAAAACCGTGATGGGGTCCCGAGCTGGGTATCTACTAACAAAATTTATTTACCTTTGTGGCGAGGGTACAAAAAGCAAATCGAGTTACAGGCCAAAACGGAAAAATCGACAAACAAATACCATTATCACGGCCATTTTCGAGTGATCTCCGCTCGTGATGACGACGTTTTTCAGACCATCCGCTTTTATTATCGAATCACAGATGTTCGTTGGCTGAACCGACAAATATTTTATACCTAGTACATTGCCTCGTGACATGGACTTTAGATTTTAATGCTCGGTTATTGTAAAGCAGTGGATGAAGGAAAATTGAGGACGTCGATATTGCTTTGGTTGTTTGGTGAGGGAACGCGGGTTTCAATTCAGAACTCATCTTTTTGGACAGATTGTATCGAGCTAAACAAACTGCGTCGTCGTTGGCCGCCGCCGAATCAATTGGTCTCGGTTGGTCTTTAAAGAGTACAGACATGACACTGTTTGTTCAAAGAGATTTTATATTAACGGTAAACAAACAGCTATTAGGAACATATTTTATCATCATTGTATGCTGATGACGTTTTAAGGAAGCGTTGTGTAATCTCTTTTCATCATCATCATGATCAACCCATTGCCTCACTCCACTCACTACGGAGCACAGGTCTCCTCTCAATATTTGGACCGTTTTACCGATGTCGTTGTGTTCCCGTCCGTTGTGGTCCCATTAGGACACGACTCACAAAATAGAACATTCTAGCAGAATCATAAGTGCCAAAGAAACAACATAAGCTGGTTGGACAATTACTTATCATCATGATCAACCCATTGCCGGCCCACTACAGAGCACGTGTCTCTCAATATGAGAAGGGTTTGGTCATAGTCCACCGCGCTGGCCATGTGCGGATTGGCAGACTTCACACGCCTTTTAAAACACTACGGAGAACTCTCAGGTATGCAGTTTTCCTTCACCGTTGAAGCAATTGATATCTTAATTGCTTAAAAACTCACACAACTCAGAAAAGTTAGAAGTGCCTGCCCGGGATCGAACCCCCGACCTCTGATTAGGAAGTGGATGTTCTTACATTAGTAACATGTTTTATAGGTATACCGATGACGTATCAAGGAAGCGTTGTGTAATCTATACTATAGCAAATATTTGCCAATGTTATCATCTCATACCAAGTGTGGTATATATCAATTGTCTTACTTATATAAAGTAACTTTCAGACGTTACAAAGACATTGTGTTGCAGAACAGTTCCCTACTCGAAGTATGCCAAAAGAAGGCAATTACTAGGAGACTTTGACGACCTCTATGGCGCAGTGCGTGCGCTGTTGCATTTTAAAGTTGGAGGTCCTGGGTTCGATTCCCGGCTTGAGTCTGGTCTGGTGGGAGGCTTCAGCCGTGGCTAGTTACCACCCTACCGACAAAGACGTGTCGCCAAGCGATTTGGCGTTCCGGCACGATGACGTGTATAAGCCAATTAGGAGTAAGGGTTTACCATACCACTAACTGGTTTGCCCGTTACCATCTTAGACCGCATCATCACTTACCATAAGGCGAGGTGTCGTCAAGGGCTAACTTGTGGTGTATAAAAAAAAAAGATAGACCGCTTTCCGTCAGTCAGTCTGTCAGTATGTAACGAGTTAAATCTAATTAATCCTAAAAGATAAAATGCTGACATTTACACATATTTATTCGATATATATCTAGTGTGGCTATAATCAAAAAATATAATAATTAAATGGAAAATATCTATAAAAGAAACGTGTATCTTTGGTTGTTTTTTCCTTATATCTTTCCTACATTCTAAAAGAAACCTTTATGCCAAATTTCAGCCATCTATGTCCAAGACTTGGCCTCGTCCAGTTTTAGAGTCAGGGCTTCTTTTTAATATTATTAAGATAACTTATAATATGCATCTTCATTCCTATTACTTTTCCACAACTAAACTAACGTAAGTAAACATTACATTCGTGAGGGAATTTAGACAGAAGATAGCACCTATTCTATTTAAGAAGCATTCTTACCTATAAGTGAAAATTTAACTTGTACTAATGAGATCTACCAATCTACCCCTACACGTATAAACCTCTTACCATTATCTGAAGGATTGGAGGCACTTAAGCAACGATTACCGGTGGGTACTTATCCATTGAACACTAGCTCGGCTTAATCTCACGTTAGAGGAATTTACAACAATGTGTGATTAATAACTAAGTTCAAGTCCAAGTAACTTCGTGTACTTGGTAATGCTTAAAAACTTTTAAATTCCTCGTTTAATTTATCCGATTATAATGGTGGTTTTTGGTTGTTAGTATTATACTTACATTGTTTCTTATTTAAAAGTTAATGGAAAATGTTTACTCATCACATTCTTAATACGACATCCGGATTAAGTTCTCATTGGGTGCTTACTAGCTCGTAGGAAATGACAATTCTCTCTCGCGTGCCTCGAAGAGTTAAGCCGTTTGTTCTTATTTGAAAGATGAAGGAGGGGTTAGTTTTAATTAATGCAATTTTAAATTAATTATCTTAATTATCTATTTTTATATTTATTATTTATTTTAAATTAATTATATTAATTATCTATTTTATTAAACTTTGACGATGAAGAAAAACATTGTGAATCGGTTTTAGTATTCCATAGAGTTTTCAAAGGCTTGCGATGTAATTCCGCACTTGGCCAGCGTGGTTGACTCCAGCCAAAACGTTTTCTGGAAGGAGACTCGCGTAAACATGGCTGGTTATTTAATACTGATTACACGTGATGATAATGGAACGCGCATTTGAACAGAGCAGAGTTAAGAGAGAGAAAATATGTGTCTCATATAATTTTATAATGTTTATTTTATATGATTTTTAATTTAATTTTATAAATTACAATATGATATTAACGACGTTTTCCTCGTAAAATTAAAATTTTGATGTCACCGTGTACCTAAGTTTATTTACGTACAACACATTTTGTTATATACATATTTTGCTAAAAAAGCTTAAAGTTTTTTTTTTACTCCACAAGTTAGACCTTGACAACATCTCACCAGACGGTAAGTGATGATGCGGTCTAAGATGGTAGCGGTCTTGGTAAAATCATACACCTAATTGGTTTCTAAATGACATGGTGCCGGAACGCTAAATCGTTTGGCGACACGCCTTTGTCGGTAGGTTGGTAACTGGCCACGGCTGAATCCTCCCACCAGACCAGACTCGAGCCGGCAATCGAACCCAGGACCTCCAACTTTTAAAACGCGACAGCGGGCGCGCTGCGCCACGAAGGTCGTCAAAGTAATTTATTTTCGATTCTAAATGGCTAATATAAAAAATAAGTTAAGATCTTTATGCTTATTTCACTTTGGAAAAACGAAATAAGGCTCGATCAACGTCGATTAACTATCGGTTAACTAGAAAGCCTTAATAAACTAAAGAAACTCACAATAAATCGGTTCCTTAATTTTAAGGTTTATAGTAAAATTACATTACACAATTTTATTGAGCCCCTCCAATACATTGTAATGAAACGAGTGCTAAATGAAGTTATAGTTTACAACGTCTACGTTTTACTGGGCCGTAAAATCATGATCACGGAATGGCGGTTAAAATATTGTGTAAAGGAGAATATGTTTTATAGCTTCATTAAGACTTATGGGCGAACGATACAGTGTAGGCTGTTATCTGGTACGTTCTAAAAACATTGTCCTGAATACACCGGTGGAGGCTGGAGCACTAATAGTCGCTCGAATGTCAAAGCAAAAAAAATAATTAAATAGATTCGAGCACTATTAAATTTCATTTTGAATATAATAGTGCTCGCTATTATTCAAATTGAATTTAATAAGTCTCGCCATAATTTAGATTGAATTTAATAGGTCTTGTCATAATTCAGCTGGAATTTAATAGGTCTTGCCATAATATTTCAGGTTGAATTAAATAGGTTTTGCTATAATTTAGATTGAATTTAATAGGTCTTGCCATAATTCAGTTTGAATTTAATAGGTCTTGCCATAATATTTCAGGTTGAATTAAATAGGTTTTGCTATAATTCAGATTGAATTTAATAGGTTTCACCATAACTCAGATTGCATTTAATAGGTCTTGCCATAATTCAGATTGAATTTAATAGGTCTTGCCATAACTCAGATTGCATTTAATATGTCTTGCCATAATTCAGATTGAATTTAATAGTGCTCGCCTTTTCCAACTCTTCCTATACGATAAGGATGGCGCTATTAAAAATTCAATCTGCTCCCAGAAGTTTTCGATTAGATTGATAGAACCCAGTGCGTAAACAAGACCTACAATAGATATTGGTTCTTAATACTAGATAGTGCTGATGTTACACGAGGTTTAACTTGCGATAGAAAAGGACAGAGCATTTTTCCGGAAAACACCGAAAAGGTTTAACCTACATTTGAACATTACACTATGTTTATTTTGTGTAGAAGACTTAATATATATTCCATTATGTTATTAAGAATATTAGTATATCCGAGGTATATAGCACAATTATATAACAATAGATCAATAATTATTCGGTGCAAATAGCTATGAGAGTAATAATGGCCAAATACGGATTGGTAGACTTCCCACGAACTAAGGGGGACCGAGCCCTAAAAGGGAATTCATAGTCTTAACCACTAGGGTACTAAACTGTATCAATTTAGTTAGTTTATTGAAGAACTAATGAAGTGTGTATATTTTTAGTGTCTTTATTACTAGTATGTAAAGCAGATAAAGCTGTCCAAGGGTCTGTGAAGGTAAATGATAGCTGGGAATAACGTCATGCTTATTCTTATCAATGATAAAAAATGTTTGACCTTGGAGACGTTAAACTGAGCTCACGCACGCTTTTTTTGTTTTTTTTTTTATCCACTACAAGTTAGCCCTTGACGGCAATCTCACCTGATGGTAAGTGATGATGCAGTCTAAGATGGTAGCGGGCTAACCTGTTAGGGGTATGGTAAACTCATACTCCTAATTGGTTTCTACACGACATCGTGCCGGAACGCTAAATCGCTTGGCGACACGTCTTTGTCGGTAGGATGGTAACTAGCCACGGCCGCAGCCTCCCACCAGACCTGACTCGAGCCGGGAATCGAACCCAGGACCTCCAACTTTATAAAGCGATAGCGCGCGCGCTGCGCCACGGAGGTCGTCAAATATGAAATATGATCATATATATGAATTTTCTAAACTATTTCAAGGCAGCCGAACTATTATAATACATAGATATCTATGTTATAAACATAGATTGTGATGTAAAAATCGATAAAAGAAGGTAGTTAAAAAAATATATGTATAGAAAGGATAAACCAATTAAGTTACTCAAATATTCTTGAGAACGGACCCTTTTGAATCGATTTGATCCTGCCACGTCTCGGGATAATTTAAGAGTAAATCTTTCCACTTGACCGCTTCTCCGGCGGAAGCTGGGGCTAGGTTGAGATGTATTAAAAATAAAAAAGTTACGTATAAATAAACTACCCTTTCGATCTAATTGTGTCCATCTTCGACCACGGATCCTGGGTTCACTTTTAATTATCAGTTTTGCGTATTGAGTTTTCTGTCAAGATACGCTTGCACCAGTCCAGAAATAGGATGTCGCTTCAAAGAGTTGTAAGCATTTGATCCCGTTATTAAGACCAGCATGTGTTGGGTTCTGGCTGGGTTGTTGATGAGTACGCGAGCGTTCCCGTAACCCAGCCACCGGAGCATTGCTGGGTTTTAAGTGGATATTCCGGGTGCTGACGCTGCTGGGTGCTGCGTCGATTCTGGAGGGGGGGGGGGGGGCTTTTCACAGCATAAAAAAAATTGGTTAAAACTTAACGGCGGATGTCTGAGTGAATTAATGACATGTCCACGTGACGCATGGCTGTCATAATGTCATTAATCACAGCCTAAACAGGGATCCGCCCAGTTAGCTATGTCACTGTAGTGTGGCGGTAGATGTGACTACAAAGATTACGGTGAAGGCAGAAAGCGCACCAAATCGACTTTTAATTATTTAGATAAGAGCTCATTACACTTACATTAGTTGTGCCAACTTCGAGTTTTTTTACATAAATAGTTTAGAGTTCCGTAGAGATGTAATGAACACCGATGTCCTCAAACCTACCCATTGATGACGTCATTTGCACTATGAAATAGGTAAGTAGACTTGAACGTTCAGACGTGCAAGTTAACCGCCTACTATCTATGTGCTGTTTCAAATTCAAAATTCAAATTCAAATAATCTTTATTCAAATAGTCCTTTAAAAGGCGCTTTTGACGCGTCAATAATTTACATAGTAGTGATTTGATGGTGATAACTACATTCGTAAACTTAAAACTAAAGCTATGAGGGTTCCAAACGCGCCCCGGTCCAAGAAGAAGCCCACAACAAACTTAGCCAGGTAAATTTTCTTTTTGTTATCACCATCTCACATGCCACTTAAAATTATATTAAGAGCTATCTTATTAGAGCAATAGGGTATCGTTAACCGCCTACTATCTATGTGCTGTTGTGTTTGCCTACTACCTGTTTGCTACTTTTTTTGCCTTGTTTATGGTTGACGATAGATAAACATACAATGCTGTAATATGATGATGAAGGGTATCGAAAATTGACAAAACAGGTTAGTTTTGCATGAAGTTTTCATTTAAAAAGAGTGTTGGTTTCCTTCAAAGAAAATATATTTGTATTGTATTTTTCGATTGAACAAAAATGAAAGCAGTTTCATATATATGAATACACACTACACAGCACTTTATTTATCAGATTTTCTATAAATATTTTTTGCGTATACTCTTGAATCCATCACTAGTTTGGAGACCTAATACGAAGATGCAGATTTTATTGCTCCAAAGTTAGTTATAAGTAACTATTTAGTGTAAATTTAATGCTTTGCTATTCCATTATAAACACAAGGTGTTATTCTGTCACGATTAAACAAACTACGGAACCCGTCCCCCCGAAGGGTCGTTCTAGATTTCCCGCAACAAATTTAATGATGGAAACTTCATAACATTAAGGATGTAAGCGAGGCAGCGAGCGTGCGGCCGTAATGTGGTTTTAACAGATGCTAATGTCGGTCCAACCGTCTCCGTGGAAAATGGATTAGATGAGCTTACATTAACGAAATTACGTGGATGAAACAAATTACGGTGACACCAGCATGCGACTGCAAAGCGACGCCCGTGATCGCTATCTCGCGGATGATATCGACTATGCATCGACTAATCAGCTTTTTTTCCTCCTTCGTCGTCCTTCCAGTCGCCTGGTGGCTGGGTCACGCTCGTGCACTCGTCCGCAACATTAAATAATCAGTCTTTTTGGTCTTACAGAAAAATATAGGTCTTAAATAATTAATGCTACTAAATTCTAAATTTTCTTTAAATTTAGGGATTAAACATTATATATATATATATATATGTCGGAGAATGAGGATCTTTATTGTGATAATTATTATCGTACACGTTTCCAGTGGGCGTCAACAGGGTTAAATGCAAGCACTAACAAAATATTAACAGTTTCGTACACTTTATTAATACAACTTTTACAATGCTGTAACTCACTATACAAATAATTACACCACAATTAATAATTAAGTACTTAAATCAAACAATTAAATCAGAATAGCGGGTTCGCGACACACATCTATGTCCTTCTTTCAATTATCACCAAAAACACTCTCAAAATGATCCAACTCGATCAACCAACATTGCAAAAACATGCACCTGACTCCTGTGTGAAAACAAGATGGCGCCTCGACTCCGCTCGAGGGCTAACCTCTATTCTAATTAGACGTCATTCGAAATAGTGACATTATTTTAAATAATGAGTTTAACGGCAATATAAAAAGGTTATAAATCAAATTAAATAAGGTTAAGTTTTAACAAAGTATTCTAAGTTGAAAACTAATATCTCGCGTATCATAGTCAACAATCAACTCTTATTTGACTACTTCCTCCGACTTATATATATATATATATATATATATATCTATACAAATAAAATAGTTTTTTTTAATAATATATTTATGTATATATATATAGAGGAACTGCAGCATATTTGGAATACTACGATATCTAAATTTATATAAATGAGTTGTGTATTTTTTTGTCGTGAACATGACGTCATACGACACTTAAAGTCATCGAGTATCAAAAACGGGACGCTATCTTGTCATTCCTAATAATTGCGATTGCATAAAAACACCTTTAGCTTTTATAGGGTACACAAGTTTAACACTACATGTGCACATACTATATGTATTATAATATATTTATATAAAAACCATTATAAATTAAAATTAAATGAAACTTAAATAATACAATTCAACTCAAAAGAATCATGAAAAAATATAACTTTTAAAGCTGCTACAATTTGCAAAGTAAATATGTAATACAATCTTTGTGTTTAATTAAATATTCGGTATAATAATGCATCATGCATGCAAAATCATCTATAAAACACCAGTGACTTCAGCAAATACAAAACACGATTGATTTCAAGAAGACATAAAAAGTAACACTAATTCAAGGATTAAGGCCCATTATCGTCCCTCGTGCGTCCGCGTCGAACAAATCGGAGCAAATTATACGTTCCAGCAATCCCACGCGGCGAGCCGGCGATCCGGCCAACACATTACGGGACGATTTTCACTCCTAGCTATAATTTAATATAATCCAAAGAAATAGGTGCACTCGACAACTCCCTACAGCGCGCCACTAAGTCGATACCAAATTACAAATCGATTGAAACGCATCACCATTCCAACGACGCTGATAAAACAATGTTCTAAACGTATAGGCACAAAACTCATTTTGCAAAAGCGCGACGAAATTTCAACGTTATAGTGCTGCAGTGAAAATATCGACGTGGCCCACTGTACGCAAATAATCGTGATTTCGATACTCAGATGGTATGTTATCGATCACGACGTTAAAGATTCGATTAGTCTTGATCGTGGATGGTTGTTTTGATTTCCAATTTGCGCTTGCGCCGTTTGGGTGCTAAATAGCGGCACGTAGGCTGTACTCTCATTTCACATTGCGATATTCGATTTCAATTTCAAATCGTATCGTGTTTCTGTATGATGCGTACGTGTTTCTTACAATAACTCTAATATTTGATTGAAACTGGTGATAATGCGCTCGATATCGAGAAAATTGGTAAAATTTGGTGCTAATAGAGTACGTAATTATAGATTTAGGTTACCTATGGTATGTGACTAATTTTGTAATGAACAGCTATTGAAAATTACTTAACATCCTCATCATAAAATCAAATTAAACTGTACGTAAGTTTCATACTGAGTAAAAATCTGATTTATTCGTTTTGATTTAATTATCCTTTTTACTATATTTAGTTTAAAAGTTTTGAGAAAACAAAAACAATTGGTACGCAAAATAGTTTTCCTTAATATAATGTAGGTATACTTATTCAATTATCTGCATATATTCACCAGATATATTGTAACAAAGAGCGGCTTGGCCTTTATAACGACTACCAGAGCAATTTGATTCGAGCTCACGTCCGATCAATGGGTTTCTACATATTAGGAAATTGAGTAAACGAATCGGGCCTGTTTATTATTAGTTATTACAATAACATTTTGTGCGATGCCACAATACTATAATTTGAGTTCACCTTTTATTATCTATAATAATCGATATTGTGCTTTGCGGCGCATCACTAAAGTTCAAAACATAATAAACTTATGTTTCTAATGCTAATTTTTGGATACATTTGAAGTTTTGTAAATGTTTTATTAATGTGGGCTCCGCGGTCTTGCATTGATAACAGGTTAAGTAAATGACACAAAACGGCCGCAAAAGATAATAAAAATAATGCGGGGCGGACAAGTGTTGCCGCATTCTAAAAGTTTAATTTTATTTCCACGTGGGATCATCATCATCGTCATCAACCCATTACCGGCTTACTACAGAGCACGGGTCTCCTCTCAATATCAGAAGGGTTTGGCCATAGTCCACCACGCTGGCCATGTGCGGATTGGCAGACTTCACACGCCGCGTGCAGGTTTCCTCACGATGTTTTCCTTCACCGCTGAAGCAAGTGATATTTTAATTTTTAAAAACGCACATAACTCCGAAAAGTTAGAGGTGCGTGCCCGGATTCGAACCGCCGACCTCTGATTAGGAGGCTGACGCCCTAACCACTAGGCTATCACCGCTTCAATACGTGGATAATTTTTTTTTTAAACGTTTATATAATCCTTAATATCGTTTTTTTTTATTTACTACAAGTTAGCCCTTGACGGCAATCTCACCTGATGGTAAGTGATGATGCAGTCTAAGATGGTAGCGGGCTAACCTGTTAGGGATATGAAAAACCCATACTCCTAATTTGTTTCTATACGACATCGTGCCGGAACGCTAAATCGCTTGGCGACACGCCGTTGTTGGTAAGGTGGTAACTAGCCGCAGTCTCCCACCAGACCAGACTCGAGCCGGGAATCGAACCCAGGACCTCCAACTTTATAATGCGACAGCACGCGCTGCCCCACGGAGGTCGTCGTAATGGGATCTAACACAAAGAAATCGGTAAAATGGTCCACTTCCGCGGAGAGAGGTGTAAATTGGTGGCGACAACAGGAAGCACGCTCGCTTGGAGCCGAATTACCCGACAACAAAATACCTTATAACAAATTGATTTTTTCACTTACGTCAGTACAAGTTTTTATAGTTTCCGAAATCGTTATTTCATTTCGAATTTCTCCAACTTATTATTAAACTTTAAGATGTCTTTGTTCCTTAATTCTTATATGGTTTAAGGGCCACCTTAAAGCTAGGCAAGACATATTTGTAAACCACGACATAATATATCAAATCAAATCAAATCAAATCAAAAATAGCTTTATTCATGTAAACTATTACAGGCATCTATGAATCGTTCATATATAATATATTTTTTTTTTTTGAAAATTATGAGATGATGGTGTTAACTACATTCGCTCAAGTCTAAGAAGAAGCCCACAATACACACACAAGCCGGGATATTTTTTGTTATCACTATCTCACATAGCCTGCTGAGCTGTACACCCATTCTGATAGGTGTTACCTACAGACATAACGTTTTTTTGCAATAGAATAAGATGTACTGTTTGTAACACTGTATATGAATACCTTTCTCTCTTTCTTTAATTGTAAAATCTGTAATTTATTGCTAAATAAAATATAATTTCCTTTGATAGCGTAACTAATTCTGTGCAGCCTACTAAACGGTACTACAAGTGCCCCTAAAATCTAAATAATTGATCACATCATTACCTTCTAGGAGTACCCTATGCTGACACGCAATATCACACAAAATAAGACATCACGTAACGCGTTCAAAGATCACAGATAACATTGGGGGGCTAATGGCGCATTGCACGCTAGTTTTTCTGTGTTAGGTAAAGTTTAAGTAAACGACTCTGCTTAAAACATACTTTTATTGCTAATTATTTATTGAATTATTGAGTGTCCACTCACTCACAGTTGTTACTTTGCAAGATAAGTATAATAATAATACCCGTAGTAGAGATTTAGCACTGTCTTTATGGTTAATTAAATTATTAATATAATTAATTTAATAATTTTTAACTATTTGAAAAAATATCCAGGTTTAATTTGGTTTTGGGTTTCTTTTTAGTACTCACGTACGGTTCAGTTTTAATTTCTCAAATGTAGTTTATCAGCATATTACTTACTATCATGATCAACCCATTACCAGCTCACCACAGAGCACGAGTCTCCTCTCATTATGAGAAGGGTTTGGCCATAGTCCATCACGCTGGCCATGTGCGGTTTGGCAGACTTCACACGCCCTTGAGAACATTATGGAGAACTCTCAGGCTTGCAGGTTTCCTCACGATGTTTTCCTTCACCGTTGAAACAAGTGATATTTTAATTTTTTAAAAACGCACATAACTCCGAAAAGTTAGAGGTGCGTGCCCGGATTCGAACCGCCGACCTCTGATTAGGAGACTGACGCGCTAACCACTAGGCTATCACCGCTATTACTTACTAATGTAGCATAAAATAATAATATAAACGCTTCATACCCAATACTAGCTTTTACTAGGTTAACATGAACAAAACATTTTTGAATTTGAATTATGCCTATTTGAATTTAGCCCTACAGCATATGAAATAGCAACTCTACCAGCTGCGTATTTCAGTTCGATGCCCTGGTCAGATAAAATTGGATTTTAGTTTATTACCAATAAGTTTTCCGTGGGTACCTTATAAAGCGGAGTAAGGAAACTGCCGCTCAACATGCCTCCGAGATCACGAGAAGACGTCGTTATTGTCTTTGAATACTATGACTTACTAAATCGGATCAGCAGCATAGTGAATAGACATTGGCTGACAGCTCTATATTCTCTATGAGAGAGAAGGTATGTGCTACAGCAGTGTAACATTTAAAAAATAAATAACAAGTGAAGGAAAAAGGCGGCCATGTACAGATTGTACATGGCGGGCGCGGTTTTTTCACGCTTTTCTTGAATTAATGTTTGTTGGCTAATTTTGAAAAGGTCTGGTGTTTGTTGTGTCGTGGGCAGTTTTGGTGTTGTTTGTGTAGTTGCTGGTTTTCTGAATGATTAACAGGTATTAATTTGGGAAAGCTTTGAGGGATCCGCGTCCGCAGAGTGCGAAGTTTCCCGCCATTTCTCCCTAACTTCTACATAGCTATAAACTTGACATTGGCTAGTTTGTGCGAAGCCATAAAAAGAGAGAACTAATAAAATAATATACTTGATATTGGCTAAACTGTGTAAAGCCATAAAACGAAAAAAAAAAAAAAGTGAAGTGATGCTGAAGTTTCCATTTCGAAGCGTGTTTTCCGCCCCGTGACACGCCACATTCGCCCGCCATTCGCCACGATACGCGTCAAATCTCTCTCACGTACAATAAAGGTCATGTTGAAAATTTTTCTTCCTCGTCATAACCATAAGGCTATCACAGCTGCAATAATAATATCGCTCACTACGAAATATTTATCATTTTGCAAGTCATAGTATTATTTTAATCGAATTTAAAATAATAAACTAGAAACATAAGTACAATAGAAATAAATCATTTTATCATTATTTCTTGATTCAGCGTACGTGAAAGAACAGAAAGCAAATTTAATTTATCCGTAAAGACAAAGAACTATTAACTCTTATTTTTTCGTCGGTTTGCGTGTAAAATGGCAATTCCAGAAATTAGTTAATACGTAATTTGTGTACTTCGAAACAAAACACTTTTGAGATAAAATATATCGCAGCAATTACGTAGTTTTAATTTTCTTTTTTAAACTTCATTAAAAGTTAGAAATGAATTCCTTTAGCTTATTTATAAATTAATATTAAATGTTACAATTACTTTAACTTAGGCCAACAACATATTAATTGCGAGAACTGTATTATTCTTCTATTCAGCCTTTAAGTCCCACACTTGAGCACAGGCTGTTTCATCATAGGACATAGGAAACCAATGCGTTGACTCATCAATGATTGATTGAGTGATTTCACTCAATTCTGATTGGTTTTTTTTTTATCGGACTGTCAATTAGCTGTGCTAACCCTAATGGTTGCCACAGCGTAACCGGGCTGTTCGGCGAGCTTCGGAAAGAGCTAGAGCTCGAAGAAACTAAGGGAACGTCTGCCTAAGGGCGCCTCCTGTGAGGCCGAACCTCGGCTTAGGTGACGTTTGGGATAACGGGGGGGGGTCGGACGGTGAGTGGTCCGTACGTCTCCGAGGCCGTGGATGGATGGATATGTTTAAGTCTCCTCTTTCGAAGAGGAGCGCTTAGGCAGGGGGAGTACTGATTGGCATATGTTTAACGTATTTAACGGTAATAGGCATGACCGATGTTTTAACGTGATCCTCGAGGCTTATCTCAACTACACTGGCTGGTACTGAAAATTCTTGTCGTAAACTTACAATTTTTAATCCGATTTTTGTTTGTAATGCTAATAATGAACGTTTATGGCTACCTGGGAATTGAATTCAGGACCGCGAGATCTGCTACAATAACTATTAAGGTTAAAGTTAAGTGCGACTTGGACGCGCACACTAATTGCTAGATCTACAAAGCGCGCTTAGCTTTTGACTTACGACCCAGTTAAAACGGGACAAAGTTGTGTTCTAACATTTAATATGGCTAAGCATATTCAAATGTTTCAAAATGTTTTATAGATCTCAGCCTAAACCTAGTCTACGAGTATAACTTCAATATTTTGACCTCCGTGGCGCAGCGCGTGGGCTGTCACTTTATAAAGCTGAAGGTCCTGGGTTCGATTCCCGGCTCGAGTCTGGTCTGGTGGGAGTTATTACCCTACCGACAAAGACGTGTCGCTAAGCGATTTAGCGTTCCGGCACGATGTCGCGTAGAAACCAATTAGGAGTGGTACCATACCCCTAACAGGTTATCCCGCTACCATCTTAGATTGTATAATCACTTACCATCAGGTGAGATACCGTCAAGGGCTAACTTGTAGTGTAAAAAAAAGCGAACTTTACTTTACTTCTGGCTTAAGTTTCAGTCAAAATGAGACAACCATAGGGTTGTCTCATTTTGGCTGAAACTATGTGCTGACAGAAATCGGTCTCATTTTAACAAACTTTGGGCGAGTAATTTAAAAGTACGCTATATAGATCTCAGCGTATGGGTATATAATACGCAACGCTAAGTAATCGAGGACTAAAGTCACTTGGACAGTGGAGTCTTTGTTGGCACTTGTTGGCACCCTACAAATACGAATCTCTTAAAAGATGCAGGTTAGGTACCTATTTTTTATGGACTCCTAGTAACACAATCAGTTTACTTATACTTGCAGTATTTGAGTTTCGTAATTTGCCTTTTTTCTCTTTACTTATAATTGCCTTACAAGTTACGATTTTAAACAGGTTAAAATTGATCGTGGATAGGTAAAACCGTTATCTTTTGGTAAACTATTAAAATAATAGGTGCTGGAATCTATTATAGGTTTTGTACGTATGTACGTATCTTTCAACGCACTTATCTCAATAAAATATCAGTCAACACTCAGAACACAGACCTGAGGTCACGACTACCTATAACTAGTGGCGTGCACTTTATGCATGCATAAAAGCAGTAAATAGGAGCATCCGGACTAAAGGAGAGATATTCTTAAGACATCTGTTTCAGCTTTGACACATTAACGCGCACTTCATATATGCTCAAAAGCACTGTCTACCCTAAAGGCCCATATAAGAGAAGATCTTTCGATATAGTATCAAATATTAATAAAAAATAGCTTTATTCGTGTAAACAATAAACAGCAAGTATAATTTGCTATATTCCGCCGACAACCGCGAGATTTGTATAATATAACACCACATAAAATCTTCGCCTAGGACCTCTACGCACGTTTCGACCCGACACCGGATAAACCTCAGGAGATGTTGACTTCACAAGCGCGAAAAGTTATTCGTGTAAACCGATTAGATGCATCTATGAAGCGTTCATATATAATATTATATATTTTTCTGGTCAAAAACATAGTTCATCTCGCTGTCTATAAATATCTACATACGATGTCCGTGGTCTGTTTGGCTTCATAATAACAGAGTCACTCAGCTCTAAAAAGTAATATAATTTAGAAGATATTGCAACTATATGTGACATTTTTCGCCATTCCAACCATCGGCGCCGTGGCTTAGTTGGTTAAAGCGCCTGTCTAGTAAACAGGAGATCGCGAGTTCGAATCTCGCCGGGGCCTGTGGTACTATTTTTACAATAACACAAGCTTTTGCCTCCGCCTTCACTGACTTTAAGTTGGAATTAAATTCAAATTACACACCCCTATTTTTCGACCTTAAATATATTGAACTTACCATATATATTTTTGTTTAGTTTTAAAACTGTGATAGCCTAGTGGCTGGGACGTCCGCCTCCTAATCAGAGGTCGGGGTTTCGATCCCGGGCACGCACCTCTAACTTTTCGGTGTTATGTGCGTTTTTAAGCAATTTAAATATCACTTGCTTCAACGGTAAAGGAAAGCATGGTGAGGAAACCTGCATGCCTGAGAGTTCGCGATAATGTTCTCAAAGGCGTGTGAAGTCTGCCAATCCGCACATGGCCAGCGTGGTGGACTGTGGCCCAACCCTTCTCATATTGAGAGAAGACCGGTGCTCTGTAGTGAGCCGGTAATGGGTTGATTATGATTATGATGATGACATATTTTTTTTTTTTTACTATTTTATATATTTTTTCCTAGTAGAAGCCTTCGTCGTTATATCTATTTCACCGCAACAAATACCAGTCTGATCAATCCAGTAGTTCGTTTGAGCTTCGCTTTAATAGATCAGTAAATCTACTATTTATATATAAACATAATATAGCTATGATTAATTATTTACGTAGTAGGGTGATATCACTTTTTAATTCACAGGAGTTTGCCACAGGGCCCGAAATTGGCAAATTGGTGATATATTAGAATTACCTTATTACTTTCATTAGGAAGTTTCTTAAGAAGTATGAAATTATATTATTTCCGTCCGAATGTATTTGTAAGCCTCAGATGCAAATCATGTATATTATTATTAATTATTAATGTATTTTTTTTTTACTGTACATAAGGCGAACTTAATGCTAAAAGCATTCTCCACCAGTCAACCTTGGAACATAAAGAAAAGTAATGGTAGGCGCACGAACAAAAAAAAAGAAAAGTAAATGAGAGTAATACATACAATGTATGTAAATATATATATATATATATATATATATGTGTGTGTGTGTGTGTGTGTAAATAATGTCTATCCATATTATATGTATTTTTATTGAAGTTAACACACATAAATACACTTTTTCGTACACTCCACTGCCACAAACGAGGCTAAACGTTCTTCGTCTGTAATTATAATAATATAGTTACAATATTTTCAACCAGTCATAAACTAAGCTCATATAAGGTCTTGAATCCAGACAGTTATGACTCTTTTTAATAAAATATAAACAATCATGATATTACAAGGCGCAATAAAAGTGAATATCACTTTTTAGTGCAAAGGTCTCGGAACGACGCGTCACCCATCCAAAGGGCGAATACGCCGGTATCCAAACGGCATCATAAAATTATAACAATATAAAGTTCTTTCCAACAACGCGAACACGATATACTTTCCGTATGAACAGTGACACTACGACCTAGAGGGGTTGGGCACAGAGCGACACTGTGTTGCATCGTGTCAGAATCCGAGGCGCCGCCATAGCCATAACAATAACAAGGGTAATCAAAATAATAAATGGCGGCGAGAGCGGATCGCTTTTTGTTCCCAATTATTTTTATTGGTGTTCTGTTAATTACATTCTTTGGCGAAAGCCGTTCGCGGGCGCGCGCATCGGTGAACTGTTTGATTCTATTTTGTAAATATTCGATATGAGAGTATAAGAAATAGAACGAATGAAATGAATGAATGAATTTAGTTTTGCATGACTCGCGACTTTGTACACCCTAGGGTAAGGTAGATCACCTTTTTCTCGTCATGGTCTCAATTGATGGATGCTGAACATCAGCTAGAATGTGTAAATTTACTAATAAGTTTTCGACTAGCTTTATTCATACCAAACATTATTTAACTCGCAGTTGTAACGCGTTGTATCGACCCCACATAATGTGGGATAAAGGCTAGAAAAAGAAAGAGTTGTATACTCATAACTTTCTTGATCACAAAAGGCCAGCAGTAAGAAATTACCTACAGCAAAACCTAGATGTTACCTAAACACTGGTTTTTAAAGTAGCATTTTTTAGTAGATTTCTATATGACACTACTAGTTACAAATATTTATAATAAAACTTTTTTATTTCGTCTACTGCAAGGTCTCGAACGTATAGTGCTCTGGTTTTGCCTTGAGATCTTTATTGATCCGAATAGCTTCAATTTGACTTTACTTTTCCTATGGGTAAAAACTACGCGGATTAAGGGTCTGACATGAGCTACTTCTTAATTGCGAATGCGTTATTTTATCGTGCAAATGTACGAATGAAGCACGCAATAGTCGCATTCGATAATAGTGTGTGCCTGAGGGCGAGAATGCACTGAAAACGTCCTTGCGTCGAGTAATATAGTTGTTCGAAGCCAAGCAACAATTATATAACCGACTGTTTATACATAGCAGATACATAAGCTAAGCGATAATATGCGGTTATGTGAAACACGGACCTTATTTACGTTAAACGCCGAAAGGTTTATTAATAATCCAAAGACTTATCAAACAATTAATTTACTGTCAAAAAAGAGTAGAAAACGGATCATCATCTTCATTATATCAAATGGTTGACGTCCACAGTTGGACATAGGTCTTGTTGGCATTTCCAAAGTCCACGGTCTTTGGCCGATTGTTTCAAGTGGCTGACAGCCACTCGTTTGATGACATCTGTACATATAGTTGTGGGTCGGCCAACGCTACGTTTACGAATGTGGGGTCGCCTTTCCAAAACCTGGGGACCGTCGATGTCGGTCGATCAATGTCGATCGGTTCTCCGGGCTATATACGTGTCCATTGCCACTCCTCGCAACTCGTTGAGCTATGAGGGTAACTCTTCTCGTTTCTGATTTCACCACTTTTTTCGTTTCCATCGCGCGCTGACTCCGAGCCTAAGCATGACGCCTATAGGAAGCGACCACGTTTCAGAACCATAAGTCTTACAACATGCACTGTTCTAAGACTTTTTGGTCTTCAGAAAAAGGATATCACTAATTTTTCCACCATTTAATTTAACCACAACCTATCGTCTACAAACCGGGATCTAACCCCAACCTCCTAATCAGCGGTTGGGGTTAGATCCCGGGCCTCTAACATTTCGGAGTTATGTGCGTTTTTAAGCAATTCAAATATCATTTGCTTCAACAGTGAAGGACAACATCGTGAGGAAACCTGCATGCCTTTGAGTTCTCCATAATGTTCTCAAAGGCGTGTGAAGTCTGCCAATCTGCCCATGGCCAGAGTGGTGGACTATGGCCAAGCTCTTCTCATATTAAGAGCAGACCCGTGCTCTGTAGTGAGCCGCAATGGGTTGATCATAATGAATCAATTTAATCTTTGATCTGAAATTTAGGAACGATGCAGTATTCGATGGATCTCGGCCTTAGATTCTTAAGCATAGCAAAGCAAAGCTCAACTTCTTCGCTACAACGTGGCCCTTATATTAACGATTGAGATATACACTTGCGAATACAAAATAGCACTTCGCGGCGTCAATAAAGGAGTGAAAGCAGTTACGATCTGAAGAAGCAATTAAACATTACATTACCGCTTCAACGACAGCTTAATTGTGACGAAAATCGCAGCATGCTCATTGTCAAAGTCATTGACATCTGTACACGGCGACATTTTGATCTCGTCATATCGGCGGCACATATCAAAGTCAGATTAATATATTGAACTTTCTATATCTAAATTGGCATAGAAGGCACATACAAATATTATCAAAGTATTAAAATGATTACTATTACTATCTATATATATAAAAACGAAAGGTCACTGACTTACTTACATACTTACTGATTAAACACGAGATCTCCAAAACTATTGTACGTATAAAGCTATAATTTAGCAAGTTGATAGTAAAGAGATGTCAGCTAAAATAGGATATTTGGAAATTCACACCCTTAAGGGGGTAAAATCATTTTTTTATTATGAAGTCTACAAGCTTGAAATTTAGAAAATAGGTTTCTTTTAGGGCGTAAGTATAAGGTTAGAATTTGTTTTCATCCAAATCTACCCCGAAGGGAATAAAATAGGGGTTTGAATTTTGTATGAAAGTCCTATATTTTTTAATTTAGAAACACGAAATTCGGCAATTTGACATTTGCCTTACTGTCTGAAGCAAGGTGTTGGCCGCACGGATCCTCAATCTCACGGCAATTCTACGTAGACGAAGTCGCGAGCAACAGCCAGTTATATATTAAAGAAAGTCGTGTTAGTTACACTATTTATAACTGAAAAACGGCTGCACCGATTTGACTAAAAATTGGTGGAGAGGTAGCTCAGAACCAGGAGACGGATATAGGATACAAAAATTATTTCAAAATTTTACTAAGGATACTTTTTATCCTCAGTAAAATTTTGAAATATTTTTTTTAGTTCTACCATCAGTCTCTATCTTGGGAAAGAGCGGGAAAACTGAAACGGGAACAGGAGTGAGCCATGAGATAATAATCTTTAAATAAAAACGTGGCTAATAACCATGGAAGTTTGTAAAAACCCCTAAATTAGGCGGACGAAGTCGCGGGCATCCGATAGTTACAAATAAACGTCTTTTATTTTCTGACGTCACTGAAATCTCCAACTTACCTGTTAATATTCCAAATATGAGTTTGCTATACTGCTGATAGCTAATCTATCTCTAGACAAGATGATGATAGATGTCACAATTGTAAGGCCGTTATCGAATATCGAAATACACTAACCTTAAAGTAAATTGAAATGTATCCACCTAGTTTTAAAACTCAAATTCGCCTACACTTCCAATACCAGCACAAGTTTGCAAAATTATGAACCCATATTTGTTGTTACTGGGGGGTTTAGGCGAGCGCGAAGGTTAGCCTGAGAGAGGAGCATATATTTTCGACGACATTTGGAGAACGTCCCTTTATTTAACGAACGTCTCCTGTGAGACTCGGACTTCGGCTTAGGGAATTTAGTTTGTTGGACTGGGATCTCTGTCCGAACGCCTCCGTGAGATTGGATGAGTGCCACGCCCGGATGACGTTGGAAATCGGGGTGAAAGCATCTTTACTGTTTTCGGAAGCGAAATGTGAAAAACGAAGGTAGGATAATAATAAAATGCATTCCTATTTTAAAACTATTCTATTGTAATGTTACCGTTAAGTCCTGTAAAGTGAACATACCATAGTCAAATTTATATACTATTACTTCTAAATCTATATGTATTCTAACGAGAAATTCAAAGTACGTACTTACATACGTACATAAATATATTTTTTTATCCACTACAAGTAGCCCTTGACGGCAATCTCACCTGATGGTAAGTGATGATGCAGTCTAAGATGGTAGCGGGCTAACCTGTTAGGGGTATGATAAGCCCATACTCCTAATTTTTTTCTACAAGACATCGTGCCGGAACGCTAAATCGCTGGGCGACACGCCTTTTTCGGTAGGATGGTAACTAGCCACGGCCGCAACCTTAATAATATAAAACCTATCTATGTATTAATAGCCACAAAATTGAAAACTTTTAAAATATCTTGTTATGTTTTTTTTGTTTTGTATATCACATATATTACATCTAAAGATAAAACAGTAATTTCGACCCCATTAATAGTCTGGCGCCTAACTTCACAGATTGATATAATTACAACCTAATACGCCATGAAAATCCGTGATATCCCATAATTCATGTCTATCCTCCATCCGATGGTCTAACGAAGGAAATCGTTTAATTATATGAGGGAACAAATTTTATTAAGTGGCCATGGTAATCTGATGGAATAAAATAATTATGGAACTCGATGTGATACTGGTAATTGGGAAGTTAAGTAATAATTGCTCAATTATTACAACTGGCATTATTATCCATACTAATTTTATGAATAAGAGAGTGTATCTGTTTGTGTAATATACCTATTTCATTACTGAAAATAATAGGAAAAGGTTATATGCAGCAATTTGATTTTTTCTGTTGTCGATTAGGTTAATTTGATGATATTTTATAATTTTTTCATCAAAAAGTAAAATCCATGAATCTACTTAAATGTGTGTTAGTAGAATCAAAGTATGCCACGGTTTTCACTGGACCTAATATTGAGTATTTAACTACCTAAATAACAAATCTTTGAATACTTTTTTTACTACCCAATTGTATTTATTTTGTTTGTCTGCCTTCGATGAGGCAAAGGTATTCCACTCTGCAGCCTAGCGACCAAGAGTATACAAACACTGCGTCACCAAATGATAGTCCTTTATAAAAGACCAGGCTTCCAAAGCAAACCTGTAACCACAATTTAAAAAAAATCGTAGACCACTTATCAATTTTCTGGATTCTTTTTCTTTACTTATAAACTTAAGTTAAATTTCTGTTTATAACAAGTCTGTAAATTTACTGTTCTGTGCATTCTTCTTTCGAATGAACCTAAATGATTTTTTTCTCGCAAAATTGAGAAAATATTATTGAACATCTATTAAGGAACAATTTCGGTGTACTCAAAAAAATAAACAAAAGGAAAAACATAAGCCATCCCTAATACGCAGAAAATCAAAATAACGTGGAATTAAATAAAAAAACTCCCCGCACCCATAAACAAATTTGTAACAATCAAATCGGTAATAAAACTCAATCTAGGAAATTATATCACAATAGGAACATGGCCGCCTTTTATTGCCTAATTATTTTGATTTGTTTTCTCTAATGAGAACTATGTTTCCTCTGCCTACAAGCCTTTATTTATCACTCGAAAACATGAATATACAGGATTTTCGACTTTATTTTATGTGTGGTAAGGGTAGTGTACAGTTTTTGAACAGAAAAATTATTAAATTTGTAGTTTATCATTAGTTTTATGGTCTCCTAATTGGATGAAACGGTTGCTTTGTTTATGTCAATCTTTTTGATGTTATGATATTTTTGTATATTAGTTTCTTGTTAAGGTTCTCGTAATATAATCCCTTAATAAAAAAATATATCATTAAAGATATTAGGTAGAATATATAATTTTATAATTTAAGGATGTCAGCTCGCCGACTTGCTTTGCATCAGCGGGAGGGATGGGGAACTATGCTTTAAATCCATCTCTTATAAGAAACAGTAGTCTGGTAACCTGATTATAATGAGATAAATTTTTCCACCTAACAGCTTAATATAGAATGAATAAATCCATTTCCGAGCATCTTATTGGTATAGGGGTTATAAATTGTGCACAGACGTACAGTAAGCTTAAAATTTATTTGTAGAGAAGGAAATAATCTCTTTGCATATATATAAAAAACATATACTATATATGTATAAGTCCTGTATAAAGTACTGAGTTCGATTCCCGTCTTAATTATGGTCTGGTGGGAGACTTCGGCCGGCTAGTTACCGCCCTACCGACAAAGACGTGTCGCCAAGCGATTTAGCCAATTAGGAGTATGGGTTTACCATACAAACAACAGGTTAGCCGGCTACCATCTTAGACTGCATCATCACTTACCATTAGGCGATTAATAATGTTCTGTAATGTTTTAGTGTTTTTATTAATTAGTTTTCTGCCTTTATTGTAATACACCTTTGCATGTGGTGTTTACCCATAATTAGCTTAGCATTTAGATTTAATACCTTATTACGTAAAAATTATATACTTATATCAGTGTGCCAATTATATAATTCAAAGCATGTTTCACAATTTTTATGAACAAATGAGTATAGATAGCAAATTCAAAACAGATACAAAATATAGTAAACACATGCTTTGACATTAGTAATGACATATTGAAAAAAGGCGGGAGACTTTTTCACGCGGCGGTTTTTTCACAGTTTTCTTGAATTAATGTCTGTTGGCTAATTTTGGAAAGGATTGATGTCGGTTGTGTTGTGGACATTACAGTTTTGGTGTCGCTCGTGTAGTGGTTGGTTTTTTTAATGTTGAACAGGTATTAGTTTGGGAAAGGTTTGAGGAAGCCGCGTCCGTCCTGTGCGAAGTTTCCCGCCCTTTTTCCCTAACTTCAATTCACCATTGCTATAAACTTGACATTGGCTAATCTGTGTAAAGCCATAAAAAGACAAAAAAAAACACAACTGTCAATCCTTCAAAATTTGGCTAATCTGTGTAAAGCCATACAAAAAGAAAAAAAAAAAACTGTCAAACCTTCAAATTAGTCGAACAGATAAATTATCCGGTTATTCCAAAGTCCAAAATATAAAGTTTATTCGGCCATTCCAAAACAGGCCTTTAGTATGTTTAATTGTATTAATATATTCGATGGGCGAATCGATTGCCACGAACGAGGCGTTCCGCCCAACACGCCGCCCATACCATCCGCCCAACGCCTAAGGCGATTCATTTTATTAATTTTAACAAGTACTGTTGTGTACTCAAGTGTTACTGAGAATTTATTTGTAAAAGTGTTACAGAACACATTTACAAATAAATACAATTGAATGTTGTAGGACTTATTAATATAAATATAAGTTACAAACTTTAATTATATAATAGTCATCATCATCATCATGATCAACCCATTACCAGCTTTTAAACCCATTACCGGCTATTATGGTTAGGGCGCCAGCCTCCTAATCAGAGGTCGGCGGTTCGAATCCGGGCACGCACTTCTAACTTTTCGGAGTTATGTGCGTTTTTAAACAACGGTGAAGGAAAACATTGTGAGGAAACCTGCATGCCTGAGAGTTCTCCATAATGTTCTCAAAGACGTGTGAAGTCTGCCAATCCACACACGGCCAGCGTGGTGGACTATGGCCAAACCCTTCTCATATTGGGAGGAGACCCGTGCTCTGTAGTGAGCCGGTAATGGGTTGTTCACGATGATGATGATGAATATCTACTGGTTTACGCGATGTAAGAAAGTCCATCCCACAGGCCAGATATCGTAATTTTTTATTTATAATTTTTTTCATCTCTACAGTACCGAGGTGCCGCGGCCGTAACTCTGAACATCTGATTGTGGTTGTGGCCGGTTAATGAGGTGCTTATTAAACAATTATTAATCGCCAGCGACCCGCTGTGCGCGCCAATTGCGTACCTGATGTACACGCGTACGAGCTTATGAGTCACTTGTGTTGTTAAAGAATTAATGGTAAGAGTTACAAATGTTAACGCTCGAAACAGGCCTTTAAGCCGCGAACTCATTAGTCATCATCATCATCATGAACAACCCATTACCGGCTCACTACAGAGCACGGGTCTCCTCTCAATATGAGGAGGGTTTGGCCATGTCCACCACGCTGACCATGAGCGGATTGGCAGACTTCACACGCCTTTGAGAACATTATGGAGAACTCAGGCGTGCAGGTTTCCTCACGATGTTTTCCTTCACCGTTGAAACAAGTGATATTTTTTTTTTAAATGCACCTAACTTCGAAAAGTTAGAGATGCGTGCCCGGATTCGAACCGCCGACCTCTGATTAGGAGGCTGACGTCCTAACCATTAGGCTATCACCGCTTCTGACAACTCATTAGTAAACATTTTCAAATTCAAAATTCAAATTCAAATAATCTTTATTCAAATAGGCCTTTAAAAAGCACTTTTGGCGCGTCAAAAATTTACATAGTAGTGATAACTACATTCGTAAACATAAAACTAAAGCTATGAGGGTTCCAAACGCGCCCCGGTCTAAGCAGCCCATAACAAACATAGCCAGGTAAATTTTATTTTTGTTATCACCATCTCACATGCCACTTAAAATTATGTTCAGAGCTATCTTATTAGAGCATATAGCATTTTAACCATCTACACAATGCTACGCTATCAAAAAAAATGGCAGACAAAAAGAAAAACACTTTGATATAGTTATAGAGACCGTACATAGCAAATTCAAAGTTTTTACTAACCCTAAGCTTATTGGAGTCTAATAATAACTTAATTTCTTGTAAAAAATATTTGAAACTTCGCAAGTGACTATGTAAAATGGTAATAAGTAAACCGTAAATAAAAATAATAAAAGCCGTCTTTTCGAATGTCTATTAGTATTACCTACGGTGATCAAGTTTCATTTGCCTTGTATTTGAGTATTATAGAATAATAAACCCAAATTGTAATGTATCTATAATTATTGTGACCCACTTCTCGATGTTTTACAGCAGTTGTTTAGGTTCATTGATTTAGTCTGGATATGAAGTTTTTGTATAGTAATTGTCTAAAATCTTCAATAATGACGAATGGAATAATAATGTACGGTCTACTTCCTTTCTTTAAAATGATTTGTCACACTGATTTCTTTCCGATTTCTTGGCCAAATTCCAAACATTATTTATTAGAAGATACTTTTTAATTAGACCTGATTGAAAAGTCTTAGTTTTCTGTCATAAAATAAATATGGAAGTACTCTACTAAAAAGTAAGTCATTAGGAATATTGATCTACATCATTTCTATACTAGTGGTATTTATCTATAGAATAAAAGGTTTGCTAATTAAAAAACTACATTTTTTTAGCCTATGATGGCATCTCACCTGATGGTAAGTGATGATGCGGTCTAAGATGGTAGCGGGCTAACTTGCTAGGGGTATGGTGAACTCATACTCTTAATAGGTTTCTACACGACATGGTGCCGGGGGGCTAAATCGCTTGACAACACTTCTTTTGTCGGTAGGGTAGTAACAAGCCACGGCCGGAGCCTCCCACCAGAGAATTGAGCCGGGAAACGAACCCAGGACTCCAACTTTACAATGCGCCACGGAGGTCGTCAAAAAGCGTTACATGCAATAAGTCGACATATCTTGAAGCTATTAAACAAAATAAATTCCTAGACCGGTACTTATACATAAGAATTGGGATCTTCTTTACTTATATTAATATAAAACCTGTCAATTAAAGTTTAAATTAATGACACGGTAATACCAAACAAATAATATTTTAATGGACAAAATCGATAACTCTTTAAAGTGACATGTGTTTATATGATACGGTAACCAAGCAAGCTAACGTAACCAGGACATCTTAATGCAATGCCTGGCTACTTTTATTGCACAAGCTTTTACCCGCGGCTTCGCTCGCATTGAAGCTATTAAATAAGTATCAGAGATCGTTCCAATAGAAATGAATCAATATGGTATCTATATTTTAGTGTATTTCGTATTTTCTTTTAAACAAAATAAATCCTATGTTACTTCTAATACCTCCAAGAATATGTGTATAAAGTTTCATGACAATCGATTGAGTAGTTTTTGCGTGAAAGCTTAACAAACATCCCTACATTCAAATTTATATTATTAGTAAGGATTATGTCCTTATTATATGTCATAGTGCCTGTGACTTCATGACAAACAATCTTCGGCGTTTTACCCGTTTGCCTACAAATTTCATAGTGTGGAATAGCTAAGGTAGCGAAACTTAGCCATCTAACCCGCTTTAGAGCGTCCTCACCGTCCGACCCCCCCGTTATTCCAAACGTCACCTAAGCCGAGGTTTGGCCTTACAGGAAGCGCCCTTAGGCAGACGTTCACTTAGTTTCTTCGAGCCCTAGGACTCAAAACTTCTTCTGACAGGGCTTCTTTCCCAAGCTCGCCAAACAGCCCAGTTACGCTGTGGCAACCAACAGTGAGCACAGCTAATAGACAAACCGAAAAAAAAAAAATTACAGTCTCTGTGTTCTATGACATATTTCGTTTGTGCCAATGTCAAATATGTGTGTATAAAAATTAAAAGCAGAGAGTGCATTCCGTACCTATTAACTTGGCCATTCAACGGCTATATCAGATGGAAACCCTAATTTAATTAAACGCAGACTGCCGAATGATCCGGTTACAAGAGACGCACGCAGCTCAAATCAACTTTGTGTATTCATTCATTTATTCGTCAACGAAGCGCAATGTAACGCAATATAAACAATTAACAGCAAGTATAATTTGTATAAGTATAGTTTTCTGTATTCAGCCGATAACCGGGAGATTTGTATAATATAACACCACACAAAATCTTCCACTAGAACCTCTACGCACGTTTCGACCCGACACCGGATCATCCTCAGGAGATGTTGACTTCACAAGCGAGAAAAGTAAAACTTTTACTATTCTCGCTTGTGCGTAGAGGTTCTAGTAGAAGATTTTGTGTGGTAATATATTATACAAATCTCCCGGTTGTCGGCGGAATATAGCAAATTATACTTGCTGTTTTTTGTTTATCATGGACTTCCGCAAAGTAACGCCTGTTTCTATTCATTGAAACGCAATATATTTTCTTAAACGATAAATAACAAATAACTACGGTATACCCTTGGCCGTGAATGCGGTTATACCCACTGTTAAGAGAGCCCGAAAGAGGGGAAACACGAACGGCATACAAGACACACTAAAGCTAGACCAGAACGCAGCGTTCAACTACGCCTTTAGCGGCTTTAAAATTGAGTCATACGGTCGACCAATCACAAGACTTGAACAAATGGAAGCGTCTTGCGATTGGTCGTACGCCGGACGCAAACTTTAAAAGCAATGCATGTTTTTAATAGATCACCTGAATGACACAAGCAGCAATAGTCTTGACTTTTATTTGAACTTTGACTTAAGACAGTTAAAACGAGACTTATGCCCTTGCTTGATGGTAAGTGATGATACAGTCTAAGATGCGGGCTAACCTGTTAGTCCTAATTGGTTTCTACGCGACATCATTCTGGAACGCTAAATCGCTTGGCAACACACATTTGTCGGTAGGGTAGTAACTAGCCACGGCCAAAACCTCCCCCGAGACCAGACTCTAGCCGGAAATCATGCGACAGTCTCGGGTTCATCAAAACACCAACTTCGCCTGAGGATAGTATGCTCAAGATCTCACCTTTAGAGTACTGAAGCACGCGGTTTTTAGCGGCTATGGTCGCCTCTTGCGGGTTTTGCGGCAATCTCTGACAAAATTGAAGGCGTGCTCCGTAAACGGAATAAGTTATTAGCCGTTCAGGCAGACGCCATTCTTGTATTGAAATTGAACCACAATATATTACGTTTGTTTGTTAAGTTAATTGCTAAATGGGGTTCGTTGTATTCAAGGGCATATTTTATTGTATCGGCGCTCGCGAGTCGAATAAATTCTTTGATTGTGAACGATGCGCCTGCTTTCGATGAGCCTTCATGCCCCGCGGCAGTTTATAAGAATTTGGTTAATTATTTTTCATTGTGAACGTTACCTGCCTACGCTGTCTGACCCCCTTCTACTATTTGACTATGTGAGATGGTAATAACCAAAATAAACTCGACTAGCTAGAATAGGAAGAAGCCAGCAACAAATCCTGCGCCTTGGTCTATACCAATGCGCGTTGGAATTCTCCAAGCTTTATTTTTAAGTTAATGAATCCTACATTCATATTATCACCAGCACCTTAGAAATTAAAATAATTGAAAAAGATTTTATATTATATGAAAGCTTCTAAGATGCCTGTATTAGGTTTACAATAATAAAGCTATTTTGTATTTTCGAATTTTATTATAATCTCAGACCCTTTAACTCTAGTGCGATCTCATTTTTAACAAAATAATTATTTCAAGTAGGTCTATATAGACCAAAGTGCTTATTATATTATAAGCACTTTAATTCGTTAATTCTGTCTGTTTCTAGTGGCTATACCACTGGTTTGGCAAGCAGATTCTACCGAAAGGAATTCTGCAGATGCTTCTTCTCAACATCAATATTTTAGCAACAATTGTTGTTTAATCTTATGTGAGTTGATAGTGTAGTGGTCGGCTGAAGTAGGTACGTACATCACGATCAACCCATTCTCGGCTCACGGAGCACGGGTCTTCTCTCAATATGAGAAGGTTTTGGCCATAGTCCACCACGCTTATGTGCGGATTGGCAGACTTTACTCGCCTTTAAGAACATTACGGAGAACTCTCAGGCATGCAGGTTTCCTCACGATGTTTTCCTTCACCGTTGAAGCGAGTTATATTGCCGGCAATCGGTTGATCGTGATGAGGAGGATGATGATGATGATCTATGACAGGTAAAAAGTTAAATCAACCATAATATCATTGTAACACTGAACGCAGAATAAACATAGCGGATATAAACAGAAATAACTACAAAGTAAATTCGTTACGGAGCACAAGATTTAAAAGAACTAACTTCCTAATCACATAAAACATTTACAAATAGTATACGGACAATCCGCCCGAGGTGCTTGTGTAATTATTTTCCGAAACCCGCTCCGGCTCATTTGCATAAAACAACAATAATTTATATGTATATAAAAAATGTACCTCTTACCGTCCACTCAATTAGGGTTAACCGAAACCGCATGCTAAGAGCTAGTTAATTTTTTAACTTGAGACCATTAGTCAAGATATCTATTAGTGAAAGGATCAGTCGACGTGATTAAATACTAAACAGTTTTATCTGATTATAAAGAGTTAATAGTGGTAAACCTGAAAATAGTTTTTTTTTTGGACTGATTATTAGCTGTATTAACCCTATTGGTTGCAACAGCGTAACCGGGCTGTTTGGCGAGCTTGGGAAAGAAGCTCTGCCAGAATAAATTTTGAGTCCTAGGGCTCGAAGAAACTAAGGGAACGTCTGCCTAAGGGCGCCTCCTGTGATGCCGAACCTCGGCTTAGGCGACGTTTGGGATAACGGGGGGGTCGGACGGTGAGTGGTCCGTACTCCGAGGCCGTGGATGGAGCCCACGTCCGAATGACGTAAGATAGCGGGGACCTCGTCTTTGCTGGCGTATGATTGTGTGATAGGTGGTAAGAGTATGTTGTCAGTAGTTATCTGATCGTCAGGGTCGTGAAGGATATGTTTAGGTCTCCTCTTTCTGAAAGGAGCGCTTAGGTCGGGGGAGTAAAAAGAAGCCACAACTACGAGAGGGTTGGGGTGTCGGATTGAAAAAATAGATAGATAGATACTCTTTATTGCACACTTTTTTAAAGAAACAACAACACGGAACACTTAACACATGAGTATGCAAAGGCGGTCTTATCGCTTAAGCAATCTCTTCCAAGCGAATCTTGGGGAAAGAAGTTAATTATCGATTAGGGTAACGGCGCAACATTTAAATATAATATAAATTATCAATATATATAATATATAAATATATACTTTTGATTTCAAATCTGCACGCTAACTGTTAACTAATTTGTTTTTTTTTTTTTTTTTTCAGAAAAAGATGTCTAGCCAAACGATTAAGCTAACTATCGCAATTATAGCTTGCAATTGCGTTGAAAACAAATAGTAGTTCAGGTTACCTAAAAGATTAGCCCGCTACCATTTTAGATTACATCATCAATTATCATTTAAGATTACCGATTGATTACTAACCTTGTAGTGGAATAAAATAAATAAAAAAGTAATAAGATTATAGGTACCTTCTTTTTCAGATGTTTCAGCTTAATTGTAATCTGTTTTTCAAAATTAAGCCACTTCTTCCTTTGATTGCTTAGGTTATGTTTTCATCAAGACCCATATTTGTGTGAAGGCCCTCACACGGTTCTCCCGATGTCAAGTGACAAATCTTTTCTGTAGACTTGGGACGTCACTTCTTTTTAGCCTGGTATGCTGAAGAAAAAATAAATAAAATATCACTTGCTTCAACGGTGAACGAAAACATCGTGAGGAAACCTGCACGTCTGAGTGTTGTCCATAATGTTCTCAAAGTCGTGTGAAGTCTGCCAATCCGCACATGGCCAGCGTGGTCGACTATGCCAATCCAGTCTCATATTGAGAGGAGACCCGTGCTCTGTAGAGAGCCGGTAATGGGTTGACCATGATGATGCTGAAGAGAGCTGATAGGTAGCTAGTGTGAAAGCGGTTACAGCGTAGTGGTAAGACTTCAAGCTCCCATTTAGGAGTGGGGCTCGCACGCGTCACTATTTAGATTGGTAATATGTTTTTATTAATGCAATTAATTATCATTTGCTTCAATTTTATTTTTATACACCACAAGTTAGCCCTTAACGGCATCTCACTTGATGGTAAATGATGATGCGGTCTAAGATGGTAGCGGGCTAACCTGTTAGGGGTATGTTATACCCATACTACTAATTGGTTTCTACACGACATAATGCCAGAACGCCAAATCGCTTTGGCGACACGTCTTTGTCGATAGGATGGTAACTAACTAACCTAACCACTGCCGAAGCCCCACCACTAGCACTAGACCAGACTCGAGCCGGAAATCGAACCCAGGACCTCAAACTTTATAATGCAACAGAGCACGAAATGCTGAAGAAAAATATCGTAAGACAACGTGCAAGCCCGATATTTATCGACATTCTCAAAGGCGTGTGACAAAGTCGCACTTAGCTTCTAGTACGAAATACTAATATATATATAAACAACAGTAAGTCATACAAACTATTTTAATTAATATCGCGTCACTGTAATAAGACTCCGGATACTTCTTATAATTAAATATGCAAATACTCCGTGTCCGATTGTTGTACAAATTCGATTTTATTTGCCGACGGTGCGTTTCAAGTGGTCGAAGGTAATGGAAAAGGCCCGGGGCCCGTTATTTATGGCGCCATATATCAGCGCCAGCCACCAGAACAAACAAATGAACAATCAGCAGATGCAAATGGCCCTAATGCGGTAAGAGGTGGGTTGGTGTCTTTATACAGTGAAATCATCATATGCATCAAGTAAACTAGTTATTGATCGCTTTCTGAAGATAGCTGTTTGGGTGTGTTAGATCATATCAGAAGTGGGATACTTTTGATATGTTGTTTTTTTAGACGTAGTGCCAAAGCTTTATAGCTTTCTGCGTCCGTAGGGTAGGAGGGAGGTTATGTGGGATTCCCCCCACCCCTTCGGTTGGGTACCCAAAATAAAAACCACGGCATGTCCCTCTCGCTGGCATTGCTAAATCATCATATCACACACATCGAGTATAAATATAATATCAGATTTGGGCAGTCTACTCTACCCTCGCAAATAACTAAAGCAACTAGATACTTCTCTTTCATTAAACATTATCCATTCGCTAACATGTTTTATTTACTTTTTTAAGGCGACATTTATAAAACGGTATATAAAGAACATCTGCTTATAATTGGATATTGGTAGATAGAGTTATGCGTGCACAATAACCATATTATTTTTATATATTTATTTATTTATTATTAATATACAAGGAATAAAATTAGTTATATAATAAAGGCACCGAAAAAACCAAAGAGGTTTGTCCTCGGTGCTAATCAGTAACTTAACAGCTTAAAACTAAAGGAACTGAGTAAGCATATTAGGCATGAAAAGAACATTTCCTAACTGTGTTAGACGGTCGACACTAATGAGTCAACCGTCCAACTTAGTCAAAAAATATACTTTTAATTTCGGTTTGAGATTTTTAATGTGTAATTTTTGGAAAGCTGGAGGTAGTTCGTATTTGAACTCTGTATATCAGTAATCTAATATCATAATTGAAGTCAAACTGAGAGTCGAAACTTTTTCTATTCAAACAGACCTGAAGACACTTTTGATGTGTAACATTCCAATTATTGGATTGTAGTAAGAACAATAAAATACAATTAAGATGAAGGAAAGAATTGCCTTATTAAACCCAATTAACATACCTTCCTGAACAAGCGAATTACCAAACGTAGGTAATTTTAACTTTGTACACTCGCGTGTTCTACCATACGTATAACGTGAATACGGATATAGGAATCAAAGTGGGTAGTTTATCATACTTATTAATTTAATTAAATTTAATGTTCCTATATGACGTAATATAATTATTTATCCAACAAATAATATAAGTACTTAACGATTATTGTATTCGTAGTAGGCGTAAGGCGCGGGAGGTGTTTCGAACGGGTGAACAAGTGTGGATTCACGCCGAGTTAAGTCGAACTAGCCACATGGGACCTTTCACAGGTATCCCATTCATCGCCTGCAGTGTTTAAAAGTTTATAAAATGTATAAACTGTCCACCGATATCCATATAAAAGCGACGGTCGTTAATTGAAGTTTTTTTTCAAATTTCTTCACGCAACAACCTCGTTTTTTTCGTTTTGATTTTAATAAATCCAGCAGAATTTTTGGTTTTCTGGACTGAAAAAAGTTTTGCATTTTCACAGTCTGAACTTCGATTCACCCTTTTCTAGAGAGTTTTTATATATGTACCTACTTACAATATAATATAATTACCAGTGAACCAGAATCTGTCGTTGATCGCAATTTTGCACACAAGAGTTTGCATCCTGTATACAGACAGAACTAAATTTTAATCCCGTGAAAGAAAACGTGACCCATTTTCACGAGATTTAAAAAAAAAACCCTTAAAATTAATGCAAGGCATGACAGCTATACGGATCTAGATGAAATTTTGCATAAATAACTCCTAATCGCTAAACACGTTCTTTTTTATAACAAGGTCATAGACAAATCATCTAATGCATTTAAAAATTATGTATTCCCTGACTCTATTGTAAGTACACTTTGTCATCATTTGTATGATCCTACGTGGTTTAGAAGACACAATATTATAAAATGGCCTTTATACAATTCTCCATAAGGAGAAGTACTAGTTATAAATAAATGATTGATTCTGGTATTGTTTAATATTGTCTCATTCTTACTTAACACATGAATAAATATTGTACGACAATGTTGAGATGGATGTGTGGTGTGACAAGAAAGGATAAGAAATGAATATATAAAGGGAAGTCTAAAAGTAGCGCCAGTGACAGAAAAGATGAGAAGTAACAGGCTAGCATGGTATGGTCATATAATGCGGAGGAAAGAAAGTGATGTCACCAAAAGAATGTTATATATGAAGGACAAAAGAGTAGAGGAAGACCAAAGAAGAGATGGATGGATTGTGTAAAAGAGGATATGCCGGTAAAAGCTGTGGGTAGTGAGGTGACGGCTGATAGAAGTGGGTGGAAGAAGAAGACGTGTTGTGCCGACCCCACATAATGTGGGTTCCGGGCAAGAAAAAGAAGAATGTGAACTCTTTTACATCTCACCCAGCCAAGTTGAAGAATATTCACGCTACTGTACGAACCAGTAGTCTGAGCTCAGCTTTACACCCGTAATATTAAGTCATGTATTTATTAGCATTAACATGTTAAGTAAAATTGTCGGACAATTTGAATGAAAATAGAATTTAAGTTAAATGTCGCTACCCACGTATGTTAATGCGACAATGGACGCGCGACTGCATGGGGTGCGCGTGTGCCGATCGGAGACTTTATGTCCTTATATAGATGCACCATAAATAATGCATTTTAATTATAGTCGATGTACAAACAAATTGTTCTGTGTTCATCATGATCAACCCATTACCAGCTCACTACAGAGCACGGGTCTCCTCTCAATATGAGAAGGGTTTGGCCATAGTCCACCACGCTGGCCATGTACGGATTGGCGGACTTCACACGCCTTCGAGAACATTATGGAAAACTCTCAGGCATGCAGGTTTCCTAACGATATTCTTCCTTCACCGTTGAAGCAAGTGATATTTTAATTGCTTAAAAACGCACATAACTCCGAAAAGTTAGAGGTCAGGTGAGGCCCGGATTCGAACCGCCGACCTCTGATTGAGAGGCTGACGCCCTAACCACTAGACTATCACAGCTTCTGTGTTATTATTTAGTATTAAGAAGCTTTGATAGCCTTAGATAGTGGTTAGGACGTCCGCCTCCTAATCAGAGGTCGGGGGTTCGAAACTATAACTTTTCGGAGTTATGTGCATTTTTAAGCAATTAAAATATCACTTGCTTCAACGGTGAAGGAAAACATCGTGAGGAAACCTGCACGCCTGAGAGTGCTCCATAATGTTCTCAAAGGCGTGTGAAGTCTGCTAATCCCAGCATGGCCGGCGTGGTGGACTATGGCCAAACCCTTCTCATATTGAGAGGAGACCCGCGCTCTTCAGTGAACCAAGGATAGGTTGATCATGATGACGGTGATTCTTTAGTATTTAAATATAGATTATGACGTTCCTCATACGAATTTTTTACTACGTAAATAATTAGATAAAAAAATGTTTTAACGAACTACCTGGCAAAGTGGCCAGTACCAAAAAAACGCTTTGGCCTTATAAAAGTGAGATTCCTGGCAGAGATATCTAAGAAATGTATCATTTCTGGTCTGGTCTGGAGTTGGTCTGTGGCTACTTACCACTGACAAAGACGTGCCGCCTTAGTGATCTACAAATCGGAATAGTAGTTGAAGCGACTACTGAAAATAGGTAACAAACACGCTTTCGCATTTGTAATATTATGTATGAAAAGTTGTTAGCTACAAAGCGTAGTAGTTGCTAGCAGGCTTGGATTTTTGTGCCAGTAACAAATAATAATATGTACATAGGTAGAAACCATTTCGCAGACAGTACTGAAATTGGGCCACAATACCCTATACACTATAGTGTCACTTAACATATTTAAAAATCATCTGTTAGTTCCTATCTTTTTTTTTTATACACTACAAGTTAGCCCTTGAAGGCAATCTCACCTGATCGTAAGTGATGATGCAGGCTAAGATGGCAGCGGGCTAATCTGTTAGGGGTAGGGTAAACCCACACTCCTAAATGGTTTCTACACATCGTGCCTGATCGCTAAATCGCTGGGCGACACGTCTATGTTGGTAGGATGGTAACTAGCAACGGCCGAAGCGTCCCACCAGACCAGAATCGAGCCGGGAATCGAAGCCAGGACCTCCAACTTTTATAATGCGACAGCGCACGCACTGCGTCACGGAGGTCGTCAGAATGTAATAAAAACAAAACTGAATCCATTATGGTAACCCTAATCCGGTAAAGTCATGAAGTGACAACAAGCGAGACTTGTCCGTTTATCTCGGTACAGATCAATTGTGAATATAAGAGGTCGTGTCCGCGGTAACGAATTTATTCACCTACGGTAATATCATTTTACAAATTTATCGCTCGTATAATTTCCGAGCACAAGGCGTCTATAGAGTCAGAATTATATGGCCGACAGTGCAATCCAATATTGTACAATTATACTGATATTATTTTGCATTAGTTGATACCTAAATGGAATTATTATTTTGCACCTTCATAGGTACTGTATATAAATAAATAATAGTGAAGTGTTTGCATGTGATTTCGTATAAACTACGTTCATATTTCGATTTTGCGATTGTTTTTTTAATTAATAATTTTTAATTAGCGATTAAATGATTAAAATATCACTTGCTTCAACGGTGAAGGAAAACATCGTGAGGAAACCTGCACGCCTGAGAGTTCTCCATAATGTTCTCAGAGGCGTGTGAAGTCTGCCAATCCGCATATGGCCAGCGTGGTGGACTATGGCCAAACCCTTCTCATATTGAGAGGAGACCCGTGCTCTGTAGTGAGCCAGTAATGGGTTCATCATGATGATGATATCGTTCTAATATAAAAAACCATATCACTTTCGGTGTCGAGACCCGCGGTCCACGGGGTCCTAGCGCTATTCACTACAGAGCACGGGTCTTCTGACCCGTGCTCTGTAGTGAAACAGTAATGGGTTGATCATGATAATGAATTAGCGCCCGTTTAATCATTCAATGGTTTGTCTTCTTCTGTGAAATGTCAAATTATCAAAGAAAGAAAGAAAAGGATTAAACGATGTGTTGTATTATTATTCGCATTTTATTTAACGTTAATTAGGTCGTAGTTTAGTTTAGCTTAGCTTACCTTCGGTCTAGACCTAGGTACTGAATATTCAACAAATTGTCTTAGCAGTTATGACCTTAAAAGTTGGTTATCATCTTAATTATTATTTTTTTTTAATTTATTGTTCAAGAATATTTTTACCACATTTTAATTGTAAAACTAACCGTCCTCCAGAATCTTTACGTTTATGGGGAGGACGGCGAGTTCACCTAAAGAATATGCTAAACTTCATCATCATCATCATGAACAACCCATTACCGGCTCACTACAGAGCACGGGTCTCCTCTCAATATGAGAAGGGTTTGGCCATAGTCCACCTCGCTGGCCATGTGCGGATTGGCAGACTTCACACGCCTTTGAGAACGTTATGGAGAACTCTCAGGCGTGCAGGTTTCCTCACGATGTTTTCCTTCACCGTTGAAGCAAGTGATATTTTAATTGTTTAAAAACGCACATAACTCCGAAAAGTTAGCGGTGCGTGCCCGGATTCGAACCGCCAACCTCTGATTAGGAAGCTGACGCCCTAACCACTAGGCTATCACCGCATCTCATTGCTAAACTTATGCACTATAAATAATTAACTAAAAGAACTTAAAAGTATGAAAAATAATTAAATATGACTTTTTTTACAAATATACGCTTCCCAAATATAATAACTTTTTTTACTTACATGGATCGCAATTTATGATCACCTCCTGATTAATAGACATGTATCTACAAAATGTTTTGTCATTAAAGTGTGAAACATAACTGCATAAGTAACGTAACGTTCACGAAAATTAATAACTTGTTACGACCAACACATCGTTAGGCATGCTCATTAGACAAAAAATAATTACCGACGTCCATAAAATTTACTTCGCCCCAGCGCCGACTGCATTCAAAAAATAGGCAATTTTCCGCTCGATTTACCAAAAAACTTGCATACCCCATCGAGAAGCACCTAGTCACGGTCGAAAAAACTCGGTCGATTCTTACCCGGGCCTCATTGTGTTTAATTAATTACTTGTAAACAAGGGCGATGATTTTCTAAAAGTAAATAATAATCGAAGAAAGCTAGCCGGTATCGAAATAACAATGGGAGTTGATTCTACGCCTTTTTGCCTCCGATTGTACACGGGCGTGGGGCTGATTGTTCCATTTTTGTAATGCGACGTTTCCTTTCGGTTCGGAAGAGGTGGAACTCGGGAGTGCCTAATTGATATAAGGTAAAGGAGGTTACTATAAAAAAAATAATAGGTACTCCATCCTTCACAGTACCTCAACCGACGGACGTCCACAACTGACCCATCGCTCCTTTGAAGTTACAAACTCCATGACCAGTAGGGTCATGCGTTGATGTTAGAAATACCATTAATAGTTTTAACATAGGTTAGATATGTCATGATTTCCAAATGTTTAAGATTTTCGTGTCTTTGAATTTACATACAAATAATATCTTAATCCTATTTATTAATATATTATATTTTATTGAAAAGTATTTCGATTGACTGTTTTCTTAAGATACCGGATTTGAATAAGGCAAAACGGAAAACATGACGTTCGAATCGACCCTTTATAAGTTAGTTAGTCGTTGGTCATTGTTGGTTAGTTCTTGTTAAGTGTTGGTAACGAAAAGTGGTCTCTAAGGTTCTGGTTTTACAAAGGTGTGTAAAATGTTATAGATAACAAGTATAGATATTGAAGAGTTGTGTTCCTTATCAATAAGGTGTTTACCATCCTGTAAATAAATAACAATAGATACTGAAGAAGTGTGTTTTTTAACAGGTATATGAGTGTAAGAAATACTCAACTAGGTTTTCATGAAGTCTTACAGGTGCAAAGAGAGCGTCTTTAGTGTTGTACAATATCGAGCTGTTTTAATAATCGTTGACCAGAAAAGTAACCTCCCAACCAACCTCTGAAAATAACACTTAATCCTTACCTGCAGATTGCAGTCCATACGTTGACTGATTATGCTATCGTGTAGGTAAATAGGCCGTTCGTGAAATAGGACTTAGGCTCCAAAGTATCTATAGATAAACCCATCTCCAGCATGCAAGCTATTGCACGTCATAATTGGTGCAGCAATTACTGCTTGTTGATGATTATAGCACCAATAGAATTTGTTTGACACACAAATTTCATCTTTCCTCATATAACGATGTCATTAGGTACAGCCCACTATGAAACGGACATATAAAAAGTGAAGACTTAGAAAAGGTCTCTGGCTCCCTTCGGGTAGGAAACCATTAAAGTATGTCTCTCTTATCTCTAAAGCAATAAGTACTTAATTATTTGATGAGTGCCTACTGGCAGTGGATTACATGAGAAGGTTTCTTAAACGAATCCAATGATTTCTCATCTATTCTATTCTATTGAAGTTTTAATTGTTATTAAGTATATAAAGCAATAAGGTGAATTTCTATTTGATCTAGGTTTTATGCAGACTACTTAACAAAATGGCGAATTTTAACCACGCGTCCCAATCTATTTTCAATACAAACTTTTCATAAGGCAATAAGTATTGTGGTAAAACACAAGTTTGTCACCATGTCACCATGACTTTGTTTTGATTATTGGATTATTGCTTCGTTCATATTCAGTCAGTGTTGTTAAGTGTACCTAACTGACTCACTTCGTGCTGAGTTGTCCGGCTTCATTAGCATGCCCTTAAAGCCAATGCAGGCATGGTGGTCTAAGCCATTAAACTTTAAAGTTCTGTGAAAGAGGCCCACGCCCAACAGTGGGACATAAAAGGCTGAAAATAATGGTGAAGTACCAATTAACCTACTAGGAACACATAAATATTATAAGATAACCTTAAGCCCGTATCATGCCATGCTATCAAGCGCTTCCAAAAACAAATGCACCTGGCGCCACACGTAATTGCCTCATGTTTGGGGCGGGGCGCCGACTTGCTAGTCAGCTTCCAGCGATTAGGCCCGCCACGCCCGCGGAGCCCGGATCATGGCCCGTAATGCAGGATTACATGCACTTTTCTAATAAATATTCAGATACCCAGGTAGGTACTTTATTAATTGTTTTGTTGGTGGCAATTAAACCATGCGTTTTTACGTTAGTATTAAACTTTGAGAAGCAGTGATAGCCTAGTGGTAAGGGCGTCAGCTTCCTAATCAGAGGTCGGCGGTTCGAATCAGGGCACGTACCTCTTAAATTTTCGGAGTTGTGCGTTTTAAAAAAAAAATATCACTATCACTTCAACGGTGAAGGAAAACATCGTGAGGAATCCTGCACGCCTGAGAGTTCTCCATAATGTTCTCAAAGACGTGTGAAGTCTGCCAATCCGCACACGGCCAGCGTGGTGGACTATGGCCAAACCCTTCTCTTATTGAGAGGAGATCCGTGCTCTGTAGTGAGCCGGTAATGGGTTGTTCATGATGATGATGATGATGATTAAACTTTGACATGAGTATTGCAGGCCTTGAATTTATAACGTGGCAGACATGCTGTTGATTTTATCATTACTTTGGGTCCACAAAACATGAACTATAATATAGCAATCTTTTCTATTTATATTTTTGTGGTTACAACATAAATCAATAGTAGGTAGGTAGATTTTTTTAATTCTATGAAAGAAAATTGTTTGTAAGGCGCAGATTCACTACAAACTAGGCTTTTCAAAAGAGCTTAAATCGTACTTAAGAATCAACTGAAAAAAAAAAAAAAATATCACACAGAGTATAAATGAAAAACACATTTCGAAAATGTATAAGTATACTTTTTATTTGTATCTACATATAAACACGTGGATAGGTACGATAAGATAGTCTACATCATTCTTAAACGCTTAAGAGACCAGTGCTGTATGTTTACTAATTTACACAAAAAAAAAAACACAAAACCTTCCACCATAGTCTTTGGCACATTATCTTTGAACAGGACAAAGACTCGTTTCTAATTTCAGTTCTTTTTTCCCCCTAACTAATTTATAAACACTGATGAATTCCATACATTGTTAGTTATGTTTAAGCCCGGACATACATTTCTAAGTATCGAAACACTGTAACGTTAATATATAATGGATCTTATTTTACATGTCTTAGAGCTCAAATTCTACTACACATCTACATCCATTGCTGCTCGCAGAACATCAGTTGAACAACGATCAATACACTATATGCGACTTTAATCATAGTAACATAAGGTCCATTTTACTTCGCTGTTACAGTGTACCGATTCCTAGAAATGGACTCTACGATTGCCAGTTCACTTGGTACTAAGAGTACTGGTGTAGCGTAACACACTAATCTCTAATGTTAATCCAGTTTAAATAGTGGTAATAAATAAAAGATTTTCCACACTATCCGATTTTATATCGTATCCATATTTAATAAAAGAGTATACAGAAGAATTAATTCTTTGGCAACTATGATTGCGCAATCGACACACAGTTTTATATATAGTGATAAAAGATCGCTATAATTATCAAGGTCAAGGTGTGATTATAAATTTACTGGTTCGGGAGCGATGATCTATACACGAAGGCCGCTAATCATCCTCATACAAAACTGTGCCATATGAAAGATCTTGAAACAACGAGGGATAAAAAATATAAATTAATCGGGAGGGATGAAAAATATTAAGATCTCAGATCTTTAAAAATTAATCGGTTGCATTATTATAAAACTTCTATTGGAAAACGATTTTTTCTTTTGGCGGCAGAAGTATTCAACGAGCAAAATTCAATGTGAATCCTAAATTTTCGTTGAAACAATAGGTGTCCAATAATTTTATTTTTTATTATATTTTTTATTGGATCATTAAACTATAATACTGTCGAACAAATCTCCAGTATACATAGAGTAGCTGATTCACATACAACACACACAAGAACAATGAAAAACTTGTTTGCTAAGTACAGCGTATTGAAATATCGGATTCAATTTCGAAGATAAATCGGATAGTGTGCACATTTTACTTTATTAACTTTTCTCTTCAACAAACATAAACTTAAATTGTGACCTTCTTTCAGTTGCTAAAAATCAACTGGTAATAATTATCTCTTGAAAATACATTTCAAAAACATAATTACAAATAATAGTTAGGTGATTTTATATTGGACTTGTTAATTGAAAAATCAATTTAAATAAATGATGTACCTTAGTGCAAACAAAATAATACAAATACTTCCTCACATTTGTGGTAACACTTAATATATTCATAAAATCATTAATCTATGAATTTTCGTGATATAAAATAATCGTGATATAAAATTAAATCCTTGTGATGATAAATCATTGACTAAAAATATAAAATAAAAGCACTCTTACTCAACTTAAAAAATAATATTATAATCACATAATAACACAAATACTATTCTATACTAAATATTTTACAAACTAAGTGATTTCAGAAGAATTGACTATATTTATATTGACGAGAATATTAATTATCCTAACAATAATTAATATCAAATAGAAATTACGAGTATTATATGTTTTTGTATTTTTTTCATATTCGGTGGTAAATAAGGAAATTATTATCATATAAATGAAAAAATAATAGGAATAACAAAGAAATAGACTTTCATAATATGTTTCATGAGTAATCCAATGAAAAGTTTAAATGTTTATATTAAATGGGACAACGTTTGAAGAAAAAAAAAAACACTGTACGTACGTTCTTTCACTGAAGATTATCCTTTTTAAGTGAAGTGAACTTTATGAAATCCTAATAATTTATGTTTTTTAGAAATCGGTTGAAAATATAGTCGTTAAATACAGTTACGAAATAATATATTTTTACAATATACATATTATAATTTACAAACCTATTAGATCACACTCTCTATTAAGTAGGTACGCGGGTATAGTTGATTTCTTGAAACTTTAACCTATCCATGTTTAATCAACTAAGATGACTATCGATATATTTATCAACTATCGAAATTTCAATGCTATTTAATTATTAGTTAAATGAATCGGTTTATTAAAAACGAGAATCTATGACAAGCACAGCCTTTTAATATTACGTCGAAGTAACACAACATTCTAACTAATTCACTAAGTTAAGAAGGATTACTCGAATAAGAGAAGCGGTGATAGCTTAGTGGTTAGGGCCTCAGCCTCCTAATCAGAGGACGGCGGTTCGAATCCGGGCACGCACCTCTAACTTAATTACGTACCACACCGTAACTCCGGAAAGTTAGAGGCGTTTTAAAAAAAAATTAAAATATACTACAGAGCACGGGTCTCCTCTCAATATGAGAAGGGTTTAGCCATAGTCCACCACGCTGGCCATGTGCGGATTGGCAGACTTCGCACGCCTTTGAGAACATTATGGAGAACTCTCAGGTGTGCACGTTTCCTCACGATGGTTTCCTTCACCGTTGAAGCAAGTGATATTTTAATCCCTTAAAAACACACATAACTCCGAAAAGAAAGTAGAGGTGCGTGCCCGGGTTCGAACCCCCGACCTCTGATTAGGAGGTCTGCCTCCTAATCAGAAGTCCTCTCCACTAACCACTAGGCTATCACAGCATTGGATGCCTCTTACTCACATATAGTAAAGTCTCTCTCACCAAATGGGTGACGAGCTTGCTTTTTCAGGTATTTCAAGGAAAGCCTATAAAATACCGACGTTTTTAATGAGGTTACTTTAGTAGTAAGGGTGCTGTTTGGATATCGTCCCGTGCTTAGTAATTAGGATATCGACCCAGCCTTATTCACCACTTTAATTTGTTACAACTTGCTTTAAGTTTGCCAACGAAGTATTTTAGTCATCGCATCATCGACACAATGTTCTGTATAAGGGGGTGTAAACCTCGTTAAGTTAGTTTGTTTTCATATACTTAAAACTCTGTTTTGCGTTAGCGCAATACCGTTGATGTAACTCGTATTAAAGTGCAAATAAGTACTGTATCTACATACTTATTTTTAATTTAATTTGATCTAACTTGTATTATACAAAGAGCATACAAAGAGTAAGCATATTTAGTCACAGATAAATGTGAACTTCTAAGCTCAAGTTATACCTAATGTACTCTTTGCACGTATGGCACACGATTCAATACATTAATTTGCAGTCGGATATTACTTAACATTATCTAATCAAAATTTTAATTAACAGATAGTGATTTAAGAGTAATGTGTGCGCTTTATATCAAGCTTTAATTATTAATTTAAAAGACAAAACGTGGTCCTTGATAAGTACACCTAATTGATCGAGATTAACATGAATATAAGGCAACGTGATGTGACGTCATAAACGGGCTGTAAAATTACTGCCTTAAATATTTCTCCCAACTAGATTATCTAATAACGCACTAGAAACGCCTTTTGGCGACACAAGAATCGAATCTAGACAATGCCCGTTCATGAGCGCCTTAACAATTTTATCAGAGAGCATACAAACTACGTGCCTAAATTATCAACGTGTGTAAATGTACCGAAAAATCACTAATAGTAAATTCGTGATTAGTGTAAAGCACTTGATGGTTACTCTTATTGCTTTATCTTTACCCTTTTAAGTTTACTTGTACGCTTGCGTCCTTAAATAAGGCTTCGACCTGAAATTGCGAATCGCCTAGTGTAAGATTAAATCTGAAACCAATAAATGAACACATAACATTATTGGTTACATACCAATACAAGTAAAATAAGCATAGGTTTAACTAGACATATAACTACTAAAATTACATGATAAAATAGTCTAAAATGGTGAAAAAGTTCATTTATTGTTATCGTGAGTGTTTTTGTGTATAGCAAAACTAGACTTTTTTACTTGTATATTACATGTGAGACGATATTCAACACCCCACCAGACGCGATGTGTCTATTCGCTACGCGTGGGGTAGTTGCCAGACCAATTTGTAATGGACAGATTTCTTGCACTGTTGAACGATAACGCACCAACCTGAATTGTTACAGGATTATTGTCAGATTTGTGTGTTTCTGGGCAAATAACGACGACACATGCTTTTGGAAAAGCGCTATTCTAAGTTGTGATAGCGTCGCATATCAAACACAAATTTTGAATCCACCAAAAATCGCATCATGTGGTTAAATATGCGTAGGGTGTTGAAAATATTTCTTTCATGACTTACTTGCTGAATTTAATTCTACAAATTACAATACAAACTGTCAATTTTTTTTAAGTACAGACACGTGTGATTTAGAAAAATACGCAATTATCATAATAATATAATTAAACAGCTAAAAGTGGCGATCAAACTTTTTTTTTTTAAATATTACAGCTAAGTAAATATGTGCGTTAAAAGTTTCGAGGCACGAAAACCTTAGCTCTAATTCGGACGTGCGTTAAACGAATGATACTTTTCTAATTGTAAAAAACCCCATCTAATTTACAACACTTATTTTAAAAATTGTCAAAATTTTCTCTACTTTACCTAGATTCTAAAACGCGAAACACCAAAAATACGCTAAAGATAAAGAACACCCGTGCAAATATCCTAAAAAGCTATTCAATAAGTCCATATAAAACCTAGAGCGAATCATTTCTGTTGCAAGCAAATTAAGTGAAATCTGCTTCCTTGGCCACATTTAAGTGATAATGTTTCTTTCTAAAAAGAACACAACATTACCTCACGAGTTTGTGTGCTATTTAACTCTATTATATTTTCAGAGTATGATACATTTATCCTACATTTATTCGGGAAACATCTTCATTTGCCATTATCTGTTATAAGCGAAATAACATAAGTACCTTGTCATATTTCGAATCAAAACGATGTTTTACGTAAACGAGATTTGTTTTTAATAATGTTCACAATTATTTTTTGGTTCGCGTTAGACAGCTAATGAAATCTCTCAATATAAGTCCATGCTTTGTTAAATGGCTTATAACTTTCTTGTACTGTTTTACGCCAATTTAAAAATTTATAAAATGTTAGTACTGTACGTACTGTACTGTTTTTGAGGTGTTTCATTGTTTAATCTAGGATTTTTTCACAAGCAAAGTAGTACTGATTGTATATCAAACTCTCTAGAACTATAAGCTTAATTTACTTTAAGTGAGATGGCCATAGATTTATCTACAGATAAAAAGGAATGCAATCCTTAAATTTGCAGTAAGTAATTACACATTTTATAGCAACAGCGATTCTAAACAATCGCCATAGACAAAACAGGAACTTTTTATAACGGCAGTTATCAAAGTGTTTTATAGTTCTAACTGTATTATAAAAGCTAAATATCCGGTCAGCTTGGTAACTTTAATCGTCATCGGAAAATGGGCTTACCAAATGGTTTTAGGTGGAGTATTGCTCCAACTTTACTAAAAGATTTTAAAAAATGGTGAAAGCATTTTTCATTGTTGCATTTCGTAATAGCCTAATTTTCTTGTGACTTTAGGCGTTCTTGACGGTTACTGAGGCCTGATTTCACCTTTCACTTTTAAACCTAAATTTAATAAAAAGTTCAAAAAATTAAACGGCCTTGAACGCAGCTCAACGAGCAAATTGAGTTTAGCTTGAATGGATCGCGTTTAGTATTAGTGGTGAAATTGGCTTTAAGCAAAAAAAAACAAATCTTTATATTAAAAAAAAGTAATATTAACATTCATTCAGCGATCAAAGAATACGTGTATCGATTTAGATTTTTCTTTAAAGAGATCAATAGTTATGCAATACTTTTTATTTTATTAACCCTTGAAATCTAGGTGATACGGTAAAACCATATCTAGGGTTTTAAGCTCTTTGTTTATGTATCTAATTAATGAAATATTTAAGTAACATACTTTTTATGTTTTTAACTTCATTCTCAGAAATTAAATTGGACTAAAAACGGAAATCAATCGTATTTTAAGTACATTTACTATGAGTGTAAACACTTCACATAAGTTGACACGGAGCAATAGTGGGTTCATTTCGTTATATGTGCGTGCAGTGGTGCGTATACAAAAACCTCTGAAGTAAACGAAATTGACAGAACTTAAATAATGCTTTCCTTTGGATGAATTGGATGAAAAGGAAATATTACTTATAGATCTATCGATTCAGTTAAGCTTAGGTAATAGTGTAGAACAAATTGAGTACTAATATTCGGTTTTTTCCAAAATTCATTTTAGCCTTTAAATTCCAGAAAAACCAAATAAATTAGGCTTTAAATTGTAAATCTTTCTCTTGTCAATCCATAAGAAACTTGTCAAAAATTCAATTTTGTAAAAAAAAGCAAATAATTTTAATCAAACTAACCAATCTATTTTAATTGACAATACACAAAACCTATATTTTAATGCCAAAGATTAAAGCTAAGAAAAACTATGGAAACGGAAGTTAGATCTGATTTATTTAAAATTTAGTATAGGAATAAACTAACTTAGAGCACCCGGCTCGCCCGTTTCAGAACCCAACTACTGCAAATGCTGTAAATAGTGACGCATTCGTTTTATTTTATCAGCTAACATCTACTGCAATTGTGTCTCATTGGTGGACCAATGACATGTTACTAGATAGATATTTAATACAAAATTATCGACCACTCGTGCACAATTATATATGCAATTATAATTGCAGACTTTGGCGTCTGATATTGCTCTATTTTGAGTATTTATATGAGCACCGTCTCAATAGACAAGACTATACTTAAAAAGTAAAAAGAAAATAATGTGACGAGTTGAATAAACATTTGTTCCATAAATGCATTCTAGTACAAAATCCATTAAAAGTACTCTTATTGACTAGTTCTTAATTATTTTATAATTATACGGCATCCCACTATATTCATTCGCAGTTTCAAAAATGAAATTTTATTCTGTAATTGCGATTCTAATGATAGCAAGACCAATAAATGAGACGTTAATTGCGTGACAGAGAAAAGGACAGTTTTTATTTCTGTCATCTTCTGTCGCACGGAATACAGACAAAATGTATTCTTCTTTATCTTGTCTTAAGTTTAACCCTAAACTTGATGATGTGCATTTAAATGCACCCTTTTTTGTTAAAACTCCCCAGCAGAAACCATTAATTATTTTTCCCAATTTCTTTCACATTTGCATAGTGTAATACTTATATTTTACGGTAAAAAATACAAATGAACACTGGCAACACCGGGACGCTCAGTAGATCGCAAGATGTCGGAGCGTGCGCGTGCGTCTACAACATACAAGGTAAAAATCGTTAAAAATCCTTATTTTTCTTTATAAAAATTAAAAAATAATGGCTAGAAATAGTACCAAAGTATATATTCTTTCGAATGAATATTATATTTTGCCAATTCCAATTCGTTTTCATAGTTTAGTTATCGGGTCAATTTGCATGTTTCTTAAAATACACATTGCCAACTTATCAACGAATTTACCTACACTTGGGTGCGTGCATTTACAGATACATTGCCACTTTGGCGGAGAATATTTTTCATAATACTTTTTATGAATTGCAATGAAGTTAATTTTTTTTTAATGGTTTTTAATAGTTTTAATTTTGTTTTAGCCTTCTGCAAGAGCCGCCAGAATTTTGGCTTTAGTACCTAAGTCTGGTGCTGGTTCCGACATCGAAAGCAGTGATTCATCCGGAGATGAACTTACTTTTGCACGTGAAATCGTGCAAAATAAGATTATTGAAGATTCTGATGTAAGTTCAGACCCACCATCACTAGGATCTTCATTTGAAAACCTTCATTTACTTTCAGATAGTGATGAAGATGTTGTTTGTATAACAACTGTGAGTACACCACTGGATTTAAATATTAATTCAAGCCCTTTAGTATCAACCCCGTTTTTTCCTGGCTCAGTTTCACGATCTATACTAGCGTCAGATTCAGTACCAACTGCTTTAGATTGTAAAATCGAGCAAACAGAACATCAAAGCATCAAGGATGCAAAAACATCGTCACTCAACACTCCGCAATTTTCACCATTATCAATTCGAAGTAATTATAACATTGCATCTCCTTCTGGTGGTACTCGATCGAAGAAAAAAACCAAAGTTGTTGTTAAAAAGACACTAAAACGTGCACAGCGATTAGATACAAAATGGACTTGTGCGAAATCATTTAAAGGTAGAGCAGATATTCAAGACAAAGAAATTCCACCATCACTGAAAACTAGTTCACCTTTAGAGTACTTTAAGATGTTCTTTAGCGATGACCTCATAGAATTGATAGTCCAGCAAACTAATTTGTATCACATGCAAACAAAAAGCACACCACTAAGTGTCACACCTGATGAAGTAAGGGATTTTATTGCAATCCATCTATTGATGGGTATAGTAAACTTGCCTGCCTACACGGATTATTGGTCTAAAAAGCTACGTTACAATAAAGTTGCTGACATGATGCCGTTGAAAAGATTCCAGCAAATTCGACGATATTTACACTTTGCAGATAATTTACTAGATGATGGAGACCGATACTTCAAAGTTCGACACATCTTAGAAAGTATTCGTCAAAATTGTCTAAAAATCGAAGAGGAAATTCGTTTTAGCATAGATGAGATGATGGTACCTTATAAAGGTACACGAGCTGGTACACGTAAACAATACATTAAAAACAAACCTCGTAAATGGGGTTTTAAAATCTTCGTTCGCGCAGGCGTATCCGGTATTATTTATGACTTTTTGGTGTACGGCGGTGAAGATACTTTTCGTTATCACGACTTTACGGAAGAAGAAAATGGCATGGGCTTAGGTGCAAAAGTAGTATTAGCTTTGTCCAAGACAATCAAGCAACAAGCTGGTTCGGTGCTGTACTTTGACAATTTTTTTACGTCTCTTGAATTGTTGAAGCATTTGAGGAATGAGTATGGTATCTTTGCTTTAGGGACAATAAGGCAAAATAGACTTCGAGGGGCTTCAGCTAAACTGCCGACTGATAACATCTTGAAAAAACAAGGCCGTGGATCTAGTGCTCAGGTTGTTTCTAATGAATGCAAAATAGCAGTTGTCAAATGGTTCGACAATAAATGTGTCACAGTGGCAAGCACGTACACTGACTCGCAACCATTGCAACAAGTGTTACGATACTGCAAGAAAACAAAAAGCAGAGTTCCTGTTAAATGTCCCAACATTGTAAAAGATTATAACGGCAGTATGGGGGGTGTAGACCTAGCCGACATGCTTGTTGCACTTTACCGAACTGAAATGCGAGCTCACCGTTGGTATATACCTTTATTCTCACAGCTTCTTGACATATGTGTCAATAATGCATGGCTCATCTATCGTCGTGAAAGTAAAGAAACAAAGCATATGAAACTCAAAGATTTTCGAGGTGCTATAAGTAGCGAACTTACCACATTTCAAAGAGCAAGAGAGCCTAATAAATCTAGAGGTGCCTTTTTTGTCACACCCCAAACATCTGACTACGCCCGATTTGATCAAATTGGGCACATGCCATCTTTTGCAAGTAAAGGAAGGTGCAAGAAGTGCATAAGAAGACAGACCAAATTCATCTGTGTAAAATGTAATGTGCGCCTTTGTTTGGTAGAAGGCCGTAACTGCTTTTATGATTATCACACTAAGTCTAAATGACTGTTTTATTTTTATGATTATATATTTAACGTCATAGGATGCTTTTATTTCGAAGTTAAAGGTAAAGTTATCGATAACCGATACCTTTATGGCTGATCTCTTATTAATTATTGATTACATTTTCTGTTTCTAATAATTAGTTGTATTTGTTGAATTTTAATTTTGTGATTGTGAAGAAACATAGGTAGAGGATACCTTGATCTAAAAGTACAAAGTTGATATGTTGATAGTTATTGTTATTCTGTAAATTATTTTGTGATCTCTAAATATGTTGTGATAATATAAATAGATAGTTTTTTAAGACATTCCATATAAATAAAGAAAAGTTTCATGGAAAATAAAGCGTGTTTTAATTTACTGCTACACATGGCAATGTATCTTTTAAAGCACATGCTTTTTTGACAGCGTAAAAGTGCGGAGCTAGCAATGTGCATTTAAAAACACATGCTATATGTCCAAAACTATATATGTTATATTTTTTTTAATATTTTTTAAATGTCTTATAGAGCCCCAAGACCCAACATATATAGTTAAAAGAAGGAAAATTAGAAAAAAAAGGTCTTGCCAAGTATAGGGTTAAATTTTGTTTCTATCTCGTTCTGGCATTAGCCAGACGAAGTTATATTATTTTCATTTAAAGAGAAACGTGGTCTAGAACCAAGAAAAAAACTCTAAAAATCGTAGTTTTCTTGAAGACAGAGTAACTACTGAATTATCAAATTGACAGATACGTTTGTTGTAAGATAATAAGCGGTTTTGGTCCCCTAAATAGACACCGAGAACTTTACCAATCTTTTAACATGGGGACAGCAGCGTACATGTGTTGGTACTAATGATTTTGTTAATGCAAGCATTCCGTTACGAATTCAGGCTGAGCTCAGTCCTGAGCTTTAAAACAAGGTTGATAAGAATCATTATACTATGACGTTAAAATTTTATGATACTCGAAAATTTTAATTTACGAGCATGCAAAACTTAAACAACGGGTGAGTTAATATAGTTTTCTTCTAGCAGAGCTTCTTTCCGAAGCTCGCCAAACAGCCCGGTTACGCGCTGTGTCAACCAATAGAGTTAGTACAGCTAATAGAAAGTTATATATATAGTGGTGGTATACTGTAAGAACATGAAGTGTAGCTATTCTATTTTAACAAGGACTAAGGGTTCATTAGTCAAACACTCAAATTAGACGTGAAGACTGATATGAACACACCAACAGATTTTCACCATCTCTGAAATAAGATTACATAACACCGATAGTTCGAACGAGTTATGAAAATAGTGAGGCATTAATATAAGTGTAGTAATTTAACTTACTATAATTTAAGAAAATTTCATAACAATGCGTATTATGGTAATATTGCGTGGCTAGGATGGTGGTAATCGATTTTTCACTATTTTCTTAACGCGAATGAGCTATAGACATTTTTTGCAGACTGAAAACTGCACATACATAAAAAAATCATGCGTGCTAAAAACTTGTTTCTTCATAACGTCTATATGCTTCTGTGAAAATGGATAAACATAGATATATTTCCACAGAAGGAAGTGATATTTCAAAAAAGACAACCTAATTTCATACGTAACTACATCTGTTGGTACTTTCGACGTAGCCAATGAAAAATTTCCACTAGACACAATAAATACGGTCCATATATTTGCAGACTCATAAATACTTCGACTCGAATACTACGCCATTATTCTATCTTATCTATACTTTCTCAATGTGTGAAAACACTTTTCCATCAAAAAACACTCTTCTTGTCCATAGAAAATGAGTCCGTCAACGGGACATCAAAAAATGGTCCTTCGAGCCGGATAAACCATTGAATGCAAAGTCTTTTGTTATAGGTTCATAGAGATAATGTAGATTGAGGCGCCAAGGCTAGTTTTGGACGCTAGGTGGCCTGGGCAGCGGCGGGTACTGTCGGAATTGCGGGTACCGGCGCAGGTGATAACGCCGGGGAGTCTCGTAATGCTGTATGTCTTCGGAGGAGCTCAGTTACTGTAATAGCCACTTGTACAGTCCCCTTTCCTTCCAACACGTCTGCGGCGCAGCACATCAGCTTCTGAATAAAAAAAGCATTCATGAACTCGGATGATTTCGGTGCGGTGTGTATGTATATATATATATATATATATATATATATATATATATATATATATATATATGCGTGTGTGTGTGTGTGTGTGTGTAACTATATCCACTATAAATAGTATATATTAATGTTTACTTTGTTCTAGTAGAAATAAATTTAACATATTTATTATATGATCTAAATATCTAAATATGAGTCCCAGTGTGACGTAATATTCAAGCGGTTCGCTCGCTCGCACAGTCGGCAGCAAGGAGAGTTTAATTGAATAGAATAGAGAAAAAATATTGCTGTAATATATTCATTTTTTGGTCTTCAAATTCTGTGCAACTCCGAAACATTCAACTGATTTCATAGTATGCAATAATTCAAATAATCACAATATCTTTAATACATATTGGACTACGAGTGCGTTGTTCTTGTGTATTGTCAGACATTATAAGGTCTCACGCATTTTAAAATAATCGATGCATTGATATAATCTCTTCATATATATTATTAATTTTCTACAGAGAATACAGAAAGCGAAATTTTTGTCGGCGGAATATAGCAAATTATACATGCTGTTTATTGTTTAGTGAAAAATCTAAATTTGTAACTATTCTTCATGATGGTGTCATTTAAATCTATCATCAAAAATATTTGAACTGCATTAAATTAACAGCTCTCATAATATAACTGGCCTTTTTTATAGCAAACTATTGTAAAAGGATAATTTACATTTAATAAAATAGTATTAGCACTGTCAGATAGGCTTCGGAATAAAAAACCGCTCAGGTATTATTAAATTCAATAAAAAATTAAAGTCGATATCCTGTTAGTGACAATTTTAGATGTCTGTCTATAAAATTAAATGAGTTAGCAAACCCAAACAACGTGAGACCAATTATGAATAACGTGTGACAGTAAAAAAAAATAGCATTTAAAGGAAAATTTACGAAAATCCAGAGTAACGAAATTATGATTAAAAATCTATCCCTATCATAAAATGTATGCATCTTTTGGTAATTCCCTTACAAATGTCTCTTATTAATCTGATATCTTTATTTTAACTTCATCATAAGTTATAACTTAAACTGAAGAATCAATAAAAATGTCTGGTTTTAGTTTATTCGAACTTTTATTCGGAACATATCTAAGCCGATTTTGACAAAACTTATACAGTTAGATAAAAGACCATTGCAAGGAGTGTTAAACTATAATACCCTTTAGTAGTAGATAAAAAAAAACAAACTTGTTAAGTAATATTGAATATTTTATAATGGGAAGAGCGAGTCCTTCTGACACAGGTTTTATACTAAACAGAAGGTACTTAGGCCTTATCAGATACTGTAATATGTGAACAAATAAATTTTCATTTCATTTCATTTATCATATCCAGTGAAACGGACTAACAGTAACAGGGCACGGGCTAAGTCGCGAGTCACTGCCGGTGTTCATTAAAACAAATGCATTGCCAATAAGAAATTTAATTTTAAGTAGAGAAAAAAACATCGAAGTAAGTACATACAAAAAAAAACATTTCGTTAACCTGTCAGCCGAAAAAAAAATGCAAACCAACACATTGCTTACAATAGGCATAACCAGAGAAATCTTAGCAAACTAATTCTTTGAAACTTATCGCAAGTATATTTAAGTAGAACATTACAAATCAACCTTACCCTAGTGAAAGCAATCAAGTAACAGAAAATAATCTTTAATTTATATTATATGAAAAAAAAAAAACATTTAATTTAATCGTAGTGGAATAGATTGGCAGACTGGTTTTAATGCCCAACCCCAATCGGCAAGAAATATACAAATTAAATAATTTTAAAGCCAATTAAACAACCAATGAGCCGTCCCGCGGCATTTCTTTTCTATTTTAATAATTCAAAAATTAACGGTGACAAGATGTGATTTCGTGATCGTTGATGTGGCATTCAAGATGACGCTCAAAAAATAACAGGCAATCTTTAAATAAGGCGGAATATGCTAGTGGAAGTGCCAAGTTATTTGTACACAAATCTCTAAACTAAAGACAGATCTAAAAGTACCACTTTAGGCAACTTCGTACCTAAACATAGATAATGAGTTTCAACGCAAACATTATACCAAAATTTTAACAACACTCGTTATGTCACTTGGGGTCAGCTGATATAATCACATAAAACCCCAAACAAAGAAAAGCATTCCACAAAATCATTAAAACCAGTCACATAACACATATACTACCCAAGCACCAAATACGAATTGTATATATGAATAAATTATATAAGTATATATTAAACTATGTCTTAACGTGTACTTAAGTAATTATATAAAAATGTTGTACTTGCAAATTTAAAGCTCAAAAATAATGCAAAGTTTCCAAAAATCTTTAGGTAATACGTTAGATAATAGAAAAATACGAAACGCGAAACGTGATGATTACTTATTCTGTAAACTGATATAAAAAAGCAACTGTAATTCGAAACTACTATTGAAGTTGTACATTTGTTGTGCTTATTATTTGTGGAGACAAAAAATCTAATTGTATGTCTGTGTACATTACGAGTTTGAAAAACAATTCATAAACGCCTCATAAATCTTAAACTTAAAGTTTATAATGTTATACAAAGAACATGTTCTTCAAACTTGAGGTAAAATGTAAGTAAACACACGCACGCCATCAAACAAAAAAAATATCAAAAATCAATCTAAAGTACAATTATAATATATCAATAATACACAATTTATTATTACATTAAATGCATTAGTATCAAGCAAAACTAGAAATAAGATCACATCTTGAAAAGAAAACAAAGACAAAACATTCTCCCATACATAGAATTAAATAGAATTTATATTCATTATTATAGTATAGATAAACACATCTTTGGAATGCTTTTTAAATTACATTAGCTTATTGCAGTCTGTAATGAAAAATAGACAAAATCTTAATCAGAATACATTACAACTTAAATTGCATTTACATAAAAGCAAAGATTTAAAACGTTAATTTCTGTTGCTTCACACGGTTCGTCTATTTTACTCACTTGTCTTGTAAAGCAAGCAACCTTTTCCTTACCTCTTATCTCATGATATATATTTTTTAAACGCTTGTTTTTATAATTTTTTTAATTTTTTATTCACCACTAGTTAGCCCTTGACTGCATCTCACCTGTTGGTAAGTGACGATGCGGTCTAAGATGGTAGCGGGCTAACCTGTTAGGGGTATGGTAAACTCATACTCCTAATTGGTTTCTACACGACATCGTGCCGGAACGCTAAATCGCTTGGCGACACATCTTTGTCGGTAGGGTGGTAACCAGCCACGGCCGAAGCCTCCCACCAGACCAGACTCGAGCCGGGAATCGAACCCAGGACCTCCGACTTTAAAATGCAACAGCGCACACGCTGCGCCACGGAGGTCGTCAAAATTGTTCTGTTTCTATTTAGATACTTAAGAGTGTAGAGAAAATCGTTTAATTTATAAGACAAGTAAGTGAAAATGGTGTATACATATATAACGATAAACATAAGCATACTACTCGATTTCAGGATATATTACTATTGAAATATGTATTTGCAAAAAAAGCATTAAATCGACTTAATAATTATTAAAGAGATTTCTAAAATAAAGTTGTTAATAATTACTAAGAAGTATATAAAAAAAAACATATTTTATATCCTGTATTTTGTATTTTTATTACTATAAATGCAAACTTCATTTAATTAGTTGGCAGCACATTAAGTTGGCTTTTTTAGGAATACATGTTATCATTATAGTTTATTATGTAAAACTTGTCTTTTTAATAAATCTTTTATTCAATAGTTATGTGAAAAAGCCTCGAAATATAGTCTAAATCTATACCACTAATTTCTATTGAAACCGTCTACGACCTACTTAAAATTAACACAGAATCGTTAAATTGACAGGATTTAAGACGTATAGTCGTTTTAATAATATTTGAAACTGCCTTGGAATTACTTGTGTCCCGTCCGTTCAACTTAACGTGACGCGCGGAAGGTTATAAAAGTTCCTATATTCATTTCGTCCCTTTATTAGGGTCGTTATTATATTTTGTTAAGTGGACGTTCTTTACTCGCTTTTGGTATAACTAAATAATTCTTATTTACAGTTACACTAATTTAAGAGCAGAAACAAAACTTAGTTTATAAATGTGTACAGTGTATAAATCCACTTTGACATAGACCCATAGACAGTTTTGACTATAGCGTCTCAATTTATGATCCCAATTATTTTACCGAACACTTGAACGTTGAACGAAGAACCAAGGACGTTGAACTGGTTTTGAGTAAAATAATTACTATATATTATAATAAGTGGCGTAGGCGTAAAACGGTCCCAAAATTAATCCTAAACGTTACGCGTTTGCGCTAAAAATACAATAACGATATGAAATTTCGATTAAGGCATACAATTCTTATCATATAAGAAATTTATTCGACTGGGTATAATATAAGACTAATTTAATTCGTATAATATAATACGCTAATAGCTCAAACTACCGATCCCCATACTAATATTATGTCGATAAAAACTATGCACCAGTATTTCATGTGAGATTGTACTTTCAAACTTGTATTATTAAATAATTTAAATGGTATGAAAATGAAGGCACAGAGCTTCATAGAAACACGAATATATTAAAATACGAAATCTAACGAACTTTTATTAAGGTTTTTCCTTGAAGTTAAACGTTTACTAATTGCAGCTTAGCACTGAATTACCAGTTTTCAAAAATATTTCGTAAACCCATCGAGAGTGTGTGGCATAATGTTTCCCCAGATGAAATAACGTGTTGGAATACGTTCAAGAGTTAAAATGTCAAAAGGTATCGTATAAATATAGATTGATGGGTTATTGGGAATATTACGCAAGACATGATTTCGTAGTCATGTTTTCCTCACTTATGGACACTGAGCGAGATAGTACCTTGTGGTAATAATTACAAATCTCCAAACGGGACTATTTTTTTACATATCTCATCATGGAAAGAAGACGTACCACAAAGTTATGATTTTGAAACTGGTAATATAATTAATAACAAAGGTAAGATGTACCCTTATAATATTTGAGACCTTCAGCCAATTATGGTATGCCTGAAGAATATATCGGACAAAGATATCATCAATACACAATAGTCCTAATGATTTCCTAAATAATAATTCGAAGTTATTTAGATTGCAAAATAAATAGCTGAAAGCAAACTAATTTAAGCTAGTTTAGCTGCAGATATTTCCGCTAAAAGCTGCCAATTTTTAATATAAACCTAGCCTATTATTTTTACAGCCTAAAAACTAATTTCAAACAGATTTTATGCGTGATAAATTTTGAAAATATTAACTGTTACAATAAATAAACAGTTGCAAAGGATTTAATAAACATTCTGATGTAATTTACACGTAAAATTTAACTCCAGTTGCATACTGGATACAACAATGTACGAAATGTACGTAGGTAGTACGGAATAATTTTCTTGGCATCATTGACTATATTTTTACATGAATAAAATCTTTATTTCTGAATTTGCTATGTTAAAATAATCCTAAGATGCAGTTGTAAGAATAACAGTGATATGTTTACAAAAAGAGAACAATCTAAATCTAAATTCCCAATCAAATTAAATTGTATAAAAACGTAGCGCAAATTAAAACAAACAAAACCCTTAATAAGCTGAGATCTCGTGGAATAAGAGATATTATAATCTATCAAATAAAATATTTTTCAAAACCAATACATTCAATAAACAACAGTCGCAATTACAATAAAAAAATTATGAACCATTAAGTTTGATTGGATTGATCCTCTAACATAAACAAATTAATATAAAAAAATACAAGAATGTGGGGGTTGAAAGAAAATTTGTGTAAGAAAATCATTACCATTAATTGGAATAAAATCATGTTGATAAGAAAAAGTTAAAAAGACTAAATTAGGCTTAAAAATTGTAATTTAGATGATATGAAGAATGGAATTCGGAAGACTACGATATATACTTTAACGTTTTATTTTTGTTGTATTCCATAAAGCGTCAATATAATATAATAATATTCTATTATAATAATATAAGGCAAACACTTTAATTTTATGCAACTTTCAGAATTTTTTCAATTTCTTTCGGCTTTTGGAAAAGGGAGTGGGCAGGTTAAGTTGCCAAGCGGTACCATGGAATAATTAAAAAAAAAACTATGCTTTACTTGTAATAAACACATTACAAAGAACACTCTAAGGCATTCGGCATCAAATTCCTCGTATCAATCTTAACGTGCTTTTGGTCTATAAAACATATAACTAATACAAGCGAACATTTATTAACGCTTTTTTGTATAATATTTTATATAGTTCAGTTGTTTGTCAGTAATTACGTGCTGTCATTATATAAATGTATTTTTTTTAAATAAATAAGTCATAAACTTATAATACTTTCAATACAATTATAATAAGTTATAACAGCTATACTTAATTTGATACACTATCTCGTTTAAAAATATTTTCTCTTTGCGTAAACTTGTATTAGTTATACACTGACTTTGGAACTCCTTTATCATTTCAATCGCCTAACATACTTTGTTTAAATATAACAAAATAATTGAATATTTTATTCGGAAAACTATACAATTCCTCCTTTCAATACTATCAATTTCCTTTTATCAGTCTCAACAATCAAAAAGAAAAACGGCACTTTTTAGCATCTATTCCAAAAACTACTTTAAAAACAGCTTCAACTGTTTTTGATTGGCGTGAGCGCGGTTATCTCATCCTATACCCACCTATATTTAGTCATAACGCATCCTTTGTATAACGCGAACTGAGTACCGAGTGTGCGATTACCTACTCATTCGATAGCGTGAAAGTCAACGACGAACAGTTGTGTAACAGATGGCGCTCTATAGATTCTATAGAAATTTAAGTTAACTTTCACGATACCGAATAAGTAGAAAACTCTCGCAGTCCGCACTCTGACAGGTAAAACTGTTCGGGCATACACCAACCAAACGTATACGTAAAAAGCCCGTATCTCATCAAAATACTGAGTGTTACGATCGTTTGCGTAAATGAGAATATGAAAATATATTTTTATATGAAGAAGCTGAAAAGGCAGATTTACTACCGACGGAATTATTAATTATTTTTGGATGATTTTGGTATTATAAAGATTCTACTGGTAGGAAGTAAGTACCTACGGATACTTTGTGCGTTAGAAGATTTATTGAATAATATAGTACAATACTATTAAAAATGTGACTTATAAATTTTAAAGTGCCGGTTTCCTTTTATTTTTAGCAATAGCCTCAATTACATTTCAATCACAGTTTGACTGTTACGTTATAAGGCAATTTGTGCATTAAATCGAAAACAGTGTATTTCAATTTCATAATAACAACTACCGAATAACCGCTAAAACCTAATTCATACATGAATCTAAAAACTAATGTTCATTTTAAATAGTATACATATATAAATTTATTGGATTTAAATTTTATAACCAAGATCAGATTTAAGGAGCTGTTGAGCGCAACTAATTTAAAAAAGATATTCTTATCTGTGAATATTATAATAATAATAATGTTATTACAATATCATATTGCCCTGGTGCGTTCAACGAACGGTGACGGTCCGAATGGACAAATCAGATTATACAGAGGTGATATTATAAAATTGTCACGTCATCACTCAATAATCTGATCGTTCATACTTGATATCTTCTCTCCCTAACAATGTTACTTTTCCTCATACGCTCCCTATATATGATCTTCAATAATGATTTATTAAGTGCATAAGTAATCATAATAAAAGCAATTCAAATCCATTAAAAATATAAAAATGTTCTTCTACGCAAATTCTTAACATTAATTCTTGGAAGTACAATAATCCGTCTACAATGGATACAAAATAAGTAAGATGGCCGACACGATAAAACTCCCGAGGCAAAGACACGTGTAGAAAATCCTATTCTCCCGTTCAGTGGCAGTTTCAACTCTCACTGCCATATCATTACTATAATTCGCTTGTATATCGAGATTCATCTTGCCCCTATCGTACCGTTCCGTGTCCACATCCTCGTTCAACTCGACCGAATCCACCGCATTTACCGAATCTACGGGAAAATCCACTTCATCAGTGTCGTGGATTTCGAAATTGCCGCTTTTCAAAATCCCGTCTCCTTTGCAGAATGGCGTCACGAATTGTATCCTATTATTATGGTAGTAAGGTCCACGGATTCTCAACTCGTTGCTGTAAACTGGGGAGTACTGAAGGTTTTGCAGTTCGGTGTTATTATTTTCGTAGTTCAGCTGGTATTCATCGGATTCGTCGAAAGTGTAGTTTTGGTTGTCGAAATTGAAGTTGCTTATGTACCTGTCGTCGCTGTATCTACTTCTCACTTGATATGACTGCTGGTTGTAGTTGAGTTCTAGGGAGTCGACTTCCGCGTCCGCGGAATCATTCGGGGGGTAGTTGTCAAGGTTATCATGGTTTTGGGTGTACGGGTCTGGTTGGATATCCTTTGGCGAGCGGTGCGTATGTTCCAGTAGCGCTTGTATGGTGCCGGCGAGGGCGGCTAGGCTCTGTGCCGCGGATTCGCCCAGTATCTCATCGGGCGAGCAGATGTCTTCCTGGAACACACGCCATCCGTCTCTTAGTTTCACATAGTACAGTTTCGCTCGCGAAAGGATATCTAAACAAGCCCTGCAACACTCGAAATGCATATCGGTTCGGTTAGGATATAGAATGATCGATCAATAATATACTTGATGTTTTGTCGGTAGTCAGCGTGTCCGTGAAAAACAAGCATTCAATCACGAATTTGGTTTCTATTTGCTTAGTTTGCAGGTGCAAAAAGCCAGTGTTTTACTCCCAAAAACTTATTATAGGTAAGGAAAATAAATATTATAAATTAGATTCAACATTTAAAAAAATCAAAGGAATATAGGCAATAAAAAACCAAAACCGAACACTTCTGTTGCTAGATTTTGTATAGCATTGCATATATAGTACATTATTGATCAAAACATACGGGTACTTATATCGATTATACAGTTATAGTAGTTTCTAAATAAACTGTATGATAGTGGTACAAAGTTAATTTCAGTACCCTCAGAACACGTATGGTGTGGTTTATTAGTTAAATTGCATAAATCCGTAAGTTGTCTAGCCCTACGAAATCAGGCCGTAACAGGCAACTTTTCGAAAGGCGCGAAAGACCTGTTCTTTTGAATACGAACTGAAATAGTAAAGCGCAGAAATCGCGGAATTGTAATCAATACAAATTAAACAGAAAAACATTTGCCCAGGAAGTTTTTCATGTAAGTGTACCTATTTAAGGTATAAAATGTAAATCGATTTAACGATAACGAAAAAATCTCAAATAATTTAGTCAGGAAATGTTAGACCAGTAATAAATAAATATAAAACAGTTCAAACTCACCTCTTCAACACCAATTTTTCGACACGCCTCTAAGAAATTGTCCACGTTTCGTCTGCACCGCGCCATTGTTAACTTAGGCTGTAAATATAGTAAACATTTTTCAATTAACACCAAATGTTACCAAATCAGAGGTCGGCGGTTCGAATCCGGGCACACACCTCTAACTGAGTTATGTGCATTTTTAAACAATTAAAATATCACTTGCTTCAACGGTGAAGAAAAACAGCGTGAGGAAACCTGCACGCCTGAGAGTTCTCCAGAATGTTCTCAAAGGCGTGTTAAGTCTGCCAATCCGCGCATGGCCAGCGTGGTGGACTACGGCCAAACTCTTCTCATATTGAGAGGAGACCCGTGCTCTGTAGTGAGCCGGTAATGGGTTATTCATGATGATGATGATGTTACCAAATTGAAAAAAAAAATTCTTGACTCTCGTGCTAAGTTACAAAATAATCACAGATCTATATTAATCATTAAAATTAGATTTGGTTTGTAGCAACTCACTAAGCCAAATTATACCACTATACTAGAATTTTATGGCTATATTTAGAACCGGAACAAAGTCCAACTTAATTCGCCTCCCGGTCTTTCCCATATTCTAATCCATAAAACCTTATGATTTCCTGTAGGCCTGTGTAACATTAATAGGCCGAATGATGAGGCCGAATTGATAAACTGCTTTATAGGTAGTTTCTTTATAGCACAGGCTGCCGAAATAGTCTAGTTTAAAGATTTGTTAAAAGAAAAATAATAGCCATTTTATGGGCTTTACTAAAAACCCTTAGAGCGCGATATTACGGGAGTTATAAGTACTGTCCAAGACACGGGCTTTACCCATATTCAGGCTTCAACTGAAAACATTAGGGTATCTATCTACCTTACGTTAAATGGCATGTATAATATATCGCACCAAATAAAAAACTGTTTCTCTCTTTCTTTCAAATACCTGAGCAGGCGATGGAACGTGCACGGAGGCGACCGATCGCGGCCGAACGTGATTGGCGAGATGGCATAACACTACTCCATCCGCTAAAACTGGCGCTAGCTGATCTGGTAAGGACATTTTTAGTCGCGACTCGATAATCTGCAACATAAATCCAAGTTTGGGATTTAATTAATTAAGATATACGTTACATAGTTAGGTTACCACAAATAAACGTGGCAAAACATCAGAACAGTTAAGCAGTGTTTTGTCACGCTTTAACTGACAGCACCTATCAAAATATTGCATAGCTTTTTCCAGTTTATACCACGATTATTTCTAATGCTGTTACAATTTATTTTATTACAATACATCATCCAGTGTGATGGTACTCGTATATTCAATTTGTTTTAAGAATATGATATCATAATTTGAACCAAGGGAATTAAATCCAGCATTTTTGGAGAGCCTTTGCCACACGTCGTTTATATGTGCTAAATTTTTGATGAATAACATTTTACTTCTCTGGCTGTCCGAAGTACGCACAAAAGGTAATTCAAAATGGCCCGTATGTGTAACATGCGCGGTCAAATACTTTATCAATATACTAACAATTAAGCTGGTGAGCTTGTTTTTGTTTTATCGCGCTAATCTCCAGAACAAGAAGAATTTTTTATTGTGCAATTAATGTTCCAATTCTAGGAAAAAGTTGAATACTCATCAGAGGTGAGGAATTAGTAACTTACCCATCAAGTGTCAGTAGTTTAATATAACTTGATTAATATAATAGTCTTGTTTTTAAAAATTTATGCAGTGTACTCCTTACGCGGAATAAACCAACCATTGGGGTTTTAAACACTTAACATTCGTTTTCGCGTTACAATAGATTGAAAAGGTAAACTCGTAGAAGTCCCTGAGTAATGGACGGTTTAAGTTATAATAAGATTTCTTGAAGCTCAGGTTTACAAGAATCGTTCGTTCCAGGAATAAATGCTTTAGCAAAATCAAAATATCTCAATATTTCTTACCGCTCTCAGCTGTTGCAACAGCTCAGACTCCTCCTTCTGCTTATCGAACTCCCTCTTCATAGTGAAGCTGAGTTTATCAGGCGGGCCGTCTTTGTTCCACGCGAGCTTCCCCGTGGGTTTCGCACCAGCACCTTTCAAGTACGACACCGTTGTCGTTAACAGTTTAGCATCATTTACAGTTCGAGGTATGTTTGATTTGAGACTACTGTATCCGAGTGTATTTGTTGGTGATTTTGTAGGAGAAGTTGGTTTCGTGTAAGTCTCCGAACCATTCACTCTGGTGTAATCGATGTTCCCGTTGACTGAGGAGTACATTTTGTTGACGTTTCTCGATGGTACGACTTTTTGGACGGGTCGTTTTGTTTCCTCGGGCTTTTCGGCGTTGCCGTTTTGCGTTTGAAATCGTCTCGGTGTAGAATGGAGTATGGGCGAACTTGGTGCGTTTGGGGAGTTAGAACTAGATGAGACAGGGTTAGACAGTGATCGGTTGTAAGGTGATACGTTACTATAGCCGTTGATTGGAGAGTGCGGGGACTTCTGGAAGTGGATAGGGCTCTGGGAGTGAGGAGAGGAATCCAATTCAGGAGAGGGTTGGTCAGTTCGGGGTCTGTAGACGTCCTGTTGACGCTGCTGTCTTAAGGCTTCTTTGTATTGTCTGTAATACCAAATAATACTGATTAGTCATAATATATATACAGCATTAAAACTGTATTTCTGCGCTTTATTTATTATTGTAAATGCGATAAGTTTCTTGTTAATACTTAAGCATGTTATTGTTAAGCATGGTATTGTTTGCTATCATTGTATATACAAATTGAGAAATTTATTATAATTTACCACAACTACAATAAACTTCAAGAATTAATCACAATCATTAAAAAGCAAAGTTACAAAACGGTGTTAGCATAGGCAATAAAATAATAGTCATTATTTAGTATGATGAAATTAATAAATTTGTTAAGATAAACAAAACTACATGAACTTTAGAGAAAAAATATTTCACTCTTGGTTTATTGATAATTCTTTTTTTTTATTCAGGTTCACATACTGAGCTGAGGGTTGAATTAGTTTCATTTAACCTTCAATATATAATGGTTAAAGACTCAAACGTGTTTTCAAGCTCAATATATTTTTACAACAAACACAAGGTTTACTTACATAAGTTTGGTGTGATTTTAAAAACTAAAACAAATCATGCAAAAGCATAAATCCATTACAATACATATAGAATTAGTGCCATTATTATGCCAGTGATTGTGTATGAGGCCATATTAATTAGAATGCGCGTTGAATTATATGAGAGTCCATACAATTATTTGTATTCTCCTCGTTATATTTTGTCTGATTAAGTAATTAATATACTTTATCTATTGTATCCCTTAAAAGGTACTTCTGCTTTCCATTCGTTATGTTATATATATATTTCAATTTGTAATGTATGATTTAGGGCATTGACAAGTCACATAAATTGTGAGTTCAAAATTTCGTTGCAAAGTAATGTTCTGCAAAATTTAAGATTCATAAATTTAAAAACTTACATTTCCCGTTTCCCAGTTATTTAAACAATTTATATATTATTTTTTAAATGACAAATCAATACAAAGTTGTGTATTTTAATTTGTATAAAAAACAAAAGTTTTTTTTAAATTAACAATAAAAAGTGCTGTATCTAAAAAGTTTTAAGTAATAGTTAAGCGGTTGTTGTTAAATAATGACTGTTAATCTCTCAGTAATTTAACTGTCTAGACATCATTTACAGGTATGCGTGTGCGTGTGAACGTGTGTGTAAATTATTGTTCTAATAATTTTTTAAGCGCCTCAACATTTTCTTCCGTTAGAAGATAAATATAGATGCAAACCCAGCTGATGTGCTTGTAATGGTAATCACATCGTATTTTTATGACAATTTTGTATAGTTATTACTCCCAAAGAATCCAACCAGATCAGGCAAATGATGATGAACAAAAGTTATACTTTTTAATTTTTTTCAACGCGCAATCTACTGAACGCTGATATAATGTACCTGTAGGTTTGTTGATGGGCTAATTTACTCTTATCGTCGCCATTGGAAATGGTCCCTTCGGGTGATATACGGAGGCTGAAAGGGACAACACCGGGGTTAATAAAATAGGGGGGGCGGGTGATGAAGGAACGATGATTTGATGAAAGAGCCACAACTGTTGGTATTACCTCTGCATCGGCCATCGAGAAATTAATGTTAAGAAAAATAAAAGCATCTATTAGATTAAACTACAAGATTATACTCAATATTTTTGCCCTTTATTCATAAAAATTTAATATTTTATAAAACTCTTCACTTTTGATGCCATTTTAAATTCAATAATAAGCCCTAAACATCTTCTTTCTAATTTTGGTCACAGTTTTCATAGAACGGAGGGATTTTGAGCTTACATCCACCATCATGCCTAATAGGGCTTGATAGGTTTTTGCGTGTGTTATCACATATAAGTGATAGAATCGGGACAGACTTTACGTGTTCTCCGAAGCATGGAATAGCCAACGCCCGTAACTCATTCCGGGCTGCTAATGAGAATTTCTTGACATTACATACCGTACATTTCAGTCCCAATTTTTTTTTTGGCTGAATCCCTGAATCTTACAAATAACCCCGGCCCAACCCCTGAATCGATAATAATACCTCGTGTTCCTTAGTTAGGCATGCCAACTACTAAACTAACGAGGCAGTTAAGTAGATAGGAGATCTATAGAATATTTTAAATATTTATGAATAAGAGGGCCATAATTATATACTATCTGTGAAACCAGCAAGCGTTACAAAACGCCTAGGTCCTTAAATTTTTTCAAAATTTTAAATACTTTTTAAATAAATAATTTTTTTTTTGTTTAATTTGTTATTATATAATATTATGATAGATATTAACTTTGTAACGCTTTATGATATTAATAAACCCCCATAAAGATCAAAAACACCATCTAGTCATCTATTAACTAAATCTAAAAAAATCAGAAAAAATCAAATCCTATTGACAACCCGCGTACGTAAATTTTATAAACAAACACATATTATGTTCAAAATAAAAATCATGTGTAGAAAATCCTAGAATAGTTCAGTGAATCTACTTAGTTTTCAAATCGTGTAATTTCTAGTAATGGGGCTAGTATTTTTGAGATGAGCAGTCAAATATTCATATCTTCTAAAATATTCATTATTCTCAGGTAGCGATCCTAACAGAGATTAAAGTCTTAAAGCAATGTGCTGGGAAAAATACAACTAATTTAATCGACACACAAAGTTTTGTAAAAATTTGCTTTAATCGAACCGTAAAAATTATACTGTATTCTTAGTACATGTCCGAAAAATGTTATTCATTATACATATATTAAATCGTATGAAAACGTACGAAACCTAGATTTTATTTGCAAAACCTAGGACGATTGCATGCATATCCGAATACAAACACACACCTCGAATCCAAAATCTGTCTTAATTTCAAATTGTTCAGTCTTTTCCAAACGTCCTTAAGTTTTCGCGTAGACTTGATGCGTATAATTGTCCTTCGACATATGTTTACGACGCAAATTGTCAAGAAACTCCAATTCCCGAGCATCATTCGAATATATTATCATATGTGTATATTGACTGGTAAGATAATAATAATATTTGTAATTGTAATGTCATTATATATGTATGTAATCAATATAAGTCAATATATTATATCAAAATGACTTCTTCAACAAAAAGTTTGCTTCTAGACCTTCCGTAGAACCGTCGATATTACTCCTTTTTCACTACCTTATGAAATTCATCTGCATATGCTAAATTAATTTATATTATAGCTGCTGATCTCAAACATACTTTGCATGAAAATAAATCAATTTTTAAATCATAATATATCTAGAATATTCTACATACCCCGTGAGTATAGGCGTGAGTGGGGCTAGAGGGGTCTCACTGGAGAGAGATTGTGTGCGAGACAGAGCAGCACCGGGAGACAGGGTCGAAGGTGTACTTGGTGTTGATCTCCCCGACCCTCCGCCTGCTTCACCGGCCGCTGTAAACACATTTTTTTTTTATAAATATATCAGCAGGCGTGTCTTAGCTGAATTCCATTTAATTACATAAAAAGTCCTTTTATGATATGAAAGGCTTTATTTCGAAGTAAATAAATTTTTTCAACACCATCACCTCACGAATTAAAATAATGGAAAATATATTATATGAAAGCTTCATACGAGTAGATGCCTTTACTAGATTTACATCGATTAAACAATTTCCATTTGATTCGATCATGAACCATGCACAATCTTACTAACTTGCTTAGATAATTTGCGTAGTTGCCTGTAAAAGTCCCGTTAAAATGAACGTGGTAAAATGCGAGGGGTAATCAACGTTTGATGCACGAAACAAAACTGATTTCTACTGAATCGGGACTTTTACAGAGGCAGAAAGAGGGTTTCGAGGTGTGCCTTATGTTAAACGTAAAACGTAATAAAGTTTCTTACCATCATTCGACCACCTCTTGTCAACGCCATCGGTACAATATCCACTGTCGACGACGTGTCTCGGCTTATGCCTCAAACAGTCGATGGTCGCGTTTCCTGAGGTTATATGAGCGCTGTTCGGAGAGCTGATGTATGAACTGTGTTTAGTGGACCGCCTGGTCTCATCCACTCGTCTGTGCGCTGGAAGGGTGTCCTTATTGGCCATGTTTTCCAGGTACTTGAATATGTGCACGCGCCCGCGCATGCAAATCTGTTGGACAAGTAATTTATGGCAATGTAAGACCGAGGGTTCTACTAGATGAGCATCGTAGAGTGGACAACAAACAAGTGCCAGCAATTTAGCTAATTTTTATATTTAAAGTACGAGTATATTCACTTTAATATAAATTTCCGGCCAAATTGGACAACCTCTTTGTATAGAGAGTTAAAGACTTTCTTTTTTTAGAAAATTTATGCCAGCGCGAAGGAGTTATTAACTTCATTCAGCGGCACCAAGAACCTCTAGAATTTAATAATTACCCACATTTGAACTCTTGATGATTTTGTTAACACAATTTAGACGGTAGCAATCAATTTTGTACAAGCATGCTTTGCTATTAATACGGGCGGTCGATGCCTTTCGTGGCATTCTCGCTCGAGACGTCGGACCGTTCGGACCTCTTAGTTATTATCGCAATAAAAGTGTAAACCCTCAAGTTGTCGTTTTAATTACTATGAGTGAAAGTGAACAACGTCACTCTTATTAAATATAACTCCGACGGCGTTAACTCGTCATATAAAATTAACTTAAAACTAGCTAAGAACAAAAGTCAAGGGATCCTTTACTGACCGGTCTATGCCGGTATGAAATTTTTTTAAACTTATTAATCATTTAACCTTTATCCATAGTAATTAGCTAGCTTTGGGTAGAATAAATATAACATATCGGTTTCCTTCAAGATCAAACCAGTGTAACTTCTGTGGCATTACTCAACAATTTTTTGCATTGTGTGCGTGAGGATTTGAACAATGTTCAACATTAAGCTCAAGTAATATTGAATAGTTTTAGCGCGCTAATTGAATGAGTCGATCAATATTTTGGCTCGCCTTTCACTCACTCATAACAATGAGCTACATTAGGCTACTCTGACGTGACACGATACGCCCGTATATTACTGTTTCATGTCAATAACGCTAAACGTGATAAAGTTAAACGTGTCTACTTGCTAATGATAATTATTATGCTCTTTACTAAACGGGCTTCATATTTAGGACACGGTATAGCACGCGATCGTGAGCTGATAATTCGTTCACTTATATTACCTACCACCCTTATTTATTTTATTTATAGCGAAATAAAAAGGCCTAACATTCCTATTGAAGTATTATTACAAACAACAGCCATTGAAGTTATGCATAATTAGGAATAAATAATTCCTCACGACCTCCGTGGCGCGCGCTGTCACATTGTAAAGTTGGAGGTCCTGGGTTCGATTCCTAGCTCGAGTCTGGTTTGGTGGGAGGCTTTGGTCGTGGCTAGTTACCACCCTAGCGACAAAGGCGTGTCGCAAAGCGATTTAGCGTTCCAGCATGATGCCGCGTAGCAACCAGTTAGGAGTACAGGTTAGCCTGCTACCAACTTAGACTGCATCATCACTTACCATCAGGTGAGGTGGCCGTCAAGGGCTAACTTGTAGTGGACAATAAAATAAAAATAAAATGATATGTATGAGGAGTTCTAGTGGACTTCTGTGGAGTCTAAACTATTGAATAGCCCACTTGCATGGAATAGACAGTAAATTTTTACACCTCATATTTGGTTTCAGTATCGAACTGGAGAGGCATACAGGCCTGCCTCTTGTCAAAGCTCTGGAGAACCTGACATTTTGAATCCAATTTGTTTTTAGTACTAATATAGTATAAATAGTTAATAGACAATTAAGCATACTCACTGTGGTAGGTGGAGAAACGAGAGGATTGTTGTCCAAGTTTAAGGTAATGATGGTGCTCATGTTGCGAAGCTCCAGCGGAAGGGAGGATATGCAGTTACAGCTCACGTCCAGGTGTTCAAGTCGGAGGTATGTGATCTCTGATAAAATAACAACATTTTATTATTCTCATTAAAAATAAATGGATTTGTCATCATTATTTTCCGTATACAAATTAGAGCATTTAATTCTCTTACGAACATGTCGCATCTAAGAACGGGATCTCAAGTATCTATCTATACATAAGACCGATCTTCAGTACTAGTTTTTTATTAACCACAAATAAGGGCTGTATGTGTAGGATCAATGTCGTCACGCAATCATTTGAAGGGCAGTACAAAATTTCCATCATCAAATCAACGGTCGTCCTCATGTAGACCGGACTGAATGTCTTTTAATAATGTCTTTTAATCAAATAATCAAATAATATCAAAATGTTGTATGAATGACATAATATTATTTATTATTAGCATAGACAGACATAGGTACAACAGTTTTGACGTAATAACTAAAATTTCCGCAAAGGAATTAATGTAATGTAATACTTATTCAAGACTGCGTTATATATCATGATCAACCCATTGCAGGCGCATTACAAAGCGCGGGTCTCCTCTCAATATGAGAAGGGTTTGGCCATAGTCCACCACACTGACCATGTGCGGATTGGTAGACTACACACGCCTTTGAGAACATTATCGAGAACTCTCAGGCATGCAGGTTTCCTCACGATGTTTTCTTTCACCGTTGAAGCAAGTGATATTTTAATTGTTTAAAAACACACATTACTCCGAAAAGTTAGAGGTGCGCGCTCAGGTTTGAACCCCTCGACCTCTGATTAGGAGGCGGACGTCCTAACCACTATTATATATACATTATGTGAACCTAAATGGTGGCTTCTCCCCATTTATCTATCTATAGTTAGTATATGTAACAATAGATTTTCAGAGGGCGGTCTTCTTGAAATAAAGTTACTTACGTAATGGCAACAGTCCTAATTGGTTATTACTAAGGTCCAAACACCGAAGTCCAGCGCAATCCCCGAGCGTCATAGGGACTTGAGTTAGCCTATTGTTCGATGCGTCTAGTTCGGCTAATGTGGTCATCTTGCCGATCTCCTTTGGTAAACTTGTAAGTACGTTATCTGGGACTAGAAGAACTTGGAGCGGCATGAGGCACACCTCTCGAGGAAGCTCTGTGAGCTGATTTGAACTGTGAACAAAAAATATTGGTTTTACTATTGTTTAGATTTTTTAACATGGCTCTGTCTAAATTACAAGTTATAAACACTCTTCTGGCGTTTGTTTCTAGAACACTGTTTCCTTTGGTGCCTTTTAAATGGCACGCATAAGGTATCGTAGCTTTAAAACCCTCCTGAATGCAGTATGGAAGACAAAATATATACAGGACTTCTTCAACGATGTGAGCTGTGGGTTAGATAGGTCGACACTACTTAAAGAACTTAGTGCTGTCGCAACTTGTGTATTCAATATTGCTTATCAAAAATCCATTAATGATCAATATTTATGTTAACCAAACTTAGTTTACAATAACAGTTGTCACAAAATATATAGAGATTTTTCAAAAGAGTTACTTGAAATAAAGAATATATGTATTGCATTATGCTCGTACTAGCTAGTATATAGCAAATTATACTTGCTGTTTATTGTTTTCTCATCTTCAACATTTGAAATGTGGGTATTACGATTAGAATTTTGCAGAGAATGAGTTCGGATTAAATTCTTGTGACTCGGATTTGGCTTTGAATGCTATGAGACGTCGTATTAAAAAAAAAAACTTCACAATTCAGGCAAAAAATATTCGTAAAAAACTAGTTTCCAACGCTTACTTCTAGCGAAACTCGGCCAAGCTAAAAGCTTACGAGTACTTCAAAAGTACTCGGTCTTTGTTAATCTTAGGTCTTTATAATTATTCCCTGCGGAAAAATCGGCTTTAATCTTAATCCTCTCACTGCTGTCAATTGTTAAATGAGTTGTGCTAATGGCAATTTTCCTACGTATGTCAGACGTTAGTTCCTCTGTTTTTTACCATAAAGACAACATCAAAGCGCTTTCACATTATCCCCGCTGTGTTTATGTAAGAATCATCAACCGGAGAAAATAATATTCACTGTGTTTAATGACTCCCGCATTCGTCATAATGCTTAAGTCACTCTATCCCAACGGAACTATGCATTTGTTCAGAGTAAAAAAATAGCCTACGTCGTCGGCCCATGTAGGCTTGGTTTCCAAGTCTGTTTTTTTTATACGCTAAAAGTTATCCCTTTACGGCTATCTCACCTGATGGTAAGTGATGATGCAGGATGGTAGATGGGCTAACCTGTTAGGGGCATGGTAAACCCACACTCCTAATTGGTTTCTACGCGACATCGTGCAGGAATGCTAAATCGCTTAGCGACACGTCTTTGTCGGTAGGGTGGTAACTAGCCACGGCCAAGGCCTTCCCAAACCCAGGACCTTTAACTTTATAATGCTACAGCGCGCGCACTGCGCCACTGAGGTTGTTATTGCAATTGTTTTTCAGTGGTCGACGTGCAATAAACCGCAAAAGCTTTGAAAACATCATATTTCTAAAATAACTCACTGTGGAAAGGAAAACACTAAGCTATATAGAGTGTTCTGCTGTAAAAACTCAGCAATAAGAATTGTTCATTATCTGAAGTAACGTAGTAGTACACGTAGCTTTAGATAGACTCGAGAGTTATATTACAGATTCCAATTCAATGAACACAAAACCACTGGAGAATAGATTAGGTAACAAATTTACCGAACGAACACATTCCAGTAAATCTAATTCAGATCCAAGACTTAATGAAATTGAGACTTAGAATCTTTTACAAATATCGGTTACATAATTCCATGTAGGGTTACCGATGCATTTTATTTGGAACGCACTTTATCATCACTCGAGGCTGCAACCGGCGTATTTAACGGCGTTAAAGTTAGCGTTCTGCGTTTGACCAATCACAAGACGTAGTGTTTTTTTACTTTTTATTTTATATTAACATCTCTTTAGCGCTTTATATTATCACCATCATTATCTTCAACCCATTAGTAGCACTAGTTATCTAGCTAGTACTAGAAGCTTGAGAACATTTTATGGAGAACTCTTAGGCATAGATTTCCTCATGACGTTTTCTTTCACCGTTAACTCGCTTGATATTTATTTAAGAAATGACTTTGATTAAAATGAGTTGAAACAAAAATTTTTGTTTGATCAAATGAACCGTAAATACTTGGGTAATTGGGTATTTATTACTGTGATTGAAATCATTAACACCAAGTGAATACGAAGGTGGCAGTTTTCTGTGGTATAAGCTTTTTGGTTTTGCAGTTGGTATGCAGTTCTAGTGCAGACAATCATCAGTAATCACTTAGGTTAATAGTTAGGTTCTATGGCAATTGAGCGTAACTTAACATGAAATAAAATAAACAATTCAGTTGGCCTTTTTTGCTGACACTCGCTAGATGCTCAGACATGCTTCGAAACTGGATTCAGCAATACCGTAGATACCAAGTTTAATTATAGCCAGGCTAGGGGTCGACGAACCGTGGATTGGAGCATCCCGATAACTAATTAATTTGTAGATCCCAATAGTAAGAGAGAACTAAAAATACGCTTTTTGTGAACGCACTAAAAAGTGTTCGGCTCGTTATAAAAAACCTGAGTCGTAATAAACTTGAAAGGTGTCATGTTTTTGAGATCTAACGATGCATGGCGGTGAAGATGGCGACCCAGATTTTGCTGTTATATCTGGTACCAGTAGTATTCAATTATGGCAAGTAATGTTTTAAGTCCAAACACAAAATGAGGAAGTTTTACTGTTTGGCCGGTGTTTTTTATCATCGTTCGCTTAACCGCTTGAAGCTTAGATCTATACAGCGTTTTTTTTTTCTGTCCTTAGTTGTTATGTTACTCATCTAATACAAGATATAATCATAATCAAGCTTGATTCATGTAGCCTTGTTTTAATCCACTACAAGTTAACCCTCGATTGCAATCGCACCTGGTTGTAAGTGATGATGCAGTGTAAGATGGAAACAGGCGAACCTCTAAGGAGTATGGTAAACTTATACTCCTAATTAGTTTCTACGCAGCATCATTCCGGAACGCTTAATCGTTTGGCGACATGAGTCGGTAGGCTGTTAACCAGGCACGTCGCAAGCCACGGAGGTGGTCATACGAAGTCCTTCATGTAGCTGCCGGAATTTTTACGGATCTCATGAAACACTGTTAACGTACCCGTACATACTAGGTTTTCGTATTACTAGGTTTCGTATTATTGCTAGGTTTTAGTGACTAAGACCGTATAATTCCTTAACAATATACATGTTAGGCATAGCTATAATTAGATAGTCTCCAAAAAAATAACTTTACAGGTATCAATAAATGGATTGCGTCCAACCGTTAGCGAGTCGACCATATAAGGCGACAACAATGAAGTTTCACCAGAAATTGAAGATGACTGTCATGATACACTGATGTGTGCATTTACTTGTATAGGCACGCTTTCTGAAGAACGAGAAACGACCATATTATTAATGAATTACGTCCCATTTCATTTTCCCGCACGAACTTTCATACCCACTGTCTTCAAACGTTTAGCTTTTGAAGACAGTGGGTATGAAAGTTTCGTCATCCCTTAACGTGTAGATTTTAATTTATATCGGGTGAAATTCTTGAAATTAATGTGCTATATTATAATGTCTCTAACTTTAAAATACACCTTGATTTTTACCTTAACTAAATACCCATTTTTTAGCTCTCAAAGAAAAAATATTAAAAAGGAACCTATGTGACTACTTTAATAAAGCATAACTCTTTAATAAACAGCTGTTTGTGAACGTCAAAATCAGTTGTGCCGTTTAAAGCATGAATCCCCTCTGACATGCAAGCATTTTTTTTATCATTACAAGTTAGCCCTTGACGGCAATCTCACCTGGTAGTGATGATGCAGTCTAAAATGGTAGCGGGCTAACTTTTTAAGGGTATGGTAGACCCGTACTCCGAATTGGTTTCTATGCGACATCGTGCCGGAACACTAAATCGCTTGGCGACCAATGTCATGTGTGTTTTGTTATGTTGTCGTTCAGATAAACACAATATGAGCTTATAATGAGCACAATAATCGAATCCAATGACAGACAGTAATATTTTATTTATTTGTATAGTTGTATAGTATAGATTGAGCGCATTGGTCAACAGTTCAGAGTCTGGCATCGAAATGCATCGTTGCATCAAGTCTTACGTCGTCTACGTTTGTGGAGTCAAACCTGTTCGATGCCGTTTCTTTAGAGACCAAACCCCTCGAACCTAGCATAATAGTTAACAATTACAGTGTTTCATACGAGTAGTCGATGTATGATTATGTATGTCGATACAGTTTTGCGATACTAACAAATCTTGATTTATTTTTTCCATCACTACAACATTAGGTAACCTGATGTTGAAGTGATTACCACCATCCATGAATATCTACAGCACCTGAGGTCCCATCGATGCGCTGCCACTTGCCGGCTGAAACCATCCTCCTAATCGGTTTCTACTCGGGATCATACCGGACCGCAAAATCAATTATAGCGATATGTACGCCAGAGAGGTGGTAATTAGCCGCGGCCGAAGCCTCGCACAAGACCAGACTCAAGCCGGGAATTCAACCCCGGACCTCCCACTTTAATATAAGACAGCTAACGCGCTGCGCCAACGAGGTCATCCATAATGTAATGTGTGTGAATTCCATGCTACACGGGTGATGGTGATCGGTCGATCGTCACAAATCTGCATTTAAGACTCTGTATAGGGACTTTATATGGGTCTTATCGACTAAATATGAAAATGTAATAAAAAATACACACAATTCTATAATGTAGATACAACTACGTTCAAAAGACTCGTAGAGATCGTTACCATGGCAACACGGCTGCCGATAAGACGCCGCGCATTGTTTACTAAAAGTGAAAAGACGTCGGTTAACTCAAATACGGTGCCTACCTACTTTGGGAACTCGTTTCAATATATAATTAACTACGCAGATATAAGTCATCATGAACTACCCACTACCGGCTCACTACAGAGCACGGGTCTACTCTCAATATGAGAAGGGGTTGGCATAGTCCACCACGCTGGCATAGATGTGCGGATTAGCAGACTTTGCACGCCTTTGAGAACATTATGGGTGGGGCGTGCAGGTTTCCTCACGATGTTTTCCTTAACCGTTGAATCAAATGTTATTTTAATTGTTTTTAAAAACGCACATAACTCCGAAAAGTTAGAGGTGCGTGCCCGGATTCGAACCGCCGAGACCTCTGATTAAGAGGCTGACGCCCTAACCACAAGGCTATCACCGCTTCAGATATAAGTAATACAACAATATCACGATAACTAACGGCTATCGCTCAGCAGACCGTGCCTCTAAGACGAGTAACACAATTAAGTCATTAAAATATACCGCACTCACATTAGTGAGTGCATTGCTCTGCAAATGGAAATGGAATGGAACCGCGTACCCTCTGCACCTGCACATTCCATTTTTTTAATACTGAGTTTTAATTCTATGACTCTTAAGAGATCGTTCAGACATTCGCAAGAGTTATTCGCTTGCAACACATTACTGAACTTTTTAAACCTCGGGGATTATAAAAATGATGTATGTATGTATAATTTTATCGCGCACAACAGGAAGATGTTTTGGAAGTATTAAATGTGATGGGGCAATGGTAGGTGCATTCGAAGTTATATTCGATGATCTTAAAAGCATCAAAAGCGATAGATTAATTATTATAAGCGGATACTTAATACATAAAACATAATGTTCTCAGAGGCGTGTGAAGTCTGCCAATCCGCAAATGGGCCAGAGTGGCCCTTCAACCCTTCCCTTCAACCTTTCTCATATTGAGAGGAGACCAGTGCTCTGTAGTGAGCCGGCAATGGCTTGATCATGATGATGATACATAAAAGTATTTAAATTGATACATTATTTATTTGCGACCCTCTTTAATGTGTTAGAGTTCATTGTTCGTGTTTTATTCGCATTCTGAATTTTATCCACTTATAAGCCGAATCTTTCATTAGTTGTGGTCCGGGTTCAACTTTATGATACGTCTTCCGAACCACAACTTGAGAGGTAAAATAAGGAAAGAATGATATTGATGGTAATTTTGAGTTTTTTAAACGCAAACACAAAGATCACACAAATATCCTAAACCTCTTCGCATGTATAATATTAAACCTCTTCAGATTTATAATCCGAATCTTTCATTAGTTGTGGTCTAGGTTCCGCTATTTGAGGCACTTACTTATCAGCGTTTGATGTTTATACTCAATCTAATCCAAAAACTCCGGATAGCAGATTGAATTTAATAGCGTCATCCTTATCGACATCGAAGAGTCCAGTCCATCTTCTGTGTTCCCTAATGGTTATAATATGGGGATCTTCAAGGGCGGATTAACAAATTGCTCAAGGGCCAGCAACGCATTGGCGGTTCCTCTGGTGCTGCAAATGTTCATGGGCGGCGGTAATCACTTCAATCAGGTGACCCGCCTGCTCGTTTGCTCGCTATGTATATAAAAAAAAAAGAGTAGGAAGTAGATAACAGTACTACATTCAGTCTGCTATTTGAAAACTTTGATTGATTATTAACATCGAGCTTAGATAATTATGAACTGTAATTAACCCTGGTTACAGCGTTCGACACTGTATCCAGGGTCGTCATGTTCGTGCAGTCAGATAAACGCTCAGTCTGCTCTGACCCTAAGACGTGAAGTACAGTTCACTTGAGAGGATATTTTATTGACATTTAAATGATGTCACTCAACAAATAACACTTGAGACTTCACACTTATTCACAAGATGGCTTTATGAAGGGCTGCACCCTAAAGCGAAAGGGGTCCATACTAAATTGTGATGTTTTAATTAAGTCCTCGTATCGTCGCATTGTTTGCAATACAACTTTTATAGTCGTTGTAAAACAGATGTTTATGTATTTCAATTATATGTAGGTATTATATCTCACGAAGACTACATAGTATGAGCCATATAGTATATATAATATAGTTTAATTATATATATATATATATATATTACAACCGAATTACTTGATGTCTTTTCTATAAACTCATTAAATGAAATAAAAACAGTTTATATCAAACACCACTCGGACTTATAAATAATAAACTTTACATACATAAACGATGAATGAATAAAAGCAACCTACTCAGCATTAGCTGCAGAAAGCCGCAGCGCCGGTTTTCAGTGGGAACCTGAATATTGGTGCAATCACTGATATACACATAACCTACCTTAATTACCAAGAAACATTAAATATTATTGACAAATTATTAAATATTAATGACAATACTAATACTAATACCAATACTAATGCTAAGAACAGTATTAATGTGTGTTGTACTCGGTTTATGCATCTACGTGAAACAACACAATCTTCGACACACTTATATGATATGGATACTTAATGAACAATGTGTACATGTTTGCACAACGACAGTTAAGCCAAATGGTCTTCGTGATATAGATAATTGCAGTGCAATAGTTGCAAATTGTTTGACCGTTGTAAATGTAAAAATTTTTTAGGCATCAGAGAGCGGAACAAGTTCATTTTGTTTTTTTTAACGGTGTTCATTTATACACGATGTAGTATTTGCTTATTTTAACTCTTTCATTAAGAATACAAACGTTTTTAATTTAAAGCACTGAATGAACCAAACAGTTTGTTTTGAACGTTTGTTTACTTTTACTGTCGTTTGTATTTGAATAAACTCAGGGTCTTCTTCTCATTTTTAATAAAAAAAAGCTCTTGTTTACATTAAAATAAAAAAAAGTTAAGCCGTTATAGCCCAGTGGTTAGGGCGGGCACGCACCTCTAACTTTTCGGAGTTATACGCGTTTTAAGCAATTAAAATATCACTTGCTTCACTGTAAAGGAAAACATCGTGAGACCCGTGCTCTGTAGTGAGCCGGCAATGGGTTAATCATGATGATGATGATGAACATTAAAATAATGTAAAAAGTGGCCTGTGGATACGTCAGTTTGAAAAGTGTAAATTTTTATATCGTCTCTTTGGCGCCACGGTGACAAATTGTTCTACCGAGCCGAACGGATGGTTTAAGAATCGCATAATACTGATTAGTTCCATCTTATAAACATTAGTTTTAATTACAAATAGAGCTAATAAAGGCTACTACATAATAATAATTGTTCATAATATTTATCTCGTCTAGATCGCCCTACACCTACCTTTTACGAGCTGAAGGATCATGCTGTCACTAATATAGATTACTGTCATTTTATAGATGGTGACGGTATTCATAGTTAATAGATATGCATATAATGGTGAGCGGTACACCCTTTCTGATGGTCAGAGGTGTTCCACAATATTCGGTATCTATTGACGAACAGTCATCTCAATACAATATTTGCAATGAGTATCCAAGTTGCATTTGTTTGTTTGTAATAAAAAAACATGCGGTTTATATGCAGGCCGACATTTTACAACTTTGAATAGTTACTGACAGTAACAGTACAGTACAGGTCGACTGTATTAGGATAGTGAATGATTTTCCTAGCTTTCATTATAAGTTTGCTTGTTAGGCAGAAGTTGACATTAGAATACGAGTTATCCGGTATAATCGTAGGAGCAGATTAGCAGGATGGCTTCAATCGGCGTCGGTGGTTCCACTCGAAATAACCCGTCTGCTTATTTGCCAAAGATGTACCAAAAGTAAAATAAATAAAAAGGGCGTATATGTAGCACTTGTAAAAAAGACCAACGTTGACATTGGTAGGCCACCCCTGCAAATTCGCAAATTGTTCCACCGTTCCGGGCGGGTGGATCAAGGTCGTTCTAATATCGATTATTTCCACTTCATAAATCGGGGTTCCACCTTGAAGCGGGGGAGTTTATCTATATATAGCATATATAGCAGTCAATACATGTCCTATATTGTGCTGTTGATTAAAATGTTGTTAAAAGGTGCAATGTATAAACTGATGAATAAAAATGTTTGTCTTAAAAAACAAGCTCAAAACAGTGTAAGGAAATGAAACAACTTTACGTCAGATAAATACATAGTAATACATAGTAATTATCGGCTGTTAACAAAAACTTAAGATTTTTCTATGTACGCGTTTTATAATCAAATCTTTTCGCTTCTTTTTAGTGCAACGTTTTTTTGAAAAGGAGTGTTTTGGCATCTCTTTAGCTAAAATAAGGTAACGTAACATTAGTAAAAAAAAATTAAAATATCACTTGCTTCAACGGTGAAGGAAAACATCGTGAGGAAACCTGCACGCCTGAGAATTCTCCATAATGTTCTCAAAGGCTTGTGAAGTCTGCCAATCCACACGTGGCCAGCGTGGTGGACTATGGCCAAACCCTTCTCATATTGAGAGGAGACCCGTGCTCTGTAGTGAGCCAGTAATGCGTTGATCATGATGATGATGAACCTTAGTTATGGACCCCCTGATTCTGATTTGATTACGTAGGAATAATCTGCGCATATGGGTCTCTTTCTTTAGGTCAGGGACTCTGAGCTTTTTGTGAGGCACAGGTCCTTTGGTTGTAACTAAAACTCATGGTATTGATTTTAGCGTGATTATCGCTTTGAACAAGTTACCTTTCTCTGTAGTACCTTACGACTACTTGGTAAGTGTGAAGTTTGTTTACAAATGATCTCTCGCACATTGTTCGGCTTCTCGGAATGGCAGGCCGCTTGTTACCAACTTCCGAGTAAATTGGTCCAAATTATAGGCACTGCTTTATAAAGTGAACAACGGTACCATAGATTTTGGAAGTCAGTGGACTTTTACAGATGATATGATATAAACATCCTTAACCTAAAAACCTGTTTGTTCTACTGTCTGTTCTAACATATTATGTACCTTCTCGCGTAAAAAACAGAAGCATTTGGAGCTGAGACCATCCTTACCACTTCGTTTTTAGTTAGCTAGTTTTAGCGATTTGTAACCAAAACAAGAAGAACAAGAAATTGATTTATTGCAGCAAAAACATACATGTAGATACAACAGAAGTAGTAAAAATAAAATTGTCTAATAGTACACTAGCATTATGCACCTGTTTACCGAACTAGTTGAGACTGTATCTCGGAAAACAGGGACACCAGCATCATAAGACAACAGCCCGAATGACCTATCTCCGAGGCATAGGATTGTTACTAATTGTTAACATGTTTTAAGGTTTAGAATCCAGTTACATGACATACCCAATCTAATATACGAAGTACTAGACCTTTAAAGTTGTTCTTACTAGAATACTACAAATGGTTAAAAACTACTCGTATAGTAAACTATCGCCCCGAATGATTTGGATACATATTTCTTATTAGGAGTAATGTTAATGCTGAGAAAACACTTTTCTATAAAGCAATCAGATTGACTAAGACTTAAATTGTTTACGTCAAGGTCGAATATTGAGAAAACGAAAACTTTAAAGTTACAAAAAGGATTATAAGGAATCTAAAGTAATTTGATGTAGATTACCTAAGCAAGATCATGAAACAATAATGCGAGCAACATTACCAACCTGCATACCTCAGTATTTATAGAATGTACCTACGTATCCATTCCATGGTTATCACCATTTACAGAATCTAACCGACTCTTCGTAGAGTTCTGCGACGTAACGGTTACTTCAACTTTACTGTTGTTAAGTGACTAGTAACTCGTACAACTTCTACATATTCAATGTATTCTAATCACATACAACTAAGCGATGATAGCCTAGATACGGTGATAGCCATGTGGTTGAAATTCTGGTCTAACTTTTCGAGGCTATGTGCGCTTTCAATTAAATAAAACATGCTTGTAACGGTGAAGGAAAACTTCTCGAGGAAACTTGTATGCGTGAAAGTGCTCATAGTATTCTCAAAACGTACTCAAAAGGTTCGTGAATGATATTTGCTGACCCGAACTTCACTACCATGATGGACTAGAACTCTTCTCATTTTGTGAGAAGACCAACGCTTACTGGGTTTGAAAATACCACTGCAGCGGTTTCACTTAGGCAAAAAATATTATATGGTTTTGTGGTTAAAAGAGTTTGTTTTTTTAATTTCCCGTCTAATAAAGTCGACCGGATGCTTTTGTGGTATAAAAATACAAGATAACTTTATGCCAAATTTAGTGTGTGTAAAAAGCTTATGTTTATGGGTGCCCAATTCAAGCACAAACCTGAATCTGACGCCGACACACCTGTATTGTACCTTTTCTGTGGTGAAAGTCATCTGCCTGCCTGCTAGTCAAAATCAGTTCCGAAGATTCAGAGCAAACGAGGCAACATAATATAGACAAACAAATAAACAGAATGTTTGGGTCGTTGTTCATGACTGTATTACTCATTCCATAACTATAATCTTTATTTCAGCAGGCCAAGCGTGACACTTTTCAAGCTCTTTTGCAAAGTGAACCACCGGTCAGTTACAATTTCCCTGAGAAGTTGTCAAAAAACCCAATACTTTCTATTTAAGTAAACGATAGCATTCAGTCAGACAGACATTTGTATAGGTTTACCCTTGTCATCATCATCTTGTTAGAATGTGAACTTAGATGAAATAGATAAAGCTATGAAACAGTGAAGAATGTGGAAGTCAAAAGCTAAATTCGGTTTATGTAAGAACATTGAGATAAAACATCGAATCTTTTATATGATACAGCGTGCCGGTTTTTCGCTAGGCGAACTTTAAACGTGCAGTCACTACCTACTAGGAACTTGACTTCTATCAGCATTTCCGTGTTCTTTTGGATTTAGCAGATTTAGACTTATTTATTTTTGTTTCTTGGTCACACCAAAGAAAATGAAAAAATCTTGCATATCAGCAACAATGTAGTTCTACATATTCCATGTACACGGTAGCAATATCTATTCGTATCTAATCTGAGTATGTAAAGAATGTCCATGCATTATGATTGAACTTACTGCGCTGTAACGTCTAGACCACACTGCCTTGGAACCTCATGCGCATACCATTCCACTGTTCTACATATAACATGGGACCGTGACATCCCCGGTCGTTCACCCCGCCCACTGATCTTTACACCGACCTACAAACCGCTTCGCTGTTAGCGTTATCACAGTGCGTTCTTTTTGTTACGGGAATTACGGTGTGTGACGACGTTTACGACTAAGGCAAACGAGATAGTTACTGTATTACGACATTTAAGGTTTTATGACCGTACATTGGAACAAGCTTTGCCAATTACCGAACTTGGAACGTCTTGAGATCAAAAAATATTTCGTCATCCTTACATTATAAAAATATAAAATTACTGTTTCAATATCGCGGTCATAATGTAGTGTTATTTCATAATATGAGAAGCATGAGACATAGATGTGGTGATAGTCTAGTGGTTAGGGCGTCAGCCCAATCAGAGGTCGGCGGTTCGAGTCCGGGCACTAACTTTTAGGAATTATGTGCGTTTTAAAAAAATTTAAATATCACCTGCTTCAACGGTGAAGGAAAACATCGTGAGGAAACCAGCACGCCTGAGAGTTCTCCATAATGTTCTCAAAGGCGTGTGAAGTCTGCCAATCCGCACATGGCCAGCTTGGTGGACTATGGCCAAACCCTTCTCATATTGAGAGGAGACCCGCGCTCTGTAGTGAGCCGTTAATGGGTTGATCATGATGATGATGATAAGACAAAGATGTAAACCCACAAATATACATTGATATATATATTTATAACAAATTGAAACATGTTCATTGTGCATCATGGACTTCCTATTTATTTTAATGTATGTAATAATTATAGTTTTTTTTTCAATCTGTAATCAATAACCTGTAAAGCCAAATACCTAAAGAAGCAAGGTTTGCACATAGCATTTTTAGGTAGGCCTAATTAAAATATTGTAAGCTATTATATGTCTAGTATGCCGCATGGATACAAAGCACTGTAGCATTTGAAAGATGTTTCGCTTAATCATATAAGTGCCATCGTTGATATTCGCCAGTCTCATATCTATTTCTGTCTAAAAGGGCAACGGCTTTCAGTCGACAATCGTTTACTCGCCTATTTTTATAACACCATCGAATTGTTTCGTTAATTAAACGGTTATAAGACACGCAGCGGAAGGTCTTGATGAAGGTAGACTAATGAAGTCTTCATACCTATTATGTTCCCAAAGACGTATGAAGTCAACCAGTGTGATGGACTACGGCCACAATCCTTATCATACTGAGAAGGGACCCGCGTCCTGTTGTGGACTAGAAGTGGGTTGATAATGACGATGATGCTGACGGTGAGATACGCAACAACATCGAGGGAAGCATAATAGACTGCGCATGACGAAGGTTTTGGCTCGATTTCCGGGACTGGCTAGACTAACTATAACCTAAGACTTAACGGAGTTTTTGGATCAATAACCAAGTCTAGTTCTAAAACAATAATTGATAGCCCCGATTGGAAAACTTTTTTTTTTATTTCAATACAAGTTAGTCCTTGACCGCAATCATTCCGTTGGGTAATTATAATACAGTCTGTGATGGAAGTGGGCTAGCCTATTAGGGGTGAAGCAAAGTCACTTAGCGGACGTCTTTGTCAGTAGAGATGATGTCTTATAAATATCCGAAGAACCTGAAGGACCTCTCATTCATAAAACTACAGCGTTCAACACTGCGCCGTACAAGTCCACAACCGTAAAAGCGTTGAACATTTAGCCGAAGACTCCAGACCAGTAACTTCTAGTTGTGATTCTGTGCTCATTCATTTTCACATCGCTTGCCGATAAGTATCCCAACTCGACACACCTTAGAAACGTCAAGGAAATTCTACGGTTGAAGCTTCAGATGAAAGATACCGTCTGTCTCGCCTACTAAGGAACGGTTGATTGATTTAGACAGTGTGCATTCGTTATCAATGCATTACAAGTAGAAACAAATGTCAAAACAAGGTGACGAAACGCGGTCACCAATGGTATACCGCGAACATTTAGGCCATGGCACAACATTCGTTCCTACCGGTTACATGTAACTGAACGCACGAATGATTCGAGTGAAAGTGATTGATTTATCATCTCGTGGTCGTTCATCACTATAATGTAACCGGTAGGATAAAATGCAAGCATGAATGGATGCCTTAAATATTTCGCTGTGTAAGATTGAGCCGGTACAGTTCTTCAGAATAAATATCAATCGCGATTCCTAATTATTTGTAATTCATTGATATTTATTAGTTTGTGCTAAATTTGAATTACGCTCAATCTCATGTGAGATTATCCCATTATCATGTATTAATTGTCTTAAAGCGGAATTACAAGTGCAGCAACTAAGCTCGCGCGTGTTTTCGTGAAATTGCATGGATATATTCACATACATGTTTGAGATCTTTCGCATACACGAATAGTGCGCTATGAAATGATACATATAAGTGGCGCGTCCATAGCGGATCCTGCGCGTGCGCAGATGTATATTCAACTTTAGTGATTTGTGATTTGCATGCAATCGTTAAGTCGTTTTTGAGTATCTTACCTGTATAAAGACGGAATAAAATGGCATTTATGATATTTGTTTGAACGCTCAAATTCGTTTACAACCAGGGCTCCTGTCATGAGGTTGTTAAAATAACAATAAGCTTGTACAAAATCGCGAGTCTATACCGAGTTATATTAGGTCATCATCATGGTCATTATAATTCTTAGCCTATTACTTATATAACTAGACACAACCCGTTAGCCTTTATTCTGTCATAGAACAGAGAGAGCTTAAGGTATGACCTATATCCAAGGAGCAGCTTCAGGTTACAGGGATTTAAAGATTGAGTACAGTAATAATTAATAATGCACGGGAGAGGTCAACACCTTTGGTGCTATCTACTACTTATTGTTAGAAAAAAAAGTCCAATCCAGCGAACGTACCCAGGACCGTACGTGTTACACATATTAACAAAAAGACCAAGAAGGCAGTAGAATTTCGTTATTTATGTCAATATATAATTAAGTTCATTCGATGATGATAGTATTATATTTTTTTATAACCAACGAGCAGTTTTTTTTTTATATATAAATTTTCTCATGGGTAGGACGTCTCAGGCGTACTCAAAGGTATCCGGTTTAAGATAAAGTATACATGACAGGTTTTTCTACTTTATTCCTAAGTTATTCCTATAGCATTAAAATATGTAAGTTTAAGAGATGATTGCGAAACCGGCCTGTCTAGCAAGCTAGATTAAATATACCCAACACTGATAGTCAGTTATTTTGAAATAAATAAGTAGATAGCTACTACGCCTACCTACCATAAATCCAAACTTATTGCTACTAATAGAGAGCTCTTCTAATATGGATTTATAAAAGCTGCTTAAACATCTAATTAAAACACGCAGTTTATAAAACATCAAACTTATATTATTCTTATACCTTGTTTACTTGTTTGTACTTTGCTAGTTCAAAAAAATAACAAGCTAATTAACTATCTATTGGAACCTCGACTAGAACATCCTGCATCACAATGCAAAACCGGTTTGACGTATCCCACGTGTACAGCAAGTATAATTTCAGCAAGGCACATAATTTTTTATGTAATATTGCTCTAATAAGATAGCTCTTAAATAATTTTAAGTGGCATATGAGATAGTGATAACAAAAAGAAAATATACCCGGCTAAGTTTGTTGTGGGCTCCTTGTTATACCAGAGCGCGTTTGGGACCCTCATAGCTTTAGTTTAAAGTTTAAGAACGTAGTTATCACTAGTTGATGGCAATACCTACATTCACCGCTGCTATGTATATGAATGCATTTACTTACACCACACCTATATTCATCGAGGATAGCTTTATCGCTACTTACCTTAATAACCCTTTTTTACTTTATTAGTGTCTAATTTTTATGTAATTACCTGGCTACCGCTTAAAAATACCGATGTTCGCGAAATTTTGCATCAAGGGAAATGCATTCCGGTGACCGAAATGTTAAGACCTGGAATAGGAATGGTTGCCGGGGGATCAAAAAAAACGGGCAACGACTAGTATGCTTAAAATATACTGTTATGTTGCCAATTCGATACTAGTTCAAAAATAATGCCACCCCTTTTCACTAACAATATAATATAATGCTATAAGACTTGTCAATTTAGTTAATAAAGCCGCTATGAGTTGTGTACAATAGGATTGGCGCCAATATGTTACGGCCGTGAACACATGAACTGCGACGGACGGCAGCGTGAGGCGTTTGTTAGCTACGTGGCGTTATAACTGCCGAGTGGCGACTGCCGGTGGCGTGACCGCGGCGCGGAGCAGCGGACGCGAGCGGCGCCCGCCGCGTGCCCGCGCGTCCCCCACTCCGGCCCGCGTCGCCTCGCTCAATAGAGACACGTAGCTGACTGTAGGGTGACCATTCCAGTAGGTAACAGACATACGTTCAATCTGCGTTTATTCTGTTTTTAAGCTTTTTAAGTACTTTACTTTTAGTCTGGTGGGAGGATTCGGTCGTTGCTAGTTACCACCCTACCGACAAAGACGTGTCGCCAAACGATTTAGCGTTTCGGCAGAATGTCGCCTACAAACCAATGAGGAATATGGCACTACCATAACCTTAACAAGTCAGCCCGTACCATCTTAGACTGCATCATAACTTACACCAGGTGAGATTGCCGTCAAGGGCTAACTTGTAGTGGACAAAAACAAACTGACAATCTGCGTTTATTCTGTTTTCAAGCTTTATAAATATCTTTCTTTATTTTTTACATTTGGTCTGGGTCTGGGAGGATTCGGACGTGGCTAGTTACCCTACCCACAAAAACGTGCGATTTAGCTTTCCGGCACGAAGTCGTGTAGAAACCAATTAGGAGTATGGGTTTATCATACCCCTAACAGGTTAGCCCTCTACTTCACTGCATCATCACCATCAGATGAGATTGGGCTAGGAGCTAATATATTTGTCATTTGCCATATGTGAGACACGAAAAGGGCTCGATAGACTACTTTGTTCAATTTGGAAGATTGCCACTTCATACAGTTAAAATTTATGTTGTATGCATATTTAAAATAACATAGAGCTAAATAGCCCTAACAGGTGGCACAAAATCATATTAATATATTTCATATTACAACATAGTCAAATTTGACAAATGTTTCATATTTGTTTTTTTTTTATATATAATTCCAAAAATTAAATTACAAGAGATTTAAAAGTGTACCAACTATACTCGAGAAAAAAAAGATTAAAATAACTTGTTGATGAATATAAATAAAAAAGTTAATTTGACATTTCAAAGAGTATCCAAACACGTATGTACTGACTATTTGCAATACACAATTATGTTAAAATAGACGACGTGTCTGTCATCTCAAGTGTATATGATAAAATCGTTAATGAATAAAAGAAATGCGTGTCCAATACACAAATGATTCAAACAATGCTGATTTGATTATCCTATTTCAAAGTGTAATCACGCTGTCAACCTATTCGTGCCGAGCGGCCATTTTGAAACCGCACCGCGCGTTCCCCCGCTGCGCGTCAGTCGCCCGGCGCCCGCTGCCCGTGTTGATAGCCGCGTTTGCACGCCGGCCGCCGATAAGCGTTCAAAAAAAACAGGTCACAGCAAATAACACCTCCGAAATGGGGACAAACACCGTCCAGTTTGAGTACGATCCGGAACGTCTCATCGAGGAAGTGAAAAAACGTCCGGGTATATGGGACTTCGAACACGTTGAATACAGGGCGAAGAATAAAAGGCACCAACTTTGGTCTGAGGTCGTCAACACACTCATGACGGGCGATGTCAAGATCACTAAGAGCGAGATGCGTGAGCTAGGTAAACCGTTTTTGTATTGTTGTTATTTAACCGACTTTTAAAACTTTTGAATTAGAATCATTAATCCTATATTGATGGCTATAGGTATACCAAATTGATCACTCTACGGCGCTTGTTTATAACGCGTGGTAAACAGCTTGTTTTGAATCATTGCAACCTAAAAGATCATTGTGTATCTATCTATATAGTAATTTATCTTTATAGGTGTTATATGAACTTGTTTCCTACTATTGGATTTATATAAATTTTTGCTCAAAACGCTGCTACGATGCAGGTTGGCGGGATTTTACCGAAGAGAATTAGTTTATGTTTTCATGCGCCACAAGACTACCATTTAAAAAGGATGTTAAGTAATAAACTAAGAGTGTCCTAATTTCAGCAATAACCTAATTAATATAAAGGTTAAAATAAACAAAATTTGAATTAAAATAAAACTAACGTTTAAATTTTTTAAATACTAGATTAGATATATATATAGATAGATTCTTCAATTTGTTAATCTATTAACAAATTGAAGAATCTTGGAATATAAAATTTACTTAAAAAATATTATCAATTCACAGAGCTTCAACTGCAGAAGAAATGGAAGAGCATCAGGGACTGCTTCCAAAAATACATCTCTCATCCAAATAGAACGAAACGTCCTTACTTGTATGCCAGACACCTGAATTTCCTTAAACTCCAAAAGAACACTCTAGATCCCCAAGAGGTAGGCTCAAGTGATGACGATGACGACGGACGTCGCTCGAAAAGAGTATGGAAACCGAAAAAGAAATTGAGAATCACCAGACCTAGTTCCGACGATGATAATGACGCAGTGGACAATGATGATTACAGATCAAACGAAGATACGCAAATCGATATACCAATTAAAAACAATAACACCAGCAAACACAGTATGATAGACGAATTTGCGTTCGCGAGTGTCGACCAAGGAAGAAATGAGCCCGAAGATCCAGACAAACTGTTCTTACTATCTCTATTACCGCACCTGAAATCGATACCCGACGAGTTCCGTCTTAACGTTAAAATGGAAATGATGCAAGTACTGAGAAACGGTCAGTACCACGCCACAATGGACCATAAGATTATGTAGTTACCTAACAAATTGTGATTAATTTAAGATTACGAATATCTATTTTCTTGGACATAATAGAAAACAAAAATATTGGAAGACTGCAATATTTTTAATTCGAATATATTGTGTGACTTAGTTGATGAAAATAAAACCTGGGAAGCGAAATAAATTGTTAATTAGTATTTAAGGTATAATTTCCTAATTTAGATATCTGTTCTATTAGAACATTTAGCAATAGTTGTTTTTACCGATATACTCGTATATATACAAGATTACTTTATGTAAGAACATATTATGATCTCGATTTGTAAATAGCAGTTGTTCAGTAAATTACCGCCGCCTACAAATCCGTATTTGTAGCAACCTAGAGGGTTGCAGCTATAAAAGGCTGTGATCACCAGGAGGCCACTAATACCTGGGGATAATACTGATGATATATTGTTTAGTTTTAACTTATGAGACACATTTTAGATTGCTGTTACGCAGTCGCAGCGTTGGAACTATTCTGATCTAATACACATCTATAAAGCATAATTCCCCAATAGACAACAAAAAAACATAAGCAATCAGAATTATTGATTAGTACTAAATTATACTTTTAAATAAAAATTTTAGTTGCTCAGAAATCTGTCAATTTTTCCCTCGCGTAGGTGATAATAAGTGATAATCGGTAGATACTACCGATCGAACACATCTTTGATATTTGATAGTTTAAATAAATAAATTTATTCCTTTAAAAATTAAATAAATCTGCTTACCAAATTAGCCATATTGGAATTTACACAAGCGTTCTTCCACTTTATATTATTAATGAATAGGTAAATAAGTAGCATAACGTAACATTGAATTAAGCGATACTAATTAAGGTGAATTGTTAAAACAACATTTCGTAAACAATATAGTCTATTCGTGAAAATCGAAAATTAAAATTTTTATAATGGCTGAATGTGTTGTGAATAGGAATGAATTTACCAATTAATATTTAACCTAGTGAAGATCTATAAATATAGTTGCAAATGAATAAAAGATTAGTCTTACATTATTATTTTGCCAAGTCTGATATGTAATAGGTTGATATGAATGTATAGGTTAATAAATACTTCTTTATATTCAGTTACTACACTTACCGTGCAATGTTTAATTTTAATTCAGCTGCAGCCGAATTAGCAACAATATATACTTTGTTATAACTTCACCTTTCTAATTCTCTATTTGATATTAAATTATAATAAGAAATAGTCGTTTCATAACTTATAAAGTTCTTGATTTTGTAAGAAATTTTGAAAGATGTATATGAAGATTTGATGTAGTTGCGTCAATACATATTATATAGTGTTTATTTTTTTAACTTTACTTTTATTTTTACTTACCTTAGATCTAAGTATGTGAGCGACTGCAGTCCACCAACTCCATCTGGCACACTTCTTATAATGTTCTGTGACAACAATAATTTCTCTAAATAAATGTATGTGGTCACTTCATCTGGAACTTCACTGAAGCGATTTTTTGATAAATCTGAAACAAAGAAAGCCATTTTAAAGCAAGTAATCAGTATTACAACTAATCATTGTTAGTACAAAATGGTACTATAAAGATTTGGAAAGATATGAAAAACATTTCATACAATACCGGGAAAGAAATTGAAAGTGTTTTTAAAATATATTTATAGCATATAGATTATAGTACCATTATATCTTGAAACTTCCTACGGAGAATTTCTTTTTAGTATTGTTCCCTAGAGCGAGCAAACTAAACTAGGTAACCAAAAAACTATTTTTTTATTAAGTACTTGATCTATGACTATTTCTTATCAGGGCGGGCCCATTAAATAGATAGACGACTCAGCGACTTTCAAAATATCACTGATTTGAATAAGCTACTTTCAAAATATCATTTTTAAAATAATTTCGTGTACATTTTGAACTATATTTCATGCCTATGTAATTCATTTCTGTAAAAGTTGAATATAGTCAAAATACATTTTATGCCTATACGGACGTTGGTATGGATTCAGGTCCTCCAGCCAAAACCACTGAAGTCATAGTGTGTAATTTAATACCGCGCTTAAATAAACGAAGGGTGAGCCTAACATAAATAAGGGAAAACAATATTTCCTTTCATTAACCCACGCGGTTTTACGATTCAAGTAATGGTTTGCCATGAAAACGGATCGTAATACGGAATGTGTAAAGAATTACTCACAGTCGGTATAACGATCGACACATACGGGCAATCCAAAGGTCTTTTAAGTCTCAGTTATAAACAAACAGAAAAGGAAAGAGGTGATAAAGTCCAATATCCTATTGAGATCTATGTAGACATATCAGGACCAGATATTGACTAATCGTTATTATACTAATGGGTCTACATAGGTTCACCGTTGGTCATGTAATATATGCCCTTTGCAATGAAAATGGAGGCCTTAGGCCTTCTTAAACCAGGGCGCGTTGGAACTCTCGTAGCTTTAGTTTTAAGTTTGCGAATGTAGTTATCACTATCAAATCACTACTATGCAATTTACTGTCGTCAAAAGTGGCTTTTAAGAAAGAAATAAAACAATGCAAATATTTTTGTTTACATTTAAGTTTGACCACTATTATTTTGAACTATTGCAAAAGATAAAGTGATCATTGCACAAAATGATTCGGAATCAAAAAATTTAATTAAAAACAATAGATGAAGGAATACAGAACCAAATCGGTAAAAAAAAATCCGAAGAAGATAAAGATCGTATGACCGACAAACGTAATTATGCGTGTTAGACTCATCAAGGCCCTGTTGAGTGAATGAATGAATGAATGAATGGCGAGTGAATATACAGCACAATCGCATTATTGTAATGGCGGATAATTTATATACGAGTAATATAATGTACAATAGCAAAAGATAGCCGATCGGATAATTTGTGTAAGAGTTTGGTTTCTAAGTACCTAAGGAACTTTATAATATTAATGTGTAAATTTTTAACAATTACGTAACACTAAAAATTTAAATGTCTTAAGAAGATATTAGATTATTTTAAATAAATTCATAGATATTTATGAAAACTGACTATAGAGTCGAGGCATGGCGTAAAAACTTACACGGGTAAGGTAATAAAATTAAAAAATAAGAGGTTGTTTACACAAATAAAACACTCAAGTTTGCCTAGCCCTAGTTTCTAAAGCTATATCAATAAATTGGGACGGTAACAAGGTAGATGTTTTGTCACATAGCCACCCACATAGGGAACGCCATTATTCAATAAACCTACATAGGCATGTTAAAGAGGTTGCGGTCGAGTGCACAAGTGTTCCCGTGACCCAGCCACCAGGCGACGCGAAGGAGCGTCGCTGGATTTTAGTGGGTATTCTGGTCGCCAGTCTGGCCGCCAGGGAGTCCCACATACCCCGTCGGAAGCGGCGCAGTCTTGCCTGCATCGCTTCCGGAGGGGATGCATAAACGCATTTCCCAGCGGAAAAAAAGGCATGTTAAAGAGAGGCATCGTTATTTTTGTACTTCAGGGGTTTCGAGCATCTTTAGGCAAACCTTCAAATGGAAATTATTTTGTATTAGAAATTATGTGCTTTCATAATTCAACATGTGCGTGCTTATATTCATTCAAACCCAAAGATAACTTAGAAGTTGTCTACAAACTTCGTCGTCAGCTATAATCTTACGAAAAACCGGTTAATAGGTTCGTTGGCATCGCCTCAGCTGAGGGTTTGTTGTGGCGAGATCGTATTACTACACGTAACCGCAAGTATTACTCAAGTCTTTGATAATCCTTACATACCCCTATATGGTATAGTACGAAATACTCATAGATATAAACCGTTAGGTGATAAATAAGGTCACTTTTGAAAAGAAGCAGGCGTTACTTTGCGGAAGTCATGATAAACAATAAACAGCAAGTATAATTTGCTATATTCCGCCGACAACCAGGAGATCTGTATAATATAACACCACACAAAGTCTTCCACTAGAACCTCTACGCACGTTTCGACCCGACACCGGATCATCCTCAGGAGATATTGACTTTACAAGCGAGAAAAGTAAAAACTCTTTACTTTTTTTGGTGTTATATTATACAAATCTCCCGGTTGTCGGCGGAATATAGGAAATTATACTAGCTGTTTATTGTTTAAGGTCACTTTTATTCTTTGACAGTAATTTGTTTACTAAATATGCTCTCATTCGTCATATTTATGGGAAACAATTTCTCATCCACTATTTAGCCTGAGACTTCTTATCTAATACATAATTGGTGATATGGAGGACGCATAGCATAAAATGACAGTTACACTACACGCAAGCAAAACCATGGCGTGCAAGTTTTTTTCCCAACAATGACAAGAACCGTGATATTCTATTGCGTCTTGTAGGTTGGCCTTGCTTGAACGTCGATGTGACGGATATTGGATTTAATTTAATATTGAGACTAAGTGCACTGGTCTAGTTTTGCACGTAGGTACAAGTATCTGACGTCGGTTGCGTGTGGTATTACAGATTAATAGGTAATGACTGGGACAAAAACTATGACCGCGCCTCACAATAATTGCATACCACAATTTCCGTTGTGGTTCTTAAATATAACGTAGCGATATGCATGACTCAGAGCTTTAGCTAAGTAAATAATATGCTCATAGCCTACTTCTGAGATACGAGAGTGTAAATTAACGCTTTTATTTTGATTAACAGAATGAGATGCTTCAAAAAGGACTATAAAATAAAAATATGTAAACGTATTTCAAGGTCATACAGGTACATTTGACTCTATAATAAATGGTACACACATAGTTTTTTTTTGGCAGATGCTCGAAAACCATTACGTGTGTGTAGTAAAGGGATCATTCTTGGTAGAACTATTAATGTACAGATGTTAAAGTAATAATATACGAAAACCAAATAAAAAACACATCGTTGTAGGCACTATCAGCTAATGTACATTCGATGTGACAAAGATAAACGCAGAGATCGTTAATTTAGATTGACCCACATAAAACATCACTAAAATAGATATGACTCCCAAGTCTAATTAGAAACCCCGTTTTTATAATTATCAAACGACTTTAAGTCGATGCAATCATCAAACAAAGACGTAAGAATTACTGATGATACTAATAAAATAACTTAATATAACAAGGTCGATATTTAATAGAACGTTCTGTTACAAGATCACGTTAACGAAAGTAATCAACTAAAATAAATAACGTTTCGATTAGAGAAGAACATTATTATAACAAATTTTTGAAAATTGCGAATGGGTTATAAAATTTGATTCAAGTCTAATACAAAAAGGAACACTGTCTTTGACTTTTAAAATATTGATAGCAAAAATAAAACAATGCAGATCATGTCGTCAAATAAAACCCTAAATTTATGTTTGGCAATGAGCCAAACATTTATTATTATACAGATGATGGTTTATCTGCTGGCAATTTAAATGACTATGACTATTTCTACTCCCTAAATTTGTAAATTACAGCTTTAAACGTCTAACAACTTAGCCAATTGATAGTGAATTAGCTGCTATAAGAATTGATGTTATTGTCTAAAAATGTGACTAAACAAGGTGTGCTCTTGAATTTACTTTATTTTATAATAAATTACCTATTGATGTCTTGGAGATGTCTACCAATAAGTTCAAAGTTTTTATAAAACGAAAGCTTACAGAAAAATCATTATTTAGAATTATAAAAACGATAAAAAAGCTTGGGTATGAATTGCTCTATCTCCATAGGTACTATTATTTATTATTGATAATGTGAGATGGTGATAACGAAAAAAAAAAACCCGGCTAAGTTTGTTGTAGGCTTCTTCTTAGACCGGGGTGCGTTTGGAACTCTCATAGCTTTAGTTTTAAGTTTACGAATGTAGTTATCACCATCGAATCACTACTAAAGTCAACACTACTTCAAAAGTGCCTCGTAAAGGACTATTTGAATAAAGATTATTTGAATTTTTACAAAAAACATTTATGTATGGTAAACATAACTGTCGCTTTTACAAACAAGCCTATTCACTTATCTTAAGGGCGACGTCACTAAAGAGGCAAACGAGATATTATGCAGAGCAAGGCAAAAGAACTAAAACAAAATATCGACTGCAGCATCTTATGATGTAACAACGCCCAGCCCGAAAAATCGTTAATCTTTAACCGGCCTACGTAAACAAACATCACTAAAACCGAAATGGATCCATCCGATTCGAAATATGTTAATTTAAATAACTAATCTATTCAAACTGTTTTTAACTTTCTTCCTATCATGGAATATAAGCTGGAATGTCGGTGCTTTATACAGTTGAAACATGTACTGTTTCAACGATTGTTTAAGGTATTCTAAACGACAAATATATTATTTTATGCTGTCCATCTGTCTTTACGTGCGCAACCGGTAATGGCTTGATATATCGAGTTAAAACATACCCATATAGGTAAGTAATCCAAAATAAAACGAGACTAAGAAATAATTAAAGTCTAGATGGCGGTTAGCTATTTTATTCTATTATTAGCTATTTCATTGCACGAATCCCTATCTTCCTGGTTTCCTACTCAAATAAGCATTTTATGTTTTAGAAATCTAACAAGTTCAATTTACATGAAACAAATCATTTTTATGTATCCGTCCACCCATATATTGATTATTGGGTAGAGGCGAGATATATTTAGTAAACGTATGAAGGGCAGAGGGGGATCAGCAAAGGGCAACCGGTGACAATGAACACGCCATTAGCCGACAAAAGGTTGAGTTTGAATAGATATAGTGAATATTAGAGATATACCCTCATCGGAACCTACTTCTTACATAAATCGATTTTAACTGACTTTACTCATTAAGCAGTCAATTTTCTATTTATCGGAATATAGTGGCTAACAGTAGGTCTTCTAATGCTAGTGCCATAATGCAAAAGTTAAGATTTGAAAAATAATCTGTAGAAGCGCGTTAATATCTCTTTGAAAAACCTAAAATAACGCAATACATGAATCCTTACAAAAAAGTAATTTCTTCATTTCTTCAAGAAAATGTTATGTAAAACAACCTTGAACTTATAATTTCTAATATCACGGAAAAGTAATTTACCTTTGACGTTACAACCGTTAGTTGATGCTGGTGAAACCGCGAGGAACAGATAGTAAGACCTAAGTAGAGAGCTAAGATTAAACAATCACGAAATACGTAGAGAAAACGGCCAGGATCCCGTAATACCGGGATAGAAAAACATTCTCGGGATGGTATCCTTTAAATATGAGGTAACCGATGCAATAACATGCAAACACACATACGTAAATACAAACTGCTTCATGAAAAATAAATAAATGAATGTCAGATAGCAAGCAGATGATTCGCAAAACTTATCAGTTACAATACTGATAAGACATAATGTTTTCATTTGATTTTATCAGATAAAAAAGTAGGATATATTGATATTCGGCCATTTAAAAAGATCGATGGTAGGTTACTTACTCAACGAGACCAATCCAACTAGGCCAAATTCAACGTGCTGTCGAATCCTTAAGGTTCCATTGAACACCTTCTACTGGACTAACATCTGCGTTAACATAAAGTGAGTCATGGATTTCCACGCACGATCAAATAAAATATTATTGAATTTATTTTAATTTTAAGGAATCAAGTTGATTTACAGCCAATTAAGAATAGAAACCTCGTCGTTTTTCCGAAAAATATACAAACTTTGTTATTATTAAGCTTAATGCAAATTTTTGTGTCTCTAACTATAAAAACAAAGAAAATTAATACAAACTTCCAACCCCCCTTATACCCTCTTAGGGGTGGAATTTCCAAATATCCTTTCTTAGCTGACATCTCTTAACTATCAACTACCTACTTGCTAAATTTTAGCTTTACACGTACAATAGTTTTTGAGATCTCGTGTTTAATCAGTACCTATGTAAGATGTAAGTATGTAAGTGACCTTTCGCTTTTATATATATAGATAAATAAAATGGGACTCCCGCTACTTCGTTGCTACACCCAAACTATATATCCATAAGCCTACCTTGTGCAAAGTATTTATCCTAAATGTTATGCAATGTGTTCATGGAATTTTGCAAAAAAAAGTTTAATTAAATAAAAAGCTTTATATACCACATAATATGTTGTGAGTACAATAGTGTGGATGTGTGATTTAATATTTTCTGATCTACAAAGTCACTTTAAATATCGAAATATTTAACACAAATGGACAATATAACCAAATTATGTTAATACCTTTTTTAGAGGCGGCTCTGACATCCCAAAAGGTTTTAAATTTTTTACCTGTGTGCTCGTGGGTTCCGTCCTAAGCCCCACTAAATGCAGTTTATCTTTGCAATTTTGATTGATCCTTGTTTAGGTAATGGTGGCAAGTTTTTGTATACAAATCTCTAAACTAAGCTAAATTGGCAGGTTTAAGAATAATGCTGTCTAAAAATAATAAAAAGATATAACTATGTCAATTTAGTTAGTTTAGAGTTGTGTGCAATAGAATTCGCACTGTTATGATAGATGGCGTTGAGAAAAAATATATAACACAACATTCACGTTTTTGTTACTATAATAATTCTTGGTGTCTATCAATAAATTTAAAGTTTTCAAAAAATGCTTATAGAAAAATCATATTTATCGATATTAAGGACTATATAAATGATAAAAAAGCTTGGGTGTGAATTGCTCTAACTTCATATATTGTAATTTAATATTGACTATGTGAGATGGTATTAACAAAAAAAACCGCTTAAGTTTGCTGTGGGCTACTTACCTGGGCACGATAGGAACCCTGGAAGAGATCGCTTTAAGTGATAAGGTCGCCTTTTGCTTTTATTTTATGTATTTCTTGTTGTTCTCTTTTTCCTTTCTTTTGTATGCAATAAAATTGTATAAATAAATATATATTTTTTTTTTATATACAAAGCGAGCAAACGAACAGGCGAGTCACCTGATGATAAGTGATTACCGCCGCCCATGAACATTTGCAGCACCAGAGGAACCGCCAATGCGTTGCTGGCCCTTGAGCAATTTGTTAATCCGCCCTTTGAAGATCCCCATATTATAACCATTAACAGGAACACAGAAGATGGAAGCTGGTTCCACAATTATATAAAACTCTTCCAATCACGAAAATTATAAAATAGAAAAGAATAAAGAAGCTAGTAAAAAACTAGAAGCTTAAATCTAGATTCGAGCGGTATGCAAACATCAGTAGGAACGCAATAGCTGCATTCACGTCTCCTTGATTGCTTCATACCCTTTTGTATTGTGCTTGATATTTCGCAATTTAACACTCAAAGCCGTTTAAACTGCTTATTGGAAGCTTTAGACGTGAAATAGAAAGTAAGTTTGGTGGTAGATACTTCACGACTTGCGTTTTAGTATTTAAAGTTATATTCCCTTTACCTAGATAATTAGTTCGCATTGATTTCAGTAGCTGTGATAGATAGTGGTTAGGACGTCCGCCTCCTGATCAGAGGTCGGGGGTTCGAATCCGGGCACGCACCTCTAACTTTTCAAAGTTATGTGCGTTTTTTAATCAATAAAAAAATATCACTTGCTTCAACGTTGAAGGAAAACATCGTGAGGAAACCTGCAAGCCTGAGAGTTTATAATATTCTCAAAGGCGTGTGAAGTCTGCCAATCCGCACATGGCCAGCGTGGTGGACTATGGCTAAATCCTTCTCATATTGAGAGGAGACCCGTCTGCCGGCAATGGATTGATCATGATGATGATGATTTAAGTAGATTTGTTTTCCCATCATAAAAAAATCGTATATCCTGATAATGATATGTCCTGGGTGTACGCACGCAAAAATCGTTTTAACAAGAAGAACTTCTATGAGAAAAGCAGGCTATTCCTTTAAATCCCTAATGTTTACCGGGTGCATTTCGAGGGCAAGTGGCATATGATATGGCGATAGACTAGAACATGGCAACAGACACAGTTTCGCAATTTTAACACTAGAATGGATAAGCAAGACTTGTCATCGGATATATATCAAGGGGTGTGATCTCGTTTCTTACACCTCAGATTTAAGAAACAGTACAAACGGGACAAAGTCATGAGAAAATCTTAAATGTGTTGATATTAACTTTGACTTGCTTGATCTTGTGAGATTAGAATTGGTCATTGGTCCCCCTCCCCATCCCCTATCACTCACTAAGTTCCCTGGGGATCCAAGATCCTCAATATAAGGTCAGTTATCTAACCAAGGTAGTTAGAGAAGTTATGTAACAATATCTGTCACCATCATATAAAAACAAACGGTCTTTCTTACATATGGTATGTTATTACGTGTTTGTTTGAACTAATATCTCTTTCATTATGATATGTTGTCCTATATAGAGAAGTTTCTCTTGAATACTCTGAGTAATGTCAGTCACTGTAAGTAAGACCAATGCTAAGAGGCTCGTTCCTATCATCGAACCGTATCCTCCTTTATTATGCTGTACACATAACAATTACATCATGTTTTCATCAAACACAGACTTCGTAATACATAATAAATTATACAAATAAATAACATTGAACTGTGAGTGTGTGTCATTTCGAAATAACTGCCTCCTATTATTCAATATCTTATGATAATTCGAGCTGGAAATGTTTTCAAAGTTTCTGCCTGTCTGTCTGGGTAAATTGTCCAAAAGGTCGTGTTTAGTTGAGTATTTTTTTTCGGTTTACATTGCGGGTAAAGAAGCAGACGTGTCACCTGATGTTAAGTGATTACAGCTACATGCTACAGCTCATGAACATCAGGAGCACCAGAGGAAACCACCGATGCGTTGGCGCAATTCTGAATCCTTTAAATCTGGACCGCTAGATAACTTGGCGGAATGAATTTGCCCGTGAGGTGATAACTAGCCGCGAGCGAGGAATCCAACCAGATCAGATTCATGCCGGGTTACTAACCACTTTAAAATACGCAGCACAGGTAAATTGCCTGTATTTGAAATCACTACGTCATTGAAGTCGAAAGACATTGAAATCCGCAGTTAGTCTATAGTTCGAAATAAAATACGCAATCGTTGGCGTTTTAAAAAAAAAAAAAAACTATTCTTTTAAATGTAGAATAACGGCTAAAAATTCGCATGGAATTTTTTGACGATATAAAATTCGCAGGCAACCGCCGGTCTGTCATAGACATCGCAATACTGTACGCTAAATACGTACAAAACGTAACCAACCGGCCTCAAAGTTCAAACGAACAAAAAAAACGTACGATAACATGTCGGCAGTCCAGTTTTTTTACGTTTGTATCGTCCTCGAGAAGTAACCGTCGCTGCCACGTGGAATTAATGAGCAAGTATTTCTCATCGTTCATACGTCGACTTTCCTGTTCGAAGTGTATGATACTGCCTAAAAATAACTAGTAAACATTCTTGGAAAGAGATTTAGTGCGCCACTTTCGTTTGATGTCATGAATTAACATACAAAAGTGATATTTATGCTAATTAGATAATGATATAATATTTTGAAAGAATGAAACAGTTTTTTATTATCAAATGGGTACTTGTGTTGAAAGATGATATATTGGCATTTCATCTATAGCCTACATATATGTTATACTAGATGATGCACTCGATTTCGTCCGCGTTATGCCGTTCTATCTGTCTCCAGGATACTATTAAAAATTGTGGTATCATCATCATCAACCCATTCTCAGTTCACAGACCACGGGTCTTTTCTCAATATGAGAAGGGTTTGGCCATAGTCTACTACGCTGGCATGCATGTGCGGATTGGCAGACTTCACACGCCTTTGAGAACATTATGGAGAACTCTCAGGCTTGCAGGTTTCCTCACGATGTTTTCCTTCACCGTTGAAGCAAGTGATATTTTAATTGCTTAAAAACGCACATAACTCCGAAAAGTTGTAGGTGCATGCCCAGGTTCGAACCCCCGACCTCGGATTAGGAGGCTGACGTCCTAACCACTAGGCTATCACAGTTAGCTTTGTGGTATCACTAGTTGCCTATTCATATATTTTTTAATAAATCCTACGGTTAATTAGTTTCTTTAACGGGATTCAAATTATCCGCTATTTAACTTCAAGGGGCAAACTACAGCCGTGCCTAATTTCATCAAAATCTGTGCAATAGTTCAGAGGTTATTGAGGCAAACTATCAGACTTATAATGTTAATAAGTTTGTTCGTATGTTGAATTATTGACCAACATATCAGAGTCTAATATCAAAGATCCTGGGCAATAAGAAAGGTCCATAAGGTGGTAAAGCGTGTCTCTTTTATTATAGATAGCATGTGTATTAAATCAATTAGGTATACATAGTAAATGCTCTCATAATAATAATAACAATCCGTGAGCGGAAATAATTTCAACGCAATCCTTGGGTTGTATTATAAAATAGAGCTTACGGCAACGTCTCCAAGGAAATATCTTAATGCGCCAAGTCGATGTCGATGCCAAGTCCACTGCGGACTGCGGGCCTCCGCAACCTTGACCGACGGTGAGTTCATATCATATCTAGGGTTGCTTACTACAAGGAACACCGCAACTGGCAGTATTAGTGATAAAGACCTCGGCCTCCCATACGGGTAGGCAGAGTTCGATCGCGATCGACCTTTTCGGTAGTAATGTTTTTTAAATTTAATTCAATCAACTTTCAAAGGAGGCAAACATAGCTAGGATATAAACTTGGCGGACAGTTTGCCGAGTAAAGTCTACTAGTCTGCATATGACTGCCATGGTGGTGCTAGACTTTTCAGCTGGAAACAGAACCACGCCCTGTAATGGGCCAGAAATGGTATAATAATGACACGCGAACGAGGCCAACGGGGCCATATCGCTTATACTACGCTGTCCGTTTTTCCGTAAATTTGCAATATCTCATGAACCAATATGTTATTTACGCACAATGTGTATTTTATCAAATAATGCTTTTTTGTCTGCTGGCCGTGGCTAGTTACCACCCTACCGACAAAGACGTGTCACCAAGCGATTTAACGTTCCTACACGATATCGCGTAGAAACCAATTAGGAGCGTGGATTTACCATACGCCTAACAGTTTAGCCCGCTTCCATCCTAGACAGCATCATCACTTACCACCAGGTGAGATAGCCGTCAAGAGCTAACTTGTAGTGTATAAAATAAAAAAAAGTAAAAAAAAAATTCAATACCCTTTCGTTTGCGACTGTAACACGCATTTAGTCGATTTTCTAATAACCGGCTCGTTGGTTCAGTTATTATATATCGCATGGATACATGCGTATACAAATCACGGGTTCAATTCCATTACAGGTAAGTATATAGTACCACGCTGCTATATGACAATATTGCCGTTATTAAGATCGAGCAACACATGGCAAAACACCACACCCTATACTATTAATCTGAATTTTTACACAATATTGTTTTTATAATGGAAACAGAAATACACACTCTGTGAAAACTTTAGCCTTGTAGCTACAGTGATTCATGTTACAGTAGACTGACAGACAGACAGATGAACGGGAAGCGGAGTCTTAATAATAGAGTTCATGTTGTTTTTTTTTTCGGACTGTCTACTAGCTGTACAAACCCTATTGGTTGCCACAGCGTAACCGGGCTGTTTGGCGAGCTTCGGAAAGAAGCTCTGCCAGAAGAAATTTTTTAGCCCTAGGGCTCGAAGAAACTAAGGGAACGACTGCCTAAGGGCGCCCCTTTGAGGCCGAATGTTGTTACCATTCTTCTGGTAAGGAAGCCTTAAAACGTGTTTTTAATAAGCATAAACCTAAAACTCACCGTAATAGGTTACATATATCGTACGAGGTCACAAGCCGTTCTATTCATTCGCAGTCAAGAACAATAACATTGGGCAATAACTGTTCTAAATTGCGATGACCGAATACAGAACTATACAATATATACATCTCTATAGCATTCACGACAGTGAAAATTAGGTTGCTTTAACACCGGTGACTTTATTATGAACATATTAAAAAAACGATATATCACTTAAATCTAATCTAATATATAAAATTCTCGTGTCACAGTTTTCGTTGCCATACTCCTCCGAAACGGCTTGACCGATTTTGATAAAAAATTTTGTGCTTATCCGGTATCTACGAGAATCGGCCAACATCTATTTTTCATCCCCCTAAATGTTAGGGGTAGTCCACCCCTAAATTTTTTTTTATTTTTTAGACAAAATTTTTAATTTCTATTTTTTTATGATACAACATACAAAAATACATACAATCCTCAATTTTCACCCTACTACGATCAACCCTTATTTTTTAATAGCCATTTTAGTAATTCAATCATTTTTCCTCTCCGGTCGAAAACTGAACAATTTTCGTCTTTATTTTGAATGTTTTTCACTCTAATTCGACTAAAATTAGAAATAATTTATGGCAAAACAACGTTTGCCGGGTCAACTAGTATAATATATTTTAATAATGTTATATAATATTAAAAAATTTATTAGTCCTTCTCACACAGGTTTACTCTCAAACGAAGGTGAGACCTTCTCCTCATCAGACAGATACTGTAATACGTAAAGGTTTTTTTTAGACACTATAAGTTAGCCCTTGACAACAATTCACCTGATGGTTAGTGATTATACAGCTTAGATGGTGGCGGGCTAACCTGGTAGGTATATGGTAAACACATACCCTTAATTGGTTTCTGCGCGACAACGGTAAATCGCCCTACCGACAAAGACGACACGTCTTCGTCGGTAGGGCAGTAACTAGCCACGGCCGAAGTCTCCTACTAGATCCTCCTAATCGAACCCAGGACCTCCAGCAATTGTTTAGTTTAATTTAATTGAATTTCATATAAAACTTTTAGATAAACAAATTTCTACTACACAAACTTTCATCCTCTATTCTACACAATATACTACGGACCCACGTCATCAAACCGCATCGTCCAGCCTAGCCCACATCTTCATTTCTTAAGGGTCATAACGTGTTGTAAAATAACTTAACCTTTTTCAAGGATTAGGCTATCAATGCATAAAAAAGACTTCAATTCCGATTGGTAGTTCCGGATTAGTGAGTTCATACAAACATAGTTAAATCCGCACTTTGCACCTTTATTTTTGTAGTTGATTAGTCATTAAAATTGTGCGAAATAACAAAATCTCTTAAAGATGCCCCTGTATAGAGGCTATACAGAGCTGTAGAGTTCACCAATTCAAATGATATTCGATGTCATTGCATAACATAGTATTTCGAAGTAGGTAACACTTCCACTATCAGTGATATCGCGAAAATTTCGTAACGAATCTTGTTGTAACATTGACCCCGTGCTTGACACTATCTAATATTGACGTTATGTCAACACTTAAAATTTGCAATTTTTTGTATAAATGGCAAATCTCAACTGCTGTTTTATTAATCTCCGAATCATCTCCCGCCACCATTGAATATTGCGCCTACTCAATATTGAATGGTGCTGGGATTACTTTAAGACAGCTATAATGAGAGGTATCGTAAAGCCACAAGTTCCTGTAATCATTTTTTTCCAGGACATTCCAACCGAAGGGTATATATACGAGTATATCTCACTTTCTTAACTCAAGTAGATTCTCGAGTGATCTCAGTTAATGATTAACCTTGAAGATGCATAATGCAAAAAAATCCTTTGTGGGCTTTTTGTTAGTCCTGCCATCTATGGAAAAAACGATGACCAGAGTATTAGGTACCAAATAGCAATACTATTATAAGTCTAATTTGGCATTGACAGTAACCTATCTATACTCCATATCTTCCATTCGCAATCTTTAGTTCGTCACGTGTATAACATCGCATAAGGCTATGAGAAAAATATTATGACTAACCGGTTTAGAGATAACATATTCACTTACTGGAAGTGCATGTATTGTATTTTCCCCTTAAAATTCAAAAGTCACGAAAAAGTTCTTACAGAATTGCGCTGTATGTTTATACCATAAGTACTCGATCGCTGAGCGATTAAGGATCAACAAACATTTTCGCAGTGTCAGACATTAATAATCAAGGAATAAACAATAATTCCAAGAAATAATGACCCATATAAAATATCATAAATATTGACCGCAATACTTATGATAATTCTTGCTTGGCTTGGAGTACTCTTTGTATTCTTAATGACATTCACACATCCTCTGAAAGACGTCCCAATACTAAATTTGTTGTTGATTATATATTGATTGGTGTTTCATACTTTCAATGAAACAGGAGTTGCAATATGAGATGTATATATTTGTAGTTACAGTTGTTCAAAGGGCCCTTCACTTTCAAACGGTATCTGCACGTATGCTGTAAGATGAATATGTTAAGAACATTTTACGACACATCATTATACTTAATTCGACTGAAATATGAAAGTGTTTTCTTTAATTACTGCTCCAAGTGCAACAAAATTTGCAATACTTCCAAGTCTTGCAAAATTCATTCTTACTTTCACATGAGGCGGGGGATACATCTTTAATATATATTATTATTGATTTCTTGCGAGCTGTTTGCAAGGGGAAAAGTTTCGGGAAATGTACGTATAGCAAGTTCCACGTGTCGTCTGATCAATACGGGAGTCGGGACGCCGCGCCGACCGGCCGGCGCGGCATGGCGTGTCACCCCAAACACAGCTGATCCTACCACCCTTCCCCACAGCTGGTTCGTTCACCCTTCACCCCGCACTTCTTTATACCCTCGTATACTTTCGATCTCGGCGAATACCGTCGGCAAGGGAATTCAAACGCCCCCTCGGCACGCGCAAAAGGAAATCGCGATTTTCTGTTAGTAATAACGTCACTATGCCATTCCACGAACACGAAAATCCAGTTGGCAACGGACCAATTGCAAATATCAATTTGACAGCAAACTAAAATGAACTCCAGTAAAAGCTATGGTACATATAAAGAAATGTCCTACAGAGCTTACCAATCTACATCTGCTGAAGTCAGGGACGGGTATACCCCACAACAACACCAACAGTACCGACAATATCTAGAGCAACTCAAAAATGAATTTGACGAGCGGTGGTGTAAACCGCTAGAATCAAAAACAAATCTCTCCGACCTTGAACGTGTCCGAACGTTAGGAACTGGCGCTTTCGGGAGAGTTGTTCTTCTCAAACATTTGAAGACTGGTAAACATTATGCAATGAAAATACTGGAGAAAGAAAAAATTATAAAATTGAAACAAGTCGATCACACGCTGTACGAAAAGCGTATACTTGAAGCAATGCGATTTCCTTTCACCGTGTCTATGGAATTTAGTTTTAAAGATAACAGTTACATTTATTTTGTCATGCCATTCGTGCCTGGGGGTGAAATGTTTAGCCACCTACGAAAAATGGGCAAGTTTGAAGAGCCAATATCGAAGTTCTACGCTAGTCAAGTAGTACTGGCGTTAGAATATCTTCATTTCTGCGATCTTGTATACCGGGATTTAAAACCTGAAAATATATTGATCGATAAAAATGGATACCTGAAAATTACCGACTTCGGTTTTTGTAAAAAATTACACGGCAGGACATGGACTTTATGTGGAACGCCAGAATATCTGGCACCTGAACTAATTTTAAGTAAAGGTTATGGATTTTCCGTTGATTGGTGGTCCTTCGGAGTTTTATTATTTGAAATGAATGCAGGCTATCCTCCTTTTTATGCCAATGACCCAATGAAAACTTATGAGAAAATTGTGTCAGGAAAATATCGGTGCCCGTCAAATTTCAATGGAGATTTGAGAGATCTTGTAAGGAACACTCTTCAAGTTGACATAAGCAAACGTTTTGGAGTAATGAAAAATGGTGTACTGGATTTCAAAAACCACAAATGGTTTAAAGGTATAGAATGGGAGGCTATACTGAATTGCCGATGGACTCCTCCATATATTCCTAAATACAAGCATCCTGGTGACACTACCAATTTCGAGCGTTACGACGAGGAATCGGTACTACCAGCGTCACACTGCCGATTTGAATCAGAATTCATTGACTTTTAAATTACAGATTAATTATTCTAATATAAATGTTATGTTAAAAGAAACGGAATTTACGTGAAACAATACATGCATTACTATCTCCACATTAAAATTTGTACTTTCATTTTAGAAAATAATGCAAAAATGCCTCGTAAACGCAACACCCGTTTCGAAAGTCGTTAATCCTAACAGTTTGTTTTTATCTTTGACACCATATTTGCATCCGATTCAAAACCGTGATAAAGCACGTGCGGGGACTCCATTGCTTCACTCGCGATATGCGCCGGCGCATAGAGGGGAGTTAAACTCAGTGGGGGCACACGTCACGATGTCTATTTTTAGATTTTAACGCCATGAACGTAACAAATAAACCAATCACTTATCTGCTGTAGTATTCGTAAGTTGTTTTCAAATTCAAATTCGTGAATGTCATTTAATTTAATAAGGCCTACTTTTGTAAGCATTTAAGAACATAACGTCTGTCTATATGCTGTACTACCGAACCGATTCTACAATAGGACCTTGAGAATTCAAGACTAATGGGGCAATCGACAAATACCGTTCAATAAAGCTCTGGTGACCGACACAATGACAATATAACAATATCCAGTCGGGTAGCTATCTCTGTCGTTTTCAATCCGTTTTCCCAGGAAGATCATAATCAAAATTACTTCGTATTAGTAGCGATACATTGAACCCGGTAACTGAGTGTGTGGTGGCAGTCACAGCGAACTCGCCTGTATCTAGCAATGAACGGGCCAGGAGTCGACAGACTAAAATTATGTTGATAGACATTATAAGCTCTAGGCATGTGAATAACGAACGATATGTCATACAAACGTGCAACATTCGAAGGAATAGTCTAAAAACAATCATGTGCGACCTAAATGCTACTCGAGCCAGCTTTAGCATTGGGTAATGAAACATCAACTGCGTGTTTATACTTTTATAGCGATCTAACGGTGTTCGCGCCCAAACGATTTTATAATAGCACCCAGTTCCGTATTAATAATTAATTACGGGGCATTCGTGCGCAAATGGATTCAATTTAGCACAGTAGTTAATTTTATAACAATTTATTCCTGGAGATTAGAGGTTAATAAGAGCAACAAGTGCTATAAACATACTAAATACTGCCTTAATGTGGCAGAAAAGCTTTGAATATCCTAGCTGACGCGTCACAAATGAAATACGACTAGAATATCTTGCAGTTACCCACAAGTTACAAAATGTATATAACATAATGTATACAGAGATAGCTGCTTAAGAGTAATGCCTTTAAACAATAGCGATCTCGCGGTCATGCAAGCAAGGGTTCAAGCAAAAACCAACAGAGTGGAAAATGAAGGAAGCGGAGTTCCGTCTCACGTAATTACGACGGGACATCCTTGCGGGAAACTTGTTTTTTTTAAAGTAATATACTCGTATATCTTACAGTTCTCACATTTATTTAGACCTCAATGCATGAAGTGTACCATAAAACAAGCACTGATAATCAAAATCCCCTAAAATCTAGATGACCACTGGGCTATCACGTCTTGCAGTAAGTAGAATTCAACTGCAATACTATGGCTTGTCGTCTTTAGAATATCCAATTCAAGTATAGGTTACAGCTATAGTGTCTAATAGTTTACCATTTCGATTATTCTTACTATAAGTGTACACTAAACTTTACGTCATTACGTCAAAGTGTACTAATACGTAATATCGTGATACACTTTATTGAGTGTTGTTAGATTCTCTAAATTTGTATCACGGTTCCTAACTTGATCCAAAATAGAAGATAAGAATTCGCTGAAAAACAGACCCTTGAGCAAGACAGATAGGTTACGGTGAAATAGATTTACATGATATTAAATATGATCACGGTGATCAAAGCTATGAAAATAGATAACAAGAATACCTTAAAAAAGGATGTTTTACATTAGATGTAGGTACATATATAGGATCATGATTAGATTTTAATTCTACTTTTAGATATATTTCAAACTACACTGCGACCATCCATCCCTGAAAGTCAAATGAAGGATAATGATATACCAGCTAGACTTTACATTCACCTTTACCGACTAAGTAACTGTTCTGTGATGTGGGCGTGCTTATTTACGAGGAGCCGCTGGAATAATTTACACACCCTTGAAATATAAATCACGGTAACGAATGCTTCATTACTTTGAAACTCCTACGGTTACTCAAACTCTAAATATGTATTCAAGTAGACCTTTTGGAGGCAGAGCTCAGAGGGATTAAAGCTAAAAGTATAAAATCTCTCTAGTGGCCTTATTCATAATATACGTATCATATTTACTCTCTATACGTATATATTACTACATATATTTAAAATTGTTTTTTTTTTCTTTGATAAGTGAATAAATTTACATACTAAATTAGATGGCTTTGTCATTCGTTCACAAAGATAAAAATCATACGACTATATGTACACAGTTACCTACTTTAGCCGTTTAGTATTTATCTGAAAAATACCAAGTTTGCAGTGATAACGGAAATATATCTCATAACCATTTATATAGCAACTCGTTTTTAGATAGGAACTAACCTCAAAAGGCTTTCTATAAAAAAAAGTAAGTGCAATTAACGATCATAAAACAGAACCGATCAGAGGATTGCTCAACAACTGTAAACATAAAAGGGCTATCAAAGCCGAACGCGCTTGGAAAGCTGTCGGGATATAGTTGGATAGACCACCGAGATCGTCAGTTGGTAACTTATGTTAATCGGTTTTACATTCTTCCGAATTGATAAGAATATTTTTAATGCGAAAATGTGTCTGATTCTTTGTTTATTACCTATCTTTGGCTCATCGATATCGATCTTGAAGCCATTTGGTACTGCTAAGAATTCCGTGAAATTGAGAATTATGTCTGTGTTAACTAGTCTCATGTTATACAAATAGGACCAGATGATGGTAGGCCTAATTATCTCGTAACTCACATGTGTTCGGAAGTCTGGCATAAGATGCTTTTAGTTCAGTAAAATAAATGGTTACAAGATTTTTATAAAACAATAGCAATTACTTCTAAATTTTGAAAAAAATCCGCCGAGAATTGAGGTTTGACGCATAGCAAAAAACAAATCACATGTTTTTCAATCTTCATAATTGAGATTGATCTTGAAATCCCATTCAACTAAAAAACGTAATTTTACAGAATTTACTGATGCTAAAAAAAGTAACGTATCAATATTTCATCAGCTGAGTAGAACCTTAATTGACACGAGTGAAAGAGTGAAGAGACATAAAAGTGCAATCAATCAAAACGCTACTGAGTAGTTGATACATAGGTATGAAAAGCGTATCATTGAGATCGTAATGATTACGTTGTGTGAAATATTAGATTTAACATCAAATCACAAAAGATATATCTGGAGATAAATCATCAATGTAAACCTCGGATGGTAGCTATTGAACTATTAAAATTTTGTGAATTATGAACTTAAAAAACAGAAAATTATTACTTTATAAAAATTTAAGAAAAGGCCCTCCAATAAAAGTGTGTCAACAAAATTTCGATTTTGCCAAAGGATATTGCTAAACAAAGGTCTCTTAATCTAATTCGCACACAAACATTATTTGTTAAATAAAGGATGAAAAGACCGATGTTAAGATTAGCTTCCAGCCTTTCAAATATGGTCCAGTCATGGATTGCCTATTGAGTTAATGACTGAACGAAATGAAATGATTATATCGGAAACAAATCTTTGAAAGATACCAACATCACTGACACTACAGATTTTGAACTTTTAGTAAGAGTTTTATTAGTGAGAAATAAATGACATGATTATGTAATAAAACAAACATTTATTTTTAATTTAAATAACTAAGTACAATCTAGTACACCTACTCTATTATTTAACTTCTAATTGCATTTTAAAATTGACAAACAAAAGCAAACAAAAACATTTGATGTTATAATCCTTACGATAAATAAATAGAAATAATACACTCGAGTAAATAGATGCAAAAAAAGTAACGTAGTTATAAAAAAAAACCGTTTTTAACATGCAAAGTAAACCGTAAAGCAGATTTAATAAGATTTGACCATGCCATAATCTAATTTATTGATATAATACTCGGAGAAGTCTCAGCCTCAGAGCCTCAAAGAAGATACATAATAAACGTAATAATATCATTGTATACTCCACTTACTAAGCTGTGATAGCCTAGTGGTTAGGGCGTTTGCCTCCTAATCAGAGGTCGGGGATTCGAACCCGGACTTTTCGAAACCATCGTGAAGAAACCCGCACGCCTGAGAGTTCTCCATAATGTTCTCAAAGGCGTGTGAAGTTTGCCAATCCGCACATGGCCAGCGTGGTGGAGTATGGCCAAACCCTTCTCATATTGAGAGGAGACCCGTGCTATGTAGTGAGCCGGTAATGGGTTGATCATGATGATTATGATGACTTCACTCATAGGCTTATATATATATATATATATATATATATATATATATATATATATATATATATATATATATAGATATGTATATATATATAGCATGGTTAGGACAGTAAAAAATCTTAAGAATCTTAAATTGCACAGAGAATGACTCAAAAATGTGTATTTCAGCAATCCTATAATGGGTACAAAAGTTACATGCAGTTAAAGCATAATGTGGGTCACTGGCGATGCAAAGGCTGCAGTAGGCGATGAAGTGAAAACGTAAAGGGCGAGATAAGAGGGCCGGTTATAATAGCACACGTTTCTATATTGATCTGGATCTAACAGTTTGCCGACGGATTTCATCACGTCGATTAATGAAAACGTGAACAACTTTTATGTACTCGGATATATTATATATATTTATATTCCTGTAAAGTTAAGAGTCACGCATATTGGTCCAGAAATCTTTGCAATAATATTAAAAAATATTTGACGACCTCCGTGGCGCAGTGCGCTGTCGCATTAAAATGTTGGAGGTCCTGGGTTCGATTCCCGGCTCGAGTCTGGTCTGGTGGGAGGCTTCGGCCGTGGCTAGTTACCACCCTACCGACAAAGACGTGTCGCAAAGCGATTTAGCGTTCCGGCACGATGTCGCGTAGAAACCAATTAGGAATGTGTTTACCATACCCCTGATAGGTTAGCCCGCTACCATCCTAGACTGCATCATCACCTACCACCAGGTGACATAGCCGTCAAGGGCTTATTTATAGTGTATAAAAAAATAAATTAAATTTAAACAGTATCATTACATATAGGAACTAGTTAACTAAGAAACCTCTCACGGATTGAAGATTGACTGTTTAAAAGAGAGTTATTGAAATTTTTATGAACGTATTGTTTTAGATGCATAGGTTATTTAGCTGACGAATCCATAAGTTTTTACAATTTATCTGCCTCTTTGTTAGGTGGCTGTTACGTAGCCACCAGCGCTAATCACTTTCACACGATTTTCATTTTTCGCGGATACAACAGAAGAATGTCATAGAACATCACTAACTAGACGTCTGAGGTTAAACAGAGGCCTATACGGGTATTTAAATTCTATGGGACACGACGAGACTTCGCTGACGCCAGGGAAGGTTTCGCCTTGAATACTAATTTTTGATAATACCATGATATAACTTTAACGAATGAAAAATATTCCAGGCAGTTAAAGCTTTAATGACGCTCTACAACCTACGTCACTGGTCGGGTTATCATCATTAATATTCTAAGGACCTTACCTGGTTATGAGGCGAATAAAAATGACGCACCCATTGTCAAGCCTAGCCTCGCTGAAGTATGGAAGTGTATCCATTGTATCCTCAACTAAATTAGCATTAAGGTTCTAATAATATATTCTGGTTCTCGCGACTACACCCCAGAGTAGTTCATGCGAGTTAAAAAGCTAAGTGGTAACATGTAAAATGAAAAGGGTTGATTTCGATGAACTTAGGCCTTTATTAAAAATACAGGAATCTGTGCGCCGGAACTCGGTAAGGGGTTATGTTTAATTCAAACTGAGTTTCCAGGGCACACATCAAACTGGGTTGAACATATAACAACATTGTTAAAGTATGTCAGCCATTCTTAATGGCACAGGAGGAAAACTCACATCGTGTCAAGGTTTTGTGCCTTGGACCCATTCTTTGATTTAAGCGGATAAGAGAAGCCATATGGAGAAACAGACGATCTGTTCATTAGTTACAGCGAATGGCAACCCGATAAGACGGATTAACTAAAGCCGCATGATACCGGATATACGTCTAACATAACCATCAAAGCGTCGAAGTAGTTCCATTTCTTTCATATGCAAAGAGTATGTATTTAATTACTTCAGAAGTTTGATAGAGGGATTTCTGTTGAGGATCGATACTCTTGATTGATACTGAATTAAGCCAATATCTCGAGAGTTACCTAATTTGCCGAGTTCAACATTCGTTCGACTTAAATTAGGTTCTAATTTCAAATAAACCAGTGAATGATCAAAATATAAATGAAGAAGGGGCAAAATTGTATCGTATAAAAATAACAATGTTCGCTCGTATTCCGTTACATGTGAAATATAGACCCAGACTTGAGCCATACGGCATTATTCACATTTTGTTTACTTTTTCTGGCACAAACCCACTGCTCGTGTATACAAAAAACAGGTTTTGAATACCTGTGCAGTGTCATGTTCTCAATGGGAATGGTGTCTCTGCGCATCATTTCGACGTGGCGCCATATTTTTTAGCTGGAATACTTAAAAAACGTTTTTACTTCGAAAGAACTAGCAAAGGTTATTCATTGTAAAAGCTGGGGATCTTCCTTGATAAGTACACTGTCATGTTTACCGTTGAAATCTTTTTAACCACCAAAATGAGGTCTGTTATAAGTTTATGTTTTGTGTATCTTCGTAACTGAGTGTATGTTTGTGGTGTAGTTCTCAATCAACTTTGATGCAGTTTTATCTATACAAATAAATAAAATTGGAGTGTCTGTTTGTAATATTGAAATAACCGTCTTTTACTACTTGTATATGAATATGTATACGGTACATACACCAAAAAAACTTTTTTTAATATATTTGTCTGTCTGTCTGTCTGTTTGTTCCGGCTAATCTCTGAAATGGCTGGAGCAATTTTTACGGGACTTAGGCTACTTTTATTTTAGAAAAAGTCTTTTATTTTAGAAAGATAAAGTAATGTTGCAATGTTCAAGTAATCTATTTCTTCGTGATTGAAAGCAAACAAACACACTAACTCAACGCAGACGAAGTCGCGGGTGGCAGCTAGTCTTTTTATAAGCAGATGACATTGAGATAGGTTTCAGTTTATAAAAATCTTTTGCGACGTTTGATCACCGTCAGCTTCCTATTAAGTGTACTGCAATGGTTTTTCCAAGTGATGGTCGCCTTGAACCCATGCTGCACAAACAAGTACTCTACGGGATACCCAATCCCTCAGTCGTAATGAGTTAAAAAGACGAAGATCAAAGCGTGGAGTAAAATATGCCTAGCTCATGTCGAGTCATTGAGTTGTTTAATATTATTTATTAATAGGTGTCTTCTATTAGATACAGGGTCAGGGGGGCGATAAAGGTCTAGGACGCGATTACCTATTGGGACCTCATAAAAGCCGTGACCCAGACGATTTTAGCAGAGTCCTTTTGCCAATAATGTTCGATTAAGAAGAACATCACTTATAAACAAGTAATTCTTCATTTGTTATTTCATTACTTAGACAATTTTATTTCTGGTAGATATGAGCTGTTACTCGAAATTACTTAGAAGTTTATTTGTGATATATAAAAAATGAGGTTTAAATTACTACTGCTTGGCCTCCTCGTATTTTGTTCGGGCCGACTTTAGTGAACCCTTCTTACAGCTTCGGAAAGCTCTAGTGGAAGAATTTTAAGCCGTAAAGCCCGAAGAAGCATGTGGAGCGTCTGCCTTATGTGATTCCGATTCTCCGAGGCCATGAAAGGTGGAAGGTGAGCTGTTGTCAATAGTCATCTGATCGTCATGAAGGATTTGTTTGGGCCACTTCTTGCGTAAAGGAGTGCTAAAGTCGGGTGAGATTGGTAGGCAGCTTTAATAGAATATTGCTGGATTTCAGATGATACACACCTATGTTTGTTTTATGCTAACAATGCTGGTGTGATCGCCCCCTTACATCCGGTGTGACGCTCGAGCGCACTCGCTCATGCACCTGTCGCTTTGTGCGCTTTTCTATAGAAAAGTTGTGGGACACGGTTACTAGTTAGTTAAATACTGTGAACGAGAACTTCATACACTGAGAGTTCGTTAGCTAGAAAATAACTTTTAATGAACTGCTCTGCAAATGTAATTTTTACTTCTTAGGTATAATTCTATTTGGAAGTTATTTTTAATTGCCCTAGTTGCACCAATCTTTCTGCCGGTTTTCAATTGATCAAGTCTAATAGAAAAGAATAATGAGGTCTCTAGATTGAGTTAACGGCATTGAATATAATAATTATTTACTCTTGCTTTGTAACTAAATAATGTAACCATACGTGGAAGATAAATTACATATGCCACAAAGGTGATCTAAAGCTAAGCAGTACGCAGGAGAAAATATGTATGTAAAACATTTTAGTAAAATTGGATAACAATTTTCAACCACTAATGGATCGTCAACCAGTGTTTACTTATCACTCTAAAGACCTGAGTCACTTCTACTCAAGCAAGAGTTGGTTTTCTATCTTAATGAGATAAATCAAATCAAATTAGCTTTACTCATGTTAAGCTATTACAGGCATCTATGAATCGTTCATATACAACACATTCTCCATTACTTAAAAGTCATGGAGGAATGGTAATCGTGTCAAATTTATCGTATAAAAGTTACGATAAATTTGACACGATTATACGATATTTCGATTTATTATAATCGAACAAGAATCGTCGTTAAAGCTAAGCGTATTAAATAAAACTCTTTATTAGAATACACCCATCACAAGTACCTACGAGTATGATGATTCTTTATATTGTGTGATATGATCATAACTACACTCTTCCACTGAAAACTAAAACTGAGGGGATGCCACGTACGACTGGTCCAAAGACGAATTCGAAAATTAACTTTGCAGTGTTCTTTATATCACCACTATTTCACAGTCATCATCATCATCATCATCATCATGATCAACCCATTACCGGCTCACTACAGAGCACGGGTCTCCTCTCAATATGAGAAAGGTTTGGCCATAGTCCACCACGCTGGCTATGTGCGGATTGGCAGACTTCACACACCTTTGAGAATATTATGGAGAACTCTCAGGCGTGCAGGTTTCCTCACGATGTTTTCCTTCACCGTTGAAGCAAGTGATATTTTAATTGTTTTAAAAACGCACATAACTCCGAAAAGTTAGAGTTATGTATTGTGTGATATGATCATAACTACACTCTTCCACTGCAAACTAAAACTGAGGGGATGCCACGTGCGTCTGGTCCAAAGACGAATCCGAAAACTAACTAGCAGAGTGTTCTTTATATCACCACAATTTCACAGAGTTAATTAAGTCTAATTAGATATCTTATACCCATATTATATTATAGACGTGTAAAAAAATCGGTCGTTAGTAATGACAATTTAACCAATATCAGTAGATACCAAATTACCCTGCATTAATCATTATAAATAGAAATACATTGGAAAGGTAATAATGCGATAAAATGTGGATATGAATTGTTGGGATGTATTAGAGACTGCAACAAAATTAGATAAATCACGCTATAACTATGTCTGACCGTTCGCGAATCGTGATATCATTTTACTTTCTCTCCTTTTCACTTATTGCACGCTACCCTCATTTCCGATCCACACAATTTAATTGAAATGGGATTCATACATTCTAATGACTATTGGAATATATCTTACAGATATCCTGTGTCACAGATTGTGTATAGTTTACATAGCTGAATTTCTATTTGTAAGTTATTAAGCGGTGCCATTCTGTTATCTTTTTGAAAAAAATTCAATTATGCATTTAACATATCGGTTAGCAACTTGTTGAAAAAGTTATTGAATTGGGCAGTAGATCAGATTAAAACGATCTAATTTAGTTGTATCCGATCCGAAAAATTACATCATCGTTTAGTATTGATCATGGCTTTTTCGTGAGAAACCTTATGATTAAGGAATTTACATGTCTAAGCATTAGTGAGATGGATAATAGGTTACTCCAGTGATCTTGGTTTATGGACTAAGGGTAAGACTGAGTAGAACCTTTTCTTGTGTGTTTTTTTTTTATAGTTTATAGTATGTAAATAAAAGTCTCCTTAGTGAAAATAAGGTTGTAATTACATGTTGAGTTAGCCCTTAAATGGGGTATACTATGTCAGTAAAAGATATTATGTATTAAAATTTTGCTGTGGTATATAAGTCAGCAGTCACATTGTATACAACGTGGGCTTCCTAATAAATAAATAAATAAGGGTACATACACCCGTCCAAGATTTACAACAAGTTAATAATATTAGTAGGATAGGATCAAAAGTCATACCCCTTGAACAGATACGGGAGTACAAATAAAAAACGATACCCATGTACCACTTAAGTCGTAAACACACTGAGACAAGTACTGTTTTAACAACTAGCGTCGATGACGTGTGTTATGAGAGATTGCAGCTGTTAAGATTAGAGCCCTTTCACAATAGAGATGATTTATTTATCTCTAAATAAGAAAACAAAAACAAAAAAAACCAACGGAAGCAAAGAAGTCAATGAGGTAATATATGAATTTACTAAAGTTTTGTCATCTCGCCAAATTGGCTTGCTTAATTTTTTTTAATATTTCCTATCGAATTTAGAAATCTCTAAAAATATGTCATCATCATGATCAACCCATTACGGCTCACTACAGAGCACGGGTCTCCTGTCAATATGAGAAGGGTTTGGCCATAGTCCACCACGCTGGCCATATGCGGATTGGCAGACTTCACACGCCTTTAGAACATTATGGAGAACTCTGAGGCGTGCAGGTTTCCTTACGATGTTTTCCTTTACCGTTGAAGCAAACGATATTTTAATTAAATTAACGAAGTTTAAAAACGCACATAACTCCGAAAAGTTAGAGGTGCGTGCCCGGATTCGAACCGCCGACCTCTGATTAGGAGGCTGACGCCCTAACCACTAGGCTATCACAGCTTCAAAGCTCAAAAAGTTTCAGCTCAAAATATGTAATTGGTACCTAATATAATCTTATGCAGCACTGCTGAAAGACATGGGTTGAAATAGTGCAACGTCATACTAGCAACCTTAGTAAGTAATTTCAGGTAGGTAGCTTCGATTTGAAAATTATGGGCGATTGGTCGACATGTCACCATTGTCAGCAATTAACATTAAATCGGCATTCAGGGTGAATTTTAATGAGTCTAGAAAGCCCTATACATATACCTTGATTTCGTTGTTACATTATTTGCTTATCTATTTTTTTTTTTAATAGTTCTAGCGCATTATTGACTCACACTCAGCGAGCAATGGAGAGAGCTATGCTAGGAGTATCTCTACGTGATCAAATCAGAAATGAAGAAATCCATAGAAGGACCAGAGTTACCAACATAGCTGAGCGAGTTGCGAAGTTGAAGTGGCAATGGGCGGGGCACATAGCTCGAAGAACCGATGGACGTTGGGGTCCCAAGGTGCTTGAATCGCGACCTCGCAAACCCCGGTACCCCCGGTAAACGTAGCGTTGGTCGACCCCCAACAAGGTGGACAGACGACATCAAACGGGTCGCATGGAGCCACTGAATACAAGCGGCCTAAGACCGTGGCCATTGGAACTCCCTACAAAAGACCTAAGTCCAGCAGTGGACGTCTATCGGTTGAAATGATGATGATGATGATGATTATTGAATGTAACTCTTTTGTAACTGGGTTGCTGTAAGATGATGGTATTGACCCATGAAAGACTAGTCATACACTGCCAACAACCAACCCATCACAGTGCGTCGACAATGGCGAGCGTCGTACACAATGTACAAAACCCGACTACCAGCGAAATGTAATGACAGACAGGTTGACCGCGGAGTTCAGTGGAGAAAGGCTTTCATCCGACATTTACGCGTCTTCAATTGCATGCTCTGGCAATTGATGCTTATCGCCGCCGCATATAAGCCTGCATCGATTATGCATACATGTGCAGGCAGGGCGAACGGCGTTTTTATCAGGTATCCATCTATACATATTCAATTTCCACCACCCATCTTTCCCAATACATACCAGCCTGCATAACATGTGCAAACACAGCAAAATTTTGTCTGGTAGGAGTTCCGGCAGTGGATAGTTACCACCACGGGCCAAGCGATTTAGCACTCATGCACGATGTCGCGTGTAAACCAATTAGGAGTATGAGTTAACCAGACCCCTAACACGTTAGCCCGTCACCATTTTAGATTGTCGTCTTACTTGTTATAGATAAAAAAAGCTTTGTAGCAACAAGATACAAATGCGTCCAACCTGCGTCCGCAGTGTCCCAATTCAAGATTCATACACAATCGGGCTACAAATTGTGATTAATGATGAACAGTTTGCAAACCTCCACGCCACCTTGAGTTGACCATGCCCGAAACATACCCTTAAAATACACACACTAGCCAAAGAAGCATTCATCGCTAGTGTGAAAAGGCTCTTAAAGCCCTTATAGATTAACAAGCATATGAATAGATTCCAACCGAAGCCCTCACATTACAAATCTATTTTAATTAATTACCGCCACTTCGACTCGAGTATCTGAAGATATCTATGTGAACGTTGCAATTTAGATTTTAATTCCATCACGATGTTCCGTGGCGCATTGCAGTTGGGCTGGTAAAGCCATTTTAGTTTTTGGAGATAAATTTTGTTGTATTTTTTTATTTTAAGTGATTAATATAGTTATTAGAGGCAGTGTAGATCCAAAAGCGAAAATAAACTGTATAAAACACTTAAGACAAAACAGACGCGACTACTAGAACTTGTGAGGAGCTATAAGAAACAAGTCGCATTGCAACCAAGCCACTGCAAGACGTCACGCATTAAATTGCACATCGAAATATGCATTAAGTTGTATTACAGGGCTAAAGCCTTACTTCTCTTTAGGAATAAAGAAACCTATGAAGATTAACACGCTAATGAATAAATTGTAAACGCAGCCCTCTTAACACAAATCTGTTTAAATGCAATTTTACGAACATTTCGCTTTATATATTTAGATCAATCGGATTATAGAGTTTAATTCATTACTGTCACTTTGAGTCACGTATCTGAAGATAACTATATGAACGATGTAATTTAGATTTCAATTCCATCAGATGTTCCGTGGCGCATTGCAGTTGGGCTGGTAAAGCCATTTTAGTTTTTGGAGGTTAATCTTGTTAATTTTTTTTTATTCTAAATGGTAAATATAGTTATTGTACGCAGTGTCGATCCTGAAGCGAAAATGAACGGTATAAAACACGTAATATTGAACGCATGACCGAATAGACGCGACTCCTAGATCTTGTAATGCGAGGAGCTATAAGAAACCAGTCGCATTGCAACCAAGCCGCTGCAAGACGTCACGCATTAAATTGCACATCAAAATATGCATTAAGTTGTGTTACAGGGCTAAAGCCTTACTTCTCTTTAGAAATAAAGAAACCTATAAAGATTAACAAGCTAATTAATAGATTGTAAACGCAGTCCTCTTAACACAAATCTGTTTAAATGCAGTTTTACGAACATTTCGCTTCATATATTTAGGTCAATGTGATTTTAGAGTTTAATTCATTAAAGTCACTTCGACTAGAGTATCTGATGATAACTATATGAACGATGCAATTTAGATTTAAATTCCATCAGATGTTCCGTGGCGCATTGCAGTTGGGCTGGTAAAGCCATTTTAGTTTTTGGAAGTTAATCTTGTTAATTTTTTTTTATTCTAAATGGTAAATATAGTTATTGTACGCAGTGTCGATCCTGAAGCGAAAATGAACGGTATAAAACACGTAATATTGAACGCATGACCGAATAGACGCGACTCCTAGAACTTGTAACGCGAGGAGCTATAAGAAACAAGTCGCATTGCAACCAAGCCGCTGCAAGATGTCACGCATTAAATTGCACTAGTTGCGTTAATTTGCTTGTGTTAAAAGGCTTTATAAAGAGACCTATTAAGATTAACAAGCTACTGAATAGATTGTAAACGCAGTTATCTTAACACAAATCTGTTTAAATACAGTTTTACGAACCTTTCGCTTCATATATTTATTTAGGTCAATGGGATTTTAGAGTTTAATTTATTACTATCACTTCAATGCATGTCTTATTCTATGGACATTAATTGTTCTTTTTCATCGCGATTTTATGTGGCGCATTGCAGGTTGGCAAAGTATGCTTACTAGTTGAATTTGTGTTTCGAGAAAAACTAGTAATATTTTATCGGCAATGGTTAATCTATTTATCGAATGCAATGTCAATCCTGTAGGCAAAACATACTATGAAATACGTAACTATGTAACACAAATGGTTGACTGCTGCGACAAAATAGAAATGGCCGCATGAAAAACGCCAAACTTTCTTGTTTTTCTTACTACCCTTATATCATGCTATGGAATTGCATCTCCACCCTTAGGTTCAGATGGGTAAAGTTATAATCTCCTTTTCATCGGGATTGGGTAACAGTATATCACTTGTGTTTGTATATTAATGTCTATATTTTAGCAAGGTTTTTAAAGTAACCATACAATGAAGAATCTGCGTACATTTTCACCCAGTCATTGTTATAAGGATAGCATAAAAGAGTTTACAAGAGCTTAGACGCAAAAACATATGCAAATGTACTTACAATTTCAAGCGAAGTTTGAGCTCTTAGTGTTGGAAAAATAAAATGGGAGTATAAATTGTAATGAAAATGCATTTCATCTGTGAAAGGGAAATGTGGGCGAAACTTTGTTGCATACAGAAAGCATAAATACCATTCAATCAATCAATCATAATCTTTATTCAAATAATCCTTTAAAAATCACTTATACGAGTCATAGTAGTGAGTTGATGGTGATAACTACATACGTAAACTTAAAACTAAAGCTACGAAAGTTCCAAACGCGCCCTGGTCTAAGTAGAAGCCCAAAACAAACTTAGCCAGGTAAATTTTCTTTTCGTTATCATTTATGTACATATGATCGTGAACAACGCTCCTCGATCTTGGTAACTACGCATCGATAACGAATCCTATTTACTCTTCATAACCTGCGTAATTTTCCAGCCCTCATAACTTCTCCTGCCCTTTTACGGCACGTTACCACAAGCTGGTATGCATATGTTATTACTAATAAGTGATTACACATCCATTACTGACAACTTCTTGCACATTCATACATGCTTCGCCGTAACACATAACCCTTGCTACTATTTGCTTCATCTTAAAGACCTAATCAAAAACAAATTCATGAAAAGACTGACGAGAAATTCCAACGCCAACAGTATTTCAGAATTATGGACTGAATCCCTGGATTCAGTTTTCGTTAGCATGTGGCTGAAAGCCAAAGACCAGGTGAAGTTATAAGGTTCTCTCCAACATCACCAGCGTATTTACCTAAGTCTTCCACCTGACTTATTTTGGGTTCACAATTTCTTTATTTTACGTTTCAACTACGTTAGCGGTAGTGTGCAATCACAGGACGTAGGTTTGAAACCTTTCTAGGTTTCTACATTTATGGACGTTTTCTAAACTTTTCAGTTAGATGGGTCTCTTCTATGATATAATGAGTGTACCAAGCAATGTAACAGTATTAATAATGCGAAACAAAAGCGTAAAACAAGAGTTCCATTATTTATTTGAAAAGCATAATCCTTTGGAATCAGTAATCGTACTTACTTTACAACATTAACAATAAAAAAAGAGTTCTTTCTGGGTCTTAAACTGCGTTAAAATTTGCGCTCTCAAACGCATGACGCCAACTTGAACATCACCAAGGAAGCAGGTTGGCCGCCAAAATTTGGTCTTGCCTTTCCGCAGGAAAGAGTAAATTGAAGTCGTATTTTTTATAAGTATATTTTTCATAGGTTTTCGAACAATACTTGTGGTATAGGTTTCAGTCATGGATATCAAGCGTACAATGGTAATTTGTAATAAAACCAAATAACTAACTAGGAAGATTAAACCTATAAAACGATTCAGATATGTATAAGAAGTTTTACATTGTAAATTCTAAAATGGTTCCAACTTTTGAAGCAGCTGGTGGAGTTATGCAAAAGTAAATAAAACCATTTTAAGAGCCGCATTTTTATAGCCGCCGCCATAATAATAAACGCCGAATATAGCCAGTGAATAGAAGCTTTTGTTTTCCTTATGCCTACCAGAATTATAACACATTTGAAAGCGCTCCTTGTACTATAGAGATAAAAATATGACTTCATCGTTTTTTAGTAGGAATTGGGTCTGATAAAGTGGCATCATTTTGAGTATTATTATACATAATATCTTTTTGTTTACATATTGATATTGGAATTATAATGCTCGACACGAATTTTTGTAAACTGTTTGATATAATATTTTGTTAGTTTTATTTTCAAAGACTTGACAAATGTAGGTATCCATTCAATGCGTAGTTAGGTTTTCACCTATATTTAGATTTTTTTTTGTAAAATTACCTAAATAGATTTGATTTGCTTGGACTAAAAATTACATACTTGAAAACAAACAACGGAAATCTTCAGATATAGAAGATACCATTAATGAAACATATAAGGCCAAAAACAAAGGCCATAAGCCGCAGCGTGCAGTGTGGTGAGTTTTTTCGTTCAACCTAGCACCTAGTAACTTATCATATCCTGTTGTCAAGTTTATGCTCTTATTCTGAAAATCTCAAAAAATCTTAAAATTAAATTATTACCTCAAAAGGAGAGAAATTGGGATTGAAGATTGTATGAAATTCAACATGTTTTCAAACTAACTTATGAGATTTGCACCTTAACTTCACAAAAGGTTGTACTAAAATCTACTTTAAAGGGTTTACATATATTTGGAATATATGGTTGGTAGAATTGGTCTCCATATCTACAGATTTTTTTCGTTTAAAAAAAAACCCTAAACAAGTGTAATTTATCGTAGACTTGTATGTGGACATACATAATACTATAACAAATTAGTATTAGTTTTTTCCAGTGAATATAATCATGTATTTAAGTCACTCAAGGACAACATACATTTACAAAGATCTTTCATAAAAGTAACTTACTAACTCACTACTTATTACTTAGTGATATGTTTTTTTTACTAAAATCAATATCTTATAGGTGTGGCAGATTGTATTTAATTTATATTGCAATAACAGTCTATGTTGAGGAAGGTGGCCTAATTAATTTGGGAGTGCCAGAACAAAGCTAATGGATTTGCCATCATCAATTAACTATTTTATATGTGCTTGTACTAATGTTCTAAAGTATTTATTGCATGTTTAAATTGTTATGAAGTTAAGTATTTCACTAATACCATAAAGGCGAAAGTTTGTAGGGAAGTGTATGTGTAAGTTTGATACTTCTTCAAGCCAGAATGACTGAATTAATTTGGCTGAACTTTTATGTTGAAGTTGATTATAGTTTACTTTTATCCCGGGTCAATCCATCATGGTTCTCATGAGATTTTTGAAAAACAAAATTTACCTCAATGTCCTAAATCTACACCTTTTTTTTTTTTTGCCATGGCAAAATTCGCCAATTTGATTTTTTTATGATAGGAAAGCAAAGTAGAATCGGGAACACAAATGGGAACAATGTAAGGAGTAAAACAGATTTTTTTTCTGTTGAGGTACAAAATATCAATTAAGTACCTACCTAGTTATTTAATTTATTGCAAGTCACAGATTTGTAAACAACTATGCTGGATAGGTTTAAACTTCCCAGCCATAAATGATTCATATATTTAAATTGTACACATTTATCCTGTCATAGTACATTTGAATGTGTTGAAACAACTGTGAGAACTAAATATAATTGTTACTAAATACAAAAATAATATATTGTAATGTATCTTCTAGAAATATCTATGTAAGACTGACTGCTATCATTTTATAACACAAACAAAAATAAAATCATCCTGAGGACACTTCATTATGCCAGGTTTACAAGCACTCTTCAAAATTATACATATAGGGGTATACAAGGCACTCTGGAAAGCCTCTCTCCTCATCTCTTTCTACTCCAATAAGATTTAAAAAAAAGTAAGGCTACAATGTGAATGTGTACTTTTCCTACATCACAGTATATAGCTTCCTCCTTTGATCCTGTCCTGGAGGGTGTTAAAAGCCTCTCTCTGGATGTTTTTTTAATATAAGGGGAGGTTTCAGACAGGAAATCTCAATTTTACACATACCAAACCAAGACCAAATGAGAAACACCCTCATACACTACTAGCTTTTGAATTAATTTCACGATAAAAGTCTAGATTATACTAGATTATGAATTTATATTACCAATGCAATGCAATTAGGTTTAGTATAAACTTCTTTGAAAAAGTCTTAACATCTTCATCAACTTTTCCAATTCTGGGAAAATAAAGATAAAAATAGTGTGTTATTCAGGAATACAGAATTTGAATTGGAACCAATTAATGTTTTGGGAGCACGCAAGTAGTATTACTATTAAGTTTATACAAGCAATTACTCTCACAAATACATTATATCCTGAAGCTACGGTTTGTATTCCAAAATACGCGATACGCGGGCAGCTACGGGTATCGATAATATTGTAAAAGTTTAGCAGAACCTGTTCATGTTAAAAGCTCACAATTCGAAGTAAAACCTTTGCAGAGTAGAAAAAAAAAGTGTTTATATAAATAATTTTAGTAAGTTTAAGTTAATTTGATCCGGATAAATTCATTACACTTTAATAGATTAATAATGCTGCTAACGTCGACCAGGGTATTTTAGTCTTTTAGAGAAAAGATACTGAATGATTCGTTTGCCGTGAACTGTGAAGTTAAGAACTTTTTTCGATCGATGTGACAACCACGCCGGGTAACCGAGACGCTTATTGCCGGTAAATAAACAAAAATAACATCCACCGACACTCCGCAATGGTTACGAGAGATGACATAAAACACATCTAAAATATAGTTTGGAACACAAATCGCATACAAATGCAGCGCGATTTATTTATAAATTCAAACTTACCAGCCACAACTGTATCACTCAAATCATATTTCACTGGTTTCGGGAACTCCCGCAACTTACGACCGCTCAATTTTAATTCACCACTTAAATAAGCATCCTCCAAAATCCTTTCCAGTGATTTTGTTAACTGACTATGAATATTACTATGCCCGTTCATATTTACACTCACATTTGGGCCCAACACGGCCATATTCTTCCAAAACTGAAACAAAACTGACAATCTATAGTCATGAAGTTATCTGTACAATATTTCAGCTGACATTTAGTTGAGAGAAACAGATGAAAAAAGGAATTTGCTTAGTTGCTCAGTTCGTAGCAAATCTATATAATATATTTTATCTGTGATAAAATTATGGAGCTTTACACTCTCCCTTTGAATTGAAAATAATATGTATTTTTTTTTAATTTTGCGGATTTTAAATAAAACTTTTTTTCCAAACAAGTTTTCTTTTTTAAACCGTTTTCGTAAACTTGTCTCTTTTGCCACGTATTATGATAATATTAAACAGTATAGTAACGATAATCCAAATCTAGAAATTATAACAAATAAGAATAATAATAAAAAGGTAAACTTACTAATTTAGTGGAGGGAATAAATGTTATTTGTTGTTTTTTACATACGAAATATTATATAATATAATAAGTTTAGCGTAGTAACTTTTGTAAAACAATGTGCCAGCACAAGATTGTTATCATTTCGTTAATTTTATAATTTCTTTCATGTTATCATAATGATTTTTTTAATAGACAGTAGTTGGTTGTTATCGCGAAGCGTTTTTCAACAAGAGTATATGGGCTTCTACAGCATTTCTGAACCATAGACAAAGACTGATAAATTGTCAATGTCACAGAACAGTACCTGCTGTCAATAACACATTTGACTGTCAACTATAGTCTGTAGGTAACCTAAAAGTTCGAGAAATCGTCGGGGAAATTATTTTGTAATAAAAAATTATAGCTATAAAATGACGATTTTAAATATGTACAGAATAAGAAGTTTGTCTAATATAGTTAAAAAATCAAGCAAATTCCAAATTGAAGTGAACAAGGTAGTAGACACTTGCTCAAGTTTTTAAATATTTCTCGAGATTTTTACGTAATTGAATTATGATATTCTGGCGGTCTTTTTAGTAGATCTTAGGATATAAGTTAAGCACAGAAGTTATTTCTAATAGTCGAATATTAATAGACTAGTGTGAAAAGGTTATGTCAAGTGCTTATATTTATAATAGCATCTACCGGTTGTTTAACATTTGTTCGCTAAATGTTTTAGCAATAAATTTTATCAGTATGTAATTATTTTTATTGGAACTCATTAAAATTGTGTTCCATGGTTGTGCTGTCTTTCTCAAACGAAGGAGATAAGGCTTAAACCCACCAGGTTACTCACTGTTATTTAATAATCATATCAGTTGCTAATGTTTTTCACTAGAACTCAACATGCTTAAACAACTAGAACTAAGAAACTCTTCTGTTAAACATAATTATGACAAGTAAATTAGAAAGTGTTCTTGTATTGAATCTTGTATTCTAATAATTAGAATAAAAGAAATTAAATAAAGATTAGCAGAGTTTAAACTGAACCTTGATCTTAATTTAATCCCATGGTTTATATTTCTCATAGTTCTTGTTTTACTGGAAAGAAAACAGTTCTGATATTGAGTTCTGATAATTTATTCTGTTTAGATGAATATATAATCAAAATATTGAATTAAATATTCAAAGAATATTTATTTTTTAGACCTATGCTTCACATGTCAAATATGCAGAACACAAAGAGTTGGAAAAAATCAGAAACATAGGAATATCAGCTCACATAGACTCTGGAAAAACTACACTGACTGAGAGAATATTGTTCTACACTGGCAGAATAGACCAAATGCATGAAGTGAGTATTTTGCATGTTTACTTTAACTTAACACTTTAAATTAAAATTGAATATTAATAATCTATGGCATTAATTGTAAGCGGTGCTAGTGGTTAGGGCGTCAGCTTCCTAATCAGAGGTTGGCGGTTTGAATCCGGGCACACACCTCTAACTCTTCGGAGTTAATTGCGTAAAAAAAAAATTAAATAGTTCTCCATAACGTTCTCAAAGGTGTGTGAAGTCTGCCAATCCGACAAGGCCTATGGCCAAACACTTCTCATATTGAGAGGAGACCTGTGCTCTGTAGTGAGCCGGTAATGGGTTGATCATGATGATGGCATTAAGCTGAACCCTTTAGAGTAATAAAATAACAATTTGCTATGAGGTATCACTACTACCCAATCTTTAAATTATTTAAGAAAATCATAGTATTAATAAATTATTCTATTATGTGATTATCAAACTTAATTAAAAATATTATATTATATATTGTTTTTTAAGTGTTATCTTAAACATAAAGGAATGTTTTAAAGAAGCAATACAAGAAGTCAGGTAGGTATTGAGAAGGTAGTTCACACAATATGGAAAGCAGTTTTTTTTATATACCACTAGTTAGGCCTTGACAGCATCTCACCTGATGGTGCAGTGTAGGATGGTAGCGTGCTAACCTGTTAGGGGTAAACTCCTGCTCCTACTTGGTTTCTACACAATATCATGCTGGAATGCTAAATCGCTTGGTGACACGTCTTTGTCGGTAGGGTGATAATTAGCCACGGCCGAAGCCTCCCACTAGACCAGACTCGAGCCGGGAATCGAACCCAGGACCTCCAACTTTATAATGCGACAGAGTGTGCACTGCCCCACGGAAGTCACTGAGGTGTTAGGGTATGATGAACCATGAAGTTCATGCTGCAAGAAGTATTATACCTAATATATATTATATATATCAACAGGTAAAAGGCAAAGACAATGTTGGAGCAGTCATGGACTCCATGGAATTGGAGAGACAAAGAGGCATCACTATACAATCTGCCGCCACATACACTATATGGAAGGATCACAATATTAATATCATTGACACACCAGGTCACGTAGACTTTACAGTAGAGGTAGAGAGAGCATTGAGGGTTTTAGATGGAGCTGTGTTAGTACTATGTGCAGTTGGAGGGGTTCAAAGTCAAACCTTGACTGTGAATAGGCAAATGAAGAGATATAATGTACCATGTTTGGGATTTATAAACAAGCTAGATAGATTGGGTGCAAATCCCGAGAGGTGAGTGATTTTATGTTATTTTTGACAAGATCATATATAAACAATAAACAGCAAGTATAATTTGCTATATTCCACCGACAACCGGGAGATTTGTATAACACCATACAAAATCTTCTACTAGACTGTGAGTTTACTTTTCGCGCTTGTGAAGTTAACATCTCCTGAGGATGATCCGGTGTCGGGTCGAAACGTGCGTAGAGGTTCTAGTGGAAGATTTTGTATGGTGTTATATTATACAAATCTCCCCGTTGTCAGCGGAATATAGCAAATTATACTTGCTGTTTATTGTTTATCATGGACTTCCGCAAAGTAACACCTGCTTCTATTCATTCTTTAAGATCATATATTATTTAGATACTATAAAATACAATTATTGCTTGGAGAGGTTTGTTATTGACTTTTGTGCAACTTGATATTATGCAAGTTTGTTTAAGTGTTCAATCAGTGTGGAATATAAGGGACCTAGGGTACCATAAGTTTCTAATATGGTACAGTAGAGTATCTATTAATATTATATATTTTTTCTTTTTGCTGCATAACAGGGAAAACCTAACAAACTGCCTAGTGTTTATATTTATAATATTGTTTGGAATTAAAATTGTATAAAACTTAAACTTAATAATGCATGCACAACCCATTACCGGCTCACTACAGAGCACGGGTCTCCTCTCAATATGAGAAGGGTTTGGCCATAGTCCACAACGCTGGCCATGTGCGGATTGGCAGACTTCACACGCCTTTGAGAACATTATGGAGAACTCTCAGGCGTGCAGGTTTCCTCACGATGTTTTCCTTCACCGCTGAAGCAAGTGATATTTAAAATTTTTAAAAACGCACATAACTCCGAAAAGTTAAGAGGTGCGTGCCCGGATTCGAACCGCCGACCTCTGATAAGGAGGCTGACGCCCTAACCACTAGGCTATCACCGCTTCAAACTTAATAATACATACCTTTAAATACCAAATTTCTTGTTAATGTTCTCAAAATTATGACTTAAGTAGACTTCACTCGTGTTTTTCTACTAATCATCACTTCACTTGCTCATTATCACTTTGATAGGAGATCTGTGCTTTTTAGTGGAATGTAAATGGTTTGATATTAACTGTTTTCATCTCATTATTAGAAATAATACTTATCTTGTGGCATATGAAAGGTAACAATAAAGTGCAATTTTGTATATCATCTGCAGCCAAAATGAGTTGGTGCAAATTTGTTTGACAGGGTGGTTGGGAGGACTTGGCAAAAACATAAAAAAAGGCATTGACAATAAGAGTGAAAATGTTATTAAGAGTATTTTAAAAACATGAAGTCTTACTATAGTGCCTGATTACAGGCGAAAGCTTCCACAAGATTGCCATAGAGGATTTGCTACTTTATTAAAATCCTCAATTTTTTGTATGCTTATACTGAATGAAAAAAGGGCAAACCAACATACACATTTGCAAGTTTATTTAATAGTAGAGGTATTCGATTGTGTTGTATTATCATACATAATTACCTTTCATATGCCACAAGATAAGTATTATTTCTAGAATTTTAATAATAATAAGATGAAAAAACAGTTAGTATCAAACTATTTACATCCCTCTAAAAAGCACAGGTCTCCTATCAAAATGATAATGTGACTAAGACAAGACAGAGATTGTTAGTTTCTCCTATAGCAAATGCATCAGCTCAAGTATTTGCTTTAAAATCGATGGTACATATTTCTTAATCCATCTTCCTAATTTTAATTATTCTTCATTAACCATAATTTCCGAAAAGTTAAGGTGCGTTCCCGAGGGTTCGAACCCGGGCACGCACCTCTAACTTTTCAGAGTTATGTGCGTTTTTAAGCAATTAAAATATCACTTGCTTCAACGGTGAAGGAAAACATCGTGAGGAAAGGTTTCCTTAGGTTCTTCCTGCACGTCTGAGAGTTCTCCATAATGTTCTTAAAGGCGTGTGAAGTCTGCCAATCCGCACATGGCTAGCGTGGTGGACAATGGCCAAACCCTTCTCATACTGAGAGGAGACCCTCTGTGCTCTGTAGTGAGCCAGCAATGGGTTGATCATGATGATGATGATGATGTTATCATTAAGTTATCAATGTTCCTATTTCAGAGTGTTAAAACAGATGCGTTCCAAAATGAAACATAATGCTGCATTGCTGCATTTACCAATCGGTTTAGAGAAAGAATGTCAAGGGATTTTAGACCTTATTGAAGAGAAGGCTGTTTACTTTGATGGCGATTACGGAGAAATCATGCGGTTTGATGAAGTTCCACAGAATAACAGAGCTGAAGTTAAGGAGAGGAGACATGAGCTTATCGAACAACTGTCTAATGTTGATGAGTCGCTGGGTAATTAATTTTTTTACTTCTAGTATTGCTTTTTGTAGACTATTACATAACAACTCAGTGAGCTATGTTGGCTTATCATGTGATACAGATATAATCATGTGGATACTTAGATTTCTTGTCATGAATCCCAGAACCTATATATATAATTACTAGCTGTTGCCCGCGACTTCGTCTGCGTAGAATTGCTGATTTCCCGTGAGATTGAGGTTTCCCGTGCTGCCAATGCCCTGCTTCAGAAAGTAAGCTACAGGCAAATGTAAAATTGCCTATTTTCGTGTCTCTAAATTAAAAAACATAGGACTTTCATACAAAAAAAAATTATAGCCTTATACTTACGCCCTAAAAGAAACCTATTTTCAAAATTTTAAGCTTGTAGACTTCATTATAAAAAAATAAGCAAAAACTATCATCCCCTATTTTACCACCCTTAACAGGTAATATTTAAAAAAAAAAATGGATGTACATTTTTTTTATTTATTATTATTAATCTTAATGCAAATTTTTGTGTCTGTAACTCTAAAAACAAAGAAAATTCATACAAACTTCCAACCCCTCTTTAACTCTCTTAGGGGTGGAATTTCCAAATATCCTTTCTTAGCTGACATCTCTTAACTATCAACTACCTACTTGCTAAATTATAGCTTTATACATACAATAGTTTTTGAGATCTCGTGTTTAATCAGTATGTAAGTATGTAAGTGACCTTTCGCTTTTATATATATAGATTGCACCACCTTCCTCTTTCCATATCTCTTTGGTTGCCTGAAAGAGATCGCTATGTAGCACAAAATTGTATACTGTTTTGTGTTATTTTCTGTTTTTATTTTTTACCTATCTTGTGGTGTGCAATAAAAGTGTATTAATTGATTAATTCATTCATTCAACCTAACGATTTTTTGGACCACCCAAATCAACCGGAGAACCTCTTCATTGGTCGCGCTTGACTTAATATTATGACATAATCTTCAATGGTTCTTTTCAGGTGAATTGTTTCTTGAAGAAAAAACCCCCACAGTTGCAGAAATAAAACAAGCCGTACGAAGAACAACTTTAAAGCGTACATTCACACCAATTCTGTTGGGCACTGCGCTTAAAAACAAAGGCGTACAACCTTTACTTAACGCTGTATTAGATTACTTGCCCCATCCAGGCGAAGTTGAGAATACAGCCATTATAGGCGAAAGGAAGGGTTCAGAAGGTGAAACTATAGTTCTAGATCCTTCGAGGGATGGTTTAAAGCCTTTTGTGGGGTTGGCTTTTAAGTTGGAGTTAAGTAAGTTTGGACAGTTGACATACTTGAGGTGTTACCAGGGCATTTTGAAGAGGGGCGATAGTATATTCAATTCAAGGACTGGTAGAAAGGTAAGGAAAACTTACTGTACACTGAAATAATTTTATAATGTTTCAATTTAATTTTTTTATACTCTACAAGTTGGCCCTTGACAGCTATCTCACCTGGCGGTAAGTGATGATGCAGTCTAGAATAGTAGCGGGCTAACCTGTTAGGGGTATGGTAAACCCACACTCCTAATTGGTTTCTACGCGAAATCGTGCCGGAACGCTAAATCGCTTAGCCACACGGCTAAGCTGGTAACTAGCCACGGCCGAAGCCTCCCACCAGACCAAACTCGAGCCGGGAATCGAACCCAGGACCTCCGACTTTATAATACGACAGCGCACGCACTACGTCAAACGTTAATTTTATACGTTATATACGACTACTAAGACTTGATATTTTTATTAAACTCCTTTGAATATTACAAATTGACGCCCCCTTCATTATAACTATATCTCTAAACACGCAATTTTACAGCAAAGTAGTTTAAAGTTAAATGAATTTTAATATGTGTCATGAATCCCACAAAGCGTTAAGTTTAATAAATATGTTTACAATTTTCAAATCCTCCGTTGTTGAAGATTAAATTAAATTTTTACAGGTCAAAATATCTCGCTTAGTGCGTATGCATTCAAACAATATGGAAGAAGTCAACGAAGTTTTAGCGGGCGATATATTCGCGCTGTTCGGCGTCGATTGCGCGTCAGGTGACACGTTTGTCAACGACGCTAAATTGCAACTGTCTATGGAGTCCATCCATGTACCGGACCCAGTCGTCTCGATGTCGATTAAACCAAAGAATAATAAGGATAGAGATAATTTCTCGAAAGCTGTTGCAAGGTGAGAAAGTAATGCGTAATAAGAAATTGGCGTGTAACAAAAAATCTAAAAAAGTAATCAAGAACCTGTGTTACGATTATTTGCACAGCTTCTTGGTCAAATTCAAAATCAAATTCAAATAATCTTTATTCAAATAGTCCTTTACAAGGCACTTTTGACGCGTCAATAATTTACATATTAGTGATTCCATGGTGATAACTACATTCGTAAACTTAAAACTAAAGCTATGAGGGTTCCAAACGCGCCCCGGTCTAAGTTTTTTTCGTTATCACCATCTCACATAATCAATAATAAATTATAGTACCTATGGAGATAGAGCAATTCATACCCAAGCTTTTTATCGTTTATATAATCCTTAATATCGTAGTATGATTTTTCTGTAAGCTTTAGTTTTATAAAAACTTTGAACTTATTGATAGACATCTCCAAGATATCATAGGTATTATAGGTAATTTATTATATAATAAAATACAATTTCCTTTGAACGAGTTACTAATTTTGTGCAGCCTACTAAACGGTACTACAAGTTTACTTTTACTTCTGATGTTCAGTGCGTTCAGTGCGTTACAGTCCATTTTACATCGTAATCCGGTCGTATCCTATAACATTATTTTTCTTTGGATTAATCGGACAAGCTTTAACCGTACAACAAATCGTGTAACTTTTTTGACGAATGACCAACAGGTTGTTTTAATGCTAGTAACATATTAATTGACCTGTGCTTGTACACTACGCAAACCTTCATTAAAACTGTATAAATAAAATCCACAGATTCACAAAAGAAGATCCCACATTCCACTTCCGTTACGATAGTGACAATAAAGAGACTGTTGCATCCGGTATGGGTGAATTGCATTTGGAAATCTACGCGCAACGGATGGAGAGAGAGTACAACTGTCCTGTCGAGTTGGGTAAACCGAAGGTCGCTTTCAGGTATCGTACTTTGTTTTTTTGAAGGACGTAAGTCCAAATTAAAGTTCAAGGTCAAAATGTCTGAAACAATTTTGGCAAAGAAAACCTATGATTCTTTCGATTATTGAATCGAAAGAATCATAGGTTTGTTCAAACATTGGTTTGTCTTTTCCTTGATCGTTAACCATATCGGGTCGGGATCGGGTAAGTTTCGTTAACCATAGATTAGCAAAGAGGTATCTTGTGCAGGAATAGACAATCACATATCACGTCTCTGTGATTTCCGCTTCCGCTGTAGTGAAAAGGCAAACTGAGAACTGAGAAATCTCAATTTATAATCACAGATTCGTTGTATAGAAGTTGAATCTATTCTGGAAGATCCTAGAATGAGGCGTTCATAAAACATTAATTATCCAAAAAATACCGATCAGTCTCTTAAACGGAAGAGAAAAAGTTCACTACTTATTCTTGGATCAAATGTAATCGAAACAGTTTAAGTGTGTATAAATCCGTATGAAAAAGCCTGATTATTTATTTTTGAAGAAACATAGTGTTCGTTCAATACAGGGAAACTATGATGTCACCGTGTTCCTTCGACTACCTTCACAAGAAGCAATCTGGTGGTGCTGGGCAATATGCAAGAGTTACCGGTGTGATGGAACCTCTACCGCCAGACCAAAATACAGGTTAGCTAACCGAACCTAATATTCATGACTTACTTTGTTTTTTTGTTAACCTAAACCTCTGAATTTATTTTGAAAAAAAAAAACATTGACGAAAATAGATCCAAGCCATAGAAAGGACGACAATATCCCGGAAAAGAGTTCAAATAGTTTCATTAAAATCAAAAAATATCGCATAAACCAATTCATCATGATCAACCCATTACCGGCTCACTATACTCGAGCGTTTATAGTGAAATAGCTGATATTATGCTATATAATTGGTTTATGGTGGTATAGCGGTGATAGCCCAGTGGTCAGGGCGTCAGCCTCTAATCAGAGGTCGGCGGTTCGAATCCGAGCACGCACCTCTATTCGGAGCTATGTGCGTTTTTAAGCAATTAAATATCACTTGCTTCAACGGTGAATTAAAACATCCAGAGGAAACCTGCATGCCTGAGAGTTCTTCATAATGTTCTTAAAGGCGTGTAAAGTCTGGCAAGCCGCACATGGCCAGCGTGGTGGACCTTCTCAAATTGAGAGGAGAACCGTGCTCTGTAGTGAGCCGAGAATGGGTTGATCATGATGATGATGTGTTTAAACTTCTTTTGCGAAGTTGCCACACAATTAAATATTGCTTTGTAAAACAAACAAATGATGATGTGTTGATAGAATTTAATAAAAGTCTATGTTTTCAGTGCTAGAGTTCGTAGACGAAACAATAGGCACAAATGTGCCAAAGCAATTCGTGCCTGGCGTGGAGAAAGGATTCATCGACACTTGTCAGAAAGGGTATCTATCGGGACATAAAATATCTGGCGTCAAATTCCGGTTACAAGACGGTGCCCATCACATTGTGGATTCAAGCGAATTGGCATTCTTCTTAGCTGCGAAAGGAGCTGTTAAAGAAGGTAGAAGTTACAAATGTTTTCAAAAGCTTTATGACTACCTCCATCCGTTAGGCAGGACGGAGGTTATGTTGGACTCCCCTCCCCCATTGCTGGGGTATACCCTAACTAAAATCACCACGACATGAACCCATTGTATACTTAAGTGACGTGAAGTTACTACTTATCTACACATTTATCCAATAAATGACACTTTCATAAGGGCTCATATTTGCACAAATTAAGAGATCCAAAGATGGAGACAGGATGAGTTGGCGCTACTTCAAAGAGGCCTATGTCCAGCAGTGGATAAATGTTGGCTGATGATGATGATGATGATAATGAAGAGATCCAAATGATATTTAGTAACATATCCATACAAAAACCCAAACTCTTAACGCTTTATTTTATTTTCTCACATTTAAATGACTGCTATACAATGTGTGTCTCCATCGCTGTATGATGTTAGCGAACATTTAATACCAAGGATTAAATAAGTACCTCTTTCCCTAATCCGGAGACCAAGATGGGCAGTATCTGTCTGCCCTAGCCAAGTTAGCGAGCTTCTTATTTACATTCAACCTTCACCAGCCTTCACTAACCAATATATTTACACCTTAATAAACATTTTTAACGCAGAATGTTGACGAAATTCGACAACATTTTGGAACATTTTAGTTCCAAATTTATTATAATAAAAAACACCCCTTTAAGGGTGGTAAAATAGGGTAAATAAGGGTGGCAATATAAATATTATATTATTATAATAAAAAACACCCTTTAAGGGTAGTAAAATAGGGGATGATAGTTTTTTGCTGTTTTTTTTTAATTATGAAAATAGGTTTCTTTTAGGGCGTAAATATCAGGTTAGAATTTTCTGAAGCTATTCTATTTTTTCTTAAATGAAAAATGAAAAGAGCTTAATGTTAATATTTTTAGATGTTAGGTTAGGTTCTTCCATTGTTCGAAATCTGTATTTATTTTTTAGTTTTCGATGACGGCGCTTGGCAGATTCTAGAGCCAATAATGTTCATCGAAGTGACCATTCCTGAAGAGTTTCACGGCACAGTGCTAGGACAGCTCAACAAACGGGGCGGCATCGTCACAGGCACTGAGGGCTTAGAGGGCTGGACCACTTTGTATGCTGAGGTGCCTTTGAACAATATGTTCGGATATGCCGGAGAATTGCGGTAAGATTCATGAGAGGTTGACAGATGTCATCATGATTAATTGCTTGTCAAAACTTTTTGCGTGAAATAAGATTGAAGGTTGCGATCGATTAGCGACAGATTAACTCACGAAGGTTTTGTCTGGTGGGAGGCTTCGGCCGTGGCTAGTTACCACCCTACCGACAAAGACGTGTTGCCAAGCGATTAGCGATAGTGTTCCGGCACGATGTCACGTAGAAACCAATTAGGAGTGTGGGTTGACCATACCCCTAACAGTTAACCAGGTGAGATAGCCGTGAAGGGTTAACTTGTAGTGTACAAAAAAAAGGTCACGGAATATTACAGTCTGGTCTTACAGTTAGATTTTCCGCTGAGGAATATACATGTAAAGAAATAGATGAATTTTGGGAATAGGATCAAAGTATGAAATGCGTTTTATAAGTAAAATATGCCTATTGAAGGAGTATATTATAATCATGTAAGGATGCTATCCAGCATTTATTTGCTAAATATGGGTCAATTCTAAACATCCTACTGATTGGCGCAGCGTGATAGGTGTAAGCTCTAAATCCCTCTCCCCAATAAAGTCCGGAAGTTGGCGGATGGATAAATAATTAATAAAATAATTATGACCATAATATAGCGTCAGTAAAAGTTGTTCTAAAAGGTAGTGTTCACTTTCAGATCAATGACACAGGGTAAGGGCGAATTCAGTATGGAGTACAGTAGGTACTCGCCCTGCCTTCCCGATGTCCAGGAGCAGTTAATACGGAAGTATCAAGAAGAGATGGGCCTACTACACGACCAAAGGAAGAAGAAGAACTAACCGCCTAGACAATTACTATAATCAATTTAGTGATATTTAATTTTAAGTGATAGGAACGTATTTAATTTAAATAATATAATAATATATGAATTTAAGAATTTCACACATCTTTTTATTTCGTTCATTACTATGTTTTAACATATTAATTTTGATATAGATCCTAAATTCGCGTCGAAGCGTCGGTCAGATATATCTGCGTAAAGTTCTAAAACTTATTTGTTGTAAACTGTTGTCACACGCCGAATATCAGCTATTTCTTTTGGACCGGTATAAAAATAATTTTCCAACACCTGTAACTTGACGAACTAAGTAGCGCACCGCGTGTCGCACAGCGCACCGCTATCGAGCCGGGAGTCGAACCCAGATCCTACAACTTTATAATGCGACAGCGCACGCAATGCGTCACGGAGGTCGTCACAACGTCGTCTCGTCCTCTCACAAAATCTCCTCCTCAATATATCCACGAACTTCTTAATAGGACGAAATAAAACAACTTTATATTTATTTAATAAAAAAAAACATTTATCCATTCAACACACCACAAATATCTCCAAAACGAATACAAATTGTAGCAAACACACTCCAGGTACGACAATAATTGGTTTTGTTACATTAATTAGGTACAATACTAAATATTTTAGACAGACTACATGGCCACTAATTTATCAATAGATTAGGCTTTAGGGGTTACTCTTAGACTAACAATTTCCATTAATCCGAAGCAATTATCGATAGCTAAACAACTTGAAAAAAAATAAGTTAAACAACAAAGCTTGAGGTTCGAAGGTGCGCCGGAAGCATGAAGAGTAGTTTGGCCGGCAGCCGCTGGTCAAGGGTTGCATTTGGAAATCCTTACAAAAGACTTAAATGCAGCAATGGACGTCTATATGTTGGTGACGCAATAATGAAACGACCAATCAATGGGTTGTATTTCATACATAAAACGTATTTCATTGGCTATTCGCTATTGATTTGAAAGTACCCATATTCGTTCCTAATTATAATATAATATTTTTTCAACCCATATTAAACAATGATGTTTCAAATATATTTAAATCACTCTATCTCGAGTTGATATTAGGACAAACACAATTGAGTTTTTCATCAAACATTTAGTTTTGTTCTCTTGCAATAAACAGAAACTAAGGATTCTATTAGACGCCAATAAGCAGCTAGTATTATAGTTCCGTCAATCAAGTTTCTGCAAACTTAGATCTGTTGCCTTACGTCAAATTTATCTACAGAATAAATAGTTATTACACAAAAATATTTTAATTTCACCATTTTGATACAATATACCATAAAATGCCATAAAAAATATCTGGCTCACTAAACTAACGAATAGAATGTTTACAATAATACAGTGGAATTTCTTTGTGGCCCTTATATGCTATGACATTCGAATAGCACATTTGTTTCTTTTTTTTTATCTTTTTATGGCTTTACAGAGATTAGCCAATGACAAGTTTATAGCAATGGAGAAATGAAGTTTGAGAAATATGGCGGGAAACTTTGCACGGCGGACGCGGCTCCCCCAAACCTTTTCCAAATTAAAACATGTTAACCATTCAAAAAACTACCCACTACACAAATGACACGAAAACTATAATGTCCACGACACAACCAACACCAATCCTTTTCAAATTAGCCAACAAACATTAATTCAAGAAAAGCGTGAAAAAACCGCGCCCTCCGAATTAGAAGTCTCCCGCCTCTCCCCATTTGTTTCTTTCAATTCAGATGTCAATATACCTAGTCAGTTTTTATACTCTTGTGGCGTCACAAAATTTTTCTTGCGTGTAATCGTGTTTTAAATGTTATATATAAATCAGGGCCTATTCCACAACATGAAAACTTAAATACTAATTAATGGTGTTTTACTATTGGCACTTGGTTTTATACTAAGAGTGGATGCAGACTACGAATAAACAGCCGGGTTAATAAACAGTGCCTTGAATTTTGGATGTTTGGAAAATTTGGATTTAAAATAAGTATATAAGGAAAACAAACGCTTTGGTGACCCAGCCACCAGGCGACGCGAAGGAGCATCGCTGGGTTTTAGTGGGTATTCTGGTGGCCAGTCTGGCCGCCGGGGAGTCCCACATACCTACCCCGTCGGAAGCAGCGTAGTCTTGCCTACGTCGCCTCCGGAGGGGATGCGGCGATGCGATTTTTTTTGAAAAAAAAAAATGCCCACTGAGATATAGAGTTATCAAAAGTTCCTTGACAAAGATACATATTGAATTATAATGACAAAGTTATTGGCCTTTTCATACATACAAATTATGATATTGTATTTAGAACCGCGAAGGTGCGTCGCAATGTGCATCACACTCAGTACCTAGGGGTAAGTTATCCTATAAGTAGGTTTCACTTAAACATTTGTATCACACATTTAATTGATTAATTTTTAACTCCCTTAAACAGAATAACTTGCATAAACAAAACTAATGTTACTCTTAATACTAAGACACGATTATAATTCCATTATATAGTTACAATAAATCGGCAAAAATGTTTTTGGTATAATCACGCTAGTTGAATGTACCTAAAATAACTACGACGTTTCTAATCCTTCTTTCTAGGTACTGGTTGCGTTATAAGTTGGTTCGCTATATCTATAATCCCATATACAATATAGAAAAGGATTATTATATAAATTATATCTATTATTTTTCTTAAAATCTAAGTTAAGTTACATATACAAGAACACCAATGACTATTAAAATTTGCTGTGGTTAGCAATGTAATTATAATAGAGGCTATGCAGAGTTAAATATACAAAAAAAAACTGTGGTACACATTAAAAATAAATTAAATATAAATACATATATGAGTAAGTAAATCATTTAAAAAAAACCACAAGCCGTTAGAACTAATTGGCAGTGGCATTCAGTTGTTACACTTTAATTCTAAAATTCCGCATAATTTCTTACCAAACCTTGTCAAACCTAAAGAATTCTGGGGACGGTCCAACAAAACAAAAGCCTGAATGAAAAAGTCGTAAAGCAAGAGTATCCTAATTTACACATTTCTGCTACTTAGGTACATATCCTGAATATTTTGTATTCTATATAATTGTTCTAAAAAGCTTTGACTATTTGTGTATAGCAAGGTAGACAACTTTACGTAACGTCTCCGACATTATTATATTTCCTTTCGTTTTATTTAAACGTTCGGCGAGTCACAGACTTATATGACGCCATAAAATTTTTTCACTCATTTTCAAATCGAATAAAGTTGTCTCCCTGTACCTATTTGTTATCTAACACATCAATTTTGTTAATACTAGAATAGAATATTTTCTAAATCTAAGTAAATTTGTGCCGATTTACTTTCTAACAAACAAAAACTTATATTATCATTAGTTTATATTTGCGAATAAGTTTACTTACAAATTAAAAAGTTATCGACGTAGATGCCACAAAATAATAAGTAAAACCTTCTTTTTGCGCAGCATATAAATTTAAAACAAAAACAAAACACAACCCAAATAACAAAAACGCTCTATGACCATCATAAACATGTATAATAACAATCAGTATTAAATCTGATTTTATTGAAGAGTAACTAAACTTAAATATTATTCTGTTTTGTGAAAAGTTAACTTCTAAATAGTCATATCGTGCTAATAAAGTAATCATATCAATAACTAAGCGGGTTTCAAGTTTTGAATAAGCTTATACTGAAGTTTCAGCAGAGGTATTCTTTTTAAGTCCGCTACTCCAAGAATCCCTGCGCCTGAGAAGGTCACTCTGAAAATCATCCAGAGGAAATAAAAGCAACTCTCTTCTACATACATTTAATAATTAAACACTTCAAATCGTAAGATAAAGAAAGATCGGGGTTCTTAGCGTCGGTTGAAAAGTAATAAGAAATAGGTTTAGGAAGATCTTGAAAGAATATGTACAAAAGGTAAATAGTCTACTTTGAATAGAAAGGTGGAAGCATGCTAAGAAATTATGCGAAGACATTGACATCATGCAACCGATAGTAAATAGTAGAAATAAACTACATATTATTATTTGACATTTAAAGCAGATAAGAATAAACTAATAGAAACATTTAACAAAGATAAAACACAAATTTAACAAACATAATGTAGTTGTTGAGAATACTTATAGAAAGAACATCAAACATATAAATCTTTTAAAACTACACTAGTTACATTATTTATAAAAAGGATGAGCGTACTTATTATAAATCTGATTAATATGTGGAACATTTTATATCGATTAATAACCCTTGATCAAATATACAGTTCCAACAATCAATAAACTAACTTTAGCAATTGTAGAAAAATTATATTTAACCCGTCAAGTATCCCAGGATCATCTACGTATTTCAACAAAAAACAAATGATTTGCTACACACAGGCGATCATAGTACACTTGATGGGAAAAAAGAAGACATCAAGATTTTAGTTTCACGCTAAATAAGGACTAATTTGGTGAAAGTAATACACAGGATACTCGAACAGGATAATCCACTACTTCGGAACTCTAGCATTTTCAATACAACATAATAAATTTGTAGTAGACACAAAAAAGTCATATTTTAACTGTATCTACATAAGTGAGCTACAGCTAAGGGTTTCTTCAGGCACCCTTTTCTATACGATTGTTTAACTCGATTTAACACTAGATTCTGTGTTTTTCTGCATTTTAAATTGAATATCATAATGTTTAACAAAAAATAACCTTTTTTTTGGAAAGCATAAATTCGAACACTATTTTAACATGTTCCTTTGGACAGGATTTTTTGTATTGAAGAGAATCGTCGCATACCTATTTTGATATGTTCAAAGAAAAGAGTGCCTCATGATCGGTGTCAGGTGCGTGCCATGCCGTGCTTCTTCAGGGTCATAAAATGAGTTCATGTTAAAATTTGGTATCATTGATGCACACCTTCACTGAGTGATCGTCTTCCTCTACTTCGTCCATCGTAGAGAGACGCCTTTCTATTTCGGACAGTGCGTTCTTTGATATTAGTTTCTTGTGTTTTATACTGTAATCGTTAGGGCATTTTAACTAGGTAATTAAATTTGATAATATCAGAAGTTTTACTTGCTTGTTTGTGTTTTATGATTTCATGAACTATTTTTGACTATCTTATCTTATATATTATCCAGGTTACTTACACTTTTTTACCGGATTTCTGCTTTAAATCTTTTCCATCGCCTCTATTTTTGTTACTATTATTAACCTGTTTCCAAATTCCAGTTTTATTCATCTCTTCAGATATGTTTATTGATGCCAAAGGTATATTCATAATGTTTCCGTTTATCAGTGGAATTTGTAAATTTTCTTGAAACGTTGGGGGATTACTCTTGTTGGTGTCCTACAATTTAACAGCCTAACAATTGTTTTAATCAAATAATAGTGAAATCTATGCACTTGAAAATGATTTCTATAGTAATAAATAACAAGAATATAAGAATTCACAATGATTATCATCTTATGGTTTTTAGTGCGACAACTAATTGATTGAAAATCATATGCTATCTTAATACAAAGTGTTAATGTTGAAAAAAATTGTCTACCTGTATACATGTGGGATGATAAATGTGTGCAAAATGTGGTTTTGAAATGAGCTTATTTTCGACAACAAAAATGGGATAGTATTGAATACCGTCCCACCTCAACATCGCTGAATTCTCGTAGTTCATCTTCATTTCTTTTATTGATTTCTGGCATCACATCATCTAAAATTTTCATCTCACGTCTAGTAAAAAATAAGTCGAGTGATTTTCTGATTCCAATCATTACCACTAGCATAAGTGGGAAAAGTATAGACGTCGACGAAAACGACTTGATCACCCAGAGACAGACGAGACAAGCCAGTTGAATTGCAGTAAAAAGGTGAACACGCCGAATTGGAACCTGAAAAATTTAGAAATGAAAGTTTGTGCTCTATATAATCTGAATACGCATTATATTAGGCATGAAAAACTTACTTGTCTTAGGAACATGTGATCTGGTTGATACTTCTGAGGCATAAACATGATTAAGATCCTATCAAAGAATTGCAGGCCTTTCAAAGACGCTACTCCCATATACAGAAAGACACCAAATAGTACTGGCATGGGTATATGTCTCAAAACAGGAGTCAATACCACTGAGCAACCTATAGTTAAAAATATAAGGATATGTGTAGCCCTTTGTTCCCTAACTCCAAGAAATTGGGGCTTCTCCCCTGGCGCAGCACATTCTGATTCTACTTTTAAAGAGTTAACATGATTTATGCTCAGAACGGTCGCAGCCACGAACCATGGTAGTCCCATAATGGAGCATATCTGTATGAGAATCGCCAAGACAAATAAGTCCAGATGATAGCCACAGCCTTTCTTTAGTTTGTTTTCTTTACGGTTTACAATTACTGCTGTTATTTGTTGATCCATGAATATTAAAATGGTGCCCAATAAAGCAGGTAATATGGCAACAAGGGCAGACCAAATAGGATTACCGTTGAAAGGAGTTATAACCCAATCTCTTGATGGCAGCGTAGGCTTAAATTCAGAAGGTACCTCCAATTTTGGTGTCTTTACACCAACTTTGTAATCCAGGAATGACATGGACAAAATGGCTATGATAACGGAAAAATCACTGATGATCTGTCTGACCTGCAATATACAAAGTTATGAATACGTATTGTATTGTATTCTTAACTAGAAATAAAGAAGATATGTGATACCTTGGATGGAAAGAAGAGAGAATTTTTGAAATCTTTCAAAATAATTGAGATTGCAAATGTCCCCAAGAATAAAATTATTGACATCAAAAACACATCAGGTACGTATACTTTTGTGTCACATCCTCCACCCGCTAATGTACCATTGTATAACTAGAATAATAGAAAAATATTAGCAGTGATGAAACAAAGTGTTTTTGTAATACAAAATAATATTGATCAAGCAGAAATAAAGCCGTCAAAATTTAAAACAACATACCTGACAAGACGCCTTATCAACAGTCGTCCAATTAAACTGCTCCGGCATTCTTGAATAATTGCCCGGCAAACAATAACACTCGTAATTGAGAACTTCATCGGGGCGTGTTTTCAGAGGGAACTTTTTGCCAATAGAAATTACATTTTCTACTGCCTGAAAAATGCCATTATTTTAGTCATATTTAGCGTAAAAGTATGTTGTATAGGAACTTTCACTTGTTCTAATAATTTATACCTTGTATATAAAAATAAATGCAATCAGTGTGGCAAAGTTCTCTTCAGTGAAACGTGTTATATAGCAAACCAAAGCACTTGCATCAATCGCTACTAAAGTAATCAGAATTATAGTAGTCCAAGTGCCGATACAAAATCTGAATGACATGTAATTCCATCCGATTTGCTTACAAAACTCGAATACTATAGTTTCAAAGACTAACACGGGACCGGTTGAACCTAAAATTGTAAGAGGTTGCCCCGAAAAGAATCCGTATCCCATGCCACACACAAATCCAGAAACCAGAGATTCCATTGCTGCCATATTTTTTCCAGTGGCTTCGCCAAGTAAACCGCCAAACGTAATAATTGGGGACAGACAGGCGAAGTATAGAAATATCCAAGACGCGATGCATTGTAAAGCTAATGCATCTTTGAAATCTGACCAGTACCAAGGCATTTTTCTTTTAAGATCATTCATTAAACCCCCAAAAAGTCTTCCAGTTCTGGCCAAACCAGATTCTTCTCTTTGCCTTGCCTCTTCTTCTTCCTCATCAAGTTCTTCTTTAGGGTTATTCTCATTTGGACGTTTACGTGGATCTTGTGAAGGTATGGCAGCAGGTGGTTCTATACGAATAGCAGGATCCCACTCACCGGGTGGTAACACCGTGACTGCGTCGAGAAATTCATCTATACCTGCTAACAGGTGATCTCGCTTTTTAGCACGGTAGGCTACCTCATGAAAAATTTCATCGGACATTAAAGTAGCCATTGCTCGACCAATTTCATGAAAACTTGAATTGCTATTGGGTGGTCCCAGTAACACGAACATAAATCGAGTAGGAACGGGGACTTCAGTTAGGTCCCCCATAATAGTTCCTGCTTTTAGCCTTACAAAAGCAGAAAGAGATTTTTCTAAGAAATCCACTTCACCAACAAGAATATTAGAAGCTTCAGCACCAGGAGGTATTTTACGCATGAAGTGGGTGTTGCATTTGTGATTGATATCCCCATTTAATGGAAGATCACCAGAACTGTGATTGCGATGCATTGACAAATTGCTTGGACTTTTTACCATTCCTTCATCGTTTGCAGCGCCTAGAAATACAAAAATATTGTTAAAATGTATCATCAAATGACACTGCAGTTCTAAACAGAATAGCAGGAACTTGACAATTATAATAAAAAATATTTAAACATCAAGAAAAATATTAATAAAAAAGTAAAAACTGTAAGTGTTATGATTTCAGATTCTTACTTGTATGGATATAAAAGAACGAAGTTTGAACATTTTACATTAATTTCATACTAAGTGTACACATGATTAAAATATAAAAGACAAAGCAGAGCAAAAGCGAATTCTTAATAATAGCAACGTACGCGTAATGACAATGTTGAAATTGCATTTAGCTTAAATCATAAAATGATAGTACGAAAAACATCAACATTTTAGTGTAGAATATTTAAATACAGTTGTAAAATATAATACATCGATGAAGACATATTAAGGACAAGCGGTTACCCGCACTAGAGATGCCAAGGAATCGGCCAAAATCTCCTTTGTGAGTGCTTGATGTACTGCTTTCTTCCACTGTAATATAACGCCAATTGTATATATATCAAAATAATTTCCTTCTTTAAATATAAAAACTTTATATAATCACAACACGTAATAACACCATTTATACATATTTATACAGTGTGCATAAAAATATAGCTGGATAGTGCTTGCGTGTTAGGTGTCAGTAAAAGGGCGTGATTTAAGTGATTTGTGCACACGTCATTGTTACACACTTTTCCAGACCTGGCACGGCTAGGTATGAGCCTCTCGTATCAACAGCATGAAGAAAGGGTGGAGCCGTAGTGGACTCCCGACAACTCCTCGGACTGGAGCGTCGAGAGCCACCATCCTGGAAATCTGACATAATATTGTACCGCGTTGCCCATAAAATTATCCAAATTCATTAAAAAGTATAAGGTTAGAAAATCTATGGTAGAAATCGTTACCATAATAAATAATATAATACTTAGATATTACACTTACTTTTACAGGAAGAGTGATTTCTCCCAATGTCTGCTAAAGACCGTATTAAAGGTAGCCTAGACATGTTGTTGTGATTACGTCTTTCGTGTTGATGTCTATGTCTTCGCAATAATGCGTCTTTGACTTTCTCTCTTCTGTCGTAAGCTAAAGCGCCTTCAACGACCATATTGTCAAGAACATTTTCAGCAACTTGCTCTAAAGAACTCGCCTCTAAATCGAGGATGACTGATCCATTTAAAATGAGACTACGTAATTCAAATAGTGAGTGTAGTGAAAGCGTCGCGACGTGTGGCTTAGACCATCTATTGCCGCCTTCTTCAACGTCTTCCTCAAATTTGATCCACCGAGCCGTTTCCTTCCATTCCAACTCATCTCCCTCTTTGACGAGTTCTTCCATTTCAGAAAAAAGTGGATGCGATTCAAAGGAGGAATCGTCGACATCTTCGCCCAGTATAAATTGCACTCTCTGTGCAGGAGGAGTTACTGAAATAAAATAAATCGTATGAAATGTAAGAAGGAAATATATCTTTTAGTACATTTAACACTTTGAAACAAGAAGTGATAAAATTTAAACGAAATTATCTAGATTAAAAGAAAGTTCTAGGCGAGAGACCGGGACATGCATCCAAATATAGCTTTTAAATGTTCGTGGACAGAACATAGGAAATCTGTAACGAATGATTTGATCATGCTTGGTTTGATTTTGCGATGGTTGATGAGAAGAAGTCTTATTGATAAATGGGTAAGAGAGGAATCTAAATGAGTCGCGATTTTCGTCTTACATGTTTCGCCATCATCCGTTACGCTAAGTCTTCTAACTCGAGCCATTATTGCTGGGCCTACGAATTGGAATTAATTGTTATATTCAATTAAATTCTATATAATATAACGACAACTAGATTTATAAAAAAAAAAACTATTGCGCCACGAAGTCGCGTGAGAATTTTAACTGTTCTATTAATTAATTGTTATTGAAGAATTCCGCCGAAACAATTTATTATCCTTTAGGCGTTCATTAACTAATAACGAATGTAGTTACCTTGTACCTGATTTGCTTTCATCTTCGAGTTAACGAACCCTTTTTATAACTGGGGAGTGAAATAACGAAGGAAATAAGTTTCTATTTTTAGATCGGAGATTAAACGAAATATTATTCTTTCCCTCACAAATATTATTATTACTTGAGATTATATCAGATTATAATTAGGATAGAAAATGAAAACCACCGTTAGCATATCGAACTCGAACCTTTTGAGACAGGATGGAAAATATATCACGAAACTTATTCATGGTTTATTACAGTTGTAATTTAATAGGTTCATGGTAAAGGCATATTGTATACACATCTACGAGAACATATTATAATACATTTACATATATTTGTCCTTATTTTATATATATATTGTTTATGTCCTATCTATGCATTTGCTTGCACAAACCACTTCAAGTGAGGTACGCTGAGGTAAATCACTGTTGGAGGAACTATGTATAAAAGTATAATCTCAACCACACAGAGTATCTGCACCTTTTTCAGACGATATATTTTTTTCGCACTGTCAATTAACTGTGCTAACCCTATTGGTTGCCACAGCGTAACCGGGCTGTTTGGCGAGCGAAAGAAGCTCTGCCAGAAGAAATTTTGAACCCTATGGCTCGAAGGAACTAAGGGAACGTCTGGCTAAGGGCGCCTCCATTGAGGCCGAACCTCGGCTTAGGCGACGTTTGGGATAACGGGGGGTCGGACGGTGAGTGGTCCGTACGTCTCCTAGGTCGTGGATGGAGCCCCCGTCCAGATGACGTAAGATAGCGGGCTTCAGACGATATGTGAGTCACCAATAGTCTCTTGCTAACAGGTATAAAAGGTATTCCTTTACGAACGTTGTGTTGTAAGGCTTACGAAAAAATCCCCCGTATGCTGCTTGCTCTTTCAAAGACGCGAGCTCCGGTTCGTGTTAAGGTTAAGGTTCGTGTACGCGCTTTAATACGCATAAATATTATCAACGCACAGCAATGTACTAATTAGCAACAATATCATTACCAGGTCTCTCGGGATCTTTCTCGCCGTTACGGTGATGGTGCTTATGTTTTCGGTGGGAGTGTCTTCGTGCAGGCACATGGACGCCCACAAATACCGTGTGCGCCCGGTGTCCTGAAAGATAAATATGACATTGAATTCCTCATAAAAATATAATTTATTATTCCTTATAAAATTAATATTCACTATGAATATTACTCGAGTGTGAGTCTTCTCGAAGCTGAAAGACTAATCGAGGGTACGTAAGAAAAAGTAAACTAAATTGACAGAACTTAAAATAGTTTGTTTGCTTTTTACAAAGCTCTCTCAATTGTTGTGTCAAATTAATACTACTTAGCATTTGCTAAGAAAAGCTAAAGTGGTGATAGCCTAGTGGTTAGGGCGTCAGCCTCCTAATCAGAGGTCGGCGGTTCGAATTCGGGCACGCACCTCAAACTTTTCGGAGTTATGTGCGTTTTTAAGCAATTAAAATATCACTTGCTTCAACGGTGAAGGAAAACATCGTGAGGAAACCTGCACGCCTGAGAGTTCTCCATAATGTTCTCAAAGGCGTGTGAAGTCTGCCAATCTGCACATGGCCAGCGTGGTGGACTATGGCCAAACCCTTCTCATATTGAGAGGAGATCCGTGCTCTGTAGTGAGCCGGTAATGGGTTGTTCATGATGATGGTTTGCTAAGACACACAACAATTAAGTTAAGTTTAGAGTTATAAGTTTAGATCAGCATCTATTGTGTAGGTGGCGCTCTTTAGATTTAAAACCAACTAGCTAACTTTCATGGGATCGTACTAGTAGAAAATCCCATAGTAGCTAGTAGTGTTATCACAGTTTTAGTACATAAATAATAACAATAACAAAAATTAAATTAACATGTGTTTAGTAAGTTAGACCTATATATACCGTGTACCGTTGTGTAGTACAAGTTGTTAATGCGCATTATTTAATCTGGCAACTCAAACTTCATTCTTCTAAGGCGATAAAGTTTGCAATGTAGTTATAATTTGAAAAGAACCAATTTATATGTCATACATACAGCGATGATTTGAAATTGTTTACTTTTCTCGCTTGTGAAGTCAACATCTCCTGAGGATGATCCGGTGTCGGGTCGAAACGTGCGTAGAGGTTATAGTGGAAGATTTTGTGTGGCGTTATATTATACAAATCTCCCGGTTGTCGGCGGAATATAGCAAATTATACTTGCTGTTTATTGTTTATCATGGACTTCCGCAAAGTAACGCCTGCTTCTATTCATTAATTGTTTCAGTGTTACTCATAAACATATCTCTTTTTCTTTTCTTCAAAGGCGTGTGAAGTCTGCCAATCCGCACATGGCCAGCGTGCTGGACTATGGCCCAACCCTTCTCATGTTGAGACCCGTGCTCTGTAGTGAGCACGGGTCTCAACATGTGAAGGGATCATGATGATTATGAATAGAATCCATCTCGAAATGCTAGTAGGAAATGTTCACAGTAGCATGCATGGAATACCCAATTGCACATGGCTGCTTCGTATATTCATATCGCGCGTATCGTCCAGTAATTAGATTATGTCGTGGTACTCAAAGCAAATTATCCCATTATACGGCGGACGGCAATTTGCAATCTAACGAGAACCACTTTACTTTAACTGAATATTGTGTTATAATAAAAATATAATTAATAGAATTTTAGCATCATTTTAACTTGAAAATACATAATAAGCTACCAACGGACTTCGAAGAAGAAGACGAAGAAGAAGAATGAATGATGACGATGACGATGACGATGACGATGGTGATGGTGATGATGGTGATGATGGTGATGCTGGTGATGGTGGTGGTGATGATGATGATGACGACGATGGTGATGGTGACGATGTTGACGATGAAGCTGATAAAGTTTAAAGCGTCGCAACAGAGAAATAGATCGACGTGATTTTTGAAAGTATCGTTGAGGACCTAGAGAGTGACATATGAGAGTTCCCGTTAACTAAAACTTATTCCACACGGACGAAGCCGCGGGCGCCAGCTAGTATAATAATATAGCTTTAATTTTGTACGTGCCCATTTCATAATTACGTAAATAATTTACCGAAAGAAAAACCCAACGGCAATGAATACTTAGCAGCGTTAATCCATGTATTATACTGAATCCTAGACAAACAGTGGACACATTACGAAGTCGATTCCACGCAGTACAGTGGTAAAGTCCCGCCTTAGCATCTAATCAAGCCTTATTCATAGCCTTAGCTTTGATTCTCTTTCATAATGTAACATGTAATCAGCATGACGTATTTCTGTTTTCGTATGCCTCACGCCCGGCAGATGAAACATCAACGATGACGTATGTACATTTATGTATATACATATCAAACTGAATTTTATGCAAATAATAAATCTATATATATAAAAGCGAAAGGTCACTTACATACTTACATACTGACTTACATACATACTGATTAAACACGAGATCTCAAAAACTATTGCACGTATAAAGCTATAATTTAGCAAGTAGGTAGTTGGTAGTTAAGAGATGTCAGCTAAGAAAGGATATTTGGAAATTCCACCCCTAAGGGGGTAAGATAGGGGTTGGAAGTTTGTATGAAATTTCTTTGTTTTTAGAGTTAGAGACACAAAAATTTGCATTAAGATTAATAATAATAAATAAAAAACATGTGCATTAATTTTTTTTTAATATTACCTGTTAAGGGTGGTAAAATAGGGGATGATAGTTTTTGCTTATTTTTTTATTATGAAGTCTACAAGCGTAAAATTTTGATAATAGGTTTCTTTTAGGGCTTAAGTATAAGGTTAAAAATTGTTATCATCCAAATTCAAACCCCTTCGGGGTAAAATAGGGGTTTGAAGTTTGTATGAAAGTCCTATGTTTTTTAATTTAGAAACATGAAAATCGGCAATCTGACATTTGCCATTTGCCATTTGCAAATCAGCAATTCTACGCAGACGAAGTCGCGGGCAACAGCTAGTATCTATTAAAATTACAGATGAAAGTTTGCATGGGTTTGCATGTTATTATTTGCATTACGTTTAAGTAACCAATCTTGGACTTGAATGTTTCAAATCTTTATTATATTATGTGATAAGTTTGCGATTAATTTCATCTTTCTACCTATTTTTTAAATTCCAATTATATTATTATTTTATATATATATTGAATCAAGCAAATGACAATACACATTTTGAAACTCTAAACTAAGTATTCTCATTAGATGGCAACGTTATAAAAATGGTCATGAAAAATATATTAGAATAGAATGGAATAGAAAACATTTATTTATCAGAACGACACAATTACAAATATACAACACACAAGAGATCGAAACAGAGTAAATAACTTATTATCTAATGCTTATTAGTAACACTTTAAATTAAACTTTAATAGGCGTTGGTTTTCCGTATATATAATTATGTCGGCGCGAAGAAGTTATTAACTTTATTAAGCGGCGCCAAAAACCTCATAAATTCAATAATTACCCACATTTTAACTATTGATGATTTTGCTAACACAATTTAGCCAGTAACAATCAATTTTGTACAAGCATGCTTTGTGCTATAAATACGGGCGGTCGATGCCTTTCGCGGATTCTCTCGCTCGGGACGTCGGACTGTTCGGACCTCTTAGTTATTATCGCAATAAAAGTATAAACCGGCAAGTTGTGGTTTTAATTACTATGAGCGAAAGTAAACAAAATCGTGACGTCAGCAATGCTGATGTCACCCTTACAAAAAAAAACTCGGACGTCCTTGACTCGACATACTCGTATATATTATAAATAAATGGAAAATATTTCCTTATCATAAGTTGTACGTAGACGCGTCGCGGGGAACTGGCGAAGAATGCGAGTTAAGAAAAACTCTTTTAAGAGATTAATATTCCAGTAACGAGACTGAAGTTTCCCTTGTAACATATGTGTAAGGTTTTAGGTCAAGTGCATTGTAGACTCGGCTATGTAGTGCAAAACACAATGTCTATAAGAACTTAATAGTATATCGCAGAGTATAGTTATATAACGTCTGGGAGTTGCTACTCAATAGGCCAGTCAGATAGATTTGTATTTTTAATGGCGCATGCTACGGAATGTATGGAACGGAAACGTGGACTCTGGCATTTGGTATTGTTCACGTATAAAAGCTTCTTAACGTACTGTTATTGCGTTGCAATGCCAGATAAGTAAACGAAATATTATGTATTATTGACTTTTTGGACTAGGTTTTTTTTTTTTTTATCCACTACAAGTTAGCCCTTGACGGCAATCTCACCTGATGGTAAGTGATGATACAGTCTAAGATGGTAGTGGGCTAACCTGTTAGGGGTATGGTAAAGCCATACTCCTAATTGGTTTCTACACGACATCGTGCCGGAACGCTAAATCGCTTGGCGACACGCCTTTGTCAGTAGGGTGGTAACTAGCCACGGCCGCAGCCTTCCACCAGACCAGACTCGAGCCGAGAATCGAACCCAGGACCTCCAACTTCATAATGCAACAGCGCGCGCGCTGCGCCACGGAGGTCGTCAAAAACGCCTGTCAAAAACGGTACGCTTTGAGGTGTTTCCAGGACGCCCTACCACAGTCTGATCAATGTAAGACGACGACAACTGGAGTAGATGGAGATAGGGGCTGGAAGTATTACAGAGGTTCGTGTTTCTTGCACCGGGTGTGCAAATTTAATCAGAATCAAATCAAAAAATAGCTTTATTCATGTAAACTTAATACAGGCATCAATGAATCGTTAGTTGTAAGTTGTTCATTCACCAATTCACTGGATATTTATAATTACTTTTTTTTCGGTTTTCTTTCTGTTTACTTCGCAATATCGACAAAACCAGGCATAAATACCCCCAAACATTCTTATTTATAGTCCTTATCGTTCAAATATTAGCACGGCTATTGAGATTTTAATCCATTTTTATTGATCAAAGTCAGTTCAGTACATAATGTGAAAGCATATGCGCTCTCGTTATTTTAATAATATAGAAGCTAATTATTACATATCTTACAAGTAATTACGAGGAAAATATAACTCGAATAGGTACCGGTTATTATGACGTCACATAACGCAGATCAAATGGAGTCAAATCAAACTAGCTTTATTCATGTAAACCTATTACAGGCATCTATGAATTGTTCATATCACATTTTCCATTAGTTTATTCTTGAAGTGATGGTGATAACTACACTCGCTAAAACTAAAGCTAAGGGGGTCCTAATCGCACCCAGGTCTAAGAAGAAGCCAATCCGAATCAGAATCAACACCCGTAGGTATCTGAGAAACCCTCGAGCTGGAAGACGCACCCTGTGCTCCTGGTGCGTCTTATGGCGTTCAATTGGGGGGCATCTGATATTGCCCCCGAGTTGGCACCGTCCTAAGGACGGACTCTGCCGGCCTGGTTGCGGTTGTGTGCGCGAGCGAAACCCGTGACCCGGCCACCAGGCGGCGGGAAAGGATATGCACCGTGGGGGTTTAGTCAGTAAGAGTCTGACATAACCGCCGCGTCTCCTCGGACGCGGGGTATCCATGAGGATTACCCACGTCAAAAAAAAAAGGTATCTGAGAAACAAAGCTACACCAAATACAAATTGATACACCTAAACCACACAGATATATATCACCACTTTATCAGTCGGTATTGGAAGCTCATAACTGGAGAGGTCATAAATCATAGTTTGCCGTCATGCATACATGAATACCAGGACTACCTATCAATCAATCGCACTGAGTTACAGTTTTCGCAGTAGATATATGAGTTCAATATAATATATCAAGATATATCTTATCATATCATTATGAGTAGGGGTTGAGAATGAGATGTCAATCAGGTGTCTCTTTCCAAACGTCACGACTCTTGTAGAGATTGATTCCATTCAGTACAAGGTTGCAGTATACTCGATCAATCAATCAATCATAATCTTTATTAAAATAATCCTTTAAAGGCACTTTTGATGCGACAATTACATAGTAGTGAGTTGATGGTTATAACTACATTCGTAAACTTAAAACTAAAGCTATAATTGTTTCTAACTCGCCCTGGTCTAAGAAGCCCACAACTAACTTAGCCGGGTAACTTTTGTTTATGTTATCACCATCTAACATACCACTTGTTGACAAAAACGTGTCACCAAGCGGTTTAGAGTTCCGGCACGATATCGCGTAGAAACCATTTAGAAGCTTGGGTTTACCATATTCCGAACAGGTTAGACAGCATCATCACTTACCACCAGGTGATATAGCGGTCAAGAGCTAACTTGTATAAAAAAAAATTGAAGCACCAAAAGCCTTATATTCACGACAGTTAATGTTATATATCGGGGATTATAATGGTAGGTACCAACCAGGGCTTTCCCCATATTATATGTAAGATTACAAAACGAGGACGTATTGGCATGGATCTTTATATTATATAGACCCTGAATTATTAATAAGAACTCATTTATATAAAAAGTGATATCGTTCCATATGTTAACTCCTGATTTGGCCCTTTTAATATTTCGACGTTAAATAAAAATACCCAATACGAATTACGAATCCATCTCGTGGAGGTAGATTACTTTTCTGGAAATTCAAGTTTATTTAAATATATTTCATGTTGATATTTTATACCTAAAACAAAAATTCAACCTTACTTAATTATTATTAATGTTTCGGTTATTTTTGTTTTTTCTTAACAAAATAAGTTCGTCTATAATATAGATTGGTGAGATTTGTCTGTTTATTCTTTGTATCATTTACTAGCAAAACAATATTTCGAAGTCTGTTATATTTCGATAAATATTGGATAGTAGCAAAGCCGTTACATTGCCGTGACTTTGTCCATTACTTACAATGAATGAGTTTCATTTGCTAATCGCGAAAAAAGGCAAATCCGTATAGTGAAATTTATAGTTGAATTATTGTATTTCCCTAGTAACACATAGTTCCTCCGAAAACGTGGAATATGATATAACACTTTTGTATCATAACTCCGCCTGTCGCTTTAAAAAAAATTATACTATAATAGAAAATAGTATTAAATAGTATTAAAAATTAAAATATCACTTGCTTCAACGGTGAAGGAAAACATCGTGAGGAAACCTGCACGCCTGAGAGTTCTCCATAATGTTCTCAAAGAAGTGTGAAGTCTGCCAATCCGCACATGGCCAGCGTGGTGGACTATGGCCAAACCCTTCTCATACTGAGAGGAGACCCGTGCTCTGTAGTGAGCCGTTAATGGGCTGTTCATGATGATGAGAAAATAGTATTTATTTCGTGAACTTAATAACACTTTAGTTAACATACATTTTAATCTGTAATAAACGTTTTAACGTTCATTTACATATTTTTACCATAACGTGAGATGATTGTACAAGCTACGCACTTTAAATTTGAATGGCGACTAAACACGGAAACTTGAAATTTAATACGTTAAATAATTCCAAATTCCAAACACCTTAACAAACTTCTGCATTAGAGTGAAACCTTGTCTCCAACGAGGTACCAAACAACATTTTCACGCGCGGCTTTAATATTTAAATGCGACGTAGGGAGGCTTTCATAAAGGTAAAGCCTTGAAATAATAACTAGATCAAAAACTGTGTAATGAAATTCCGACGAAAATGATGTTATAATAAAATGGTACATGACAGACCTTTTAAATAGTCTGACCTTAATACGGGTTTAGGGGTCGGATTTTATATTAAAAAAGAATATAGAAAATGCTTTTTTCTACCATTTAATTATCCTGAACTGTAATGGTAATTCTGGGAATGTCTTCTAATTTACCTTTAGACTACAGGAATGGAGGCGTTATTTATATCTGTCTTGAGTTTCGTGTAAAGCGTTTATTAATCTAATCTTAAGTAATTACATTTTCCTCAATTGAATAATATTATAAATGTGAATAATATTTAAAGTAAGGAATGAATTTTTGTTACTTTGTTTTTATTTTGCTTACTAACTGTAAGAAAGCAACGGTTTTGATGTGATTTGACGCCGAAATCGGAACAATGAACAGAGAAGCCTTATATTTTTATATGCACATCAGACCGTTCGTTCACAAGCGGTCTTAAGTTAGAAATTTTTACTAGTAGAAAGCATGGATTGATATAATACTTATGTGTAGCGATTCCGTGGCGCAATCTCAAAAACGCCACACGCAGTCGCAGCACCCCCTAGTTTGAATCCTGCCACCGGCCGACCAAGAAGAAATTTTCTATTTTTATCGTCCGACCCCCCGTTATCCCAAACGTCGCCTAAGCCGAGGTTCGGCCACAAAGGAGGCGCCCTTAGGCAGTCGTTCCCTTAGTTTTTTCAAGCCCTAGGGCTCAAAATTTCTTCTGGCAGAGCTTCTTTCCGAAGCTCGCCAAACAGCCCGGTTACGCTGTGGCAACCAACAGGGTTTGTACAGCTAATAGACAGTCCGAAAAAAAAAAATATATATATAATAATTATGTCATGGGAAAACTTTGCCCCTTTTTGATTTGACATTGTTAAAGATTATAAAGTATACTGAAATGTAATATATTGGTTGAATTACAATACAAAATAGCACCTACAGTGCTATCAAAGATAAAAGTTTTTTGTTGTACCTCTAAATCGCCTACACTTATAACTACCAACCATGTTATACATGCCTTTCACCTTAAACCTTCGAATATTATAAATGTAAGAGCAATTTCATTGGTTAGTCATTCTTGCACTTATATCATATACCTACCTACCTTCTCGTGATATCAGATTAATCAATATATAGAAAACCTACTGCATCAAACAAAAACGATAAGTATTAATATAATACATAAAAATCAAAATTCAAAAATTTTGTTCTGATTTTAGAATTTTCATATATAAGCATGACCGACATATTTAAAAAAATTATCATTATCATCATCAACCCATTGCCCACTCACAACAGATCACAGGTCTCCTCTGAATATGAAAAGGATTTGGCCATAGTCCACCACGCTGCACGCTGGCCACGTGTGGATTGTTGTGTTCGAATAAATGTGTGGTATTAGAATAACGCAACAATAAAGTCTTTACGAACCCGTCAGTGGGTAAATTCGTTCTTTAGTCTAGATTCCAGTTCGTTAGTGAGTCGGATGAAACTAGTGCTTTAGATCTAAACTGAATCTAAAACTTCGATCGGTTAGTAGTTTGAACTTTCAAGCTAGCCGTCGACATTACCTGCTTGTCGAACGAACACTCTGACCTTTAAAGCTTGTGTGATGACATAGCGCTTAGTTACTTATGTATTCTACTCTTTGATGGAGTTGGTGTAAATGGAATGTGTGGTTACTAGCACACGTGAGAACCTAGAAGACTTGATTAGACTTGATATCAAAATGATGTTACAGCGGAATACTGATGAATATAAATTAATTAAAAAAAGTTAGGTCTTTATTAATTTATTAATTTAATTTAAAACAGGGTTGCACAGGGGTAAAGGCTGCAGTATTATAAACTGTGGCGTGTTATATCCTAATAATTTTATAAATGTGAAAGTGTGGATGTTTGGGTATACCTACATCCTAATAATATTATAAATGTGGAAGTGTTGATGATTGGATGTTTGTTACTCAATCACGCAAAAACGGCTGAACGGATTTGGATGAAATTTGGCACGCATGTAGCCTTTGACATGGAAAAGAACATAGGCTACCTTTTATACCGTTTCCTTAAGTGGTTCCCGAGAGAAAAATGAAAATTGTTTAAGAGCTAAGCCCCGGGCAGACAGCTTTGAAATTTGGTGTGCATGTCACTATGCTATGGAAAAGGACTTTCTATACAGATCTGTCAAATAATTCCCGTGGGAAGATTAAAAATTGTTAACAAGCGAAGCCTAAGACCCAATTCTGAAGTCCACGCAGGCGAAGTAGAAGGGCAGTAGCCGACATCTGATTAGAAGGCTGACGTCCAAACCACTGGGCTATCACAGCTTCAAATCAAATATAATTAAGGCAAAATATACCACTGGAATAATCGTGTTTCAGTGGTATATATTAAAATAAGTTTCTTTGCAATCAGCAGTGCATACTTCATCCCCATTTATAGAATCCACTGTCTAGTCTGGGTTTCATTTATCATGCATACAATTTTTATTTTAATATCAATAAATGGTTGTTCATCTCCATTTAGTTTCGTTACTAAAATTATATTATTGAAACCGCAGGGCACAGCTGGTAAAACATAAATTATGGTTTCGGATTAGGGTACCAACTAGAAGGGTAGCCGACAACATAATAGGCAACATAATTTAGTTTATAAAGCTTGTAGAAAAGTCCTACTATAGTGTAAAGGATTACGTAAATGATAAACAAGCATGGGTGTGAAATATTAATAAGATAGCTCTTAATATAATTTTAAGTGGCATGTGACATGGTGATGACAAAAAGAAAATTTACCTGGCTAAGTTTGTTATGGGCTTCTTCTTAAACCGGGGCGCGTTTGGAACCCTCATAGCTTTAGTTTTAAGTTTACGAATGTAGTTATCACCATCACTACTTTGTAAATTATTGACGCGTCAAAAGCGCCTTTTAAAGGACTATTTGAATAAAGATTATTTGAATTTGAATTTAATAGTAATTTTAGACGGAAAATTACTCAAAATAAAGTTTTTAATGACATTACTGGCAAAATAATCAGCGGTGTGTTCATACAAAGCCCCGGGTTCAATCTCCGGTATTTTTTATCAATTTAAAGATAAGTACGATGACGCGTTGAAATCAACTAGGAATATGACTTTAAAATAAATGATTTATCCCTAATAGATTAAATCTCACCTGATGGTAGGTGATGATGCAGTCTAAGATGGTAGCGGGCTAACCTGTTAGGGGCATTGTAAACCCACACTCCTAATTGGTTTCTACGCGACATCGTGCCGGAACGCTAAATCGCTTGGCGACACGTCTTTGTCGTAGGGTGGAAACTAGCCACGGCCGAAGCCTCCCACCAGGCCAGACTCGAGCTGGGAATCGAACCCAGGACCTCCAACTTTAAAATGCAACAGCGCACGAGCTGCGCCACGGAGGTCGTCAATTTGCTACCACATCACACTGCGTCATGTCTGGTTAGACATGACATAGGGAGATTCCAGTCAAATTCTAACTTGTAGTGGCATAAAATAAAGAAGTTTCATTATTGTTTGTCATCTCATATCGCTTGGCCAAGTCTGTGTTAAGCCCGTCCCTGCTGACCTACTTTCTCAACACTAATTCATAAAGACACCGCCGGATAACTCAACATGAGTAATATTGTCTCGCAATCACCGAGAACTAAGCGAAGAAAACAAGGGAAATGTTTTATGGGCAGTCATAATATATTAATGGACGGCATGGCAAGTTAGGAATATCATAAAATGAAAACTAAAGAAAACTACGTCATATTACTGAATGTTTTAATTTTTTTTTAAAATACGTTAGGAAAGACATTCCCTTAGATACGAAATATTCTTATAATAAATTCTTACAAACTGCTCCTGGCCTGGGATTGAACCAGGAACTTTTCACTTACTACAGCGCTCATGAGTATGTTTAAAATTTGTATCGAGTTTCACTAATGAAGATTTTCTATTGAGTTATTATTAATGGCCTTATCAGTTGAATGTTAAGCATATTCAACGACGTAGGTCGTGGGTACGATTCCCGCGTCAGGCCATTCGAAGTACCAGTCCGGAGTTAGGAAATCCGTCGTGAATCTGAGAGCATATTAAACCATCTATCTCGATTTTTAGCACAAATATGTGATAATTGACTACCTATCACTTGAATTTTAAAGAAAAATTATAAAAGATGATTATTATGGTTTATACTATTATTTAAATATATATATATATATATGGAATGTCGGAATTTCGGAAATGCTTTTACGCATCCCCTGGCAAGACTGCGCCGTTTCCGACGGTGTATGTCGAACAGGTGATCAGGATACGCACTAAAACCCAGCGATGCTCTTTCGCGTCGCCTGGTGGCTGGGTCACGAGACAAACGTTACACTTGATGAAAAGCAATGAATGCCACCAGCAAAAATCACTGGAAAGAGATTGTAAGAGTTGCTGTGTAGACTAAAACATAACCACGACCACTCTGCCAAGAGTGAGCGAATAAGTAGAAGAAGAATATATAAACGAATATATATACATAATAATATTAATATAATATAACATTGGGCCGCACACAATACAGCGCACTTTCCACCACATAACACCATCACAAGTTATCATTTGTGTCATGGCGTAAAGTATCATGGCGAGAATGATACTTTATTAAATTCACAAAGTAATAATCCACAATGATTATTTTCACTAGGTACGTACATTTGAATCATTTTGACTTTATCGCTAGTAACATGCTAAGTTTATCGATACTAAAATGTTCTTATTGGAATCAAACAAGAAATACTTAAGTGAATTCACCACTTTTTTTTTTTTGTGTGGTCTTTAATATCAGTCCCTGATAACTAATTACATAATTGAAGAGTCATTATAAGCTCAGGTGTAACTAAATAACTGCATATTGTGTTAAAGCACAGTTATATTACTTTTGTTACAACTGGCACAGCTTTGAAATAGACTTTGAAAACTAAACTAATTAAAAAAGAAAAACTTTAAACCATCGCGCACTTTGAAGCCAGACATACCTAGTACGCACTAACAAAGCAATATAAATGAAAGCTTTTGATTGTGACAACAAAAAATATCCAAAAAATGTATTATGTATTCAAAAGTTTCTTAAAATAAAAGTAAAATAAAATCTATAATATAATAAAACTGTAACAGGACGAATTCTGTACATTAAATATATTTTGAAAAGTTTAATTAAGGGATGCTTTACTATCGATACTGAACCCAAAACAATTTAATTTTTTTATATATTTTTTATTCTGTCTCTCTCTGCATCTTGGCCGCGCATCACGCCGAAACTACTAGATGGATTTGAATGAAATTTGGTACAGGAGTAGCTGATACTCTGGTTTCTACATATAGGATAGTTTTTATCCCGAAATTCAGCACGGTTCCCTTGGGTTGGGGGGATTAAATTTGTATTTAGTTGTAATTCATTAACGCGTACCTATTCCGATTTCGCTCATTCTTTTTTTTAGAAAGGAAATACTTCAATGTTTATCCCGTAATTATTTCAAGGTCGTTGATTCAGTAATCCATTGCTTCGTAATTGGAAGACAAACAAACACACTTCCACACACACTAACTCAACGCAAACGAAGTCGCGGGCATCAGCTAGTAAATAATATTTATGATAATCAAGTATCTCGAAATATTTATAATTATTAATTTCATCTGGTTTCTTATAAAAACGACTTTAACAATGTGAAAGTTTTGTAATTTATTTTCGTTCGAATATAATATATCCCTGATATCAACAATTATTAAATATTGCTCTAATAAGATAGCTCGTAACATAATTTTAAGTGGCATGTGTGATGGTGATAACAAAAATAAAATTTACCTGGCGAAGTTTGTTGTGGGGCTCTTCATAGACCGGGGCGCGTTTCGAACCCTCATAGCTTTAGTTTCAAGTTTACGTATTTAGTTATCACCATCAAATCACTACTAATGTAAGTTATTCACGCGTCAAAAGTGCCTTTTAAAGGACTATGTGAATAAATATTATGTATTATGATATTTCTTTCGGAAAACTAAAGATATCTTAATTACTTTTAATTAAGTCACGGTGTATCATGAATGAACTGCATATAAACTGACCTTCAAAATCTTGCTCCGTATAGTCGTGGTGGGTGTGCTTCCTCGCCGCAGGGTCTGTGGGTGCCTCTTCCTCGTCAGCTCTCCCGTCCATTCTCCACTGCCTTCAACAACAAAAACAAATTTGTTAATAGAATAGAACATAACGTAGAATAGATTTTTGACAACCTCCGTGGCGCAACGGGTGCGCTGACGTATTATAAATCCTGCAAGTTCCTGGGTTCGATTCCCGGCTCGAGTCTGGTCTGGTGGGAGGCTTTGGCTGTGGCTAGTTATCTACCGACAAAGACGTGTACGATGTCGCGTAGAAACCAATTAGGAGTATGGTACCTTACCCCTAACAGTTTAGCCCGCTACCATTTTAGACTGTATCATCACTTACTATCAGGTGAGATTGCCGTCAAGGGCTAACTTGTAGTGTATAAAAAAAATAAAAAACATTTGCTAAACATGGGTAATGTACATTTGAGAAAAAAGATAGAAGAGTTTTAATATAACAATAACCTAGTGAGAGCTGAGACGGAGAAAAAACGCACGGATCTCGATCTGGCTCACTCGGTTTCCGATATGTGGCATGTGCACGTGCAACCTCGCTCACCATTTGAAGCGACTGGGGTTCCGTGGCAGTTCGCTCGCAGCCAGGATGCAAAAAGCGGTCTTGCTGGACTCTACTAAATATATTTTTACGTAATGTATATGTAGGTTTATTTATTTTTACGTATTTAAGTGTATTATATTTCTTTTGGCTTTTACACGTATTTTTCTTGCACACGGGCGTGACAGTTAAAGTATAACAAAAATAAAAATGAATTTTCTTAACTTAGGATAACCAAAGGCCCAATGTTGTTAGTTAATAAGTAATTACTTAGAAAAACTAAATAAATTCATATTTAAGTCTCAAAAACGATTTCATTAAATGAGAACCTCTAAACAGTGTGCACGACGAGTCCATTTTGCCTCTAATAAAGATTCCAGATAATATTAGAGTTCGACCGCAGTCCTGGAAGCAAGAATGAGGTCTTTTTCCTTATTAAATCAAAAAAGGTCCGTGATGTTTTCCAAATATTGTTGTTACAGTCCATTGATCACAACTTGACGCGCGATTGAGCCAAAGGGGAAGATTAGCATTACAGAACACTCCGTGTTTATTATTTCTATATAAATTTCGTTCCCAAAATTAAGGACAAATATTTGCTTGAGATATTTTATTTTAAGGATGTAGAATGTTTGTACCTAGTTAATAAAAACTTTAATAACTACACCCTTATAAATTAACTTTATTTTTGTGTGACACACAGGCTTTAAAAATATCTTAATGTTTTGAACATGTTACTCCATAAACATGTTAGTTATGGCGGCAACTCACACGAATATCTGATTATGTAAAAATAAGCTAATGTTACCTTTCTTTCTTCACAAAATGCGCAAACTTAATGAATATTTTGTGTTTTATCTCATCACTTTCGGTAATAAAAATTCCGCGTCTTAGTTAAACACTAAAGTATTGAAATGAACTGTATAAGTTAAATAAGTGGTAATGTAATCGTTCAATTTAGAACTGCGAATTTACTAATCTTTTTTTTAAAAACCATTTAGAGATCTTTTCACTGTGAGTAATCGATTAACTTCATAAGCACAGCCGTTAGTATCCACCGCTATAGGTACGATGATCCAAAGCGGATAAAAGCCTACCCAGCGCTTGGCGCGATCAAACAAGTAAATATTTACGCCGCGTCTCCTCATCGATTTTTGGCTAAGTCATGTAAAAGGCGAACCTATCAGACAGTTCGTAGAATGGGGGCTAAAAATAAGCTATTTGCATGTCCATGAAACGTTGATTGGGAACATGTCCGAACGTATAATTTGCATTCCCAACGCTAAAACTTTAGCAATTTACTCCGATTTGGATTTTGGGATATGTAAATGTACAATTTTCAATAGAAATTGTATTAACTTCGTCTAGACAAATTGATGTTTGAGTTACATATAAGTGCATCGGTCATAATTTTTGTCACTGAATAAGGTTCTAATATGGAAAAAATGACGATTATAATTCGAAAATATGAAACAAAATTAAAGCCAATAGTGTAATAATTTATAAACTGCCATCGAAGAACATTTTAATCATACAGAACCAGTACTCGAAAACGTGATCGCTATTCTGTGGTGGTTTTTAAATACGGCCAGTTAAAAATAACTTCTATTTTAGGCGTTGGTTTTAAGCCTTAGCGGCAAGTATATATCAAAACTTTTATTATAGAAAATATTCACATCTTCTTTAATTTCTTATCGAACTATTTTCGGAATAAAACGTTTGCTTTATCTGTGATAAGATAATTTACTTATCAAAATTTGGTAATTTTAAGTCTTATGATGAGTTCCAACTTATTGTACCTACCGTCTTCAATTTCTTCTGGCAGAGCTTCTTTCCGAAGCTCGCCAGCAAAGCTAAACAGCCCGGTTACGCTAATAGACAGTCCGAAAAAAAAACTACCGTTTTCAGCATAAATATTGTTAAGAATATTCAACACGTGTTATAGAAAAATAACGTAGGTATGTTGATATCTAACTGCCCTAAATCAATTTATATTTCTTATGTAATTAAACTCCTTATCTAATTATAAGATACTCTACATGCTTCAGTTATTGACTTATAACTTTTGTGGCTTTATCGAACTCAGCCAAAAACCTAAATACCAATAAGGCTTTAATACCTATGGCTAACATTATACCGTTATTTATATTTAGGGTATTCTCACTTTGATGTGATCCAAGTATTTATTGATTATCTATATGTATATATCTATACTCATAATAAAATTGTAACTTGACTATTGCTTCAGGTATAAATTGAATATATTTAGTTTTTAATACAAATTTTGATCTCTATCATTTGTATATAACAACATAGAAAGATATGTTTTTGTCTGTCTATTCGCGCATCACGCAAAACCTAGTGAATTACTATTATAAAGTGGGAGTTTTATAGTATTACCGTTTTATTTATAGTATAGTTAGCCCTTGATAGCAAATTCTGTGGCACGTCTACGGAGAAATTTATTTTTATAGTAATCTTAAACTTTCCAATGGGCAACTTTCTCCGGCCTTAAAGATTAATAATCAAAAATAGATTTATTCAAATAACCCTTTAAAATGCTTTTGATGCGTCAATAGATACATAGTAGAGAGTTGATGGTGATAACTACATTCGTAAACTTAAAACTAAAGCTATGAGGGTGCCAATTGCGCCCTGAAGAAGATAACCCATAACTAATTTAGCCAGGTAACTTTTCTTTTCATTATCACCTTCTCATATGCCACTTAAAATTATTTATGAGCTTTATCTTAATGAGCAATATTTTATACCCAAGCTTGTTTATCATTTATGTACAAGCTAACGTTTATATAAATATACGTAAGGTAATGAATAGGTAACATAACATTGTCTTGGTTTGAATTACGGATAATAATGCATACATTTCGTGTTGATTATAAGATGGCTTTCGTAAACTAGGTACTGATTGCCCATGCCGGTTACAAATACTAATTGCGACAATCACCAGCATCGTTTAGGTTTAGTAGAACATGTAGAAATCGACTGCACATTAATTTTATTGATTATAAATTAATTTCAACTGCTAGTTTTAAAGGCATTTTCAGATTTTCGAGTACTTGTAAAAATCCAAGTAAAAATATATCAAATGACAATTTATGTTGGAAAATTTAACGAAATTTAACAGTTTTTATTGGTTGTAGATATTAGATTATATGATTATTGTTGGTCAAACTAGGTATATCTGAATGGAATACCAGCCTACTAACCACAGTCACCTGTTAGATTTGAATAATTTTCTACTTAGCATTAAAAAAGGCGAAGCGGTGATAGCCTAGTGGTTAGGGCGTCAGCCTCCTAATCAGAGGTCGGCGACTCAAATCCGGGCACGCACCTCTAATTTTTTGGAGTTCTAATTATGTGCGTTTTAAAAAATTAAAATATCATTTGCTTCAACGGTGAAGGAATACATCGTGAGGAAACCTGCACGCCTCAGAGTTCTCCATAATGTTTTCAAAGGCGTGTGTAGTCTGCCAATCCGCACATGGCCATCGTGGTGGACTATGGCCAAACCCTTCTCATATTGCGAGGAGACCCGAGCTCTGTAGTGAGCCGGTAATGTGTTGATCATGATGATGATGATTGTTGGTCAAACTAGATATCTCTGAATGGAATACCAGTCTACTAATCCAAAGTCACCTGTTAGATTTGAATTATTTTCCACTTAGCATTAAAATCATGTTTTCTATTCTCAACTTTTACCTGATGTTATGCCAATATTTTATCATACTATGTAGTGAGAACCCATAATTTCTATCTATTTCAAATTCAAATTCGTTTTTAATAAATTCTATGAAAAAATTGTAGTTAGCCTCTAAATTATTGGATTAGGTGTGGGCGTTACCACATCTATGCAATTATATAGTTAAGGGAATTATTCTGTGGGTAAGCAGGATTACATGTCTTAATTGCTTCTATGGATTTACGCTCCTTTGAAGTGGCTAAGCGGTGAAATCGTATCGGTATATTGGTTTCTTCTGATGTAGGTATTAGGTATTTCATTTCTATCTTCATTTCATTCATTCTATACTCCCACACATAAAATAATTTATTTAAATGGATACATTAAAACTTATCCAATTATACTATATCTTGGAAATATACCTACATTGTAGTTAACATCGTCTTGTAAACCGCGGGTAGATAGTCAAAAATATTTGTCATGTTTTACTTTAAGCCTACCATTTTCCAAATATGACGACCTCGGTGGCGCAGTGCGTGCGCTGTCGCATTATAAAGTTAAAGTCCTGGGTTCGACTCCCGGCTCGAGTCTAGTCTGGTAAAAGAAAAGTAAAGGAATGTCTTTACTTTTCGCGTTTGTAAAGTCAACATCTCCTGAGGATGATCCGGTGTCGGGTCGAAACGTGCGTAGAGGTTCTAGTGGAAGATTTTGAGTGGTGTTATATTATACAAAATATCTCCCAGTTGTCGGCGGAATATAGCAAATTATACTTGCTGTTTATTGTTTATCATGGACTTCCGCAAAGTAACACCTGCGAGTCATCACGGTGAAGGAAAACATCATGAGGAAACCTGCACGCCTGAGAGTTCTCCATAATGTTCTCAAAGGCATGTGAAGTCTGCCAATCCGCACATGGCTAGCGTGGAGGACTATGGCCAAACCCTCCTCATATTGAGAGGAGACCCGTGTTCTGTAGTGAGCCGGTAATGGGTTGATCATGATGATGATGATGATGGCATATCTTTAAAGTGCATTTTTGTTAGAAACACTTCTGTGCTGAACATGAGTTTGCAAAAATTCTAAAATAGCCCGACCGAAATATTTTGTTCTCGCACCTCTCAACACTTTCAGCGAAACGAAAAATAGGAACAAACACAAAGGATCAGTTGCAAAATAAAAATTATACGAAACAGGTCATATTGTGTGGGAATTGCCACTGCGGATTTTTTAAACAGAAGTCATATTATATATATTACCATATGCGTAATGAAGTTACGGTAAGCTGCTTAGCATAAATAAAGGTAGGTTAAATAAATGTAAGTTTTATTTATTATTTTATAGGAAGCCGACATTGAATACAATGATTTTCATTTAAAACAATATAGATAACTTTATAATATCATTGTATATATAAAAATACCACTTGTAGACTTAATCGACATTTATTACTTTAAAGGTACAAATTGAACAAAAATAAAGCACAATATAAGCTACTATAAGCTGTGATAGCCTAGTGGTTAGGATGTCCGCCTCATAATCAGAGGTCGGGGGTTCGAACCCGGGCACGCACCTCTAACTTTTCAAAGTTATGTGCGTTTTTAAACAATTAAAATATCACTTGCTTCGACGGTAAAGGAAAACATCGTGAGGAAACCTGCACGCCTGAGAGTTCTCCATAATGTTCTCAAAGGCGTGTGTAGTCTGCCAATCCGCACATGGCCAGCGTGGTGGACATGGTCAAACCCTTCTCATATTGAGAGGAGACCCGTGCTCTGTAGTGAGCCGGTAATGGGTTGATCATGATGATGAGGATTGTTGGTCAAACTAGATATCTCTGAATGGAATACCAGCCTACTAACCACAGTCACCTGTTAGATTTCAATAATTTTCCACTTAGCATTAAAATCAAGTTCTCCATTCTCAACTTTTACCTGATGTTATGCCTATTTTTTATCATATTATATAGTGAGTACTAACCCATCATTTCTATCCATTTTAAATTCAAATTCGATTTTAATAAATTCTATGAAAAAATTGGAGTTAGCCTCTAAATTATTGGATTAGGTGTGGGCGTTACCACATCTATGCAATTATATAGTTAAGGGAATTATTCTGTGGGTAAGCAGGATTAAATGTCTTAATTGCTTCTATGGATTTACGCTCCTTTGAAGTGGCTAAGCGGTGAAATCGTATCGGTATATTGGTTTCTTCTGATGTAGGTATTAGGTATTTCATTCTAAACTCCCACACATAAAATTATTTATTTAAATGGATACATTAAAACTTATTCAATTGTACTATATCTTGGAAATATATATTGAAGTTAACATCGTCCTGCAAACCGCGGGTAGATAGTCAAAAATATTTGTCATGTTTTACTTTAAGCCTATCATTTTCGAAATATGACGACCTCAGTGGCGCAGTGCGTGCACTGTCGCATTATAAAGTTCAAGTCCTGGGTTCGACTCCCGGCTCCAGTCTGGTCTGGTAAAAGTAAAGTAGTCTTTACTTTTCGCGCTTGTGAAGTCAACATCTCCTGAGGATGATCCGGTGTCGGGTCGAAACGTGCGTAGAGTGGAAAATTTTGTGTGTGAAAATATTATACAAATCTCCCATTTGTCGGTGGAATATAGCAAATTATACTTGCTGTTTATTGTTTATCATGGACTTCCGCAAAGTAACACCTGCTTCTATTCATGGTTTCAGCGGTGTTTGGTTACCACCCTACCGACAGAGACGTGTCGCCAAGCGATTTAGCGTTCCAGCACGATCTCGCGTTGAATTAGGAGTGTGGGTCTACCATACTGGCTAGCCCGCTGCCATCTCAGACCGCATCATCACCAGGTGAGATTGCGGTCAAGGGCTTACGTGTAGTGAATGAAAAATATTAGATCGACAGATAATGCTTCTAGACAAGGGTTTCGAAAACTGCTAATGATTGATTTTCATCCAAGGCTAAAAATCTATAAATCGCTCCATAAACTATTTTATGACAGTTTAATAGGTTATTAGGCTATTGCATATCTTTAAAGTGCATTTCGGTTAGAAACACTCCTGTGCCGAACGCGTGTTTGCAAAAATTCGAAAATAGCCCGACCGAAATATTTTGTTCTCGCACCTCTCAACACTTTCAGCGAAACGAAAAATAGGAACAAACACAAAGGATCAGTTGCGAAATAAAAATTATACGAAACGGGTCATATTGTGTGGGAATTGCCACTGCGGATTTTTTAAACAGAAGTCATATTATATTACAACATGCGTAATGAAGTTGCGGTAAGCTGCTTAGCATAAATAAAGGTAAGCTAATTGCCGGCTCACTACAGAGCACAGGTCTCCTCTCAATATGAGAAGGGTTTGGCCATAGTCCACCACGCTGGCCATGTGCGGATTGGCATACTTCACACGCCTTTAAGAACATTATAGAGAACTCTCAGGCGTGAAGGTTTCCTCACGATGTTTTCTTTTACCGTTGAAGCAAGTGAGACTTTAATTGCTTAAAAACACACGTAACTCCTGAAAGTAAGAGGTGCGTGCCCGGAATCCAACCCCCAACCTCTGATTAGGAGGCTGACGTCCTAACCACTAGGCTATCACAGCTTCTTAATTAGAATGTAAGTTCAAAACAATCCATCCATTCAAAACAATATAGATAGACTGATAATGTCATTGTATACCCCACTTGTAGACTAAGTCAGTTAGGAGTATGGTAAACCCACGCTCCTAATTGGTTTCTACGCGACATCGTGCCGCTAAATCGCTTGGCGACACGTCTTTGTCGGTAGGGTAACTAGCCACGGCCGAAGCCTCCCACCAAACAAGACTCGAGCCGGAAATCCAACCCAGGTCCTCCGACTTTATAATGTGACTGCGCACGCAATGCGCTACGGAGATCGTCGTATTATTATTGTATATACTTACTCCGGTCGATGAACATTTATCACTGGAGATTTTATTTATTCTTTATTTGTACACCACTTATAAATAGAAATAATAAGAAAAACAATAAGAAACAGGATACAAAAGGCGGCTTTATCGCTTAGTAGCGATCTCTGCCAGGCAACCTTAGGATTAGGAAAAAAGAAAGTAGAAGAAAGTAGGTGGCGTAATATATAAGCAAAAACCTGCATACTAATAACTACATACTAATACATACAGCGGATTACATAAATAAATTAGATATTTAGGGAAACTGAAAAAATTTCGGTAAATTCTACCACTCCAGTCGATCAACACTTTTTACCGGAGATTTCTAGAGACTGGGAAAAATTTCGCTTTCAACGATGCGGTCCCGATATAATAAAACAAAAGTTTTTTTTTTTTTTATAGTGAATATAAAAAAGAATATCGCGGGTTGTGGCGGGAAATTCGCTCCGGTCGGCCCAGAGACGGCCTTGTAACCTAATTGTTTATGGTTGTTTCATTATTTCGAGGCCACACAGATTGTGTCAAGATTCTCGTTGTTCGTTGATTCGTGATCACAATATTGTATCGTTTCTTCTGTTTCCGTTGTTATGAAAAAAACAATATTATTTTACTAGACACGGTTTACTTTTAAAAGGTTTTACTTTTTGGCTAGTTACCGACAAAGACGTGTAAAGAAGAAGAAGGATTTAAGAACCATCTTCTTGATAGAAGTCCGTGCAAAGGTGCAATCTACCCTCTTGCCAAATTTTTACAGCAGTTGAAGCGTGGATACCATCTGTCCATCGCAAAAAATGTGACAAAATGGAAGGTACTCGCTAAATTTTAAACTCTAAAATACCTTTTTTTTATCCACTATAAGTTAGCTGTTGACGGCAATCTCACCTGATGGTAAGTGATGATGCAGTCTAAGATGGTAGCGGGCTAACCTATTAGGGGTATGGTAAACCCATACTCGTAATTGGTTTCTACGCGACAACGTGCCGGAACGCTAAATCGCTTGGCTGAATATTTTTGCTAGTATTGTGGTAACTAGTCGCGGCGGAAGCCTCCAGCCAGACTAAACTCCTACCGAGAATCTAACCAATTTTTTTAATACGGTAGGGGGACACTGCGGTCTTGAGATTAACATGCGACCTATGGATTACGAGGTCCTGGATTCGATTTCTCATTAAGCCGGCTTGAAGGTCTTATCACTAACGTAATAACATGGAAGGCCTAATTCAAGCCCTACATAAAACATCTGACACAAGTTCTCAGCGGTGCAATAAGTATTAAGACTTAAGATGGCGATCATATATTTCACCAGAAAATGCCGAAAAAACAAAGTAAAACATGTTTGCAGCTGTAGAAGAACTATCGTCAATATGGCGACAAATATGGCGACCCAACACAATTTTGAATAATTGCTTTTGACTTTATTGTTTTACCTCGCCTCTTGTATTTAGTCTACTTATCAGATAAAGGCCTGATTCTGGGACGCGAAAACAATGTCGTCTAATGAACGCAGTTAACGTTAACGGCTATTTTTATTACGAGCTCCTATTTACCCAACTCGCAACGCTCGTATGCGAGATCTCATTATAAATTCAATACCTTCTTCTTTCTTTGTATTGCCCATATCCCACATTATGTGGGGTCGGCACAACAGGCACTATCAGCCTCACTACTCACACCTTTTACACGCATATCCTCTTTTACAATCCATTCATCTCTTCTTCGTCTCTTCCTTCTACTCTTTTACCCTGCCACGTTCCTATATAACATTATTTTGGTGACATTACTTTCTTCGCTATAAAGTCAATACCTACTGTCTCAATTAAAATACACCAAAAGAAAGCACTTTTGTCTTTTATAAACCTGACGGATTTATTGAATACTAGCTTTTACCTGCGGCTTCACTGTCATTCAAGCCATTAAATAAATATCAGAGATCACAATAGAAATAAATCAATATGATAATTATATTTTAACAAACCATTTTTTTATATTTCGTATAAAAATATATATACATTTTTTAAAATAAAAGTATCCTATAAGCCAAGCTGAAAAGGTGGCAACAGCTAGTAATAAATAATAGATTGGTAACATTAGATCTTTCAATAAAATAATTAATTATTAATAATTCATGATTAATTAAGAAATGTAATTAAAATTACTAAGTTACTCACTTTTTTCGTATTTGATCGTAATTTCACTGGAGTAGTGCTTCTACCCTTATTGCTCTTCAAAGCGTTATCGAGGCATGAAGACGGGTAATAGGAGAACTACCTTGAAATTTCGGCTCACGTTCGAGCCAAGGGCGCATTCCGCCACGATGACCTTCAGCTTCGCGCAAACGACGTGTTTAATTTGTAACAAATTCGCATATTAAGGTAACAGAATACATTTTCTCTTCTCATGCTTATAAATCTCTTTTAACTCGATACACTACAAATAGGTTGACACGGATCTTTTTACTTCTGCACATTCATTTTAAAAGGAATACCAGAAACTGTTAGGAAAAGGTAATGAAGTATGGCACAGTAATTATATTAAAATTCCTTGTCTTGTTGACATCTTTCTCACCCAACGCTATGTCACAAATTCAAACAAATAAACCATACGTTTGAGAAAAGACGACAGTATTAAAATATATATCTATATATAAAATAACACTAAAATATTGGTCTTTTCAAATATCACTTTTAAATTTTAACTTTAAAGCATTATGTACTCACAATATCACTGTTTTATTTTCGTACGGTGGAAGTGAAACGCAGATGTTTAGCTCGGTCAGTAATCTATGTTATCCGTTATTTAACTATCTACCCTCACCTTTGGCTCGGATGGTTATACCTTTAGGAAGAAATGGCTTGTTCGTTTATGCTATTGGACAGTCCAATATTCATGAATTGGTCGATACACACAAGTATATGGAAACGAAATGGACTACATTATACGCCAAATGGACAAAAATAATAATATTTTATTTCGGGCAATGCTCAAAATAATATTACACCTTTAACAGATTACATTCATGTATTCTGTATTTTGTCTTAGTTTTAACTATGCCTATACATGTACATGAAATACGACGGAAACAATAATTATTCAGACTTAAAAATGCAAAGTAGTACAAAACAAATCGGTAGACCGTAGACGGCAGCTTTTAAAACTATTATAACAACGCAGACGTCTAGACACCTAAATTCAGTTAGTTCTCACAAAATCTCGCTTGGGGCTTTCCAAATGATTCAAAGGGTTAATAATAATGGGAGTAAGTTCCTAATCTTTGGCTTTATAGCTTACTCTTTCGTGTTTAACTCGCGTTAAATACAATCAATAACGAATCAATACGAAACTAGTTCAGAAGTGACGAAGATATGAAGCAACCAACAAAAAAATTCAACGTTAAAATAATTACTTATTAAAAGATCTATACTGCGTTTCTTTTTTTTAAATTTTATTTATAGATTCTAATTTAATATCGAAAATGGTTTTTGGTTTTTGGTCTATGGTCTCTTTTTTTTTCTTTTATTTTTCTGTAATTTATATTTAAATGTGAATGTGCTTAAAATATTCAGCAAAGTTGTATACAATGAGGAAATTCTGTTAAACTAATTACACAAACCAGTGTAAACTTTGCGTACCTAATTCTTGATTATATTTTCATTTGCGTTGTATTATTTTTGGAATATATTTCGAATATTTCTTTGCTTTAGTTAATTAATTAATTAATTTTTAATCAAGACTGACAAAATAACTTCCTCAAGTAGAGAGCGGAAGAAAAGTAATTACAACAGGTAATAGTAAAAGAAATGGAGTTGGCCTGGGTCTGTCTCAATTTTAATTTATTCGTTTTTACATAACAGCACTCGCCCCTTTTTAACACGCTTTTATTAGCTTCACCTGTATGTATGTATGTTTGTTTGTTTGTAACCGACTCCTTTGAGCTCGATTTTGCCCTACTTTGAACGATCAGATTTGATTCAAACTTTGCACACCTGTCAAAGGTCGATGACAATGCAATAATCCGATCAAAATATCCGATTATCCTAATTAGATTCGCCAGGATTAATTAATTTCTTTCCGCATCCTTTGCATGCGAGTAAGAGAGACAGAGCTAGTGCGCGAACTACGCATGCGTGCAGCGTGTTTTTTTAGTTTTTTAAACTATTATTATTTAATCTGTAATGCCTTGGGGTTTTTTATGATAATTTATATTGTTTTCAAGTTAAAAAAAAGAGTTATTCTTAATTGCAATAATTATTTTTATACAATTGTTCTATTTAGAAAGGCCATAGAGGACTGGAATCCAGGGTCGAAAAAAAAACGGAAACTTATGTTTTTATTTATTTTATTTCTTCTTGTGTTATTTTAATGACCAAAGCCACCAGACCGAACTCGAGCCGGAAATCGAACCGAGGACCTCCATCTTATTCCACTTTTAAAGTGACGACTAAAGACTTTTTATGAAATATAGAATTTCGGTACGATTAAATAAAAAAACAACTTTATTTTCAGCCTTTTTGCTACTGAATCTTGAAAGCTTATCAGTTTGGCGATTTTCGATTCAATTAATTATTTTCGTCCGTTTATCCACTCTCCCTACAAAGCCGACATGACTGTGATTGGGTTAATGTTATGCGATGCGATAATCGATCCTAAGCCGGTGAAAATAGAGGTTTGAATTGTATCAGAGGGTAGCTCGTAAATTTTCTTATTTATTCTTAAAAGGTGGGGTGAAGGGATTTCCGTTTATTTGCGAAAGCCTAATATGAAGCGACAGTTTCAGTGAGGCTACGTTATTTATTTTTATACTAGTCGTTCCCCGCGGTTTTACCCGACAAATACAATGTACATTTATATGTCGGCGCGAAGAAGTTATTAATTTTATTCAGCGGCGCCAAAACCTCAAGAATTCAATAATTACCCACATTTTAATTATTGAACACAATTTAGACAGTAACAATCAATTTCGTACAAGCATGCTTTGTGCTATAAATACGGGTGGTCGATGCCTTTCAAAGATTCTCTCGCTCGAGACGTCGGACTGTTCGGACCTCTAAGTTATTATCGCAATAAAAGTGTAAACCCGCAAGTTGTTGTTTTAATTACTATGAGCGAAAGTAAACAAAATCGTGACGTCATCCTTACAAAAAAACAACTCGGACCCCCTTTCGACATATATGTAAACCTATATATATTTTTTGTATATCTATATTTATTTTTCAGTCCATATGACAGTCATATCGTACCTTATTATAAACTAACATCTCGGTGAAAATTTTTTCTTCTACCTTTGTATTTACAAATCTATCTACTGCTTTTTATAATTACAATAATAACCCGTCTATTTTTAGCACTTGAATTTCAGCCGAAAAAGAATTTGGTTCGGCGAAAATAAGTCTAATAAAAATTTCATGTTGGCAAGCATATAATATTATATGTGATATAACTTGCTTATGAGCAATATAAAAAATATTAATATAAACTTTTTTGTGTCACTGTCAGGTAAAATATACGTAGGGGTACATAAAACACTTTGTGTCTGGCAATAAAGCTATCTTTATCACTGATTTTATAAATTGACATGGTAAAAATTGTCATTTGAATTTTCATGACTGAATGAATTGACATGATTAAAATTACAAAGTGATATTTCAAAATAATTATTTTTATGTAGCACATATTCATTTTATATTTCGTCGCTAGTAACATTCAGGTATGGTTTATCAATACTGTAATTTTCTTATTGGAATCAAACATAAAAAAACTTATGATGATATACAATCTTTCTTTTTCAGTGCAGAGTAAGCGCTTTTAAGGAGAAAAAAGTGCGAACTCTTTATTCTGAATAGCAATTGCTTTTTTCGGACATAAATGTGTTAATTTATTTCTTATCGTAAATAAAGTTATCCTAATGACGCTAGGTAATAAACTAAATACAAGAGGACGTTATAATTGCTAAACTTCTACGAGACACATCTATTAGAGGAAATAATAAAACTGAATAAAATAAATATAGATCAGATATTATCGAGAAAAAGATATAATCAGATATTAAAAAGAATCCTTGCTTGAGCTTTCGAAGTAGCAATTTGGTATGACCTCTTGTCTGGTAATACAGTTAGTTTAATATGCTTTGATTTGTAGCAATGTAATCATCATCGGCTCACCAAAGAGCACGGGTCTCCTCTCAATATGAGAAGGGTTTGGCCATTGTCCACCACGTCGTTCCCAGTCGTGTTATATTATATGAAGTCCTGGATTGAAGTCCTGCGATTTTGAGTTTGGTCTGAGGTCGGCTTCGGCCGTAGCTAGTCACTGGCAAAATCTATCACAAAGCGACTAAGCGATCCGGTATAAGAAGCCGAGTAGAAACTGATTACCAGTATGGGTTAACCATACCCCTAGGTTAACCCGCTACTATATAAGACTGCATCATGACTTACCACGAGGTGAGATTGCCGTCAAGGGCTAACTCTCCTAAATAGCTCCTATGGTACTGCAGATGTTCACAAATGACGGTAATCATTTATTATCAGGTGACTCGCATTGCTCGCGATGTAAATATTAAAAAAAAAAAAACAAAATATTTGTGTTGGTTACATTCTGGTTCTTTTTTTATTTTTTATTCACTACAAGTAAGCCCTTGACGGCAATCTCACCTGATGGTAAGTGATGCAGTCTTAGATGGTAGCGGGCTAACCTGTTAGGGGCATGGTAAACCCACACTCCTAATTGGTTTCTACGCGACATCGTGGCGGAACGCTAAATCGCTTGGCGACACGTCTTTGTCGGTAGTGTGGTAACTAGCCACGGTCGAAGCCTCTCACCAGACTAGACTCGAGCCGGGAATCGAACCCAGGACCTCCAACTTTAAAATGCAACAGCGCACGCGCTGCGCCACGGAGGTCGTCACGGAGGTTCACTGTGTATAATAACCAAATACTGACACACACACGCATCGAAATTGCGCAGAAACGGGCTATATCTACTGGCTAGAAAGATAGCCTAAAAAACTGTTGAAATAAACATTAAATTTTCTATTTGTATTTGGACACACGGACACGGTAGATAGCGATTGGCTAAAATCAAAAATCGTAGTACCAACTGGACGTGTTTCAAATTTAACTCGAATCTCGTTTAATAAATCGAATGCAATATTTTCCCGCACGTGGAATAGAAACTGCGAGATTTCGCGCCCCGGAATATGGAATTTAAATATTTATGATGAAATTCTGAACTTTATGACCTTTTGACAAATATATGGAACTCATCAGAAACATGAGGTCGGAACCGCGAAATTGTTAGTTACCAATGGAACTATATATTTCGATTTCCGGAAACGATGAGAAATTTCCCTGTGAAAGAAATCTAGAAACAGACGTACTAGAGTATAGGAAAAGCAAAGAAGTAGCCGGCAAGCAAATAAGAGAGCTCAGTAACTACTGAGCTCTCAGTAGTTACTGAGCTCTCTTATTTGCTTGCGTCAGTTAGAAAATCACCAAAAAACTTTGTACTTTTTTAATAATTATAATATTACGTGGGTAAATTTTGAAACAATAAAAGTCGGCAAGACGGCAATCTCTCCCGATGAATAGTGATGATGCTAATAAGATGGTAGCGTTCTAAACGGCTAGCGGTGTGGTAAACCCATACTCCTAATTAGTTCCTACGCGAAATTGTGTGGGAAAGCTAAATTGCTTGGTGACGAGTCTTTGTCGAGCCGGGAATCAAAGTCAGGACCTCCAACTTTACAATGTGTCAGCAAGCGCTGCGCCACGGTTACTGTATAAAATTTTTAAAGTTCATCAACTATTCGAGTTTTGCGAACACATAACTGAAGCGGAAACTTTTAAATATAGATAAAACCGCTAACATCCGGACCGCCTGAAAACACTATGCTATTAATTACGTAAAACGGATGAGCCGGATGTAGACCGGTAGCAACTTTCGGACTTATGATGCTCCGGGCTATGTATTTTTAACTCTAAGTATACTGTGGGATCTCGAGTCAACTGATAGCGTTTCATTCATGCCGAACTCCGAATGTATATCAAGATGTACGATGAGGGAATACAGTCCAGAAATGAAACGGGATCAGCAGAAGGATTGGAGTGGGGAGAATTCCCCACTCCAATCCTTCTGCAGTGACCATTTCGGGCGGCAGCTCGGATTTCGGGCAGCATTATTTTCCGTACTGCGCGTGAGCAAGTTCATGACTAAGTATCTCAAAATGTGCTAAAAACTAGCCAAGCATACTTCAACGTTAATTGACCATCCAGCCAGCCAAATCCAGCAGTGTATATTCAAAGTACGAGTAATTAACTACTAACGGATGTCAAATACATACGGGGGCCACCGCTCACCGCGTCTCGTTTGTTTGTCGATGGACCAATAACATTGTGAACAAACAGACCAAACTCCTCAGAGAGGTATATCGCGTAATTAACGGGAAACATTTCTTTCTCTCTCTTCTTGATAAATACGAGTACAAACGTCACCCTCGAATGTACATACTTTTGTAGATATTTACTTGCTCCATGGTGTTCCACTGCTTTTATCTAGGGACTCCTTGCGACTCGTTTACCTAGTTGAATCGCATTTCCAGCACTCTGGGACCCCAGCGTCTATCCTCCAATTTGCCAAGCAGATTGCTACTTTACTACTACCTTTGCAATTGGGATCTACTGTACTTCTGAGTTGTCCTCATTTCATATTCCGATTTAATGAATACCGAAGAGTAAAATTTAAATATGAACGTTGTGAGAAAAAACCGACTAAACTTTATGATTTGAATACAAATTTTTTTGCAAATCATAGCCGTAAAGGCAAGCGGTACTGGAAAAGGTCAAAAGTGCTTCGAGTGACAAAGTATTTTCACGTTTTTAGCAGACTGTAATTTAAAATGGAAATTGAAGCTTTTCTAAAAAAAAGTATTTTATGAAACCAACAGTTACATAAAATATCGTGTAACATAAATTGTTATACTCGTTCTGTTTATAGTATTTCTCTATACACCTAACTGCCTCATTAGAGGAGGCGTTACATGTTCATTATGAATCATGAATTTGATTCCCGTGTGACGAAGAATTTGTTTTGGGTTGTTCTGAATAACAAACCATCACGAAGTTAGGAAACTAAAGAAGTTCAGCCCCTGTGTTTTTGGAGAGCACAATGTGCAGCAAGAAATTGGAAGATTGTAAATATTTACTGGGGACACCAGTCTAGCAACTCCGGGAGCAGTGAGGTGCAATACCAAATTTACCTACACTAGTGAACACCTGATGAGCATCCAAGTTTTTCACCAATTGATACACTTCCACCCCGGAGCATATAGCTCTTGCAAAACGGAAGCTCAATGACGATAGAGTTTGTGACGTGGAATCGGGCCACCCAGTAACTCTTATGCGACCTCGTGACGTCAGACATGCTTCTCAGAAAGCCGCGATGTTTTGCGGACCTACATCCTTTAGGAGGCAAAATAGGAGCACAAGAGAAGCACCAGGTGCGTTTTTGGGAGATATCGGAGCCTCCCACTGTTTTATGCTACACCGAGATTTACCCAGTAATAGTCGGGTATCTCAGTAGGAGATTTCCCCTCTCGTAAACAAAAAAAGGGCTCGTGACGTCACCATCCCACCCCAAAGCTGCCATGCGGTTATTGTAATTATTATGGCTGTACTACCAGTAGCTAGGGTCCAGCGGTTTTGTTAAAAGCATTCTACTTTAAAAGGCCTGCTAACGTCCAGATTTTATCACTCATAGTAAAAAGCGACCGAATAAAATTTCCCGTAAAGAAAGGTTATAAAAGGAAAGCACTAACGTAATTTTACTGCATCATTAATGCCAATTAGGCATCATTCAATCAGGGATCATGGGGTCCTAGATTCGATTTTGGGTTGTGCGTGAACTAATAGGTTTTTTTTTATCCACTATAAGTTGGCCTTTGACGGAAACCTGACCTGATGGTAAGTTATGATGCAGTCTAAGATGGTAGCAGGCTAACCTGTTAGGGGTATGGTAAGCCCATTGATTTCTACGCGACATCATGCCGGAACGCTAAATCGCTTTGGGACACGTCTTTGTCGGTAGGGTGGTAACTAGCACTGCCGAAGCCTCCCACCAGACAAAAATGGGGGATCTCTGTTAAAAAAATGCTTTAGTTAGCCTGTTTGTCACTGAACCTAAATCGTAAGGCAGAGAGTAGTCTTCTCATTTATAGAAGAACATGTTTTTGGTTAGTGTACCAAAGTTAGACTTAGGTAAGTAACTTCGGGTGATTTATAGTTGTAGTTGTAGTGCAAGATCTTGAGAAGTGGTGGTCACTTTTTATGATAGCGTTGTGTATACTCGCAAATAATAGTACGCAAATATTAAGTATCAAAAGTTGTAAACGGGCAAAGTTGCGTAAAACCGGTCCACATACCTAATATATAAGTAAAAAGCAATTTCATTTAAGCCCGTAGCATTTATTTGTTTCCCTTTGTCTAAGATATTTCAAGGATCGTGAGATATAGAGCGTTTGTGAGATAGTTTCGTATCGAGTAGGCATGCGGGGAATTTGTCGTTCACATTTCGTTTTACGTTGAAGGCTTTATCGAAAACACTTGAACATACAATAGAATACGTGACAAATTCGAAATTGCGACGAGACTTTATCCACTTCGTTAGTTTTTAAGCGTACGGTATTTAATATCTGGAGGTTGGTTCAGTAACTGACGAGATGCAGAGATAATGCAAACGTTAATAAACGTTTGCGTTCTCTCGGCACCTCGTGCACATTCTTATGCAGACTCTCGAGTGCATACATAATTTTAGGTCAGGTACTATAATATGGCATGTGTAGTTCATATTATTATATACATATATCTTAAACCAGCAAGCCTCGTCGGTTCTTACCTACATAGAAACAACTCTTAATATTAAAATTAGATTAGTATAAAATGTTGTATTTGTTTACTTAGAGGAAAGAAAAAAATCTTTTAACTTAAGTTAAAAGAAAGAACGAATGACTGCTACTAGGGAATGAAAGATATTATTGTTTTATTGTAAGTTGATCTGTATTTTATTTGAAAGGAAAAATTCTTAAAATCTATGTCTATAAAAATTATGGATGGAGGATGGAATAATTTCGCAGTACCAGTGTGGATTTACGCAATTGGTGATTTAAATCACCGTGCCCCGGTGAGCATTTTACGCCCTCTTGCAATTGGTTATTCATCATGATCAACCCATTGCCGGCTCACTACAGAGCACGGGTCTCCTCTCAATATGAGAAGAGTTTGGCCATAGTACACCACGCTGGCCATGTGCGGATTGGCAGACTTCACACGCCTTTGAGAACATTATGGAGAACTCTCAGGCGTGCAGGTTTCCTCACCGTTGAAGCAAGTGATATTTTAATTTGTTTTAAAACGCACATAAAGAAAAGAGGTGCGTGCCCGGATTCGAACCACCGATCTCTAATTAGGAGGCTGACACCCTAACCACCAGGCTATTAGAGCTTTATTGGTTATTATAGTGATAAAATTCCTTAAAAGACAATTCGAATTTGAGTGCAATAGGCCCTGCTCTGAAACCCTCTTTTTCTTAAGAGAGAGAAGGTCCTCCTAGTAGAAATTAGACTGAGAATAACATCGTTGAATTTATATTATTTCCTCCTCCTTAGTAAAAAACCAATTACCATATTCGATAAACTCATTTAAAAATCATAGCAACATTCGTAAAATGTATATTTTGTTTGGTGGAAGCATTCAACTAATTAATTGCAAATGTATTGGAAGCTTCCAGAAATGAAAGATAATAACTTCAAGCGTAGATCCCAATAGCAGTAATAACAGTGCTCTTCACAGCATATTCTCTTATTACGAACATAGGCGGACTGGTTGTGAAACTTTAATTATAGCCCCATAATGGATGCATAAAATATCTATTTTTTATACACTACAAGTAAACCTTGACTGCTATCTCACCTGGCGGTAAGTGATGATGCCATCTAGGATGGCAGCGGGCTAACCTGTTAGGAGTACGGTACACCCACGCCCCTAATTGGTTTCTACGCGACATCGTGCCAGAATGCTCGGTAGGGTGGTAACTGGCCGCGGCCGAAGCCTCTCTCCAGACCAGACTCGAGCCGAGAATCGAACCCAGGACCTCCAACTTTATAATGCAACAGCGCACAAAAACTTTTATATAAATTTCACGTCTGTGAGTGACCGTAAAGCCTATAGTTTGCTATAGCAAACTTCAGCCAAATTAGATATTTATGTCGGTAAAGGCAGTGAAATACGGGAACAGGTAAAGTAATGAGAAAGGGGGAAATCTTCAATAGCAAATATTGCTTATGCAGGCTTTCTTTAAAAACTACGAGGACGAAGTCGAGGACTCCAGCTAGTTATTATTTAATATTGGACACGGTTGCGCGGGCCTGTGTTTTAAGAGGGAAATTAGCCTTTTGCTTTCCTGGACTGAATTCAAAACAGTTTCAATATTTCTTCGTTTTGAATGGAAATGCTAATATTTTGTACGCTGTTTCCCATTCTAATATTTACAAATAAAGATTTGCTAAGAAAAAAGTACTTATTTATTTCAACGTACCTTAATAATATGCGTTCATAATACTGTGTTCTATCCTCATAAGCAGTTCGACAAAATTGTGTCATTTTAGAGTTTATATTGTCGTGAGTTAAATACTCAAGTGGGTATGCTCTGTATTTCGCCCCACGACAAAGCTCATGAATAAGAACCCCGGATGGTTTCGAAAACTCACGTTTGTTTAACGCGATGCAAGATGGTAGCGGGCTAACTTGTTATGGTAAACCCATACTCCTAATTGGTTTGCCTGCAGGGTCGTAACTAGCCACAGCTGAAGACCAGATTAGAGCCGGGAATCGAACGTAGGACTTCCAACTTTATATTCTACAGCGCACGTGCTGCGCTACAGAGGTCATCAAAAACTTTATTTTGTCTCTAGAACCTATTAGGGTTAATGTTTATGCGTGCGACACCTCTTAAGTCCTGACCTTATACAGAAAATATTAATAATAACAGTAAAATGTCAAAAAAAAAAATGGCGTATGTTTTCATACACCGCTAGGTTATTGTTCCGGACGAATCACTATTTTAAAACGATAACTTAATAATAATTTGAGTTTGAATAATAGATTTGATGAATTTTTAATGTTGTAATTTTAGTTTGTACTAAATTTATATTTGTATTTTGCACACTATTTGTTTGGTTGAATGTTATGGTCGACTTATTCACAAAATTGTATACACCATCTCATTATTTACTAACATTCTTGCAAATAAATGATTATGATTATGACTATCGATAAAAAAGTGCTGGAACCGCAACAGACTGCTGATTGTTAGGAATGCTTTTGGCATCAGCGGACCGCAAAATAGAAGTACGGAATTACTTTTCCCATTCACACTTGCGTGTACTTGAAGTTTAAAACTCGAATTTGAAGAATTTAATTTCGAATATAATAATAATAATCCTATGTAGCTATTACGCCACCAAATTGTATATCTATTGTTCTGTTTTTGTTTTTTATTATTTCCTGTCCTGTGGTGTACAATAAAAGTCTATTCATTCATTAATTCCGAAGAAATAATCATAAATCATTACGTTATAAATTCTTTTAAGCTTTAGTGCTTACAACTTGCAGTGCATATTATGACGTTGTTTTTCAAGTGCAGATAGATGCTACCAAATAAAAAAGAATAGAATATGTTGCCTTTGTTGAAATGTGAAAAAATAAATCACGCGACATCCATGGCAAACTTATAATTTCGGAGATTTCATTTAGATATACTTTTTAAATTACAATATAAACAAGTATCTAATTAAAAATAAAATTGTAGGCATGCAGGACACTATCGAGACTTCCAAAAAAAGCGTTGACCAATCGTGTGGACTCACATGTATTTTCAAACAGATTTGAACCCATCCGGAGTTCTTAGTCATAAGCATGGTGCTACGGCGTAGCGTAAAGCATAATCACTTGAGGGTTTTACTCACGACAATATACACTTTAAAATTACACAATTTTAATACTTCTCGACATACTACTTATGAGGGTATTAATCAGATTTTTGCAATTTACTTTTGTGCGATTTTTTCTTTCTTTTGGATATTAGAATATGATATAGTTTACAACCATATCCATTCCCATCCACACTTGCGTGCACTTTGGAGTTTAAAACTCGAATTTGAAGAGTTTAATTCCGAATATAATAATAATCCTATGTAGCTATTACGACACCAAATTGTATATCTACTGTTTTTGTTTTTTATTATTTCCTATCCTGTGGTGTACAATAAAAGTCTATTCATTCATTCATTCATTCCGAATAAAAACCTTGCAAAGAGTATATAATCATATATCACGGTTTAATAAAGAATATAATATGTTGCCTTTGTTGAAATGTGAGCAATATATACTCTAAAATGACACAATTTTGACATACTACTTATGCGGGTATTATACTGATTTTTGCAGTTTACTTTTGTGCGATTATTTCTTTCTTTTAGATATTAGAATGTGAAATAGCTTACAAATTATTAGCATCCATCCAAACTCAACTCTTCACCTAACTCACTTTCACAATTGGGGCCACGACAGAAAATTATAGGTAGATTGGTGAAATGTTCAGTATGTATATTTCTATTGCCGCTATAACCGATAACGCACCAATATGAAAATCAAAAATATTTTTTTACTGACTTCAATTTAGCCCTTGACGGCTATCTCACATGGTGGTAAGTGATGATGCAGTCTAGGATGGTAGCGGGCTAACCTGATAGGGGTATGGTAAGCCCACACTCCTAATTGGTTTCTACACGACATCTTTCCGGAACGCTAAATCGCTTGGCGACTCGTCCGTCAGTAGGATTGTAACCAGACACGGTTACCAGCCGGAAATCGAATCCAGGACCTTTAACTTTATAGTGCAACAGCGCACGCGCTGCGCCACTGAGGTCATCAAAAAGTTGAAAATATCCATTCTAGAAACGATAAGATTAGATAGATTTTTAGTTTTAGGTTAATCTAAGTTTTAATTTAAGTTATATATGTATTCCTAACAACTAATTATCTTTCTAGAACGTATATCAAATAGATCTTAATATGTTGGCTCGAAAGCAGTATTTCTTTTGACAAAACACTTTTAGGTCTACGTTCAATGCCCAACTATAACGAACTGTATAATTTAAAATAACCGTACATAAACATCTTTACTAACGTCTAATAGAAGAAAAACATTTGTCCATCATTTCGATTGATAAAATGACAATATTTGCTGAAAGCTATTTATATTAGGGGTTCTATTTTCTTGTCACTCGAAACTTATCATGTACGATGTGAGGACATGATAAATACATTCGGATTCACTGAACTGGAATACGAATCCTGTTTGTTCTTTCACAACGGTTGCTTGTACGTGCGATTAGTTTTATAATATCCGTATATATTCCCTTCGGGGTAACGTACGTTTATTATTTAAATAAAGCCATTTTAAATTGAATATTTGCTTTCATAATTTTCATCAAAGTTACGAAGCTTTTTATTTATGCATAAAAGTAAAACTTAGGAGAATTCAGTTGCTTTTTAGCAGATTGCAGTTGCAATATTATAACTTTTGCTTTCTTGTTAGAATTTTTTTATGATGGTCATGTCGTAATTCCTCGAAAAACGAACCAAAACTATACAAAATCGCACATACATGGGGTGATTCGGATACCCCACAACATAACGGACCTACATTTTGTATATATATGTATAAGTAAGAACAATCGTTTAACACCTTGTAGGTGATTAGTAGTGGTGGATGAAAAATGGCCAACCTGTGGTTCACACGCCTTTGCCGACTTTTACAGTATTTCAACAATATACATTATAAATAACGACATAAAGTTCACTATTCGGTGTTACAGTTTGAGTTGAGTCTTTGTGAGCGTTGAGTCGTCATGATTTACGAAAACCAAGGGATACAATCGCCAACGCCGGACCAGTTTCTAAACAAGCAAACCTTGAGTAAGTTCCTTACTTTACGAGCGCGACCACGCGATCAAACTTGCCGACCACTTTACCAATGAGATTATTAATCAGATAAATTTTCAATTCAAAATAAACGGGGTCTTTCTGTCAATAAGACTCATATTAACGGTTAAATTCGCACATAAGTAAGACAGTTAATAAAAGCAATCTAAAACTTTTATTAACTGTCAAACTTGGCTGAATTAATCAAAAGATATTATTCATACCGAACGGGACAGCCGGTGGTTTGGCTCGTTATAAGATGAAGTAAGTTACAACGTAAAGTTTAGGAACAGATTTTAAAAATTCACAAGTTTAACAAATAAACATCTCCGCCTTGAAGAGAAAACAACACTCACTTCCGCGCGAGATGAAAACGGAAATCGACTCGCTCGCGTTATTCCTTTCACAGTACATTTGTACTTTATGTTTATACACGCTATTATCTATCTTATAGACTCAATCCGACACCCCAACCCTCTCGTAGTTGCGGCTTCTTTTTACTCCCCCGACCTAAGCGCTCCTCTCCGAAAGAGGAGACCTAAACATATCCTTCATGACCCTGACGATCAGATGACTACTGACAACACACTCGTACCACCTACCACACAATCATACGCTACACACCGTCTTCGCCGGCGAAGACGAGGTCCCCGCTATCTTACGTCATCCGGACGTGGGCTCCATCCACGGCCTCGGAGACGTACGGACCACTCACCGTCCGACCCCCCCGTTATCCCAAACGTCGCCTAAGCCGAGGTTCGGCCTCAAAGGAGGCGCCCTTAGGCAGTCGTTCCCATAGTTTCTTCGAGCCCTAGGGCTCAAAATTTCTTCTGGCAGAGCTTCTTTCCAAAGCTCGCCAAACAGCCCGGTTACGCTGTGGCAACCAATAGGGTTTGTACAGCTAATAGACAGTCCGAAAAAAAAAAAAAAAAATATCTTATAGACGCTCCCTTCATATAACGCTGTTTCTATTTTTCGTATAAATACCTGCTTCCTCCGATACGATACGACATGGTACGCGTAAATAAATTCGAAAAAAATAAATGCATGAATCTGCTTCTGTCTGTTTGATATTACTACTCTGTGTGATATAACTAACTTTTAATGTGAGCCCATATAATAATGTTTTGTTTTTTTTAATTACTAGATGTACAATATATCAGTATTGTTATCTAGGTATATGTATTTAGATGAAACTTACTATTAAGCTCGTGAACGCGGATTAAGCAGCTCGGTTGGGCGTTTGTTACTCGCTTGTTTTACAGATACTATTTTTTATTTTATACAATACAATTTAGTCCTTGACGTCAATCTCACCTGATGGTAAGGGATGATGCAGTCTAAGATGGAAACAGATTAAACTGTTAGTGGTAAACCCACTACTAATTGGAATCTACGCGACATCGTGCCGGTACGCCTAATCGTTTAGCGACACGTCTTTGTCGGTACGGTTGTAACTAGCCACGGCCGAAGCCTCCCACCACACCAGACACGAGTCCGGAATCGAATCCAGGACCTCCAACTTCATAATGCGACAGCGCACGCGCTGTGCCACGGAGGTTGTCAAAACTTTTTTTTTCAGCTTTGAAATCTTATTATTATATACTATATCTGCGGGATAAAATAACTTTTTGATATCGAAAGAGTTGTAAAATTTGTTGAATGCATTTATTAATAAGAAAGCAAACAAGGAATTTAATTTTCCTCATAATAGTAGCATTGATTTAGTCGAATTCCCGCCATATTTCCCCCATCCACAGAATATAATTGTAAGTGCCACTGTAGATGGAAACGGAAATAGACTCGCCGATTTCGCTCACTCTTGTTAGGTGTAGTTACCTGAGGTAGGAAGGAAACTTGAGAACTAGGTTATATTAATGCTTATCTCTTGTTAGAATATGATAATTTGCGAATTTTAATGAATATCTCGCATGTATACTACTGTACCCTGTTACTAGTAAAACCTACTAGTAACAGGGTTCGTCGCTCCTCATTTGAATCCCAACCATACACTTGCTCACCAACTTAAATTTCTACATTTGCATACATTAATATTTACGCGCGCATGTAGATATCGCAGTTCTATACTTTTCCACAGGTCACAAGTTCCGTAGCAAAACGAAGTTAACGCACGTGGTGCGATATTTGTAAGAATCTCTTTGAATAAATGTACTTAACAAATGTATATAAAAGGAAAAAGAAATAATGTAAAAATAATACAAGAAATTAAGTTTTGATATTAATTTATTATTTATTTATTTGGTATTCAGAACAATTTACAAATTACTTACTATTATGTCTTAAAATGAAACGAAAAGCGCGTGACGAAAGTTTATTAAAAACAAAATACAGGTACAAAAATAAATAGGTATAATATATGTGCGTGTGATATATTTTATTTTATTGTATTGATTTAATAGAAAAATGCACATAACCAAAAAGTTAGATGTGCGAACCTGGCATCGAAACCCCGACCTTTTTTTAGGTGGCGGACGACCGAACCACTAGGCTATCACAGCTGTTTAATAAAATATAGAAAAGCAACATACATAGACAGGTGTAATTTTCTACATTCATGTATATTTTCGCGTGAAGATTTGACCTCACATTCCTTCACGCAACGGTCATAATATTGCATAACTGCAAAAAAACATGACATCTCGCCATTATCTTTCTCTGTTCATTATCGTATGCATTTGTATGTTTAAACACGTGTTTAAAGGTTATTTAATATTTATTCATAATAAAGCAGTTTTTGTTTTAGTTATATATTTTAACTGCGCTATTAAATATAATTATATTTTGGTAGACAGTAACGTAAGGAATGTTACGAATTCAAAAAATCTCTTTCATTTGTAGAAAGTTGAGGGATATAAATTGTTCAATTCGTTCCTTAACAGAGGAACGGAAAACGGACTGGGGGTAAAAGTTTCTAGTAGGTAGGTACACCTTTTTATTACAACCGAGCGTAAAACCTTTTTTGTTTTTTATAACCGACGAAGCTCATTACTGGTGGTAATAAACCGAGTTGAGCTTATGTGTTGTACTTTAGTTACACAGAATAGGTAAAAGACCTTAGTATAATTTTCAGTCTATCAATGTCGCACTGCTGTTTAAAGACCTCGTCTCGTAGAAGAGACTTATAGCTCTTTCTCGGCTTTGTAGTTCTTAATATAATTTTACGTTGCATGTGAGATGGTGATAACAAAAAGAAAATTTATGTGGCTAAGGTTGTTGTGGTTTATTCTTAGACCGGGGCGCGTTTGGAACCCTCATATCTTTAGTTTATGTTTACGAATGTAGTTATCACCATCAAATCACTAGTATGTAAATTATTGACGCGTCAAAAGCGCCTTTTAAAGGACTATTTGAATAAAGATTATTTGAATTAGAATTTTGAATTTGAGGCTTGAGAGCATTGAACGCAATCAACGACGTGCCAGGTCGGTTAACCTTCACGTGTGCCCGTGTGTGTGGGTTCCTTTTGATTCATCCGGGGAAGAGCAGCTTTCGGGCCGGTGCACAATGGTAACATCGGTTAACAAATTCTCTTGTGGGATATTGATAGCCGATGGTTAGTGACCCTACGCGGTGGGGGTCTCTGGTCCAGCTGAGGGTGCTGAGACATCAACAGCACCCTCAGCTGGACCAGAGGGGTTATTTACCCCATGTAGGGGTAGGCCTGTCCAAGTATGGAGCTGCTGTTGAAGTTGGGGATGATGACCAATTGGTCATCCCCATTGGAGGTTTATGCCCCATGTTTGTGGCCCAATGTAAGTTGGCGGGAATTAATCCTCACATAGTATTCGGGAAACGGCTTAATCTACAAACCAAGGAGTCCAATTACACCGATTTCCTAAACCCATCACCTGTAAGGTAACTCAGATGTGCAAAAAATTAAATTATATGACGAAATCGATGTAATTACTCCGAAATAACAACTGTTCGACCTTTACTAATCTACCTACCTGAGCTAATAACTCCAGATTGGATATCAATATTTATTTATTTATTTGTTTATTTATTTATACAACTTTATTGCAATCAATAGAACATAACATACATGAAAATTACAAAAACAAGTAGCAACTGGCGACCTTATCACTAATAGTGATCTCTTCCAGGTAACCATTTCGTAGAAGCCGATGAATTAAAAATTTCACGGAAGTTGCATATATATATATATACATACATACACACTAATAACTACATGCTACTACATATATAAAATAATAACAATACAAATAATACATATCTAAAGTATAATATATACCTACATGAAATAAATATACAAACATTACGTTAACAAATATTATATATAATATTTCACAACCGACATTTTTAGTCTTATAACGCCCGTGGTTGATAAATAATTTAATCTAAAAAGAAAAGATAACAGATTTAATAAAATAGCCCCAGTCTTATCGACTGGGAAGAGAAAGAAATTGCGAGCAGTACCAAATTTAATCTCCTATCGGATGATTTTGGATTAGATTCATTATTCATTTCGGCCATTAGTAAAGCTACCGGAATCTGATGGTGGTCATTTTTGAAATAATTTATACAACTAACTACACTGACGGTTAAAGGTTGGAGGTTCGATCTCGGATTCGTACATCTCTGTCTTCTACAGAGTTATATGCGTTTTTAAGCAATTAAAATATCACTTGCTTCAACGGTGAAGGAAATGATGCGTTGAGCTATCACGGCTTAATACATATTTGTTGATAACTTAATCTAAACAATACGTAAAGTTAAAATAACAAATTTCTGTTAATGAATGTTGTGCAGGAATTTTCTGTGAATAAACACGTTATCAATTCTTATTTAGAATGAAAGGTAGGGTTTAACAGGTAACGTTATTATTAATTTGCCAAAGCTACCTTAACACGAATTAATTATCTCACATGAAAAGCCTATTTATTTGCCTGGAGCTATCTGTTATAATCTCAGTTATACGTTTATCTATTTTACGTAAATAAGTGAAGGTCGTAAGTGCCTTGTTGATTAGGTTAGGTTATGTTCGCTTACGGATCGCGAGGTCCACGTTCGATTTCGGGTAGAAACTATTGGGGTTTTCTTTCCACATTTCTTTCATAAATTTTACTAGAACGTATGAAAAAGTTATGTCATGACCCTTGTTGTGTTTTTTGCGTCCTCATGTGGGATTAAACGAGAAAATGTGTGAAGATAATTAATGATAAAGATAAAAAGATTTTTATTATTTATATTACAAATTCAAATAGTCCTTTAAAATGCACCTTTGACCACCTTTTGACGCGACAATAATTTATATAATAATAAGTGTAGTAATTTGTATAGTAGTAAGTGTAGATTTGATGGTGATAACTACATTCGTAAACTTAAAACTAAAGCTATGAGGGTTCCAAACGCGCCCTGGTCTAAGAAGAAGCCCGCAACAACTTAGCCGGTTTTTTTTGTTATCAACATCTCACATAATAAATAATAACTTATAGTACCTATGGAGATAGAGCAATTCACACCCAAGCTTTTTTATCCTTTATATAATCCTTAATACTTAATACAAGAAGGATACAACACATGAAAACGATGATCCTGCATAAGTAAAAACTGTCATCAAGACCCAAGAACCAAAAATACAGTGTTCCACAAAATAAAAGGAGAAACAATAAAAAATACATAGGACATAATATGCCACTAGAAACAAATGAAATCAGGTAGTGCAGTAAACTGGACACGTACAAAGTAAGAGTTCAACTTTTTTGTAGTCAAATTTTTAAAATCGTGTAGGTAAACTCTCACTAGTTAAAGGGTTGAACCAATCGGTTCGTAAACGGAACTAGTGGAAATGAGTCCGTAATTGAAGTTAACGTACCATAGCTGACGTGTAAAAATAATCATAAACACCTTAAAAAGTTATTACTCTCTACTCTCACATAAATTTTGTGTAGAGAAATATGGTTTCTAACTATAAAGCTCACTTTATCACAAATAATTAACACTTAATTTATTTAACTTAAGAATGTCATCATATTTGCAATTTAAATTTATTGATATATTAATGCACTTTTTATTGATTCACTCATAGACACAGGTCTTTTGTATAGAGTTCCAAACTAGACGGTCTTGTTGCGCTTGATTTCATCGGCTCTTTGCGAATAGTTTGATGTCTTCCGTACCCCTTATTGGAGAAGTTTATTAGTTGTTCTACTTATAATTAATTTTCCTTGTTTGTCATAGTATGTATATTCCTTTAAGTTAGTCCTATATACAGTAAACCGAATAAGTATGACCATAAATAAACACAGTGTTATTAGGCGATCGGCTGATAGACGTCAATATCGTATTTACTTCTTATCTTACTATTTTTAGTGGGAACTTCAAAGCTTCTAAACAAGGTATAATACAGACGAAATTCCATTCAACTTCAAACAAACTGAAACCCTAAAAATAAATACAGTTCAGGGAAAATTTCGGCGCTAAGAAAATCGATTGTTTCAAAATCCCGTAGCGTTATTTAGCGGCTTGGTTTTCCAATATCTATGAATTTTGTTTAAAGGCTATTTGTGTTTTCTTTTTAAGGTTTAAGGTAAGTACTCTGACAGTTAACGGTGTGGAAATTGGCGGTTATTATGATCTTTGTACGGTGTTTAGAGGGTTTGGGGACACAATGGGACACATTGTCGAAATCTTCATCATCATCATAGCGATTCATGGATGTAGCTTTCTATTATAGGGCCTTGGTATTAGGTTAAATACTTGAGTTTCTCATCATACTCGAATATGTATAAAAGTGTTAATGAAAAATGTTTTTGTATAATTTAACTGTATCAAATTATGTTTTCTGATAATATTGCCATTCTGAAGATCCATATTCTAAGAACGAAAAAAAAATGAGATGTTTGTAGAGATGAGGTCTAAAGTATACGCCATTACTTGTTCAGAGCTCGCAATATATAGGTATTATATATTGTAAAAATTATTGAAATGAAACTAAACTTAATTGTACACCATAAAAAAATAAGATATACAAAACAGCAAGGAAACAAATATAAAAAGAGAAGGGAGTTACAACAGGCGGCCTTATCGCTAAAAAGCGATAAGGCCGCCTGCTCTGTGATCACTAGCTAGCAACTAGGTTGCTTGGATGGCTTAGAAATCAAGCAAAGGAGTATATATTGTTTATGTATAGCGAAAAATATAACCCTATCCTCCTACTGTCGTGATTGATAATACTATCCTAATTTTAATTTCGGCGAGAGCAACAATAATCAGAATTTTCATAGGAGAGTAACTATCTTTTAATCAAGTTTTAGAATTGACTTTATCTCTTTCAGTAATCCGTTTCAGTATCTCTGAAATATTGTGTTTGAACTGGTATTAAAAACAGCTAAAAGAGCGCACGTGACCAAACTCCGTATTCTGTGAAAGTTTATTGGAGTGGCGTGACACCATTAGTACACAAATGTTATAGAAGTTTTTATGGTCCCGTAGCTATATTACTTACTAGCGATTCTCTTCGATTTTGTCCGCGTACTACATTCGATAAGTGGGTACAATTTACCCGTCTAGGTTATTGCTTCTTTAGGAATTGATTAATTTGAAATGAAAGTTTGACTTCCAAATTTCCATTTCCATTAACTTGATTGCAAAAATGACGGATTTCGGTATGAAATTTCTTCCCCTGTTTTACCCCTAAGGGTTTAAAAAAAACGGCGGCATTATATGTTTTCTATATTTTAAAAGGAACCTCTGTGGCAAAGATTTTTAGGGTTTTACTTTTAAGATTATCTATTGTCGGTTTATCCGTCTGTCTGTCAGTGGCTATCATCTTAGATCCTCTTTTGCAGAATTGGCAAAAATTCTGTTCATATACTTAAAAGAAATCGCATAAAATCAAAAATTCTTAAAGCTTTTGCGTGTTTGAAGGAAACACTTCCAAACACTCAACTCAACGCATGTTCTTAAGTAAACAATCGTTATTGTACGGCGTGAATCAATCATTTTAGTTTGACACAAACTTGGTTGTGTCTTTTTTGTGTAATGCCGATATTATGTTTTATATGTAAAACTTGTAATACGGGGACCGTGAAAGAGGAAGTTTCCGGTCCCATTTCAAGTACCCCCAAGGAATCTTATTCTGTTTTCCGAGATAAAGAAGTGGTTACTGAAGGACAGTTGAGTGAGCAAAAAGAATAAGTCATATTACGTTGGCCTTACGTAGACTAGAATAAATAGATAAAAATGTTCTCCAAGAAAGAAGGAAGCAAGAAAGTTAAAACAGAAAGATTTAACTGGGATTAATCATCTTCATCACCTATCATCGAAGCGGTGATAGCCTAGTGGTTAGGGCGTTCCCCAATCAGAGGTCGGCGGTTTGAATCCGGGCACACACCTCTAACTTTTCGGAGTTATGTGCGTTTTAAAAAAATTAAAATATCACTTGCTTCTATGGTGAAGGAAAACATCGTGAGGAAACCTGCACGCCTGAGAGTTCTCCATAATGTTCTCAAAAGTCGTGTGAAGTCTGCCAATCCGCACATGGCCAGCGTGGTGGACTATGGCCAAACCCTTCTCATATTGAGAGACCCGTGCTCTGTAGTGAGCCGGAAATGGGTTGATCATGATGATCATGATGAATCATCTCTCATTTCATCAAGATCATTACTTTTGGGTTTATTAACGTCCCACTACTGGCCACAGGTTCTGGGCATTGGTTTATTTATTAATTCGGTTAATTTAGATGCAGTTGATCTGTGTCGATGCACTTAGATTACATCACCCTCGCAGTCAGGTAAAAACGATAAATTTAATACCCACAGCTCTCGGATCGTGTGATCCAAGGTCACATTAAACTGTAATATATTCTGTTATGGCTTCAGCATTTCTTTGGCTTCCACGTTGGGGCTGTCGGAGCGAAGGTCGGGTCTTTGATGTAGCAAGGTGTACCTACTTGGAAATTAATGACGTGTACGCTTTTTTGCGATTTACTTGAAGTCAACTTAACACTGTTGATTGCTTTAAAACATTCGGAAATAGATTTAGTTTAAAAAAAAATACAAATTGAAGATTGACTGAGCGCTTACCTCACTTATAGTACGACTAGCTGACGCACGCGACTTCGTCTGCGTTGAGTTAGTGTGTTTGTTAGTCTTTCAATCACGAAGCAATAGATTACTAACCTGAATTACTTGAAATAATTACAGGATAAACATTAAAGTATCTCCTTTCTAAAAAAAAAAGAATGAGTGATATCGGATGTTGATTCGTTGGTGGGAGAAGTTGTGGGAGACGCCCGAGACGTGGTACTGGACAGTACTTGGACATTGCAACATTACATTATTTTTCTAAAATAAAAGACTTTTTCTAAAATAAAAGTAGCCTAAGTTACTTCTTCTTACATTAACTACCTGCCAATAAAAGTCCCGTAAAAATCGGTCCAGCCATTTCAGAGATTAGCCGGAACAAACACGCAGACAGACACAAATTGTAAAAAAAATTTTGGTGTATGTACCGTATACATATTCTTATGCATGTAGTAAGAAACGCTTATTTCAATATTACAAACAGACACTCGAGTTTTATTTATTTGTATAGATGATAAGAGTCTTATCCGGAAGGAGTAAAGACTAATTAAAAGAATTAAAAAAACCCTTAATCGGTTTTGGTACAAAAGACCTATGTCCAGCCGTGAACGTCTTTCGTTTGATTTAATGATGATGATGAATTAGTTTATACGTATCTACTCAGTTTTTATGTTAATAATCTCGTTACCAGATCGGGCAAATTACCAGTGGGGGACACTAGTAATTCGTGCTGTAAGATGGAGCTCGTGCTGCGGCGAGCACGCTATACCATCAATTAATTAATTCATTAATGAATGAATGAGCAACTTATTGTTGAAGACCACTCAAAAATGCAGTAAGAGAAATAAAAAGACAAACAATATTATTTATGTGATAGTATCCATAAGCGGTGATCGCCTAGATAAGCGGTGATAGCCTAGTGGTTAGGGCGTCAGCCTCCGAATCAGAAGTCGGCGGTTCGAATGCGGGCACGCACCTCTAACCTTTCGGAGTTATGTGCGTTTAAAAAAATTAAAATACCACTTGCTTCAACGGTGAAGGAATACATCGTGAGGAAACCTGCACGCCTGAGAGTTCTCCATAATGTTCTCAAAGGCGTGTGAAGTCTGCCAATCCGCACATGGCCAGCGTGGTGGACTATGGCCAAACCCTTCTGATATTGAGAGGAGACCCGTGCTCTGTAGTGAGCCGGTAATGGGTTGATGGTCCATTGTTGCAAATGAGACTTTAAGAGGCTGACGATATGTGACGTGTGCCTCTGATTTTTACCAAAACAGTAACTCTCTCAAGTAAATATGCAAAGGTACGTGATGTACGTAGAATATTAAAAAGTCCGACCCTTTTTGTGGACGCAGAACGTAGCCTGAAAATATTGAACGAGGGTAAATGGTCGCCAACATATCCACTGAAAAAAGGTTTGTATTCATGATTTTTTTAATGGAACAGCACCGAAAACGAATTGGTATAAATCCGTTCGCGAAAGGTCCGGTGGGTGAATAGGATTGGACCTTTCATTTTGCCGTATATACAATATTTATTAGCTGGACGACCGTGCTTCGCTGTCCTTTTTATATTGAATAGTATTTTTTCTGACACAATACATTTTCAGATAAACTTTAAAGGCAAATCTAACTAAACCTCAGGAGACCCTCAGCTAAGTGACACATCAGTTTATGTCGTCACACTGTAGTTTAAAATGAATGTCACTATAATATTAATTGGTACATAATAAAAACATTAATTATATGTCATAAAGTTTATGAGACTAACATGAACGTATGATTAAATGCACTATGCTAAATAAAAAAAACGCAATTAGGCATAGAAAAAAAACAAACAATAAATTTAACCGTCGAGTTTGTTTTCCAAAGTATTCCTTATATTTGTCCAAAAATATTTCCCAGAGAGATCCAAATCCTATATATACTATCAACTGACGCATTAACATAAATAATTTAATAAGGTAAAGGTAAATCTTAGAGAAATTTTTCTTACTCGTATGACATGAGATGAATACTTCTGTGATAGATGTTTTAGTGATAATATTTGACGACAATAGTGAAATTACGCGGGCAAAATAACACACGAAAGTACATAAACTTAATATGATAACGAAGCACGTGAAAACCAAACGTACTTACATTATACATAAATACATGATACACAAATGACAAATCTGCAAATGAGGAAATTCACTTACCAAAATTAATCAACGTATCTGTTAAAACAGGAGCCTCACAGCCGTTTTCAAATTTCGCTTGTATCACTTATTCATCACGTAAATAAATCAGCATTGTATTAAACGGACCGTTTCAACAACATATTACACTAAATAAAATAGGGGGCTACCGAAAAATTTGTCTACAACACAGTAAAACTAAGAGTTTAATTCATATATTTGTCTAAATTAAAAACTAGTTTGATCTCAGAACAACGCGCAGTGAGCAAAGCCTGCGACGTGTGAATCCGGCGAACAACGTTTGAGTTTAGGAGGGGAATGTTTGGTCGCGGAAAAGCGCATGCGCGTCTACGCTTACAGCGTTTTCCAACTGCAGGACACAACAATATCGCGCAAGGCGAACCGTCTCTCGGTTTTAGCACAGTGTCTCTCTGCTTATGGGATGGAGTCAAGAGTAGTGCACGCGAATTTTTAATTTTTAGCAGACTTCACTGTAATCATAAAAGTTATATTTGCATGGTGAATGAGCGTTGCAGGGAACATAGAACTTGGCCAGTCTGTCCCAGTTGATGTTGTTACGATAAGTATTCTCTGGGTATTCTCTTGTTGCAAACAATATACAGTAAACATGATAATAATGGAGATGAAATTATATTCATTTATGTTACAGCGAAATCACTATCGTCGTCAGTCTATTGACGTCCTATGGCTGGAAAATATCTCATCTCATGCTCAAAACCCTCTCTGCTTTTTGGAGCACAAACTATCAGGCTGTTCCAAAGGGGTTAGTTACCTATAACTTTTACACTGTAAAGAAATATTTTTCGTAATGAAACAATAATAATTATAATTTTACACAAATAAATATTTTTTGTTTCGACATCAATAATGTTATGCTTTCAAGAAAACTGCTAGCAACGTCGTCTTTTATATCCGACGTATAAAATTCGTTGAATCACATCCAGTAAAAGTCCAATCAAAATCGTTTCGTATTTATTGTTCTTATTTCAACAAGACAGTATAGGTACACTATCAGTGCAAGATAATATGGCCGGACTCAAAGCTAAGTAAAGGCACTTAAACTCCTAGATAAGGGTACAAAGTGAATTTGACACTGCTTTTATAAGAATGTGACCATAATAAAGTGTATTTAGCTTAACAACAGATAAAGTATGTAATTCTTATACGGATTTAAGAGCAGCAGGAGACAGTATGTTAAATAGTGTTATTCAAATAGTTTATTATGATATTATTAATAATTTAGTTCATGTTATACAATTTTTATGAGGCTGTAATATATACAATAATATGTGGTAATAATAGGTGCCTTAGAAGATTATTAAGTGTATAGGTGCGCTTTTTTATTAGTGAAATATTTGAAATCCGTTTTGGTTCGGTTTAAAAATCGCCCAACCCCCCATTTAGAAATTTAGTTTAACATTTATGTCTTTAAAGCTATATTTGTTACCTATCTGCTCTTTTTGATACATTATTTATTTTAAAATTATATGTGTTTTTTTACTAATATATAACTTATCCTTTTCTCATCCTATTTGAAACGAGAAATGGTACAATATTTATGTACCATTATTTAACGTAACGTGTTTAACGTACTTTTTCAATGAAATAAATTAGAAACGAGGATTTATGTAGTATTTGACGAAAATATCATGTCATTATGTATAATTCATAGTCCATTGATTTTTTAAAAATCATATTATATTATTATTTCGTTTTGAACAACAAAAACAATATATTGTATAGATCTACTGGCAGTATACCAGATACCGTTTGCTGTTAAAACGTTCTATAAAAGTGTTACCAAAGTTTCCTAACATCTATTTAAAAAGTACACTAACTCCGGCCAAACGAGTTTGCAGCTGACTCTGAAACTAAATTATACTGTACATAGATGCAAAGAACTTTTAGAGACAATTTCACTTAGTTTTAACGCTTCTTTGTAAATAAATTCGATAATATTTATATACAACGCGAACATAAATATAGAAGGTGGATTTACACGGCAAGGTCGCTGGCAAACAAAAACCAATATAAACCCTTTCCGAACTTATACTTTTGGGAAGTTATACAAGACAAACTTTGAGCCAAGTAGTTTAACTTGTAGTAACTGTTTCTTAATAAACCCAGTATGTACTGGGTTTATTAAGTGAGTTGGGTGGCTGTAGGTGCTTTTGTTAACGGGAGCTTTTCAGAGTTTTACCTGAGACTTTCATTACGGAAAGTGGTAAAATGAAACACGTTTAGCTGATATTGAGGGTAGTTTTATAATGCCATTATAATGGGTAACGACTTACACGTCGCTAGTTCTAGACGCTAACTCAGCATTCGTGGAAGACTCCTTAATCTAGCACGAATTGACCATAACTAGGTAGTTTACCGTCTGAATTCACAAATTGGGAACACTGTTTGTTACGGAGGTACGCTATAACGGGAAGCGAGAGACGTAAAAAGACGAGTGAAAGTTTAAACCGATAGATTAAGTACTGGAATTCTTTGGGAGCGCTTTCGCAGTCCGGAACTGTTCTATTCTGCTTTTTCCATATATCTTCAAACGGATCATTATAGAAGTTTTTGTATATTGTATAACTTAACATTAAACACTTGATTGCTAGCAATAAAGCTAACTTTATAAGTGGTGTTTTCTCTTAACGTAGTTAAATTAAGCACGCTATTATTTGTGTCAATTGCATCGGCAGCCTCGCAAAATTTTATAAAATTTTGCAATGTTTTTCCAAAATGATTTTGCTGTTTCACAAGTTACATGTTTGATTTATGGTATAACTGTATTTTTTTGGATCAAATCTCACTTGTTTGACGATTTTTTTTTTCACGTGATTTTTACAGTTTCACAGCTTTGATTATGAACTAGCTAATTGTTACACCCTCTCATAAAGAGACGTCCGAAAATCGTTCTTATCGACCCTGACGACCAACCGACGTTGGACGCTTCCCAGGTAGGTCACACTACACAAATCTCAACACAGCGTCTTCGCCGGCGAAGACGAGGTCCCCGTTATCTGACGTCACCCGGACGTGGACTCTATCCACGGGCACGGGGCGCTCGGACTGATACATCAGTTCAACATACCCACCAAGTCCCAACGTCACCCTAAATCGAGGTCCGAGTCTCACAGGAGACGCCCTTAGGTGGACGTTCCCCAGAAGTCGTCGAGCCCAAGTGCTCCTCTCTCAGCCTGAGCTTCATGCTCGCCAAAAACCCCCGGTGACGCAGTAGTAACTATTATGGTTATCTGCAATTGACAATTCGAAACAAACATAATTGTTTAATTGCGTACGCGTATGAACTTCAAGCATGTTAATTTGTGAGACAGATCTGACATAGCTTAGCGCTCTATGATCTGGTACAACTAGTGTCTCTATTTTCACAGACACCTCAAAACTAGCGACGATGTATTTGTAGCTGAAAGTTCGTTAATCCAGCAGCTATTGTGTGGAAACGTTTTACCATTTGCAGTATCTTCGCGTTAGCTAAGGGCAGGGCATTGCCTGTCTAGCCAACGCACACACCTGTGGGTCCCCTTGTAGCCTTTAACATGAACCTGACTCTTTTATTGCGGTTAGTTATACCGGTAATATTGCGCATCGATTCAAGCATTTTTGCATACGGTGTGCGGTTGATAAGGTGCATTGGTATTAACTTAATACTAATTTATATTAAAAATAAAAAAGAACGAACGAAAAGAAAGGGAAAAAGGACATTATAATAAACAAGGAACGTAAGGAAAAAACTAGGGTACAAAAAGGCGGCCTTATCGTGTGGTAGCGACCTCTTTCAGGTAACCTTAAGTTTAAAAAAATATGAGGCACACAACCAATTTAGTGTAATAATAAATAAATGTAATATTGGAATAAACTAAAAAGTAATACATACAAATTAAAACATTTCATAATTAAAATTAAGTATGAAATATATAATATATATTCCTAAATATTCACTTCAAAATTACTTATATAAACACAAATTATTTTAATAACTTAGTTGTCGATAACACAGTATTAAATATAAATTGTCGTGTGTTAGTTTTATGTGTTAAAATCTTCCAACATATTATTATAGCTGACAAATTCCCTCTTTACAAAGAAAAAGACTGATTACATTCCTTATTTTGCGCAAATACAATATTCTGCCTACGCTTATGAAAAGCTTTGATTGATCTAGGTACGTTATTACTTGTGTACAAGTACAAATATATGATTTCAGACTTACTTTCAAGCTGTTTATATTAAATACAGATAATATTATAACTTGTTATGTATTACGGAAAACCGGAAAATTTTTCCAACAGGTAGTAGGTTCGAATCCGGGCACGCACCTCTAACTTATCGGAGTTATGTGCGTTTTTAAATAATTAAAATATCACTTGCTTTAACGGTGAAGGAAAACATCGTGAGGAAACCTGCATGTTTGAGTGTTCTCCATAATATTCTCAAAGGCGTGTGAAGTTTTCCAATCCGCACATGGTCAGCGTGGTGGACTATGGCCAAACCCTTCTTATATTGAGAGGAGGACCGTGCTCTGTAGTGAGCCGAGATTGGGTTGATCATGATGATGATGATAAATACATTTTTTCATGATCATTTTTAAACGTTGTGAGCTAATGTGAATGTCTAGCTTTTTATAGTTTTCCACAACGTTCACAAATATGTAGTTACAAAGTAAGATACATCTTAAATCATTAGTTTGAGTCACTATTCATGTTATACACTATATAAAGTCTTCCTTCTTACTGTACTTATTGTTTGTTTGACGACTTTTGGCAACAGTACGGTAGACAGAATCTACCGAGAATGCGCCAACTCGAAACTCGGCCGGTGTTTCTGTCCTTAGTTTTATTTTATTCTACTACGACTTAGTGCTTGACTATAATCGACTCGATGGCAAGTATATACAGTGAGATGGTAGATGGCTTACTTGGCCAGTCAATTATATTATATTAATTATGGCTTAGTTTCTTTATCGGTAGGGTGGTAAACGGCCGTAGCTTCTACCATTTCGAGCCGGAAATCGAACCCAGGACCATCAACATTATAATCCACCACGCCACGGAAGTCGTCACGTATTTCTAATCCCGAACACACTGGCTTACCATACCCCTAACTAGTTACCACCCTAGCGACAAAGGCGTGTCGCAAAGCGATTTAGCGTTCCGGCACGATGCCGCGTAGCAACCAATTAGGAGTACAGATTAGCTTGCTACCAACTTAGACTGCACCATCACTAACCACCAGGTGATACTTCTAAGGTTTAGTAGAAAGAAATACTTCACTCATGTTAAATTTGATAGGAGCTTGGCTGTAACTCTACCGGGTAAGATGATCGCTGAAAGATTAAACGTCCCAGTGCGATACGTTTCAAAACAATTTTAATAGATACAAGTTTGCACCATAACACCCCACTAAGTGAGATTGTTCTCCATAATGTTCTCAAAGGCGTGTGAAGTCTGCCAACCCGCACATGGCCAGCGTGGTGGACTATGGCCAAACCCTACTCATATTGAGAGGAGACCCGTGCTCTGTAGTGAGCCGGTAATGGGTTGATCATGATGAAGTGAGATTGTCGACAAGGGCTATTTTGTAGAAAAATAAAAAAAATACATCTCTAGTGAGCTTTACTTGTACATCTGCGTATACGGAAACCAGATTTATGATCCTTGTTAAGAACGAAGCGCACGAACGTTCTCTCTCAATTTTATACTTTACGATGTACTTTGTCTTGTGAATTAATATCCAACTTTTCTCTCGTTGCATCCATCCATTTGCGGATACAATTAAGTTTAATAACTTAAAACACCACTGTAATTCTACTTTTTGTTTTTAATTTCTTACATCACTTGCACTAATTAAAACATTGCTTACATATTACATTTAGATTGCTACGTAAATAAGTAATTTTTTTTTTTAATTAGTTCGCAAAACTGTCAACAATTGCATAGTCATAGCTCATTAGATTACAAAAATATACTAATTTTACAACATTGACTTCTCGATGCGAACATAGCATGCACAAGATGGGGTACAAACCGTTAAAAATAATAAAATAAAAATGACTTAAAAATAACCTGGACGATAAATTCACAAAAGAGAAATAAGTAATATAGGTATTATTGTAGTGGTACCCTGAGAATATAGAATAATCCTAATAGGATTGTTCTCTATTGATTTGAAGTCAATAATAATAGTCAATCTTTAAACAATTACTTTGTCCAGGATTGTTTTCAAAATTTCCTCTCGCTGCTCTTAAAAGTATCCTGGTGGGAGGCTTCGGTCGTGGCTGGTTACCACCGACAAAGTCGTGTCGCCAAGCGATTTAGCGTTCAGGTACAATGTCGCGTAGAAACCAATAAGGAGTATGGGCTTATCTTACTCTAACAGTTTAGCCCGCTACCATCTTAGACTGCACCACCAGGTGAGTTTGCTATCAAGGTAAAAGTAAATTTTAAAAAAACGACCATAATAAATGATTTGACACGTCATTCTATTGTTATTTGATTTGTGGGAGCACTGCTCTTAGTCAGAACTGAGTTCCATATCCAGGTTGGACCAAAATCTTCTTAGGTATTGCGTTTGAATGCCGAAAAAATCATAAACGCAGTTTATAGCACGTTAACCCATTAAGTGTTTAGGAACATTTTCGTAATCCAACACGTCTATTTAACGGAATCTGGCACGCACAGTATTTTAATGGCCTCTTGCCCATATTGCAGCACCGTGTAAACTCTAGCTATGATAGCCTAGTGGTTCGGGCGTCAGCCTCCTAATCAGAGGTCGGCGGTTCGAATCCGGGCACGCACCTCTAACCTTTCGGAGTTATGTGCGTTTTTAAATAATTAAAATATCACGTGCTTCAACGGTGAATGAAAACATCGTGAGGAAACCTGCACGCCTGAGAGTTCTCCATAATGTTCTCAAAGGCGTCTGAAGTCTGCCAATCCGCAAATGGCCAGCGTGGTGGACTATGGCCAAACCCTTCTCATATTGAGAGTAGACCCGGGCTCTGTAGTGAGCCTGTAATGGGTTGATCATGATGATGATGTAAACTCTAGGATTTAATAATCTTCTCTTAAAGCCAGCACTGGGATCATTGATAGGATGACGTTTGAGAATACTGGAGTGAGTATTATTATAGGAACTATTTCCGCACCGCACAGACAAGGGCGAGTCACGTAGACCAGATTATATTCTCTAGACAGTGGCACGTATTTTATAGCCTCGATAGAATATAAAGCATGAATATCCACTAATCCAGCCTACCGCTAACGACGTGCCGCTATGCAATTAAACGTACCGGTACGAAACCGCGTAGAAATTGATAAAAAGATAGGTTTCAAATTGTTAAAAAGAATCGCATTACTAAAACTTAAAAGTTTACCATCCCCCGTGATAATATGTAAAAAGGTATTATAGCTTAGCCACGACTTCGCCAAAGAACAAATCTACTAAAATTATGAATCTATCAATAAATCAACCAAAATCTTTATTCAAATAATCCTTTAGGAGGCACTTTTAACGCGTCTATAATTGAACATCTAATTAAGTTAATGGTGATAACTACATTCGTAAACTTAAAACTAAAGCTATGAGGGTTCCAAATGCGCCCTGGTTTAAGAAGAAGCCCACAACAAACTTAGCCAGGGATTTTTTTTTTGCTATCATCATCTCACATGCCACTTAAATTTATTTCAGAGCTATCTTATTAGAGCAACTTTTCATACCCAAGCTGGTTTCTCATTTACATAATCCTTTACTACTACTCCGAAAAGTTAGAGGTGCCCGGGATCGAACCCCCGACCTTTAATTAGGAGGAGGACATCCTAACCAATAGGCTATAACAGCTTCAACATAACCATACAGGTTAGCCATATTCCATCTTAGACTCCATCGTGCCTTAAAACCAGGTCTGGTCTGGTTTGTTTGGTGGGGGGCTTCCGCCGTGGCTGGTTACCACACTACCGACAAAGTCGTGTCGCCCAGCTAGGCTAGTTACCACCCTACCGACAAAGACGTGTCGCCAAGCGATTTAGCGTTCCGGCACGATGTCGTGTAGAAACCGATTAGGAGTATGAGTTTACCATACCCCTAACAGGTTCGTCCGCTACCATCTTAGACCGCATCATCACTTACCATCAGGTGAGATGCAGTCAAGGGCTAACTTATGGTGAATAAAAAAAAAAAGATGAGTTTGCTCAAGGTCTCGCTAATGGATAAAAAACGTAAGGCCAAAACATATTGGTAAATTCGTCATAATGAAACGTGACTGTCAACTCACTTCCACGAAGATTATTCTATTCCTTCTCTGGGTATATTATTCACAGTCGACTTGCTCAGATACCCTTTGATGATATTTAGAGGATCAAGTTATCTTCGGGGTGTCTTTTGTTCTTGTTACATTTGATATTGTATAGTTTGGCAAGTTCACACAACTTTACTAAGGGCGGGCTTCTGTTACTACTCACTGGTCTGTTTCTTCGTCGGGATATTAATCTAAGGCCTCAGACTAGTTTAATTACACGCTGTTCAAATTAGCGTGCGATTTTACGTACTCGTATAAATGTTAAGATAACATATTCATAACCCAATGTTCCCTTCAAGGATTAAAAGACTAAACCAACGACACCATTACGTTACATTTTTTGACGACGTCCTGGATTCGATTCCCGGCTCGAGTCTGGTCTGGTGGGAGGCTTCAGCCGTGACTAGTTACCACCCTACCGACAAGTACGTGTCGCCAAGTGATTTAGCGTTCCGGCGTGATGTCGCGTAGAAACCAATTGGGAGCGTCGATTTACCCTACTCCTTACAGGTTAGCCCGCTACCATCCTAGACAGCATCATCACTTATCACCAAATTGAAGTGTATAAAAAAAACCATTGGGTTTAGTGAATATGTGCAGCTATGGACATCGAGACTTTGGGTTCGTGTACGTTAACGGAGAACGTATTAAGTTGTCATGACTAGCATGTTATAATAATCGTGTAAGTTTATCAATCGAGCAGCGTGATGTGTCTATGTTCTAAAGTTCTCCTACGAGAGTGGAGGTACCCAACAGTGGTAAGTGGCTGATGGTGATTATGATGATTAATTAAATTTCCAAACTCTCAACCTCTTTCTCAAATTCAAATTCAAATTCGTTTATTGCATGAAAGTGGTACATTCATATCAAGATCTTAAGATTAAAGGGTAGCTTAACACATTCTGCCTAAAAGGCGTGCAACATAAATCTTACAACGAAAAATACTTGACAGGAACACCAAATACTTTTTGGACTCAGATTCCAGTTCAACACGTCATATTCATCCGTTGTAGTTCGCGCTAATCAGTAGATCAGAAACTTAAAAATGTGTGTACAAATTTACGTCACATTACATTTTGCGTTATGCAGATTTATGCTCGCACGTAAATATAGCTCGACCCAAATTTGCTCCAGAGAAATCTGTGGACATGAAATAGTTTGGATTTAGTCTCAAAGGCTATGACGAAAATCTGTTTCAAACTGGCTTAATGTAAGCCTACACGTGTGGAACGTGTTTGCGGTGACACTTTGACCTCGGTTGCAATATTTTCCGAAATGTTCATTTGTTTATGTTTTTTTTATACACTACAAGTAAGCCCCTCACGGCTGGATGATTTCTAGGATGGTGGCGGGCTAACCTGTTAAGGGTATGGTAAACCCACACCTAATTGGTTTCTACGCGACATCGTGTAGGAACGCTAAATCGCTTGGTGACACGTCTTTGTCGGTAGGGTGATAACTAGCCACAATTGAAGCCTCCCACCAGACCAGACTCGAGCCGGGAATCGAACCTAGACGGAGGTCGTCAAAAAATGTAACGTAAAGGTGTCGTTTGCTTAGTCTTTGAATCCTTGAAGGGGACATTAACCCTGTTATGAATGTGTTATCTTAACATTTTTTTTAATCCACTACAAGTTAGCCCTTGAGGGCAATCTCACCTAATGGCAAGTGATGATGCAGTCTAAGATGGTAGTGGGCTAACCTGTTAGGGGTATGGTAAACCCATACAGAGTCGAGCCGGGAATCGAACTCAGGACCTCCAACATATAATGCCACAGCGCGCGCCACGGAGGTGACAGTGTCAGCGTCATGTGACAGTAACGAAAATGACGCTATCCACTCCCTTGCTTTGGGGAGCACCCAAGGTATTGGTCTCCAATTTTTATTACTAACACGTGATTATCATTGATGTGATTATAATATAACCCATCTATAATTATACATATTGTTCATAACATAATTTGACCTTATGCTGATAACGACTTAATATAAGCAACCCACTCAGTATTAGCTGCAGGTAGCCGCAGCGCAGCTTCTGGCTCTCAGTAGAAGCTGAGAGCCAGCTTTCAGTAGAAGCCTAAATAATAGTGTAAGAAAAAATCTTATTAAACTAAGGTAATTGTAAACAAGCCTGATTGTTTATATGATTACTACAGATTCTAGGTTCAAATTCAAGGTGAGGCTAGTTACTAGGTTTACAGTTCAGCCTGGACTTGAGAAACCGACATTATTGACTGCCTTGTCCACAGAAAGTTAAGACGTCAAGGTTATTCTGACATATTGTTATAAAATTTGGGACCGCATGTTTTAAAGTCAGCGTTGTGGGTTGATTATTTCTCCTCTATGACAGAGGTTCCTTTGTGTAGAGCAATAATTTAAAGCGGAAACGCAAAGAGGTTCGCAATAGAGAAATAATGGGTCTTATTAGATGGATAAATAAGTGAATTAATGAACACCACACCACAGAAAAAGATCACGAAAACGCAAATACAAAAGAAAAATATGCTTACAGGTACAATCTGACTGCCTTAATGTTCATTGCATCCCTCCTTGATTTATATAATTTGAATGGATTAACGTTTATGAAAAATGCTTTAGATATAAGATCGCTGCCTTTTGCGTAATACGTAAATACTCGAATAATTAAACACGCACAATATAATTGAAGTATTGAATACACTATTTACAAATTATTATACTTAGTGGCATGCAATACAGATATCTGAGTTGTCTAATATAGTATATAATTTTAGTATGGTATAAACTGTAAGCATGCATGTATTAGCTATGTGTTTTGAACCCTCATAGCTTTAGTTTTATGTTTACGAATGTAGTTATCACCATCAATTCACTACTATGTAAATTATTGACGCGTCAAAAGTGCCTTTTTAATGGCTATTTGAAGAAAGATTATTTGAAATTGAATTTTAATTTGAATTTTAGTTCAAATACGTAACAAACATACCTGCCTAGCTGGCTACTCAATTTTTTCATACATACATATACTTATGACCTATACTATGAGCACCTAAATCGCCTTTAACTGCATAAAAAGTTTAATGTACTAATAGTTGTAAGTGCCCAAGCTAGTATAAAATCACGTTTATCTATTTACCCATACACGTAAACCTAGTACAATTATTATATTGTGTCTGCTCGTAGCAGCGTAGCACAGTTGGCGCTACGCCAGCGTGCAGCGGTCAATGACCGGGCGTAGACGGTCTACAAAAACCATGGTGAACGTAGGGTGAATTCACTGAAGATAAACGGTAGATCGGTTAAATAACAGTAGATATATGTAGAAAGAAACAGATTCAAACATGAACTTACGTAAGTATTAGTAGGTGTTTTAAGGACATAACTTTTATTCAAACTATTATTTATATTGACCTACCTCTCGCACGTTTAGCTGTCGTTTTTACAATTAATATTACATATATGAAGTTATGATAACCTAGTAGTTACGATGTCAGCCTCCTAATCAGAAGTCGGGGATTCGAACCCGGGCACGAACCTATAACTTCTCGGAGTTAAGTGCGTTTTTAAGCAATTAAAATATCACTTGCTTCAACGGTGAAGGAAAACATCGTGAGGAAACCTGTACGCCTGACATTTCTCAAAGACGTGTGAAGTCTGCCAATCCGCACATGGCCATTTAGCCATAGTTCCCGTGCTCTGTAGTGAGCCGAAAGTGGGTTGATCATGATTAATAAAAATTATCAAATATATAAAATGAGTTGTAAAAATTGTTAGTTAGCATTGTGGTTGCTTGAGGCTAGAAAGCTCGAAACCGTAGCTCCCCTGAGTGAGTATGGCGAGTTATTCATAGGGTAAGGCTGTTGATGATGATGATCGGAATGCAGCCTCGTTGGTGGAGTAGTCAGCACTTTATATTAATCCTAGTAGAAGCAGAAGATACTATTGCATGGAATAATCATATATCTTATTAAAGGGAATATAATAGGAGTACAACGATCTCATTGGTGCGCTGTCGTATAATACAGCGGGAAGTCCTGAGTTCGATTTCCGGATAGTGTCTGGTCTGGTTCAGCCAATTTCTAGACAAGAAACTCTCTATTTTTGATGAGATGTATATTAACAGACTGACTGAATAAACGAAATTTTGATTGTGTTTTTTTTTTATTTTGTATGCTGCCGAGTAGAAATCGATTAGGAGGATGAGTTCAGCCTGCAACGCATCGGTGGTTGTTCTGATGGTGCACCTGTTAATGAACGATAATAATCACTGGACATCTGCTTGTTTGTTGCGATTTAAATATATAAAGAAATAGTTATAATCATATTCAATGAGATTAGAAAGAAATATTAGAAGTTATTCTTTATATAAGCATAATTTTAGCGGATAAACGACTATTATAAAGTAAACATGTGATTCGTTCGCGGTTAATATTCATGGGTTATACAAGGGCTGAACACGTGACGCGCGCCGGTCTCTATCGATCCCTACAGCCGTATATTGCAAGCTATATGCGAATAGCTACGGAGCTGTGAACTAAATCACAGAATAGATTATAATACTGAACAACAGAACAATACTGAACAACAACTTTCTTCAACATGTTTAAAGACTTAGTTACTTTAATCTCCAAAAATAAGAGATTTGTTTACAGATGTAATGTGTGATTAATATATTAATTTAATAAAAAAATATTAATATATAATGGAACTAGACTAGGATGGGGCATGCAGCCTTTGATCGATAAGATACTAGATGTGTCGTCAGTCGTCTGTAGCGCAGCGCGCGAACTGACGCATTATAAAGTTGGAGGTCCTGGGTTCGATTCCCGGCTCGAGTCTTGTCTGGTGGGAGGCTACGGCCGTGGCTAGTTACCACCCTACCGACAAAGACATGACGCAAGTGATTAAGCGATCCAACACGCTGTCGTGTAGAAACCAATTATGAGTATGGATACCATACCCCTATCAGGTTACCCGGCTACCATCTTAGACCGCATGATCACTTACCATCAGGTGAGATGTTGTCAAGGGGTAACTTGTGGTGTATATAAAAGTCACATCTGATTTGCCAGGGTGGTAACCAAACGTGCCATCAGACCAAGTTACTACTAGAACAAACTCGGGCCGGGAATTGTACCCTGGACCACCTACTTTACTCGCCACGGAGGTCGACTTACTGTCTCAGTTCCTGATTCCGAACCCTTGATTGGGCCTATATGAATGAACTCCAAAGTCAGCAGTAGGTATAAACATTTCTTTTAATATACATAAAATTAAATAACATAAAGAAATGAAAACAAAAATAAAAATTTCAATTATATGAAATTGTCAGTATTGTCATAGATATAATAACCATTTAATTTTAAATATCCTTAATTAACCTAAGATGAAATAAATATTAATAATAATAGAGAAATAATTAGTGTTTTTCTTTTTAATAAAATAAAAACCAAAAAAGTACAAGAAAAATGGTGCAATGGCGGCCTTACCGCTTTCTTTTAACTAATTTGTATTGATGACAATACTAATTTGTATTAATGACAGCAATTCATAAAGAAGACCGCTATATCAGGAAAATACAAACTTAACATGGTAGACGAGTTAATAAGGCAAAGTATTCAAGCCCTTTTCACAAATTGCCTATTTCACTAGTTTATTGATATGGTCAAAATGTTCATGTGCGCGGGTGTTCCCGTGACCCAGCCACCAGGCGACGCGTAGGAGTTTTAGTGGGTATTCTGGTCGCCAGTCTGGCCGCCGGCGAGTCCTACATACCCCGTCGGAAGCGACGCAGTCTTGTCTGCGCCGCTTCCGGAGGGGATGCGTAAACGCATTTCCCAGCGGAAAAAAAAGATATGGTTTAAAACGCAACATAAGTTTATGGAGTTTTTTTTTTTTTATAATGGACGGTTTAAGTTTGGGCACATTTGATTTGGGCAAACCATTATACACACACCACGTTTTTAGTTTCAAAAAGGTTTGTTCGTAAAGGCGAAAAATCTCATTTTTATTTTCTTATCTACTGGAAATGTTGCGAAAACACTCGCTCATTTCGTAACACGTTTATTGAACATGATCAAAATGTGTAGGGTGATTCATCACTTACTTCCATTATCAGCAATTGGGAGTGCTAGATCAATTTTCCACATAACCCTGCCATCCGTCTCCCCTGTAATACTACTCAATGAATTTTGTATTTCCACGTTTTAGAAACAATATGAAATTAAAATGAAAACACACCACACAAAAGAAGAAATACAAGACGGCAAAAAAACACACACAGAAAAGAGATACAATAGGCGGCCTTATCGCTAAAGAGCGATCTCTGTCAGGCAACCCAGACCAGGATATCTGTGTACGAGTACCTACCAAGCATCTATAGCATTTTCTTTTTGCGCAATTTGGAGCATATTCGCACGCTGTTTCAATTGGAGTTATTTAATAACATGCCAAAATATAACCGGGTTCGATAGGGCGTTGAGAATTTATTTTGACTTAAAAATAAATATTTAAACCTTAATATTTTTTGTCGGATCAACGCTGCAATCGACCCGAAGACCATAATACCATAAGAGGACCATTTGACTATACTATTTTGACTTTTAAACGCATATTTTTCTTTCTAAATTACTCTTGATTGTTTATTTTTTCTTATAAATTGTCTCACTCCCTTTAGACCATATTTTCATAATTAACTACTAACCGGATATCATTTCAATACTATTTCAACAGTAAATTCTTTATTACCAAATTGGTGCACTGTTTACTAGCCGTTTTTTTTTTGTAAATACTCTTAATACCACTAAAATATTATAGTACAATAATATTCATTTACGAGTAGCTAGAGCTATTGTCAAAGTTAATAATATAGATATTAATATTTAGATTTGTTTGTGTATTATTATACTATGCCGTAAACAACAATCTTTTTCGTACATTTGTTTCGTAAGCGTGGATGAGGGATTTAGGAAGTTGGAAGAATCTACGCCTGACTTTTTTCGATGGAGTTATTTGCTTAACCATGCCAAATCCCACTCAGAGCTGCAAAGCTTTGATGATGTTCGTAATAAGAATAATATTATATTATAATTAATTCATTAAACTTATACCATCTTGAAAGCGTGATAATTATGAAATTGTAATAAATATCCATACATAGAGTACAAAAGTTATAAATATAACTAACCTTTTCTTTGTTATCGGTGACAAAGCTAGATAAGAATTTAGGGTTGTCTCATTTGGGAAACCAAATTATTATATTTTTTTTAATTTAATAACATAACAGAATTACTTAATTGCTGATAGTCTCCACGTAACATGAAGGTTATGTAAACAGTATGTATAAAATGGGACTACTTTTATTTTACATACTGAAATAGGATTTTTGGATTTTAGGTTTTATGAAACGAAATGATTGGCAACCCTAGCCGGGATACCGTTGACTTCATTGAAGTAAGGAGTCAATTATTTGCTCTATGCCATGGACTAATGTATTTACACTGATTTCTAAGTTTGCTTATACCTTTTTTGGTGGTGTCGCACCCAATTCGATAAACTCATTATCTGATACACCTTTGTCTTTTGTTAACTTTGAGCTCATTTGAGAATTGCATTCAAGAACGTCATCATGAGAACTTGCATGGGGATTTTTGAAAGTGTATTTCTGCAATCATGTTTAAGTCCAGTGTTTTCACTCTGCTGATGTATTCCACCGTCTCTATATTGGCATTGAAAAATGTTGAGGGGTAAGTTTACACTCAAATAAACTATGTTTTACGAGTATAGTTTATTTACTTTACTATTGGCAGAAATCGCTCTTTAGCGATAAGGCCGCCTATTGTACCTTCTATTCTTTGTGTGTTTTTATTTTCTGTATTGTATTTCTTCTGTTTGTGTGGTGTACAATAAAGTGTGTAGTCATTTCATTTCATTTCATATTAAGACCTGTTTTAAAAGTTCTGTCTCTCTAGCATAGGTACCTCTGTCTCGGATTTAAAAACAAATATAGCTTTTGTTATTGCTTGAATCAGTATCAACAATATTTACATTTTAAAAGTTTTCTTACGTTATTTCATTTGACGTTGCCTGAGTAAGAAAGATAGGTTGTCTAACACAGTGTTACGCCAAACAGCATTCGAGCATGGATAAGATATATTTTCTTTGTCCAATAATAGGATAATTAAAGGCTTATAATAATGACGAATCTTTCGTTGTAATAATTTATTAAATATATTTTTTTATACACCACAAGTAAGCCCTTGACGGCATTTCACCTGATGGTAAGTGATGATGCGGTTTAAGATGGTAGCGGGCTAAACTGTTAGAAGTATGGTAAACCCAACTCCTAATTGGTTTCTACACGACATCGTGCCGGTAGGGTGGTAACTGGCCACGGCCAAAGCCTCCCACCAGACCAGATTCGAGCCGGGAATCGAACCCAGGACCTCCAACTTTATAATGCGACAGCGTACGCTGCGCCATGGAGGACGAAATCTGTTATTTAGATTTTCACCTAATAAGCATCTAACTAAGTCAGATCGAGTCAAAAATAGTATCACTTTTTGGTAAGTAAGAAATCACAGTCAACTTAATATATGCAATTATTTACAGGTCACGCCCGGTCCTAGAAAAGACAGTCGAAGCGTTGTTCGCCGATAGATCTGAAGTGATTCACCCCGCAACGTGCAAGGTTATCACGTCATCTGCACGACAGTCAAAAATGTGCAAAAGAGAGCCGGGCCTACCAAAAATACTTTTGACAGCAAAAAAACAAGCGATCACAGCTTGTGAGGAGACCTTCCAATACGACAGGTGGAACTGTTCACTCTTCTTCAACAGAAAGGCTAAAAGGAGTATATTCAAAAAGCTTTACAGAGAAACTGCGTTTATCCACGCCCTAGTAGCAGCTTCCATCACCCACGCAGTCGCGAGAGGCTGTGCTTCGGGCGAACTCTCCAGATGCTCCTGTTTGGGCAGCTTCAAAAACGCCTCCAATATGCAAATGAGAGGAGGCTGCGGAGATGACTTCAAGTTCGGGAAAAGATTCGCGAAGAACTTTCTCGAATGGAAAACGGCTGGGAATGATCAAATCGCGGATGTCTTAAAGCAAGATGTCAACGTTGGCATAGACTCAATTGGTGAACAGCTAAAAGAGGTTTGTAAGTGCCACGGATTTTCCGGTTCGTGCACGACGAAAACTTGCTGGAAAAGGCTTGGACCGTTCAGCTCAGCTATGGGCTTACTGAAGAAACACTACCACCACGCCGTTAAGAAGAGACTGGTGAATTACACGTCGAAAAGAGCTGTCACACCTAAAGTGAGGAGGAAGCTGAAGAAGGATCGGAAGAATTTGGTTTATTTGCAGAAGACACCAAACTTGTGTGTTAGCACGAAGGGCAGGATATGTAAGGACAGGCACAACTGTGCAACTTTATGCTGTGGCCGTGGTTTTGTGGTTGGACAGAAATCAGTGACTTCTAGGTGCAGATGCAAAATGGTGGACTGCTGCTTCGTCAAATGTGACACTTGCGTGGAAGAGGTGGACTTTTACACTTGTAAATAATATATTCTACGCCAGTACCTCATTAGTTTAAATATTTAAACCTTTACTAAAAATATTAACTGGTTGATAAACTATGATAAATTATATAAAATCTATGGGTATCAAATTAACCCTTATTTTTTTATCTCGTAAGTTCAATAACTAAATTATGTTTATTATAAAATGCAGAGACAATATTGACCTAACAAAAAAAATGCGGTAATGTAATAGTAATTAAAAGTTTACTAAACTCGTATAAAATATTCATTTTTAGTTTAGCCCTTTACTTTGCCAACTACTGCTATACATAAACATTTCAGTGTTTCATTAAAATAATTAACTTTAGTTTTTTATTATTTATTATAAATAGAAGTCATCGGAGTTCAACCACCAAAACATTACTAGAATATAATAATACATAACTATATTAATATTATATTTTATATCAACTTTAAGTATGTCAAATTTCATACTCTCCGGCCTCACAGTAGGTTAGGCTAGGGTTCTATCAATTTAATTTAACGAGATACAGCTAACTGACAGACTGACTGACATCGGAGTCTTAGTAATAAAATCCCATTCCCACAGTCACCCTAAAAAGGGTTATTTACGAAAAGTTTTCTTCATGTTTTATCATCTATATATATAAAAGAAAGTCGTGTTAGTTACACTATGTATAACTCAAGAACGGCTGAACTGATTTGGCTGAAAACCGGTGGGGAGGTAGCTTAGAACCAGGAGATGGCCATAGGATACTTTATATCCCGGTACATTTCCCGCGGGATTTATGAAAAACTGAATTTTACATCAATGAACTATAACTATTGTTTCAGCTTGCTTGAAATTTCCTCGAATTGATAGCTCATTCTATAGGAGTTAAAAAGCCTTAATCGACGCGGATGAAGTCGCGGGCATTGACTAGTATATTATAGACTAAAGTGACATTAATATAATAAGTCCATGTTGATAAATTATGAATCTTAGTAGATAAGTATACGAACTCAGTAAAGTAATAGTTATTCAAAGATACATAAAATATGTATCAATTCTTTTTTCTTTAAATATCAGATTACGTTGACTTTAATATTGTTGGTTGGTTTTATAGTATATCATATAATAAAGTATGTGATTCTAACTAAAAAAGCTCTTTCATCAAACAAATCAATTACTCTTTTCAAATGAATTTTTTAAGAGGCGCCATCTGTTGCAATGATTTGAAATCAAATTGTACAATAACCAACTCAGTGGTGTAAAATCGGGCGCGTAGTCGGTGTCGACTAGAACTACCCCATAAAAGTTCACAGATGTGTCACTGGGTGGAGCTTCTTCGTTGTAGTTTTCTGAGTGAATCCTAGATGGCGCTGATATCTGAGACTTAATTTTTTAAAGATTCTTCGACTCAATTTTCTTCGATGTTTTTTGTTTTATATTAAAATATTTTGAAAACATCGCAGTCAATACCCATTATCATTATGTCCGGATTCCTGGTACTCAGTCAAGATTAATGCGATTCTCACATTTTGCAGCGAATTAAGATGCACGGGAGATAAGATCGATATTGCTCACGTTGATCGCGAAATATTATATGCGTGGAAAACATTAACACGAAACAAATTACGTACAGCTACATACTGTCTTCTGTTAAGTATTCTCATCTGATTATTATTTTTTGTTGTTACAGTGTTTACCACAGGGTAAATCGATCGGTTTTCGTGCAATTAGTCCAAATTAAAGTTTTATTGAAAGAAATATTCATATCGTTTATTATAAATTTCTAATGTTGAACAAATTATGACTATTGTGATTTTAGGCGAAAAACGTTTGACTTAAGACTAGTTTTTTGCTACAAAAAAATCTTCTTTTTTATAATCTTTATAAAATATTGAATTCAGAGAGAATGAGAATTACTGCAGAATACGCTCCCTAGGTCCATCAACCTTGATGTCCACCAAAATTTGATGCATTGCTATAGCAAGGTCTCGGCTCCATATTCAACTTTCCGTGATACAGGGCACCCATAAAACCTATAATGTTGAATATAAATACAAAAAACATAAATGCAGTCAGGTACACAAAAGATCCGGGTCCAAGATTACCAAAAGAAAAACAAAATATTAAACCTAAAATAACACACCTAACTAGTCAGTAATAAATAGCGCTAGTGTATTACTAACTTAACATTATAAAGGTCCTAAACATCGGTCTACATTATAATTATAACGCCTATAATTGACTCATAAACTGTTATGGCGGACCACAAAACTGCGGTTTGTTTTCGATGCCAACTCACATAATTACGATAGCGTTATTAATCTACAGAAAAAAAAGTTAAAAAACGGCAGCGTCGAGATTTATTTATTTATTGACCTCCGGCGGTAAAAATGTACTACTATGTGATAACTCGAACGCTGATCAGAATCGAGTTATTTTGTTTTCTAAACTGTTTCAGAAATAATAGACAAACCTATTGACATAACATTGATCAGTGGGAGAAAAACGTTACGGGGAACGATAGAAAATAAACATTTTATAAAGAAATAATAATGGTTTAATTTAATTATAACGGACATCAGATTATCAAATTAAATTGTTCACGTAACCAAATTAAGTTGTAATTTTTACAGAAATTCGAAATGAAACGGAGTAAAAGGAGAACAAATTTAAGTCATGCTGGCAACGTTCACAGTTAGTCATTTGTCTGTTTTCATCCAATCCAGCAATAAGATCATATCCTTGGCACCAGCTAAAATCACCTATACATTCGTTTTAAAGTCATTTTCATATTCGAAATGAATCTTTTAATTTCTTTCATGCTATTTTACGCTACAACTATGGTAAATTCTGATACTAATGCATATTTTGTTGTTAATATGGGAGAAAACTTATTTAGGTCAAGTTCTTACACATTGATACCTGTCATGGAAACATCGTAAAGTTTTAAGCCAATTGAATTTTATTTTAAACTGTTAAGCAAGAAGTTGACTGTGATAAGACAGCTGCTACCGGAGCATCCTCAGAAGCTGAGAAGATTCTCACTATAAATAGTTGTCTCGGTGCGTTCTGGAGTCGACTTTACATGACAGCGTTTTTCCTTTCCAGGGGTTTGTTTTTAACTTTCCGTAATGCCCTGTCGAAAGCAATACCGATACTTTAAGTGTCTTACACTTGCTAAGTTGATGCATTTAGATCGTAAACTGTTACATCAACTATCATTAAGTAAGCTTTGCAGTGCACTAGAGCTAACTGTAATCGAATTAAAAAAAAGAAGTTTATTTATATTCGAGTTTCTATAGTAAAAGTTAATGGGACCTTGCCAATAAAAATCATGTTAAGTTGACCAATTATAGACTATTAAACAAAGCCTTTATAGCTTAATGTAATACTTACTTACTTAAAAAAAATACGGTCAAGTTCGAGACAGATTTGTGCCAGAATTTTAATATTATAATGGTGCGACGATTTTGTTTACCCTAAAATTTTTCGAGTCAGGAATCAAAGAAAAATAAAAAGCGAGCAAACATTTTTTTTTAGCTGAGAAGAAATCACATGGCTAACATGCGCATGCGCAAGCTTTAGAATTCGTTAAAAGGAAACTTCCAACCAAGTCTAAGGCTTTTACTAGAAGTAGACATTTTTTTTTCGGACTGTCGATTAGCTGTACTACCCTATTGGTTGCCACAGCGTAACCGGGCTGTTTGGCGAGTTTCGGAAAGAAGCTCTGTCAAAACAAATTTTTAGCCCTAGGGCTTGAACAAACTATGGGAACGACCGCCTCCTTTGAGGCCGAACCTCGGCTTAGGCGACGTTTGGTATAACGGGGGGGGTCGGACGGTGAGTGGTCCGTACGTCTCCGAGGCCGTGGATGGAGCCCACGTCCGGATGACGTAAGATAGCGGGGATCTCGTCGTCGCCGGCGAAGACGGTGTGTAGCGTATGATTGTACGACGTAGGTGGTACGAGTAAGTTGTCAGTAGTCATCTGACCGTCAGGGTCATGAAGGATATGTTTAGGTCGGACGGTCGGTCGGAGGAGCGCTTAGGTCGGGGGAGTAAAAAAAAGCCGCAACTACGAGAGGGTTGGGGGGTAGACATCGACATCTACCACCGTTGGTTCATCGCGGGTTTTATACTAAATGTTATTTTAAGTTGAATATTGCGAACGTTAATTCACTGCAGGAATCAATTAAATCAGTAATAAAACGTTAAAGTTTTATACTTGCCACTTGGAAATATAAATGTACGAAAAAAAGGAAATGAAGTATGGAGGTGTTTTTCAACATGGCGTGGAACCCTAAAATCGATCATCTTGTTATTTATTAATTCATCCCATTTTTATTAATTAGCAACTTTTTATGTAAGACCGTTGATATATCTACGCATTTCTATTTAATGTAAATTGATTTCTCGTATATAATGATGATTGATTTTTATGAATGTATCATTTTAATTGCGTTTGGTATATTTTGTTCACGTTAAAATATATCATTAGCCGAATGAAATATGATAGTACCTACTTCTAACTAACTGTTGACCAAGTACCAATATAACCTGTATTCGATATATCCAGCTTCGAACCATGGCTTTAAAAAGATTTTAGTTATCAACCAAAATAAGTATCACCTTTTCAGGGCCTGATTATTTATTACGGTGTGTCATCATGATCAACCCATTACCGGCTCACGACAGAGCACGGGTCTCCTCTCAATATGAGAAGGGTTTAAGAAGGCCATAGTCCACCGCGCTGGCCATGTGAGGATTGGCAGACTTCACACGCCTTTGAGAACATTATGGAGAACTCTCAGGCGTGCAGGTTTCCTCACGATGTTTTCCTTCACCGTTAAAAGAATTAGATAATAATTAATAATTTAGCATAAGAATTTGCTATAGCTGTTCCGTGGGACTTTTATTATTAAACTACCTCATCACCATTCACAGCCTCGTCATTTCTCACTGTTAGGCACGAATTTCCTCCCCCATTAAGGGAGTGTAATTCACTCCGCTCAGACCCTCCACGCATCGCTTATGTGGCTTGCATAACACGCTCTCCAAAGCACGCAGTTGTACCTCATCACTTCTTTAGATCAGAAGATATAACATTCTCACAAGCAGACAGCGTAAATTCACGTAAGTAAACGCATTTTACGGTCTATAAAATCTATCACCAGCTAATCAAATGTCGAATAAATAAGACCACAGCGCCGCATTATTTAACATAATTAATTAATTATGAAAAAAGCTCGCCCAGTAACAGACAGACAGACAAAACAAAAAGGGTATCTACATTACGTCTTCGTATCGACAGCCTCATCTGTTCACGGCAACATTAATAATCGCTTGTGACGTACGATTTCCGCTTGATATTCGTATTTAGATAGTTGAAATGCCTTTTTGATTATTTCGGAACGATACCAATTGAGATTGAGTTGGTACTGTGCGACACGTAACCCTTGTGATGGGTATAACTCTAATAAGTTAAGTTTTGACGACGCAGTGCGTGCGCTGTCGCATTATAAAGTTGGAGGTCCTGGGTTCGATTCCCGGCTCGAGTCTGGTCTGGTGGGCGGCTGCTGTGGCTAGTTACCACCCTACCGACAAAGACGTGTCGCAAAGCGATTTAGCGTTCCGGCCGCAGCCTCGCAGATTCGACCAGACTCGTGACGATGACTATGAGTTGACGCTTACCGCGAGCGGCGTTGAGGAATTTCGTTTCAAAAAGATGAAATGAATAAAATAACAAACGAAACGCTGAGGGGTATGCGGAACATCGTTTGCAGAACAGACGCAACGTCCTTTGTGAGCGTGATTTCTCGCACCACTTCATTTTAATAGAACAAAGTAACTGTAAACTCAAACAAACTCACATTTATTGATCTTAACACCATTGTGAGGAGATTATACTGTGGATTAAATGGACATATCCATTGAGGTAAGCACTGCCAGGTAAGCAGGTAAGTGGGCATTAGACGTATAGAGATTTTCACCGGGGCCTTCATGCGAATAATTGGCAGGATTCGCTTCGGCAAGTGATGATAATGCCGATCCCTTTTGTAACACGTTTTGTTTGAGAAATACTTATGGATGTTTTTTATTAATATCCATCGATCTGTTTTACGGAAACATGATATTGTAAGCATCTTGATTGTTTATACCATAACAATTTTGTAATGTTATTAAGGTGATAGCCTAGTGGTTAGGGCGTCAGCCTCCTAATCAGAGGTCAGCGGTTCGAATCCGGGCACGCACCTCTAACTTTCCCTCTAACTTCCCTCAGGAAATGCAACGGGATAAAAAAAAGTATCCTATGTCCATCTGTTGGTTCTAAGCTACCTCCCCACCGATTTTCAGCCAAATCGGTTCCTCCGTGCTTGAGTTATAAATAGTGTAACTAACACGACGTTCTTATATATATATATATATATATATATATATATATATATATATATATATATAAGAAAAAGTAAAGTAAGTATGTACAAATTTTCCCTAGGGAACTTTTAACCCGAGCGAAAATTTGTACTTAAAACTACTAAAACTAAAACTTAAAATTTGTAGGAATCGGGATAAAAGGTAGCCTATGTTCTTTTCCATGTCAAAGGCTCGTGCATGCCAGTTTCATCCACATCCGCTCAACCGTTGTTTTGCGAGAGTAACAAACATTCAAACACTCTAACATCCACACTCTCACATTTATAATATATATAAGATTACCACTTACCTACCAACATTCTTGATTTTCCTAAATTAAATAAAATACTAATTTACTTTCGCATTTTCACAGTACCACAATCTGTAAACAAAAATATGATCAGAATTTTTGTCAATGCAATTTGTTTCTCGGTAAAATTATAACTAACCCTTTCTGTCAAACGTTTCCTTGAAGGCAGCTAATTTTTCATCTCAGTGACTCTAATAACGTCGTTTAGTTGCAATGGCTACCGAAACGAAAAAAAACGCTATACGTGTGAGGCTTGATCCTAATTACCTATAGCTGTTATCTCAACTGTAAACTCACAGAAACTCACTAAATACTCGAATATGAATAGAGATATTGTTTTTTAATCCCGGCGTAAGTTGACGATGTATATTTAAGCCTTTAAGTATCTATTTATTCTAAACGTATTGGTTATTGAGATCTATTGCGCTTTTGAAATAAGCTACTTGGGTTAAGGGTATTTGTAAGTGGCCAGTTGCCAGTTGTGGGTGGCTTTGGTCTTTTGTTATGAACGAATAAGTTTATGAAATACCTTAGGATAGCATGAGGTATATGAAAACTTCCGCGATGGTGCAATAGTCTGCAAGCTCAACTAAGGATCATGAAACCCTGGATCCAGTTCCATAAAACGTCTTCATTAAAGATTGATTTTCTCATGGATACTTCTGTACCACGGGGAGGCACAGAGATTATGTCAGACTCTTACTGACTAAAACTCTTTCGCACACAAATGCGACTCCACCAGCGGATGTCTACCGTAGCAGACCTTCCTCGGGCTTTTTATATACCACATCTCACCTGATGGTAAGTGATGATGCGGTCCAAGACAACGTATTCGCATATTTTGGACAATTCACAGTATATCTTTATAAATTGTAGCCTATGTGTTATTCTGATTTATAAGCTATATTATTATTAAGTTTCATAAAAATCCATTCAGTAGTTTTTACGTGAAAGAATAACAAACATCCATCCATACTCACAAGCTTTTGCGTTTATAATATTTATAAAATTTCTTGCCAAATTATTGTGTATGCTACTCGTAACATAACGTGGTGGTTGAAGACCTTGTTTGCGCTTTTTATTAAGTCTCAGTTTTTTTATTAGATCATATAGGTAAAGCTATCAGTATCTATATGATCAGTTGGAAGCTGTGATGGCCTAGTGGTAAGGGCGTCCGCCTCCTTATCAGAGGTCGGCGGTTCGATTCCGGGCACGCACCTCTAACTTTTCAAGTTATGTGCGTTTTTAAGTAATTAAATATCACTTGCTTCAGCGGTGGAGGAAAACATCGTGAGGAAACCTGCAAGCCTGAAAGTATATAACATCTCAAAGGCGTGTGAAGTCTGCCAATCCGTATATGACCAGCGTGGTGGACTATGGCTAAACCCTTTCATATTGGGAGGAGACCTGTGCTCTGTAGTGAGCCGGAGATGGGTTGATGATGATGATGATCAGTACCTATTATTATGTATCACTACACTGGAAATAATCTTTAAAAGCGTGCAAATCCACATCCGAGCGACGTGGTAGATCAAGTACTCACAAGATGATGCGTAATATAAAAGTGGGAATGCCAACAAGTGTGTACACATCCTAATGAATCCGAATATCCACACGGATTGGTATCGTAACGAAGCCATGACCCCAAATACGGGGATTAAAATTGTAATGGAACCGGCACCTGACCGACGTCATTCCTGATTATCAACGGTTCCGACTACGCGTCTTAATTGAATAGTCACTTAAGAAGGCTTGTACTGCCTATTATTTTTTCGTAACTACACTTCAAACTCAAAACAGGAATTTTACACGAGATATAACTTTTATTTTTATACACTACTTGTTTTTTTTTTTCGGACTGTCTATTAGCTGTACTAACCCTATTGGTTGCGACAGCGTAACCGGCCTGTTTATCGAGCTTCTTTCCGAAGCTCTGCCAGAAGAAATTTTGAGCCCTAGGGCTCGAAGAAACTAAGGGAACGTCTGCCTAAGGTCGCCTCCTTTGAGGCCAAGCCTTGGCTTAGGCGACGTTTGGAATTACGGGGGGATCGGATGGGTACACTACATGTTAGTCCTAGACGGCTATATCACCTCGTGGTGATGCAGTCTAAGATGGTAGCGGGCTAACCTGTTAGGGGTATGGTAAACCCACACTCCTAATTGTTTTCTACGCGACATCGTGCCGGAATGCTAAAACGCTTAGCGACATGTCTTTGTCAGTAGGGTGGTAACTAGCCACGGCCGAAGCCTCCCACCAGGCCAGACTCGAGCCGGGAATTTAACCCAGGACCTCCAACACGCACTGCGCCACGGAGGTCGTCAAACCCTTATTTACCCTCTATGAACAATACAAATGTACAAAAAGATACGTCAAAGGAAACAAAAATGCCTGGAGGGCGTTCTACACCATCTCGTTGTTTGTATTAGCAGAATGTTCCTGAAGTTTCAAATAAATAACTTCGTAAAACATTTTGTTTTGGCTTTGTTAAAGCTCGCATATTAATCTGTATTTATTAGACCCTAGGTTTAAGATATTACGAGTAAGTTGTTTGTTGAAGCGGTGATAGCCTAGTGGTTAGGGCGTCAGCCTCCTAATTAAAGGTCAGCGGTTCGAATCCGGGCACGCACCTCTAACTTTTCGGGGTTATGTGCTGTTTTAAAAATTCAAATATCATTTGCTTCAACGGTGAAGGAAAACATCGTGAGGAAACCTGCACGCCTGAGAGTTCTCGATAATGTTCTCAAAGGCGTGTGAAGTCTGCCAATCCGCACATGGCCAGCGTGGTGGACTATGGCCAAACCCTTCTCATACTGAGAGGAGACCCCTGCTCTGTAGTGAGCCGGTAATGGGTTGATCATGATGATTATGTTGTTTAAACAATCAAAATAAAAGTTAAACACTGATTGCCTATCGGTGCAAATAACCAATTAGGAGTGTGGGTTTACCGTGCCCCTAACAAGTTAACCCGCTGCCATCTTAGACGGCATCATAGTCGTCAAGGACTAATTTGTAGTGGATAAAAAATATATTGTAATCTATATATATAAAAGCGAAAGGTCACTTACATACTTACTGATTAAACACGAGATCTCAAAAAACTATTGTACATATTAAAATAAGTATAATACCCGTGCTCTGTAGTGAGCCGGTAATGGGTTGATCATGATGAGTATGTTGTTTAAACGATCAAAATAAAAGTTAAACACTTGCCTATCGGTGCAAATAACTTTAGTACTAATTCACATAAAACATAACACATAGACAAAAAAGGCATGTCCCCTTCACGCTACAAAATCCTACGGTTCTACCTCAATGCTGTCAACGTTTCTCTTCAATTATGTATGACACCGTTAATGTATTATTTAACACGTTACGGGTTTCGACACATTTCTTGGCAGGCACCCTGTAGTGTCCTTACAGTTAGATTGTGGTCTAACTGATGAGAAACACTCGTTTAACACGTCTTTGTCGGTAGGGTGGGAACTAGCTGCGGCCGAATCCTCCCAACAGACCAGACTCGAGCCAGGAATCGAACCCAGGACCTCCAACTTTAAAATGCAACAGCGCACGCACTGCGCCACGGAGGTCGTCTAAACTCTAAACATAAAACTCCAAAATCTATAGGTTAAATGCTTGACGGCATCTCACCTGATGATAAGTGATGATGCGGTCTAAGATGGCAGCGGGCTTGGTATGGTAAGCCCATACTCCTAATTAGTTTCTACACGACTCCCAACAGACCAGACTAGAGCTGGGAATCGAATCCAGGACCTCGAACTTTAAAATGCAACAACGTACGCGCTGCGCCACGGAGGTCGTTAACTAAACGATATCCCTTATTCTTTCGAATTATTACTTCATGATCAACCCATTACCGGCTCACTACAGAGCACGGGTCTTCTCTCAATATGAGAAGGGTTTGGCCATAGTCCACCACGCTGGCCATGTGCGGATTGGCAGACTTCACACGCCTTTGAGAACATTATAGAGAATTCTCAGGCGTGCAGGTTTCCTCACGATGTGTTCCTTCGCCGTTGAAGCAAGTGATGTTTCAATTGTTTAAAAACGCACATAACTCCGAAAAGTTAGAGGTGCGTGCCTGGATTCGAACCGCCGACCTCTGATTAGGAGGCTGACGCCCTAACCACTGGGCTATCACCGCTTCAATTATTACTTACAAGCAGTTTATTACTTACAAGCAACACCGAATTATTACTTACAAGCAGTCAAATAAGAAACTTGTTCAACGATAATTTTAAACAGTTTTCTTGCAGTTAAGATAAAAGTTTAAATCGGACGCCTTAAGAAGTTCTACAGCTAGACCTCTTACAACTTGTACCAGATTCAATGGGTGATATTTTTTCCACGACCGCCTCAAGTCGATTGACAGTTGAAACGGGTTGTAGAGCCAGTTACCGAGTTAATGTTACGTCAATCAAGTCACGGTATACATTTGTGAACCCGTAAGGCTCGCTAGGTTTTTCTGAACCATGTAAACTAATTTGCACTAAACACCCGAGTTTGTTAAGCAAATTGTTTCTAATGATGTTATGAATAAACTTCAGACAGGTTCCATTTATAATAAACTAGCTGTTGCCCGCGACTTCGTCTGCGTAGAATTGCTGACTTCCCTTGAGATAGACGTTACTCGTGCGGCCAATGCCCTGCTTCAGAAAGTAAGCTACATGCAAACGTAAAATTGCTGATTTTCCTTTTTTTAAATTAAAAAAACATAGGTCTGTCATACAAACTTCAAACCCCTGTTTAACCCCTTCGGGGTAGATTTGAATGAAAAAAAATTCTAAGCTTATACTTACGTCCTAAAAGAAACCTATTTTCAAAATGTCAAGCTTGTATCTATATATATAAAAGCGAAATACCACTGACTGATGATCACGATATCTCAGGAACTATAAAACATACGATCCTTAAATTTGAAAGGTAGATTCCTTTTATGAAGTAGAGGTCAGCTAAGAAACGGTTTTGAGAAAATCTACCCCTAAGGGGTAAAAATGGGGGTTGGAAGTTTGTATGAAAGTCCTATATTTTTGTAGTTAGAGACATGGAAATTGGCAACTAAGTTTTTTATTATAAATGATAAAGATCTGTATAATCAATGTTACGAAAATCTAACCCAAGGGGGATGAAATGGGGGTGGGGCGTTTTCATGAGGATTCTATGTTTTCAAAGTTAGGGACATGAAAATGGGCATTTAGGTAATTTGTTTTAAATAATAAAAACATGTACACGCAATATTACAAAAATCCACCCCTAAGGGGTAGAAATGGGGGTTGGAAGTTTGTATGAAAGTCCTATATTTTTGAAGTTAGAGACATGAAAGTTGGCAACTAAGTAGTTAATTATAAATGATAAAGATCTGTACAATCAAATGTTACGAAAACCTACCCCAAGGGGGGGTGAAATGGGGGTAGGAAGTTTTCACGAGAATTCTAAGTTTTCGAAGTTAGGGACATGAAAATTGGCATTTAGGTAATTTGTTTTAAATAATAAAAACCTGTATACGCAATATTACAAAAATTCACCCCTAAGGGGTAGAAATGGGGGTTGGAAGTTTGTATGAAAGTCCTATATTTTTGAAGTTAGAGATATGCAAGTTGGGAACTAAGTTGTTAATTATAAATAATAAATATATGTTTAATCAACGTTACGAAAATTTACCCCAAAGAGGGTAAAATTAGGGTTGGAAGTTTATATGAGGATTCTAAGTTTTCGAAGTTAGGGACATGAAAATTTTCATTTAGGTTATTTGTTTTGAATTATAAAAACTTTTATACACAATATTACAAAAATCCACCCTTAAGGGGTTGAAATGGGGGTTGGTAGTTTATATGAAAATCCTATATTTTGAAAGTTAGAGACATGAAAGTTGGCAACAAAGTTTTTAATTATAAATAATAAAGATCTGTATATCAATGTTGCGAAAAACCAGCCCAAAGAGGGTAAAATGGGGGTTGGAAGTTTTCATCAGGATTCTAAGTTTTCGAGGTTATCGACATGAAAATTAGCATTTAGGTTATTTGTTTTAAATTATAAAAACTTTTATACACAATATTACAAAAATCCACCCTTAAGGGGTAGAAATGGGGGTTGGTAGTTTATATGAAAATCCTATATTTTGAAAGTTAGAGACATGAAAGTTGGCAACTAAGTTTTTAATTATAAATAATAAAGATCTGTATATCAATGTTGCGAAAAACCAGCCCAAAGAGGGTAAAATGGGGGTTGGAAGTTTTCATCAGGATTCTAAGTTTTCGAGGTTATCGACATGAAAATTGGCATTTAGGTTATTTGATTTTAATAATAAAAACCTGAATATTACAAAAATCCATCCCAAAAGGGGTGAGAGGGGTGAGGGTTTGGAAGATTACATGTAAGTTCTGAGTGTTTGGAATTAGAGAAATGCAAATCGGTAATTAGAGCATTACTTTTCAGTAACTATGACATGTAGGTATAAGCTCTTTTACAAAATCACACATTGAAAGTGGAAACATAAAGAATGAAAAGGAATTTTGAAGTTAGGCCCTGCTTAGGCGTAGACATCCGCTAATAATTTGTGAAAATCCACCGCAAGGTTAATACCGGGGTTCATGTTGGTTGAAAATCTTATAAAGTTTTACTTCTTTGAATCCATTAAAATACTTTGTACTAAGAAATCCTTACTATCCAGACAAAATCATAGTAATATTATAAATGAAGCCTCAGCCTCCTAATCAGAGGTCGGCGGTTCGAATCCGGACACGCTTCTCTAACTTTTCGGAGTTATGTGCGTTTTTAAGCAATTAAAATATCACTTGCTTCAACGGTGAAGGAAAACATCGTGAGGAAACCTGCACGCCTGAGTGTTCTCCATTATGTTCTCAAAGACGTGTGAAGTCTGGCAACCCACACATGGCCAGCGTGGTGGACTATGGCCAAACCCTTCTCATATTGAGAGGAGACCCGTGCTCTGTAGTGAGCCGGTAATGGGTTGATCATGATGATGATGATTATAAATGCGAATGTTAGTTTGTATGTTAGTTTGTCCATCACGTCGCAACAGAGCAATGGATCGAAGTGATTATTGAAATTATAGTTGAGGACCTGGAGAGTGACATAGGAGAGTTCCCGTTGGACTTATTCTTAATTAACTTATTCGGACTGAATTTTAAAAACTTATCCACGCGGGCGAAGTCGCGGGCGCCAGCTAGTACTTCATAATAAAAAATAAGCAAAAACTATCATACCCTATTTTACCCAACAGGTAATATTTAAAAAAAAATTGATGTACATGTTTTTTATTTATTATTATTAATCTTAATGCAACTTTTTGTGTCTCTAACTCTAGAAACAAAGAAATTTCATACAAACTTCCAACCCCTATTTTACCCCCTAAGGGGTGGAATCTCCAAATATCCTTTCTTAGCTGACATCTCTTAACTATCAACTACGTACTTGCTCAATTATAGCTTTATACGTACAATAGTTTTTGAGATCTCGTGTTTAATCAGTATGTAAGTAAGTAAGTGACCTTTGGCTTTTATATATATAGATTGTGGTAACCAATTTTTTTAAAAACATATTTACAATTTTTTTTTATCCACTACAAATTAGTTCTTGACGGTTATGATCCAGTCTAAGATGGCTGTTAGGGGCATGGTAAACCCACACTCCTAATTGGTTTCTACGCGATATTGTGCCGTAACAACACACAGGAAAATGCAGTCACTATTTGAATATTTTGTTATAACTTATATTTTTATTGAAAGAATAACGAGACAAAGGGGCAAGGTGTTAAGACGCGTTATAAAACAAAAGAAATGAAAAGGTGTTACAGATTGCAATCGCCGTTTAAATTAATAAAACCAACACTTGCCCACTTATCGTTTCATCTAGTGCATACTAGATCTGTTAATTAGTAGCCTTTCACACGCCGCAGTGATATTTAATTAATATAAAGCTCAAACTGAGAAGAGATCGCGTGCCGAGATTGCTATCTGTTTTGAGTATAGTCGATAGAGGTTGTTTGTTTCATTTATAAACTTTAATGAAACTGCACGTACCTTTACTCACTTATTCTGGTATGAGAAATAAAAGTTTCAATGCTTATCGATTTTAATAAATCAGGTGCTGGAATCATGATCAACCCATTATCGGCTCACTACAGAGCACGGGTCTCCGGCTGGTGGCCATAGTCCACCATTCTGGTCATGTGCGGATTGGCAGACTTCACACGTCTTTGAGAACATTATGGAGAACTCTCAGGCGTGCAGGTTTCCTCACGATGTTTTCCTTCACCGTTGAAACAAGTGATATTTTAATTAAAAAAAAAAACAGAGCAGAGCAGAACAGAGCTTCGGAAAGAAGCTCTGCCAGAAGAAATTTTGAGCCCTAGGGCACGAAGAAACTAAGGGAATGTCTGCCTAAGGGCGCCTCCTTTGAGACCGAACCTCGGCTTGGGCGACGTTTGGGATAACGGGGGGGTCGGATGGTGAGTTAGAGAAGAGCTCTTCGTTCCTGATAGGGTACTTTTATACCCGCACCGCAGACATTTGTTAAAAACAAGTACGTACTTTAAAACAATCACCATAATAACTGAACTTCAAATCTTTCTATACCTCAGTCAATCGTATCTTTTTGTGATGCAATGGCGCCGTCTTTACCAAACGGGTCCCACTGATCTATTGTTTCACGTTCATTCACAAGTTTCACTAACGAATTAGTAGCAATAAACCGCCCATTCATTTCGAGAAGCTTCGTTGGTGGGATGAAGTAAGTTTTTCTTTAAAAAAGTAGACGTGGCGCTTCCAAGTTAATCCATAAATATATTTTAATCAAACAATTTTTTATCACATACCCCTTTTGTAATATTGAGTTACGAACTGTTCTAATGAATAAACAATATCCGGTACTTAATATGAAAAAGTATGCTTTCCATCTAAAGTACCTACAGTAGTAGTAACATGTTTTTTTTTAAATCTTTATTTAAGGAGCTTGATCCTGGATAGGATTAGGTCGCTCCGTAAGGAACACTGTGTATAATTACTGAATAACAGTCATAATTCAACAAGAGTAAAACCAAAACCATTAGAACTAAATACAATGCTAAAGTATTGCCACTTCCCGGAGGGATTTTTTGTACAGCCGCAACAGAGCCCTGACCTCCTCTGAAAGAGGGCTGGCCAGAGCGCTATTATAGTACCTAACATGTTATGAGCCCCTTGGGTAACTTATTAAGGTAACAAACGTCATATAAAAATTAGCTCAAATATGACATTCTATATTGACAGAAGCATAGGTAATAATGTGACATCTTATAACAGATATCACAAATTTCACGCTAACGTTCATTAATTTGACACGTTACATTTTTAAAGCTTATCATTTAACAAATTATTACATTTTCATTGTCCTCCATATAAAACATCAGATTGATTAAGATATATTTTTTGTAACGTCGTTTTACATGAAACATTAACTAGGATTGTGGAATCTGTGGATTAACTGTAATTGAATTTTGACATAATTATATTATATATATATATTTTTCTTCGTTTTATAGCTTTACACAGATTTGCCAATGTCAAGTTTATTTTTTTATTAGTTCTCTCTTTTTATGGCTTTGCACAGACTAGTCAATCAAGTTTATAGCAATGTAGAAGTTAGGGAGAAATGACGGGAAACTTCGCACTCTGCGGACGTGGATCCCTCAAACCTTTCCCAAATCAATACCTATTAACCATTCAGAAACCAGCCACTACACAAACGACACCAAAACTGTCCATGACACAACCAACACCAGTTCTTTTCAAAATTAGCCAACAAACACTAATTCAAGAAAAGCGTGAATAAACCGCGCCCGCCATATACGAAGTCTCCCGCCTTTCTCCCCATATTATATCTTGTAACATAACTTTAACTCTTTATAAATATTCGCCACAGCTTATAAATAATACATAATATGAAATAGCTGACCTATTTTTCAAAACTCCGCCGTTTTAAACTCTCTTAAGCGAAAAATTTAAAATTGTCTCTTACTTTTACCGTAAATTTAATTATTTTTATTAATTTTCTAAATTTGGAAGTCGGGTATAAAATGTTAAATGTAATAAAGTTATTAGTAAGTTTATCTGTATAATTTTGGATGTATACAATGTTTCTATTAAATAAATATAAAAAAATACAAGATAATGGTTTTGTTAAGTTTTGTGCAATAATTAAAATTGTAAGTTGGGTAATCAAATTTTAAAAGATTTAAGCTACATTTGGTTTGCACTGTTTGAATTAAGGTATTATACCAACTTTTTTCTTATAACTGCAATTGTATTTGACTATCTGCATTTTTCTGTGATAGCCTAGTGGTTAGGATGTCCGCCTTATAATCAGAGGTCGGGGTTTCAAACCCGGGCACGCACCATAACTTTTCGGAGTTATGTGCGTTTATAAGCAATTAAAATATCGCTTGCTTCAACGGTAAAGGAAAACATCGTGAGGAAACCTGCATGTCTGACAGTTCTTACTATTCTCGAAGGCGTGTGAAGTCTGCCAACCCGCACAGTGCCAGCGTGGTGGACTATGGCCAAACCCCTCTCATATTGAGAGGAGATACGTGCTCTGTAGTGAGCCGGCAATGGGTTGATCATGAATGATGAATCTGTATATTTCTTAATGATTATTTGCGCACTGAACCAAATGCGACATTATTTGTGCACTACAAAAAGTGTTAACAGCACTGATATTAATCTCTGAATAACATTGATCTAAAACTTGTTTGAAATATCTGCGTCTTGTACGTTGACAGGCTCTCTGCGGCTGTATACAGCCGAGTGGGGAAAAAAAAATGCAAAAATGTATAACTGAATGGCTCCCCAGTGAATTCATCCGGCCACCATGAAAGCGCGAAATATCGGAATGTAACACATTAATTTATTTACGTCAAGACAAGAATGAAACACAAAAATAAATATGTTACCGTGGGTCATTACGTGAAGGTACGCCTTAGAACACCTTTTAGGGATCTTTTCGTGCCGGCGCTAGCTCGTACAAAGGCTACAAAGGGGAAAATAAGAAAAAAATGTTACGGTTTGATTATGTTTCACGCCATGAGAGGATAGCGGTTTTAGCTTATAAAGCATAAACATATTTTTATTATATCGTGTTGTTATGAAACTTTTTTAACGTTGAGAAACGCATCCTATTTGGAAACGACGCAATCCGAACTGCGCCACTTTCGACGGGGTATGTGGGACTCATTAATGACCAGATTTGCGATCAGATTACATACTAAAACAAAGCGATGCTTCTTGGCGTCGTCGCCTGGTGGCTGGGTCACAGGAACACATGCACACTCGTCCGCAAAAAATGACATGGAAATAACAAAATAAAAAGCAATTGGCGACCTTATCATTAATATTGATCTCTTTATATTGAGATCACAAAGCATATTTTATCGTGTGCGTTAAATGAATACGTGCTACGGTACTAACTATTATAACATAATACCTACGTAGTGCTACATTGTTGATTTTGTGATTACATATATTTGCTATAAACATACATACTTTATTGATATTAAGATATCGTTTAGTTTGGTAATAATATGAGATTAAATAATCTGATAATAAAATATAACAATCCTAGAAAAAGGTGGTCCTATGCCAATGGAAGTCTACTTATACACTTTAGGAAGTCTCTGACTTACACGCCAAAAGGAATTTGTTATTTGACAGCAAGTTCCCACATCCTGAGCCCCAACGATAAGACTTCTGTGACGAACTACCAGTGAATTATACTAGAGAATGAAGTAAATGCAAGTTGTTTCAAGACCTAAGCCTATATTAGAGTCACTAAGCCTATGCCGTCTATCTATCCGGATAGACGGCGTACCGTGACAGTACCGAATGAACCGTAATAGATACGGTTGAAATTTTCTTTTTTTTTTAAATAATATTTTATGCAACCGTTTATGCTTTATCATAACCGCTCCCGTTTATTCTTTGTACCACAGCTACGAGAGAGACGTCGGGTCTTTTAAGAAAATTTGGATGCGCCTGGTGCGAGATTTTTTTTAAACATTCACGTGGGAGGTGGGATGTAATTGCCGAAATTCCTGATTTTTGACAATCAATAGACAGGATATTGCTATTATGATGTACCGAAGCGGCCCCGCGTCAGCAACTAAGTGGCATATTTTGTAAATTATTATCCTGTTTTTTAAACTCAGTTCAAGTGGAAGAAAACCATGTAGGTATACGTACCTATATAACAATGGAAGGCATAGTTTTGAAAGATTGACTAAAAAAGTTTTGCACACTTTGTTCAGAATTGAAAATCATTCTACCATCTAAGCGTAGGTACAATGCTGAATATTTCATAATGAATGAGAAATGTATAAAATAAAAATCTAATACATAACATTTGGTGTGATACCCCCCTTTACAAAAATCTTTCGTGGCGTAAAAAAATATTTAATTGCAGTTAAATTCCTCATAATGTTGGCTCTAATGAAATTTTCCGATATCTCTATTGCAATAAAAGAATTCTCCGGCAATTTCAAAAAATGTACTTCTCATATGTATTCTCAAATTATAAATGGCATCTACATTGCAGTTGCATATAATTAAAGACCGAAGCAATAAAACGTCCAATTTATAGATACCCAAAGCCATGAATAGAAGTACATTCGTGCACGAAAAAAATAATTTACACGACATAATATTGGGCGGATCATTCCGACATATTTGTATAATGGACCGCAACAAACGAATTCTAATATAGTACATAATTTACTTTGATTGTGTATTCTCTGACGGCGTGAAGGCACTGTGGGACTCACACGTTGATAATGGAAATGCTGATGTTTTAATATTCTTTCTTGCGTCCCTTTCTAGCCGTGCAAGCTGAGCGAGATGGGCATAGGGACCGAGTCCTTCTTTTATCTCTTCACGTTATGTCTTCATTCGTGACGGTCATCTGATTATGGTGAAGGAATTTGTAATACTTATTATAATGGTGAGTGGTGAATGGGAATATTTTATGGGATTATTGAATGCTTTTGCCACATTTATTTTACTCACCCATTTCAGTGATTAGAGCAGAGTTTCGGGTCCATACTCGTAAGTCTTAGAAGAGTAGGCGAATGCCCAGCTGTGGGATGGTATAGGGCTGGGGATAATGTCGCGCGCCCTATCCAGTAGGCTAGAAGCGGTGATAGCCTAGTGGTTAGGGCGTCAGCCTCCTAATCAGATGTCAGCGGTTCGAATCCGGGCATGCACCTCTAAGTTTTCGGAGTTATGTGCGTTTAAAAATAAAAATTAAAATATCACTTGCTTCAACGGTGAAGGAAAACATCGTGAGGAAACCTGCACGCCTGAGAGTTCTCCATAATGTTTTCAAAGGCGTGTGAAGTCTGCCAATCCGCACATGGCCAGCCTGGTGGACTATGGCCAAATCCTTCTCATATTGAGAGAAGACCCGTGCTCTGCAGTGAGCCGGTATTGGGTTGATCATGATGATGATAATGTCGCTAATGATAAAGGTATTACAATGGTAAGCTTGCACAGAATTACATAGTGTTGGTAGTCGGTACAACCCCTAAAAGGTGGATGCCTTTAAGGGAGACATTGAGACACATGGTTCAGCTGAGGAAAGAGCTGGCTTGACGATGATGGTGATGGATAAGCTTAATCAGCTACTTTAGAATTTTTGGATGGGCTTTGGAACTCTTTCTTCGTACTTTAAAACAAGTATGATATTTATCAAACATATCTAAATCACCTTTTTGTTTAAAACGCATTCAAAGTTATCCATCGCGATACACGAACAGATCGGTAGACAGACGGTTCCACAGATAAAAATATCAAACTATCTATCAAAATAACGCACTCTTTTCGCGACTAGACTTTAAGGTCATAAGCATAAAGGCAGATTTCCAAATATGTCTGACATAATAGTATGATCAAAGAGATTTGAAAACGAACTAGAATGTTTAAAATGCTGTTTATATTATATATATTAAACAAGTAGTATAACACGGTAAATGAGTTTCTAAATGATAACTGTATTGTTTGAAATTGATAGATCGATTTATATTTTATTTACGATAGCTTATTCAATTTTATCAATTTATGGAACTTGTATACAAAATTGAATCCTTGTTTAAATCTTTATTATATTTTATTTATTGGTCTAATAGCATTTATTTTAGTTTTAAATTGACTACGATATAGGATGTAATAGTTTATTTAATTATAGATTGTTTTCTTGCAAGTCCATCAGGCGGAATATGTTAGGCTACACTTTAATCTTACTAAGACCTTTATAAATCGAATCAAATCAAAAATAGTTTTATTCATGTGAACCTATTACAGGCATCTATGAATCGTTCATATATTATATTTTTAATTATTTTAATTTATGAAGTGATGGTGATAACCATACTCGCCAACAAAAAACTTAATGTAATAGGGTTCCAATCGAGGGTTCCAATGAATGTACGTACCTCCTACCTGCAATGAATTAAAATTTGAATTTTATACTTGGTGACTATTTGGCTGAAACTCTATGTATTGATCGCATAGTCGAATAGTCTTTGGAGTTCTATTCGCATAGTTGAGCAAACAATTTGTTTCTTTGGAAGTGAAAAAAACACCTTTCATAACCCTACCCAATACTATTTCATGCTATTAACAACAGCTTTACACAGCGTTCTCACCGCAAAATCCGTCGTATTTGTCGCCTAATTTGTAAAAATAGCTCCCATCCCTTGATACATTTACGAAAATGAGTAAGCGATTATGGAGCACGGCGGGCCCCAAAGATTAATTATTGTACATAAATTATTATTTTGTATATAGAGCCTTATTTCGATTCTTTAGGGTTCCGCGTTCCCAGAAATGGAGAACTGTTGCTTTGATTGGCACTTGACAGTCTGTTTATTTTTTTTATACACTAGTAGCCCTACGTAAGTTAGCCCTTGACTGTTGTCTCACCTGGTGGAAAGTGGTGATGTAGTCAGGATGGTAGCGGGCTAACCTGTTAGGGGTATGGTAAACCCACACTCCTAATTGGTTTTTTACGCGACATCGTGCCGGAACGCTAAATTGCTTGGCGACACGTCTTTGTCGTCAAGGTGGTAACTAGCCACGGCCGAAGCCACCCACCAGACAAAAATTAATAACATTAATAATGTTATTAATTTAATTTGTAATTGTTCTGTTAATGTCTAATATTAGATTTAATTTAATATTATTAAATAAAATCTACATATAAATTGTATACAAATAAAATAGAAAAAATAACTATATAGGTACTAGGAAATGTGTTTTCAAAACATAGATCGCCCACAAATGTAATTATCAATTAGATATGGGTATAGCCCTCAATACATTCACCCTATTGTCTGTTTGTATGGCTAGACTTAGCTTTTGGACATACTGGAAGGTTCGCAGTGGCACGAGTGCAGACAAACGAGTGAATTGAGATCGAATGTATCTGATGTACTTAACGAATGCCTAACTAAAAGATAAGATAAAAGATTTTTTATTAGGAAGAAATAATACAAGAAGCTTCATCATAATCCCATTGCCGGCTCACTACAGAGCACGGCTCTCCTCTCAATATGAGAAGGGTTTGGCCATAGTCCACCACGCTGGCTATGTGCGGATTGGCAGACTTCACACGCCTTTGAGAACATTATGGAGAACTCTCAGGCATGCAGGTTTCCTCACGAAATTTTTCTACGCCGTTGAAGCAAGTGATATTTTAATTACTTAAAAACGCACATAACTCTGAAAAGTTAGAGGTAGGAGGCAGATGTCCTAACCACTAGGCTATCACAGCTTCAACATATGAAAATGGTGATCCTGCAGAAGTATAAACTGTGTTGCAGTAATCAACGCCCCCCAAGATAAATACACATTTCCACTAAATAGTGTCTTCCTTGACATTGTAAGTTACTCGTTAAGGGAAGAACTGATAACGCTGCGTCAATAAACTATGGAAAGCCTAATAGTAAAAAGCCATTGTTCTCTTAAATTAATTTTGGATGATACGGAACCATATGTGCACAAGTACGGTTCAAGCTTAGTCGGATCTACTAGACTATGCCACGCAGACAGCCTCTCTACCTGGTGTGTGGGGGCTGTAATGATTTGTTGAATTAGTTGTTAACAAATTTTTCATAGTTCCCCGATATAAAAGCGTCGGGAGATGAGTTATAGCCGACATAATTACTTTTGGATTTGTCGGTCAAGATTTTGATTGAATCGACTTATTTATTTATTTTTAATAGCCTAATGGATTAATGTTGTTGGTTTGAGCATCCATTTTTTTATCTGTATCATTTCATGCTCCTGTTCAGTCTTTGTCACAGGACATTGCTCAGTGGAATAAAGTATGACTATGACTTTAAAGTCACGGAAAATTAATTTCTGACTTCTAAATTTATTATGCCAAAAACTAATAATATTTACGGTAAAAGACATAATAAATACGTGCTACCAAAAATCCGGGCATGTACCTCTAACTTTTCAGATTTATTTGCGTTTTCAAAAAAAATTTAAATATCATTTGCTTCAACGGTAAAGGAAAACATCGTGAGGAAACCTGCACGCCTGAAAGTTCTCCATAATGTTCTCAAAGGCGTGTGAAGTCTGCCAATCCACACATGGCCAGCGTGGTGGACTATGGCCAAACCCTTCTCATATTGAGAGGAAACCCGTGCTCTGTAGTGAGCCGGTAATGGGTTGTTCATGATGATGATGACCAAAAATCCTTTAGGATCTTCTGACCTCCTTGCAATGTACTAAAGATGGAAAACATAATATATTTATATATAAAAAGGTGTAAACGCCATTTCTAACCCCCAAAATCGCAAATAGCCGTGAATTGTGGATCAAGAATGTTACTTGTTTTATTTCTGTACTTTTGATTTTTACGAGTATTTTTTGGTTTGAATATGTTTATTTATGGTAATATACTATTAAGGTGAACACGCCGTCCTCCTCATAAATGCAATTTTTATGAAGGATGGTTAAATTAATAAATAAATGAGTTTCTCTTCTGTTGTAAAATGAGTTGTCTTATATATTGAACAATAAATAAAAAAATAACGAATATAATATATAGCGTAAAGAAATAAATGTGAATTTAAATAATCTATTTACTGCTAAAAATGTTTTTCTATCAATATTACGCCGAACGAATTACATATCGCAGCCCTTAGAAGATTGCAGACGTTGCACGCCAATCTAGCCAAACAAGAGTTGAGATCGCGATATATGTTTTATATATTAAAAAAGTATATTGTAACAATTTTTTTTTCTGATTTCGGAAAGAACACTAGGTTATTTAGAATATAAGATGTTTGTTTTTTTTTAATTCGTCCAACTGCTGTGCTCGTATTTAACGCGAAGTGACATCGGAATTTGTATTTTTGTGTAACAGATTAAACAAGGTATAATCCTTTGTTTTGCAAATATTGTTATAATTCTCCAAAGGTTTTTGCGTTATCGGTATCTTAGTACAAAACTGTTTCTAAGAATTACTATCAGTAAGTCATATGTTGGACAAAAATAAGCGAAATTCGGATATTCGTACCGGTAATCCGTATACAGTGGGCAGTTATGAACTGAAAAATGTCATGCGAAAAATATCCTTATGGTATATAATATTGAGTATGAAATTTGTTTGGAGACATTCGTTGTGTTGTTGTTGTACTTGAGCAAGTGCTAACGTGAAAATTGTTGGTTAAAAATTGTTAAGTACAAAGGACGGTAACCCACTCAATAAAACTTTATTACTTTTTAGCGGTGTGCGCCATAAAAAAATAACTGTAACCACCTACTGCTGCAATCTTTACTAATTGTGTGTAACTCTGAACACTGGGAAGTACATTTATGATGTTTTTAAGAAAGTGCATAGCTACCTTTAACTTTAAGATCATTATCGGTAAGCTAGGAACCTTGTTCTCGTACTTTTTACTGTGTACTCGTTTTGACGACTTCCGTGGGGCAGCGTGCGCGCTGTCTCATTATAAAGTTGGAGGTCTTGGGTTCGATCCCCGGCTCGAGCCTGGTCTGTTGGGAGGCTTTGTCCGTGACTAGTTACCACCCTTCCGATAACGACGTGTTGCCAAGCGATTAAGCGTTCCGGCACGATATCGCGTAGAAACCAATTAGGGGTGTGGGTTTACCATACAGGTTAGCCCGCTACCATCTTAGACTGCATCACCACTTACCATCAGGTGAGATTGCCGTCAATTGCTAACTTGTAATGAATAAAAAATAAAATATTTTTGTTGATGTTTTGCTCTTATACAAATAAGGCAAGCAAAGAAAATCCTTTACCTTTTCAAGCGGATTTTAATTTCTATGTAATTACTCTGATATTATTACATACCTCCTATTAAACTAATATTATTAAGTAGGAAAAAATAATGAGCTATTTACTGTAAGTGACGCGTTTTCTTAGCTGCTACTGTAATTTTATAATAACTGGTCGTCTTATGAAAGTCATCTTTGAAGTAATATAAATATCATGTCACAGCCTCTTCACTGGTTATATTTAGGGTTTATGTTTACCAACTAAAGGTATCCTAGTTTGAAAAGACATGTTTTATCAGTCTTTAGTTTCTCAAAGGCGTTCAACTAATTTGCTATTGTGTGATGATACAAAGACGCCGATGTTTCGATTTTGTGTAAACAATTATGCCGTCTTTTAACTTGAGTGCAAACAAGAGATTTCTTATCAGATAACACGCACGTTTCAATGGTACTCTTTTCCGGTTACTTTTGTTGTTAGTTGGGTGAAATTTTAAGGATACAAACCTGAGGATAACATTATGGAACTTTCGTGAATTTTGTCAATGGTTTACTATTGATTAGGTATAAATACTATGTACCCAACACGTGAATGCGGGATATGTTTCATTGTTAGTTTCTTTGGGATATACCTACTTAAATTTACTGAGAATTTTTATATTGTTAGTTTATTGAGCCACTTTTGATAACAGATAATTTGTAATATCCAGACTTGAATTATATATTTTTTCGATATATATAAGAAAGACAAAGACAAAGGCGTGTGAAGTCTGTCTGCCAATCTGCACATGGCCAACATGGTAGACTATGGCCAAACCCTTCTCATACTGAGAGGAGACCCGTGCTCTGTTGTGAGCCGGTAATGGGTTGATCATGAAATGTTCATACTAAATCATTCACTGAATCTAACACAAAAAATCTGCTAAATTTTTATTAATGATTATGTTATTCTGTCAAAATAAATTTCTAGTATTGTTAACATTTTTCAGATATATAAGTTGTGTTAACTCGTAAAAACAACACACTGAGCACACAAATATATTGGACACTAATAAAACCAGTGAACGCGTTTACAACCTCACAGAGTGTATACAAAATCCGGGGTGTCTTTATGACGTCACATTCCACACTTCTGGCTATCTGTTCATTATAACTCGAAGACTATATATAATTATAGTTATGTGTGGTTTAAGTGTTACAAAGCACCTACCCAACGGGAAAACCGCTGCGTTAAATCTGGTTTTATATGTACCTAGTTAGATATATCTCGCTGTGTAAGACAGGGGGAGCATTAAAAAAATATAATTAATTATGTCTATTTACTAACGTCACTTAGTAAAAATCTACACGATGATGTAGATATCTTAGACATCAAATTTCATCAACTTTAGAACTTTAATAAGTATCATCATCATCATGATCAACCCATTACCGGCTCACTACAGAGCACGGGTCTCCTCTCAATATGAGAAGGGTTTAGCCATAGTCAACCACGCTGGCCATCCATGTGCGGATTGGCAGACATCACACGCCTTTGAGAACATTATGGAGTACTCTCAGACGTGCAGGTTTCCTCACGATGTTTTCCTTCACCGTTGAAGCAAGTGATATATATTTTTTTTTAATAAGTATATCGGATAATTATATCATAAGTATTTATAAAATCTACATATGGTTCGAAGTTCCAGCTATCATAAGATATCATAGCTAGTAATTAATACCGCCAAGTAGTTTCAGTTTGAAGGCTAGCTAGGAAGCCGTTTACATACTCATGGAGGTAGTTTCATTTACATCGGTGGAAACTTGCAGACAGGGACCTGATGTTAAGTGATTACAGTCACCCAGGAACATATGAAGTATCACAGGAGCCACCGATACGCTACCGGCTGAACTAACCCAATCGTTTCCTTCACAGCATCCACCAGACCAGACTCGCGCCGGGAATTGAACCCGGGACATTCCACTTGCTGCGTCACGAAGGTCGTCAAACCAATGTTTGTACATAAACAAACTGTCATATCTGTTTTGACAGCGCACTTTCATTGTTGTCTGAACATGACATCTATTTAAAAAAAGTCTAGCTCGAAGAAAAGCTGATGACCACTGCTCACTAGAACGAACAAGAATTTTGAAGATGACGATCTAACCGAAATAATTTAAGAGCCATCTTTTATTAGTTCCATAAAAAAGTGAATAATTCAACTTGGCGTGTCAATTCATGAAGTGTACAGTGTGGTAGAAAAGTGTTAGAAATGAGATACCAAAGCATTACTAATGCAGTAATGTTTTCTTGGTATAATGTTTACCTGTATAGAAAATGATAAGATTGTAGACAGACCGATATACCAAACCACAGTTCGAAACATGTAACGTATCGTTACTGAAAAGTACATATAGCTACTCGTATTATAACGGTAGCGCTCGCTAAGAGGATTTAACCCATATGGGGGCAAAATAGGTGGTTAAAGTTGAAGGTTGAAGTTAGGAATACGAAATGACCATCTAACATCAGGAAAGATACGAGAAAAAAACCTAATTCTACTAAATGGAAATATATCCATATATATTCCATCCATCCATATTTCCATTTAATCTATATATATTTTTATTTTGAGGACAAATACACGCGACTAATTTTTATTTAAATTTTTTATTTATTGAGGTTCAAAATCAACGACACGGTATGTTATGCTTAGTCAAGGGTTTTACATAAAATAATAATTACCGTGGCCTCAACCACGTAAACCACAAACTAATGTGATTTATAGTGTGTTTATGCACTTTGCTACACTTATCAATGTTTTGTTTAGTATTTTTTTATGCCGTAACGGACATAATGTTTTTTTATCTTTATTTTTTTTTATGCAGAACCTAGAAAACGTAACAATGTGAAGCAAAAAATATTTTTTTTTATCATAGGTATGCATTTTTTGTACTCCATTCAAAACCGTTTGAAAATTTCCGAATGACTATACCCACGTTGCATGAAATACCGACTCATTATTACTAAAGTGGCGCCGGCTCCCACAGCAACATTTCGATACATTTCATCAATGGCAGCCATCTTGGTCCTTTTCCTTTTTTTTCTCATCCACCGAAAAGCCAAGATTCACACGCTCCGAAGTGAGACGATGTCGCTCTTTGTATTAAGGCATTTTAGTTAAACGTACCCTGTAATCAGTTATTATTGAATCTTCGATTGATGTTTTGATAACATTTCGGCGCTATTAACTATTGTCCGGTGGGGGTTGAGTGATCTTTATTATCAAACAATAAGGCAGTGATTAGCGATTTTTCAGTAGGTAATTGATTTAGTGAGATGAGAGTACGTAATATGTATCATAATATTTTTTTAGGTTATGCTTTTGCACAAAAGCTGTAATAGGTTAGGACGTCAGCCTAATCAGAGGTCGGAGGTTCGAACCCGGGCACGCACCTATAACTTTTCAAAGTTATGTTATATGCGTTTTTAAGCAATTAAAATATAAGTGATATTTTAATCTTCAATAGTGAAGGAAAACATCGTGAGGAAACCTGCACGCCTGAGAGTTCTTCATAATGTTCTCAAAGGCGTGTGAAGTCTGCCAATCGGCTCATAACCAACGTGGTGGACTATGGCCAAACCCCTCTCATATTGAGAGGAGACCCGTGCTCTGTAGTGAACCGAGAATGGGTTGATCATGATGATGATGATTGAATATACTTGTTATGAATGTATAAACTTGTAATTAAGTAAGGATTAATAGAGATGTGAACTTTTACATAGTTTAAGTTAAGTTGGCATTAAAAATGTTAAAGTAGATATTAGAATATAAAGAGAATTGGTTGATCATGATTATCGCATGCTTTTACCTCTTGCTATTTTGATTATGAACTTATTGTGAAAAAAACATATCCATTTTTATATAAAGTGTGCGGGTATGTCTATTTATTAGTATGTCATCTTAACTTTTTGAGTTCTTCATTTAATGAGTAAAACAGAATGCAGAAATCACATACACTACGGAAGCAGTTTTTATAATATAAAAAGTATGTTCCGTAAATCTCTGATTAGATGTCTAAAATATCGTAAATCTCTATAATAAAGGAAATAGCTCTACTATGATAGAAAATATGCTTTAATATGCTGGATATTATCTAGGAACATACCTACCAATTATTTGTGAAGCTAAAAACAGACAACCTTTCCTTGTATTAAAAATGTTGGGTGTCAATTAAAATGCTTTTATAGCCATTAATTATTTATAGTCTGTAAAATATTATCTCTCTAAAACAAAGTTATTGCGAACATTAAAACAGTTGTAGTATTTATCTTTTTACGTTCAATTTTGTATTTAAAGCCTACCTAATTCTGGTATGGTTAAGATAAAAAAGGAATTTATGCTAATTCTGTCTCTTATAGTTAACGGCCCCTGTTTAATGAAGTTACCCAATCGGAAATACCGCAAATGGCAATTTTGCGGTTGGGTAACATTGTTGAAAGGTTTAATACGTCAGCGCTTTGGTGTCAAATAAAAAAGATTAACTATCGTGACTCATTTGTCTACTTCGATGTGTGGCAAAATTCGGGTAACTTTAATACGTCACAAAATAATACATATTTTAGTTTAAACTTACATATAACTCACTTAGTATTGGAAGACACTGTGAACCAGGCGATGCAAAGGAGTTTCAGAGTTCACTAGGTTTCAGTGGGCATTCTGGTCGCCACTTTGTAAGCCGGCGAGTCCCACATACTCCGCCGGAAACGGCACAGTATGCGTGCGTCGCTACCGGATGGTATGAGTAATCGCAAATGTAAGCGAACTTACAGATAAAACCGGATTTTTTCACAGTTCTTCCACACACTCATCATCATATAAGCGAAGTGTCGGGAAATAGCTTATGTGTTTTATAAAGAATCGCGATGAGACTAATTCATATCCTCTATAATAAATTAGCATTATCCCTTATAGCCATAGGGCTATACACGTATTTTAGGAAATGTCGGGCATACGTGTTAATCGCATAGAAATCATTGAAACAAGACAAAACGAAATTAACCGTCTCTAAAATTGCTAGCAAATATACTTACTAGATATATATGAGTTTACGTAAATGACAACTCATAATAACAACATAGTACGTCACGTTATGTTCATAAACGTCAGGTTACACACTTGAAAGGTTCATACCACCGGAGGCTGGGTAGAGGTGTAACGGCAAGGGCATTATGTAGGGTAGCCAGAAAATTACGATTATATATTTGCATATTTTACGTTTTTTTAACACAACAAGTTAGCCCTTGTTTCTATCTCACCTGGTGATGATGCAGCCTAAGATGGTAGCGAGCTAACCTGTTAGAGGAATGGTCAACCCACACTCCTAATTGGTTTCTACGCGACATCGTGACGGAACGCTAAATCGCTTGGCGACAACGTTTTTGTCGGTAGGGTGGGAACTATAACCACGGCCGAAGCCTCCCACCAGACCAGACTCGAGCCGGGAATCGAACCCAGGACTTCCAACTTTATAATACGACAACGCACGCGCTACGCCACGGATTTCGTCGTTACTATATAACTATACTATATATTTGCATGTTTTACGTTCGTTAGTAAAAAAGTAAAAGTTAACTATAAAATATTCTTGTCTAAATATGTTTTGTTTAAATGATGTTTTCCTACACCGTTGAAGCTAGTGATATTTTAATTGCTTAAAACGCACATAACACCAAACCGAAGCCTGGAATCGAACCCCCGAGAGAGAGGTCAAAAACGTTTGATGGTTCCAAATAACTGCGTTCCTGCAAACAGGCATGTATGAAGCATTCATATTTCATTTAAATTGTAAAAGTGTTCTTCTAAAGAGGTGGCTTCGACTTTTATTTCAAAGGGGCGGAAGTCTCAGTCTACTGGTTATCATGGTAACTCTATCAAGGGGAGGGATGCGAGGCAACAATGAAGCAATTGATCCGTCAAGCCAGCGGCGGACCTCACGCTACGAGCTAACACGTTATTTCGCGTTGTTTCGTGGATGTAAGCAAGATGTTATGTTAAATTGTTTTTGCAAGAAAATGGGAGGTTGGACCTTTCTGCAGAAATATCTCATTATTATTATTTACTTTAATGTCTGTATTCCCCAGCTAATGCATTATAACTTTTTTGTATAACCGAACTAAAAACCACCACGGCGTGTCCCTCTCGTTGGTTTTGCTGAACGCCCAGGGTAATACATTATACCTATACATATATTTTTGTGTGTATCTCAGAAAATTACTTAATTTTACCAAGAAGCTGTTTAAAAAAAAAACTTACATCAAATATTTTTAATGGAATCGTTATATAAACGTGGTTTGTTTTGTCAGCAATGCTAGAGATGCTACGATGGAGATCCAAAAAATAAAAAATATATATATTATAGCCAAGTAATAAGGAAATGTTTTGAGTAGGTACTGCAATTTTTAATTTTAGCACTAATTGCGGTCAAACAACGCCTCTGTAGCAAAAAGTTAAGACGTACTAAAACATGGTAACATTAACCCTATTACTTTGAGGAGTATTGTTTTCACAAATATAAATATATTTAACGGGTTTCGCACAGAATGTACCTGGAAAAAAACTGAAAATTCGATAAGGATAAACTCTTCAACGGGACTCCGCTTAACCAATCTACCTACCTACCCGTATTTCTTTCTAATTTGTACTGAATATTTTTGCCATTACAATCATCATATCAACTTCTGTGCTACCTATGTCGACACAATAGGAAGTTTATTTCATTCTACAATTTATCGTAACTTAATAAGGAGCAACATTGTTAAACCAAACTTACCTATTTTCTTAAATTTACGATTCCAAACGTGGTGGACTAATAACGCTAGTAAAAGAACGACAGTAAAACATATTAATATAATTAAACACACGTCGGGATGCGCCACCTAAGTCGATTTATGCGGGTCGACTTTTATGTTCATTATCAGCATAAAATGTTGCCTCGGACACCTTTATTAGACAAACAGAGAAATATTTTGTCGATAAATTATAACATTATTTAGATTAGTGTTGAAGTGTTGTCTAGTTCGAGCGCCGAAGACCGCGCGTTTTGCAAAAAATATATAATTTACGTCGAGCGCGTTTGGTTAGATAATATATTCTCACTCTAACATGAAATGAAAAGTGATTATTGTTGCAGACCAAATATAGTTCTTAAGCATAACATCTTACCAACTTTCTCTTATTGTTATATCTGGTAGTAATATAGATAATGGATCTAAATATATATATATTTTTTTTTGTAACTGTATTATAAACACTTAAAAACTTTAAATAAACCTTAAATTGAACCTAAAACTAAAAATCTTAAAAAAAAACGAAAATTACGTATAACATACTATATAATAACTAAAATATATTATTAAAAGGAGTCCCTTTAGGCAAGGTTCCGAAGATACTGGCAGCGTTTCCCCTTTGGATTGTAAGACTAATAAAAAATATATATTGTACAGCAATGTTCTAGAAGTAATTATCCCTATTTTGCTTCCTTTCATTTGGTAGACAACGTACTTTCATCACTTCAGGACGAGGCTTTTTCTGGTAGTCTCTATACTCTCAGTTCAGAATCCTCCGCACCTTCGCCCATTTCTTCTACATATAACGCTATATCTTCTTCTTCTTCTTCTCACTCTTTCTCTGTTTCCGTCGCAGTTGCCGCATGTTCTGTCTTTAAAGCTCCTATGTAAGTTATGGCATGTTCTCGTCTAGAAGCTTACTTAGATATCTCCATTAATCTTTCAGATACAAGCTTTTCATTGTAGCCTGTATAATATACTCGATCGAAAATAAATATTGAAGACGATAGAATATTTTCTAAAATTTAAGAAAACAAGCTAGTTTAATTGTCTCCAGATTATGGTATCTTAGGGTACTCAATATCAGAGATGCTGGGGCAGAGACTTAAATAAGTTATCAGTAAAATTCGTTGCAAGGACGGATGGTCCTTCTTAAGACCTTGAACAGGCACTCTATATTTAACTATGATTGATGTTTAGGCAATTAGCGATGTCTATAAAACTGGTTTTTGTGATTTATATAGCAAAAAGTTGGACTAAATTAATCATATTTTCCTTCATAGATTAAGTAATACGTCAATTAGGGTTTATGCACACGGCGTATTTTCTACGAGATTCCTTTTGAATACCTGTATAATATCCTAATGATCCATATTCATCATGATCATCATGATCAACCCATTCTCGGCTCACTACAGAGCACAGGTCTCCTCTAAATATGGAAGGGTTTGGCCATAATCCACAACGCTGCCATGTGCGGATTGTATACATATATCGCCGACATGGCGCAGTGTGTGCATTGTAGGATTATTAATTGTGAGGTTCTGGGTTCGATTTCCCAAGCCTACGGCCAAGCGATGTATTGTACCGGTACGATGCCGAGTAGAAACTGATAAAAAGGACGGTCTCAGCTGGCAAAGCATGCTCATCAGCGATTGTAATCAGTTAACACCAGGTGACCCGCAAATTTTCCCGAAATGTAAATATAGAAAAATAACAAGCTGTTTTTTACTTCCTTCTAAGCTATGAAGAGGTAGGCAGTGGTCTGCATTACGAGGGTTCAAAAATACGCGATGCCATTCTGTCAAAAACTACCTACATCAGCGTCTAACGCAGTTACAGACACTTCTACTTTTTGTCCTTTTTGTACACAGACATCATCTCTCGTGTGGATTAAATAATTTCTCAATAGCATCCGACCGTAATCTTGTATCGTTTGACATAAGCGACAGTTTAGTGTGTCTCGCGCTGCAAAAAATCGATGAATCAATTAGTTGTTTTGTTGCTTGTGCGACTTTAGTGAGGACAGTAAGTGACTGTAGGTAGTTGTTAAATTTATTTATTTATTTATCAAAAGCATAATACATTTTATAAGTGTGAAGCCCTGTCTCCTGTGATAGTTTAAACTGTGTTACAGGAGACAGTGTCTTCCCTAAATCTATTGGTACAATAATATGCGATTGACAAAAATAACAAAATTTACACAGCCAAAATTAAACAAAGAAAAATAAGGTTAAATTAAACAATGATTTTCAGGGTACGTGTATATGTATGTGTGTATGTGTATATGTATGTGTGAATATGTTTTCTATTTTTAATTACTTAAGTTAGATATTCTGTTGAAATATTTTCTCTGTTCCTTCGTAATCTTTTTTTTTATCTAAGATGAACGCAGTTTAGGTATTAATTAAGTTTGCATTATATTTAAGGTTTATTTCTGATTTGGTTGCAGCGACCGCTCTCTGAATGGAATTGGATTAGTAGTTTTGGAAGGATCGTGGATTTAGCACTATATATTCACTGGAATAATTTTAACTCGATCAGCTTTTACCACTTGGTTAAGCGATAGCCTTTTGGTATGATGCTGAGTTGAAACCAATTAGGAGGATGGATTCAGCCGGAAACGCATCTAATCACAACATCAACGTCTGTCTGCTCGCTTGCTCGTGATCATCATCATGATCAACCCTCGGCTATCTACACAGCACGGGTTTCCAGTCAATATGAGAATGCCACCACGCTGGCCATATGCATACTTCACACGCCTTTAAGAACATTATGGAGAACTCTCAGTCATACAGGTTTCTTCACGATGTTTTCCTTCACCGTTGAAACAAGTGATATTTTAATTGCTAGAAAATGCCTGCGATGTATGAATAAAATTAATATATAAAATTAAACAGCTATTGTTAGCTGACGAATAGTTTTTTTTTCGGACTGTCTATTAGCTGTGCTAACCCTATTGGTTGCCACAGCGTAACCGGCTGTATGACGAATAGTCTACCATAGGAAACTGTATGCCAGCGTACATTTGAACCTGACTCCTCTAGAGCTACCATAAAGCAATCACTTAATGTCAGTTGACAAGTAAATATAATTAAAAAAAAAAGATAAAGTGAACGTCCCAAAGAAACAGCTCACACCAGCTATGTACAAAACTATAATTCACAATACCCCAGACCCGTCAGGACTTGTCAATTCTTACACCAATCGCCAGCAATTAAGCCCACTGAAATCGAGCCACTTTTTTTCGACCGAACACTTTTTGCGGCCCCCAATGAATGACTAAGCCGCAATATTAAAACGCTATTAGTATAGATGGACTCGCGGTATATCATTTTTGGGAGGTGATTTTATCGCTCCTAAATGCGGACAGGAATTTCGATGTCTCAATTTTTTTATGCGGTTTTTGCGCAGCCAAAAACAATGTTCGGGCTGCCATTAACAGGTCAGGCGGTTTCCTTGGGCTGCGTCCACAGTTCACACACACGATTAAGCCTGTTTGGACACTGTTAAAACCGGCCCGTAATAAAGCAACGTAGTGATTCAAAGCTTTTAAGCAATCTGTCCTGTGAGAGAGGCCGTCTTTACCCCAGCGGTAGGATGGTGATGGTGGAGTGGTGGTGACGATCATATATTTATTATTTAATTTAATAGGAAGTTAAGGGTATACAGAGAAATTGTTATTTTATAACTACTTTTTTATATTAAATAAGGACTTTCAACTACAGGCTAATGATAATAATCAAGTAATTGTAAGTTATGTACGAAATTTGTCACGAATAAATGATTTTCTTGCATCCTTTCAGAATAAGCATTTTCACTCGAACTTCGTTTTGCGAAACTCCCGAGTCTTTCTTTAACAACACTTTTAAAATAAGAATAAAACAAGAACACTTTTAACCATAAGTTGTCATCGTCTCAATCACAGTTTCTTTATCAACTGATAATCAGTACAACTTAGTGTTTTAAATAAAAATATTATTGACGCATGTTTTAGATCATACGATGAACATATTTGCTAAAAAAGTCATTTTGTTTAGACATTGAATTTATATTGCGTACTGAAACATATTTAAAAGTCATGGTTGCGTTAAAAATTATTTGACGAATGAAAAAACAATTCCAGTGACATTTTGTATTAGTATGAACAAGGCTTTAATACAAAATGGATTCGCCCGAGATGTCTGATGATTGTTTATGTGCGAATCGCTTCGGACGTCGGCCGCGGAATAGACCTCCCTGCTTTACTGGACGCCTGGTAGGTGGCTTGCGGTCTGTGGCAAATTTGTGGCATTGTTCAACTATATCTAGTAATTAACTTGAAGTTTCAGTCTGATCAGAATGTATGATGAATCACAACGGATTTCGGAAATCTATGTGATATACGTCACATTTATAGAATTCTCTGGCATCTTCTTAATACAAAAATAAAATCGAGATATGACTGTAATGCAATATGCAAAAATGAATTTAGATTAATAAAATATCGAGACCAAGGTTACAGGGGAGTGGGGTCATTTGAAATTTACCTGTATAAAAATATCTTTTTCATTTATTTTATAGCAAGACAACGTTGTAAAGATATGGGTACATTTTACAACGGATTGGACAAATGGGATTAATAATAAAAAATAATAAAAAAATACATTAAATTAAGGTATCACGTACATTTTTAGCTAAAATTGTGTACCTCACACGCTAACAAAATAGCATTATTAAATTAATATATCTACATGGTATAAAATAAATAGAGAATAGATAGAATACAATAAAAATAATAAAAACTAGATAGACTAGTTAAAAAAGACTTTTTGCGCGTTTTCTTTATTCATTATGTTAAACTAATTTTGATTGATTTAACTCTGACGTATTAATAACCAATTATCAGAAATGGGTCAATGATTTCGAAGACAAGGTCATACCGCTCTCACGTTAACACGAGTTCATAAATCTCATAAAGATATCCATAAATCGTTTAATTATATCATATTGGAGTAATATTTTAACCAGTTTGGAGTCTGGGCTACTTGATTGCTAAGCAACAGTCATTGAGACATGCTTATAAAAGATATGGCATCATATCAAAACGTACGACACGTTTTCATTACTGACAGCGTAAAAAGCATTTTTATGCATCACAATAGTGTGCAAGAAAATTATATTAAATGAAAAAAAAAAAACATAAAAATACGCCGATGAAATAGTTTCCAACAAAAAAAGAAGTAAAACCGTACCAACGATTTTTATTAGTAAATATACTTTGAGTATTGATTTACCTATATCTCTCTTCTGAGACTGTTTACTATATTGGTGTTTTATTTTTTTAATGTCTCTACTACATCTAAACGTAGCAAATGTTACCGTTCTAGTTACATACGAAATATTTTAAAACAATATAAAAACAGATTTCACGGTGGAGACATTTCGCCAAAGTAACGCAAAACCTGTAAACTGTTTTGACTTGTGTCACTTTTATTTTAAATGGGCGATATTACGCAATTTATATTTATTAAATACGCTTAAAGACCATTTTATAATAACTCAACCATTTTACGACTGCATGAATGCAGTATTAATATAATTATCATTATATAAGGGGCGGAAGGCTCCGACCCGTCCGCTCTGGGAGGCGACCACACGCCTTGGACGCACCTATCTGTAAACATAATAAAAACTTTATATTTACGTTCACTCCGAACAATAAAGATGCAAGTACTGTAAAAATATCCGCTGCCCGATTTTTCCATTTCCCCTCAGCTTTAAATGAACTTTATTTATCGAACGCTTGAGTCAACTTTTCAATACACATTCAAGCAGTACATAGGGTGTTTTATGCGATAGTTTGAGGAAGTTATTTGTAAAGTTGCGTATTGTCTTAGAAGGATATTTGCGTTTCGTTAGAGATAAGGTGAAGGCTGTGTTATGATTCATTTGACGGGTTTACTTATTTATTTTCATCAGTAGGCTGTTTGTTGTTTTTCTTGGTAGTTTGCGAGTTGGAGGGTGGTAATTAAGCTTGTTTATGTCGATGTGAACGAGGCAGATAGCGAATCGAAGGTGTTAAGTAAATAGCATACAGTTGTGAACATCCTGGTTATTATTCATTTTCTACCCACCGAGCAGGTCTCAACTAATATTACAAATTCAAGTTCAGTGAATTGTCCGCGGTCTCTTTATTTTTAATAAAGTTTCTTCCACTTAAATTGCAAAAAAAAAACTAAAAGTATTTCGCAATAAAATCTCAGATAACATATACGTTATTCGATGAATGATGAAGATAATTTGGTTGTCTTTAAGAGATCGCTATGTATTGACAAGGCCTTTTTTTTCATGCTGGGAAATGCTTTTACGCATCCCCTCCATAGGCGACGCAGGCAAGACTGCGCCGCTTCCGACGGGGTATGTGGGACTCCCCGGCGGCCAGGCTGGCGACCAGAATACCCACTAAAACCCAACGATGCTCCTTCGCGTCGCCTGGTGGCTGAGTCACGGGAACACTTGTGCACTCGACAGCGGCCCAGCCAGCCGCGTCCGCCGATGCAGACCCTCCACGGGGGGCCTATATTGACCCCCGAGCTCCGTCCAGTGCGCGCCAGGACCATTGGACGCGCCTCACGACCCGTATATATTGTAAGGCCGCCAAATTGTATATATTTTTTGATGTACAATAAAAGTGTATTTAATCATTCATAATTATCCATATTAATGGGCACATTTTTATTGTTAAAGTGCTATGTAGTTCTGAGTACATTGCCTTATGTATCAATATGTTTAGGTCGGCATACACAGTTCGCTGAACGAAGTAAAAGGTATAAAATTAGATATAAACTTAAAATCAGATACTATAATATATTCGCATAGTCACGTCTATAATGAATAAAAATTAAAGTTATTCAAAATGAAATTTTTTTTTTTGCAACTTTTTTGATTCATCAACAGTTCTAATTTTAAAGTTAAAACTGTTTGCAGGTAAGGTAATAGTCACTAACAAAAAAAATGTCTTACGATTTTTTAATTTAATGAAATGTATTTTTTTCAGTCCTGCTACGTGAATTTTAAAGACAATCTTACACAAAAAAAATTGAGGCTAAATTAAAAAAATAGGGAACAATATAAGAAATTTATTCACAGAAAATAAGTCCTATGTTGTAACCGTTAAGGTAGATTTTGCGATGATTCTAGAATTATAGAATAGAAGGAGCATCGTAATCGAAGTTCTTGAAGAGCCCAAATTTCATTGTTCTAACAATAGTGCACTTATTATGTAGGTCATATGTCTCAAATTCGTTTAGCAGGTAACGCATACATTTTATTTGTCTAAACTGAACAAAATAAATTCCCTAATTAGTAACACTTCTGTTTCAGTCAATGGGATGGAAATCAACCATTTGAAGTAGATCTTCCGGATAAAGGAATTTGAAACTTTATGCTATAGAAATAAGAGTTGCATAATTATTTGGTTTATAATGAATTTTAGGGCAATTTTGCAGCGGTCTTGAATTCCATGGGGATTTATTATGACGATATAGGTGCCTAACTTTGCATTGTGCCTCGACAATGAGTATTGTAAATTATTTAATTGTGCCTACTGTTTCCATATGATTTCTAAAGGCAATTTTAGTATATTGTACGCATAATTTACGACCCCATAAAGTGATGATTGGTCTTAATGGTTATTTTTAAAATGAAGAAATAATTATTAACTGTATCTCACTTCTGCGTTACAAAATAGATTTCGCGTTTGATAAAGATTGTGCGTATGCGCATGTGTATGAACAAAATCAACGGTTTCAGATTTGTGAGAAAAGACTAGGCTGCACGTCTTTATTTTTCAAAACAAGTTACAATAGAGCTTAAACATGCCACACTTTTCCAATGGGAGTTGGTGGGTCTAGCTAAAGTACGCAGTAATAATCACTGGGCAATGTTTTAAACTTACTGTTCAAGACAAACACTTAAAGGTAGGCTAAATTGAATCTTCATAATCAAGCACCAGTTATGTACCATAAGAAAATATACGATAATGGAACATCCTTCAAGTTCCTAGTTTCTTGCCCATATGGGTAGGTACTTCCCGAACAAGAGTATCTACACTAAAGTATAAGTAGACATAATTCTTCACGGAATGCGCTCAAAATGCTTCAGGCTGCATTATCACTTACCATTGGGTGAATGAGCTGCATAAAATTTTTGAAGACCACCGTGGCGCAGTGCGTGCGCTGTTGTATTATAAAGTCGGAGGTCCTGGGTTCGATTTCCAGCTAGTGTCTCGTCTGGTGAGAGGCTTCGGCCGTGGCTAGGTACCAAGCGACAAGGGAGCGTCGCTAAGCGATTTAACGTTCCGGCACGATGTCGCGTTGAAACCAATTAGGAGTGTGGGTTTACCATACCCCTAACAGGTTAGCCCGCTACCATCCTAGACTGCATCATCACTTACCACCAGGTGAGACAGCCGTGAAGGGCCATCTTTTAGTGTAAAAAAAGTGAAATAAACAGAAAAAAAATTAAAATATACAATCACTCGCCTCAATTACAAAATCCTAAACTGGAAGTTCAATAAAAAATCACTTTACCCACGCGTATAGGTGAACCCGGAAATGGCAGTTAGTTATGAGCGTGTAAATACTTTGACATCTGGAACTGAACCCCAATACACGGTTATTCAATTAGCATGACCTCACATGATGAACACATGCGCCACGTGCCACGTGTTTTTTGTACTTCACGTCTACACACTTGGGGAGTAGTGAATCGATCGAAAAAAATCGAACACCGGTCTTTCGCATATTTTAAATTATACGCATGCAAAAGTAAGTAAGTGTATATATAAGTAAAAATAATATATTAGTATGTTAAATATTTATTTATTTATGTAACTTTATTGCAAAAATAGGATGTAACATACATGAAAATAACAAAACAAACGACAGCATCTAGCGACCTTATCACTAATAGATCTCTTCCAGGTAACCATATTTTCTTCGGAGCCGATGAGTTAAAAGTTGCAAAAACTATATATACATACACACTAATTACTGCATTTATATAATATTTCTATAAATAAATATTTAGAAACGACGCTTCGATATTTATATTAATATTTCATGAGCCTTTTTATCAAACGATTTAACGGTTACGTCTTTTAATATAATTTATAGCTACATCATACCTATTGAATAAAAATCAAATCAAAATAGGTTTATTCATGTAAAGCTATTACAGGCATCTATGAAGCGTTCCTATACCCCAGACGCCCTAGACGTTTAATTTTCTTTTCAGGTCTAAAATCACTGATATTTAACTCCTTAAAGCTAATTTTTAGATTTTATTTGATTTAGAAGAGAAGTCAATATACAAGAGTTATTCTCAATCCGTAAAAAAACATTCACATTAGCTCACAACGTTAAAGGAGTGGTTATGAAAAGATATACCAGCTATTGGTCGTTCATTTTATAATAAGTTTTCCAACAAAAAAAAAATTAACAGTTGGTTAAAAATAAATATTTGTATTAGTCATATTACTTTATAAATAAATATTGTTTAATTCTAGAAAATCTATTTAAATTTTTTGACAGAATATCTGCACAGATTATATCAATTACCAAACTAGGCTAAAGAGCCCGCGAATTATCGATAAAGTATTTACCTAATTGCGGTAGGTACTGTTTACAACGAAGCGCGTTGATGTCTTTTCAAGGGAATGTCGCGACTACACAAGGCCATGTTTTCCGTTTTCATAACACACTCCGACGTAGTTAGTATTTAGACGTGAATTTACGGTTTTTTAAACACTACAAGTTAGCCCTTGACAACTATATCATCTGGTGGTAAGTGAAGATGCAGTCTAGGATGGAAGCGGGCTAACCTGTTAGAGGTATAGTAAACCCACATTCCTAACTGGTTTCTACGCGACATCGTGCGGGACGCTAAATCGCTTTGCGGTAGGGTGGCAACTAGCCACGGCAGAAGCCTCCCACCAGACCAGACAAGAGCCGGGAATTGAACCGAGGACCTCCAACTTTTTATGTTTACACCTTTATTGTACACCACAAGATAGAAAAAAAAACAGGAAAAAACACAAAACAGTATACTATATATATCGCTACATAGCGTTCTCGTCTAGTCAACCAAATCTACTAAAATATTATAGTATAAAATCAATGGTTCATAATGGCATTACTATAGCAGCTTTCGCCTCGCTTATGAAGTTTAATTTGTAATCAGCGTGTATTAAAGCAAATATATAGTTCACAATTGCTAAACTTTATTCACAGACTATTTGTATGTAAAAACTTATAATCTGCTAAACTTATTACTTATTTATTATAAAAAAAAAATCGTGACAAAATACTTGTACGAAAATACTAGTACATTGGATATTGGACAAGGATAAAGTGCAAGAAGTATTAGTAGGTGTATTCATCATTTATCTACTTATTATGAAATTGTAATAATAACTTTACCTTATATTTTTTACTTTTACCTATATTTTGCTGTTTTAAAACTAACTAGGTACTAAATATAAACTTTCTTTACTTATTTTTATTTATGACTTAATTTTAGTTTTAGTTAACTTTTTTTAACTTACATCAATGTAGCTTGTAGATTTTTAGAAATGGGCAGTCTGTGACAAATAGTTCTAGAGTCAAGTGTCATATTTGGTAAAAAAAAGCATAAAAGTATTAATTAAATATCTATTTTTGAAAGTTTTTTTATAGTGTGTTCCATACGACGCACGTGGTCGGCTTCGCTCGACAGGCTCCGCGAGCGCTGATTGGCCGCGCCCGCCCCTCCCACTGCGCGCGCGCATGACTCACGACGCCCCGCGCGCACGACACGCGCAGTCATCGTTGACACGTAAATCTGTACGCACACGACAGTTTTTCATATGAATTTTAATCAATTAGCAAATTATTAACAAGAAAAGAATAAATAAATTTTCGGGCTAAAAGTCGAAATACTTTATGAAATGGTCTATATTTACCTCTAGAATACGATTACTTTAGTTTTGTTCGAAATCTGATACAAATTTCAGTCACCTATCTAAGGAAATACCGTATCAGGGTTGTGGGTTCAAATCCCAAGCAAGCATTTCTATACTATGATTTTTTTTTATAAATACCTTAAGAGGTTTTACATATTATTACGGAGACATATCAATAATTATATAATATAAGTAGGTTTTATATGTATTCCAAGTAAGGTAAATAGAAATTTTAACATTTCTGTTAAGGCGTTCGGAGTTCCTATAAAATGAGGTTATATTATTATGACGAACTTTCCGGTAGGTTCTTTTCAGGTAGCTAGTTATTTCATCTTACCTAAATTTGGAAAATACCAGATTGAGTAGGTACCTATGCCAATCAGCGTATGGGATTTCCTTAGTTCTTTGCCGTAAAATTTAAAGGAAATATGACAATGAATATTTCATTTTTGCATAACCACTGGACATTCCCTCACCTCTGCAGTTCTCCGAATTCATTAGTTGAATAGGGCAATAAAAGACCTTCACCCTTTTCAAGGGAGCGTGTGCATAGTAGGAACAAAGCCAAAGACAAAGGTCATTTTTTATGATCTCGGTTACTTGTTAATTGTTCTATAACATCAGTAAACGCGGTAGAGTAAATAGTATTCAGTTAATGTTATCTATCTTCTAGTAACTGTATGCTGTCTGTTCTTAAAACAAACTAGCTATTGCGTTCAGATTTACTCACAAGTTATTTGGGTCGAAATGTGTATCTATTGTCTAGTATTAATTTGTATTCCTTTTTCCGTATTATTATATATTTTTGACTGATAAAAACTATTTTCGACCTACACAAGTTTCTTCGCCATCATTCTGTGGTAGATTTAAAAGAACTATACCAATTTTTAACTCCCAAGAAAGAGAGGTTTAACAAGTTTGAACGATTTGTCATTATATATGTATCTATGTCTGAATTTATAAGCACTTGACGTGCTGAAAAAGGTGTGCAGGTTTTACGTACGTGTTTATGCATGAAAATATCAAACCTTTTAAGTCACGAGGTCACGCTGCAAACGTATTAAAGAAGTTGGAATTAAACTGTAACAAAAGATATGCCCGAATTTGATGCGGTTATTTCCACTACACAGGTGATTGCAGTCCAACAGAGTTTGACAAAATCTGTCTGTCTCTGATGATGCTGTGATATATTAAAGTTAAAGGTGGTACTTTCGATTTCAAGCACGAGTTTGCTGAAGGCTTCATTCTACTGGTTTCACTCTACTCGCAAAGATATCCAAGCGATTTAGCGCTCCAGTATAATGCCAAGTCGAAACCGATTAGGATAGGGTAGCCGGGAACGTATAGGCGGCTCCTCTTATGTTATTGTTCATAAGCGACGCTAATAACTTGGCTTCAGGTGGTCTACTTGGTCACCTGGTTTTCCCACTATGCCAATATAAAGAAAACAGAATCCAACAAAAATAAATGGTGAAATAATCAATGTTCTCTATTCAGTTGGTGCCACCTGAGAGTTGTAAAACGAGAACTTGTTAATTACTTGCTTACATACACTTTTTTTTTTAATACACAACATGTAAAAGGCATCTGCCTTCGAGGCCTGATTAGCGATGTTGTGGTCTAAGATGGTAGCAGGTGAACCTGTTATGAGTATGGTAAACCCATACTCCTAATTAGTTTCTACAAGACATCGTGCCGAAAAACTAAATCGCTTTGCGACACTTTTTTGTCGGTAGGGTGGTAACTAGCCAGACCACACTCGAGACGGGAATCGAACCCAGGACCTTCAAGTATAAAATGCAACAGCGCACGCGCTGCGCCACGGAGGTCGTCAAAATTAATTTAATATAAATTTACTTATAAAATAATTGTCAAGGATTTATAAGTAGAAACAAAAGCATACAAATACGAAATATATAATCGGTAGGAAAATTGGACAGAAACTTAGAGAAATATAAAAGTATTCAGTAATCATAAAGCCTAATATCGTATGTCACTCTCTCCTTAACTATATCTTGGAAGAATCATTTTGATCTTTGCTCCGTTGCTGCGTGAAGGAAATAAAGATAAGCACACTTTTACATTTATAATACCTATAAGTGCGTTTCGCTGACATTTTATGAAAATCTAGCCATATATAAAATAAAAATTGTAGGTCATAGCAATAACTGAAAAGCCACTTTTAATCTCATAATCTGTATCTTAACCAGGTTTGCGTTAAAGCAAGAAAACAAATGAAAATGTTACTATCATAGATACTAAAGGTTAATCTATTAGTGAATGTGAACATAATGAGTTATTTTATCTCCTTCCCTTTCATATAACCCGACAGTCCGATAGTAGACAAGGGCCGCCTAACGCTTTTTTTTAAATCGCAATCAAATGGGCAGACAGGTCACCTGATGTTAAGTGATAACCGTCGCCTATAAACATCTGCTGCACCAGAGGATCCTCAAATGCGTTGCCGGCTGAACCTCCTAATCGGTTTTTACTTAGCATCTTACCGGAACGCTTTGCGAGTGGGGTGATAACTAGCCTCTGCCGAAGGCTCCTAATAGACAACTCGAAACGGGAATCGAACCCAACACCTAATATATTAAAACATGTCAGCGTCAACAGAGGTCGCAAAAGGTCGAAACCAAAAGTGTTATGGAAATAACCGCATCAAATTCGGGCCAGATCTTTTTAGTGTAAATAACTGGAAAAGTCGAGTCGGGCATCGAACATGGGACATATTTTTTTTGTATACACTACAAGTAAGCCCTTGATGGCTATCTCACCTGGTGGTAAGTGGTAAATCCACACTCGCACGATGTCGCGTAGAAACCGCTAATCGGTGCCGGAACGCTAAATCGCTTTGTCAGTAGGGTGGTAACTAGCCACGGCCGAAGCCTCCCACCAGACAAGACTCGAGCCGGGAATCGAACCCAGGACCTCCAACTTTATAATGCGACAGCGCACGCATTGCGCCACGGAGATCGTCCTAATATTTCATAGTACTGTAGTTTCGTGGTGTGGTGGTGGAAGGTCGAGCCCTATCCCCGATAATGCGTCAAACTAATCACAAAGCATTATCAAATTGCATAAAAAACTCGAGGCGTAACAGGTAAGGCCTCCCACCCACACCGACCCCGCCTCGACACTCATCGGGCACCGTCAGACCGTACCGCGCGCTGACCGATTGCGCTCATGTCGGGTCCGCCCATAATGAAGTGGCTGTGCTTATTTGTGCTGTTTCTGTGTTTGAGGTGCGAGGCGAACAAGCCGAGGCGAGGCCGAGGCAGCATGTGGTGGTGAGTACGCATACCTTCAAAACTAAACCGTAAATAAAACTCCACACTTACTATTTATTTATTTTTGAACACGTTACTTTTATATAAAAAAAAGTGTGCTAGTTGTGTAAAAGGAAATTATTTTTGTGCTAGTTTATTTATTTATTTGAAAGTAATCAACAGCGTTAAATCTCATTGCTATACAATTAAGAAAGTTATTAAATTAGGCCAAAGAGATTACACAATATATACAAAATATGTTCATTATTATATAGGTAATAAAATTAAAATGTAACTAAGTGAATTGTGTCAATTACACGGTAAACAACAAATTGACACGGTAAACAACAAATTGACGCGGTAAACAAAAACTAAACATTTAACAATAATATGATATAATATGAGTAAGTGGGTAACTGTTATTAGTCGAAAGCGACGTTCTAAAATTAGTGTGTGCTACTATATGTGTGTTTACAAAAGTTTTTATGTACATATGTATTTTGGGATACGAATTTTTATGTCATACGCAGCGTTTGTCGCGATTACGTAATGTCAGTTGATAATTAGGTTTTGGAGGAAAACTGTTTTGCGATGACATTGACAGATTTGTTTTTTTTAGTTAATATTAAAATTGACATTCACGATTCTAAACTTCTATCTATCTAACCAATACAAACAGAAGTGTCAGGTTTTCTAATATAAGAATGAGATAAGAGAAAAATAAAAACCTACCTACTTGCTGTTGTATCGAGCAAGTTCTATCCAAACAGTGGATATCACACTTATTAGGTATGTGTAAATAATAATTAAGATATGTAATTGGTTTTTGATACGATTATTGTTAGACTTAAGACTCCATGCAGTCTGTATCGAAGTATTGTAAATATTTGTATTTTTGAGTAGATTATTTTAAATGTTCAATTGCTACAAAAGGCACAGGTTATTTTTAAAATAATAATCATTACGTAATGTAGATCTTTGAATTCATATTGAATTAAACTTTTTTAAGTTAATATTTTTACGTAGATGTGCCGTAATATTATTTTAATTTGAATGTCCATGCTTCCATAAAAGTTACCTTATACGATTTATTTACGAAGGTATATAGATAAAAATGTAAATAAAGATAAACACTTGCTGATAATACGTATTCCCAAAGTCGGTATTTGTTAAATTCATATTTTTTTCTTATGAAATAAAAAACGAAAACATACGGGTATAACTCCTCATTAGCATTATTGATAGGCATAGTTTAGGCTATACATTGTTGAGACGCACCTCCAGTGCGAAAGAGAAAAGATGATTAGCATGCCATTAAAAAGCGCGTAAACACACGCGCGCGAGTTCGCTAATGGTGTAGTTAAAGTTAATGAACCCTAAAACCCGCGTCTTACATGCATTATTTGAATTATTGCCCTATAAAGGCGATGATGGTCAGGTATGTTGATTTAAAAATACTTTGCGCTGGAATAAGTGTGTACGTATAAGGCGTTAAATTAAAAAATGTATATAACGTATTTCATCAGTCGGTAATATGTAGGACAGGTCCATTGTATTATATATATCGATAATATATTTAAATGCGAACTATCAATGTTAGATTTTAACGCGTTCAAGTTAAACGTCATCAACAAATTTTGCACATATGAAATATCATGCGACTAAGAAATATTACTTATTATTCCGGGAAAAAATATTAAGATTCACAACACGGACAAAACCACGAGTGACATATAGTTTAATATAAATCTATGCAATGTTCCATAGTGAATGTATAGGACACACTAAAATAACAACTTACAATATAATAGGCCACAAAAATGAAAGCAAAATTTATGTCAGATATTTGGATGTGTCTTAGAAGAGTATTCCATCAATTGTTTAATAAGTACATCCAAAAAAATCAAAATATTTTATTTTTTATCCATCAATATCTGTATATTTTATAAACGTAATGTAATACATCTTGCCAATTTACCTAATTTGGCCAATTACTATAAAGTTAACTTATCTAGTAATGTGAAATACTCGGTCCATAGTTTTTCTTTAAACATAAACTGTTGTGTGACACAGTGCTAGTAGACACTTTATATTCCGTGTCTGCGTGACGGAAGGCAGTCAAATCTGTATTTGCACACACTATCGCTCGGCTCCTGGTATGCGACAACCCTAATCCCTCTTTCATAGACCTTCGCATCCAGTAGAACAAAATATAACATTTAAACAGTAATACATAATAATAAGGAAGCTGTGATAGCCTAGGTTAGGACGTCCGCCTGCAAATCAGAGGTCGGGGGTTCGAACCCGAGCACGCACCTCTAACTTTTCGGAGTTATGTGCGTTTTAAGCAATTAAAATATCACTTGCTTCAACGGTGAAGGAAAACATCGTGAGGAAACCCGCATACCTGAGAGTTCTTCATAAAGTTCTCAAAGGCGTGTGAAGTCTGCCAATCCGCACATGGCCAGCGTGATGACTATGGCCAAAGCCTTCTCATATTGAGACCCGTGCTCTGTAGTGAGACGGCAATGGGTTCATCATGATGATGATGATTTCTTCTTTATATAACCCCTGAATGTATGCATTACGTATCTACATATACAAAGAAAATATATATTTAAACACACTAAATGTAAATTAATATATAAAGATAAATAAACACTCCATAATCTGTAATTTATGTTAAAATAAATTTATTTAATTCCATTGTCGCTTTTATTGCTGCGGTTTACTAAGGGATTGGTTTTTAATTATCAGAAAGTTTTATGTCCATATAAAAATGCTGGAAATTTCACATATTAATCTGTCAGCTCTAAATTTTGCAAAATATCTTTAGTTGGGTATATATGTTTTCCTTATATAAATGTAAGAAGTGTTTTATTCTTTTTGTACTTGTTTGTAATCTTAGTGCATAAAGAATTTGGGTTTATTTATAATATAACAAACCCGCTTTTTATACGTATAAATGAACTTAATTGAAATTTTTAGTTTACCGCCGGAAAGCTTAGCGATTTGTATTTAATTTCGTTTTAGGTTATTTTTCAGTTTGAGTTTTAGTTTAAGTGAAATATTGTGTAATCATTATTTGGATATTATAACGACATTATTTAAAGCACATTTAATATTTACTAAATCTCCATATATTAAATATTTAAGATAAGAATCGTACCCGTCGGAGGTCCATGATCAATCATCAAAATCCAGGCATTAAGCTAAGCTTTAATAATGATTAATTACTAAAATGTTGTATATTATATGAATATATAGAATATATAGAATATAATTATATATATACTTTAATATCTACTTTAACATTTTTAATGCCAACTTAACTTAAACTATATAAAAGTTCACAACTCCATTAATCCTAACTTTAATAATTACAAGTTTATACATTCATAATTAGTATATGCTATCATCACCATGAACCCATTCTCGGCTCACCACAGAGCACGGATCTCCTCTCAATATGAGAAGGGTTTTGGCCATAATCCACCACGCTGGCCTTGTGCGGATTGGCAGACTTCACACGCCTTTGAAAACGTTATGGAGAACTCTCGGGTGTGCAGGTTTCCTCACGATGTTTTCCTTCACCGTTGAAGCAAGTGATATTTTAATTGCTTAAAAACGCACATCACTCCCAAAAGCTATAGGTGCGTGCCCGGGTTCGAACCTCTGATTAGGAGGCTGACGTCTTAACCATTAGGCTATCACAGCTATAGTATATTATATAAATAGCCTAAAAAATATTATTATGCATAACTAACTGATACCTCTGATAAACGGGAATTGAATGTTTTATGAGCGAACAAGTAAACTGCCGTAAATTTTGGTAAGATTATTTTCCCATTAACTGTGACTGATTGACCAGCGTTGGCGAATCAATAACTATTGAAAACTATGGAACCGCGACTGACGCGTGCGACTCATGTCTCCTTACAAGTCCAGTTGAGTATTGTCGCGACAGTCGCGAAGCGGCGGCCGCGACCTACGGAACTTCGACGTAGACGTGAGGCAAAGCAAATTGCCCGTCGGGTTTTAACGATTATATTATGAACGTTGCCTGTTCTAAAAAGTTTTTACTACCACTAAATAACTTATCAGCCACTATCGGGCAGAGATAATGCGGCGCGTGCGCATTGCGTTGAATAAATATATCCCGGTTGTTTGTTTAATCAACTAATTACGATATAAACATTACATATTCCTCATCATCAACATCATCATCATCAGCTTATTAAGTTCTCGATTTTCGTTAACTTTAATAAGATATGGATAGAACTAGGTTAAACACCATGCTACACCAATGAGAGTAGGCGGACTTCAACTTTATATTATTATCAGTTAATGGTTGTGATATTAACTTGCACATGTTCGGCATATTATGGCACGCTCCGAGGCATCATCATCATCATGATCAACCCATTATCTACACTACAGAGCACGGGTCTACTTTCGTGATCATGCAGTCTAAGATGGTAGCGGGCTAACCTTTTGTGAATATAGTAACCTAACCGCTAAACGTCTTTGTCGGTAACTGCGATTGTCGGGTGGTAACGAGCGACGGCCGAAACCTCCCACCAGACTAGACTCGAGACAGGAATCGAACCCAGGACCTCCAACTTTATAATACAACAGCGCGCGCGCTGCTCCACGGAGGTCTCCTCTCAATACGAGAAGTTTTAATTTGGGGAGTGTAGTTATCACCACTCACGAATAAAAATAATGGATAATGTGATATGAACGATTCATAGATGCCTGTAATAGGTTTACATGAAGAAAGATATTTTGATTTGATTTTATATTACTTAACAGAGAATTTCAAAATACTCTAAGTGTTCTAGTAATCCATAAAAAGACACTTTAAAAAAAACAGTATATAAATAGCAAAACCAAGGTAACATCTCTATTAAACGACGAAATTACCTCAGAGATGGAACACCACGATCAAACAACGGTGAAAAAAAAAATTCGCTACACCTCGACTAATTGGTATTCATGACACGTTCACCATATTACATTACGTTGGAAATCGCGTGCCGGCGTCATGATACCGCTGATAATGTCTAGCCATTCTTAAAAGACCTCTTCTGTAAAGCTGAGTTATGGGGGGGACTAAACATTCATTATCGAAGCGGTGGTAGCTCAGTGGTTAAGACCTCCCTTGCGGGGGAACCGGGTTCGACGCAAGCAACGCTTTTGTTATGTGTTACGTTTTAAAGTTAGCTATTCAATATGACTGGCAAGCAAGGAAATCTACGTGCGTGAGATTTCTATCCACACTTGGCCAGCGTGGTGGATTATGGACCAGAACGGTCTCATTCAAGTGAGAAAGTATAATATTGAAAAGTTAATAACGCATCCAAATAGTTATGCTGGAGAGGATATCAACATGCCCGAGATTAGTCAGCATGTCAGAACTGTGACCAGAACCGTCCTGTTAAGAGTATGGGTCCTGTCATGATGATGATAGCATATACTCTTTACAGGTTACCCGTTACCAACTTGACTGCATTCCGGCACGAGGTCACGTAGAAACCAATTAGGAGTAAGGGCTAACAGGTTCGCCCGCTACCATCTTAGACTGCATCATCACTTACCATCAGGTGAGATTGCAGTCAAGTGCTAACTTGTATTTAATAAAAAAAAAAGATCCTAAAGCAAAATACGATAGAAGTCGCTGGCAAAACTTAAGTTGTATCACCTCAAAAGATTTTATATGAAATGTTTGCGGCTCACGATACACCGGTCGAACAGATGCGATATTTTTTGACGCCTTGTACGACGACAAATTAAATATTAAACCCCTTATTTGTATGCAGAATGTGCAAGACGTATCACGAAACCACCTACGCTTAAATGGAAGCCAAAGGATTTGATATACATCATTACACACTCGGTTATAGACGAACTATATATAACTATGTCTCCATGTATGTACAAGATTAACTAGTTCATCTCGACCGTGATTTGTTTTATCATCTCCAGTCAACACATGGACCAAAGATATTGATGAGAAAATCAATTTAAAAAACACTAAATATAAAAAAACGGTCGAATGCCGAGGTAAATTGCGTCGTTTTTGAACTTGATCATTTCTCGTATATACGCAATTCAATTTCGGATAGCAAACTGTTTTGGAATGAAAAATCGACTGCACATAAAGATTTAGATTTAAAGATTTAAAAATATTTATTTCACCAAAAACACAGTTACAGTTTTACGTATTCCGATGGTACCCACACTAGGTAATCCTGTCTCGTGGGTGCCTTATATCGCTTTAACAGTTAAATGATACAATACAGACGCTAACTTTATGTTGCATGCATATATATATATCTCAGTAAGATGTATAAAAGAGAACGCCCTTATGTTAAATGCAAGAAAAGCTCCTCCGTTTTCTTGTAGTTTAAGGAAGCGAGCCATTTTAAGGGTAAATCAATTTTGGGAAATGAAAAATCTTTTGTAAGGATAATACAAACTAAATAAAACTATGCAAAGCGTGTAGTTGGGTATAACAACATGAGTTTCTATCTACTTTTTCTGCCACTTTCCATAATACCCGACAGATGTTAAATACAGGTCCTCGTGTTGTAGTCGAACATCGGGACTGATGGACTAACCATCTAAACGAGTTAACGGAATCAACCCAAAACATTTCCCAAGACACCAGTAGTTAAAATGCTTAGATACACGTTCACACACAATCACGACATGACTCTTTAAGTAAATTATCAAATAAAAGTAGGTATAATTGTTTATTCATTAGTAATGGTTAATTAGTATTTCCTATATCGTTTGCAAATGCCAATTAAAAGTTAAAAGGCACCGAAACCCTCATTAAACGTGAGAAACTTAATTACTCGGAAGGTATTTAGGTGTGAGACCGATTGATCTGAGACTGTAATGTAAACTAAAAGCGTTTTCAATGGATGAGTATCAAATCCTTGTTTATAATTCAAATTCAAATTCAAAATAATCTTTATTCAAATAGTCCTTTAAAAGGGGCTTTTGACGCGTCAATAATTTACATAGTAGTGATTTGATGGTGATAACTAGATTCGTAAACTTAAAACTAAAGCTATGAGGGTTCCAAACGCGCCCCGGTCTAAGAAGAAGCCCACAACAAACATAGCCAGGTAATTTTATTTTTGTTATCACCATCTCACATGCTACTTAAAATTATATTAAGAGCTATCTTATTAGAGCAATATTTCACACCCATGCTTGTTTATTATTTACGTAATCCTTTACACTATAGTAGAACTTTTCTACAAGCTTACGGTTTATATAAACTTTGAACTTATCGAGAGACATCCCAGAAAATTGCCACAGTAATACGTTACTGGGATGGACACTATGAACTACCGCACTACTTAAAAGGAAAACCTAAGTGGATATCTTAATTTTGGAATACTTCTTGTATAAGAAAGCGTGTTCTAAATCTTTGAATGTCAGTTTTAAGTTAACGAATCTCCCGTACGTTATAAAAGTGTGGTAGATATGGTAGTTGGGTTATGCATTAAAACTCATGTTATTGATCAAAAGTGGGACGCTTTGGTAAGCGGCTTGCGGTAAAGCCACACCGCTATGTAACTTTGCGTTCCGGTGCATTTACTATTTCTATTATCCATCCCGATGGCCGAACGAATATCTGGTCTCTAGTAAAAGATTTAATTATTCAATGCGTAAATCTTTTCAATTCTTCCTTCTTACTGGTGTCCTTTTTACTGTTGCTTTGTTTTACTGTCATTTCGTAGTTAGTTCTATCTGGGCCCCTGTCATGATGTGATGAAACCATTTGAACCAGTGAAGTGGATTAAATACTCCTCGAATTTTAATGCACTTCATTATTATTAAAATATGATTAAACAGTAATCTGATTATAATAAGTACATTGTACAAAACCTTTCGTAGGGTCAGCACGAGATAGACACAGGTTAAATTTGATTTCTGCCTTAATTACAATCATTGAATTCATGAAGTGGGTACGTTTAAAAGCCAAATAGCTACCTCTGGTTTCATTATCGGTTTCCGAGACCAATCTCTAGAAAAAAATCCATCATCATGATCAACCCATTACTAGCTCACTACAAAGCACGGGTCTCATCTCAATATGAGAAGGGTTTGGCCAATGTCCATCACGCTGGCCATGTGCGGATTGGCAGACTTCACACGCCTTTGAGAACATTATGGAGAACTCTCAGGCGTGCAGGTTTCCTCACGATGTTTTCCTTCACAGGAGTTAGGAGGCTGACGCCCTAACCACTGGGCTATCACCGCATCGTATCTATTTATCTAAAAAAAAAACTATATGGACATGATGGACAAAAATATGCCTTTTTCTATCAATATATTGTGCTATACAAATTCAAGTTTACGCTGTCGTGCGTGCGTGAAACGCTTACACTGTAGGTAGATACAGTGAAGTGTACATGCTCGTGTAAACGTGGCCGAATAGCAACTCGGAGTAGAGAAAGACAATATTTGTTATTTTGACACATTCACACAGCCTTTATCGTTGTCCAAACATAACGCTTGCTCGTGAAAGCTATTCATTATTTTCCCCTCGTGTCTCATATTTGGTTTCCTACAGTGACAAGTGTAGGAACTTAGCGGATGGACAAACATGGACGTCCTATTGTTTCAAATATTATTGATAATTACATCAGGTTCGAATGAATACTTTAAAGAACTATAAGTATTCATTCAAACCTTTAGGAATCGTATTACAAAACTGTAAAATTTTTGCTAGTACATTTGTATCTAAAAATTTGTTCTTCTTAATCGTGCAAGCTTGGCATATTATCAGAAGTCGAACGTTCTAGTTTTTGGTGGTTAAGGGTGGTTCACGGTTTTGCTGGAGGATTTTATCACAATTGTTGCTGACAACAATTGAAGGCATCTTTCTGTCGACTACATGAAAACCCTCTCGGATATCCTTTATTCTGGTCTTTTGCGACCGATTGCTTTATTTAACCTTAAATCCAATTTTAGTTTTAGGAGATGTGGGCAAAAACTCGTGTAGTTTTAAACTGACCTGTACAGTCCAAACAATGTTGAGCAATTTTTCAATGAATTTGTACAAACTTAGTACACGAAAAGAAATTAATAAATACAATAAAATTGGTTTACATTGATTAGAATGACCGACAGCAATATTTGATATCCAACACCTATCGTTATCGGAGTCTAATAATAACATTAAAATTACCTTCGTCAACGTCGTCCGCTCTCGAGGTATGTTAACTCCAAACATATCATAGTCTTAAGAGCACGACCGTCCATACGTCCTCGTGGATTCCCGAAGGAAATGTGAATTTCCGACGAACTTGCTCATATTTACATAACACTTGACTACAAAGAAAGGTAAATAGAGCAGTAATACGATTTCCAGCGCGCACAGCATCATTTTTTATGGATACTCCCTTCATTACGTGATATATTCCGTCTAAGACAGTGTTGTAAATGCCACGAAATGTCCATCTCCTGTTGTGTGACAAAGGATGGGAATTTGGAATCATTCAAGGAGCAATGTACGCGGTTTTCGTAGATTTTAGAGCATTCGTTTGCCGCGGGTATGCACACATTAGGTGAGCCGGAGCCGAGTTCCGAGGCTGAGTCAATAGGACGAGATGTCGATCGCTCTTCATGTGTTTACTCACTCAGCCCTTGAGGATTAATGCGCGACGCAAATATTTATCTAAACGTCTGCGGATTGACAGTTCGGACGTCAATTGTTTGTTGTCTTTACCTTCCCAAATGAGCATTTCATTTCGAGTTGCACCCATTGCCTTAAGTGGCGTTCGGGATTGTTTGCTTTATTTTTTACCAAGTTCTCAGGGTTCCTTCGGTGATGTTTGGCATTGTCTTTCGCGACGGTGACAAAAGTAAATTTAAAATACGTAGACACTGAAAGGCACTTCTTATCTGGCTTATTGTTTGGTTACCGTGTGCTGTTACTATATTTGACACCTTTGCATTTAACAGCAGTTATTAGGATTTTTTACGCGTGTCCATGTGATACGGAAGTATAAAGAGTTGCGCTTATGATTTTGACGACCCTCTATTGCGCAGCGTGTACGCTTTCGTGTTTAAAAATGGGATGTCTTGGTTCGACCTGGTGTGTTTCTGGTCTAGTGGAAGGCGATTTAGTGTTCCGATATTATGCTGAGTAGAAACCGATAAAGACAGGTTGAGTCGGGAACGTTCATGGGTGGGTGACGGTAATCACTTATCATCAGCTGAACTGTCACTTTGTTTGCCCTTAATGTAAATATAAAAGGTACTTAATGTAACATATTTAAAATTATTTCATTTTATATTGTTACAGGGGCATTGCAAAAGCAGGCGAACCAAACAACCTCTCACCCTTATCTCCAGGAGTTCTTTACATGGATCCAGCTGTCCACGCAACATTAAGAAGGAAGCAAAGAAGATTAGCGAGAGAGAATCCTGGAGTTCTCGCAGCCGTATCCAAGGGAGCCAGCATGGCTGTAGCCGAATGCCAGCACCAGTTCAAGTACAGGAGATGGAATTGTTCTACAAGAAATTTTTTAAGAGGGAAAAATCTCTTTGGCAAAATTGTTGACAGAGGTGAGTTTTTGTATATTGTATTTGTAACCGTGATAGCAAAAACAATATGTTAAAATAACAATGAAAATCTATTTATAAAGAAAACTGTTCTTAAATAACAGGTGCTAGTGACATCTTAATTAAAAGCACACTATAAAAATATTATAATGCTATATGAAGATAACACAAGAATAGAGATTGTTTATCTCAACGACATAAAAAATGAAGAAAAACCAACTTTTAATGATGTAGTCAAAAGAATTCCAGTATAAGATGTTTTTAATTTGATAATAACGTATATCGAATATTGCGTGTTGCCTTTACCTACTGCAGAGCGTATGGCCTCAATAAACATAAAATTTTAGTTTTATAAATTGTTTATTATGGATTTAATTAAGAATAAATTTTGATAAAGACTGACAAGTTAATGCCTGAGCCACGATTATCCTTTTGGTAATGCGAAATAAAAAAAAAGAAGAAACAAGCAGCTTATTACTTATTATAGCGAATGAAAGAACACGCGTCATTCGTTTGTCTCAATTTTGTCCCAAACAAAAAGGACAAAACGCCAAAGCGAACTTTAGAAGATAATCACTAAATACCCATCGAGAATACCACGGACGCAGATTAAATGCATTGAGTCTTTTAAGCGCATTTAAAAAAACACGATCGAAATTTTCCTTTCAATATGAAATTTTTTAAAAGATACAAAAAGATTTGTTTTTTTTTTTTGTAACTACAGCCTACAAGTCCCTAATCCGAGTTAACAAAGAGTGGCTACAAATTAAGTGATATCTTTGGTTGGCAACCCTTTTAAGAGATGTTATCTCGTTCAGCGGTAGGGTAGCGCGCCAGGGGCACATATAAAGGGCTCATCAAGATAAAACATCCTGGATCAATTACATGCGACCGAGTGACGTTCCAAATCCCGTTTGTCGATGGCCCTTTTATTTATTCCATTATGGATTCATTCCGAATGCCTCACGATAAACGATTTATTTTCCATCTGTGTCTCATATCGATTGGATATTTTGATTTTGGAATTGAAACTTTTGAATGCCGACTTAATTTCGCCCCGATGCTTCATAATGGTAAAGGTAAACAATGTTGCATTTTTAAAAATACCCGCACACAATAACATTAGTATCGATTCCATTCGGTTGACGTGAATGAAGTTGATATTATCGACAGCATTAGTTAGATAGGAATCAACAAATACGTAACTACGACTAAAAGCCCCGTTGTAGAGAAAGTATGGTGCAGCGTGTAGTTGGCCAATATGATGTAGTGGTAGTACCAGTATGTAAGCTATAATAAAGAGGCGAGATTAAATTTATAAAAGGTGCACTTACGAAAATTAAAATGTTATAACAAGACTGGATTCGGTCCGGTCTTGACACTGTGGAAGTGTTGAGGGCTCTATTCGGAGAGTGGCAAGGTCGATAGTAAAATGCACTCGAGTTTTACGGGTGAACAAATTAATTTTGTACCTCAAATCAGGGCTGCCCTATCTCCAGTGTCCGATTTCGATGCTTTGTGCGCGATATGCCTTATTATGAGCCTGCGAACTGCGAACATCTGGTCCGTACTTCACATTATTCGCTATTAGCAAAAAAGAGGTCGCATTGTAAATCAAAAGTATCCCGATGTTTTTTTATTGTACTCACCAAAACAAATATGCGATTCGATGCACGCGCAACTTTGGATCGAAATAGAAACAGCTTTCCCCCAGGTTCGGGGGGGTTATCGTTGAAATTAAAAGCTTTCGTGTGGATATCTTGGCCTAATTCGATCTCATAAATACGACGATATCTGGAGACGGTGGTACCTACGTGCCGTGCGCCACGGTTATTGACCCCCCCGACTCTTGCGTTAATGAAAAACGCAAACGCTCTCCGTAAATTATGTCTCTATTAACTTGCACTTCTCCGGCGCAGTCACAATTGAAGCTCACTTAAAAGGTTCAACTTACAATATTTGGAGGGGGCCAAAAGCTTTCTTTATTCATTTATTTATTTATTTGGGTTTACAAACAAAGCCACAGTATAATATATAACAATCAAACTTACACTTAATGTAAGTTATCGTGGCGTCAACCACGTACAACTTTCTTATTGTTTTTAACGAATTAAAATTCTAGTTTTATTTTATAGTGACTTTGATAGTTAGAATTGAAAAGCATTTTGACTCCTCTATTTGACGCCTATTTTATCATAAAGAATAAATTTTTCATCAATAACGTTACTCAAAAAACGACATAAACAAATCTAAAGTGTGTTTTATATTTTTTTTATCCACTACAAGTTGGCCTTTGACGGCAACCTCACCTGATGGTAAGTGATGATTTAGTCTAAGATGGTAGGCTAACCTGTTAGGGGTATGGTAAACCCATACTCCTAATTGGTTTCTACACGACATCATGTGGGAACGCTAAATCGCTTGGCGACACGTCTTTGCCGGTAGGGTGGTAACTAGCTACGGCCGAAGCCTCCCACCAGACCAGACTCGAGCCAGGAATCGTGTCCAGGACCTCAGAATTTATAATGTGACAGGGCGCGCGCTGCGCCACGGAGATCGTCAAAATATGTGCCATAGTATATTCTAAGGCACATATTATTACATACTTATCCCATTAGTTAATAAAGATAAATTCTCACACAAAAATTTGAAACCTGTCTTAATTTAGCAAAATCATTAGTTATATCATAAATTAGCACGATTTTCAAACAATCGGGTCGACGGGCGAGGTCGAGCGAAGGTTGTTGATCCAAATTAAGGATATTTTGTTAAGTTACAAATGGTCGTAACATAAGGTGCAGATCGTTGTAATATTTTCATTAATCTGCGAAACTGGTAACAAATAGCAATCCGATTTAAATGTTTACACAACATTAAGTTTTGTCTTATAAAAATATCCGGTTTCGATCGTCACCGGGCGGGCAAGCTTAGACAAGTCGACCACTTGAATGGACCTGTTCATTCACTAAATCAAAGACCATCGTTTTAGAGCCAAGCGATTAGCTCCGTATTATTTATGTAAGTAGAATAATGTAAATTGCTGAGACAGAACCAATTAAGGCGATAAAGTTCATTAATGCGAGGCCAGCAATTACTCAGGTGCTCTTTTTTGTCCAGCCCCACACGAGAACGCGAGCGGGGCAATAAAATAATTACACTGACAATCGTGAACAGAAACGCCTAGGGCTAATATAAATATTGATCTCCGTCTCAACACAAACTATCGCGAGCGTGTAACATTTTTCTAAATTAAAAGCCAGATATAGCACGGACCACCGCGCCTTCGTAATAATTTCGCTTGATAACAAAAAGAGCGAAACCGTACGCTCGTACATAATTTATGTTATATGCGTGTGCATTTAGAGCATATTACTTTATTAAGGGCGAGCAGGGCGGGCGAATCACGGGCCCTATATTACAGGCCGGCCGCAAATATCTGCCGATAAACTTTTTTAATACATCGCAATTACGTTCATTTGAGGAGCGCATAAAAACGGACAAGCGATCGCGGCGGGAGCTCCGTGCGACGCAACTCATTAAGAAAAAAATATCGTAAATATGATTTCGAATCGCTCCATCTCGTGCACCGAAATCTTTGAATAGGGCTCGCTCGCCATAATTACAGTTTTACCGGACAAAGCCCCCCCAGCCGGGGCAGCAATAATTACTAATACACACGTCGACACGCCATTGATGAGTTGACGCGACATCTTCATTTCATTGTGGTGTAAACCTCGAGGATCGTATTAACACAAATGATGACAACGGCACAATAGTGCTGTCTTTATAGACCGGGTCATTGTTGGCCCGAGAATAGAAAAATATATGGACCGGAGCCCCGCGGCGCGGACGCGGCGTCCTGCGGCGCAGTTAGCGAGCGGCCGGAATCGTGCACGCTCCACGGAAGCCCCGTTTACACCTATCGCAGCTTCTAATGGCAGGTAACGCGTCCAATAAAACGACCTTTCTCAAAATATTTCCCGTTCTGAAGGTTTCGTCTCTTAGCCCCCGAGATTCCATCGCCGTGGGTGGATAAAAGGTATAAAACCATCCGCAACGAAAATAAAACGGATATAAAATGTCTTCGACGAAATATTTAATGCTCAATTAGATAAGCGTTTTGTGTTTTGTGGAGTTTGAATTGTTTTTAAGTAAGGCGATTTGTGATTGAAAAAGGACGAAATGAATTTTATATCTCCCTAATAACCGTCAGTGTGGCATTATTTTTACAAAACGTTCCGCGATTGAGCCGTATTATTTATGGGAAAGAAGTTCTTCTTTGAAAAGAAATTATTTTCGGTGTTTTTTCGCTGAGTTTGAAAACAAACGTCTTTGTTCATTGTGTGAATGGGTGTTCGGACTCGAGTGCTAGCTGGTAGCGAGTGGTAGCCCCGGGCGCTTTGTGCCACTCACAATGAGTGATATATGAGCGACGTAATTTTAAATTGTCACAGCGAAGACCCGCTCTGGGGATTCAATGTGAAATTATCACCCGTACACGGCATAACGAAAATGAATTATAGCTTTTATGGCTCTTTTCTCGTTTCGTCTTTACAGCGAAAATTATCTCCGCTACTCAACTGTTTCTGTTGTCTGTTTCTTGATAACTGACTAAAACTTTTTCTATTAAGCTGCCTTCAGCTTCAGATTATTGATTGTAGTAATCTAGTTTTTTACGTCACACACATTCACGTATCCACACACAAAAACACACAAATATAATACAATCAAAAATCAATGGAAAATATTGAGGTAGGTTTAATTTAACAAATAGAGAGACATTGTGTCTAGTCTTAAAGCTTATTTCAATCCTCACTATTATTAATACAAATGTTTTGTAGGTTGCTTTGTCTGTGCTGTGTTTACGCAACGAGTGTGAACTAAGCTAGATTTATCAGAGAAAAATTCCCATGTAATGCGCAATTTTGTTATCTTATATACTGACATAACCAATTTTGATAACGTTATATTTTTAGCTATACAAGATCGTAATACATACAGTATCTATACTTTTTAAAACCCTAGTATGTTGGTATGTCTAACAAGCAGAAACTTCCCCATTTACAGCATTCACTGATACGCGGTCAAAGCTGTGGGCAACGCTAGGTTAAACATAAAATCCACAAAACCGCCATTATACTCTCGTAAAATAATGTAAAAACACCAATAAAATGACTTCATTAGTGTCGATGGCCGTCCTCAATAGGTCGACGTCTGAACCGGCAAAACAACGCATTATAAAACGGGGTGATTTATGGTTGTTTTGAGTAATTACATCTCATCAAATTTGAATAATGCGCGTTGCCATAAATTATAAGTTACAGAGGCGCGACCCGCGAAATCGTCATAAGTCAATCTTTCAAATTAATCTCTTGGAAACACCAACGTGATGGCTCAATGAAGAAGGGAACATATTTAATTAGTGCATTAAATTCGAATTATTTAATGGTGCCCAGGTGCTCATCAAATGTCAACAGTGATTAAGTTTTATTTTACGGGCCGGCCGAGCGGTCCTCGCGTAGGATTTACGAGTTTTTGACTTTTATAAATTCAACGCCTCGCCTTAACTGCCAATCCGGCGGGATGGAATTATCGCTCGCGCTGTAAACCGACTTCGGGACCATTTATTATCTACACAGATAATCCACGGACAGCACTTTATTATCAGTTATAATAATAATTTACTTTTATAGATTCACATTACTCATGTTTGTTCTTATTTGACTGCGGTTTGATGCTGTGGTATTGCCCCAATGAAATAATAACTCGCCTCAGCCATTATGAGCGCTTTATTCTAAACTGTTCACGGGGTTTAATCAACTAACATCGAGTGTTTTAACACTTAGAAGACGTGTTAAATAGAAAGAAATTTTTGTAGAAGTCGTCGCGTAACCAAAAACAGTTATCCTCCTTTATGATTGTAGTTCGCTTCCGTCCAGCGTTATTATCGTCAAGCAATGGCCACCATATTTGTCTACATTGCTTCAAGAATTTCGAAATAATTGTCCACATTTGAGTAAAGAATTTCGCAAATTTAAAACTCGGGTAAAGTCGTAGAAAATATTGTTGCATAATCTATGCTGGGATAATATACGAAATCCAAATCAAATGCGAACGCTGAGTGCACGGGAGTGTTCTATAGATCTTTTGTATGGTACCGCATCACTCGTTACAGCCACTTTTATTTCATCACTCAAGTTAGCCCTACACCAAAATCTCAACAGTAATGCCGTAGTCTAAGATAGCAGCGGGATTTCTACGCGACACGGTGCCCGAACGCTTGGCGACACGTCTTTGTCGGTAGGGTGGTAACAGCCAAGGCCGAAGCCTCCAATTTTATAATGCGACAGCGCACGCGCGTCTTAAATTATGAATCTGTTACGTAGTTTTAACTAGTTGGGATAGTAATCGTTATTTGTGTTAGGGGCTTACGCGCACACGGTGTCAGATTATCGTTGTACGCGTAGTTAATTAGGCCCATCGAAGGAATTCACATTTATTTAATTCCGTGACTAATAGCGCCTCTCGAATAAAACAACTTTTTCATCTGTCATAATTTTTCTACGTCGCGATTCGTTCGCGAAACGCGACAAAACTCTTTGTTCAGTGGAAATCGATGGATGCTCATGCGCGTGTAATAAATTATTTAATTATTTTTACAATACTAGTTAACCAGCTTGGGATTCTCGCGGGCGTTAAAATGAGAAAGTATACTTAATACAGTTTACAAATAAACAAAATATTAATTAATATTAATTAATATTTTGTGACAGTGACAGTCTAGTGGTTAGGACGTCTGCCTCCTAATCAAAGGACGGGCGTTCGATCCCGGGCACTCATCTCTAACTTTCTGAGTTATTTTCGTTTTTTGGTATTTAAAAATCACTTGCTTGAACGGTGAAGGAGAACATCGAGAGGAAACCTGCACGCCTGAGAGTTCTCCACAACGTTCTCAAAGGCGTGTCAAGTCTGCCAATCTGCACATGACCAGCGTGGTGGACTATGGCAATGGGTTGACCATTGTGATGATGTACGTGGTAGTTGTACAATTAGTGGCCTTACATTGATCGTATAGTCTGTATTACTCACCACGTATGACTTGATCACTTTCAAGGCAAGTGTGGCCAGTAGATGGACACTTTCTACCTAGACGTCATCTTTGCTTGACCCTATTGACATCAAGCGCCGGCCTAAATATATAACATTACATACAAGTGACGTTAAAAATAAAAATAAAACCAAAATCAAAAATAGCTTTGTTCATGTAAGCCACAGGCATCTATAAATCATTCATATATATCACATTTTTCATTATTTCTATTAGTTATGGTGATAACTACATTTGCCAACTTAAAACTAAAGCTAAGAGGGTTCACATCGCGTCCAGGTCTAAGAAGAAACCGACAAAAAACTTTACCGAGTTTTATATATATAGGTTATTAAAGAAATAAAAGAAAGAATAATTATTTTTAAAAAGACCCAGGCGCTTTTATGTCGATAGCAAACAAAATGATGATGAAGATACTTAAATTAGAGTCACAAAGAGTTTGAAAGCGACCGGGTTTAGTTAGGTTTGTGAATCACTCGCACAGAAGATTAATAAACATATCGGGGCAATTAAAATCGATATTCCGGTTATTATTTATATCCGTAATTGGTAAGGTAATGGGGTTCCGTTATGTAATAGCCGGAGATGAAGTAAAAGTAGCGAAATAAAAATCTCAGTGGGCGTACATATGTTTGTAGTTTAAGAGCTAGTGAACGAATACATTCAGTGATTAATACAACTGAATTTTTAACACAAATTCTGTTTTATATCGGCAACCTATCTAATTTGCGCGAAAATTAAGCTAGTTAAAATAAGCGAATGCTGATAATATATATAAATAATTAATATAATAATATAAATAAGATGATGCTAATGCTACGTAATGCGCTGTCTTTTTTAGTTTTTAATCAAAAAAAAACAAACTGTAAAAAACAGTTTTTAATTCAATACTACACTTACCTTTTTTAATTACCATATTACTGTCGATTTATGTCCATCCAACGTATAAGCCCACGAACTGGTCTTAAGGAAATTTTACTTTTGTCTGTGGCTTACTTTGGCGAGCAACCACTAGTTTATTTTACAATTGAATTGATTTTACAGAACACTTGGAATATTTTAATAAAAACAAAAAAAAGAGTAACTAGTCATAGACTCTGGTGTATCGAGATGCCCTAGGTTTTAAATATACTTTCAGGTTACCTAGAATCAAAATTTATAGACTATCTATACTTGGTTAGTTAGTTATATGAAGTTGTATAAAAATTGATAACAAAAGCTCTTAGACAGTTATAGCCAGGTGTGTCGTCAGACATCTATATTGCGAAGATGCTCAGTTGTTCCCAGCACGTGGTAGAACCACCTGGCTATATAATCTGGCACCCCGTCGCCGTGTCCCCTTACTCACGGCCACCAAATATCCGTGAAGGTCTCACCTCGGACAACTATAAAACGATTAGGCGCTGAATATATCAGACACTGTATTATGTGATTGATTTTTAAGATACACTTTAGACACGGTGTAAATTAGATAAGCTTATATGAATAGAGATTTATTCCAAATTCTAATTGCGAACCAATTTATAATGTTCAACGCTGACTTTTTAAATATTTGATTTCTATCGAATTATTGTTAGTTGAGATCTTGAACTATGTATACACTTAGCTATTAACTAACTCAATTGTAATTTTAATTTTATTGCCGGAATAGTTGATTTTGTTTCTTAACATATCATATCTAAGTATAACAAAATCAACATGAGTTGCCAAGTATCGCTAGAACACTTACTTCCTTTTCATTTTATTATCTAATTAAATAAACTTAAAAGAAGAAAAACATCATCTAAGAAATGTACTAAACATTTAAAAAATCATCATCATCATGATCAACCCATTACCGGCTCACTACAGAGCACGGGTCTCCTCTCAATATGAGAAGGGTTTGGCCATAGTCCACCACGCTGGCCATATGCGGATTGGCAGACTTCACACGCCTTTGATAACATTATGGAGAACTCTCAGGCGTGCAGGTTTTCTCACGATGTTTTCCTTCACCGTTGTAGCAAATGATATTTTAATTTTTTAAAACGCACATAACTCCGAAAAGTCAGAGGTGCGTGCCCAGTTTCGAACCGCCGACCTCTGATTAGGAGGGTGACGCCCTAACCACTGGGCTATCACCGCTGCAAACTGCAGCTTTAAACTAACACATACATTTAAATACATATAATTTAAATTAAATACATTAACAGTATGTAAGCCCATACTTATTAAAACTCGGTACCTACACAAGTGACGTCTTAGGTGGGCTCCTGTACACCGAGGCACACTAATGGAAAATGCGCTTATAAAATACGAATTTAAAAACATAATAAGCAATATATTAGTTGTTTTATAATATGTGAAACGGTCCCGGACTCCACGCCATCGGTATTAAGGACTCAATAAGCAAATGAAATCATTTTTTTATTGAGTTGTCATCGTTGCCCCTATATAAATTACGGAGCGTAGGCACCGAGCGTAGGCCCCGTTTCGTTTTTTGTTTCGCTTTGGGACGTTACAGAGAAGTTTTTTACGCAGCAATTACTTGAGACGTTCGACCGGGAATTTTAATGTCAATTTCGCCATCATTCAATGCTTGGGAATAATTAAATCTGTTACGAATGTGTTCTTTTGATAATGGCCACATCAATTGTGTTTATTCACCGTATTATTGGTTTAATAGTAGGAAACTATTGTATTCTCCTTTAAAGTTGTGTTACATATATTTTATAATGCTTTGTGTAAGCAAGTTCAAGACTAAGAATTCCGAGTGGGTTCGAAACTATACTATTCGGATAAAGCCTGATTAGAATTAACGTGCCTTAATTTTCTCAGGGCAATTTTAATTCTTTATATAGTTTTTTAGTTAGTGCTTAGGATGCTTGACTACGAATTAAGATATGATTTCTAGGATGGAATTGCTGAAAAACTTGATTTATCTCTTAAGGTAACGCTTATTAGCTAACACCTGCAAACACGTTGTTGGGTGTATGTTCTAAACCTTCTCTTCTATAAAAGAAAAGCCCTATGCCTAGATGTGATACATAATACTATGTTTCATCATGATGAATAAAAACACTGTTAGGTGCTTGGGCTATAATATATTTATTACGAAAATAATACTGGCTTATGATAGAATATCATTTTAATAATTATGATTAATGCTAATAGACAGATGGACCACTTTCGGTTTTAGTCAGTCATCATGGCGACCTTGACGTAAAACCTCTGATGACTCAACTTTGGGCAGTCCAACGTATCTATTATAATATTAAGCTGTATATCTTGTTTGTTCTAGAAAGAGTCTTCAAAGACTTTCACTAATTTATAGTTATGGTTCTATAAAAATTTACCATTTCTAGTTCCGTTTCTTGAAACTTATACGTATTTATTACTACTTTAGTCACTTTTAATTGGTATACTTTTCATATTTATTTTTGTTCGCTGGATCTATTCATACTTATTCTTTTGAGAAAACATTCTAATCTATAAATGAGTAGATTATTTGTTTATTGTTTCTTAAGGCAAGAATACTACTATAGTGTATAATGTATGCGGCGTTTAAGTTTGCGTTCTACGGGCAACCAATCACAAGACGCTCCCATTTCAGCAAGAGTTGTGATTGGCCGAACTGAACGCAATATTCAACGCCATTAAGGACGTAAGTCGGAGGCTGCAGTATGGCTTTATTAACAAATCTGCGACTTAATGGATTTAATGAAATTAACCAGAAAATTATTAAATCCTGTATAATTCCATGTTTGAATAGGATAACTGTTACTGCTAGAAAAAAAATCCGCACGGATATCTGACGGAAATTATTGATACATTCACTAGAGTAGGGCAGGGGTACGATGAAACGTATCAATGTCACGTCTTTCGATAATCTCCGATCACTTCTGATAAGGCAATCTTTATCGATACGCACTAATCGATAAAGAATACTCGGCCATATCGATATAAGAGATTCGATGCGCGCGCCAGTACCACTTGTAATGATCAAATTTATAATCCCCCGGGTAGGTAAGAGGCAGTTCTTTTATTTTCAATCGACGAGATATACCCTCTCTCTTTTAATTGTATTTTATGAGTATTTGATTCTAATGCCGGGCCATTAATTATTTATAGTATTCGATACGGGATGAGAGTATCGATTTATGTATTCGTTTGGGAGATGAATGGAGGCATCGATCCTTTTGTTCGTGCTTCGAGCTCGTAAGATAATTACCGGGCATTACTGCACTACAGCTTATTCAATACTGACGCGTCACGATTAATGTCGAGTCATTAATTGATATTAATTTCGCACTGAATACCAGCGTGGGCAACATCGCCTTTTATGTTGAGGGTTTCAGTGTTTACTCACTTAATATTGTGTAGAAACCACCAGCCAGATAGCTTGTGCCCAGCAGTGGGACTTTTTTAAACCGATCATGATGATTATCATTATTTTCTCGTGGTATTTAAACAGCTAAAGTTTTAATGTTGAAGCGAAAATTAAAATATGTTTAATACAAAATAATAGTTCGTTCTTATAAGTGCGTTCGATTGTTCGAATAAAGATTATTATGAATAAGACAATTTTTTGAAATTCTGATTTATTATATAGAGATTTTTAGTTCGAGTAATATTACAAACAGAGAATAATTAAGTATTAGTTATTTATTAAAACTTATAGACACTTTTTGGTCACGTTAATTATTTCTAACAAAAATTACGTCTAATTAAGTTTTCAATTATACATTTTTGTCTATATTCGCGACAAAATATATTGTTTTAGAAGGGTTTTATCATAAAAAGCTAATCTCTGTTATCTTCATTATGATAATCAACAAATGGTATGTAATCGCGACTTTTAATCAGTTTTATTTGAATACCAAGCGCATTAGATACCCTAATTTTTCTTTGCATTGTACTCGCCCTGAGGCACAATAAAATTTGATTAAAATATGGATGCCCTTTATGCTGGCATGAATTAATAATGTGGATACCAAACATGCCTGCGCAAAATACCATAAATAAACCTTGTGATCTTATTACAAAAATAACAATATTAAGTCAGGAGCCCGGTTTACCTGTCTTTTATGAATTTACAACAGTTTATAATACGCAAAGCTACCTTTGGAAAGGATTTCGTGAAGGATGGCTCCATTCGATTTCTTATTTCGAGAATGAGAAGTTAAAGATACAAATGTTCACCGATGTCAACAAAAATTATAACCATTGTTTTAATTATAAACTATCTTTGTCTATATACAGCGGTGATAGCCTAGTGGTTAGGGCGCCAGCCTCCTAATCAGAGGTCGGTGGTTTGAATCCGGGCACGCACCTCTAACTTTACGGACTTATGTGCGTTTTAAAAAAAAAAATATCACGCTTCAACGGTGAAGGAAAACATCGTGAGGAAACCTGCACGTCTGAGAGTTCTCCATAATGTTCTCAAAGGCGTGTGAAGACTGACAATCTGCACATGGCCAGCGTGGTGGATTATGGCCGAACCCTTCTCATATTGAGAGGAGACCCGTGCTCTGTAGTGAGCCGGCAATGGGTTGATCATGATGATGATGAATGGTTTCAGTCTTATATTCCTATAGTATTAAGAGGCGGATACCTGCGGCCGGTAGATGGGGCATTGATTGACTTAGGATAAAGGGCTATAAGTACCTACAGTTAATTTAGCAACATTAATATAACCCGTAGAAATTTATTTGTTATATATTATTCTTTATTTGTCGTAGGTTGCCGCGAAACAGCGTTCATATACGCGATCACGAGCGCCGGGGTGACGCACGCGGTGTCCCGCGCATGCGCAGAGGGCTCCATCGAGTCCTGCACCTGCGACTACTCGCACGTCGACCGCTCCCCTCACCGCTCCCGCGCCGCCGCCGCCGCCAACGTGCGCGTCTGGAAGTGGGGCGGCTGCAGCGACAACATCGGCTTCGGCTTTAAGTTCAGCAGGGAGTTCGTCGACACCGGGGAGAGGGGCAAGACGCTCAGGGAGAAAATGAACTTGCACAACAACGAAGCCGGCAGGATGGTGAGTTCCTATCGCTTGCGATACGTCAACACGCCGTCCAATCGCCACTTACGGTAGCGCAAACATCCATTAAATAAAACAATCCGAGTGGCCGTCGACGGACTTGTCATCGCCCCGCGTTTACATTACCATTACGGGTGACGATCGATTGTCAGCCACTTGACGTGTCGCTTAAGTCTAAAATTAATTATGCGTCAAGCGGCTCGGCCCATCGCACGACGACTACGCAACAGGCACCCATTCGTTGCGCCCGCGCATCTCCCTCCCACTGCACACCTGCATTTGCATACCCACTGTACGCACCTTCCTAAAATTCATCAAAAGGGACGTCAGCGGTGTCGAGCCACCCAAACACAGCATTAACAGGGCCGTTTAATTCCTGTCACGACAGACGCACTGGGTGTCCACCTGATGAATATTCACAACATTCCATCGATTGCTTAACACATATTTAAACACTAGTCTGTAAAACGCGCTCTCCCATCTACATGAGAATAAAAAATCTCTCAACCATTTTCTACGAAGCGTATGCACTCGTAGAATAGGAAAATATTTACTGTCTCCGTCCTCGCGTCATTTATCTACCTTCTTAGAATGATGAATGTATCTAGAGCTTGATTTATGATCGGTCCACGCGCGGTGACGACCGGCCCACCTCCTCACGATTTGTAACAATTTGCTCGATCGTAAGATGCGATCGATGAAGTGCGCTTTAAACATCATCGATCACCTGCATCGGCCTTATCGAAGGAATTTAAAGATATTTGGACATCATTATAGACCTCCTCACACGATTGAATAAATTAAGAGCTCGAACGTTTCTCGAAGGCTGTTATTAATCAATTTGTTTTGTCCACAGCACGTGCAATCGGAGATGCGGCAGGAGTGCAAGTGCCACGGTATGTCTGGGTCCTGCACGGTGAAGACGTGCTGGATGAGGCTGCCGACGTTTAGGTCTGTGGGCGATGCCTTGAAAGACGGCTTCGACGGGGCGTCGCGGGTCATGATGCCCAACACGGAGGTGGAAGTACCCGCTCAGCGGAACGACGCCGCTCCGCACAGAGTCCCGCGGCGCGACCGATACAGATTCCAACTTCGGCCGCATAACCCTGACCACAAAACACCCGGGGTCAAGGACCTAGTATACTTGGAATCATCGCCGGGCTTCTGCGAAAAGAACCCCAGGCTGGGCATCCCCGGTACGCACGGGCGTGCCTGCAACGACACAAGCATCGGCGTCGACGGCTGCGACCTGATGTGCTGCGGCCGCGGTTACCGGACCGAGACAATGTTCGTTGTGGAGCGATGCAATTGTACGTTCCACTGGTGCTGCGAAGTTAAATGCAAACTGTGTCGCACGGAAAAAGTAGTTCACACGTGTTTATAGGCGAGCGGGAGTTGACGATGCGTTCCTGCGCATCGGATGAAACTAAGTGTTGGACTTGTGACTCGGACTCGAGAGTGAACCTGTTTAAAAGTATTCGGAGACAGATAAGAGGTCGTGTATATAACTCTTTCCTTCTCTCCGTATAGGAGTCGTTGAATTCGTAATTCATGTTGACTTATGTAAATAGTCCTGTGCCGCTGTTTATTTCTCGTTAACGCTTATAATCCGTGAAATTAAAATAAGCGGTGCTCGTTCGTTTAATTTATTTGACTGTTAAGTGCGAACTTGTGATCTAGTGAAGTTTATTGTTTTCGTGAACGCTGCTGTCGGGACACTAATGAGACCAGTTTAGGACCACCTATTCCGTAACCCCGTCTTCGCTATCGAAATTGGACTTATTGGTTTCCTTACGCGGTCAGATGTATCAATTAAAACAACGTGCTTATTATGTGACTACTCACCCGAGCGATATAACCTTAGACTACTTTAAATGGTATTGTCTAATATCATTGTAAAGTTGAAATTGTTATTATATTTTAATCCGGCCGTACGCTTTGTACGGATATTAATTCCAGTTTTACGTACTTTCTATTTTATAGACGTCCGCATTGGGTGTACTGGTCGTATTAACTGTTGAGACTCGAGAGCGAAATTATCTTGTAATTATAATTTAATATTAATTATATCTGCGGTTAATGGAATATGTGGCTTAACGCATTAACATAAAGTGCCCTCTTGGGTGTTCGCTAATAAAGGTTGCATTCGTCCCTTATCATTGAATAAGTAGCGACATCGTAAAAGTGTCCCACATTATGAGATAAAGGCTCTCGAGAATTTTAATTAAATATTAAACGAATTAAATAATCAGTATTATACGTATAATATATATATGGTATGCGTGCTACTCGGATATTCGAGATAAAGTTGCACGTAAGCCGGATTGACACTTGTTATACGTTTTAAACACTCGCCTTTGCTTTTAAATTGTCCATTATTTATTTAAGCATGTACAAACATTTTTTTTTGCTTTGATATATTTTTTAATTAGTAAGAAGATAACGCAAACTGTTGATACGGGCTATATTATTCGTGTTCATACCGAAATTAACACTGAATATTTTGATATTATAACTGCATATTATTACTCAACTACTCTCAAATAAGAGTAAAATATAGTGGAATTCTAAAACTGGTGAGTTTAATGTTGCAACAGTATTTAGTGTTTTGCAATAGACTGATTCGATTCGACAGTTTGCATTAGATGGGAAGCTTTATTAATCGTAATTATTTGTATCAACGTGGATGATATCATATGTGATATAAATATAGTTTAGATGATATTGATAGTGATAGCTCTCCACTGTACTTCATTACGTAATGTATAAGATGGCGAAACCGGCATAGCGAGATCATGTATGTTTGAAAGGTATTTATTGATTATTTTACTTTAAATTATGTTGTTTTTAAAATTATTAAAATGAAATGTTAGTTTTAGTCATCCGATCCACAAGGTATACAGTGTTAAAGCATTTTCTAACCTATCACTAGAACCATCATATCGTCGAATTCAAATAAAACCTTTGGCCATATTGATTTGCGTAGCTTATGAAAAAATTAATCTGAATATTGCTTTATTTTTTATTAATTGAAGTCACATTTAATTAGAAAAAAAAACAATCATAAATTAAATTCAAGATGTATTTTAGTAGTCTAAATATTTTTTATCTCTAAAATTTTTCACTTTATATTATTTGGTTTTTGACGATATATTACATCATACTGACTGAAACTTGGGGCAAAAGATAGCATAGTGGCGGTGGACCTTCTCTTCAGAATAAAGAGTGTGGAAAGCTACAGTAAGAACTGCTTAAGAGCCGTTCTGTCTTACTGTAATTTTCTCCCTCTCTTTCTCTCGCTCTTAAATGAAAAAATTGTTACCATTATTCCTTTTATCCACCTGAGGAATTAGCCTGAGGGTTCTGTAAAGAAAGTTCATGCTTTCTCATTTATATGAGAACTTCACCAAATTCAATTTTATGACATGAAATTGTGTCACAAATATGCTTCATACTAGAACTGCCGTACTGATAAGACCATTATGCAGTTTTTTTCAAATTTAAATGCATAGTGAACCTTCTTTAATTTTTAGATATACCTTCTCCATACATATGTTCACCATTTTTCTTAAGATTCAGTTTTGTATGGTATAATAATATGGTATCTGTGATAAACTCTGTGGTACCGATTGGTACATTTTTGTATTGGTACGTTGTAAATATAGAACCGCTTACTGCCAGTAAGCTTATAAATTCAATGAATACGTCATCGTGCTTAAAAGACTGAAGTTTTTTTTTTATTTCATAGTTGTATCGTCCATTTTTGGAACACAATGCCATTTTTTAAATTATAGCGTTTAAATGAATGTGATAAGAATCGATTTTAACATGTTTTATCTGTCGAGAATTCAAAATTTAATCTGTATCGAATCTTTTATCGATGACAGTTGTCTGGTTTGGAGATGCCCTTGCCACAAATGGTTGCCAGTGTAAAAAAATAGCGCATGTACATATTTTTTATGATAATTCTTAAGTTATTTATGTGGATGTACCATTTTTATTATTAATATTAGATAAACAATTACAATTGAAATCAGCTGAACGTGTCTGAATCTCAAATACTATAATTGTATAGTGAATTTACATATTTTAAAATTATATTTCGTCCAGTGACTGTTTAGGGTTGACGCATTATTATAACGATATTGGTTGTACATTAGTGTCTATATTTATGATTAAAATATTGATTAGTTGTTACCAAAAAATACAAAATTAATCAAATTATTTGATTTTTATTAAATAAACCATTTCATCTTAACTGATGATATACACCTAATACGTACCTAACTACAGAATAAGTTGCTTGTCGTAGCCGTACTAGATGAGAGACCTATCAAAACCTAAGTTTTCTGTTACCTATTTTTTTGAGTGGTACTTTAATTTTAAGACCAAGAGTTATAATTTGACAGTTCTAAGGAAATTAAGACGAACGTAACGCCGCTGTCGCGTTAGTTAACTTGGAAACATACATTAAGAGCTCAGGAAGGTTATTTAAGAACTTTGGAATCACAAATGTTATGGTCTATATATTAAAGCTCAATAAGAAACGTAATTTAATTTACGAGCTCGAATACGTAAAACGTAGTTTAATTAGCGGTCTTTGAAGATTATTTAAATTCAATTTGCATATTTATTTTACCCGTTATTTTATAAAGAGTAAAACAGGCTATAAATGGCACAGCTAGGCAAGCTTAGCACGAGTAAAATATTGGAAATTTATAGACATAAACTTGAAGGGTATAGGTGAGAGATTTGTGTCCATCTAAATTATCTAGTAGGTATATATGATTACGAAAAATCTCGTATGTGTACTTATGTACGCACAATAAAGTTATATATGCATAACCAAGCTTAAAACACGCATACGCACATAACTAACTTCCAACTACTTGACCAAGAGTTTGATGTACTAGCACACATATTTTTTTTTTGTAATTGGACAAATTAACCTACTCTGATTTTAATGACGCGCCAAAAGAAGTTTCATTTCTAAAAATGTTCATTACCATCGCCTGTTAATGGTCCACAGCTGGACGCATGCCACTTATCACACAGGAAAGAGGGATTATGACCTTGGATTCTCAATAAAAAAAAAAACCACTTTTATAATATTGAGCTAATTTCTATTCCACCGAAAAAAATAATACCATCACACGACACAATATTTTTATTCTTGTAACTCTTCTTCCATCTCCTTTTTTAAATTTATTCCACTACATGTAACTCCTTGAAGGCACGTGGTGGTACGCTTACCTTTTACCTTTATTAACTCTAGGCAGCTAACGGTACCTAACTAGATACGTCCAAAACCTCCTACCAGAGCAAACTCCAAAAAAGTATCAGAAATCAAATTCTATATTATGATAAACTCGGGGCTGGGCCAGGATTCCTTAATAGATGAATAGGTACATATACTCGACAGGAATGTTACGACAGTAACATATTAAATCATTGTATGTTAAGCTATGTTTATTCGTAGACAAAGAATATTCAGACTAAGAGCCTAACTGTGATTGTGCTGTGTTTATTCTGGTTGCCATTAAAAGCAAGATAACAAATCAAACGAATATTGGCAACGGGTACAACGGAGAGAATGTTTAATAACAACCATCGACGTCCATGTCGATATATACGATGATGTTTCCATTTTGAAATTTATGCGTGCGCGTTTCTGAACGCCATGTGAACTGTCATAATTCCGCCATTTTGTTTTATTGCAAACGCAACCGTACTGTAGCGTGCTTTTGATCGCACAATTTTCTGAAACGGCTTTATTTTCTAACAAAGACAATAAGGATACTGCAAATATGAACTTTAAATTGTACGCATTCTGGTTCATTTTTCAACGTTTGACGACGTTGAAAGTGAAAAGTCGTTCGGTGTTGGTGGTCGCGGTTGCCCAGGGCATGTTCCCACGAGTATCTCGCGCAGGGGAAAATTTATGTTTATGAACGAAGAAATCTGTCATAAGAGATACGAATGGCGTGGCTGAATCTGAAATAGCGTAAATAATTTTTCACTCAAAAGGATTTCGCGTTATATAAATTTTAATCTTCCCATGTTTACCATTGATACTTCTATTGTTAATCATATACATATCGTCAGATATTGTCTTACTTTGGACCGATTTCGTCCACACACCTCTTTTGTACGAGATTGAAATGTCAATCAAATATATATAGCGGCAGTACAGTCCTTTGTGGATCTGGATCTCCGCAACTTAAGTTGCTCTTCCCTAGTTGGTGTAATTACCCTACCTACTCAGACCTTCTTCCACTCATTCTACCCAACATAATATGTATCTTTTTTTATGGGTAGCAGAATCGCGTTGTTATTCATTTGCATAAGTCGTCATATTAATGTTCTGCTATTTGGGAATCCGAAAATAAAAAGAACATATTTTACGGTTGATTAATTTTAGTAACACGTTGATAATAATTGAGTCTCAAGCTCACTAAGACACTTGCAGTCCAATGGACCACAAAGCGTAGCCCAAAATTTGTTCTAGTGTGTTTCTGGTACTCCGAAAACTTACTCTCTCTCTTAAATAAGACCAATTGTTCGATGCAAAGCCATATCATAATACATGGAAATGTGTATTTTATTTATGAGGATAAAAGCCATAAAGCATGAAATCATAATAAGTAATAAGGTATATACAATTTGTGATATGAATTTTATGTAGTGCAATAAAATTGGATGTTTCTCCTATTTTTATGCAATGTTAACGTGTGGTAAGCGAACATGGACAAAAAATTTGGTGTTTTGTTATTTTATTTTTGCTGTAAACGGTAAGTGCTATTGATGCATACTGTTAGACACACACCAACTCTCTTACGGGAAAGAGAAAATTCAGTAGCTCTTAAGGAATCTATCTTACATTAAATGAAAATTTAAACTAAAGGGTGATAGCTCGGAGAACCGATGGACGTTGGGGTCCCAAGGTGCTGGAATGGCGACCCCGCACCGGTAAACGTAGCGTTGGTCGACCCCCAATTAGGTGGACAGACGACATCAGACGAGTCGCAGGGAGCCGCTGGAAGCAAGCGGCCCAAGGCCGTTAGCATTGGAACTCCCTACAAAAGACCTATGTCCAGCAGTGGACGTCAATCGGTTGTTAATGATGATGATGATGATGATGATGAAAGGGTGATATTATACGTACAAAGATTGTCAGCTTGTAAAACCGGCCTTAATGCTACAAGCAATATCGTACACATCATGATATATCGTACACACCATATCTAGAAAGAAACATGTGTATGAATATACGGAGAAGGATAAAAATTAAACTACCCATTTTGAATCTCTGTCGAAAACGTTCTTTCAATGTCTCACTGTAATTTTTTTCTGCAGCATTAAGAAGAAGTAGAACGGAATCAATATCCAATTGGGATACTGCATCTGAGCCCGGCTTCAATCTTAATGATGAAGACATAGCTAAGTTCCATATATGGCCCAAGGGGACTATACCATACTACATTGATGATTTCTCATTTGGTAAAAAAATCTCTTCTTCTCTCATAAGTAATATTAACTCTTTCCATTCTACTTTTATCGAACATAAAGGTTTAGCTGAACAAGACTTTACGATTTCGCGTCGTTTCAGTTTATTCAGGAGTATTTACCCTGAAAAGCAAATTAAAGATAGAATATCTCTAAAATCTACCTTTAAAAGATGGGACAAGTTTTTCCACTAATAAACCTCATAGATTGTTTTTATTATACAACAAGCCCTTGACTCACCTGATGGTAAGTGTTTATGGAGTCAGATGGTAGATGGCTAACCTGTTAGTGGTATGGCAGTCTTTTTACCCAACAGTATCGGCCCAACCTCTTCTTTAAAGTCGAAGACATGTTGTTTTGGTTTTGGCTGGGTGACGACAATATTCTTTACGATACGAAATTTCTTTACGATTTGGTTTAAAGGCAAGGTTTCATGGGCAAATAACTTACATTTACTCTTCTGTTACCGGTAACCAGATTGACGAACCAGCGTGGTTCTGCCGCCATGAGAAAAAAGAAGTATAGAACGGTACGGTGGTAGTAGAATCTACTGCCAGGCGTGCTGAGATGACCTACATTTACTTACCTATCTACATGTATTGTACATTCCAGATAAAGTGTTACGTGATAAAATACGAATTTTTCTCGATGGAGTCAACCGTTTAACTGTTTTGCGTTTTCTCGAAATGCCACGACCACCTGAAGATGATACCACTAGATGGGTGCTGTTTATAAACAGAAGAGGAATGCTTGATTGCGCTGATCTAGCTTTTCAGAACTTTACTAATGAGGGTGTTCAGGTATTCTATATTATTCATTGAACTTGAAAGACTCAATATCAGTCAGAAACAACTAATTTAGTGTAACTATTATAAATTCTATAACAATGGAAGTTTACCTATATCAGGGGCAATAGATTATAAATTGTACAAATACATATCTACCTTTACATACTCACAATTGTAGCATTAATTATGTAACAAATTGAACTTGTTAATAATTCATCATAATCAACCCATTGCCTATCACTACAGAGCACGAGTCTCCTCTCAATATGAGAAGGGTTGGGCCATAGTCCACCACGCTGGCCATGTGCGGATTGGCAGACTTCGCACGCCTTTGAGAACTCTCAGGCGTGCAGGTTTCCTCTCGATGTTTTCCTTCACCATCGAAGCACGAGATATTTTAATTGCTTAAAAACGCACAAAACTCCGAAAGGTTAGAGGTGCGTGCCCGGGTTCGAACCTACGACCTGTGATTTGGAGGCGGACGTCTTAAGCACTAGGCTATCACAGCTTCTTAATAATATTGTTGATAATTGCACGTTTGTAACTTTTGTGCGCTTATATCTTAACATGTTAAACTCGAGTAAAGCATAGTATATATTGTAAGCCAACATGTTCATGTTGCTACAAACAGAAAACACATTACTATTAATTTCACTGGTATACAATATACAGAGAGTTGTGCTGGGCTACCACTGTCTGAATTCAGATGAAAATCTCGCCGATATTGTTTTGTCTCTGGTCGGTGTGCCGCCGCAACACAACGCCCCGAATCGCGACAAATACGTAGTAATTCAGGATAATAATATCTTAAGAGGTACGGTATTACATCTTTTGTATTTGACATAAATCTAAATTCAATAATGGTTTATTCATGTAAACATCATCATCATCATCATGATCAACCCATTACCGGCTCACTACAGAGCACGGGTCTCCTCTCAGTATGAGAAGGGTTTGGCCATAGTCCACCACCCTGGCCATGTGCGGATTGGCAGACTTCACACGCCTTTGAGAACATTATGGAGAACTCTCAGGCGTGCCGGTTTCCTCACGATGTTTTCCTTCACCGTTGAAGCAAGTGATATTTTAGTTTTTTTTTTTTAACGCTCATTACTCTGGTGCGTGCCTGGATTCGAACCGCTGACCTCTGATTAGGAGGCTGACGCCCTAACCACTATCTATCACAGCTTATATAAACATAGCTATGATATATTTTTCATTATTCCAATAGGTGAGTTTTTTATACACTACAAGTTATCCCTTGACGGCTATCTCACCTGGTGATGATCCAGTCTAAGATGGTACTGGGCTAAGCTGTTAGCGGTGTGGCAAATTCACATTCCTGATTGGTTTCTATACGACTTTGTGCGACACGTCTTTGTCTGCAGGGTGGTATCTAGCCATGGCCGAAGCCCACCAGACCAGACTCGAGCCTGGAATCGAATGCTCCAGGATAATGATAGCGCAAGCACTGCACCACGGAGGTCGTCAAAGTTGGTCGTGATAGCTAATTTCTTTGACTTAAAACTATTGCTAAGGGGGTTTCGCGCCTAGGTCTAAGAATAGGTCAAGTCAATAGTAAATTATAATTGGCTATGAAGTTTGACTATATATTAAGTAATCTTTTATATTATAATGGGATTCTCTTATAGGCTTACGATACATAAAAACTTTGAAATTATTGACATATTTATATACTTTATAAAGGGATTCATAAAAATAGGTTTTCGCTTATAAAATTGCGAACACTAAACTATTAATCTATAAGAAACAACCTGAATTATTTCCATTACTTGTTCTGGTATGTTATTAAAAGAAACTAAGAATATTCCGCCGGTATAACTTTAAGTAGTAAGGATTTCACCAAATAAAATACTGTTTGATTATTGCAGATAAGCTTTATTTATTTGAAAAATTAAAGGACGATCAATGGTTATTCCATAATTTGGCTTATGATGTAGAAAGCGCGGGGCACTACGGACCTTACAAGTATACTAAAAATGGAAAAGTTACGGTTCAACAAAAAAACAATTACGATTTTAATGTAAATATTTTTCTTTTTTATATAGTCGCTTGTACCACTAATGGCGTCTTAACAACAGTTTTAGGTAGGCTAGTGTTTTTACTTATCTTTAGCTTAGGTTACATCGTGGCGTGCAAACTTCTTCCTTTGCAGCGCCCAAAACTGCGTTCTATGTGCGAACATTCAGAATCGTGATCGTGATCAACCCATTACCGGCTCACTACAGAGCACGGGTCTCCTCTCAATATGAGAAGGGTTTGGCCATAGTCCACCACGCTGGCCATGTGCGGATTGGCAGACTTCACACGCCTTTGAGAACATTATGGAGAACTCTCAGGTGTGCAGGTTTCCTCACGATGTTATCCTTCACCGTTGAAGCAAGTGATATTTTTTTTTTAAACGCACATAACTCCGAAAAGTTAGAGGTGCGTGCCCGGATTCGAACCGCCGACCTCTGATTAGGAGGCTGCCCTAACCACTAGGCTATCACATTCAGAATACTTTTGCTCAAATGGGTGAATGAAAATCAGCGTTGCAGTAATTGATTAGGTACAGCATCACAGAGATGAGTAGGTGACCCTTTCATCACAGTGACGCAAGATTTTCATTCTGTGTTGTTATTATTTTGTTGTTTTTATTTGTGCTAGTTGCGTATCGATCAGGTTTACATAGCGATCAGGTTTGGTCTGGTCGCAGGTTCTGTGACTCAGTCTGGCTTGGCCTTTTTGGTTGGTCATACATCTTATGATCGATCACTAAATACGTTTGATTATAACTGCTTACATATGAATAGGAAAATATATAAAAGTATATCTTTTTTTCATACACCACAAGTCAGCACTTGACAGCATCATACCTGAAGGGAAGTGATGATGCTGCCTAAGATAGATGCTGTGTAAGGTAACGGGCTAACCTGTTAGGAGTATGGTAAATACTTCTAATTGGTTTCTACACGACATCGTGTCGGAACGTTAAATCGCTTTGCGACACGTCTTTGTTGGTAGGGTGGTAACTAGCCACCGCCGAAGCCTCCCGCCAGACAAAATATCTACCTGATAGTTTTTTTTAACAAGTGCTGGTAGCTGTAGTTTGTAACGATAATATTATTGAGACTTTAATCTCATTTCAGCCATCTCCTAAACCGAAAGAGAAAGGATTTAGTTCAAATGATATTTTGAAAATTGCAATGCTTTACAACTTTATTGTAAAAAACAGAGAAACTCTAGTACCTGAGTGCGGTAAACTTTTTTCACCGGGTAGCAAACTATCCAATGTTCCTATAAAAGACACTTTCCATAAGATAAAGCCCCGAAATAAGCCTAGCCAGTATCTGGGAATAAAAGAACAAGTTTCTGATGTCGAAAACAATGATGAGAATGAAATTGATAATGATAAAAATTCATCGGAAGATAAGGAAACAAACGATTCCAAATTAATAAATAGTGATAACATGTCTTCTTATGAATATGAAGAGAACATAAAACACGACGAAGAATATTTTAATGATACTGAAGTAAATTCAAAAATACAGGATGCAACTAATGAACGAAATGAATTCATTGACGATAATAATAATGCTGAAAGTAATGAAAATTATGCTGATAGCAATAATAATGAAGAAAACAGTAATGATGAACGTAATGAAATTAAAAAAGATTATGATAATGATGGAAATGATACTTATGATGAAAACTATTTTCATAGCACAATTGTTATTAATAATGATGAAGAGAGAATAGATAATAGCGAGAATACGAAATCACAAATCGTCAATAGTGAACCGAGTGAAAATAATGACGATGAACATCCTATTATAAATAACCAAAATACAATAAATGAAGACAATTATAACGATGAAATTAATGAAAATGAGAATAATACGATAGATAGTGAAGGTCCTGAATATGTAACGACATCAAGAGGTATAATGAATAACACACAAAATAATCATAATCCTCTAGCACTAATAAAAAAAAATTTTAAAAAACAAAAACTTCTTAGCCAGTCTGACTACGAAACAGGTGACGAAGGTAATAAGAAATATATTTATGAGAAAACTAAGATTTAGAATAACACTTATTATCATAAATTGTGGTACATTTAGCTTTCAATGCTGGAGTGAATATATATTATTCTAGTCTCATTCCTAGATTCCATGATAATTTTTATAAAGCATTATTATTATCAATCTTTTAAGCAGGTAAAAATAGTAATTGCTGTAAAGGTTAGATCTTATAACAAAAATAAAAAATATACAATTGTTTACAAAAATAGTTTAATTTTAACCAAGTTATTATTATCTATCACATTAAAGGCACGTTTGTATGTCTCGCTTCACATAGCATGTTTTACAAATTACTTCGCAACACCACTTAAACTGACAATTACAATTTTCGGCCTCCTTGATAGATGTTTGCACGTAACCTCTTCTACAGCAGAGCTGGTCGCAACCGTCAGTTCCCGCGGAGCTTATGTTACACTGACGCCCTTCAGTGCCAAGTGATCCCGTCTTTATATTAGAATTGCAGAAGTCAGGCGATTCTTCGGAATAAATAATATCTTTTTTCCCCGGTCGCTTTATGTTAGGACTTTCAGGCATAAAACTGTCACCATCGTTGCTTGATATCACCTGAGAAATAAAAAAAGGAATAAATTATAACTGTTGATGTAAGAGTGATTACTAGGAACTGATGGAATGATTATTTTAATATAAATTAACAGATTGAATTGCTCAATAACTTAAAAAACACTGGGTATGAAACCCAAAATTTATACAGGGCCCCTATAAATGTAATGTCAATAATCAATCAAGTATATGCATTTATATCTGAGCCCTAGGGCTCAAAATTTCGTCTGGCAGGCTTCTTTCCGAAGCTCGACAAACAGCCCGATTACGCTGTCGCAACCAATAGCACAGCTAATAGTCAGTCCAAAAAAAAGCATATATATTTATAGTGAGATCGTTGGTTGCGTGATATAAATAAAATTTAAATCATAGACAGCGCGGTTCATCCAAAAATATTACTTTCTAAGTAAAGTATTATTTTATTTTTTCAGTAATACCTTAGCGGCACCTTCAAATTTGTCTCTCAAACGGTCCCCTACTTCTCTAAATGTAGGCATTCTCCACCAGCATGTCCGAAGTGTACAAGAGCCTGATAGTCCGTGACATTTACACTCTACTTTCATGTTATTTTTGATTGCCTGAAAACAAAATAACGTCTTAAGTTCTAACAAATCATCATTGTCAATTTGGTTGTCAAAGATAGTCAAATATAAATTAAAAATATCAAATCAAATCAAAAATAGCTTTATTCACGTAAACCTTTTACTGGAATCTATGAAGCGTATATCACACTTTCCATTATTTATATTCGTGAATCATATAATATGTATATATTTTTTTACTATAAAACACTGTTTATAGTTCTTCAAAGCATACATCGAAATTGGAAGAATAAAGAAAGCTCATAATTAAGAAATGGGTGTTAAAGAGCTTTAAGGAAACCATATTGCAAAACGAATAATTTTTTTATTAATAATTTTTTGATTTTATGACGATTAGTTTTCAACTTTTCATAACAACTACCTTAGCCTAACTAGCAAGGTGCGGACTTACATGAGAAATATATATGATTGCGATGGATGAGAATGACCTAATTACCAGATGGCAGATGAAGAAGGTCGACACTAAATAGTTTGATATCTGACCAAAATTATCTCCATTAATCAGTCCTTGTTCCGAATATTACTTCAAATTCCAGTGCAAAATTAAAGACAATTATATTATTTCAAGTTTCCAATGATAATTCCAATATTGACACAACAAATTGAAATTGAAATTTGAAATGGAATTGCTGCAAAAAATATATTATACTGATAATCAAAATTTTTACTGACCAACCTCCCAGCGTTGTGATTATGCAACTTTATCAGTGTTTTGATATCGCTCCTCTTCCTGTATCTACTGTCCATGAACTCCCTTGACTTCTGTAGGCCGAAACGGACGTTGTCACTACAGCCACCCCACTGCCATTGGTCTGTGTTTGTTGGAGACGGTGGCTGGGGCACTTGTGTCCTACCGCGACGCGGTTTTGGTACACCCTAGGGGATAAATAATCAATGTATAAGTTTAATAACAGCTAAACTAAAATAAAATTAATTAACATTTCATCATCATCATCATGATCAACCCATTACCGGCTCACTACAGAGCACGGGTCTCCTCTCAATATGAGAAGGGTTTGGCCATAGTCCACAACGCTGGCAATGTGCGGATTGGCAGACTTCACACGCCTTTGAGAACATTATGGAGAATTCTCAGGCGTGCCGGTTTCCTCACGATGTTTTCCTTCACCGTGGAAGCAAGTGATATTTAAATATTTTTTTAAAACGCACATAACTCCGAAAAGTTAGAGGCGTGCCCGGATTCGAACCACCGACCTCTGATTAGGAGGCTGACGCCCTAACCACTAGGCTATCACCGCTTCGAATTAACATTTATTCCTTCCAAATTTTTATATTAGTATGTATATATTATAGCGATTATTTATTTGTATTATTGTTTAATAGTATGTAATTATTAGTCGGTATATATGTATGTTGCGATTTCCCGCCTTTATATATTATCTAGCTATATAGCTTCTTTCGAGAAGAAGCCTGGAAGAGATCGCTTTTAGTGATAAGGTCGCCTTTTGTTTTATGTTATTTATTATTTTTTTCCACTTTTTTTTTGTTTGTCCTTATATTGTGCAATAAAGTTGTTTAAAATAAACTAAATTTTAGACGTTGCAAGCAAATCTGATCAATATAACAATATTTTATGATATGTGAGTTAATAAAATTTAAGCACATACTTCTAAATATTAGTTCAAGAGAAATGTAGATGGGGAAAAAACTTTGCTTTGCTCTAACATAAATTATTACACAAATTCTTGCATGGTGTAAGAATAATAAAATAAAAAGGAATAATGACAGGGGAAATTGCACTTTCTGTAACTGTTTATTTGGGATTAAAAGAAATATTTTCGCTATATTAACATCAACATCTAGGATTATAAGCATCTTGGAGATAGACATCTCCAATTAGTCCAAAATTTTTATAAAACTAAAGGTTATAGAAAAATCATATTACGATATTAAGGATTATATAAACGATAAAAAAGCTTGGGAGTGAATTGCTCTATCTCCATAGGTACTAAAAAAAACCCGGCTAATTTTGTTGTGGGCTTCTTCTTAGACCAGGGCGCGTTTGGAACCCTCATAGCTTCAGTTTTAAGTTTACGAATGTAGTTATCACCATCAAATCATTATTATGTAAATTAATGACGCGTCAAAAAGCCTTTTAAAGGACTATTTGAATAAAGATTATTTGAATTTGAATATTTTTAGCAATAATTACGGCCATAGATACCTTTTCACATGAGCACTCTAAGAGAGAGCCTGCAGTACACGCCCGTGTAATGGCGTACGTGACTCCGGCTGCGGTGATAGCGTTCACAAACCCTGTTTCCCTTGTATCTGAAACAAATACATGTATTTAGTTACATGTAGAAGACCGCATTGGAGCATCAAGGTCAAATTGTTGTTGTTTCGAATTGACAGTAGCAGGCAACCCTATTATAAATGGTCATTTCTACGTCACCGGGGGGTTTTGGCGTGCACGAGCTCAGTCTTTGAGAAGAACACACTCACATTTTCTGTGTTTAGAAAGAAACTCATCGATCATCTATGGCATGATCGGTGAGTCTCCCATCCTTTATTAATTTTAATATATTCAAAATGTGTGGACTGTTATTTAATTTATTTAATTTCTTTTAATTTGTAATTTTGTTTAATTTTTTCTAATTTGTTCTTTTGTGGCCGTTCACATGTACCTTTTGCAGCCAATGTTGTGTACATTTGTAACTGATATGCATACTGGTGAATGTGACACTTTTGTATGCTGAAATGTATTTTTTTGTGTATATTGTAAGTATTTTAATAAATAAATAAAAATAAATAAGGATCACTCGGGCTCGTTGACATTCGACGACCTCCGTGGTGCAGTGCACGCGCTGTCGCATTATAAAGTTGGAGGTCCTGGGTTCGATTCCCGGCTCGAGCAGACTCGACCAGACCAGAGTCTGGTGGGAGGCTTCGACCGTGGCTAGTTGCCACCCTACAAACAAAGACGCGTCGCCAAGAGATTTAGCGTTCCAGCACGATGTCGCGTAGAACCCAATTAGGAGTGTGGGTTTCATCCTTGACTGCGTCATCACTTACTCCCAGGTGAGATAGCCAAAGGCTAACTTGTAGTGTATACAAAATGTACAAATACGAAAATGTATCAATTGTCAAGTAACAGAGGGTCGTTAAGAATAGAATGTGCCTAAAGTGATATAGACACTACTACCCTGATTAAATATTTATTTTCTAGTATGTACCAAAAACAGCATTTTTCTAAATTTTTTACTGCATCAAAACTTCTTGGGAAAGTCATAAAGGGCGCCTCCTGTGAAACTCGCACCTTGGCTTAGGTAGACGTTGGGACTTTGGGTTTGTTGGACTGGGATATCATTCCGAGCGCCCCCGTGACCTTGACCCAGACCTAGATATTAACTACGAAAAAATTCAAATAGGAAAAGTAAAATACCGAATCCCCCAGAATAACGCGTTCATACAAATAAAAAAATATATATATGCATACAAAATTCGCAACTTTAGTATAGATTTTGTTTAAAAAAAACACCAATTTCAATAAAACAGTAACTTAGCTACGCAACGGAATGAAGCGTAACAAAGTTTTAAACTTTATAGTACAGTTAAAGTTAAACCTAGCGAAAATTACGTCACCTCAGATTTCACGTATCGCCGATTCGTCATAGCGGACTAGGGCTCAGAGAAATGAAAGCCTGAAGCATAAAGCACCGCCACAATATGGAGTGAAGCTGTTGACCCAAAAATCAATATTCACACGGCCGCTGCAATAAACAACTATGGGCTTTACGAATCGAAGGCTGTATCCATAAAACATCTCCGTGGGGAATACGGTCACGTAGGACGACGATCTTTTTCACAACCTGCACAATTCTACACACACAATCTAATATTAACCTCGGCTATGGCTTAATCTCACCGATGTTTCTGTATACATACCTATTTAATTTTATAATTAATGTAAAACAAAATTTAAATTATTTTATTTATCTTTAGTGTCAAAAATTTCATTACTCAATCAATATTTCTAAATAAATCAATACTCAATATCAATATTTTGTCGATTGATTATATTAATTCATTAAGCATGATGTAGGTTCTCCATTCAGTGTCAAGACGTTATAATAACAGCGACTCTGTGCTGCAAACAGCAAGTATACCTAATCAAAAATTTGAAGGGGATTTTAAGGATTATTATAACATGTCATGAGATATAAAATAATAAACTCTTACATGAAATCATATGCACTGGTTCAATTTTAATTTGCATTATATTGTTCGCATATCAAATATAACGTCACTGGGTTACAGTGTCTAAAGTGTAATTATATTGAATAGCTTGTCAAATTTACGAAAATTAAGAATTTTCAGTTGAAATAAGGAAACCATTCATGATCAACCCATTGCCGGCTCACTACAGCGCACAGGTCTCCTCTCAATATGAGAAGGGTTTGGCCATAGTCCCCATGCTGCCCATGTGCTGATTGGCAGACTTCACACGCCTTTGAGAACATTATGGAGAACTCTGAGGCATGCAGGTTTCCTCATGATGTTTTCCTTCACCGTTGAAGCAAGTGATATTTTAATTGCTTAAAAAAACTTTTGCCTACTGGCAATACATGAACTACGGAAATAATTACAAGGAATGAGATGTTCGTATTCCTAATAATTCTGCTTAGTGAAAACTTTGCTCTTTATTGAATTTGTATATTGAATAAGAATTTAATATATATATTTTTTTTTTTTTAATTATGGGCAAAGGCCGGTACCTTGGGTGTCTCAAAAAACAATTCGATGCCTATATGTCGGCTTGGCCCCAAATATCCCTAGGCAGAGACAAACGGAAGAAAGAACGGGAGGCCTTTGCCCAATATTGGGACAGTACGGGCTTGTAATAATAAAATTTGGTGTACAAATACCACTCAGTTGCTCGCTTATGCTATCGACAGTATCAGCACTTAAGGCCTGGCTATAACAATTAATGGTGGGTGAAACTGATGTTGGAATATTCAGATGGCATGAATAATGTGAAAATTGTTGTGCCCATCTACTGAATGGACCACGGACACCGGTTAAGGGTGTACGCAGACTGATGTTTTATGTCAGGTTTTCCACGCTGGCTGCCTGAACAGTGGTTGACAAATGAAAGTGTTTTTGTTCAATCACTATTAACCAAAGGCTAGGTACGAGCAGATTTTGGATTTGGATTAAGCTGTAATAATAGTAACAACTATAAAAAGATGCGCATCCTAAAGTGAACGCTAAATCATCATTATTAGTTATGCAGTGCAGTGAAGCTATGATAGCCTGGTAGGAAGTTGTGATAGGCTAGTGGTTAAGACGTCAACCTCTTAATTAGAGGTCAAAGGTTCGAGCCCGGGCACACACCTATAACTTTTCAGAGTTATGTGCGTTTTTAAGCGATTAAAATATCTCTTGCTTCAAAGGTGAAGGAAAACATCGTGAGGAAACCTGCACGCCTGAGAGTTCTCCATAATGTTCTCAAAGGCGTGTGAAGTCTGCCAATCCGCACATGGCCAGCGTGGTAGACTATGGCCATACCATTCTCATATTGACAGGAGACCCGTGCTCTGTAGTCAGCCTAGAATGGGATGTTCATGATGATGAGTTATGCAGTCCAAATAAGTTGACGATTAAAAAGCTTGTCCGACACGCTAAAGGTCAAACGTTCTGTTCCTAACCATTGGATTATAGCCGTTGACACTTTTAGCTTTAACTTTATGCTTTGTATAACATTTCTCTTTATCCACGAAAGGGGAATATTAGTTATAATAATGGGTAAATTTAATGAAAAATGATAAAAAGGTGTCTACTGGAAAAATCTCAATCCTTCAGGATTATTTAACAATTAGTCAACGTTTATTCCGGTGTATGTTATATTATTAAGGAATCGCTATTCTTTCAGCAAATTAAGAATACATTTCTATGTATTTCTTTTAAAACCCTTCATTGATTTGATTTATTAACCCTTCATTGATTAAGTGGACGCAACGTTCACTATGCACCAAGCAAACATTACGTTACAACAGAATTTGTTTTAAATTCTGTTAAATTATTACTACTACTATTCTGTTAATAAAATACAAGTACTTAAGTAATAAATAAATTAATAAAGTATATATGTTTAATAGATAAGATTTAATATGTTTTATAGATAAAAGAAGTAATAATGTCAATAATGATTCGACTAATTTCACCTTATGTACATTTAACTGAGTTAACATAAACGACTGTATGTAGAACTATGCAGACTAAGAATTTAATTCATTACCTTAATGCGAATAATCAGATAGCCAGATTAAGTTTTTTATCGTTGAAAATTTCCGGCACATTTATTGTTTGACATTTATACTCGTATCTAAAGAACCAGGTTCGAAAACCATACCAGAGAACCTCATGTTTGCGTTCAGCCTAAATTGAAACAGTTTGGGTCGATGACTTCGTATTATCGAGTTGCAATGGTTAAGTTTAGATTGGTTTTATAGATTTTTCTTACATGCGTGACTAAATTAATTGTAGATTTTATTAAACAACATAATAATAAACGCTTGATCATCGAAGGTGAGGTAATTATTGTTTTATTGAAGCGCATCTATTTGAATGCAACAAATTTTTAACATTGAAGGAAGATTACTATACTCATTTTGCTATCTCCATTGCTTTATTTTCTACTTTATAAGATCGTTAATAATTCAACATTTTGTTAATAATATACAATAGATTTTTTTTACTATGGCAACTAGGCCCAATTTTACAATTCCAATACGATACAATACTATTAAATACGTAACATAAAAATTAAAAAGAAATTAATACGTAAATAATCTACACGTAAGAGTCGTATTGTCTATTACAGTTCTCAGAATAATATTGGAACTTGCTAACGCTCCTCTTATCAAAGTTTTTTTTTAAATATATTTTTGTTTTTGGACTTTTGTCCGAAACGAACCAGCGAAACGAAAAACGAACGAAAATACCAGCCCCATTAACTCCTAAATAAATAAAAAACAAAATTATAAAAAAAAATAATAGTATGACTTCTAAAAATGTAACGGACAACCTACTGCTGCAGATTATCAAAGATGCTACGAGCTTTCTTCTTATAGCGAAAAAGTCGTCGGTGTGCGCTGTTGCGAACGTTTTGGACGCACTACAAAAACGCGGCAAGCACAAAAACATTCTGTAACCGTCAATGCAGGCCAAAATATTTTATCCTAAGTAAATTCAGAAGTGATATTCATAATCGTCTCAGAAGCATCTTTCAAATTAAAGCTCCGAGGTGTAATAATCAATCCCAATAAAACCGTCACATACTTTCCATGCCCGCATATGGGTTAAATCATTTTCGTGATAGTAGCGAGGCGTTCATTAAGTCCAGATTAGATAACGGCAGCTTACGCAATGCGGTGCAGCTGACAACGGATCGGCATCGGACGCGCCTATCGATTCCATGCTAATTGGACTCGTATACCGAAGAGCGAAGCTGTACCGTCCCCGCATACCGCCGGCCCGCCACCCGTCCAAAGAGATACAGCGAAATTTATTACACAAACAATTTATATAATTGACGCGCGACAAAAAAGCGAGAGTGCACACCCATCCGACTCAAAATTCGGCCGGTAATTACAGCACGTCACCGTTGTCGACGGCGAATTTCGTGAGTATTTTTATCAGACAGATTAAATTTCGCCGGACATCGCTGAGGATATGTCTCGGATGGGAATATGAGAGGAATGTCAATTTCGAGATATTTTCGCTAGTCGCTCAGCGGTCGATAGGGGGAAGAGCGACGCGAGCGGGAGGAGGACGGGGCATGGGAACAGGTCCGCCCCGCGCGGATGCTGCAGCCGCTCTTTTTCTGTTCCGCACGCTGCGCCGTCGATGGGGCAGCGCGGCCGCGACACTCGGCCGTCATTATAAATCCGAGGCGGTGAGCTCAGAGCGCGGCATTCCGCGCGCTCCACCCGCGTTATGCGCTGTAATTATCGCAAAACGCGGCCCCGACTCGCAAATATGTCGTTGGGAACGAGGGACATGACATTCTCATCACCAAACGTTCCCGTTTTTCTAGCATCTCCAATCTCGAAATATGTCCCGTAACGAGCCACTCCCACGACGTCCACCGAGCCTTGTATTTGGCCCTTCGTGACGACGCTTTTTGCGTACGCCACAAGCGGACGGAATGTCGGTATTCGTGTCCACTTGAATAATTCAGCGGAATTGTCAATCAATCAATAAAGCCAATGGATCAAATTGATTCACACTTGTAGATTGCATGGCCCCCATAACGCGTCGCGCACGTTTTTGCCGTGTCAAAATACTTGGGAGTCGTTCCGCCATTCACGGCCAGTCAATCAGACGCACGTGCTTGCTGACTGCCTCATGAAAATGCTGTTTGTTCTTTTCTTGGATTGGATAATTGATAACTAGTTCCGTTGAAACAAGTGCCTACTGCGATGATGGTAGGTGGTAGCCTTGGGACCGGTTCGTGCAGGAAACGCTCGTCGAAAGGGCATAAATAAGATACAAGGGTACTTGAACAAAGAAATAAAGTTGAAATGTCGCGATTGTGTTCTTACTTTTTCAAGATTCGATTCAAGAATTATATTATCTTCGGATAAATAGTAAATGCAATAGGCTGCTAAAATAAAAGACCCTAGCTATTTTATTAAATAAATTTTATGAGACCTATTATGATTTGATAGAATCTTGATGGAACTATAAATATTTTATATTTTTATAGCCGACAATAGCCTGCTGTCAATACTATACGTCACTTCCAATGAAGTATTGATGGAATCTTACTGGAATACTTTGTCCACTTTTGCTAATCAATAACAGATGTAAGGCACTTGATAAGAACTGTATAATTGAATAAAAAATGATCCATTTCATGAAAGCCGGCTAAGTATAATGTATTATACATTATATCCAACGTATACCACTGATTCCTATCAAGGAGTTTAAAGTATATGGTTTTCATATCTCTCAATCCTATATTGAAGTATGCTTAAACTTAAAATATTTCGAAAGTAATTTTATTGCTTATAAATTGTTTTATTGCTCTTAGAAAGTAAACTAGGAGAAAACTATTTTTATTATATAATTGGTAACTTTGCATTACTGATATTTTAAATGCTAAAGAGTGTTCGTTCTCACGCAGGAAGACAGCAAAGAATTGCTGATTTTTCTTGCACTGTTAAAGTTTATGGCCAACTAACTTTTTCTATGCCAATACTCTCAACAATACTGCCAGTTACGTGTGCCATTTTTGAGCGAAGCGAAATGTAAATCTTAAATACCATTGTTTTACTTAAATTACCGATCGTGTAAAATTTTGTATCATCTGGATATTCTATGTATATAATTTTATATACATAGAATAATTTACCTCTCGAAATATTCTGCCACTGAACAGGTGTTAAACAGACGGAGAAAGTTTGAGTGAAACACTTTCAAAATTTATATATATCCCCTGAAACTAATAAAACAAATTTTATTATTTTATTATATTATATGGAAAAGATTGGCGGAGAAGTACAAGTTGGTGAAGATATAGCCCTCAATATAATTGTATATATTTTTTAAATAAAAAGAAATTAAAACTTATATAACAATAACAGCACCAAAAAACCGAAGAGTTTTGTCCTCGGCGCTAGTCTGCAAATGCAAAAACGGCTTACATTTAGAGGAACTGAGTATGCATGTTATGGCATGAATAGAAAGCCATCCAGCTAAAAAATCCGCAAAGATACAGTCTAAAGCCTAAGCTAAATGTATATGGACTTTAGCCAAAGCGCAATCCTGTTATAATCTTTTCACGCTTACATTTCACAGTATTAAAATTCTATGCGAATACTAAGTGGGTACACAAGAGAGCGTCTAGTTTTCAATGTTCTACGTACGCATGAGTGTACCTAATGTATCTAGATCGCGGCATTGACTGCCTCTGAACTCTTTGCCAACATCAATCGCCGCGTTCGTCTATTTCTTATGTTTAATAGACCAACGATCGGTAACAATGAATCGATGAATGATGCGGTTTAAAATAAAATTGATCCAATAACGTCGCCTAGCTATCGATATGTTAATTCAACTTTGTATAGTTGGCAGTTTTTTTCAACAATGGTGAAGGAAATATCGTGAGTAAACCTGCATGCCTGAGAGTTCTCGATAATATTCTCAAAAGCGTGTGAAGTCTGCCAATCCGCACATGGCCAGTGTGGTGGACTATGGCCAACCCTTCTCATATTGAGAGGAGACCCGTGCTCTGTGGTGAGCCGGCAATGGGTTGATCATGATGATAGTTGTCAGGTGTTTGATTATACTTGGGTCTTGTGCATTACTTTATCAGATAAAATATGCAATAATAAAACGAGAGTGATAGAAATTCTATATCAGCGTGGGGTAAGTCTATACGATATAATAAATCATTAAAAACTCCATAATACATTTTTCTTTGTCTTCCTTATATGTTTAGCTTCCAGGACTTAAGTAAAGGTTCCTTTTAGGAGATCTTTACAATGTTACTGGATGAAACTGGAGCTTTAACCTCCCCATCGTGAAGTTGACCGCTGCGTATGGCAAACGATTAAGGAATTTTTTATTTCTGTTTTTTTTTCTGGTATGGTCTGGTGGAAGGCTTCTGCCGTAGCTAGGTACCACTAATAACAAAGACGTGCCGCCTAACGTTTTAGCTGTTTTTTCGATATAGCGTAGGAACCGATCAAGAATATAACTTACTATAACCATACCCCTAATAAGTTAGCCCGCGCTATCTTAGACTGCACCATCACTTACTACCAGGTGAAGTTGCCTTCAACGGCTTACTTGCCTTGGAATAAAAAAAAAAACTGGTGCTTTACCAAAACATACCACGTAGCCACGGAAAAAAGGAAGCGTTTTTTCATAGAATTAATAATTTCTCAGTCGATATAAATATCAACAAAATGAATGACCCATATCGATTGCAATTAATCGTATTCTACTGGGTATTTAGATACTGACCAAGGCGAAATTCAAACACGTATGAATCACAAATAATTACCCCTAATAAACTGTTTCCAATGTTTTAATGATCTTAAACTTAGAGCAAGTGGGAAATATTCGGGAATTACTCGATAAAGTACTCAAATGGTGATAATTTATAATAGATTCCATTTAAGTATTACTTGCAAAGTACAACATAATCTTTTTCGTAGTCATCTACCCGTCAACTAAATTTGTAAGAGTTACACATCAGTCAAAGAATAAAGATAAAACACTTACTTTTACACATTGCTAACAATAATCTATTAGAAAAATTATATTATGTCGACTGGCTGTCAAGCATTCTACACGACCTCCATGGCGCAGTGCGTGCGCTGTCGCATTATAAAGTTGGAGGTCCTGGGTTCGATTCCCGGCTCGAATCTGGCCTGGCGGGAGGCTTCGGCCGTGGCTTGTTACCACCCTACCGACAAAGACGTGTCGCAAAGCGATTTAGCGTTCCGGCACGGTATCGCGTAAAAACCAGTTAGGAGCGTGGGTTTACCATACCCCTAACAGATTAGCCCGCTACCATCCGAGACTGCATCATCACATACCACCAGTTGGGTTAGCCGTCAAGGACTAACTTGTATAAAATATACAAATACGAAAATGTATCAATTGTCAAGTAACAGAGGGTGGCTAAGAATAAAATGTGCCTATAGCGATATAGAAACTACTATTCTGATGACAACGTCCGACCTCCCCGTTATTCCAAAAGTCGCCTAAGCCGAGGTTCGGCCTCACAGGAGGCACCCTTAGGCAGGCGTTCCCTTAGTTTCTCTGAGCCATAGGGCTCAAAATTTCTTCTGGCAGCCCGGTTACGCTGTGGCAACCAAGACACAAGGAGTTAGTACAGCTAATAGACAGTCCGAAAAAAAAAAACAAAAATATCCTGATTAAAGACAAATTTTCAAGTATTTCGTAGTTCATACTTACTGTATGTCAAAAACAGCATTTTTCTAAATTTTTTTACTGCATCTAAACTTACAGGTATTATAAAGCATCTCTTCAAAATTTTCCACTGGCTCCCGGGCTAATGTATTTTGTAGCCAATTACAACATTAATCAATAGTGTTGGGGACATAAATTATATCGATATAAACGTGCAAACGCCTCGGATGTCAAATTGATAACGCGCGAGATCATCTAGAGACCATATGTGAAATCGTCGGGAATTTTGCTGCAATTTTAATTTTATTTGTAACAATGTTGCGCAAGTCAGAAGAGATCGCGGGAGGGCATTTTGCACTAATTGGCACTGGTCACGTGCCTCCTTGCCTTGGACTTCTTCCAACTTTCCTATTATTTTTTTTAACGCTTTTAATGGCATAAAAGTTTAGAGCTACAGATACGTAGCTTAAGTTTATCGGATTAATGTCAAATCCGAGTTCCTTATGCTGTTGTCTTTATTTTTACTGACTTTTATTGATAGTTTATCAACATTGGATTGTCTTGACATATTTTCAGATGTCAAAGCACTAGCACATTGTCGGAATGACAAGATTTAATATTTTTTTATGCACTAGTTAAACCTTGACGGTAATCTAACCTGTTAGGGTCATGGTAACCCCTTCCTCCTAACTAGTTTCTACACGATATCGTGCCGGAACGCTAAATCGCTTGACGACACGTCTTTGTCGGTAGGATGGTAACTAGCCACGGCCGAAGCCTCCCACCAGACCAGACTCGAGCCGGGAATCGAACCCAGGACCTCTAACTTTATGATGCAACAGTGCGCGCGCTGCGAAACGGAGGTCGTCAAAATATCATGTTACTAACTATAACACTGCAGATGTTATTTTGTTCAGTTTTATGACAATCGAGTGACTAGACGCTTTACGCGAGAATCTATGTGAGGTTAAGAAGTAAGACTCATTTATTATTTGTATAGGAGCGGTTATAGTAACTAAATAAGTAAATTTTTAAATAAGCTAACGAATGATAATAAACCGCCGCATTATCGTTTTAAAATATTTTAGTACCGTCTATGTTGTATCTAAGTTAAAAGAAGAAGCGGAATTTAATAATTAGAGGGTACTATTAAAGGAACCCATATCTGTAACGCAAGCCGGATGAGCTGAAACTTTCTTTGTTACTTCAAAAAAGTTACAGCGAACACCACCCAGTTGTTTGTACTATATTTTGGAGTCAGTTAGTATGTTAGTCAGTCAGTAAGTCTGTTAAAATTTCATATAGACGCGAAAGATATAGAAGTTATTTGTGGCTTAATACCACGAATTACTTATTATTTATAACCCTTTATAATTTGATTGCTAAAGTATCTATTTATGGAACTGTCAATGCAAATGTTCGAACAATATGTTCAACACAGCCTACTGCTCGATAGATGTGAAAAAGAGAAACTGCATTTCTTGTCTCCATCTTGCTAGAATTCGAACTGGTGGTAGTCTTTGAAAATAGGCAGAATTAACGTGACTTGTTATATAAAAGTAGGTTTTACTGCTTATGTTATTGTTCTCCTTCTTTTTCTTGCCCTTATCCCACATTATGTGAGGTCGGCACAACACGTCTTCTTCTTTCACTGACTTCTATCAGCCGTCACCTCACTACCCACACCTTTTACACGCATGTCCTCCTTTACACAATCCTTCAATCTCTTATTTGGTCTTCCTCTACTCCTTTGCCCTTCCACGTTCATATATAACATTATTTTCGTGACATTACTTTCTTCCCTCCGCATTATATGACCTACCTAGGCTTATGTTCAATTGGCTTATGGCAAAAGAGCGAGAGGCCGCTCACCAACCAAATGGACGGACCAGCGGAGGGACTCTGCGAATTGCAAATTTCACAAAATTGCGAGACTAGCCTCCGATAGAAGCCGGTGGAAACAAATAAAGCATGAGGTTGCAAGAACATCAGTATCATGATCTTCAGTAATGAAGGTACGGCTGGAGAGAGAGGGGCTTTTGTTACTGTTAAGTGGTTTATTATTATTGGCGCCTGCAACTCCTTAAACAATGTACCACATGACATTTCCAACCGGACGTACGCTAGAAACTGATAAACCCAGCCCGCTGCGATACTGATCGGTCGTCTGTGCCGACTTTAAATTAACCGTTCACGCATTGCCCGCAGGAATTTTAGATTTGATACGCGACACTGGCCTGCCCTTTGCAGTTAACTGTTATTTAATCTGTAAGACGCTGTACAGGTGTTCATTGGCTTTTTCGTTTCTTTTTTACTCTGGTCACTGAAAAAAAATCGCAAGAGCGGTGGAGAATACGATTTTTAGCAACAAAAAAATTCAAGGAATTATCGTTTTTTATGTATTTCAAGTTTAATTAGTATAATAATTTATAGTACCGATAATTTATACATGTTCCTATTGATTTAGGCCAAATTATTAAAAAATATACTTGGTAAAAATAATCATCACGGAATATCACTGCACACTTATCACTAAATTTAATAATTATCCTGGTGAGGCTGATATTGTTTTGCATAAATGCAAACGATAAGTTGATTAGTTTTAATTTAGTTGTAGAATCAGCGTAAAGTTATCTTTATTGCTATATGCAAACATTTTAATTACTAGTGACTAACAAAATTTTGCTGGCAGTAATTTTTATTCTGTGCAGTGTATTATGATAAAATACTGCTGGTATTTTATCATCCTAAGTCCATTTATGTGTTTTTTTTTTGTCAAAGGCCTCCTTTTGCATAAGAGAGTAACTAACTTATGCAAAAGCTTATTACTCTCTAGCTTTGATCTAGTCCAGCCCTTCGATTTGAACTTAAGACCTCGTGATCAGTAATCGAACATAACCTAGAATTATTCATTCAGACCTTATTCATAGCCGCAATAAAATTAAAACCAATCCATTGAGAAGACCTTTTATGATTTCATATAACTAAGTACCTTAAGATAAGTTTTGCATCATTAAGTATGGTTAACACTATATTTCAATTGCCACACTTTAAATTTAATAGAAAATTGACGATTTCTCTTTCTTTGGAATGTAAGTCCAGAAATTAGAAGTTCAATCCAAAATATCATGGCAAAAATAATTAGGGATCAATGTCCCAGCTTGACCTTACAAAATAGCTAATACTTACTTGAGTAACAAGTTTTTTCTACACTACTCATACAGTACAATTACACGTAGGTACTCTTCATTTATAATGCCACATTAGTCACATATTCGATAATAAAGTTAACAAAGTGGCTATAAAATAACTCAAATAAGTGTCCCGAGCGAATTCTTGCACGTAACATCTCCATACTTGCTTGGGGGAGCCGAGAAACATGGGATGTGATGTTTCCTAGCACGGGCTGTCAAGTATAGTGTGTCAGACTGGGTGCGTTGTCATAAAATTGTGTGCCACTCCGCCACCTCGGCTGGCGCGAGTGCCGCTCGTAAAAAGAGCCCACTAGCTTTATTACTAGACCAGTGACCACAGATTAGTGAGATGATAACAGATCTGAAATTAACTACAATTGAACGCAGTTATACAATGAGGATGCAAACCGCAGAAACGTAAAAATTCTGTTGGGGCTTGTATAGTGATCGTTAAGGTCGAAACTATTGTCAGTGAAATGATCCGAAAGATATAAAAGATGTTCTTTTTCAATTATATATTTCGCCTTGATTTCTAAGTTTTTAAGTTTTTATTAAAAGACTAACTGTCCCCATAGATAGGCTGATGATGAAGTTAACCTAAGTTGGGTCGGTCATCACTATCGTGCACAGTGTTTTGACCAAATTTAATTAATACGACATCCTTCTTATTTTATTTTTTATCGTAGTAATTAGCTTCTAAAACTACGTTCACACTTAAAACCACCAGTGCTTTTAAGCTTGTACGTATTCCACGCTAATGGGTTAAAGTACGCTTTTCAATAACACCAAGCCATCGAGGCAGTTTACTCATTCCTTGTTTCGTTTGGTATGCACTGCTTTTATGCATGTATGATGGTCGCGTCTCTGATACCCACCCAAATTATCAGATTCGTAGATAATCACGACCGAATCTGCCTGAAGCCTGTATAAAATAATTTGTGGGGATATCAACCAATACAATTGGCAAGTAAGAATCATGTAACTCAAACAATCAGATGCTCAACACAAATCATAAACCAGGAAATAATCTAATTAATCATTAAATAAATTACTGTAAAATTAAATCACTATACAAAAAAAAAAAACCTGGAAATGTGTGCTATAACATGCCAGAAAGAGAGCTTCAACTACTAGGATATCACTTGGTCGAAGAAGAAGACATTTGGAAAGCCAATAAGGGACAAGACTTAACCAAAGTGAAGATCTTTAAAACGGACTAAGCTTTAACTGTGACTAAAGAATAGTTAAAACGAGACAGAGTTATGAGTTCGACATAAGACTGTCTTGTTTTAACACTAACTTTGGCTGAGCAAAGCCAAAGAATTCTTTGGATCGTAAGCTAAGACTACGAGCATTGACATTCCTGCAAGAAACCGAGCAGTAAGCTGATAGCTGTAGGTTTAGTAAGATACGTTACCCATATTATAAGCCTAAGGAGTTCCCATTATCTCTCCGATTCCGATTGCATTTCGTTTGCAATCAAAAGCTTATATGTAAAATAAGCTACAAATGTTCTATTGTGAGATTTGGATTCGTCATGATTAACCCATTACCGGCTCACTACAGAGCATGGGTCTCCTCTCAATATGAGAAGGGTTTGGCCATAGTCCACCACGCTGGCTATGTGCAGATTGGCAGACTTCACACGCCTTTGAGAACATTATGGAGAACTCTCAGGCGTGCAGGTTTCCTCACGATGTTTTCCTTCACCGTTGAAGCAAGTGATATTTTAATTTTTTTAAAACGCACATTACTCCGAAAAGTTGGAGGTGCATACCCGGATTCAAACCGCCGACCTCTGATTAGGAGGCTGACGCCCTAACCACTGGGCTATCACCGCATACTCGAGATTGGGATTATCATATTAATATTGTCACGGTTGATGTATCGACTGAATGTGTGGCATTGGCTCAAATTGATTGTTTTGTCCAAAAGTGAAATAGTACCATAACCGAAAGAAGTGGAAACCAAAACTGATTCACTAGAATTTGAGTTTCTTACATATTTATCATCGTAATGATACAAACAGCAATGGGAATGAACAAAAGTGTTTGAAAGCAGAAAATCAATCAATTGAAATTGAAATGATCAGGCTTTCCGTAGTTATAATACGTCTTGAGGTATGTGCTAACACTTCCATCAAATTGGAATCTGGATTGAAATCACGCGCTTGTTTTCACGTTTTAACATAATAAAATTAAATAAAAGTGTTTGAAATCAATAACCTAACAGAGCAACTTGATAAAACGGCTGCAATAAATAGCGAGACAGCGAAAGGTTCTAAAAGGAAAAGCAATTATGCAGCGAGATACGGTGGACAGCTATTATAAGGATCAGCTCAATACACGCACAATACATCGAGTTGTCACCGTGACCGCAGCGGAATGTTTGAACGGACGCGAGCATTTTATCTCATCTGATTAATTCAAATATTTAGCGCAATAAATAGTGGGGTGAGTGGGGGTGGACGCTCGTAACGCTGTCGCGGCCGTCCTGTGTCGGACGGCGCATGCGCTCGCGAGCAATTGCGTCAGTGTCACTGTCAAACTGACAGCGAGCGGCCATTGTGGCTCTGGATATACGAGCGACGCGGTCACAACCGTGCATCTGATTTATCGATGTCCCGCGGAGCCCTGGCCGACGGGCCTCGCTGTCGCCACCCGAATAAAGTGCATTCTCACGCTACCGAACGCACGCGAACGCTGCCGTATCCCCATATTTAAATCCGGCGATCGTTTCTCATTCCTTTCCCCCAGATATTTTACGTCGGGTAATACGATACGACACTGTCCGGCTCTTTCTGCAGTTTTCGCGTTCCTTTTGCCCCTCGGCCCGCTATTGTTCACTTGTCAATTTCTTTAGCTAATGCGAGTAAACGTCTCATTATGCGGTGCGGTGCGTCCGCGACGCGCATTGCGTGTTGTGACAGCAGCCACCCACCGGAAGGCCGTGCGTCATTCAGCGCACAAAACGCGCTTTATTCAACGTACGATGGTTAATTTGAATGGATTATGCCCGTTTAATGGGAATAATTAGGCATGCTGTGTGCCCCGTACAAACTAGGATGTCTCGTGTCGCATCTTAACTTGAGTAACTGCAATGTTATTCTCTTAATGTCTTTGGCTTTAGATCGCGAGCCAAAATCTCATAAAAAAGTTTCAAAATCTCAAAAAGAAAAAAAAGGTTCAATACCTTTTTTTGGATTTTCTAAGGAATAATACTGTTTAGTCTGCAATTATGCGATTGGTGCTGTCCAGCCTATGAGAGCACGTTAAAGTTCGGTAATGATTGATGACATGTGGGCTTTGGCATTGTCTCGTTGCTACCCTAACGACCAAGTCTACTCAAGTACTTTTGCGGTTTAGCACGATTTCACGTAGAAACCAATAAAGAGTAATAAGCTTAAAACTAACATGCCCTTCATTACCTAACAATAACTGCTAAACCCGCTACCATCCGAGACTGCATCCGCATTTACCACACGGTGAGATTTTAGCCAAGGGAATACATAAATAATAAAAAACGCATAATCACTTTTTTTCTGGTGGGAGGCTACGGCCGTGGCTTGTTACCACCCTACCGACAAAGACGTGTCGCCAAGCGATTTAGCGTTCCGGCACGATGTCGCGTAGAAACCAATTAGGGGCGTGGGTTTACCATAGTCCTAACAGGTCAGCCCGCTACCATTCTAGACAGCATCATATACAGACAGAGATAGCAGTCAAGGGCTAACTTGTAGTGTGTAAAAAAAAAAAGACAATATCTGTGCCCAGCTGTGGGACGTTAACAGGCTGAGGGTGATAAAGTTGATGACTCATCTCAAGAAAGTTGCGTGAGCAGCATCACAACAGTGTTGCATCACAGGCTTAATACACCTTAATAGTAATTGTAGCGAAAGAAACATTTTAATAGCTTTAAGGATCTATTTACATGTTAGCGCTCGACCGCGTCGTCACTTGATCTGAAGATGGTGACGATGTGACATGAAAAAGGCAAAACAGTTTCTATTACGTTCACGGTGCTTCGACAAATAAAATAAATAAAAATCATCTTGTTCTACTAATTATGATCTAATTGTTAAAGTTATATCAATTTTAGCGTTTCATCCAATTTACATTTCTATTCATTATGTTATTACATGCATTCCTTGAAATAATTAATATACGTCTACTTTGAATCACCATAATTATGTATGTGTATATAATCTAACCTAACTTAACCTTACCCCTTTTTTTACGCTGGGAAATGCTTTTATGCATCCCCTCCGGAGAACTTAACCTTCCCCAGCACTTTCCATTTCTCCTCTTTGCAACCCTGATCCAGTACTTCGACTATATCAAATATACCTTAATAAAAAGAGTTCGGAATGAAACTTTTTAATATTCGTAAAGGTTAAATTAATTTATCTGTAGATTTATCGACACAAAATTCGCTGACCTACCGCAGTAAACATGAAGTTATTAATAAGAGTCTTGAGAGTTTAAAAATATCGAGTAAGTTCCAATTCTCGTGTTAAATATGCTTATTATTAAACCGCATCACTATGTAAATTTCTAACGTTTGCAAAGTATAGGAAACTATTTGCAACCCTGACTTTACTAAGCTGATGTGACGAGGATGCTAGAATGAAGTGCGAGATTTTTTACTTAATCGATCGCGTGAAAGTTCACATCATTTTAAATAGAATCGAAAGAGCGCCATCTATTGTTTAATACATGACACTCTTTCGATTTTGATTTCGGAATTCGATTTGCAGGATTATGTTTTTGATGACAAAATCATGGGGAGGAAATATGTTAAACGTGTAATGTAGGTATAACTTTTAAAATAACTTCATCATCATCATCATCATCATGATCATCCCATTGCCGTCTCACTACAGAGCGCGGGTATCCTCTCAACATGAGAAGGGTTCGGCCATAGTCCACCACGCTGGCCATGTGCGGATTGGCAGACTTCACACGCCTTTGAGTACATTATGGAGATCTCTCAGCCATGCAGGTTTCTTCACGATGTTTTCCTTCACCGCTGAAGCAAGTGATATTTTAATTGCTTAAAAAACGCACATAACTCTGCAAAGTTAGAGGTGCGTGACCGGATTCGAACCGCCGACCTCTGATCAGGAGGCTGACGCCCTAACCACTAGGCTATCATCGCTTCATAAAATAACTTAAAATCACAAAATCTGGCCTCTGTTCAAAACGATCAACTCAATAATGTGCTAAAGTGGAAATCAAAGGCTTTATTACCTTACGAAGAGGAGTGCGGTAAAAAGTGATTGCGGTGTTGGAGGCTATTTAAGCTTAGTGAGGGTATTTCTTTAACTTGGCGTTGGTAATGACGGTGACAGTGACAAGTGCTGATTGTTGGGACGCGCGCACCTGTCACCGTGACGGACAGTGACGGCTGTCGTCAAGAAAAAAACGAATAACTTGCGAGGTGCATTTAACTTAAGAATGAGAGACAGTTGAAAAATTTACACCGAAACGATTCTGTCTGTTTGGAACGTTTTTGACTAGGCTTTTTTTGATTTTCTCGATGCGGTTACGTTGTTAGGTTTTTGATCTCAATAAATTGTTTAGTTATTAACTATCAGGTATATCGATCGTGATTTAAAACTTACCAATACCAACCAAGGGATTCATAATAATGTTTGTATAAAATTTTATCCAATGTTGGTCAAATAGCAGTTATAATTTTGGTTGGTTCTGTAAACATATTAGATAATTTGTATGTCTTAGATTGTGTCATTAAATGCTCTACTAAATAAATGTTTTTTAAGACAATATTTTTTATTGTATCCTGGTATAAGTACCCGTATAAGTAAACCGTAAGCGGTTTGCTTCCTCATACGAAAAAGGCATTTATTTATTTACTACAAGTTAGCCCTTGACGGCAATCTCACCTGGTGGGAAGTAATGATGCTGTCTAGGATGGTGGCGGGCTAACCTGTTAGGAGTATAGTAAACCCACGCTCATAATTGGTTTCTACGCGGCATCGTGCCGGAACGCTAAATCGCTTGGCGACACGTCTTTGTGGGTAGGGTGGTAACTAGCCATGGCCGAAACCTCCCACCAGACAAAAGGTGGTGTAAATTGTCAGCGGTAAAACAATGTATTACAATATACATATTATATATTATATATTATATATAAACGGTCTTCGATACTATTCTAAGGGATACCAAGCATACGAATATACGAGTAGCTCAAGTTTGAGATCCCAAACTTGTTTAGAAAATTTGTTGTGATGACAAACAATTTTAAGACTTATCTTAGATTTGTTGGATATATTACCCCGTAATACCATTAAAGTAACTTCACGGGTTTAAACCTTTTTTCATTCATTCAACTATCATTTTAGAATGGTAAAGGCAAATATTTCCGAGATTTTTTTGAAAACATTGGGAAAATCTGTAAAAGCTGTAAATTCACTATAGCTAATAGGTAACGTAAAAACATGTTTACGATAAATATATTAGGGCTTTCATAATTAAATTAAATTCAAACATTTATAAATGAACGATTGATTGCAAGCTAAGTTTAGCAACCCTATCGCCGTGTTACTTTAACCTAACCTCCACTAAAACATCGCCTCTCGGTACGATTATTGCCATTAACGTATCTCGAAACGTATTAAGATGTACTTAAATCGTAAGTACTCGGGCCGACAATCAATATTGAATTTACGAGTGCTCCCATTATCCGCGGAGGTTGGATGCGAGCGAACATAACAGTGAACTGATTAGATACAATGAAACCAAAACACTCCCCGGATATTACACTATAATTAAGAACATTTACGTGTTTGGGGCGCCAAATTTATCGAGTTTTTTGTCGATATGAAGCTTTCCGTGGAAATTTATGTGCGGAGCTTTGGGTACGTGTGAGGTCCGAATGGTTCAGTAGTCGGGTTATCATTTGGTAATCTTTACGAGCCCCCGCTGACTCCTCTCGGCGACCTGTCCACACTTAATGGCTCTCACAGATTAGTAAATTTAGGGATGTTTAGCGTCCGACTTTGTAAGATGCGACTAAGACTACTAACTTGTAAACTAATCTCGTAATTAAACTAAACTGGCAGATCTAAAAGTAGTGCTGTTCTTTTCACAACATTTGTCTTGGACTTTTCCAAGTACACAATTTGTAGGCTTGTTAATGTTAGTAAAGAGTTGTGCTCGGAGATTTACGAACAACGAAATAGACCCAAAAATGGAAATTACAAAATAATTTTGGAAATCTCTGTCTCTGTTATTTTGATTTATAAAACAGTGTTTGTTTGTATACGATATTCAAAAAGCTTTATAAATCAAATATTATGTTGTTCATACCCATAACTTAAGAATGTCTGTTAAATTTTTTAAGCGTATGAAAATTATAGTTATTTGGGAATTCGTGATGATATTTTGTCCCATTTATATGAACTTAATACCCGAAAAATGGATTATATAAGTGAACACGTTTTCATAAGCTTAAATGTCGTCTTTTGTATGTTGCTTTGTTTAACGCAATCGATTAACTGACGCTAATATGACTAGCCCCTGCCTTCATATTTGTTTATACGGTGAAAAACATATTTCACCTACACGCGAGAAATTAACACAAACGTTTCGACTCGACTCCGACGAAGCTGATAGGTACATCCCTACGCAGACCTCAATATTTTGGGAGTCCGTGTTTGTGGCTTTGTTTATAGCTTAATTAGGCTGTTTTGTTTAAGTGGGAATTGGTACCCGGCCCAGTCTAGGCAGATAAGGTGTCGAGGTATTTACGATTTGATATCGTGGTGATGACTTTGATTTCGGGGTTTCGGTGTAGTCGTTTTGTTTTGATCAGGTTTTACGAGTATGTCTTTGAAACTAGAAGTCTTAAAGGTTAATTTATGTATTTTCACGTGAGAATGGTTTTACACATAAATAGACAAGTATAGGGCTTCGAAGCCGAATAAGATGCCTTTATTGTTGCTTTGAACCTGTATTTCTGTTTGACCTTAAGATCATATAGGTCTGTATTAAAATTTTAATCAATTTATTCCGTGTTCTTGAAAATTCAAGTGCGAAACATGAAATTTTAAAAACACAAAATAATAATTACCTTTTCCTAGTGTTATTATTTGAATTTACTAGTATTTTGTAAAATAAGTTCCTATTCTAATCACCTTAAATCAAAATAATTGATGCAAACAAAACTTTGTGATTTTTTTTCTTCCAAATATAATTTACTATCAAGAGTCGTTTAACATGAAAAGTAGCTGCAACGGTGTTTTGTTAGAAAAAACACTGTAGCGAGAAAAAATACCTTAACTGAAAAAAAAACATGACGTCTATATATATCTGAAACTTACATGTTTTCATTCACGTACTATCTTTATATAAATTTCACACTAATACCCTAGTAGATAAGACCTTGGTCTTCATTTCGGAGGGACAGGGTTTGATCCTACCGTTTATGCTTAAATTTATAATAATTTGCAAATTGCTCTAACGGTGAAAGAACTTTGCGAGTTGCCTGAATTATCTATGATGTTCTCAAAGGCGTATGTAGTCTACCAATCCGCACACGGCCAGCTTTTTTTTTCGGACTGACTATTAGATGTACTAACCCTATTGGTTGCAACAGCGTAACCGGGCTGTTTGGCGAGCTTCGGAAAGAAGCTCTGCCAGAAGAAATTTTGAGTCCTAGAGCTCGAAGAACCTAAGGGAACGTCTGCCTAAGGGCCTCCTGTCAGGCCGAACATTCGGCCAGCGTGGTGGACTAGGACCACAACTCTTCTCAAATTGAGGAGACACCGACGCGTAGTGGACAGATAAAAGGTTGACCATGATGACGTATTCATGATTTTTTTGTTTTCCCGTCCATTACAGACACACGGTTCTGTTTCTTTATTGTGCGGGGATTAATTACACCGAGGGTATAATTAATCCCTCAGAAATAAAGGAGGGGATATTTGATATAAACGTCTGAGAACACGACGACGTTATAAGCGAGATTATATTATAATTATTAATATCCGAGGGCTCATTAAGTGTTACATTACGTCCACCGGTCATTGGACAGTGAGTGTAGGTATGTGATAAGGCAATTTAAATAAAAATGATCTCCTTTTTCATTGATAAAGATTTGACACGGGAAAAAACAACGCATCGAGGAATGCAGGGACTTACTAATGAAAGGGACCAATTAACGATGATTATTTTTTTCTCATGACTAATATTATACAGCGTGTTTTAATACTATTTATATTAAATAAATGATACATTTTTTGGGCTAAGAACTAATCTTGGAAATAATTTATCGAAATTATACCTAAAAAAAAATATTTCGTAAACTGTACAGTGATGAATAGAAATTTTTTTTTGGGCCAATAACTAGTCTTAAAAATAATTTATCGAAACGTTACTTAAAAAAATTAACTTTGTCGACTGTACAATATAATCTACATAGATGGATAGATTAAGTCAAAAGTATTAGCACAAAGTTAATATAAAATTATAAAAGATAAATTTGAAATGACGCGAGTCGAAATTTGCAAAGGCGATCTTATACCTTGTAGCTATCTTTATGTCATTATAAATAAGGCATTTTTTTAATCTATGTCCGTTTAAGTCCGTGCATATTTGAGCGCATGCCCACGTGTCATGCCAAATTTCAGCGTGATCTATCGAATGGTGTAAGCAGTGTATTTGATCATTCAGTCAGTCACCTTTTTCTTTGATATACATATACAGATTTGCATTGGAGCAGCATGGAGGGTCTCTTTATCCTAAACTCTTGAGGAAACATGCTAAATTCTAGGGTACCGTTTAATAACTATAAAAGCATTTAGGAAGAACACTTTGCAAGGTATTGTATTGTGTAATGAAGACAATTTTACAGTGCGGGAGAAGGGAAAAATAATTGGAAGTACTAGTTATTTATACGAAACTAATTAGTTAGAATTAACGAAAAGTTAAATATTATTTTCAAAACAAAGATATATATACATATATATATATATATCATCATCATCATGATCAACCCACTACCGGCTCACTACAGAGCACGGGTCTCCTCTCAATATGAGAAGGGTTTGGCCATAGTCCACCACGCTGGCCATGTGCGGATTGGCAGACTTCACACGCCTTTGAGAACATTATGGAGAACTCTCAGGCGTGCAGGTTTCCTCACGATGTTTTCCTTCACCGTTGAAGCAAGTGATATTTTAATTGTTTAAAAACGCACATAACTCCGAAAAGTTAGAGGTGCGTGCCCGCGTGCGGATTCGAACCGCCGACCTCTGATTAGGAGGCTGACGCCCTACCCACTAGGCTATCACAGCTCTATATATATATATATATCGTGCTTAGATTCGATGTTCCTTTTCTGTGTAAACACATAACTACAAACTTACTTTACGAACATAAAATAATACTTGATGAATCGGAACATCCTGTACATGACACTTTTTCTTGTCACCAAGTGATAAAAATCCGGGGCTAATTCAGGCTGCCGAGTGCACCACCCATAGCCGTTCACATCAATTTATGTGCTTTTAGCCTAATTTGTTGCTTTGGCCGTATAACCTCCCACGCATCTGCCATCTTTGTTTAGCGATTGCTATTCATTAAACTGCCCCGTTGGTCTAGTGGTTAGCATGACCGATCGTTGACTAAGGGTTCGATTTCTAGGTCGAGATTTTTTTTTAAATTTTTGGTCACTAAATTTTTTTTCCATCATCATTGGATACCTTAAGTCGTCATCTTCAGTTTATGACCACTAATTGGTGATAAATAAAACCCGCCGACTCGCATAGAACAGCGTTGTGGGTAAATGTTACTAAGCCCTTCTCCTATGGGAGAGGAGATCTTTTCCCAGCTTGACATAATACACATGTTTGTTGTTCCGTCCTTTTATAATATAATAATATTTTAAACAAATATAGGTATCATCATCATCATAATGATCAACCCATTACCGGCTCACTACAAAGCACGGGTCTCCTCTCAATATGGGAAAGGTTTGGCCATAGTCCACCACGCTGTCCATGTGCGGATTGGCAGATTTCACACGCCTTTGAGAACATTATGGAGAACTCTCAGGTGTGCAGGTTTCCTCACGAGGTTTTCCTTCACCGTTGAAGCAAGTGATATTTTATTTTATTTTTTTAAAACGCACATAACTCCGAAAAGTTAGAGGTAATATAGGTATATATGATAATAATATTATCGACGATTCATTGATTTGGATTTGCATATATGTGTAGTTAGAGTTTTGAATTTAATTTCCCCAGTCGGAGGTCTCAGGTTCGATCTCCGGCAGGGATAATTTGCAGAATAATGATTTCTGAATATTCTCTGGTTTAGTCTTACCACCCTACCAAAGATGTACCAAGCGATTTAGCGTTCCCGTTATATTCAAACTGATAGGGATTTACTATAACTACCAAAGCCCTGACAGATAAGGCGGTTACCATCTTAGACTGCCAGAGATTGCAGGGCTAAAAAACTGACATGTTAATTTCTGTCTCGCATGAGTCCTGAGGACTGAACATCTTTTAAGATAATTAATTAATAGGATAAGCTTATAAATTTTCATCACGAAAAAAATAACCTACTTCTTCTGTGTAAGAGAAAGAAGATAGAGACAAGACTACGTATAGTAATTCAGCAGCAAAAGTCGGAAAAAAGCATGTCATTATACCTAAAAACGGAATGACGGACCTTTTTGAATAATGAATAGAAGCAGGCGGCATCTCACCTGATAGGAAGTGATGATGCGGTCTAAGATCGTAGCGGGCTAACCTGTTAGGGGTATGGTTAACCCATATTCCTAATTGGTTTCTACACGACATCGTGCTGGAACGCCAAACCTACCTAGTTAATAAGGCGCAATTTCAACTTCATTACAAACACATAAATGTCAACGAATAACGAATAAATAACGAATAATTAGGAAATTTAATTTCCTATTACGAGCGATATGTAAATAGTGTAAAATCTGTTGTGTTCATAAATTAAAGTTTAACGTCCAATCTATATTTTGCGAGCTACCTAGTTAATGCGTAGTAAAGGTATTGTAAGCAAACAACAATGTTGTTCTAGTAATTTTATGTGTACTAAGAACATTTTGTTTAACATCAAGGTGTTTACAATCAAGTATGGTGTAGGAATAATCAAGTAACTATGGGTTGCTCGAACGTTGATCAGATTCTAATTTAGAGTCGATGTTCATTTATAAACTTACATTTATATTTATAACTTATTGATTTTTTATACACTACAAGTTAGCCCTCGACGGTAATCACACTTGATGGTAAGTGATCATGCAATCTAATCTTATCTAAGATGATATCGGGCTAAACTGTTAGGGTTATGTACTCTTAATTAAATCGCTTGGCCTTTGTCGGTAGGGTGAACTAGCCACGGTCGAAACCTCGAGCAGGGAATCGAACCCAGGACCTCCAATTTCATAATGCGACCGCACACGCGCGTGTAGTAATAAACTATTTCATTTATTAACTATTATTTATATCTACTGAAATGTATCTACATGTATAGTTCATGATTATTTTATATGTATAAGATTTAGTCAAAATTGTATCACGCATTATTTTCATAGCTAGATTGTATAACAGAGTTAAACCTATACCTATGATATATTATCCAGTTGATATATATGGTATATACGAGTGTGTACTATATTTTAATTAGTTGTTAGGTCGGCTTCTAAAACGACGATCAATAAATCAGGTAATCTACATTTTATTCGTGTTTTTATATTTCCTTATCTGATTATACGTAGGGTTTTCCTAATGTATGACACACTGCAGTAAAATCATAATCCCAAAGATTTTATGGGGTGTATGATCTCCTATCAACGATATTCAAAGTCAATTTCGTCCAAAAATAGCTTTATTCATATAAGCCTATTACAGGCATTTATAAATCGTTCATATATATCACATTTTTCATTATTTATATTCCTGAAGTGATGGTGATAACTACGCTAGCCAACTTAAAACTAAAGCTAAGATCAATAATAAATTATTGTACCTATGGAAATAGAGCAATTCACACCTAAACTTTTTTATCGTTTATATAATCCTCAATTACGTAAAATGATTTTTCTGTAAGCTTTCGTTTTATAAAAACTTAGAACTTATTGATAGACATTTCCAAGATATCAATAGGTAATTTATTATATATTAAAATATAAAAAGTTTAAGCTAAAAGTTTATTTACATGAAAAGACCTATAGGAGACCTTTTCTACGGTCAATATTATTAATACTAGTTGGTTAACGAAAAAATAACGTTGACCATCCAACTGTTCAGGGATTAAGGCGCTGTGTATAGTGAAATTGAGTCGAATGAGTATCATTTCCTGCAAAATCTATAGCTCATAACATTATGAAAAAAAATATGGTTACACTTGATCGTATTTCTGACGTGATGGCCGATTTAGAAACACGATTTAACAAAGTTTACTAGATAAAAAAAAATTGCAATCGCACCTCTGAAAATACTTAAATACTAATTTTTCTCAGTTATGCCTAAATTGATCAGGGTGAAATTAAGTACAATTATTTGTGATATATTAATAAAGTAATTGGCCGATTTACATTTTGCATAAAACGTATATTATAATTTTAATAATTTTTATTACGATTTGGCACTTAGGTCCTTTGCATCCAAGTATCGGCGTCCTTGTTACTCGTACGCAAACCGACAGTGATCGCTGAGGCGCGTTGCTAGGTGGACCTGTGACCAGCTGCGATCGCCCGTCATTCAAACATTATTTCCGATTACATTAATTAAAAAATTGTTACAGGAATTTATTTCGTTTATATTAATTCATTTAAACATAGTGTCTGTACTAAAAGGTGTAAATACGTGTGTTTATAAATAGTTCAGTTAATCTAATCATATTATCACAGTAAAATCAAATTGCTTAAGGTAATGAATAATGTACCTTAATTTCATCCTTACTTTAACAAGAACCGTGGCTCAGTTGAATCACGATTACATGTGATGCATTAGTTGGGCAGGAGTTCGGATCCTAGTAGGTTTCAACAACTTTTTTCCGTAAATATTTTTATATTTTTTATTATTTTCGTAATTTTGTATTTTTGAATATTTTTTTTATTTTAATATATTAATTTTGAACAGTTAAAGTTGTTTGAAGATTGATTCTGATGAACCGTCAATCGTCATTGTTTTACAAGAGTGAGGATAATTATTTGCTTGACCTGAGTAATAATTAATCAAAAATACCGCCGCTATCAATTCGGCGTATGCTGCCTACTTTAGATTTAAATACGCCGACTTCTTTGAAGGTACGCCGACTACTTTAGAGGTTTGCTGTCTATTTTTATCAGTCAGCATGCGTAGTAGTATTTTAGTGGGTTCATTAGAGTTTCCCGTGGTTAGATTTTGAGATTGTTTCAATAGTAAAATAAAATAAAAAAAGCCATTTATTCTACTACCAAGTCAATAAAAATAATAAATTATGTCAATGTTTTTTTTTTTCTTACAAGTTTCAGTCAAATTTTATATTATAATATCACAAGTGTTTGGTAGAAGTCGCCTCTCTGGCGTAGGCCTCCCCCAGCTCTTTCCAAGTCTTCCTTTCCTTAGCTTCTCTGGTCCATAGCGGGCCACTGACGCTAAGGAACAAGTCTTCTTGGCTTTCCTCTTTTCCTTTTGCTACTACGCGGAATCCATTCTGTGGCAATTTTTGTCCATTTTGTATCTGTCATCCTGCAGATGTGACCAGCCCATTTAAATTTAAGCAATCGTATTTGGCTGATGACATCTTTGACCTTGGTTTTTTTCCGAATATTTATGGTGCTCACCTTGTTAGATAGTTTGATACCCAGCATGCTATTCTCCATTTTTTTTTTATCCAGCAGTTGCAGATGATATCCGGCCATAATTCTTTATAAAATAGTAATTTCACACATATGCCACTTGTCTAAATATAAGTTTTGATTTAATTTGTGTACACATGACTTTTTCATTATAAGTTATCTCGTTTATAAATATTTCCCATTGGATATATTAATATTTTTGTTAGAATGGTCAAGCTCCAAGATTCCTCTTGTCTTTTTTCACTTTAGGCAGTCTGGTACAGTTAAATGAACTGCTAACGGATTTTGATGTTGTAGCCGCAATTTGTAGTTTATACCAGAATGTTGGATTTCCTGCTTCACATTATAGTGATACATCTGCGTTCATGGATCTCGCTATTTCGTAAAAACCATAATGCGTTGGCTTTTTGTTTGAGTATGTAATCCTCTGCCCGTTGTATCACTTTGATATCAGAGTCACATGCGGAGCCCCAGAGCGGGATTCCAAATTGCCAGATTGGTCTGAGTAAAGCCTTGTAGATGAGAAGTTAGTTGTCAGTTGTGAGCTTTGCGTTTCTTGAGAGTAACCAATACAAACCAGTGTACTTAAGTTTCAGTTCGACCTTTTTTGCTGCAATATTTTGTCGGCAAGTCATCTTTCTATCCACAAGAAAGTGTGACAAGAAAGGTTCCACAAGAAAGTGTGACAACCACCGGACTTTGGCTTTAATCTCCCACGCTAGCAAATCGCCACTTTAATCAAAAATCAAAAGGCCCTGAAGAACAGACAGGCTTTGTTAAGGGGTACCCGCGAACAGATAGTCAACATCAGACTAATTATAGAGAAAAGCTACGAATTTGACAATCCTGTCATCATCTGCTTCGTAGACTATAGCAAAGCTTTTGACTGGACCTGCATGTGGAAGGTTCTCTTAGAACTGGGCGTACCTCAGCATCTTGTGGCACTGCTACAAACCTGATACAATAACAGCCAAGGTTCCGTCAGATTAGATAAGACCATGACAAGCTCATTTCACTTCCAAAAGGGTGTGCGCCAGGGATGCATTTTGTCACCCATACTTTTTAATGTTTATGTTTAGATTATAATCCGTCGCGACTTGTGAATCTTAGGATGGGGGCATAAACATTGGAGGCACCACAATTACTTACTTGCGGTACGCTGATGACACTACACTTTTGGCATCCAATGAAGCAGAAATGGTGACTCTCCTTAGTAAGTTGGAAAATGTAAGCAAGGAACTTGGTCTTTCCATTAATCCATCTAAATCAAAGATCATGGATGTGGATCGAAGTGGCAAACTTAATCTCACGGGTGCACTCAAGTTAGAAGTGGTGGATAACTTTATTTATATAGGCTCATGTATAACAAACAATGGATCTTGTGAACAGGAAGTGCGCAGGCGAATTGGTATGGCAAAGAATGCCATGTACCAGTTATCCAAGATCTGGAATAGCAAGAGCATATCAATTCGCACCAAGCAAAGACTAGTAAATGCTCTGGTTATTTTCCATATTTCTATACGGTTCTAAAACATGGACTCTTCGGGCTACAGATCGCAAACGCACTGATGCTTTCGAGATGTGGTGCTGGAGGAAGATACTAAAGATACCCTGAACTGCATTCAGGACCAACGCATCTATCCTGAAAGGGCTGAAAATTACAGCAAAGCTGAAAACTATATGTATCAAGCGCACCTTGGAATACTTCAGACACAGCCCTGGGAATTTAGGAAACTACTCGTAACGGGCAAAGTGGATTGAAGAAGGCCAAGAGGACGTAGCCCCATGCGTTGGTCTGATCAGATCAGCACTGCACTCGGTACATCATTCCACGCCGCACCACATAAAGCCGGAAACAGAACCATCTGGAGAAACATCATACGGAAGAAGATGATCCATGCTAAGGATCGCGACCCTCAGTAATGAGGATGACGATGCAAAGAGACATCTTTCTATGGAAGACGATTGTGGGGTAGTTATTTGGTGCTAAGCCTAACTGGAGGACAGTCACCTGATCTCAGAGTGAACGTTATGTGCTGTGATTTCAAAGCAATAGCTAGAACTTTCTATTTATCATGGATGGACAAATGTCTGAGTTTCTTGGAGGCTTTTTTGTAGCATTTCAGATGCTTTTGCAGGTTTCTCGTAAGAAGCAAGTAATGTAGTATCATCAGCGAAGGTTGCTACAGATACTCTACAAGTTTTTGGTAGGTCGACTATAAATAATGTGTATAGGATTGGACCTAACACTGAGCCATGAGGTACTCTAGCTTTAATATAGTAGAATCTAGAGGTACATTCACCTTGTGTGACCTTAAAAATTTAAACTAGTAAAGCAAAGTAGGTGCCAAACTTTTTCAGGCTTGTAGTATATCAAAGAAAACATACAGTTTTCACATTTTCATGTGCTTTTCTTATGATTAGACATACTCGGTGAACTTGTTCAATAGTTGCAGTTTGTCAATAGGTCTCTTCTAAAACCGAATTTGTGGTCAGGCAGTATTTTTCTGTCAGAGATTACATGCAGTAGACTATTTAGCATTATCTTTTCAAATGGTTTGGATAACGGTGGCAGCAAACTTATAGGTCTGTCTATAAGACGTAACTTTACTAGAAGATTTACCAGGTTAGCAGATCAGAGATTTGAGGGATTTCCACAACAGTGGAAAATAACCAATTCTAATTATGCTGTTGGAATGGATAGTACGATAGCCTTTTCAGGAGTTTCTTTCATTACTCTTTTGTCTATTAGGTCAAATCCTGGAGCTTTCTTGTCTTTGAGAGTTGCGACTGCCTTTCGAATCTCCTTCGGTGCGACACACTTAAGAGGTAGATCAAGCTGGAAGTCCTGATCCAATATCTTATCAATGTCAGATTCATCTGCATTTGCTAATTCCGTATTTGGTGCGAATAGTATTACAAATATAAGTATTACAATCTTCAATAGAAGAGGTAGAAACAGCAGGTCGAGTAATATTTATAATTCATTTCATAGAGAATATCTACGGGCTTTAGTAGGAGAGAGCGATTCAATGCTAGTTTTATTTGTATCATCCTCAGCTTCTACAATCACATATTTTAAGGAATGTCCATTAGGACATTAATATATCCTTATACTTTTATGTTATGTATTTTTTCCACTTTTCTTTTTTGTCCTTATATTATGCAATTAAGTTGGTTAAAATAAATAAAAAATAAAATAGCTAGACAATTTTCTTTTCGCTTGGTGGCCATCGCTTTCTATTGCCATGGATAGATATATAGAATAAGTGTAATGGGCATGAGTCGAAATGCCCACATAAAAAAAACTGATTTTTTGACCAGGTACCCTCCCCAAAACACCTCACTAAACTTTCATCACATATTCTAGGAACACGGCAAAGGACAAGGCATATCAACATTCTTTTTTTATTTATATAAAAAGGTGGATCGTTCACTCCCAATCATATAAGTAGGTAGTAGGAAGAAATACCTATTTTCCAAATTTGAAATTTTGATTGAATTTGAAATCCGATGTTTATCAACGAAAATTTAATTTTTATGTACGAAAATTATTGTAAACAATATAAAAACATAAAGAAGATTAAAAAAATAAAAATAGTATATTTTGTTTAAGATGCGAACAATTCGAATTCTAGTTTTATTAGTCCAGAAGACCATTCAAACAAGTGACGAAATTAAGGTAACGTATCTATACCTATAGTTGATAAGCCTTGTCGCGAGCCGTTTATTGCAACTGTTATGGCGAGCTGCACTAAGTATTGCGCGAGGTGGGCGGGGCTAACCGTCCGCTACTGCCGCTGCTTCACCCCCTCAAATACCTAAAATTCGTCTGTTCATAGCGCCTTAATATAATTTATATGAGAGAATTTAATTGAATTTCAATATTTTTACTGTGTCAACGGTATCTTGGCGGACCCTAATCCTGGATTGGGTGACGTTTGTTGTGATAACGTCATTAGTCTTCTTTTACGCAAAGTTTGAGATTGAGTGGCTCTTATCAAATAGATAAAGGTAATATAAGACCCTGAATGAACGTAGGCACTTCTACGTATGTATGTTTGGTTTGATGTGTGTGTGTTTATGTGTGTTTCCTAAAGATTGATCTATTAAAATCTGATATTTACTTTAATCCTGCGTATGTTTTAAAAGTAAAATTTTTACTGTGTCACCAATTTTATGGTACAGTTGAGCGTTTCTGACACGGTCTGAGATATGTTACTCTGTGAATAATCTAAAATTTTTACTTTGTGATACAATAGTTGAACTTCTTTTTATGTATCTTTTCCTAGAAAGCAGTAGTGGTGCTGATTATCCTTCCACCAGACCAAACTCAAGCCGGGAATCGAACCCAGGACCTCCAACTTTATAATGCGACAGAGCACCCACTGCGCCACGCAGGTTGTAAATAGAAGTAACAACATGTGTAGTTGGCGTGCAAAGTAGCTCCAAAATGACGGCGCTATGTAAGATTATATACCTCATCCTGTACCTAATTAATTCAATATTGGCTTAACATGCACCTTAATAGAAATAAATACAAACGGGCCATTCCTAAATCTGGGTGCATATTTATTCAAATTAAACAAAAGATAATTGAAACAACAATATATTTTATTCCAAACACCGCCCTGCGTACCTACACGGTATATAAGTACGTATAACCAAGGAAGCGGTGATAGCCTAGTGGTTAGGGCGTCAGCCTCCAAATCAGAGGTCGGCGGTTCGAATCCGGGCACGCACCACTAACTTTTCGGAGTTATGTGCGGTTTTAAGCAATTAAAATATCACTTGCTCCAACGGTGAAGGAAAACATCGTGAGGTAACCTGCACGCCTGAGAGTTCTCCATAATGTTCTCAAAGGCGTGTGAAGTCTGCCGATCCGCACATGGCCAGCGTGGTGGACTATGGCCAAACCCTTCTCATATTGAGAGGAGACCCGTGTTCTGTAGTGAACCGGTAATGGGTTGATCAATGAACCAAACAAAGTAATTAATCTTTCAAAAAATTATCGAAACAATATAATTATGCAGCGATTAACTTAAGCGAATGCTCATCCCAACTGACCTGCTAATCTTGTTTGGCCGTAATTAATTTAAAAAACGTAAAAACAAAAGATCAAATTAAGCTATCTTTTTGAGCGATAAAGCAGTTAATTATGTATCTTACATTAGCAAAAATGGCTCCCAATAACCCTAATGGTAAAAAAAAAATAACATGTTCCGACATTTAAATCGCTATATAACTTTACCTGCCGGTATACCTCCCGAGATACCAACTCTATAATTCAAGCATACCTACTATAAAATGTTTGACGTTTTTAATTTTGTCAATTATTTCCTATATGTTCAAATTCTGACTTGAGGCAGAGCTTAGTAACTTGTGTTGTGTTGTGTATGTGTCGCATTATGAAGTTGGAGGTCCTGGGTTCGATTCCCGGCCCGAGTCTTGTCTGGTGGGAGGCTTCGGCCGTGACGAATTAGCGTTCCGGCACTGTGTCGCGTAGGAACCAATTAGGAGTGTGGGTTTACCATACCCCTAACAGGTTAGCCCGCTACCATCCTAGACTGCATCATCACTTAACGCCAGGTGAGATAGCCGTCAAGGGCTAACTTGTAGTGTAAAAAAAAATCTCAGCAGCATACTGGAACGCTAAATCACTTGACGATATCTTTTTACCAGTAAAGTGTTAACTATTCACGGTCGAAGTCATCCCGACTCGAATCTGATCTGGTGGCACCTGATCAGATTTGAGTCGAGAATCTAACCCAGGACCTGCCACTTTATAATATGGTAACGCGCACACTGTACCATGCATGCGTCGTTTTATTTAAAACATTTCAATTGGGGTTTGGTTAGACAGTAAAATGGGGGCTTTGGCCGTGGCTATCAAAAGATTTTGCATTCATTAAGGACTGATTAGGGGTAATTATGGCTTTAATATACCCCTTTATAGGTCACTACTAACTTATATAGCATAATCACTTAATTTATCACCAGGTGCGATTGCAGTCCACCACACCTTTATGTATAGAGATGACTGGAATCTCGTCAAAATAGTCCGAATTTGCCTGGACACACAGACGTGCCAAAAATGTATGTAGGAGTCATAACGTTCAAATAATCGTGTCCACAAAATATGTGTGCTGTAGTATTATTTAAATTTTCATGACCTCCGTGGCGTAGCGCGCGCGCCGTCGTTTTATTAAGTTGGAGGTCCTGGGTTCGATTCCCGACTCGAGTCTGGTCTGGTGGGAGGCTTCGGCCGTGGCTAGTTACCACCCTACTGACAAAGACGTATCGCCAAGCGATTTAGCGTTCCGGCACTGTGTCGCGTAGAAACCAATTAGGAGTGTGGGTTTACCATACCCCTAACAGGTTAGCCCGCTACCATCCTAGACTGCATCATCACTTAACGCCAGGTTAGAAGCCGTCAAGGGCTAACTTGTAGTGTAAAAAAAAAATCTCAGCATCATACTGGAACGCTAAATCACTTGACGATATCTTTTTACCAGTAAAGTGTTAACTATTCACGGTCGAAGTCATCCCGACTCGAATCTGATCAGGTGGGACCTAATCAGATTCGAGTCGGGAATCTAACCCAGGACCTGCCACTTTATAATACGGTAATGCGCACACTGTACCATGCATGCGTCGTTTTATTTAAAACATTTCAATTGGGGTTTGGTTAGACAGTAAAATGGGGGCTTAGGCCGTGGCTTCCAAAAGATTTTGCATTCATTAAGAACTGATTAGGGGTAATTCTGGCTTTAATATACCCCTTTGTAGGTCACTACTAACTTATATAGCATAATCACTTTATTCATCACCAGGTGATATTGCAGTCCACCACACCTTTATGGATAGATGACTGGAATCTCGTCAAAATAGTCCGCATTTGCCCGGACATACTGACGTGCCAAAAATTTATGTACGGGTCATAACGTTCAAATAATCGTGTCCACAAAATATGTGTACTATATATATAGTATTATTTAAAATATCGATTTCGAAAATTTTAAATCGACTCATCGAAATCACAGACATACTTCAATTTTAATTATTTGTGCAGATATAGATGCGTTAAATTTACATAATACACTAATTAAAAATATTGAATGCGAAAATATTAAAATGATTCATCGAAATCACAAACATACACTTTAATTTTAATTCTTTGTGCAAATATAGATCATTGGGTTGCATTTTATCTCAAATGAATATAATTTAGTAAATATATAATATTTAAATATGAATAAAGTTAGATACAGAGAAGCTAAATATTATGTCGTTTTGTGTACAGGCAAATGTTTGACACATACTACTTAATTTACCACTAATGAATACCAAATGAATGCACGTGGACAATTACTAATGGTCGGCGTTTAGGTCTCTAGTGATGTTCTCGCTGAGATTCATTCACATGTCGATAAAATAACTCTCCGTAAGAAATGGGAATAAGTGGTTAGGACGTCCGCATCCTAATCAGAGGTGGGGGGGTTCGACCTCTAAGTTTTCGGATTTATGTACGTTTTCAAGAAATTAAAATATCACTTGCTTCAACATTATTCACTTATCTTTACTTAACTTAACTTTATTTATACATCACAGAATAAGGGCATTGACAAGAAATACAGAAATATGAAAAAGCAGGATATAGCGGCTGTAATCTCAAGTTGTAATGTCAATTTGTAATCCCTGCAACTTGACATTTGTACCTTCTATCTGTCGCTTTTAATGTTTGTAGGTATGGTTATTAAAAACAACAGCAACTTCTTTAGCTGTCCGTTGGTCTGGAATAATCTTTGGGATAAAACTTGGCGGAAATTTTAAAAGATAGTATATAACTTTAAGAAAACGCGCGAATCAATCGGTGAATAATGGCTACTTTACGTTAAGATAGTCCAGAAGTAATAAATATTGATTTAATGACTAGTATTGACATTTATTATTGATTTTATTGTCGAGGTTAGCTGGCTAGGTACATACCGTATTATTTAAATTAGTTTGAAGTAGTACTTTGATGCTTATTAAGGCATTCTTATAAGCAGACATTAATTGCACATTTACGTATGAGGTATGTGTAGATTGCGTCAAAATAAATGTTAGACTTAATTAATTACATGTAATTGAATGCTATTGAACTTAATGCATTCATATATGCATGATATTGGTAATGTAATGAAGACAGTTATAACTATAAAAAATGTTCATTGACCAGTTATTTCTGTAAATAGTTAAACAATTTTATAAAATAAAAATTTAAATCCACTAGATCTCCTTCTGTGCTAGCCTAGTGATTAAGACGTCAGCCTCCTAATGAAAGATCGGGGTTTTGAACCCGGGCACGAACCTATAAGTTTTCGGATTTATGTGCGTTTTTAAGCAATTAAAATATCACTTGCTTCAACGGTGAAGGAAAACATCGTGAGGAAACCTGCACGCCTGAGAGTTCTCCATACTGTTCTCAAAGGCGTGTGAAGTCTGCCAATCCGCACATGGCCTGCATGGTGGACTATGGCCAAACCCTTCTCATATTGTCGCCTACCTGTGCTCTGTAGTGAGCCGGGAATGGGTTGATCTTGATGATGACGATATCTCCTTCAAACGACATAAGCACAATACCAATAATATAAGCGTAATTATTAAAAATTTTAAAATGTGTTTATATCGACAAAAAAAATAAGCTCATCACTAGAATGACCAAATTAAAATAAACGACCGGGCGCATAAAAATCAACTCTTGTGGCCTAATCGAATTAGGCACCGATACTTATCTGTGCGATTTAACACATTTTGCATTCTTTTGTCCATCGTTAATAAAGCAGCAGGTAGCAAACCTTTACCCGCTGGTTTTTTCATCGATATTTATATTACACAGAATTTGAAATTTCATAGGTACATGCCTAACTCTAAGCTTAGTATTCAAACAACAAATTTTGTTGTAATATAATCCACGCTATTATCGCCACGATTCTAAAATTATATAAATATACATTATGATGTTTTTATTAATTAAAATATATATTTTAAAAGTTGTTTGTAAGGGTTAAAATGTTATTAATCTGTATACGTACAAAAGAGTATAAAATTCGACTAGAATACTACAATTAATGTATTTAGTTGATTGTCATCATGTCGTGCCGCTACGCTATTGGTTGCCGCCAAAACGGTTGCAAGTGATTGGTCCACGCAAAATAGGAATAACAATGGACGCCACGAAGAAATTGCGATAAGTTGAGTGATATGATTCGAAGAAAGGTTTCAATTTAATTAGCGTAATTATCTAAGTGTTTACAGTTATTAAAAAAACTGATGTCTGTTCATTTATTTATTCTAGAAACAAACAGTCATATATTAAAATTATGGAACACAGAAATAGAACAGAACATGGACCAAAATTATAACATATAAATTAAATAACACAAAGAACATTGGGCTAACACAGAGTATAATACAAATTGGTGAAGTTTGCAGAGTATTTGCCACTAATTTGACTATCTTCGTGGCACAGCGCGCGCGCTGACGCATTATACTTGTAAAGGTCGAGGTCCTGGGTTCGATTCCCGGCTCGAGTCTGAACTGGTGGGAGGCTTCGGCCGTGACTAGTTACCACCCTAGCGACAAAGACGTGTCACCAAGCGATTTAGCGTTCCGGCACGATGTCGCGTACAAACCAATAATTAGGAGTATGGGTTTAACATACCTCTAACAGCTTAGCCCGCTACCATCTTAAATTGCATCATCACTTACCATTAGGTGTGATTGCCGTCAAAGGCTAACTTGTAGTTAATAAAAAAAAAAATTGCACAGCAATACACAAAATGAATTTATACACTATGCCCTTGAATAAAATTTCAGTCTATAACTGCTTACATTTAAAAACTGAAAAACATCGTACACGCGACTTGAAAATACATAATACTAATATAGGTAATTGAGAAAACATTTTATTATTATTTCACAACGATAAAGTCATCCGTGTACCGCACTTTTACAATGCCTCAAGTTTTAATGAACTCATCGCGTTTGGATAGCTCTATTCAAAACTCTGTTAACGATAAATTTTTCAACATAATAAATCTGTGTTAAAACCGTGTGATTCCGTTTTATGGGAGGCGTAATAAAATCATAAAATTAGGTACATATACGAGTATAAAGATTGATGGGACGTGCGAGACGGTATCTCCAACGAGAGGTGTAAGGTCGGCTTAATGTTCCCAGCATATTTTTATGCCTGTGAAACAAAGTGTATATAATTTATACTATTTTTTATATAATACGTAAAACCAAGATTTGTAAATGCCAGATTTGATTACTAATAACTAAGTTTAACTAAGTACGTTTGATAAGCTGTGATAGCCTAGTGATTAGGGCGTCCGTCTCCTAATCAGGGATCGGGGGTTCGAATCCGGGCTCCAGTCTGGTGGGAGGCTTCGGCCGTAGCTAATTACCACCCAACAGCGTCAAGCGATTTAGCATCCCGGCACGATGTCGCGTAGAAACCAATTAGAAGTGTGAGTTTACCATACCCCTAACTGGTTAGCTCACTACCATCCTAGACTGCATCATCACTTAGCCTCTCACTCACCAGGTGAGATAGCCGTCAAGGTCTAACTTGTAGTGCATTAAATAAAAAAGTAAAATTTAAAAAGAAGTCTTGAGTTTCCATATGAAATGCGAAGAAACTTTACACACCCTTATAACTGAATACACAGACTTACCTATTGCTTTGTTATTCAACAATCTTACCTTACTTACCTAGTTCTCAGCTTAATCAGGGCAGTTTGATAAAGAAAAAATAATTACCCCTCATGAGTATCTTCCTCATGCTTCGCCTTTGGGTGGTGCAGTTCCAGCGGCGGTTTCTGAACTGGTAGGCGCACTCGGTCGCTCCAAGAGTCACGCCACGACTTATCTCCTTCAGTAGACCGGTCTCGTTCTTGCAGATCTGCGCGAGCCGCCCGCGCGTGCGTCGGTTCTTCTTGCACACCATGCGAGGATCCAGGATCACTGCGCTGCCAGACGCCCTGAGGTAAAGAAGAGCGCGTTATTAAAAATTAACACATAACCTCGTCCTTATCGAGGTCGAGACGATGTGTTAGGTGCAATAGTTATACAGTGAGAGGCCCGGATTAGACTCCCAGCTTGAGTCATATCTAGAGATCAATCATACCAAGAAACCACCCTTTTTTTATACACCACAAGTTGCACAAGCACTTGACGGCTATCTCACCCGATGGTAAGTGATGATGCAGTCTAGGATGGAATCGGCTGAATTATCTGGCCGAATCGCTAGTCCTAGAATCGTTAAATATTTTGCGACCGAAACGTTATTCTTTTTTAAATATACATCGTGAGTAGGTGAACAGACGGGTCACCTGATCTTTTTTATTTATACGCTATAACTTAGCCCTTGACGGCTATCTCACCTGGGGGTATCTGATGATGCAGTCTAGGATGGTAGTGGGCAAACCTATTAGGGGAATGGTAAGCCCATACTCCTAATTGGTTTCTACGCGACATCGTGCCGGTACGCTACATCGCTTGGCACATCTTTGTCAGTAACTAGCCATTTGACAACCTCCGTGGCGCTGTGCGTGCGCTGTCACATTATAAAGTTGGAGGTCCTGGGTTCGATTCCCGGCTCGAGTTTGGTCTTGTGGGAGGCTTCGGCCGTGGCAACGCGAAGCGATTTAGCGTCCCGGCACGATGTCACGTATAAACCAATTAGGAGGGGTTTACCATACCCGTAACAGGCTAACCCGCTACCATCCTAGACTGCATAATCACTTCCCACCAGGTGAGATAGCCGTCAAGGGCTAACTTGTTGTGTATAAAAAAGATCTTTTTTTGTGTGACCCGTCTGTTCGTCTATTCATGATGTATATTTAAAAAAGAACAACGTTTCAGTCGCAAAATATTTAACGATTCTAGGACCAGCGATTCAGCCAGATAATTCCACGTGAGTTAATCCAGTTACGTGTGTTTATTTAAATAAGTTCATATACCACTTACGAAAATGTAGAGTCATAAAAACTTTACTACTGTTTTATTATTGTTGGTACCTCTACACCGCCTGTTTTTGCGCATTTGTTTTTATACCAATGGCATAATTACTATGTACTTATCTGCGAGAAATAATGAGAGTAAACTCAAGAATTTGAAGCTCATCGCACATTCCGAAACGAGCCGCAATAGCCGCATTTTTCAGCAGTCCAAATGGTAAATGGTGTCAGCTAATTTCATCTTTATCTACTGACCGATCTTGAAACTTAGCACATATAGAATTTCAGATTAAGAAGACTGAAGTTTACTTGTCATCCCGAAAAGCACAAAATATTTTTTTCCCGGGGGATTAAATAAAAAACCTTGTTAACAACGCACGGCTTAAAAGCTATATTAATCTTAGCGAAATTTTATGTCACCTAGGATACATTTTATCCGGGGTTTTTTGAACGATTAAGTATCAAAATTGTGAAACGACAGTATCAATTAAATGCTCTCAACGATGATAGTTAAATTATAAAGAAATTTAAATAATCGGTTTCAGACGTTGTAAGTAAAGTAAGTACAGAATTACTTGGTTGGTTTTGTTTGTCAGCAAATTATACAAATAATATTCTTTATGGATATAAGGTATAGGCCCATTGCCCTCAAACCTCCATTGTTCCATTCGTCCATCCAATCCTACCCAGCAATTTGATGTCATTAGCCCACACTGTCAACTCCGCGAATACGGGGATAAAATATAATCTATATTACTCGCTGCTTTATCAGCGCAACGAGTTATATAGCAGCTATCCATTAGTGTAAGAAATTTTGAAATCGAATCAGTGGTTTAGGCGAGAAAGCGTACCAAACATACTCACATTCGCATTCATAATAGTAAGCTAAGATTAAATTAAAATTTTAATCTTCTGAACCGCAACAATGGATTTTTGAATATCGAATTCATAAGTCCATTCTTGCGGTCCACATTGTAATGCACGATCAGCTTTAAACGCCCACTCGACAAATAGAAATCAGAACGCTCCTAATTACAGAAACGGTCGTAAAAATCGTCTTACTACAAGTAAGTAGTGTTGTCCGAAACCCCGAAACCGGTAAATATCGATTTACGATCCGCCACGGCGATCGGCGAGAGATGTGCGCCAGGTCGGTCGCGGCGAGTGATCGATTGTTTACCGGATAAGAGTTCATTGTCAGACAACCGAGTGCGAAGCTAGTTCGAATAAATTTAGAAGTCTTCAAGACTTTACAGTAAACCGGGTCCCGGGCGATACTGATCGATTGCATTACATTCGTTTTAGACTAACGACTCGATTATTGAAACGATTGTAAAATCGGATTCATCTCAGATTGTCGATGCGACCGGTTCTGGTGAATAATGTATTTGATGGGAAATTCTATTAATTTATTTCCAAGCTCTGCGGAACGAAATGTACGGCATAGTTTTGACTACCTCCGTGGCGCAGCGCCTAATAGTACCCTGTGTGTAGAAAAGTGTAGAAAAATTTTTTTTTTTTAATCACGGGGAAACCGTGATGAGGGTGGATTTCAGGAACTACCATTGTCTCTGGACGCCAGGTTATTGTTACCTTGCTAGCCCTTTAAAAAGTCAAATAAGGCCACGTAATGACGTGACGTAAGTAATGGCTTAAATTATTTCAGGCAATAGTCGTCTACAGTCGTGCGTGCGCTGTCGCATTATAAAGTTGCAGGTCCTGGGTTCGACTCCCGGCTCGAGTCTGGTCTGGTGGGGGGCTTCGGCCGTGGCTAGTTACCACCCTACCGACAAAGACGTGTCGCTAAGCGATTTAGCTGTCCGATGTCGCGTAGAATCCAATTAGTAGTATACGTTTAACATAACCCTTAACAGGTTAGCTCGCTACCATCCTACACTGCAACATCACTTACCACCAGGTGAGATAGCCGTCAAGGGTCAACTGGTAGTGTTTCAAAAAAGATCAGAATTTTTAGGGACACTTTAGCGTCTTATAACGCTTTCGTCTCGATTTCCTTCGTCCAGTCGAGTTTGATGTTGGCTATCGACCTAGTGAAATTGACCAACGTTTGATCCTCTGACCTATGTACAATATTGCCACTTTGACATCGCTTCTCTTTGAGCTATATCGGTAACTTTCTCTGAATTCAGTTATGTGTAAATACATGAGTTTGTTTACCTTTTTTTTTGCGTTCAGAATTGATTTAGTTTCAAATCAATTAATCCTTTTCAGATTGGTGTATTTACCTCGCGGCTAGGAAATAAACCATACGTTCTTGTCGATCATGTTAAACTGTTTTTGCATATACAATTAATTGTGCTTCTATTATCTGTTTGCAAGTCTTAAGCTTATACCTTTCTATATTGTAGGTGAATTATCGGAGACGTTGATTCACAATTGAACAATAAGACGTTGAACTAAGGGCACTTTCTCGTTGGCAGTGAAACAATATTAAAAACCAGAATATATCGCTTATATTATCATCACCATCATGATCAACCCATTGCTGGCTAACTATAGAGCACGGGTCTCCTCGCAATATGAGAAGTTTGGCCATAGTCCACTACGCTGGCCATGTGCGGATTGGCAGACTACACACGCCTTTGAGAACATTATGGAGAACTCTCAGGCGTGCAGTTTTCCTCACGATGTTTTCCTTCACCGTTGAAGCAAGTGATATTTTAATTCTTAAAAACGCACATAACTCCGAAAAGTTCGAACTCGAACCGCCAACCTCTGATTAAGAGGCTGACGCCCTAACCACTAGGCTATCACAGCTTTAAGCTTAGGTTATATTATTACATGATAAAGCTATTTTAAAATTTGAAAAATTAGAAATAATTTCAGTTATTTCATGAAAACCATTCAATAATTAAATAAAAGATGGCCTGGAAGAGATCGCCTTTTGTGATAAGGTTATGTTATATATATTATTTCCTTTTCTTAAGTTTAATTTGTGCAATAACGTTGTTTAAAATAAAAATAATTAATTTTGAGCACATTTGTAATTAGGAACATAACAAGGGATAGAATTAGCAGAGTAATTACAAAAGCAACGCCCATACACAAATCGGGAGTCGTGTTCACCCGCGTTACTCATTAATTTAAAAACGGAAGATTTTATAGTTAACTAGTTTCTATAGTGGAATATAAACATCTTGTGATCGACCTTGCGATTTTACTACAACAGTAAAAATGCTTCAACAGTAAAAGTCAGTAAGCGCGTAAGTTACGACCCGCTCCCGTAATGCATGGTACACACGAAATGATTTTATTAACCCCATCGCGCAGGAGTGTTTACTCCATTGTAACAAATTTCATCATCGGAATTCTGGAGTGCGCAGTTTTTATTACAACATTTTTAAAGGTTACACTCTGTATAACGGATTGCTGAATCGAAATCAATGTAGAATCAATGGTTTCCGAAGTGGTTTTTTTTACACACTACAAGTTAGCTCCTGACGTCTATCTCACCTGATGGTAAGTGATGATGCAGTCTAAGATGGTAGCGGGCTAACCTGTTAGGAGTATGGTAAACCCACACTCCTAATTGGTTACTACGCGACATCGTGCCGGAACGCTAACTCTTAGTAGACCCGCTAATTTATTACGACATCCACGTAAGTAGACGACATAAAACAGTTGCAGAAAGTTTTTGATTCTAACTGAAACGTGTTCTATGAACTGATGAATTTCATTTTTTTGGTTGTCATAGCGTAACCAGGCTGTTTGGCGAGCTTCGGAAAGAAGCTCTGCCAGAAGAAATTTTGAGCCCTAGGGCTCGAAGAAACTAAGGGAACGACTGCCCAAAGGCGCCTCCTTTGAGGCCGAACCTCGGCTTAGGCGACGTTTGGGATAACAGGGGGGTCGGACGGTGAGTGGTCCGTACGTCTCCGAGGCCGTGGATGGAGCCCGCGTCCGGATGACGTAAGATAGCGGGGACCTCGTCTTCACCGGTGAAGACGGTGTGTAGCGTATGATTGTGTGGTAGGTGTGGTACGAGTATGTTGTCAGTAGTCATCTGATCGTCAGGGTCACGAAGGATATGTCTCCTCTTTCGGAGAGGAATATGAGTTTCATCTAAGCGGTCTAGACAGCGGGATAGACTGGATGAACTAAACCATTTTAATCTTCGATACCAATACACCAATCGTTTGACAATATTTCCATGCATTGTTCGATGTTCGCAATATCTAACGAATTCATTACAGAGCTACAAAAATTGAATCAATCGAACGCGAGTGACAGTTCAATGGCGCGTCACTGACACCCCGCGACATCCGTACTGCGCAAGATACGGTTCAAATAAAATACGTATACTTAATCGACTGTAAAATGCATTACTTGATCGAGTCGAAAAAGTTTGTTTATTGCATTGGATGGATGGATTTTATTTACCATCAAATTTGGTATTTTGTTTTCACTAGTGTCACCAGGATTTATTCGCTTTATATTTTGTGAATTCAGAAATTGAAATTTGGTGTAAAAATCCTAATAAATTTATCAGATTGTGTCTATTTGTACTTTATCATGCAACGTTTTCTGCAAGAGTTACTTGGTGTTTGTTTTTTGAAATTACCTTTTTTTATGCAGTTCAACTTAAATAAATAAATCCTTATTGAGAACATTTAAGACAACTTTACAGAAATTGGCATGTACGGCAGATTTTACTACTTCTGTCAATAGTAAAAACTGACTGGTTTATGGGTTAATAGTTTATTTGGATAGATAAGTCCTACAGTCATCTGTTTAAGATGTGATTAAAAACTCTGTTGTTACAAGTCCAAAACATCGATCGATCTTTAATGGTAACTGTTTTGAATAAAGTTTTGAAGATTCTGACTTAATTAAGTGATAAGTTTTTTTTTAATAGGTTTACTACATTCATTGAAGTTAACTTAATTCAAATATTTCAGTAACAAAACATTTCGTTTACATCAATTCCTTTAAATGTGTCGATTCTTATATTCAGATCATGTTACCCATTACTACCCTACTTACTACAGGGCGTGGGTTTTGTCTCAGCATGAGAAGGGTTGTAGCCATAATCTGTTATGTTGGTCAAGTGCGGTTTAATAGACTACACACGGTATGAGAACATTATAAAGAATTTTGAGAAGGTTTTTTATCTTCACCATTACATAAAGTGTCTTTTAATTAAAGATTGATTTAATTAAATTAAATACTCTTTCCAAAATAGAGGGTAAGTGAGGCGTAAATAATCGAGGCCGAAGTCTTAGCAGTATTTATATATCCGCTAAGCTTAAATTAAAAAAGGTATGGGGTTTTTTTATACTTTACAAGTTAGCTAACCTGTTGAGGGGATATTAAACCCACGCTCCTAATTGGTTTCTACGCGACATCGTGCCGGAACGCTAAATCGCTTGGCGACACGTCTTTATCGGTAGGGTGGTAACTAGCCAAAGTCGAAGCCTCCCACCAGACCAGAATCGTGCCGGGAATCGAACCCAGGACCTCCAACTTTATAATGCGACAGCGTGCACACTGCGCCACGGAGGTCATATTTCTTTAACTATAACAAACAACATGGCCAACACACGTGTACACTTAAATTTGTCTCGTTCCCCAGATTAGGTCTCAATAACTTAGCATTATTTTAGAACAATCTAAGAAAATACTGACGAGTATTCCTAAATCATTAATTGAACTTACCAGCGATTACATTAATTGAATCAATTGAACGCGACTGACGGTTCAATGGTGCGTCGGTGACGCCGGGCGACATTTTGTCCTGCGCAAGATACGGTTCAAATATACAATTCATTGACTTGATGAAGCCGAGATTCCGTACTTCTATACATAGCATTAACATTTTGCTAAACGATTGTATTTAGTACACGACCTTTCCGGTGACACATTAGTTTGCTAATCTATTCGCTTATGACAGGCATTAATGTTGGAGGAAGGAACTCGCAGAATTGCTTAGTTAAAGTTTTATCTTTCAGAGAGAGCTTGCAAACATTTTAGTACTGTATTTTGTTCTTTAGCTTTGTTTGTCTTTATATATTTACAGAACAGACGGGTCAACTGATGTTGATGATTACCGTCACCCATGAACCAGTATCAGAGAGCAGCCACTGATTCGTTGCCAGCTTAATCTTAGTGTGTAGATTATCGGTTTCTACTCAGCATCATTGGATTTTTGAAACCTCACTGAGGCTTATGAGCTCTGTGGTCTTATAAGCGGGAGGTTTCCGTTTAGATCTCTAGCAGGGATAATCTAGATTTTATTAATTATGAAATTGCATTTTTCTGGTCTGGTGGGAGACTTTTTTTTGCTTCTTATTCTGAAAGAAGACCCGTGCCCTGTAGTGTCCTAGTAAGGGATTGATAATAAAAATGGTGATTAACTTTTGAAGACTGCATTGTTTACCTCAGCAACACGTCTGATATGATTTCCGTTAAGCTGAAGATATCAAGTTAGATTCGGAAATTAAGGTTTGCTATATTAGTTTAGCTATGGTCTGATGAGAGACTTCTATCAATTAGGACTTCTTTTGTCATATAGCCACACGCTTATTGATATATATATATATATATATATATATATATATATATATATATATATCAATAAACTGCATTGTAAAGAAGGCACTGCAAAGTAAGAAGCCAGTCATACTCTTGACAATGAACAGGTAAATATTTATATTAGTATAAATTAGTAGAGCGTCACGCAAAAGATGGGTAACAATTATATTCATCTATAGTACTTTCATCTTCGATTGGCTTTGTGTGTTTGGACGCAGAATCCTCATCTCCCATGAGGTAAGATGAAAGTTGCTAAGCGGTTACCGGATATACTTCTTTATCAGTAAGGGATGCTTCACGTCCTTTTAAAACTCCATAGCTAGAAGAGAACAAATGTTCAGTAGACCAACGTTGTAAGAGTCAAGAGTATCACAAAAAAAAGTTAGACGCCCAAGTTTTTGTGATTCCACACCTCACAATGTGGCATAACGCTTTACATGAAGAAGTGTAGGAGTTTTAAAAATATCTAAGTTAACCATTTTTTCTATATCATTACCAGCGCTAACATTAATTGAATCGGCTGAAAGGGATTGACAGCTGAATGGTGCCCCGGAGACACCTCGAGACATTCGTCCTGTGCAAGATACGGTTCACATGTATGCGACACTGCGACTTGATCGAGTCCAGATTCCAAATTGTTTTTACTTGTTTATGGTCATGGTATTTTTTCTTATACTTTTAATGCGAGCATTAAAATAACGCAACGCTTCAAAAAGCATGTCCAAGAAGTTTATTTCGTATAGATGGGTGTCCATGCTGCTCTTTTGTGAAATGGCCCTAGATACATGGTCATGATATTTTTTTATACATTTAGTGAGAGTGTTAAAATAACGCAAAGCTTATCAAAGCACGTCCAAGAAGTTTGTTTCGTACAGATGGGTGTCTATGCTGCTCTTTTTGGATTATCTTTTGTGAAATGGCCCCAGATACATGATCATGGTATTTTCTTATACTTTTAGTGCGAGCATTAAAATAACGCAACGGTTCAAAAAGCACGTTCAAGAAGTTTGTTTCGTACAGATGGGTGTCTATGCTGCTCTTTTGTGAAATGGCCCAAGATACATGGTCATGGTATTTTTTTACACTTTTAGTGCGAGCATTAAAATAACGCAACGGTTCAAAAAGCACGTTCAAGAAGTTTGTTTCGTACAGATGGGTGTCTATGCTGCTCTTTTGTGAAATGGCCCAAGATACATGGGCATGGTATTTTTTTATACTTTTAGTGCGAGTGTTATAATAACGCAATGCATATCAACGCGCGTCGAAATTTGTTTCGTACAGAGTGAGCTCTTTTGTGAAATGGCCCAAAATACATGGTCATGGTATTTTCTTATACTTTTAGTGCGAGCATTAAAATAACGCAACGGTTCAAAAAGCACGTTCAAGAAGTTTGTTTCGTACAGATGGGTGTCTATGCTGCTCTTTTGTGAAATGGCCCAAGATACATGGTCATGGTATTTTTTTACACTTTTAGTGCTAGTGTTAAAATAACGCCTTTGGATTATATGAAATCTTGAATCATCATGTCACCTATATTGAAATATAAGTATTGATTAATTATCGTTTTCGCCGGCTTGGTTTGCTTAAGTCTACGTGATTATTAGCAACAGCGAAGTTTCCATGGCGCATTGCTACAATTTGCACCCACATTCAGCCGCTGCACATTTTCGGCACATACGGCGCCCTAAGGTCGATGTTCCCTTTTAGCTTCCACAAACCCTTTTAAGAGCTACCTCTAGGCAAGTTAAAAGTTATACACAGTCCTAAAATAGAAACCCCAATACCAAAAACGACATAAGCTTAAGGTCAAACCACTTAGTAAAGATTTCAATACAGTTTTTTGATATATATAGATTTAAACAGGATAGTTTTTAGTATTGTTGAAGACAGCTGTATATTATTTTACTTCCATTTATATCGTATGTACAGGTTGGAACACAGTTTCCTAACTAAGCGACTTTTCATAAACAAAAAGAAGCTGTTTTTTATATATTTACATCTCAGCCAAAAAAGCAGACGTGTCGAGTCAACCGTCGCCCTTGAACATCTACAACACCAAAGAAGCCAACGATACAATACCGGCGGAACGCGAAATCAAAAAATCGCTTGGCTGATAGGGTGAATCCAAGCTGGATATCGAACCAGACCAGATTCAAGTTGGATATCGAACCCAGGAATTGTCACTTTATAATACACGAGCAAACGCGTTACTGATTTCGTCAGTTTTTTAAATCTAAAAGTTTATTTAGGAATTAGTTGTTCATTCCATTTACATACCTTTCCCTTGTAAATTTTTTGCCTCAACATTGGCATATCGTACTGTTGACATGAATTCATTAATAAGTATATTTAAACGGAATTTCACCTTGGAACTACTACGTGCAGAACAAACACCGACTTTATCGACAAAAATACATCAGCACTGTGTGAACACTAAACATGGAGTGCTATATCCATAACAATATTATATTTAAAATATTACTTAGCACATCATTATTTGCGCCCCAAATGAGTCAGTGAGTTTGTTTCGTATATTTACTATAATTATTGTCACACCGTATCTGAAAGTACGGTTACGAAATACGTCAATGAGCATTTTCAGTTTATTTTGGCTTCAATTTGAGCGTATCTTAGTGACAGGGATTCGGTTAACTGAGAAAATCGTATCGCATTATATAATAACAGAATTTAAACCATAAGACTATGAGCATAGAGCTGATAATGCTTTAGGTGGTGAGTGTGTGGACTATTGCCAAATCGGTGACAAACCTCTGTCTATCCAGACGAATAAATTAGCTGTGATAAGTTGTATGTCAATTAATTATTCTTCAAAGCACCATCTGGTGTGAAAGTCGGCAAAGCAGAGCGGGGAACTGTAACGATGGACAGGTGACTTCTAGATAGATTACATAGAATAATGCTGCCGTAGTGTAGCAATTCAACATTTATATATAACAAAGCAGTGATAGCCTAGTGGTTAGGGCGTCAGCCTCCTAATCAGAGGTTGGCGGATCGAATCCGGGCACGCACCTCTAACTTTTCGGAGTTATGTGCGCTTAAAAAAAAATTAAAATATCACTTGCTTCAACGGTGAAGGAAAACATCGTGAGGAAACCTGCACGCCTGTGAGTTCTCCATAACGTTCTCAATAGCGTGTGAAGTCTGCCAATCCGCACATGGCCAGCGTGGTGGACTATGGCCAAACCCTTCTCATATTGAGAGGAGACCCGTACTCTGTAGTGAACCGGTGATGGGTTGATCATGATGTAATTGTCTAAATGAAAATTAAATAAACATTAGGGGGTAAAAAAGTTCTGTTAAAAACTCGCGAATGGCTTCACCAAAAGTCAGACTCGCGTTACCATCATCTATTGTACGCCGCAATTCAAATCATACGAGTTTACTTGACTTGAGGGGTATAGGTCACCGAGGAGGTCCAATATCTACCACCTGGCACCATTGTTAAAATAGTTTTAAGATACCAGATTACACTATAATATTCTGAACTTAAAGAGATGAGCGGAAAGTTGCATTTCTGTCCGACAGTAAGAAATAGGTTCAATAGTTCAGTTCTAATGTGTTATTCCATTGTAGGTTACAAGTGAAGCTAATAAAAGCGTAAACGAAGATCGCATTGTCTTAAATACCTCGTTTTGTTGATTTAATTCAGTTTTTGCGAGGCTTTTATATAGACGGACAAAGTTAAATTAGGCTAAAATGAAACTTAAATCAAAATTGTCCAAGTTCTTGCAATAAAAATACTAAAATTAAAACGCCCTCGGCAAAATATGTTTTGATTTTTTTTTTTAATTATATCTACAAAATAAGGGTGGTATTTTTTATATTTAAAATGCTAGTAATATAAATATAGTTTCACAGGAAAAATAAAATCATTTCTTCAACTATAGTTGTAAAATAGGTAAGTTTTGTTTGTTTTAAGTGATTACATAATTTAGACAATAAATACCTAGTAAACTTTTTGTTTTATTTCTAGATACGGAACCGTGACAGTATGAAGCTCACTAGTCCATGTAGTCCATGCCCATCTTCATCATGACCGACCCTTTAGCGGCTCACTACAGAGCACGGGTCTCCTCTCAATATGAGAAGGCTTTGGCCATAGTCCACCACGCTGGCCATATGCAGATTGGCAGACTTCACACGCCTTTGAACATTATGGAGAACTCTCAGGCGTGCATGTTTCCTCACGATGTTTTCCTTCACCGTTGCAGCAAGAGATAATTTACCTTTTTTAAAACGCACATAACTCCGAAAAGTTAGAGGTGCCTGGATTCGAACCGCTGACCTTTAATTAGAAGGCTGACGCCCTAACCACTAGGCTACCACCGCTTCCCTTTGCCCTTCTTAAATTGCATTAATGAAATAATCGACCACGACAATACTTGGCACACTGCAAAGTTTTATCGACTTGAGTTATTTGCAGTCGCTAATTAAAAGCATTTATTTAGCCCACTTTCGTTTCTTGATCTTTGTCTGAATGTGAAAAGTTGGCCGCTTACCTTAGTTCGTCAAACTAATTTACTACCGTCGGTACTTATTAAATCTTGCACTTTTGTTGTGCTATTATTGACTATACATACGACATGTATTATACGATAAACTTTTTTCAAATACATCTATAGAAGGCACAAGGAGAGTTCTGTTCACTCTGTTCTAAAGAAAACTCATCATCATCATCAGATCAACCCATTATCTGCTCTCTACAGAGCACGGGTCTCTCAATATGAGAAGGGTTAGATAAGGACTAATCAACAATATATATATATATATATATATATATTGTTGATTAGTCCTTATATATATATATATATATATATATATAAGCATAATTTCGTCCTAGAGCTTCCCTTTATGGTAATACCAGGGAATAGACCAGATTTTCCGAAATACTCCTTGAATTCGCATTTTCACCTAATTTCCTAAAGCAATTAATAAAATAATTAAATAAAAAAAATATATATTTTTATTGCAGGTCAGGGACCCATATAAAACCTTATAATTTAAATTTAGGAAAAATATTAAAAGTAGAGTTAATAAAAATGAACAAAAAAAATGAACTTAATAGATATAAAATAATTTAAAAATAATTCCTGAGTTATCTTACGTTAGGGGTCGTAATTAATTATAACAAAATGAGAGCTAACTTGTAATAGAATAAATATGAAAAGAAGCATAATCTTTACCTACCTAGAGTAACTACCTACTCCAACAAAAACAATAGTGTGAAAGGCGGTCAGTGACATCTCATAGAAACGACCTACCACAATACTTGGCGCACGACAGATTTCCGCTCGTCTAGCCAAATCGCATGTGATTAATTTCATGTTCTCGTTTAATCATCTTTTGTTAAAAGGGTAGATATGTACCTACTGTCTCAACAGCTAAATCATTAATATTTTATATATTGTTACGCTATTGTAAAGCTGTGATAGCGGTTAGGATATCCGCCTCCTAATCTGTGGTCGGGGGTTCGATCAGGCGCACCTTTAACTTTTAGGAGTTATGTGCGTTTTTAAGCAATTAAAATATCACTTGCTTCAACGGTGAAGGAAAACATCTTGAGGAAACCTGCATGCCTAAGAAGTTCTCCATAATGTTCTCAATGGCGTGTGAAGTCCGATTCGCACATGGCCAGCGTGGTGGACTACGGCCAAACCCTTCTCATACTGGGAGGACACCCGTAAGCTGGCAATGGGTTGATCATGATGATGATTTCATCAACCCGTAAATATGGGATTTACATCCACTATGCTACTCGAATGAGTAGCATAGTGGGTATAAATCCGTCCCTTCTATAAAAGAGGAAGGCTATTTATGAAGGCTATATATCTGAGTTTTTTTTTAATCATTGATAGTTTCCACAGAGTTCGCACAGACAAATTGCGGTCTTATAATTTTTTTTTCAATAGATACCCACTGCAGATTATAATAAATCGTATTAGCGCCACAGTTTGCGTCCATAATGGGTGCCCGCGCGATAATTGTTGGGCCTACACGTACGCACAATGACGCGCTCTGTCCATTGAAAGTTACGTGACCAAAGACTATACAAACAGACGCGCCAATAGGTTTATACGAGAAGAGTTAAACGCTTCGAGGATTTGCCGTGGCTAGTTATCACCCTACCGACAAAGACGTGTCGCCAAGCGATTTAGCGTTCCGGCACGATTTCGCGTACAAACCAATTAGGAGTATGGGTTTACCATACCCCTAACAGGTTAGCCCGCTACTATCTTAGACCGCATCATCACTTACCATCAGGTGAGATGCCGTCAAGGGGTGATTTGTGGTGTGTAAAAAATTAAAAAGCTAAACGCTCTGTAGAAATGGAACAAATACGTGTTACAGCTCACATTATGACAGAACGCAACGTCGCGTCGGTTAGTGATTAACTGATAGGTAGATAGCACGAGAACTTTATTTGAGTGACATTGAGGGTAGAAGTGAGTGAAACTGAGGTAAACATCTAGCAGCTTTCTACCAGTGGCAGATCGTTTCTTCAAGCATCATCCCGTGCCACCAGGCAGTATTACAGTCGAGGGCTAATAAAGAAATAGTACAATGTTTGGTTATAACTGGTTAGATCTAATTATTTCATCAACAAAAAAAAAGTGCTGTGATAAAAAAAAAGTGTGAAGGTAATAATCATAGGTATAAATCGTGGGTAGTGCGTTATCAAATATTACAAATGTGTTTACCAAGTTTTACTATAGATTATTTATAAGATCAATGGCCAATACGTGGCTGAATGTTATTTACATATTCATAGGCTTAGTCTAACTTGGCTCGTCATTTAAATTTAATTCTGCTTGCCATATTGCCTATTAGGGTTATTCTCCTCTATATTCAATCGATATTCGACTAGTTACCAAGTAGTGAAATTTTCTCTCAAAGACAACATTTTTTTTAGTCTTGGAAACACTCTCATTTATACCTACGAATAAATAAGTCAATATTGGCCAAATTAGTCCCCTGATTTATGGTTTTTATTCTACCCGATTACTGTCTATGCTGTACTTTATACAGAACCATTAAGTGATGGAAGAAAACTCATGTACAAACAGTCTGTTTACAGATTACGTAGTCTATATTGCTTTGTACTAAAACGAAACACCGCTCATTACCTGTTAAGCGAGGTAGACAAGTCTATTTTGTACCCTTACGTTTGTATCCAATATATTTTTCTGATATTGCCTTTTCTGGTGATTGGGGAGTTATTCTGGTGATTGGGGATATAAAATTTGTATACCACTGCCTGGTTGTTTCTTCATGAAGCTTATTTATTAAGTTTATTAGACACTAATCTTTTGACTCTCTAACGCTTCTGGTGTTTTTGTATTTACAGATAACTAAGTCTATATTGTATCTGTATAACATTGACACACTTGGTTGGAGCCTATTTAATAAGTATATTAGGCACAAATCTCCTGACCATTTTCCACTTCTGGAGTTTTTATGCTGCCGGATAGCTTAGTCTTTGCTGCTCTGTATCAGAACGACACGCTGGTTAGCGGGGGCTCGCTAAACGCAGCACAAATATGCGGCCGCCATGCGCGACAGGCCATCGCACTAGCTTCGGTGCTAAATGAACTAGTTCATAGTGGTTTGATTATGGGCTCCGGACTTTTGAACTGAACTTGAAGCCATACGTAGAGGTCGGTTGGGAAACTGACAGATTTTTAGTCGATTTAAAATCCATATTGCAATATTAGGAATCCAAAAATATATCGTGTTTTTGACACAGATATTGCATTCTGATAGCTTGCATTCTGGACATACGACTTATATTAAATCCCGTAAAATAACTAGGACAACGTTACCGAGTCATTTTACGGGAGTTAGAGTTTGAAAACATTATTTTTGTTACCTATTATAAACTGCCTCACCTATCGATGGGAAATATTGCAAAAATACCTTTACTAAAAATTAGTTAGTTTATAAGTTTATAAGGCACGGACTTTCTCAACTCTTTAGCACTTCTGGTTTTTATACTGTCGGTACTTGAACGCGTTTTGTTACAGCAAATAAATCAGGGTTTACTCTCTAAACCTTTGAACTGTGAGCTATAACAATTGTTAGATCAAAATTTGAGTTCAGTTCTTAATATAGAACCGTTGCTGATAGCACATCTGGTACCTATACTATTAGAACTTTAATTACAGCACGTTGCAGAACCCAAGTCACAGAGCCTCACTCTGAGGCCTTACGCACTGTGCTTTACTCACACGGCCTCATTAAAGGGCCTCTTTCACGAGGCCTCATTGAAGGGCTCACTAACATAGCCCCGTCACGCTGATACATCCAAAATATAATCACGTATAGATTAGCTCGAAGCGTTATTAGCCCAGTGATTAGGGCGTCAGCCTCCTAATCAGAGGTCGGCGGTTCGAATCCGGGCACGCACCTCTAACTTTTCGGAGTTTAGTGCGTTTTTAAAAACAATTAAAATATCACTTGTTTAAACCTGCACGCCTGAGATTTATCCTTAATGTTCTCAAAGGCGTGTGAAGTCTGCCAATCCGCACACGGCCGGCGTGGTGGACTATGGCTAAACCCTTCTCATATTGAGAGGAGACCCGTACTCTGTAGTGAGCCGGTAATGGGTTGATCATGATAGATTAGTTCAACAACACACTATATGACATAATAGCATTACAGGAGACACTCATGACTCTATGAAAATAAACCGTGAAGAAAACTAGTTCAGTGTAAAATTATCACACGCACAAACACACATACGCCTTTCACATCCAATGGCGTTTTCGAAAGCGTAAAAAAAACAACAATGGTCTCAGTAGACCCAATTTTAAACAGTACTAAAAACATGCCTATGATGCGACCACTAAAACCTTGCGACAACATTGCTCATCGGCGCATAATATTTTAAAAGTGTTTGCTCTCGTACAGTGACAAAACTATCTAGTCTGACGATTGTAGGCTATTGACAATCGCGCCGGACAACGTTATTTACGCGCACGAATGCAGCGTTATTCCCTGTGCGGCAGCGTTGGTTATCGCATGGTTTGGCGGCGCAGGATCTTTGTGGGACGGTAATGGTAATGATGTTTACAGTTAAGTCGTCATGTGGTCGCTAATCGTGTCGAAGTCGCGAGTTAGCGCCTCGCCCGGTGTCCGCAAACATTGTCATTCATTGTCATCCCAGCGGGGAGGGACGTGTCCTGGTGTGTGTGCACGCGTGGTCTCACGACCGCTGACGCGGGGGTGGTCATACTTTGGACCAGAGCAACTTCCAATAAAATGTATTTGAACATACTGATAGATTCATATGATTTGGAACAACAAAGTAAATGAAATTATATAGGTATGTATGACTATTCTATATGTTTCAAGACATCCAATTGATTCCATTTTTAGAAAGAAACATTTATTATGGCAATTTTTTTTTATATTTTTTATTTTTAGCTATGGACATACTTTTTTTTCCGCTGGGAAATGCGTTTACGCATCCCCTCTGGAAGCAAGTCAAGATTGCGTCACTTCCCACAAGTTCAAATTTCATTGTACTTGTAATAAATTAAAAAGACATACTCATATGTTAGACACAAATTTTCGCATTATTAATTAATTAGCAAGTACAGACATATAGTACAACGTAAACGAATGAATCCGCGGGCAAGTCTGGTATTTAAATTACAAATATATATTTATATATATTAAGGCTTCGCTAACTTGTATATGTATAATTAATTATCTATGCAATATATATCATTGCAACCAATCATAAAAATATTACAAAATAAAACATTTTACGTTGCTGAAATTGGATATATAGCTTATTAATTACTGTAAATTTGATGGCGAATTCTAATTAGAAAAACTGAGAGCCAGCAGTCAAATAATATTGCTATTGAGAAAGCGTAATGGGCGTCTGTACTATACTATAGTATAGCATCGATCTATACATCGGTGTTATACTAGATCGGTGTTAGGTTTTCATAAAACATTAATCAGTTATCATTTACCAAATACATTTCACAAAAGCAATGCCCCAAACTTATACTATACTTATATAGTTGTCTTAACGTAGACATCTTATTATAATGATCTAAACATTTGGAATAGATAACTATAATCAGCGCATTATATTCAGTAAAATATGAATATTTGTAGAATAGAGACTACTAGACAGACAATTCATTTTATTTATACTTAGCTTACCCTAAGGGCATTATTTATAAGATTGGTTGCGATTGTGGCCATCACTTATCAAAATTACAACCTAAACATCGATATTTTGGTAAATTGTTTTAACTTTATTGTAAAGATAATTAAACAAAAGATGTAAAAAATATCTACCTACAAACTACGGTATCATGATCAACCCATTGCCGGCACGCTACAGAGCACGGGTCTCCTCTCAATATGAGAAGGGTTTAGCCATAGTCCACCACGCTGGCCATGTGCGGATTGGCCGACTTCACACGACTTTGAGAACATTATGGAGAACTCTCAAGCGTTCAGGTTTCCTCACGATGTTTTCCTTCACCGTTGAAGCAAGTGATATTTTAATTTTTTTAAAACGCACATAACTCCGAATAGTTAGAGGATGCGTGTCCGGAATCCAACCGCCGACCTCTGATTAGGAGGCTGACACCCTAACCACTAGGCTATCACCGCATCGGTGCACACATGTAAACATTAATTTAATATCATGGTGATACTTTTTGGTCGAAACAAACCCATTCCAAAATGAAGTTATAAAAATCTCATAACTTAAGCGTATGCAATAAAATAAAATAAAAATAAAAAAAATGTTACCAAACACTGTCGCCTTAATAGATCGGATAGTTGTTAATGTAGAATAAATAAATTAATTACCTCATAAATCTCTTTAGATGCGGTTTCAAGACCACTCATTAAGAAGATTTGTCCGATATAATGGAAATGACGGAATTATTCAAATATTATTGTTTAAATTTGTGATCATTCGAATGAAGGCGCCTTATATATTTCGAAGATTTAACTTTTATAGGAATATTTTAGGGAAATTGAGTAATATCAATTTGTTAATGGACTTTTTATTAATGTATATTAATAAATAGGCTGTTACTTGGAAATAAATATTTTATTTTCTGGACGTTTCTACTGGGTTGTTGCCTTTTCTGCGACACAAGTAACTTATTAAATGATAAAATTATAACAAAATGAAACATTTGTATTTTTTTTTTAATCCAGTTAAAAATTTCCAGATCAAATATTACTATTATTTATTTCTCTTCCCTATCGATTAGAATGGCTCAAGTGGTTTTTTGACGACCTCCGTGGCGCAGCGCGCGCGCTGTTGCATTATAAAGTTGGAGGTCCTGGGTTCGATTCCCGGCTCGAGTCTGGTCTGGTGGGAGGCTGCGGCCGTGGCTAGTTACCACCCTACCGACAAAGGCGTGTCGCCAAGCGATTTAGCGTTCCGGCACGATGTCGTGTAGAAACCAATTAGGAGTATGGCTTTACCGTACCCCTAACAGGTTAGCCCGCTACCATCTTAGACTGCATCATCACTTACCATCAGGTGAGATTGCCGTCAAGGGCTAACTTGTAGTGGATAAAAAAAAAAAAAAAGTAACTACATATTTTAATTAATTTGAATTGATTATTAATTAACTTCGGGGCTTTTAGCCATCATTATAGATTTTGTTAGTATAAAGCAAGAAAATCTATTGGTCTTTTACGCAGCAACGACTTAGGGTGATTTTTATCATTATCCGTAATAAAGTAAGCAGCAAACAAGCAAACTAATGGAGCAACTGGGTGGGAAGATGTCATCAAAGGAGTTGAAGAGAGCCACTGGACACAAATAGCCGATAACCATTCTAAGAAACGCCTGGATCCCACTTAGTTGCGCAACCTATTTGGTGGACGCCACTAGGACGTTAATGGCGTGCACTGCGTAACACATGTAATTCACACGTTCTATTTTAAAAGTTATATTGGTGTGCAGCTTTGATGGCCTAGTGTTAGGACGTCCCCCTCGTAATCAGAGGTCAGGGGTTCAGACCCGGGCACGCACCGCTTATTTTTCGGAACTAAGTGCGTTTTTAAAAAGGAAAACGGCGTGTGGGAATCTGCATGCCTGAGAGTTCTCCGTAATGTTCTCGAAGGCGTGTGAAGTCTGCCAATCCGCACATGGCCAGCCTGGTGGACTATGGCCAAACCCTTCTCATATTGAGAGGAGACCCGTGCTCTGTAGTTAGCCGACAATGGGTTGATCATGATGATCATTGAAGGTGTCTAGTCGGGCGTTACCTGTCTGGTAACCGGAACCACGGCGGCGCGACCACTGGCACCGCCACGAGAGTCTTAGTGAGATTAAACGCTGGCAACTGCACATGCTGCTTGCACCATTTATAATTGAAATTTGACCCGAACCGTGTAAAAAAACACCTATAAATATTAAATTTCACGACGAGCGGGCACTGTAAGCAATCTACTAATGAAAATCTACTAAATGAAAGGAGTTTTGCTGCCATAGGAACAATTCTGCATCTATATTGTTCGGACACAGTCCCATATTAAGTAATTTTTCCAAAAAGTTGCAATCTTATGGTCTACATATGAAACTGAAAACTTATAGCTAATGTTTTAGGGAGATATTGTATCAAAACAAGTCGGACAATTATCCGAATCAGTCTGTCTATTGTGACAGAAATCGCATATTGCTTAGCAAATGGCTTAGATGACCGACAAAAAGTGTAGAAATCTCCAAGAGTGGAGACGTTATGTTAAACCGTGGAGTCCATAAGTAAAGAGGTCGAATTATCAATATTAGATATTCCTCTGTTTAATTGGAAGTGTTGCCGTGTATGTCAAATCCGCTATTACACTGGGTACATTAAAATAAAAAGGTAATTAATTAGGTAATCGATGTTTTAGCTTTATATCAAATCGTGGGCGAACCAAATCAATCTGGGGCACGTACATATACTGAGTCTATGCGAAACAGGACATGATCTTCATTCAAGATCACGATATCGTTTTTTTTTGTATTAATCGCCACCAATGAACACTGTGGAAGTGTACTATCACTTCATCAAACAATAAGCACACACACGCACACAGACTCTCTCTCTCTCTCTCTCACACGCACACCACACACACACACACACAAACTCACGCGAGCGCACGCACACGCACGAACGCACGTATAAATTTATATTTCCCGTTTCCATTCCTCAACATAGAAAACCGTAGCCTTGTGGTTTGGTCAAACTCTCAGGCTTTTGTCGAACCTAAAGACATGCCTATGGCTCGAATAATTTCAGGATTTCTTTATATTTTCGCATAAATAAAAACTGGTTAAGCTGTCATAGGTCGTTCGCCTGCTAATCAGAGAATCACTTGCTTCAACAGTGAAGGAAGACATCGTGAGTGAAAAACTAAAAAGTTTGTGAGGTCTGCCAATCCGCACATGGCCAGCGTGGTGAACTATTGCCAAACCCTTCTTATATTGAGAGGAGAATCGCGCTCTGCAGTGAGCCGGCAATGGGTTGATTATGATAATCATGATGATGGAAAACTGGTTTAAAATACTTAAAATTTCCTTCAATAGATGGCAGTTAATATGGGTTGATAATCCCTAACTAATGGTTACAATCAAATGATTTTTTGTGGTCAAACTTTGAACTAGTTTTATATGGGAAATTCGTAACCCGGATGTATCTGTTGAGGAGACCCTAATCCGCCCTAACAAAAAGGATAATGCGTCACATAAGCATCGTGACATTGTGTCAAGCGACATACTGGTATCTTAGTATCTCAGTCACGAAGTCTGTACACACATCGGCCACACCCACGTCGTCTGAGATCAACTTTTATAGTCAATGATTTAAATGAAAGGCTTGATTGGTTAAATGATTAAGCGTATTACATCAACCGAATTGAAATATTGTTGATTCTTGTATCAATTGACATTTAGACAAATCTCTTCATTTTCGAGCGAACGTATCACTTTTTCCTGGTCGTCTTATTTTGGTATTAAAAATACTGTAGTACTTATTCTGTTTTATGCATTAAGTTTTCTATATTTTTCGTAATTGAAATTATGAAATTGGTTAATAGCTAAGAAGTTTAGGAAATGTGAGAATGAGAGAATGAGTGTGAAGCGGTTTAAATCCTGCTACAATTTTAACACACTTTTAATTATTTCTTGGTATGTATGTTAGTATGTAAAAAGTTTGGATACCGATTAAGGATCGATTACGATACAATAATTATAATAGTTTGTCCCATTATACAGATCAGACTTTTAAGGATAGTACTCAATATCCATCCCCCCCCCCCCCCTATTTCTATGCATCACAAACACTATTTATAAATTACCATGGCACTTTGATAACGATATATACATGTTATAACTACTCTTAGCGTTTGGTACAAAAAAAAAACTTTTAGCTTAGAGTTAACACATAGCAACTAGCTTGTGGCGGCCAAGCGTTCATAGCGACGTTGCTTTTTGATCCTTCGATGTCGGCTCTTCCTATTTGTCGGGGTGTCAAAGTGCATGTTATCGCGATCCTTTTGCACTCCATCTGGGACACAGGAGGCTGCGCTGGGTTTTAGTGGGTAGTGTGGCTTCATCGCTTTGGCGGTCGGCCTTGAGTCCCACATACCAGTCTGGTGTCTTATTCTGGGCGGGATGCGTAAATGCATTTTCGGCCTTGAGTCCCAGCAGAACAAAAAAAAAAGCAACTTAAAGAAAACTTTTAAAAACAAGTTGTGTTGCTTTAAAGGGATTTGATTCTTACTTGTGTTTAAGTTGACTTAAATCATGTTAAAAGCTTGAAAATCTTCAACTAGCAACAAAGCTTCGAGCTTTAGTGTCAATGTAATTAAATTTAGTCCACTGCGCCAAAGATGTTATCAAAGCTGTGCAAAAAAGGAAGTGCTAAACGTCTTAATATTAATAAAAAGGTGAATAAAAAACTAAAGCATATTACACCGTCTATCGCACGGCTCATCTGGAACCTTGGATGTAATCTAATTGTCACTGATGGCTCCAGATAGTTCTTGAAACGTGACATTTGTGTTAAACTACACACTTCTCATGACCACGATCGTATCTGCGCGACACGGAATTAGGCATCCGAATGGTTTTACTTTTATATGTGGGTTAAACTATTTTTTTTTTTTTTTAACCACTACAAGTTAGCCCTTGACGGCAATCTCACCTGATGGTAAGTGATGATGCAGTCTAAGATGGTAGCGGGCTAACCTGTTAGGGGTATGGTAAGAAAAAGCGAAAGCCATACTCCTAATTGGTTTCTACACTAAATCGCTTGGCGACACGCCTTTGTCGGTAGGGTGGTAACTAGCCACGGCCGCAGCCTCCCACCAGACCAGACTCGAGCCGGGAATCGAACCCAGGACCTCCAACTTTATAATGCCACAGCGCGCGCGCTGCGCCACGGAGGTCGTCAAAACTACCTTCCAACGGAGTGGTTTGAAATGCTACAAATAATATTGCGAAAAGCCGGCAATGATTTGACGATGATTATCATCGTCAAATCATTGCCGGCTCGCTACAGAGCACGGGTCTCCTCTCAAATGAAAAGGGTTTGACCATAGTCCACCACGCTGGCCATGTGTGGTTTAGCAGACTTCGCACCTTATGGAGAACTGTCAGGCATGCATGTTTCCTCACGATGTTTTCCTTAACCAATGAAGCAAGTGATATTTCAATTGCCGGAAAACGTACATAACTCCGAAAGTTATAGGTGCGTGCTCGGTTTCGAACCCCGGACCACTGATTAGGAGGCGGACGTCCTAACGACTAGGCTATCACAGCTTCATGATCATTAATAAAAAAGGGAGTAAAAGTAAAGTGTGAAATTAAAAAAAAAAACCGGAAATGTAACGTGGATGAAATTGATTAAATAATGGCAACCGATATTGCATGAAAGTATAATAATTCGCTTAATTATCGGTCATTAGCGACTAGCTGTTGATTTCATTAGCGAATCCAAATTGTGAAAAAAGGTCATAATGTCCCATCCGTCATCGGGACCTATTAATCAATCTGTCAAAGCCAATCTCTCAGAAATTAAGTAATTCCTCATCATCATACTTTGTAACCATTAGCGAAATTTGATGTCACCTGACACACATGATGCCTTAGTAACTTAGGCTACACGTATGGATATTTTCACCGCGGGAGAGAATGAACAGATTTCGACGGACATTATTCAGTTGCCTAGACAGAGCAATATACAGTCTTCGGGTCCCTTTATAGCAGTGAAACAAATATCCATTTACGTAGAGTTTGTATTCTACAGAATCTTTAGTAAAAAAAAAAAGTTTGCTTTCCATAGACAAACATAGTCCATAATTTTAGCCCGGGAAAGCAAACTATCACTGTGAAGTATATAAAAACTCTTTTATCTCTTATTATATAACAAATGTTTCCTTCCACAATTTTTTTGTTTTTATTTAAGCAATTCTTTTGTTACATATCCATTCTTAAAAATACTCAACATCATCATGATCAACCCATTATCGGCTCACTACAGAGCACGGGTCTCCTCTCAATATGAGAAGGGTTTGGCCATAGTCCACTACGCTGGCCATATGCGGATTGGCAGACTTCACACGCCTTCGAGAACATTACGGAATACTCTCAGGCGTGCAGGTTTCCTCACGACGTTTTCCTTCACCGTTAAAGCAAGTGATATTTTAATTGCTTAAAAACGCACATTACTCCAAAAAGTTAGACGTGCGTGCCTAGGTTCGGACCCCCGACCTCTAATAGGCTATAAAAAATACAATAGTATTTTAGATAAAGCTCGTTTGCCCGTTACGTTTTCTCGCCTAAACCTAAGCATAAGTTTCTATTAAATTTGCGTTGACATAGGCTACTTTTTAGTCTGAACAAGGAAGTTCTTGCAGGATTAAAAAAAAAAAAAAGTCGTGGGCAACAAGCACGAATACAAAGGCAGGCACTGTGACGAACTCCATACGCCGTTTTTTAATACCCAGCCTCTAAATTAAGGCTCTTGATTAATTGCAAATTAACCCGCTCTCCCCGGCGGTGCCGTCCGATATGACTTTATTGAATTTCATGCTCGCTGATTTATGTGAGGGATCACCAATTCATAAGCGGATAAAACATCGATTATAAATAATAATAGTGTAAAACCGCTTGGTTAGTAATATTTTATGTTCATGCCGGTGGACTTGAATATTGCTGGTGATTTTAAACAACGCTTTTGTATTTTTACGGATTCTGTATTACCTATCGTCATTTTTTTGATTCCACTACAAGTCAGCCCTGGACGGCAATATCGTTTGGTGTCAAATAATGATTTTTTATATTTTTTTTTGTCTATTTTTTTTTTGTACTTTTGTCCGAAACGAACATGCATTATCAAGCACCATTATCTCCTAAACACAAAAATCAAAAACAAAGTTATAATTAAAACTAAATTATAAAAAATAAAACAAATAAAAAGTATGACTACTAAAAATGTAACAGACATAACCTACTTCTGCAGAAATATATCAACAACAGATTAAAAACCTTCTGTTGTCGGTAGAATAATTGATGATGCAGTCTAAGATCGTAGCGTACTCACCTAGAGGGGTATGGTACGAGTAAAACCATATTTCTAATTGGTTTCAACGCGACTTTGTGCCGGAAGCCTTAATTGCTTGGTTTTTTTAATACGCTGCGCTGTCGCATTATAAAGTTTGAGGTCCTGGGTTCGATCCCCGGCTTGAGTCTGATCTGGTGGGAGACTTCGCTGTTGCTAGTTACCACCCTACCGACAAGTACGTGTCGCTAAGCGATTTAGCGTTCCGGTACGATGTCGCGTAGAAACCAATTAGGATCGTGTTACCATACTCCTAACAGGCTAGCCAGCTACCATCTTAGACAGCATCATCACTAAAAAAAAGCCTTCTTTAATAATTAATATGGCTGAGAATGAGTTTAAATGTTAACTGGGTTGGTTTCTGAAGTTTTTAACGAGAAATTCGAAGATATTGGTATTAAGGTCAATCTTAGGGCGGGGCGTCATACCCCATATTACAAAAACGTAATATGAAGTACACTGCACTGCGATCACCAACCCGCATGCCAAGCGTGGTGATTATAGGCATTTTCTTTGTAGATGATAGAAACAAAAAAGCTACAGCCCCTAGTCCCCGCAGCCCCGCTATCCCTGGCTCTGGCAGCGGTTATGGTAACGGCGGGGCAGGGGTTGTCAAGAATCTCCGGAAGAGATTCCGCTGCCAACCCCGACGACTAGACCTGGCAACTTGTAACGCACGCACTTTGAGCACCGACGAAATGGTGATTGAGCTGGAAGAAGCAGTGAGCAAGTTGCGTTGGGATATAATAGGATTATCTGAAGTCCGAAGAGAGGACTTAAGGCTATGGGGAGGTATAGAAAAGGTATATTGGTAGGTGGTTTACAAATAAACATAAGCCGATAATATAGATTTCCATTGGAGAAAGAATTTCTGAAATCGGTCCAGTGGTTTAGCCGTGAAAGCGTAACAAACAAACAAACTCAAATTCGGATTTATAATACCAATTAGGATAGTGTCTATCTTACTTCAATTTTAAACGTCATCGCGACATAACTAATTCTTTATTAGCAGGCTTTGTAGTTATAGTATTTTTTGTAACTATTTGTGTCACAAAGAAATATAAAGTTTACTTAAACAACTTATCATTCTAAGAAATCATCAAGCAAGAGGTAGGTGGCTTCAAATCAATCATAACCGCGACTTTTAGTTCGTGCAAGAGACATAATTAATGCGAAATGACCAATGTGCGATCACCATTAAATCAAGTCCGAACAATAAAAGACGAGCGTCCTACATTTGGCACCGCGACTCGAGTACGTAGCCCGTGCAGAATCGCCTTTATTGCACTTCCCAGTTATAAATCTCGTAATAATAACTAAATCGCCAAGTTCATGTTTTAACTGTTTCTTTTTTAATTTAATGAATATTAAACTTAATTAACTACAAGCAAACTATGGGTATATAAACAGTCTCATAAATTTTAACAAAATTATTTGTAAAATAAAATTAAAATGTCAAAAATGGCATAATTTCTACTTTATCCAGTATTTAGTGACTTTGTATTAAAATAATCTTTAATGATTTCATTTTTATATTTATATTATATTATTTAATATATACTAAAATTAAAATTTGTTGTTGAAAAAAAAAAAAATTACGTCTCTCGAGTTTCGTATAATTGTCGTACCTATCTTCTTTGATCAGGGCTCATAGATAAATCAGCAGTTACTTGTAGATAAACTTTATTCCCGTGGGGGTTGCTAGTCCCCTATCGGGCGCGTCCCCGGGTGGTGGATTGGGGAATGCCTCCCAGATATGGGAGGTACCGGTTTACCGGCGCGAACCAAAACTAGCATGGGTGGGGCGCTTGTGTGTGCTGCCACGGAGGGTTTCCGTTCGGATGCTCCTGGTACTTCTCTGCATTTCAGAGTGGACTGTGCGAGCATCTGGGTGGGACGCGAGGGGGGGAACCAGTGCCCTGTCGGTTGCTGGTGGCTTTCGGGCCGGGAGGAAGAAAACCTCTTTAAAAAATTACAGTGTGGGTGGAAACGCCCTGCGCGGCGGGCTCTCCGGCCTTCATGGCTGGTGGGCTTTGGCTCCGGCCACCGTCGGGCAACCCGTAATCCGCACTGAGCGGGACCGGGGGCACCTCGCATGGAGCGGGGGGCCGCGAGGAAGACAACCTCTAAAAAAAAAAAATTACCCCAATCCCAAGGTCCGGCGCCCGCCGATGGGATGAATGGCTGGTGGGAAACCAGTCCCGAGGGCGTCACAATGGGGGGGAATGGGGAAAAATAAGTAACATGCAAAGTCGACTTGAGAACAGAACTACCCGGGCGGGTCCCCGAGAGGGGGAATCCCGTGGTGCGCCGGAGGCGGCGCATCGGCCCCACGTATACGGGGGGGCCACAAGTCGAGAGGGGCAAAATTTGGGGGGGAAATTTTGGACTAAAGAGGGAGATGAGAAAATAGGAGAAACGGGGAGGAAAAGAACTGGAGTTGTGACAGATGAGGCAGCGTCGGAGTCTGACGCCAGTATCTTCGCCTGTGGGAGCCCAGACCGGCAACCCAGATCTGGCTCGGGCTCTCCGGTGGCTGGGTCGTTCTCCAAGCCTGGAGTCAAGCGACCTCGACTCAGTGAGGGTGAGGACATGTCCACCGACTCTGAGGAGAGGCCGCGAACGCCGGTGCCTCACAGAGGCAGAGGGCGTCCGCCCACACATGGGCGTTACGTTGGCCTGGGCAAGGCCAGGGAGGCTCTCCAAAGGGAGAAAAAAGCCGAGGCAAAAGCCCAGGCCCAGCAAAAGGCGGAGGAAGAACTCCTTAGGGAGGCTGCTGTTGCCCGCTTCCGGCGAGAGACAAGAAGGGAGGTTCCGGCTGGGCGGGTCGACGATAAGACGGCTGCCCAGTTACGGGATCAGGTGATGGAGGATCTTGACCTCATTGGTAAGGTTGCGAGCAAGTCCTCCCACCTGAAGGGTACATTCGTGCGTGACCTAAAGGACGCCGCGGCTTCCATTAAAGGAGCCGTCGGCGTCCTCGGGTCGCGCACGACCTCAGAAGAGACGCTGAGGCTGCAGGCGGACAATGCTCGCCTGCAGGCGGACAACACTCGCCTGCAGGCTGAAATAGCCAGCTTGCGGAGAGATCTGGCAGAACTGCGGCGGGAAATGGAGAGTGCGCGGCATCAAGGCTCTTCTGCTGCACCGACGCTGGAAGAGATCTGTCGGGCAGTAGCCATATCACTCGAGGGCAGACTTCTTCCAGAGAAGAGACTTCGGCCGCCCCTGGCGTCCGATACCAGGAGGGACGGACGTACGTACGCGGCCGCGGTTTCGGGGCCCGCTACGGGCTCCTCCAGGTCAGCCGGAGACAGTACGGCTCCAGTTAGACCTGGCCGGTCTAAAAAGCAGGCGCGAGTAGCTACTGGCGGCCCTCCTTCTCCTCCTTCTTCTCACCCACCTCCTACGGGTGGGAAGAAAAAGAAAAAGAAGAAGAAAAAGAGGAAGAAAAAGGGAGTGAGTGAAGGCGAGGGGCCTGGTCCACAACAGCAAGCGGGGTCACAACCGCAGTCTTTGGGATGGACGAAGGTGGGTCCCAAGACACGGCCGGACGCGAAGAGTCGCGCCACCAAGCTCCGTACACCCCGGTCTGCAGCGGTTGTCATGACGCTGCAGCCTGGGGCGGAAGAGAAAGGCGCGACTTACGCGAAGGTGATCGCCCTCGCGAAGTCGCGAATTGACGTTGCGGACCTCGGTGTAATGGAGTGGTGGCCATGGTGTCCCGGTCCATAGTGGGATCTCCGGCCTTCGTCGACGTAGTCCGAGGTCGGGGATACGTTTCAGCTCTTATCCGCGATGTCACAGTGGTTGGGGTGTACTTCTCGCCGAATCGGAGTCTCGCCGACTTTGAGCAGTTTCTTGCTGAAGTCGGCGTTCTGATCAGCAGAAGTGACACCGGCCGCGTGCTCCTCGCGGGGGACCTCAATGCCAAATCTGTGGCATGGGGGTGCCCGGCGACGACACCTCGCGGGCGAGAGCTCCTGGAGTGGGCGACGGCGACTGGACTCACGGTCCTGAACCGAGGGTCGGTCAACACGTGCGTACGGAAACAGGGCGGCTCCATTGTGGACGTCACGTTCGCCGATGCCGCCCTGGCGCGCCGTGTTCAGGGCTGGGAAGTGGTGGAGGAAGTGGAGACGCTGTCGGACCACCGATACGTGAGGTTCGGCGTCTCCACCAGTCCAGCTACCCCGAGCGGCCCAGACCAACCCTTGAGAGGGGACGGTCCTCGTTGGTCGTTGTCGCGAATGGACCGGGACTTCATGGCCGAGGTTGCCCTCGTCGAGGCGTGGTTTTGCGCGCCTAGAGAGGGCAACTTGGATGAGGTCGGGGTCGAAGTAGCGCGTCTCGGTGTGGCCATGACACGCGTATGCGACGCGGCCATGCCCAGAGCACGCTTCGTTCCCTCCAGGCGAGCGGTGCATTGGTGGTCTGGAGAGCTCACGCTGCTGCGCAGATTCTGTGTGGCGGCGAGACGCCAATACACCCGTCGCCGCCGGCGGAGAAGACGGGACCCGGCAGAGGAGGAGCGGCTCTACTCCCTCTACAGAGAAGCGGTGAGGTCGTTGCGGGAAGCCATCGGCGAGGCCAAGAATCGGGCCGACGACGAGATGCTGGCAACTCTGGATAGGGACCCGTTTGGGAGGCCCTACATGGCAGTAAGGGGGAAACTCCGGCCTTGGGCTCCGCCTCTTACCCAGAGTCTTCAGACATCCGTCGTGGAGTCGGTGGTCACTGCACTCTTCCCAGTCCGAACCGAAGGCGTGGCACCTCGCATGGCGCCTCCAACTGTGGAGGAAGACTGGAACCCAGGCGCACCCCCAGTCACAGAGGGAGAGCTGCGGGCGGCGGTGTTGCGCATGCGCGCGAAGAACACCGCCCCAGGCCCTGACGGCATCCCTGGGCGCGCCTGGGCTCTGGCCCTAGGGCCGCTCGAGCCGTGGGTCCGGGCTCTGTTTGGAGCCTGTCTGGAGCAGGGTCAGTTTCCAGTGCAGTGGAAGAGAGGGAAACTGGTCCTGCTCCGTAAGGACGGGCGCCCGGCCCACGAGCCCTCGGCGTACCGACCGATCGTGTTGCTGGACGAGGTGAGTAAGCTCTTTGAGCGTGTAATAGCTGCTCGCCTCGTTCACCACTTGGAGAATGTTGGCCCCGATCTCAGTGCCAACCAGTACGGCTTCCGCAGGGGTAGGTCCACCATCGACGCAATAGCGCGGGTGAGGGCCCTAGCGGAAAGCGCAGTGTCCCGAGACGAGGTGTTAGTGGCGGTGTCACTAGACATTGCCAACGCCTTCAACACCTTGCCCTGGAGCTGCATCCGGGAGGCACTGAGGTACCACACGGTCCCTCTATACCTCCGGAGGGTCGTGTCGGCCTACCTCTCCGAGCGATCGGTCGGGTTTCCGACCAGTGAAGGCTGGTCGGAGAGGGCTGTGTCGTGCGGTGTCCCACAGGGTTCGGTACTTGGGCCCCTCCTGTGGGATATCGGGTACGACTGGGTGCTACGTGGAGCCGTTTTGGGGGGCGTCGACGTCATTTGTTACGCCGACGATACCCTAGTGACGGCTCGCGGCAGCACCTATCGGGAGGCTAGATGTAGGGCCACAGCCGGCGTGGCCCACATTGTAGCTAGGATTCGGACATTGGGCTTGGAGGTTGCTTTGCATAAATCCGAGGCCCTGTGCTTTCATGGGCCTCGGAGAGCGCCTCCCGCTCAGTCCGAATTGGTGGTGGGTGGGGTATCCATCGGCGTCAAGCGTACGATAAAGTACCTTGGACTCGTCCTCGACAGCCGGTGGACCTTCGTAGAACACTTTCGGCGTCTGGTCCCAAAGCTTGTGGGAGTCGCTGGAGCCCTTAGTCGGCTCCTGCCCAACCTGGGCGGACCGAGCTCGCGGTGTCGGAGTCTATACACGGGCGTGGTGCGATCCATGGCGCTCTACGGAGCGCCTATCTGGGCGGACGCTCTGACTGCCCAAACCCAGGCCTTGCTGCGGAGATCGCAGCGGATCATGGCAGTCAGAATAATACGCGGGTATCGCACCATTTCGTGCGAGGCAGCTTGTGTGTTGGCGGGGACACCGCCGTGGGACCTGGACGCCGGAGTGCTCTCCGAGGCGTACTGGCGTAGGGTGAATGCCCGACTCCGGGGTGAGCACCCTACGCCAGCGGAGGATCGTGCGTGGAGGCGGTTGGCGGAGGCTAATCTCGTCGCCCTGTGGCGGGAGAGGCTTCTCGCGCCGACAGCCGGCCACCGCACGATCGAGGCGATCCGGCCCGTCCTCGAGCTCTGGACGGGCCGGAAGCACGGGGCCCTGTCCTTCCGCCTTGTGCAGATCCTCTCGGGGCACGGTTGCTTCGGGAGGTATCTGTGCAGGGTCGCAAGGCGGGAGCCCACGGAGGAGTGCCATGAGTGTGGCTACGCTCAGGACTCGGCGCAGCACACGCTGGAATCGTGCGTCCAGTGGTCGGTCGAGCGAGCCTTACTCGTGGCACAGGTGGGGCCTGACCTTTCGCTGCCCACTGTGGTTCGCACCATGGTGGCCAGCGAGACGTCTTGGGCCGCTGTCGCCTCCTTCTGTGAGGAGGTGATGATGCAGAAGGAGGCGGCAGGACGGCGCCGGGAGAATGACGCAGACGCGCACCCTCTCCGGCGTCGTAGGGTGGGGCGCAGGCGACGGGCGCACGATCGCCGCCTGCCCCCCTGACGAGGAGCTCCGGGTGTTGGATGAGAGGCATCCTCACCCGTCGAGCCTAATCCTCGGGTCGGGAGGCGCGTCCAATGGTCCTGGCGCGCCTCGGACGGAGCTCGGGGGTCAATATAGGCCCCCCGTGGAGGGTCTGCCTCGGCGGACGCCGCTGGCTGGGCCGCGGTCGAGTGCATCAGTGTTCCCGTGACCCAGCCACCAGGCGACGCGAAGGAGCATCGCTGGGTTTTAGTGGGTATTCTGGTCGCCAGCCTGGCCACCGGGGAGTCCCACATACCCCGTCGGAAGCGGCGCAGTCTTGCCTGCGTCGCCTCCGGAGGGGATGCGTAAAAGCATTTCCCAGCGGAAAAAAAAAAAAAAAAAAAAAAAAAAAAAAAAAAAAAAAAAAAAAAAAAAAAAAAAAAAGATAAACTTTATTGTTTCTTTTTTTTATACAAAAGAAATACTACATAGTACCTTATACTGTTTTTTTATATAATATTTAAGAAGTTAGAAACGCGATGCTCTTTTTTAAGCCAGAAACTTATTTTTTTATCTAATAGTAACATAATCAATAATCATTCGATATTGAACTAAAATAGTTAATTATAAATACCTTTTATTTTGGACATAATTAGATATAAACAATAATGTAGGACTTATATACCATGTTCAAATATTTTGTTTACTCATAATATAACTTGGATATACCTATATGTCGCAATAAAGATATTATAATAGTCATTAAATTCTTTTTAATTAATTTACTGCAAAAATTATTTTAAAAAATCTGAAAATGGTCTGCTAATTTTTTTGGCCCAACTCGTTAGGCAATGGTTTAGTGATCGTAAATGAATATTGTAACTCAACCACTACGAAAATCAGAAAATTATCTGTTAATTTTTTCGGCCCGACTCGTTAGGGTTTTGTGACCGTAAATGAATGTTGTAACTCAACCACTTCAACGTTATACATTCAATTTGTTGACCTGTATCTGTAACAATGCTTCTATGCATACCATAAGTTAATCTTGTAACAGTAGGTATTCTACCTGATCCCAATTCAATTTCTAATCCGTCACACCGTGATAGAACAGTTGATAGAGTATTACTAATGATGCTTATAAATAACTGAGAGCAGACAAACGGATAAAAGACAGACGTGGTACCTAAACCGGGCGTGTATATCAACATCCTTAAAATATGAACATAAACACTACACTAGAAATTTCCCGCGACTTTTACTCTAAAAAATCTTTAATATTGTTACTATAAAAATTCTTTAATATTGTGTGTGAATTAGATGACCTCCGTGGCAGCGCGTACACTGTCGTTTTATAAAATTGGAGATCTTGGGTTCGATTCCCGGCTCGAGTCTTCTCTGAGGATTCAGCCATGGCTAGTTACCATCCTACCGACAAAGACGTGTCGCCAAGCGATCTAGCGTTCCGGCACGATGTCGCGTAGAAACCAATTAGGAGTATGGGTTTATAATACCCCTAACAGGTTAGCCCGCTATCATCTTAGACCACATCATCACTTACCATCAGGTGAGATGCTATCAAGGTCTAACTTGTGGTGTATAAAAAAAAAGTTGTATTTTAGTTTTTCGAACTGTAAATTTTTAATTTATTATTTTCATTTTGTTGAACCAAAACACCAAAGCAACCGTGGATTAGAACCTGTGCCCGGTTTCTTCCCGTCGGCTGCACATCCACACGGCTATCAAGGTACCCAATCGGCATCTTAGACTGCGTCATCAATTAGCATCAGGTGAGTTTGCCGTGTAATTTTAAGCGAATTAAATATCACTCGCTTAAACTGTGAAGGAAAACATAGTGAGGAAACCTGCACGCCTGAGAGTTCTCCGCAATGTTCTCAAAGGCGTGTGAAGTCTGCCAATCCGCACATGCCCAGCGTGGTGGACTATGGTCAAACCCTTCTCATATTGAGAGGAGACCTGTGCTCTGTAGTGAGCCAGCAATGGGTTGATCATGATGAGTTTGCCGTCAAGGGCGAACTTGTAGTGTATAAAAAAAACCTTTGAGCATTGTTCGTTAGAGGATGAAGCATGATTAAAGTTGAAAGGCAAGCGGCAAGCTTTTTGCTTTGCATTGCGCATATCATTGCTACATACTGCGTTAAAGCTTTCAAACATGTACGTACGCCGAGCATGTACGCTCTTGATTGACTTAAACTACAATCCCACCTTGTGGCAAGTGAAGATGCAGTCTAAGATGGTAGCTGGTTAACCTGTTAGGAGTATGGCAGTAACCTATAACCCTAATAGATTTCTACGCGGTATTAATGCTTACGCATTTGGCGGCACGTCTTTATCGGTAAGGTGGTAAGCATGGTTGAGGTTAGAGTATCTTATTCAGGGGGTACTGTCCCTAGTTCCCTCTGGAAAAAATATCAGCCTTGCTGCCCATATCCACGCGTGAACAAAGAAAACCTTTTTTATCTCTGCGATGACATAGACTAACAGACGTACGGAGAAAGTGGTCAAACTTATAACACCCGTCTATACGCGACGGGGCTTTACGAAACACATAACTGCGTCATAGACAAAAATCTAATATTTTTAAAGCTTAGCTTAGAGCAAAGATAATTTTACTACTGAACCATTTAAAGGTTTTGAGCAAAGATAATTTTACCACTGAACCATTTAAAGTTTTTATAACACTATGAGTAGATGTACATCTCATTCTGCACTCATTGTTTTCTCAGATTAATTAGATAAAGCCATAGCATGAGCCATGTGGGAATGAGAAGCGTTTATACTGATTATGCAGGATTATTGAGACAAAGCATATTATCCGCTGTCTCATACAGCGTCCCGATTTTTCTTTGTAAGGCTAACTTTAAAAGTTAGCCAAACAAAGTACTGGCATTGTTCCCACTGTTAATAAGAACCTGACTTCTATCAGTAATTCTGTGTTTTATTTTAGTTATTTCAACATGTCGTATTTTTAGTCACATTTGGGGAAAATTTAGAATAATTAAAAAAAAAAGTTGAATATTGCTGTTTCATGTGCGGCCACACGGTGGCTCTATCTTTACATACGTACATACATATTTAGATATATATATATATTTGATCTGAGTTGTTCATTACCTCCTGACATTTTGTTTCGGCGCTTAAAATAAATGCGTGAGAATGGATGACAGTGTCAAAAATCTGCGAGTAGCTTCATTTAAGCCGAGATTTATTATTTTGAGTCTACACTTTAGAATTAGATCACCCAGGTAAAACCTACATTTAATCCTACTCTATTATAATATTATTGTATGTTGTACGCATATTCTTTATTTATTTCACGTGTTGAATTTTCAATTTCTCCTTTACTATTTACAAAATCGTTTTAAACTACAATAAAAGTTTCCTTACACATGAATAAAACAATTTATACTACGGATTTCGTTTCATATTGAAGAATCTTCCGTCCTTTTATCATGGCATTCATATTTGTTAATATATCAAAAAAAGGTTTCACTTCTTTACTACGATCTTAAAAATCTTGCAAATGCGAATTTACTGAAGTTAGGTAAAATGTATTACATTAAAAAATTAAATGCCGCCTTTTTGGTATTGTAGATATATTAAGTTTTGTGTGAGACGTTAAAAATATTATTACATTGCGTAACGTAATCTCTTATTTAAGAGAAACATACAAACAATTTCAACGAATTTTGAAAGAAAATAATATAAAATGGAATAAGTTTCGACTTGTGAAAATCAAAACGCTTGACACTTAAAAGCTTATGTAAAGATTTCGTCTCGCTTTTTCTCGGACATAAAACTAACCTCAACGCACAACAACTTTTGCTTTCATTGGCATACTTAGTTAAAAAAAAACAAGAAAGAAGTAGAATAGGATACACTCACCACCAAGAATCGGTGATGGGCGCAAGGAGCAGTAAGCAAGCGGCTATAAGCACAGGTCGCATCGCTCTGCGGACATCACTGCCTGCTCCGGCGCCCTAAACATGTGGGACCTATGACCTCATATGTAAGGTTACAATTTTTTTTGGTATTTCTTTTACAGTTGGGAGCGGTTTTCGTTCGTTTTTCGAAACGGCTCCGAATTTCGCGGCCGTGCGTGTAAGATCCCTGTCGGCGGGAGATCGCGACGTCGACTGACGTTCACCACGGCCCACCCCGGCGCACGCGCCTCGCAAAACGATTTTCGCGCTATTTTGGCTAATATTTAGCGGATTAGGCTTCGTGATTAGAAACCGAGGTGGGGGATATGGTGACCACACGCGTGGGCGTCTAATACGATAAGCGGTTAATGAGAACCCGTTCGGACCTCGATCTAGTTTTGGGTATAATTAAAATCGTGTCAGCGTTGTTTTCTCTATACGACATTAATTAATGTTTTGTGTTATGTGATTTTTATTTATGGAGATCGGTTATCGACGAAGTTAGTTGTCTATTAAATATTCATTTAGTCATAATATTAGTATTAAATTGGAACCAACAAAATTAATTGTCCAGCGAACATACATTAGAATATATTAAAACATTTTTTTTTTAACGTTGCCAATTCAATTTGAACTGGTATTGACAGGTCCAGAAGTACAGCTGTCATCCAAAATTATAAAACCAAAAAAAATTATACTCGGTTTTTAAATGTCAATTAAGTTTGGTTTAGAAAAGTATGTACAAAAAAGTAGAAAGAATTTAATTTATTTCAATGAAATAAAGTAAGTCAGAATTATTAATTTAAAAATAATATAATTACGTGAAGACTTGTGAGCTAACTGAGCTTCGTATCGCAAATGAAAACTGAGGATATATACAGAGCTGGGCTAGATTATATTCAAGTCGAGACCGATTCATACCGGTGTTAGTGTTTATAACGGTTTATAAATCTCACGAGATCTTATGAAAGAAACATCAAAAAGCTTAGTCCGAATAATCAGAACTTATGCCGTGATCCGAATATTATAACTCTTGTATCTCAGTAACACTGGTGTTCGTAATTTTGATAGACACTTATAAACAGCTGTTTAAAAGTAGTCGCACATTATATTAGTTTGCACCGAACCACACTCAACGGATTTGTCGAGAATTTCGTACTAACTATTTAGATATTATCCCTGAATGACATCCCATAACACTGGTTTGTGCTGCGTCTAAAGACGGCAGATTCATTTGTTTGCGAAATTTACCGATGAACTTAGATCCATTTATTTATTTACACCAACAATAAAGTGTTAATTTTAGATTTTTTTTCTGTTTATCAAGGAAACAGCGTGAAAATTGTTCAATGGATCTAGTTCCATTGAACCATGTTCAATTTGTATTTAAAATTGTATTTTACAATTTGAAACATTGTATTGTATTTAAAATTGATCTCGCTCTCTCATTATAGAAAAGGCCACTAAGTTTTAGTACGTTGTAGGTGTTTTCTTAGACCGGGGAGTATTAGCAATCATGATAAACCCATTACCGGTTCACTACAGAGCACGAGTCCCCTCTCAATATGAGAAGGGTTTGGCCATAGTCCACCACGTTGGCCATGTGCGGTTTGGCAGACTTCACACGCCTTTGAGAACATTATGGAGAACTCTCAGGCGTGCAGGTTTCCTCACAATGTTTTCCTTCACCGTTGAAGCAAATGTTATTTTAATTTTTAAAAACGCAATTATTAGTAAATTTTAGTAATAATATTAGTTTTAAGTTTACGATGGCAGTGATCACCTTCATATAATATTCAAGTTGAATCAAAATCTTTTTCAAAAGTTTTTGATTGATTGCTTGATATAGGATTATAAGTCCTGCGACGATAATTGTATCATTTTGCGCACGTTAGGTTCAGTGTATTCGAATGTGCGATCAGTTTAATAAGGCACATTTTTGTGCAGCAAAACGAAGCAGATCAATTCCGAACGGGTGATGGACAGGGAGAAGCGGCTGTGAAGTTCTGTGTCTAATAATAGATGATGCGAGTACTTCGCGTGAAACTAATTGTGTTAAACAAACAATCGCTTACACCTGCGCGGAGTGCCGACGGTGAGCCGAGTTTGACAATCGATCAGCTGTTAATAAATTGAGCGTGAATGATGTTGCTGATGATCTAAGTTTGGAATATGATAAAGAAATAGAGATATACAGTGTTTAACGTGCGAGCATTAAATTGGCGATTGGTCCAAAACTAAATCAACCGACGTAGCTCTGCGCTGATACGGTGATGAGGTCCTCTAAAATGTAAATGGAGCTGTGATCTATATATATAAAAGCGAAAGGATACTTACTTACTTACATACTTACTGATTAAACACGAGATCTCAAAAACTATTGTACGTATAAAGCTGTAATTTAGCAAGTAGGTAGTAGATAGTTAAGAGATGTCAGCTAAGAAAGGATATTTGGAAATTCTACCCCTAAAGGGGTAAAATAGTGGTTGGAACTTTGTATGAAATTTCTTTGTTTTTAGAGTTAGAGACACAAAAATTTGCATTAATATTAATAATAATAAATAAAAAACATGTACATCATTTTTTTTTTAAATATTACCTGTTAAGAGTGGTAAAATAGGGGATGATAGTTTTTGCTTATTTTTTTATTATGAAGTCTACAAGCTTGAAATTTTGAAAATAGGTTTCTTTCAGGGCCAAAATATAAGGTCAGAATTTTTTTTTCATCCAAATCTACCCCAAAGAGGGTAAAATAGGGGTTTGAAGTTTCTATGAAAGTCCTATGTTTTTTAATTTAGAAACACGAAAATCGGCATTTTGACATTTGCCTGTAGCTTACTTTCTGAAGCAGGGCATTGGCCGCACAGGTAACGTCAATCTCAAGCGAAATCAGCAATTCTACGCAAACGAAGTCGCGGGCAACAGTTAGTATTTGATAACTGGTTGATTTGATCAGCTTTTAATAAATTAAACATCAATGATGTTGTCGAATTCTAGTTCTTTTGGAGATACGTAATGTATAAATATTAATGCAATTCGCGAAAGAATGACATATAGCTAGGACACTTGGCAGTTGTCTGGGTATATTTTTAAGAGAATAAAGGGTATCTTGCGTCAGGAGGTCCTTGAATCCTACAATATTAAATGTATATTAAATGACGCTTTTAATTTGAATTTATGATCTAATAATAAACAGACCAAGAATATTGTTTAGTTGCATTTATTTGTTCCTATAAAATCTAGCATTTGATTGTTATTTGTTTTAACTGACTCCCAAGGTACGCTGGCAGTAGACATTTGTTAGAGAATGAACTAAATGAGCTAATAAAACAGAGCATAGAAAGAGCGACGATATCTAGAAAGTGGCTAAACGACTTTATATAATATGAAATTTTTTGAGCTAAGCTCCAAATTTCTGTACTGGATAAAGTTGAAAATGTTTCAGTATGAAAGTATTTTGTTATGGCTATATCAAGGAAAAATATAAGCCGAAAATAGATAAGTAATGTTACAGAGCGCAGCGCGCTCTGTAACATTATAAAGTTGGAGGTCCTGGGTTCGATTTCCGGCACGTGTCTGGTCTGGTGGGAGGCCTCGGCCGTGGCTAGTTACCACCCTACCGGCAAAGACGTGTCGCCAAGCGATTTAGCGTTCCGGCACGATGTCGCGTAGAATCCAATTGGGAGTATAGGTTTACCATACCCCTAACTGTTTAGCCCGCTACCATCTTAGACCGCATCATTACTTACCATCAGGTGAGATGCCGTCAAGGTCTAACTTGTGGTGTATAAAAAAAAAGTTATACTTTAGTTTTTCGAACTGTAAATTCTTAATTTATTATTTTCATTTTGTTGAACCAAAATACCAAAGCAACCGTGGATTAGAACCTGTGCCCGCGTTCTTCCCGTCGGCTGCACATCCACACGGCTATCATGGTACCCAATCGGCTGTTAATAATGCATATTAATTGATACATCAAGTGCAAACGTCAGTAGTGGTCTCACTCAGGAACACGTTCGCGAATTCGACACGTAAGCCGATCACCGAAATAAGTTTGAATTCTCTTTTTATTTGTTATACAAGGCAAACTTACAAAAGAACGTAGCCATACAAGTATTGATTTATCGCTAAAGACATGCACAAGGTGACATTGCAACTGTCGATGCATCTTTCCAGGCTTCCAGTTAATTACACAAAATTCAAAACAAAACACTAACCAAACCTATATAAAAATAACAATAAACTATTCATATCTGAAATTGAAAGCTGTGAAAGACTTTCCTGCATGCCTGAGAGTTGTCTATAATGTTCTCAAAGGCGTGTGAAGTCTGCCAACCTGCACATGGCCAGCGTGGTGGATTATCGCCGAACCCTTCTCATATTGAGAGGAGACCCGTGCTCTGTAGTTAGCCGGCAATGGGTTGATCATGGTGATGATTTTCTAACTATATTCACAAAGTTCCTATATATATCCTAACCTATCCTATCCTACCTATGCGTTGGCCTTGCCTTATACCGCGTAACGGAATAAGGCGAGGCCAAAGAAGACCTATGCGTATATAGTCATCATCATCATCATGATCAACCCATTACCGGCTCACTACAGAGCACGGGTCTCCTCTCAATATGACAAGGGTTTGGCCATAGTCCACCACGCTGGCCATGTGCGGATTGGCAGACTTCACACGCCTTTGAGAACATTATGGAGAACTCTCAGGCGTGCAGGTTTCCTCACGATGTTTTCCTTCACCGTTGAAGCAGGTGATATTTTAATTGTTTGAAAACGCACATAACTCCGAAAAGTTAGAGGTGCGTGCCCGGATTCGAACCGCCGACCTCTGATTAGGAGGCTGACGCCCTAACCACTGGGCTATCAACGCTTCCGCCGCGTATATAGTATCTAGTGTTATAAGCGGACCACCTGGGACGGATTGACCAAAAGTCTGCGTCGTCCACTCTCAACCTATCCGCTGGCGCTGTCACCTCACCTGTTCGCAGAAGGAGGTGTCCCAACACTGTCATCAAATGCCAACAGATATACTAATTGAAAGTTTTTAACTATGCGAATTTCGTGTCGGATATTGCCAACGTGTAATCATCTAAAAAAAAAAAACTACGATAATTTATAATGTTATAAATGTATCGATCTCATTTCCGACAACTTTTTAGCAAAAAATCTCCACATTATATTGATATGTTATGGAACTAATTAGTCACAATTGAAGAATTAATTGACGCATTTTTTACTTAGCAGTTTAGCTTTTAGCATTTTTTTGCTGTTATAAACTTTGATAACTTCCTATACAAATTTGTCGTAATTATGACTGACAAAAAGATAAAAGTCTTTTAATTTTATTTACAAAAAATTGCATAACTCTAATTAACATATCAATGATACATAAATTATACATAAAAACATTGATAAGAACTTTTAATTATGAATATAGTTAATTTATTATATTCAAATTAAAACGTTAAATATATCGCTCATTGATATAAATAAGAAACATGAAAAATCCAATAAAAACTGAAATTATAGGATACTAGTTGTTGCCCGTGATTTCGTATGATAAAAATGTCATCTTAACATTGCTTTGGCAGCAAAATAAAAAACTACCACTTACCTAATTGTGACCTCAATCACTATTAGTTACATAATCATTACGAACTATTAAATAAACCCGAATCTAAATATTAGTAGAGGCTGTAGGTTAAGATTAGTTGATCCAGTTTAACTGATAAATGCTTTTATTACCCTATTAATGTCAAAAGCATTCTTAATTATAAACATGCTATGTATTTATTGCCCCGGTATGCTTTTCTAACGCTGTGCTATTAATTTGTACATAACTGAACTGCATTAAGTCATGATAGCCTAGTAGTTATAGCACGTGTGTTTTTACAAGAAGGTCACTGATTTGAAACCGCGATAGCAAAGTTGTCTTTTCGTGCATTTTTCTTTTTTTTTGTTACGACAAACTTTATCAATACTTGTAAAATGTATGTATAAAAGTATATCTTGTAAGATTTTTCGGGTGTGTTAGTATGTAAGATCTACTTTGAGGAAGGCTTAAGTAGGTTGAATAGACAGTTTACAGTCTATTCCCCTGAATTCAAGTTTTTTACACAGAATATGTCACCGCCAAGCTTTTTGTTATAATTTTATTTTGATCAATTTTAAAGAAAATAAAGATTTTGATTTATCAATTTATTTATATGCTATGTCTAAAGGAGGGAAACAGAAGTTTCATGACATTTTAATATTATTATTTTAACAGGTTTTGGTATATTAATATTTTTAAACATTATCTAATATTACAGGATACGCACATATTGGCCGTCGGATTGTCGTCTGAAATTGCAATTTAGAAATTTTGATTCCGAACTTACTAATTTACTAATTTTGATTCCGAATTTTATTTTTGAATTCTTATACGATAAATTCTTGTGGCTCGAATTAGCTGTAATTTGCTATATCTTAGTATACGAACTAATGAAGGTGGGTATTTAGTCTGCACCAGAACAAGGAATCCACTGCGAACTCTATTTATAAAATCACGGATAAGCCATGTTTTCTTAGATTCTTTAAATAGGTACCACGTTTCATTCATACTGGAGTATATGTACCGGCAAGATAATTCGAGATCAGTTGGTAAAACTAAACATCACATTAGCCGAGACCACACCATGCGCGTAGCTGCGGCAACTCGACTCGCACGAGCGCTGCCACCTCCTCGTCACATATCAATAGCCTTTCACTTGAATATTGACACGGTCATTACAGATTTTGAATTTTCAGGCATATACTCCCGGTCTGTAATTGAACGTTTCAATGTATGACGAATACTTGATTAACAGGTGACAAGTTGTTGTCACCTGTTAATCAAGTATTTACAGATGAGAACTACTAGTAGCTAGTAGCAGCAGTACTGTAGAAGTAGCTAGTAATATGTAAGCCGTGTTGAGTAATATTATGGAAATATATTTTTTAATACGAGTGAACAACGCTTTTATGACTTATGTATGAAGTGTACGCCATTGATAACAAGTAATATTGCGAGCGCCAATGGAGTAAAAAAATATTTGGAAAATATTTTCGGCTATTATATGCAAAATTGGAAAGTGGAACATGCACGATACAATTTTGTATATAATAGCCTAAAAGGTATTCCAGATCCTCATGCATGATGCATATTAGAAATGAGGTCGCAACTCCGTCATCCTCTGTATCTTTGCGCGTAGCATAAGACAGTGTACGTATAAGATCTATTGTTTGTTATAATATTCCTACATCTTCAATGTTGACTGGAACTTTGTAACATCAAGGAAGAAGAAAGACGTTTAATAAAGCAATCAAATAAAACACTTCACACTAACGTCCAAGACTGACGTTACACGTGTATCGATCCTCAATGTCACCTAAAATTACCCTGCGAGTCTACTCGCTTAATGTGGACCAGGCTAACAGCGAAACAGTAGGAAGAATCAGTTACGAAATTCCGTCTGTTTACAATATAACTTTTCAAAAGAATATTCAGCTCTTCACAAACTTCAAAGAATTCGGTGTAATTGTTTGAAAAGTATTCGACAAAGGAAGGTAAGCTAGTACTAAATGTTACATTTCTCAAAAACTCTTTTGAGTTCAACTATCTATTTGAGTTCAGGATGAAACTGGGCAGCTGTTTCCGCAATACTGAATTAAGATTATGAAACATTACTTTGTAGAATTTCTTATGTGTAAGTTAATATATTATCATATAGTACGAGTTCAAAATTTTGCCACATCTATTTTAGGTAAAGAACATTCTGGAATTATCTGAAGATTACGACCGTCGATTGGCAGTGTTATGTTAGGAACTGTCAAACAGATATAACAATTCAGTATTAGAAGAGAGAGAAATGGAGAAAGAACAGGATTGCCTTATGTGAGAACGAGACAAAGGATCAGGACAATAATTCAGTTCAGAATCGTATACAGTGAAGATACAGAAGTAGTAATTATTGAAGAGAAGGAAAAAGTGGAAGAAGTAGTTCCAGTGAAAAGTGGTGATAACGTACGAGTAAAAGACACTGCGTTGCGTACTGCGTAGATGCTGTCATTGAGTTATTTGCGAAACTGTAACGCATGCGATCTAATTATTATTCCGTGTCTTTATGTGTTATTACTCCTAGATCTCTTCCCCCAGGATCCCATCATCATCATAATACAAAATAAGGTTAGCTCATCTATTTGAAAGTCCTTTTATGAAACAGTACTGACGGATTTTATATTAATTGAAGTAAAACAAATAATTTCAATGCCCACAACTTTAATAGGCCTCCACACTGATATGACAGCCTGAAAGCTTAGACCTGGTCCAACCAGCGGGGTGGGTCTAAGTTGGTTGGCGATTTTATGTAACCACTGCCTTAAAGCGGATATACTACCTGAAGCGGTGATAGCCTAGTGGTTTGGGCGTCAGCCTTTTAATCAGAGGTCGACGGTTCGAATCCCGGCACGCACCCCTAACTTTTCGGGGTTATGTGCGTTTTAAAAAAATTAAAATATCACTTGCTTCAACGGTGAAGGAAAACATCGTGAGGAAACCTGCATGCCTGAGAGTTCTCCATAATGTTCTCAAAGGCGTGTGAAGTCTGCCAATCCGCACATGGCCAACGTGGTGGGCTATGGCCAAACCCTTCTCATATTGAGAGGAGACCCGTGCTCTGTAGTGAGCCGGTAATGGGTTGATCATGATGATGACTGCCTAATACTGCAAATCAACCATAATGGCTAGGGATACGCGAGGATAAAATAGTCGACTATATATTGCACTATTTCTATCCCATAAATAAACCGAAGCCCTCACATAATACCGGCACTTGTCACGGCAAACTAAATAGCCCACTTGGTCTCTAGAATGCGAAGGGCTAACACTCGCGCGCAAACAAAACATGTCGAGTGCTCTCTTGAGTTAAAACGAATCCGATGTCGAACTTTACGCTTTACGTTTTTTGCTTCTCGAGCGTAAAATCAACTAATCGTATGATCGATATAGTCGGGCGCTGCTCTTGGGTGTTTTGGTTGCTGACTTTAAAACTTAAATTAAATACCTAGTATTTAATTTAGCGTATATTTGTTGTATGTCTTTTGACTCACTAAAGGAAAGCTACCAAGGAATTTAATGAATATATGTATAATGCTATTACAGTTATATTTCACCTGGTATGTTTTTGACGACCTCCGTGGCACAGTGCGTGCGCTGTCGCATTATTAAGTTGGAGGTCCTGGGTTCAATTCCGGGATCGAGTCTGGTCTGGTGGGAGGCTAGTTACTGACAAAAGCGTATCACCAAGCGATTTAGCGTTCCGGCACGATGTCGCGTATAAACCAATTAGGAGTGTGGGTTAACCATACAACAGGTTAGCCCGCTACCATCCTGGACAGCATCATCACTTACCACCAGGTGATATAGCCGTCAAGGACTATCTTGTATTGTATAAAAAAATATATATATCATGCTATCGCAAAGAAGACAATGGTAATAAAATGTGTTTTGTTAATAACAAATATTGAACAAGACGTTAATGCGTAAGATCTATTTTGAGCCAAGCGTTCTTAATTAAAAACTAAGAATCATAACATATTGTTAGTTTAATATAAATGTTATTTTCCCATCATACTTTTTTCTGCTATTGTAATAGGATTCTGATATCACGAATCTGCGATCTAAAGCTATCCGAATGCCAATTAATAGAGGCACACTTAACAAGAAATGTTCGACAAATCAATTAAAATAATGCTAAGAATTCGTTCAACTCTGGTGATGTGAATATTTTGATATCAATGGTCTCTTTTGTATCGGGAATTGCTTTTGGAGGTCCTGGTATAGTGATGACTATCACATATATCACATAGATCTTCGATTTTTTTTAATTGAATATTTTAAATATTAGTAGAATTCAGTAGTATTAAAGCTGAGATCTTAAAACTAATGTAGTCCAAGGGCCAGTGAGAGATCTCGATATCCGAATATTGACATAAAATTCAAACACAATTTTAAAATTATTTTCTTATAAAATAAGAAATGAAAGAAAGTTAAAAAAAAATAAACTATAATCCATTAGCAGATTTTAACAAAAAAAATACAATTTTTTAATCTTCTAACATTACATGTGTTAGAAGATTAAAAATTGTATTTAGTCGAATATAGTCGAAGCAGACATATATTGTATCGGCAAAGCTACTTTAGTATTTGGCTATTAGGCATCAGTAATTAACGCAGTTTAAAAAAACCTAATTGCTGACCATAAAATCTACCAAGACTGTAAAGTTAGTATTGTATTTTAAGTACCACAAATGCTTAATGTCTTTATAAATAAAGATACTCTATCGACAAACAAGTTACTGTAGTATGAACATCACTGATGTTATCGCGTCATCGATTAAAACATTTTGATTAGCTTTCAACTTACGGCCAATGTCATAATCTGTAATCTGAAACGTCTTAAACGCCATTACGCTTAATATTACAACCTGTCTTTTTATATCGGAATTAAATTCCATACATTAGTCTAGCTGTAATACTATGAGACATGATGCCACCCCGGTCAAGTGACTATGCAGGAATGGTTCGATAATGATCTGAGATGTAAATGTCGATATGTCTTCGATGCGGACACTAGACATCCCTATTGAAATCGTGAGCCTGACGAAAAACTTAATGAATTGTGACTTATAATGACGCATGTAGAAAGGATATTGACTGAGGAGAGTCTAATGGAGGGACAGTTGAGATTATAATCAAGTATTTCGAGCGATTACAACTATTTTTATTATTGATCTCGGTTATTGTGTTTAGTATCTCCTTTTTCTCTGGGCAATTTAAATGAGAGACACTATTATTTTAAACCGAATTATTAAAAGAAACAGGGTTGCCAATTCGATGTCTTTTTTTAACGTTACTTCGATTTTCCTACGTAGCCTATATACAAGCTGTGATAGCCTAGTGGTCAGGGCGTCAGCCTCCTAATCAGAGGTCGGCGCTTCGAATCCGGGCACGCACCTCTAACTTTTCGGAGTTATGTGCGTTTTAAAAAAATAACATATCACTCAACGGTGAAGGAAAACATCGTGAGGAAACCTGCACGCCTGAGAGTTCTCCGTAATGTTCCCAAGGCGTGTGAAGTCTGCCAGTCCGCACATGGCCAGCGTGGTGGACTATGGCCAAATTCTTCTCAAATTGAGAGGAGACCCGTGCTTTGTAGTGAGCCGGTAATGGGTTGATCATGATGAGGTGGTACGAGGATGTTGTCAGTAGTCATCTGATCGTCAGGGTCCTGAAAGATATGTTTAGGTCTCTTCATTCGGAGAGGAGCGCTTAGGTCGGGGGGAATGATGATGAGCACGTTTTATTTAAACAAGTAAAGTTGGTTTTGAAGCGTTTATGCGGTGTTTTTCAATAAGTCTCGCAATCGGCTCGGTTCAACAGCATTGTTTAAACACAACTAATTAAGTAACTCATTTCGCCGCGAACTAATAAAATGTTATTATGAAATTACTGTAAACGCTTGTGACCATGCTTTAATGCGGTAAGGTACGGAGTAAATGCTAGAATAGCGAGGATACGATGCTTCATAGTTTTAACTGACACAATATTTATAAATCTAATAAAAGTCTTTTTTTTTTAATAATAATAATAATGAAAAAACATACTCACGGGACGCTTGTCAGTTTTACATTACGTTATGACTCTTAAATATTTTAATAATTATAAAGCTGTAATTTAGTTTGTTTTAAGATGTACTTAAGCTTATTTCTATAATGTAAAATTAAGGATCTTTGTAATTTATTGTTTTGAAAATAAATTTATTATTATTATTAAAAATAATAATAAAAATCTGTAATTCAAAAACTCATACAATAGAGCTTAATCTCTATAGATAGTAGCTGTTATAATTAAATTTTAATTACTACTTGTTATCACCAGGTTCAAAATGAAAAGAATAGTACTGCATTTAGACCTGTGAATTTAGTTAAGTTTGTAGATTCAGAATTATTTGGCAATCTCGATTTGTTGAGTCTTGATCTACTAAAAATATACTTATACAAAACAATTTTTGCAAAAGTATTAAATTTCCAAAAATCAATCTAATAAAAGTAATTTACAGTACAATTTTCCAAAACAAATACATAATTTTTGTGTAGTTTTATTACAAATAAATTTATTTGATTTCATTGTCACTACCAAATTCAGTTATGACCTATGTAGATTTCACATTTTTTTAGAATAATAATATAATAACAATATTTGTTTTCAATTTATTACAATTTTTCTCAAACTACCCTGGCCCCCAAACTAGAATAGCCCGTATCTTAGGGGTCAGTTTCTTCCAATTGTACAATAAAAAAATAAAATATTATGCCTTAAAGTTAGGACTCATATCATATCATATTTACACACGAAAGTGAGAAATGGGTGGGTGTGTGGAATGTAGAATAAAAAGAAATGTATTCTACATTTTATCATGTTATCGAAATATACCTATGAATACTCACACTTACTTTTTTTTTTATTTAATTTTAAGGCAACGGTTTACAAAGAAATATTTTAAAGACAACTTATGTATATACACTTAGGACTATCAATCCATACTCACTTATTTAACTCAACAACCGAAATCTAAAACTTCTAAATAGTAATTTTAAACTAAGACATTATTTGCTTAATATCTATAATAATATACAAATATCAAATTTACGTACTCCACACAACTCTTTCCCAACGTCCGAGAACAATAACTCGTAAATGTTTATCACCCGTTACAAATGAGCATTTTTGAAAAGCCACTAATTATTTCCACAATCCGTTGAAACAAATCTAAAGGAATTGATTAGTATGAACACGGCAATTATTGCGACAATGAAAATTCTGAATTCTTTTTTATTTTTAGCCACTACAACTTAGCCCTTGACGGCAAATTCACCTGATGGTAAGTGATGATGTAGTCTAAAATGGTAGCAGGCTAACCTGTTAGGGGTATAGTGAACACTCCTAATTGGTTTCTACGCGACATCGTGCCGGAACGCTAAATCGCTTTGCGACACGTCTTTGTTGATAGCCTTCCACCAGACCAGACTCGGTCTAGGAATCTAACCCAGGACATCCAACTTTATAATGTGTCAGCGCGCGCTCTATGCTACGGAGGTTGTAGCAGTCTGCAGTTGTCTAGTGAACACGCGAGTTAAGAATTTACACGTACATTTGTACGAGTACAACTATTGTACAAGTTGGGTAATCAGTAATGGTAAAGAATTCAGTATTATTTTAACAGAGGTTCGATACTACTGTTTCAATACTTGCGTTACGGTTTTGATTTGTACTTACGGTAGATGTCGCCTGTAATCAAAAAATATCACCCTTAGGCTTATTATGCAAAATGTTTGTTAGCGGGACTTCGTCATCGTTTGTCTTATTTTTAAAATCCCAAGGGAACCGCCTGTTTTCCGAGCTAAGACGTTACTTATGACCTTTTCAAAGGTGCAATATATTGGAAATAATTTAATGGTGTTTTATCTTTTTTCTGGTGCAGGATTAGAAGTGGCAAAAGGCGGGGCACATAGCTTGAAGAACCGATAAAGGTTGGGGTCTCAAGATCTTGGAATAGTGACTTGACACCGGTAAATGCAGATTTGGTCTACTGGATGTATTTCATCTAACGAGACGTAACGGGCCACTGGAACGAGCAGTCCAACTCTAGTTGTGGTCTAGTCAGCTGTGGTCGTTATTCCGTTGAAATGATGAAGAAGTATGCACCTACCTACTCAAATATTTAGAAAAGTAAGTATGATGAGGTCTTGTCAGGTTGGTAAGGCTGGGTTCCCGAAATCCTCGTATTGTCCAGCTAAGACGAGCGGAATCGGTATGCGCAAGGCAATAATGGTAAGGAGAGATAAAAAAGAAAAACATATTAATTAATAAAAGAGATACAGAACCATAAGAGAGCCAGCTAAGCTATTCCGTGTTGACTCGAAAGAGATGGGGAGGTTGTTTTAGTGAGTACAAGTCCTTCTCGAGAAGAAAAAAAACCAAAAGGATGTAAGGTAAAGTAAGTTGGTGGTAAGGTAAAGCCAAAAAGGTTACTAAGAAACAGAGTAACTTTCGAATCCGTATTATTAGTTAGCAGTCAGATGGAGTGAAACTGAAATGCTGCACAAAAACTTTATCATTAGACGTAGTAAAGTATTACGTAAATGCTACATTATTCAAGCGGTATACAAACAAGGTTAAAGAGATAAATTATGACGTTTTTTATTAAAACGCACGCAATCCATCATTCCACTCGTGTCGCTGCCAGTGGTTTTTCTCGCCATCATCGCTTGATCGTGGACACGTTTGAGCTGGATCTACACTATTGTCACTTTGAATACACGATCATGACCTTCTGCCAAGTAATCATCAACATCACCATGATCAACCTATTGCCGGCTCACTATAGTGCACGGGTCTCCTCTTAATATGAGAAGGGTTCGGCTATAGTCCACACCGCTGGACATGTGCGGATTGGCACACGCCTTTGAGAACATTATGGAGAACTCTCAGGCATGCAGGTTTTCTAATGTTGTCTGTAAAGGATGTTTTCCTTCACCGTTGAAGCAAGCAATATTTTAGTTGTTTAAAAACCAACATTACTCCGAAAAGTTATAGGTTTTTGTCCTCCATCTTCTGATTAGGAAGCGGACGTCCTAACCAACAGGCTGTCACATTTTTTTTTTCAACGAAATTATCTAACGCAAGAAGAAATTTGACATCGGCGTTTTTTATAATTAATATACCTAATAATATAGTGTGGATAATTTGCATAAAATTAGTACTTAATTATACTTGTATAATTAAGTACTAATTTTAGTAGGTTTCAATCTGTATATTTGTTAATTTCTTCAGTTTATCTACGCCCTAATGATGAATAAAGTTATTAAATAAAAATAAATTATTTATTTATGGAACTTCGGACTCTGTATAATGTGCTATCAGATACTCCACGCGTGTTAATCTTCTAAGTAAATCGGGTTAACACGTAGTTCAATGGTATTAGTGCTTTATTACTAGTTGTGTACTCTCCGCTTAACTTTTATAGGTATAATAATTATATTGAACCAAATCACAGAAGCAATTTCTAACATTGTTTTCCTTTAATGGTTTACGTGTTTTACTTTGTTGGAACAGAAAAATTGTAATGCTGGGTCTACATTAGACCTTTGGAGCTCGCAATCACTCCTGATTTGTCCAACAATGAAACAAATGATCCAATGTGGAGTCAGTCTTATGGACATCTCACATGAATTCAAAGCACGTAAAGTTGTAAGAATTCATATTTAAGCGTTGTTTAGAAATATGAGAATCGATCGTTCAGTATTTTTCTCTTTAGCGCAGAGGTTTTGGCAATCAATGGCGTGGAATGCCCTGAGTTCAGTACCAGCTTTTTAAATAACTGGTCAGCGAAAAGAAATAAAAATAGATAATTTTTTTATTTGAATAGGATCTTTTGATCTGTTTTCCATGTTTTTTTTAACGAAAATATTTGTAATTTTTATATTGTGTCTTATCTATTATCTATAATTTATTCAAATCTATCCAATCTTATCTGTTATAGATAAAAGATAAGACTGGATAGATTTGAATAAAATTTGGTATAAGAGTAGCTGATACTCCGGATATAGGATAGTTTTTATCCCGAAATTTAGAACGTTTTCCTTGGAAGAGGGGATAAAAGTCAAAATGGGTATTTAGTTGTAATTCGTTAACGCGTACTCAGATTTCATTGATTCTTTTTTTTAGAAAGGAGATACTTTACAGATTATCCTGTAATAATTTCAAGGTTTAGTAATTCATTGCTTCGTGATTGGAAGACATAAAAACACACTTTCGCACACACACTAATTCGACGCAGAAGAAGTAGCCTTGGTTTATTTGATCGAGTATTGGATGATATTGAATAATGTATCGTAGGTACTTATTCACGTAATATAATTTATGTATATTTATAAGCCTTTTTTTAAATATGTCCATATTAAACAATTATTAGCCGTGACCTGTCTCTTTCATTCCATCACGGCTTGTCACAGTAAATTCACATAAATAAATAACAGTTTACGTAACTCATCTCTGAGTCACATCTCACAGACTCAATTTGACAAAATTCTAAATGAACATATCACAATAGGGAATGTAGAACCGTGTTGCACTCAATTTGTTGAGCGTATGCGTAATCCTTTGGTTAATCCGTTGATTTCCCATAGTTGGAATGTTCGGCGGGATTTTTGTCGATTGTAGCGGGTTCGATTCCCATGTCGATTCGCAGCGTGAAACACTGCAATTATGCTCGGTATTTTGTAATGTGGGAGGCATATTTTAACTTTTAATAATAACGCTTTTAATAGTTAAAAATATATGAAATTATTTCTTTGCCATATAATTACTTACGGCGTTCGTTCTGAAGCAGTGCGTTTCTTTTAATCAATGCAAATTTCAGTTCCAGCTTATTGTTTTTTTTTTTTTGTATCTACCTCAATAATACATACAATTGTGGCACAAGAGCTTTAAAATCGTGAAAAAAACCCATACCCGCTGTACCAGACTTCGCCAGTGAGAACAGGATTTCATCATAGAAAACTATGGACTAGTAGCGCCATCTGTGGAAGGGTTAGTTTACCGATTTATTTTAATAAAAATATATGAGTATTAAATAAATAAAATCAAAAACATCCTAAATTAGGCCGAAAAAGTACATCAACAAAAGTTAACATGCACTGCCCGGGAATCGAACCCGGGTCGCAAGAATGGGAATCTTGCATGATACCACTACACCAGCAGTGCTTGTGACTAAGTGATGAATTAGCTTATTTGTATAATTGTCAGTATAATTTGCCCAGATTTTTGTTTTATCTTTTTATAAAACAAAAATGTGTTTTATAGAAAGATAAATGATACGTAAATAAATGAATCAGGTGTAACTAACCGATATAGTTAAAGAAATCGAAAGAGAAGAGAAGAAAGAAGTGTCATTACCTTAGTCCGCCAACTCACCTTAGAGCACCGTGGTGGGATGAAGTTAGCGACCTCGTTCACGTACGTTTGAATGTTAAATCCATCCCATAGAGTTGATAAATTGTTTATAACCGTAAAGATCTAAAAGGACAGAATTTAGGTGTGTATCTAACTTTTTTTTTAAAGTCACAAAATATCTGCTGTCTACATATAACCCAAATATACAGATTAAAAAAGCCGATCTAAAATGTAAAAATATAAAAAAGAACATTCTTTTTTTTTGTGCACATAAAAACTTTTAAAAATAATTTCGTAACTACCTACATTTTAAGCTATAACATTAATTTTACGTTTTTTTGTTAAATACTACTAGAACAGTTTCTTCATCATGATCAACCCATTGCCGGCTCACTACAGAGCAGGAGTCTCCTCTCTATACGAGAAGGGTTCGGCCATAATCCACCATGCTGGCCATGTGTGGATTGGCAAACTTCACACACCTTTGAGACCATTATGGAGAACTCTCAGGCATGCAGGTTTCCTCACGATGTTTTTCTTCACCGTTGAAGCAAGTGAAATTTTAAATTTCTAAAAAACACACCTAACTCCGAAAAGTAATAAGTGCGTTTCTGGGTTCGAGCCCCCGACCTCTGATTAGGAGGCGGACGTCCTAACCACTAGGCTATCACAGCTTATAACAACAGTTTCATATGAGGGGACAAATATATTGGATGACTGAATTCAATATTAGTCAGTGATTAATAGTAAGCCTATTAAGTAAGCAGCAAAACTTTATCGGTAAGCTCGAGTAATTTTTTTTATCTCTCGGGAACGGTTTGGTTTTCGGTTGTATCGTCTGCAGGACAGAAGCTATCCCTATGCCAAATTTCGTCAAGGTATCCGAAAAAAAAACAAACAAACGTTGAAGTGTGGCTATAGAGAGCAACTGAAAATCTCAACTACCGCCTGTACTCTCATTTTTAATAGCGACTTAGGTAGTAATTGATGATCTACTTGATGATCATCATGATCAACCCATACTCGGCTCAAAACAGCGCGGGTCTCCTCTCAATATGAGAAGGGTTTGGCCATGTGCGGATTGGCAGACTTCACACACATTTGAGAACATTCTGGAGAACTCTCAGGCGTGCAGGTTTCCTCGCGATGTTTTCCTTCATCGTTGAAGCAAGTGCTATTGTAATTTCTTAAAAACGCACATAACTACGAAAAGTTTTAGGTTTCTGGGTTTGATTGGAGGTGGACGTCCTACTTATCAACTGATTTATGTTTCCTTTAACATGTAGGTTAATCCCAAGAAAAAAGCTCAACGTTTTAATATTATAGTAATTTTATAGATGTGGCCTATTTCAAGATGCATCTAGTACCTACCTCAACTTTCGATACCGAAAGTAAAATCACGTAAAATCCTCAAAAACTCTCTAAAATTGTACCGGACGCCAATACGTAAACACAATCGGCGGGTGAGCAATAAAAATGCTGTAAAATTTTGATGTTTCTATTCAAACCGTCCCGTCCTCCTCCAACATCTGGACAAACGTGTACCCATCTCCCTCGCCCAACCGAGAATGGCTCAGATTATTATCAATGCACTTTACATAAAGCAGAAGTTCCGAAGTCTGACATTTATGTGATCTTGAAAGTAAATCGTATAGGTTTAGTGGCTGATAAGTGGCAGAGAACGAGGTGTCAAGCGATAAAATTAATAAATGGGGCTAGATTTCATCGCAAGCTTATGCGTTTTATGTATACAACGGCGGGGTACAAAATTGCTTCACGTATCCCTTGATTTGTTGATCAATAATGCGTCTATCCCGATGTAGCTGTGATAGCTTAGTTAGGACGTCCGCCTCCTAATGAGAGGTCGGAGGTTAGATCCCGGGCACGCACCTAACTAACTCTAACATTTCGGAGTTATGTACATTTTTTTAAAGCGGTGATAGCCTAGTGGTTAGGGCGTCAGCCTCCTAATCAGAGGTCGGCGGTTCGAATCCGGGCACGCACCTCTAACTTTTCGGAGTTATGTGCGTAAAAAAAAAAATATCACTTGCTTCAACGGTGAAGGAAAACATCGGGACGAAACCTGCAAGCCGGAGATTTCTCCATAATGTTCTCAAAGGCGTGTGAAGTCTGCCAATCCGCACATGGCCAGCGTGGTGGACTATGGCCAAACCCTTCTCACATTGAAAAGAGACCCGTGCTTTGTAGTGAGCCGGTAATGGGTTGATCATGATGATGATGATGATGATGACAAAAGAAAAAAAAATTGCGCTGGTGTATTAATACCATTATAAAGAAATATCGGCTTCCTAAATTTACCTGATATTTCTGATTCTACCTATAAGTCAAAATCCCAGCTTCACACGCCCCTAATGATCGTAGATGTTATCTCATTACCAATTTCATCGGAATGCGAGCGCTGGAATCAATATAATTTCTCCCCTAATGGATCGCTAATAGCCTTAAACTGACACTAAAATGACGCTCGACATACCCCGATACATAATACCCGGGTAAGTTTTTTGTACCCGGGTGTGGGTGTCATTTCAAACCACGGTAGTATCATCATTTGGTAGCATTTTTTTAAATGAATATTTTATTCCTTGATTTCTTCAATAGCGAATAATGGCTTTAGCTTTAAGTAAAGATTATATATTCTCGTAGTTAACGATATACATAATACCCGGCTAAGTTTTTGTACCCGGGTGTGGGTGTCATTTAAAATCACGTGGTAGGATCATGGTTGATACTATTAATTTTAAATTAAGGTTTTATTCGATATTCCTTGACTTCTTATATAGGGAATATTGGTTTTAGCTTTACGTAAAGAGTAAACGCAAATATATATCAAATTTATATGTTTGTTTGATGTTTTTTGTATGGCAACTGTAATGGTATAAAGATTAATGGTCTCGAATAGTCTGGATTAACAAATATCCTACTTCATATGCCACAAAATTATACGGTTTTCATGGGATAGATTTTATGATCAGGCCATCAGTTCTCACAAAAAACTCTACAAAATTTCCACGAGAAAGATTATTCTATAAAAGTATGTTTCTTTTTATTCGTATAGATAAAGATATATCTTAAGTTAGTTGCCATTCCGCTAGGGCCAAATTCAAACCTTTGATAATTAAGTCCTAAGCACAAACATATACGTATAAAAGAAATATTAATGGTTGTAAGCGAGCTTTAACTACCAATTTGAAACTATTTATAGTAGCCGCCACTGAGGGCTTTATAAGTTTCCTAGGCCACGAGAATTCAGCACTAATATCTTTAATAAACGGTGGTATTAAAAATATTAAATATCATTTGACGTGGCGCAGAGCGTGCGCTGTCGCATTATAGAGTAGGAGGTCCTAGGTTCGCTTCCCGGCTCGAGTCTGGTCTGGTAGGAGACTGCGGCCGTGGCTAGTTAGCACCCTACCGACAAACCGACGTATCACCAAGCGATTTAGCGTTCCAACACGATGTCGCGAAGAAACAAATTAGGAGCGTGGGTTTACCATTCTCCTAACAGATTAGCCCGCTACCATCCTAGACAGCATCATCACTTACCACCAGGTGAGATATCCGTCGAGGGCTAACTTGTACTGTATATAAAAAAACATACCCAGATCCTCGTGATCCGTAATCAAACATACATACAGACAAACAACTCCAACTAACTAAACACATCAGTCATTTATTGAGTTATTTTTTTTAATGGTCCGCTTACGCCACGGAGGCGTCAAAATTATAACGTTACAGCAGCGTTTTATCTGCCCCGACTGAATTTATAAGATCTTAAGTGTGAAATTATATTAAATTAGTCAGCCCCATATCCTTGGCTGCCTCTTAGTCATTCAGGCTTTTCAGAGATGAATAAACTTATCAATTGAATCGTGATTCACGTTATTTTCTCAGTAGCTCGCATTGTTGTAGAGGGCTGGAGGTTTTTTGAGCACGAGCATAACCGGATATGCGTAATGCTAATCGATTATGGTGCAACTTTTGTATCATCTGTCTCTCCGTTCCTTCATTACTGAAGATCGTGGTCCTGGTGTCCTTGCAACCTCGTGCGGATTGTTTGTAATTGTTTCCACCGGCTTTTATTAGAAGCTAGTCTTGCAATTGTGTGAAATTTGCACTTATAGTCCCTCAGCTGGTCTGTCCATCTGGTTGGTGAGCGGCCTCGCGATATTTTGTTATCTGTATTGCGTCATAGGATAAAGTTAATACTGTCGCATCATAAAGTTGGAGGTCCTGAGTTCGATTCCTGGCTCGAGTCTGGTCGGGTTAGTTAGTTACCATCCTACCAACAAAGACGTGTCGCCAAGCGATTTAGCGTTCCGGCATGATGTCGCGTAGAAACCAATTAGGAGTGTGGGTTTACCATACCCCTAACAGGTTAGCCCGCTACCATCCTAGACAGCATCATCACTTACTATCAGGTGAGATTGCCGTCAAGGGCTAACTTGTAGTGTATAAAAAAAGGAAATTTTCATATACCTGTCCCACTTGATTAATTAAAAAGAAAACAAAAACTATATACTTAAACATAATATCTGTTGATTTTGTACCCGCAATAAATATTTTTATATCGTGAGTATATATGTTATACTTTTAAAAAGATAAATAATTTTTAAATCAAATTACTTTTATCAAAAAAAAAATCAAATCAAACTACTTATTACACGTTAAATTCTTTGTCGGTAGGGTGGTAACTAGACACGGCCGAACCCTCCCACCAGACCAGACTCAAGCTGGGAATCGAACTCAGGACCACCAACTTTATAATGCGACAACGCACGCACTGCGCCACGGAGGTCGTCCTAATACATTTCAGGTGATTATAGGATGGCTCCTAAAAGGTCTATAACCACAACCATAGGAATTTGTTGTGACGTACCTTCCCAGCATAACCACGTACCGAGTGCGTCACAACAAATTCCTAATGATATTATGTGCGCCACAAAAACCTTCCATAGAACACGCATGACGCAGCAGTCTCCCAACGTAATACGAAAATTAAATAAAATTAATTATATAAGCACAAACCAACACCGTCAATTACCCAATAATCTTGTGATCTCGTCCAAATTAATAGTTACCTCGTCACTTGAGATTGGACGAAGATTCTCACGGATTGACATGATTATTACTAACTGGGGCTGCCACACGTTTGGATTTATGAAGGCTATCACTGTATTTGACCATCACGTATCCTATTTGAAGCGGTGATAGCCTAGTGGTTAGGGCGTCAGCCTCCTAATCAGAGTCGGCAGTTCGAATCCGGGCACGCACCTCTAACTTTTCGGAGTTATGTGCGTTTTCAAAAATTAAAGCATCAATGCACCCCTTTATGCCAATTTGCAAGGTTTTGTATTTTGGAAGGTTTAACTATTAGTATAATACTGTAGTTATAGACACAAACTCTGAGCTGGAAGTAAAGATATCATCATCATCATCATCATCATCATCATCATCATCATCATGATCAACCCATTACCGGCTCACTACAGAGCACGGGTCTCCTCTCAATATGAGAAGGGTTTGGCCATAGTCCACCACGCTGGCCATGTGCGGATTGGCAGACTTCACACGCCTTTGAGAACATTATGGAGAACTCTCAGGCGTGTAGGTTTCCTCACGATGTTTTCCTTCACCGTTGAAGCAAGTGATATATTTTTTTTTAAAACGCACATAACTTCGAAAAGTAAGAGATGCGTGCCCGGATTGAAACCGAGTAAAAATATACATGATAATAATTCGATACAATTTTTCGTCCCACTCACAACTATATTCCCACTAGACCGGGAAGGATTTTCTGTCAATTTCATATTACTGGTTTTCTGTGCTTTTGTTGTTGGAATGCTGTTTTGATTTTCATAATCCCATTTTTAGTTCTGGAAGCTGTGGCCACCCTAAGAGCAACGTGTCTCGAATTGAAAGATCCACTCACTCTCGTCGAAGTTCCTCGAAGTGAAACTTTACTGACGAAACAGATAGATAGATACCACTTTATCTTACTGTTTTCTACTATAGATGTAGCATGTAGACTACTTTATACTATGCATATCTAATAACATGTCTCGAGATTCATAAACTATTTATTTTATAAGAAATTATTTATATTTAATTTATGTATCAATAATATTAAAATTGTTAAACAGTAATAATTAAGAATACTTCAGAAAAAAATTTTGCACGCCTGTATAGGCAAAACATGTTTGGTTCCATATATCTTATAACTACATTTGTTACCCTGTACCCATGTTTAAAACAAATAAATGAATTTATTATTATCTTATATTGAAAACAGTTTATTATACGATTTATTTATTATATATAGTGTAATACATATCTAGAATTCCACATAATAAAGGTAGATTATGTTTTGTAATACATACATATTATTTGAACTTCAACTGTGTTCGTCTTTTCACATCGAGAATGAAGAAGGGCCATCGAAGTAAGCGTTTGACACATTAATTTACCTATCACTACAGTCTTGAATACGAAAACAAGCAAAAATAACTCTAACGTATTAAAAAATAAAGTTCTCGTCGGATGCAAATATTAACTTTGTTCTTATCCCTGATGGTATCAGCGGTGCGTTCTGTGGGACCGCTCTCGTCATCGATGATCGACGTTGAGACAAAATGATTTTGACGCGTCATAATGTAATTATTTGCGTATCACTGCCGATATGCTTTTTGTTGACTTGTTTTCCGAGTGAGGTAAAAGTTGACTTTGTTTTTTCGACTTGACTCGATGGTTTTTTTTTATCCTTAATTTATTCAGAATCGTAAGTACATACTACAAATAGATGATATAAATATTTACGATAAAACTTACTAAAGTTAACAAATACCTAATTGACTTTAAATTTCAATGTCTGATCCTAACATTTGACAGTGTAGGTTTTTTTGTGCATGTATTATTTGACTACCTTGTTAATTTTTGTACTTTGTGAAAAGAAAACGAAAAATAAAAGTTTTTATTTTTCGTTTCGTCAAAATCTCGCTGGCATTTCAGTTTTGTTATTAAGGAATTATTATTATTTTTATTGATCGTGTTTGACAGATTTCATTAATATTTAATTTAAATTGAGATATTTATTTATCTAGTATCTAGGTATTATAAAATTATAATTGTGAGGTAAACTTAATTTTTAATATGAAGTGTCGTAGATATGTAATGTTTCTATAGTATAAATGAATATTTACAATTAAAACCTATTAAAAAAAAAAAAAACATCTATACCTTATAAGTTATTTTCTTGTTGTTAATTTAATTCACTATCACTTACTAATTATTTGACATTTGACTTTATAATAATTCGACTTAGAATAATAGACTTGATGAATTTTTTATGTTGTAATTTTAATTAGTACTAAAGTTTATGTTTGTATTTTGCACACTATTTGTTTAGTTGAATGTCATGGTCGACTTATTGACAAAATTATGTACGCCATCTCATTTTTTTTGGAAATAAATGATTATGATTATAATTATGATAATTCAATGAAATTAATGTTTGAAGCCCGTAGTTGGAAGCAGATTGTTTAGGAATGTATAATTTATTGGTGTAGGTAAAACAACCTGTTGTGACTGCTGCAATCAAATAACTGGGAATCAGTAAACTGGTGTTATATTTAGTAGATAGCATTAATTTGTACTTACATACGTAAGTACATACGTGAGTATGATTCTGGCTTTTTTAATGGTTCTCTTTAGGTGGTTAAGAATTAAGTTCTTTAAGGCGGCTGTAGAGGTTATCTGATAGAAATTGTCGCGTAAGCAAAATGGGATGACGCTTTTTGCTCACCTCCATGAGCACCCCCCGTGAGGTTACATTATATTTTAGGTGACGACACTTTTCACTAAAATATAATTTTAGTGAAGTGTTGACTTTTGTCGAAGATTGCAAGTTCTCTGTTTGAAGTACCTACCAACTATAGCAATAAATTTTGACGACCATGGCATAGTGCGTTGTTGCATTATAAAGTTGGAGGTCCTGGATTCGATTCCCGACTGGTCTGGTCCGGTGGCAGGCTTCGGCCGTGGGCGGTTACCACCCTAGCGACAAAGACGAATCCGATTTAGCGTTCCGACCCGATGTCGCGTAAAAACCGATTAGGAGCGTGAGTTTACGATACTCCTAACAGGTTAGCCCGCTACCATCCTAGACTGTATCATCACTTACCAACGGATGAGATAGCCGTCATATGTACTGTATTAAAAAAAGAACCGAACTCTGCATGGGCTAAGAAGTGTGCCTCATAAAGTAACGTCCAGCAATAAAACCGATGCTTACATGTTAATACACCTAAGATATTGGGTTCCGATATCGGTGCGATAACCCATACCAAGTAGGGCACAGGGCCCTCAGCCCCGCCCCGCCACGCCCTACGCCCTCGCATTCGATTGCCCAATTTCCCTCTTTTCAATTTCGAATTCCGAACGATAAAAATGTCCGTACGGGAGATTCCCCAACGCAATATTGTGTTCGGAAATTGTAATGCCTTGTTTTTTCCATTGCTCTATTCTAAATTTGGTAGAGTTATTATTAAACGAACTTGATGTTTTATTGACGAGAAGCTTCTATTGAAGCGCCTAGCCTAGTAGAATCGACTCGGATGCCGTCATGACAAACGGCATAACGCTCTCACGTGTGAACATTTTCACTCCGAATGAATTGTACTACCAAATTGTGTCACAACTGCTGGCATTTCTTTCGGGCATTTTAATTTTGATGACAAGTTAACGGTTAACTACAATTTAAACCTATAGTAGCCACGATTCAATTAAATGATAATGAACTAACCGAATCACAGTAACAGTTCCAAAACTTCTCCGAGGCTTCGGCCGTGGCTTGTTAGCACCCTACCGACAAAGACGTGTCGCTAAGGGCGTCAGCGTCCCGATGTCGCGTAGAAACCAATTAGAAGTTTCTTTTTTTTATACACTATAAGTTAGCCCTTGACAGCAATCTCACCTGGTGGTAAGTGGTGTTGCTGTCTAGGATGGTAGCGGGCTAAACTGCTAGGAGTATGGTAAACCCCTAATTGGTTTCTACACGACATCATGGCCATATCCCTTACCGGTTAGCCTACCACCATATTAGACTGCATCATCACTTACCATCAAGTGTAATGAAGACAGGGTCAACGTTTAGATACAAGCTCGTTTCTAGGCCACAAAAACTTAGATCACCACTAAAATTGATTACTCAGGGACACGAATACCTCAGGACTCTAAGGTCAATGATTTTCAATTTCACAACTACATACACACACTCATGCACACACGTTAAGATTAATCGTGCTCATAATAGATACGAATCACTGGCCACAATAGGAGGTAATTAAACCACAATCCAAATATTCTAGGCGGATCTCGCACTGGTGGTCGCAATAATGAAATAACCACAGACATCATTAATCATTCTCAAGCTTTGGTTTATGCCTAATTTTTTGATACCTCTCCGAGACGAGTGGTAATAAAGTCTACAAAACCGTTTGTTAATTTTTAAGTGTACAAAGTAGTTTATTTTTATTAAGTCTTAATTATTGAAAATATGAAACACTGACGACCTCGGTGGCGTGACCAGTGCGTGCGCAGTTGGTTACTAGTTACAAACACGTTCCGCTAAATAACCTTAGGAACCAAGTAGGTGGATGAATTCAGCTGGTCACGCTGCAGAGGCTTTAGTGGTTTTACAGATGTTCATGAGCGGTGGTATTTGCTGTACATCTGGAGACCCGTCTGCTCGTTTTCCTAAGACCCGCGAGGTATATGGAAGTCAAAAAAAAATACAGCTTCAATCCTAAGCGTAATTTATTTTTTACTGTAGCTCTTAAATGATATATTATGTAAGAAATCATTTTATTTATTTTAATAATCCTCAGTCAATCAGTGTACCATTGCTGGAACTTGCCGCTTCTCTTATGATACCGAGGGATAAGAGGTTGATCCATTCTGCATTTTTATTTTACAACTCAGTGATTACTCAACGTGATCAAATCGGGCAAGTTTTTCCAATTTTCTAACTTCGAAAACTGAGTCCCATTAATTTTTCAGAGAAACACTAAACCTTAAAATCAAAAATATAATATCGATGTCGCACGGAGAGTTTAACTAAATCTGAAACAATAATTATTTTCTAATAATCAAAGAAATTAATTTCAAATAATTTTAGGTTAAGTTATAAGCAAGCGCGAACCGCTCTATATTTAGCTGCTCTATGGCATACAGAATGACTGCGCACCGCGGTGGCGTTCCCACAACGACCGCCATCGCTCACCGACCGAACTGACGAAATTAGATCGATTAACTCGATAAACCTATCGACTGTCGATGAATCGATACTATCGATATCGCTGACAAATTATACCGAACGCCCTGTCTGCGCCATTGATAGACCCACTTGATATATGTTTTGCTAGCATTAAATCCAGTTAAGTGCTCTTGGTTAGGTCTTGAGTTGTAAGTAGATTAATTATATCTGCGTTTTGTAGTCGTGATGCCCGGCTTGAGTACCTTTTACTTTGTGTTCTTTTTTTAAACGACAATTGATTTATTAGGCTTATATTGAAGGTTGTTAAACTTGAACGTCTACGAATTTAATTTTTTAATCGTTTTCTTCTATGATATAGATACATATAAATTTTTTTATATGCCCTTGACGCCAATCTCACTTGATGGTTAATGGTGATGCAGTCTAGGATGGTTGCGGGAGAACCGGTCTGGAATATGTCCAGCTCATACTCCTTATTGCTTTCTACGCGATATCGTGCCGTGACGCTAATTCGATTGGTGTAGTCTTTTCGTCTTCGGTGGTAACAAGCTACGGCCGAAGCCTCTCACCAGACTGCTTTGCAGAATGCTTTGCTTTCTGCAGAATGCTTTTTTTTTTAAATTTGTTACGAAAACAAGAATAAAAGAAAAGTATTATTCAATATAAAAAGCTGTGATGGCCTAGTGGTTAGGGCGTCCGCCTCCTAATCAGAGGTCGGGGTTCGAATCCGGGCACGCACCTCTAACTTTTCAAAGTTATGTGCGTTAAATATCACTTGCTACAACGGTGAAGGAAAACATCGTGAGGAAAACTGCACGCCTGAGAGTTCTCCATAATGTTCTCAAAGGCGTGGAAAGTCTGCCAATCCGCACATAGCCAGCGTGGTGGACTATGGCCAAACCCTATGAGAGGAGACCCGTGTTCTGTAGTGAGCCGACAATGGGTTGATCATGATGATGATGATGATTATTCAATAAAAATAATCTCAATAACGCTCAATTCAGTAATCCGAATAATAAAATAAATATCTAAAAGCCCGTGTACACTCATTGACAATCAACGTAAGGTATTACAGTACACATATTATATTTCCATCAGAGTGACTTGATAAAGAACTAGTCTTTGATGGCTATTCGATGATAATTCCCACATTATCATACAATCCTGTATGTATTAGCGAATTATCAAAGCTTACATTGATTGAGAATATCAAGGATACTCAGTTCGATAGATTTTTTAATTTTATATACACTACAAGTTAGCCCTTGACGGCTATCTCACATGGTGGTGAGTGATGATGCTGTCTAGTATGGTAGTGGGCAAAACTGTAAGGAGTATGGTAAACCCACACTCCTAATTGGTTTATACACGATATCGTGCCGGAACGCTAATTCGCTTGGTGACATGTCTTTATCGGTAGGGTGGTAACTAACCTACCACCAGACGAGACTCGAGTCGGGAATCGTCAAAATCGAAACCCGAAAATTAAATTAAATTTTTAAGAAGCTTAGAAGTTAAGTAATTGGATGAAAAAGATTTATTATAAATTATTTTTAATCATCATGTCCTACAAAATTATATTATAGTTATTGAATAGATAAGATTTTAAAACTGCCTCTTTCACTTAAGCTTATTAACAAAACATACATTATATGTGTGTACTATCTTCTGGATCATCTGACAAAAAGGGTTAGATTAGTCACACGAAAAAATATAATAACATTGAAATAAACCAGAGTAAGGCTGGCTAGTTACCACCCAACCCTTAAAGACGTTTCGCCAAGCGACTTAGCGCTCCGGCACGATCTCGCGTAGAAACCAGACAACTTTACCATACCCCTAACAGGTTAGCCCGCTACCATATTAAACTACATCATCTCTTACCACCAGGTGAGAGATGATGAAGTCCACCGTCTGCTCTACGGCTCTGATTTAATAGGCTTCAGGCGCGGTTAGCTGTGACCCTACCCAAAGGCGACCGCTGAAAGATTAAACGTCCCAGTTCGATACAGTTCAAAACTGTTTTTAATAGAATTTTGCTTGCATCATAGCTTGCCACAAGGTGAGATCTAGTTGTTAATGTCGTCTAGGACTTGTAGTCATCATCATTATCATGATCAATCCATTCTCGGCTCTCAATATGAGAAGGGTTTGGCCATAGTCTACCACGCTGGTCACGTGCGGATTGGCTGACTTCACACGCCTTTGAAGAACATTATGTAGAACTCTCAGACGTGCAGGTTTCTTCACGATTTTTTCCTTCACCGTTGAAGCAAGTGATATTTTAATTGACTTGTAGTGGATACAGTAAATTGCGATATGATCTTTGATTTTGTATATCAGCATCAAAATATGCTATAAAATTTTATATAGTAAGAAAGTTGGCCTATTCGCAGGGAAGTTTATAGCTGTGTTTCAGTTATCTCGCTAGTGTTTAGAATGCTAATGGACGAGAATCGATGTATGCGATACCTAGCTATTCGAGGATGATATAGGCACAGACAAGTTTGTAGGCAGATCTCCGTAGGAAGAGCCTTCATCATGATCAACCCATTACCACCAGCTCACTGCAGTACACGGGTCTCCTCTCAATATGTTTGGACATAGTCCACCACTTTGGCCATGTGCGGATTCACACGCCTTTGAGAACATTTTGGAGAACTCTCAAGCGCGCAAGTTTCCTGACGATGTTTTCCTTCACCGTTGAAGCAAGTGATATTTTAATTGTTTAAAAACTCCGAAAAGTTAGAGGTGCGTGCCCGGATTCGAAACGCCGACCTCTGATTAGGAGGCTGACACCGTAACCACTAGGCTATTACAGCTTCAAGAGAAGAAGAGCCTTAAGTGTCTGTAAAGACGTGTCGCCAAAGCGATTTAGCGTTCCGGCACCATGTCGTGTAGAAACCAATTAGGAGTATGGGTTTACCCCCCTAACAAATTACCCTGCCACCATGTCATACCGCATTATCACTTACCATCAGGAGAGATACCGTCAAGGGCTAACTTGTGGTGTATTAAAAAAGGAATTGGGAATTGATGACGTGACCAGCCATGATCGTCCATCGGTCGATATCATTTTTGTAGTTTTTTTATTGGATCACTAAACTGGTCACAATCAAAAAATAAATACCAAAAACAGAAGAATGATGAATAAACATCAGATTGTAAGGGTTTCCTCTCAGAAGGGTTCGGCCATAGTCCACCACGCTGGCTAAATGTTCATTGGCAGACTTCACACGCCTTCGAGAACATAATGGAGAACTCTCAGGCGTGCAGGTTTCCTCACGATGTTTTCCTTCACCGTTGAAGCAAGTGATATTTTAATTGTTTAAAAACTCCGAAAAGTTAGAGGTGCGTGCCCGGATTCGAAACGCCGACCTCTGATTAGGAGGCTGACACCGTAACCACTAGGCTATCACAGCTTCAAGAGAAGAAGAGCCTTAACTGTCTGTAAAGACGTGTCGCCAAAGCGATTTAGCGTTCCGGCACCATGTCGTGTAGAAACCAATTAGGAGTATGGGTTTACCCCCCTAACAAATTACCCTGCCACCATGTCATACCGCATTATCACTTACCATAAGGAGAGATACCGTTAAGGGCTAACTTGTGGTGTATTAAAAAAGGAATTGGGAATTGATGACGTGACCAGCCATGATCGTGCATCGGTTGATATCATTTTTGTAGTTTTTTTATTGGATCACTAAACTGGTCACAATCAAAAAATAAATACCAAAAACAGAAGAATGATGAATAAACATCAGATTGTAAGGGTTTCCTCTCAGAAGGGTTCGGCCATAGTCCACCACGCTGGCTAAATGTTCATTGGCAGACTTCACACGTCTTCGAAAACATTATGGAGAACTCTCAGGCGTGCAGGTTTCCTCACGATGTTACCCTTCACCATTGAAGCAAGTGATATTTTAATTATTTAAGAGTTCCACCAAAATAATCATAATTCAGACATCGAAATAAAGATGTCTATACACCGAGGGATAAAACTCACCGCCAACGCGTCCCATCTGCGGAGTAAATCTCACGGACGCGGGCAGTTTATCAAGATGGGTAAATGCTCGCAATTAGCGCATGTGAAATGTCGCATACACTTGCTAACGAGATCCCGGCGAGTGTGCGTGAGCTGAACTCGCCCGCACACTACAGAGACCGGCTTTTATACAAAATACGCATGGCCGATAACAATATAATACAGCCAACTTATCTAAGACGTGTGTTCACTGCGAAAGAACCGCTTGCGTTTTAAAAAAATGTTTCGACCCGTACGATAGCCGATGAGGCACTCAACCCGTGATGACAAATTTACATCATGTTTGTGAGGAAGCTTTGCAAATAATTCATTTGAAACTTTGGTTATATTACGAATAAGACATTTTCCACTTTACCTTCAACCTTTAAGTTTCTGCCTTGTATTATACTATATTACTTGTTTTCGTGATTTGTATATGTTAACAAAACGATAATATTGAAAGTTTATAATACAAAGTACCTACAAATATTTGTGCTAACGAAAGTTTTTCTTTGGATTCAACATAACACTTTTGTCGTTATCTTTTCTATATTATCGTTTTGTTTGTACTTAATTTAACAAAGCGTTACTTCCATTTAGTTTCAACATATTGGATAACAACAATTATGTTGGTGTTCGAAAATGAACATCCGAATAACGGTTTAAAAACGACGTTTTATCATCGCGTGTGCATATCTCTTAACATCATCGCCCTTCGTCTGATTTATAGCCCCTTTATATAGCCCCTAAGTTTTCTAATTGATCCCGTGGTGAGCATCGTCTCAACAATCTTTAATAATTAGCGTGAGCTTACGAGAATCCCGTGTTGATGGGCCAACGGGCATGTAATTTTATGGTTCTGTTATTATTGTTTGTACCTTTTGGTAACAGGGCGAGATTTCCTGGTGAGATACCCGTCTCCTTAGTTAATATTTCCTGCTTGAAAACCCACTCGTTGCTCGATAGCTTTAACTTTCCGAAAATCACGTGGGATTCAGTGACTACTTTCATGTGGAGGGCGATTCTAGTGATCTACATTATTGGCTTACATGTTCTGTTAAGAAAAATCTCAGTACCAATTCAAAATTATAAGAGACAGGCTTGTCTAATGGGGTTTCAAATGGAAATTTCAGTGAAAAAAAACACAGTGGTTTTTTATTGTAATAAACGTTTTTGATTTCTATTTTATCAGGAAAGTGTTCTCCGTTTAACGTCAACTGAACGTCTGCTGGAATACTGGTATACCATTAATTAATCTGGCTGTTGGATGGAAAACTTGAGGAAAAAAAAAAGCTTGGTGCACGGTCCTGTCAGTATGGCTACGATAACTATTCAAATACTTAACGAGTCGCCTCAACGCCCGAAGAAGCTGACGATATTGCAAACAAGGCGTATGGAGAAAATGGGATTAGATTTGGTTTCATCGTCTAGTAAAAACAACTTTCTTTTTGGTTATGAGGAAAACTCTTATAATATAATTATTATATGTATACCAAATTTAATATAATAACCGGAAGTATAGTTATTCTGATAGTAGCCGCATTTTTTTTATTAAAACAGATGTTATTTCAACTTAGTTTATCGAGTAAAAATCTAATAAATGTTACTGGACATATAAGACAAAATTATTACATTATCATGTACATTAATACTACACTAACATTTTATCTACGTACAACCGTTTCAAAACCACTTATCTATCAAATACCGCACCTTTGACTGAATAACTATTGTAATAGGTAATTTCACAATGCATCTGGCAACACCCATACGCGGCATTGTTTCCCAGTATGACGGGGCTGCAAGACATTCACGAGGTAATTGATAATAACAGAAAATGATGCATGACAGTAGCTGCCAGGTCTGTGGCGTAAATTGAAACAATCTTAGTGTTTGCCAGATGTTGCCAGACTACTAAAAAATAAGAATATTATGGGTGTATTTCAGAATGTTAGAAAATTATGAAGTTATATATAATTTTATCGGCTATTTTGTTGTTGCACCCATAACTCAAAAAATGACAGAGACCAGACTCAGATGGTATGGACATGTAATACGTAGGTCTGACGATTACGTGGTGAAAAGTGCCTTTCCATAGCTGCAGGACAAAGGGGAAGGAGAAGACCCCAAACCAAATGGATGACAAATGTCCATCATCATCATCATCATGTCAACCCATCGCGGCTCACTACAGAGCACGGGTCTCCTCTCAATATGAGAAGGGTTTGGCCATAGTCTACCACGCTGGCCATGTGCGGATTGGCAGACTTCACACGCCTTTGAGAACATTATAGAGAACTCTCAGGCGTGCAGGTTTCCTCACGATGTTTTCCTTCACCGTTGAAACAAGTGATATTTTAATTTTTTTTAAAACGCACATAACTCCGAAAAGTTAGAGGTCGATTCGAAGCAAGCCGAGGCATTTTATGTCCATAAGGACATGAAATGCCTCGGCTTCAATGAGGAGGATACGACGTGGCGCTGGATGATAAGCAAAGCCGACTTCACGCAATGGGATAAGGCGTGTCCAAAGAGAAGAGAATTTGTCAAGCATATTATTAGTATTCTTTACTGTCTGTATTTCTTCTTTTGTGTGGTGTCCAATAAAGTGTATTTTCATTTCATTTAATATCATTCCATTTACATAATATGCTTGGCAAATACGTAATTTTGCATTGTGTCCAGGTCCCATACAATCTTTCAAAAAGATTGAAGCGACCTATGCTGGAGATACAAACAAATCCTTTACAGAAACAAAATAAATTTGTATACCTTGCGACTTCAAATGACTAAAATATGTATATTAAAACGGCTGTAAAATTGTATACCTACCTTTCTAGTTTCTAAAGCATACTAACCGTTTACGTAATTTTGCATTGTTTCCAAGTGGCAAACTATTAACTGCATATCCAAGCAAATCCTCTACAGAAACAAAATAAATTTGTATAACTTGCGACTTCAAATGACTAAAATATGTATATTAAAACGGCTGTAATTTGTGGTAATGTTGTAGGTATAGGTATTTCTGATAACTTCTTAATCCATTCATCCTTGTATTTTCAAAGACCACATGTCTTTAATGTGACCCATGAATCCCATAATTAACTAAGACAAAAATATTCATTATTACATTTTCAAAGAGATGTCTTAAATGTGACCCATAAACCCCATAAATAAAAAAGACACAAATATCCCACAAATCATCTCTCTAATTTCCTGGAGATTTCATAAGACTGGCAACACTAAATTAACCTATGCAGAACCTGGCAGAGGAAATTTATTTAAACACCAGTGTTTACGACCTAATGCCATACAATGGTGTATTCATTGCCGACAATCGCGCCGCATTAAATACATGCAATCTGTGAACCATTCTTTAGTCATCGGGTTTAAGACTATTACTACGACTTTGTGATTTTGTTAATATTTTTTAAAACCATTGACATTGCGTAAAAAATGTTATATCAATTCGATACTACAGTTTCATTTCGCCAACATTATTTTGATTCTAATATAATATGACAAATTTTAAATGATGAGCAAAAGAAATCATATAAATAATTGGCCAGCGTGCCAACATAGTCAAGTGTTTCTTGAACTATGACCTAAGCCCTCCCTATTCTGGGTGGGCGTAGGGGTCCAGTAATAGGTTGATAATAAGCGTAGTTCGTGCAAGCTCTATAGCAGTGCTTAGGGCGTCCACCTCCTAATAAGAGATCGGGGGTTTGTACCCGGGCATGCATCTCTAACATTTCGGAGTTATGTGCGTTTTGAAGCAATAAAAATATCACTTGCTTCAACGGTGAATGAAAACATCGTTAGGAAACCTGCATGCCTGAGAGTTCTCCATAATGTTCTCAAAGGCGTGTGAAATCTGCCAATGCGCACATGGCCAGCGTGGTGGACTATGGCCAAACCCTTCTCATATTGAGAGGAGACCCGTGCTCTGCAGTGAGCCGGCAATGGGTTGATCATTTGCAAGCTCTGATCATTATATTGAACTTTAATTACGTACAAGACAATTTAAGTCGGTAGATCTGATATCCTAAACAAATATAAAAAAAAAACTACCTAAGACGATATAGTACCTTAAATGTGCGCATTAAAATACATTAAGGTGATATGCCCAATAAGAAATAATAAACATAATAATTACGAGCAAAAAGCTGGGCAGAGCACCTCAAGAAGCTTTTAAATGTTAATATCATTTGTGATTACTGGGACTTTATAACGCAATAAATGTTCACTGACCACCGGCAGTTTATGGCCGCAACTTGTTCTGTAGACGTATTGTCAAGTAATAGACGTGCTAAGTAACAGGTACAATGTTTATCCCGCACAGTTTTATCAGCTTTACTTTTAGTATTTAGGGTCTGATAAACAGAACATAAAACATTCGAAACACATATTGGATTGTGGGTGTGTGAATTTAATTGAGCAATCCTGAAGGGTAATTTCCTACGTAATCTGGTAATAAAGCTTTTAGTAAAATGGCGACTAATGCAGAAGTGAAACGTTTTCTTAAAAAACTATTTTTTTAAGATCTGCTCAAACCACCACGCTGGCTATGTGCGGATTGGCAGACTTCAGACGCCTTTGAGAACATTATGGAGAACTCTCAGACGTGCAGGTTTCCTCACGATGTTTTCCTTCACCGTTGAAGCAAGTATCTTATATTTTAATTTTTTTAAAACGTATCAGTTCATTTCACACTAATATGTGACTAATGTAAAAGTGTGTTATGTAAGTGATAAAGATCATTATTCTCGTTTTTTTCTTTCCTTTAAGATAACAACAAATTTAGCCAGGTATAAAGTTTAACACAATTGCAAACTTTTTTTTTTTTGGACTGTCTATTAGCTGTACTAACCCTATTGGTTGCCACAGCGTAACCGAGCTGTTTGGCGAACTTCGGAAAGAAGCTCTGCCAGAAGAAATTTTTAGCCCTAGGGCTCGAAGAAACTAAGGGAACGACTGCCTAAGGGCGCCTCCTTTGAGGCCGAACCTCTTCGCTGGCGAAGACGGTGTGTAGCGTATGATTGTGTCGTAGGTGGTACGAGTATGTTGTCAGTAGTCATCTGATCGTCGGGGTCAAGAAGGATATGTTTAGGTCTCCTCTTTCGGAGAGGTGCGCTTAGGTCGGGGGAGAATTGCAAACAGAATCTATAATCTGGGTTGTCATCTCTACCCGCATAAACCAGTGCCTATTTTCAATACGTAAGAGATTAATTTAATCATATTTCCCCAAGTTCACTCAGATGAGTTTAATATTTTAGCGTTATTGCACAAATAAAACCGATACTTGTACGAGACACTTGAACTGGGAGCGTGGCTGCTAGATCAAAGCGAATATTAGCATAACGCTGACATCGCATAAACAACCTAACGTAACTAAGCCAATCGTTTCTTGGGTAGTATGATCTTGTGCTGCTCTTTAATCAAAACAATATTTGATCGTCAGACGACTCCTTCGGTACCGTGGTAAGTGATGGTCTTATAACTTATTAATTCTCAACACGGGCTGTGTTTTATTCGTAGGTAGATACTACCGAAATCATTTTCGATGTGAAAATTAAGATAGTCGGAAGTCAGGTATTCAATTAGGTATGTAAGAACGGCCAATATGGTTAAAATTAGGCATTGTAGTCCGAAGTTGCATATATGTAAATTTTTATCCCGAATAAATGTTCAATTTCCTTGGGAAACGATTTTTGTTCTTCAAGTTTGGAAATCGACTTGATTTTTTCATTGTGACAGTTAAGAAGTTAAATAATGATAAAGGCAAATTTCTTGCCCCGGTTTTACGATTCCTATGGAATAAACAGTTATAAATATAAATGCAAATGTGAGTTTTTTTATTTATCACGTTTTCCTTTTACAACTACTTCATGATGATCAGTTTGATCATCATGAAATTATATTTATATCTAGTAACCCAGAAATAGAGACAGAATATTATGTCTGCGGGATTATTAATACACCGATAGATTCACTTAAATAGGCAACAGCTTGTGCTTTAATCAATAATAGATATTATTTAAAAAACAAAAGTTTTCCTACGATCTCATTGCAATCTTTTTTTGCTTTCACTAAAATACAATTCCTCGGTTAAGTACAACATTACCGGAGCTATTTACATAATTTGAATGCGCACGCGTCTGTCACCCTAATGAGGGGACGTCACCCTTCCGGGTCAATTTCAATAGGCGACCCTCTCAATCATTCCGCGATTTATCATCAACGGGGTAGTTTGTCAACGACGATTGACAGTATTTGGGTAATAATTATATTGTGGAGGCACAATTGTAGTAAAACGATGATTTATTATAGAGTTTTTAATACAAAGAAAGACTAAAATGCGTGTCTTAGAAGGTATATGTCTCTGTATGATCCGTTGAAAAATAAGCTCCGAATAAGAATGGTAGCTCGCGATTCATAGTCAAATCTGTTCCATAGGTATTGGCACTGAGCTGGGTCCATAGTTCGGAGAATCGATAAAGTTGGGGTCCCAAATTTAACTGGGTAAACGCTTCGTTGAAAGACCTTACTTACAAGGGAGCTGTCAATTGCCTTATAATAGATGAAATTACATTTCGATGTACTACCTGAATACATTAAAATTGGGTCAAATTTTTTTTTTTTATATACCTAGTCTTAAACTTTTTTATCTATTACATTTATGTAAGTATTCCTATTTCAACTCCCCACAAGTTTCAATCTTAGTTTTAAGGAATAATGATGTAAGCTATTTAAGAAATATGATTTTCTTATTTTCTTAAGAAGAGATTGCCTTTAATCTTTCAAGGTAGGTATAATAAAATATATAATTATTGTGATTTTAATTACGTGTATCGTAATTAAAATCACAAATTAATAAAAAACAATTATGCACAATAACCAAAATTGTGCATAATTGTTTTTACGATTCAGTCCATTTGAAAGATTTCTAAATACTTTCCTTGATTATACAGAACTTTTATTTTTTCGATTATGACAACCTAAGTACCTATAGGGTTTAAAGTCTAGACAAAGTAGATTCTTACCCCAAAACGTCGGATACAATCAAAAGAATTTCGTAACAAAACAATCTAAAAACCAATACCAGCGGGACATCGTTTCCCATGGTCGGGAGTACGCGTGGGGCGGCATTTTATATAGGCAGGGACTGTGACCACGTTGCCACTGTCAAACGCGCCCGCTCTGCGAACACACGGCTGTCCCTATCAGGCCTACGCATTCTTCATCAGGCCCCTGATTACAATTGTAATCAGGAATTTCACACCATTTAGCTGTACAGATCTGCGACAGTTCAGTGAAGGCTGTGTTACGATTGCGATTCGAACGTCAGCGAATAAGTGCCCAGTGTCGAAATATCGGGGAATATCGCGTAAACAAGGATAATGAGAGTAGGTGGGGCCGGCGGAGGCGTCCGCACGCCCCTCTAACTTTTTTCTCGACGTCTGGGCGGTGCAAAGAGCACGCCTCGAGTCCCACGCGCTCGATCGCGTCCGCCAAACGATCCAAAGAGAAACCGACGCGTCGGCACCGCACCGACGGACTCCACGTAAACAAACGTTTAATTCGTGCCGATGCGAAATGTGAGGCGAGACGAAAACGCCTAGGCCGACTCCGGTGCGGTGACAGCCCTTCCAGCCTCATTAGGCCCAACTAACGACGCTCAGCGATAAAATTCCGAGAGATTTATCGCCGTTTTATTAACATTTCGATACCGTTTGCTTACAACGTGCATTATTCTGCAATGGTTTCAATGTATTGAAGTGAACAAATGACGTTTAGTGCGACAGAATATCCGGTTTAGTTCGAGACAAGTTTTACGTGAAGGATGAGTCCGGAAACAGAACATGTAGTGTTACCAACATGAGGAAGTTGGGAGTTGCAGTTGGAAAAAGCAGAATGCACGAGGCGTATCCGGTGGCGATATTTTTTGTAATGATTGCATTTTTTGAAATCGTGAGGTAAGTAGAGAAGCTATAATTTTTAAAAACTCCATGTAGATAAGAATGAATTCCATGTGTTAAAAGCTTGTTTAATCAAAATCGGTTTAGTAAATTAAAAAACAGGGGGTATTAATAATGACAAAGTGAGAAGACACTTTAGGTGAAGTCTAAGGGGGAAAGGTTTTAGTTTTTTATCTCGATAAAAAACATTCTCTGGAACGCAATTTTGATTTTGTAGAAAACAGCTATACATTTATAAACTTCAAGTCATTTTATGGTTTGGTAGTTTAAATGCGAAAGGCCGTCTATTTTTTTATTTGTTTGTATGTATGTTACCTATGATCGGCTTAACATTGGACTGTACCGATTTAGCTAAAAGATCGATCCTGGAGACGAGCAAAGAATATTTATCTAATATAAAAAAAAGGCATTCAAGAACTGTTCCCACGGCAAAGAAAATCTTTTATTATACCCTTGTAACTAGGTACACTTAACAAGAAAATCGATTTTGACAAAAAATTTAATAGCAATAGCATTTATGTTGTAGGATATAGTATTATTTAGCAGTCCCGCGTGATTATTTAAACCGGTCAGCGACTACAGATTTGTTTGCATCTTTTACATATTAACTCGAAAATTTTGTTTGTTGCTTTGTCGATTTTTGCTTTTTCCTTCATTCACGCAGCAACGGAGCAACGTTCGATCTGTTCTTTTCATACAGAAGTTACAATCATAATACGCCATTTCTTATCGCAGTAAAATATTCGCTCCCTAATGTTCCTTAATCATGCTACAACAGACGAAAAGATTTTGTTTATTTTGAAATCGCAGTTTTGGTACATTTTTAATAAATAAAATTTTCATCCAACGAGGTTTAATAATACAAATAATAAACTTGAAAATAAGATAGTTGATTTATCACGCAGTAATTTTCACACATAATTAATTAGAATTGTACACGATTAAGCTGAATTAGTTTCATCAATAATAATACATGAAAATTTGACGACCTCCGTGGCGCAGTGCGTGCGCTGTCGCATTATAATGTTGGAGGTCCTGGGTTCGATTCCCGGCTCGAGTCTGGTCTGGTGGGAGGCTTCGGCCGTGGCTAGTTACAACCCTAATGACAAAGACGTGTCGCCAAGCAATTTAGTGTAACCATGCACTACGTAGAAACCAATTAGGACCGTGGGTTTACCATACTCCTAACAGGTTAGCCCGCTACAATCCTACAGCATCATCACTTACCACCGTGAGATAGGAGTCAAGGGCTAACTAATAATTAAGCTAACTAATAATTAACTAGGTTAATTTTATGTTACTTTTGCGAACTAATAAATAAAAATAAAAAATTACGTCATTAAACTTAACATAAGTAGAAATTGAAGGACTGTTTTTTGCGCGTCCAGTTACTTTGTTGCTTAACGAATCGGTATACCATGTACACTCGGCTACCATATCTTGCGCCTACAATTTAGTTTCGAACGACAATCAGTCTTAAGTCACGGTAATTAGGTCCTAATTACCATACTCGAACTAATCGCGAACAGTAATCGCTGACAAACAGGGGCGTCACAATGAATACAAAACGTAAACACCACGACACTAATCATGCATCGTAAGCTCCAATGAATAATGTGAGATAGGTAACGTTAAGCTCGCGTAAGGCGCGGTATACAACGTGTGATGGTAATCGGAAAAATAAAACTGAAATAAAGGAGTTGCCCCGGTAAAAATCTTTAATACATCGTAGCATATCTTGACGACCTCCGTGGCGCAGTGCGTGCGCTGTTGCATAATAAAAATGGAGGTTCGATTCCCGGCTCGAGTCTGGTCTGGTGGGAGGCTTCAGCCGTGGCTAGTTACCACCCTACCGACAAAGACGTGTCGCCAAGCGATTTATCGTTCCGGCACGCTGTCGTGTAGAAACCAATTAGGAGTATGGATACAATACCCCTAACTGGTTAGCCCCCTACCATCTTAGACCGCATCATCACTTACCATCAGCTGAGATGCCGTTAAGGGCTAACTTGTGGTATATAAAAAATTTATATCATCTATCGTACAAACTATTTTATTTGAATTTACGCGCTCATTTGTGACAACACTATGATTTACCTGAGTTACCAACTAGGTACTACTCCAACTAAAGATCTTTTATTTACAATTAGTTGTCCCGGTACAGTTTTTTTTTATAATTATCCTCTTCATATTCTCTATCAATATTACTCCAGGAGTCGGGGAAATGGGAGCATATTCGTGAAAATATTTTTCTGTTTGATCTTGTTGGAAAACGTAATTATAGGCATTAGTGTGTACTTTATTAGTATAAATTTTTCAAAGAACTGTCAACCGAGGACCATAGTAGATTATTTTTACATTATACCACCTGCTCGCATACCCGGGTCAAACCTCGATGCGCGCCACTGATCACCCTCCGTATATAAACTTCGCCTTAAGCTAAAGCATGGTAATGAATGCAAATTTAAAAGGTGACAATCATTTGTCGGGCCACCCAATGGCATAAGATTTACCGGGTATGTAAATGCCGGCTCGATATGCCACTGCACGTGGTCGCATAATCGCCAGCCTGTTTGCCGGAGTGATTGATATTCACTGCCAATGGTTGCTTCTAGCTCGATGGACCCACAGCTAGGCGAATAAATTACCTATTATATACCATTCAATTATGACATAAAGCATTACTTTCGAAATTCAATGACGAAATTCAAAGACATAAAAGAAAAATATTGTAGGCATGCAAAGGCGACCTTATTGCTGGAAGCAATATCTGACAGGCAACTTCAAAAAACGTGCTGCAAGAGATCGGTAAATAATATATAATACCATTAGTAATCAATAATAAAAGAAAACAATAACATACAATGATAAACTAAATTTGCTAAAATCCGAGATAACCAGGGAAATTGTGCGGTGTGATTGATAACTTTCTTATACTTTAAACAGTGTTGGTAACAAAGTAAAATCGACAAATTTACACGGTAAATATATAAATGCTTCAATCCTTATAAACCTCACCATGTAGATCTTTCCAAATACTCTTGAAGCACGTTTCGCTCCGACACCGCAGCATGAAGATGGTACGTGCAGATTTGCCTGTTTTGCGCGAATTATAACAAATTAAGCTTATTGTACATTGTATATCGTCTACTTCTGCAAACAAACGCCTACTTCCATTCAATAGCATTTATATATGCTAGGTCAACCGACGAAGTCAGGAACCTGCTAAAAGCAATTATTTTGGCATAAGATATATTTTAACCTAACATTGCTGCCAAAAAAATGTTTTTTGTTACTATAAAGTAAAATGTTTTGATAGGGGAACATAAAACACTTTGTTTTCAACAATATAATTAACATCAGAAGTAAAAATAATCTTGTGTTGCATACTACTAGACTACAATAGAACTAGACTACTAAAATAGAAGTTCATTTAAAGGTATACAATTTTATAACAAATTACCAAATGAAATTTCTGGGATGTCTCTCAATAAGTTCAAAGTTTACATAAAACGTAAGCTTGTAGAAAAGTCCTATTATAGGATAAAAGATTATGTAAATGATAAACAAGCATGGGTATTTTTTTTTTTCGGACTGTCTATTAGCTGTACAAACCCTATTGGTTGCCACAGCGTAACCGGGCTGTTTGGCGAGCTTTGGAAAGAAGCTCTGCCAGAAGAAATTTTGAGCCCTAGGGCTCGAAGAAACTAAAGGAACGTCTGGCTAAGGGCGCCTCCTCTGAGGCCGAACCACGGCTTAGGCTACGTTTGGGATAACGGGGGGGTCGGACGGTGAGTGGTCCGTACGTCTCCGAGGCCGTGGATGGAGCCCACGTCCGGATGACGTAAGATAGCGGGGACCTCGTCTTCGCCGGCGAAGACGGTGTGTAGCGTATGATTGTGTGGTAGATGGTACGAGTGTGTTGTCAGTCAGAAGCATGGGTATGAAATATTGCTCTAATAAGCTCTTAAAATAACTTTAAGTGGCATGTGAGATGGTGATAACAAAAAGAAAATTTACCTGGCTAAGTCTGTTGTGGGCTTCTTCTAAGACCAGGGCGCGTTTTGAGCCCTCATAGCTTTAGTTTTAAGTTTACGAATGTAGTTATCACCATCAAATCACTACTACGTAAGGTTAAAGAGAAAAACATAAAAACTACAAACGCTGAGTAAAATAGATACAGAATATACCCACACCGTAGCGTGTTTAGTAATACGAATCATGAAACAAAATAAGCTATATTAAACTAGTGTACTAATGGAGAGAAAACGTTATCTCTACGGTAATTTAGATACGCTTAATTGTATCTACTCAATTTATTAACTCCCATACGAATTGAAGGGGATAGCAGCGAGTAGCTATAAGCTTACGTGTACAGTTTAAATACCTACTCGAGAACGGTTAATAAAAAAGCTATTAATGTCATCATAAGGATCTAACAAACATACCTTCCTTTCTTCTTTAGAATACTATGATTGAGTACGCGGGTTAGCAACGTAGGTAGAAGACAGAACCAATTTTCGAAGTGATGTCTCACCCCTGCGAATAAAACCGAGTAGCTACTTAACTCTTCCTAAAAACTTCCAAGTGCTTTCCTATTCATAAGCTAAGAGTTTATTGTACAAAAGGGTCCCATAGCAAAATATGTAAAAGGATATATAGAGAACATCTGCTTACGATTTCCATGGAGTTTCGATATGATATTTAAAATCCCGGATAACCTATTTTATTTAATAGGAATCCAACGTTGTATACAATGTCTTTAAAATAATAACTTACTTAATAATATCATTATATACCCCACCTACAGGCTAACTCAGCATGTTTTACTAAATCAACATATTTAACGAAAATAAAGAAAAATAATCAAAACTTATTAAAAGTACAATAAAAGTGAGAGTGAAACATTATGTATTTTTGATATGGCGGGATTTTGAAAAATATGTATGATACAAGGTGGAAAAAAATAGTGGAGATAGCGGTAAGTCGAAATAAATAGATTTAAAAAATAAACATGTAAATAAAGTTGTTGGTATCAGTTCGTTTCTTGGTGGACCGGTAGTCAAACAAGAAAAATTAAACTCGATCATAAAGAGCGTAATCCGTCTACAAGCTTTAATAGGTGGACGGACAGTTACAGACGCGACACAGCAATCGTCGAATAGAAGTAATTTATTTCCATGCTTGATACTCGAGGTTTAATTCATCCTGATTTAAGTAAAGATCACCTAAAATTTATTTTGATGGCCACTTTTTTTTTACTCTGGGAAATGCGTATACGCATCCCCTCCGGAAGCGACGTAGGCAGCAACTTCACTGCTCCCGGTGGAGTATGTGGTACTCCCCGGCAGCGAGATTTGCGACCAGAATACCCATTAAAACCCAGCGATGCTCCGAGAAACGAGAATCGTCGCCTGGTGGCTGGGTCACGGGAACGCTCCCGCACTCGTCCGCAACCCAGACAACGGTGTTCGTCGAGGTGCGAAGCCTCCAGCGAAGGTATATCTAGGAGACCCCCCCAACTCCGTCCGAGGTGCGCCAGGAAGATACTCAAATCTCTCACCTACACGTTGAGACCATGCAAACTTGCTGAGAGGTAAGGTCCACAGTCATCAGGATCCATCAGACAATATTACAACTTGCTACACACTTGTATGTTGGAATTACCACGTAGATACAAGTACAGTACTTGTGGATCACAAACTGACCCAATTGTAAAGATGAAGAGGGCTGCATCTATCTGTCCTTAAATTGATTTTTGGCGACTTTCACCAACGTCTCAATTTACTCTCCAAGGCATGAAGCATTTTCCATCTCCAAGCTATCATCTTATATCTCCGAATGTCAAAAAATCTGATATCCAAAAATTTTCGCTCGGCATCGATTTCATGACCTCGCAATCCGAAATCATGTATGCTAACTTATAGACCATCGCGGCAGTTAGAAGTAAGAAGCGGCTAAAACATTTATATAGTCCGTTAAAGCTAAAGTCCTTTATCGAGCTAATAACTTAAAAGCTCGAGGCATTCTTAAATGCATTATCCAATCTTAATTCACAAAGGATCGATGCAGTAAGGATGGCTAATCGATTGTACTAATTGCGTATATTGGTAACACATTTAAAAGATTCTACAAATTATATAGATAAGCTGGTATCTACTTTAATATATTAAAGAGAAGAGACGGTTCTGCTCGTACAAGGTCGCAAGGATCATTTATAAGTCTGGATAACTTTAGAGCGTATAAACATTGATCTGAACAAGTTTCGAAGGCAAGGTGGCAATGGGTGGGCAAAAAAGAAAAAAAATCTACTCTCTCTTTCTCTCACTGGAAAGTTCTTCCAAATACCTCCAGCAGTTCTCTATTTAAAGTATTTTTGGTTGTTCGGTTTGGTTACAAAAACCTGACGAGCCGAAAAGCAGGAATCGAACCCAGGTCATGAGCTGAGCATGCTAACCATTAAACCAATAAGGCATTACCTATGTAAAATTACTCATTGATATCTTATGGCTGCATTGTATAGCTTAGGGTTTGATGCAATGAAAACGTCAAGAAAGAGAGAAAAAAAGAAGTCGTTGAAATCTATCTGAGATAGTGATAACAAAAAAACTCCGGCTCCAGCGTTTCTTTGTAGAGCTGGGCGTATTTAGAACCCTACTAGCTTTGGTTTTAAGTTCGCGGGTGTAGTTTTCACTATCACCTCTCGAATTAAAATGGTGAAAAATATATTTTATTGTATATCAACGCTTCATAGATGCCTATAATAGGTTAAAATGAATAAAGCTATTTTGATTTGATTTGATTGGATATTACCAATCCACCTATCATGAACTGACTTTAAAAATGTTCCTTTTAAAATTAATTAATAATAAATTAAAAATAATAAATTAATTAATTACTGTTTGCAACGCTTTTTGGCTGACAAGACACTCCTTAATTTGCTTTCAACCTTTCGTAAGATTTCTTATAATGCTGTGTAAAATAAATTTCTGTGATATATAAAAAAAAACACACGCGAATCCGGGTTGGACAGCTAGTACATTATAAACTAAGCAAATAGGTACTAAGCACGGGTACACATTGTTGAAACATGGAATTTCAATCAGACCGTGCAACTCGCATAGCAAAGACGTCGTATTTGCATACCAGTTCACGCGACTCAAGATTTAGATTAGAGGGGATAAAGTCGAAATTTGCACAGCAAGTTTTTGTTGGAGTCTTTATGCACGCGCGGGTTAGAGAAGAGAAAAGTATTTGCAGAATTGTCGGCATGCAGAGAGAAGCAACGCAAGTAGCTGTAATTTGTATTGAAATAACCTTTCTGAATGAGTATCGTCGCATTTCATCAGCCTTCTCGACATTGGATTTATTATTTTTTACTCGCTCGAGTCTTAAGGCCGGTATTCCATCAGTGCAGGGATGCAAAATACGTAGGAAACTGTGCAAGTTACCTTTTATACCAATGTGCAAATCTTAAAAGAATTCAGACAACACACGTCGTAGACGACGGCTGCAAGTGACCATCTTTTTCCAACAAAATTTGAAGATTCAGCAAAGGGATAGCTCCCTTAAGGCATTAATTTCATGGGTTTGGGACTAATAGACGATACATGAAACAATCTTGAAAGACATTCAAGAAGATAAGTGTCTAGTAAGTAGGAAAAAATCTAACATCTGCGTGATAATTTCAATGTCATAATGTTAGTTCTTTTATACGCCGCGCTAGTATAAGCTACTCGGAATACTAATCCTGCGCAGACTAAGTCGCGGGCACCAGCTAGTTTATTATAACGTATTATTTTAGTATACATATCTTTAGAACCAGCTACGTATCTAAATTGTGTTAAATTTAATTGCATGACACTATATTGACTCTTTGTAACTTTTCTGTTAAGAGACGGATCATTGGTGTGCCTGTTTATAATATTTTGATTTTTATATGAAACTCAACTGGGTATCTACATGTGATTAAAACTTTTATGCACTTGGAAAATAATGGGCTGAAATATTTCCTTCAGCAAGTATTGGCAAAGGGTGGCCATGTAGACCAATGATACAAGCCTAATGAAAACATTTTATTGTACACCTGGTACAATTCCTCACTTATAATTATTGCTTACGGGCAGTCTTAAAAAAACGTCCACTCTTTAATATTTCTTAAAGTTGTCTCTTTAGATAAAACTAAGGCCAAATATTTTAATTCTCATTCTTCATCTTTAATTTCTTTTCATGTCCCTCTTCTCTTACAACCTTTGTTTTGGAATTAATAGTTTACATAGGAAGCTGAGCTAATAAAAAAAATTAAAATATCACTTGCTTCAACGATGAAGGAAAACATCGTGACGAAACCTGCACGCCGGAGAGTTTTCCATAATGTTCTCAAAGGCGTGTGAAGTCTCCCAATCCGCACATGGCCAGCGTGGTGGACTATGGCCAAACCCTTCTCAAATTGAGAGGAGACCCGTGTTCTGTGCTAGCGAGCCGGTAATGGGTTGATCATGATGATGATGATGATAGGAAGCTGTATTCTATATAGTCTAATTCTTCTTATTGAAAGCCTACAGTTTGTTATTTTAAGATGTTAGCTTAGAAAACAATAACAACATATAAAATCGAATTCAATTATAAAATATATGATGAAACATACTTTACAATAAAAATGAATGAATATAGTATATTGTTTACATTCAAGTACCGCTTATAAAAAATGGAGTAGGTACATATACAACCCCAGCAACGCATTCCTGCACCGCACTTGTGGAGAGGCACCTTAAAGCACGAAATTATTGTTTTTATCTCGTCGGATGGAATTTTCGAAGCAATTATATTAAGCTCGGGCCGGAGTTTTAATTGGATCAGTGAGTTTAACGACTTGTTGGAAAAAGCTGTTAGCTGCTGGTTAATTCCCTCCGCGGGGCGATTTGTGCTGAAAAACTAATTTCACCTTACAACACGCACAAATCACTGTGGCGGAGAAAACTGCTTACTTTATTTTATTAGGTGTAATTCCACTTTAAACTGCCATCGTGATTTTCGTCTCGGTAGGAGATATACATTCGCAACGCGTTACAACCACTTCGCATGGCACAAAATTTGTCACGTCGCAACACCATGATGCAGTTATTTTACAATCCGACACCCCAACCCTCTGGTAGTTTAAGACGACAACCTAAGAGCTCCTCTCCGAAAGAGGAGACCTAAACATATCCTTTATGACCCTGACGATCAGATTACTACTGACAACATACTCGTACCACCTACAACACAATCATACGCTACACACCGTCATCGAAGACGAGGTCCCGCTATCATACGTCATCCGGACGTGGGCTCCATCCACGGCCTCGGAGACGTACGGACCACTTACCGTCCGACCCCCCCGTTATCCCAAACTTCACCTAAGCCGAGGTTCAGCCTCAAAGGAGGCGCCCATAGGCAGACGTTCCCTTAGTTTCTTCGAGCCCTAGGGCTCAAAATTTCTTCTGGCAGTGCTTCTTTCCGAAGCTCGCCAAACAGCCTGGCAGATATCGCTCTTAAGCGATTAGTAGCGATCTCTGCCAGGCAACCTTAGGACTAGGATAGGATATTAGGTTTAACATACTTATAAAAGGTTTTTTGTACCAGTTCATTATAGGCATCATTTTATAATTGCATTTAATCATAGTTATTCGAAGGTATGAATATAAGTCTGCGTAACGAAAGCTGTGGCTCTGTCGGTGACTGCGACTTTGTCTGTGACTACAGAAAAATTTGACGTGGTCAATAAAATAGTAAGTAATAAAAACTGCTTGTTGGCTTGATTATTGACCATGAAGGACCGAATGAAAACATATCAGCCAACTTAACACTGATATAGAAGAAAGGAATGTCAGTTTTCTAGCCCACACCTAGAGATGGCGCTAGCACAGTTCGTGTACGACTGGACAGAGATGGCGCTGTTCCATGATTTTCGTGCCGTATTTTTAAATAAATAATAAATTTTAATTATTTTTACTCAGTTTAGTAATTAGCGTTAAATAAACTGACAACCTGTGTCCAAAGACAGATACAATCGGAATCAAATGGAAAATTAATTGGTGTGTGTGTAGATGTCTGTGATTGAATGGGTGTCTGTGACTGTACCAGTGCATATACTTGTCACTTGGCTGTGACTTTAACTTTATCTGCCGCTAAGTCTGCATGCATCTGTGTGACAGTTTTGACGACCTCCGTGGAGCATTGCGCGCGCTGCCGCATTATAAAGTTGGAGGTCCTGGGTTCGATTCCCGGCTCGAGTCTGGTCTTACCATCAGGTGAGGTTGCCGTCAAGGGCTAACTTATGGTGGATAAAAAAAAGTATACATCTCTGCGTTTGTCTGTGTTACATATATAAATGTTCCATTCTACATACAACTGCCACCAAGATTTTCAACAACTTATCTAATCCAAAAAAATCAATTTACAAGACCGTTATGTACTTATTTTACCCCTGTATTTGTGGTTATTGTACTGTACACGTGGTTTTAGTGGCTGTAAGTATTGTTCTATCTGTGATAATATTAGAACTTGCAGTTATCTGAGTGTAGGTTGAATATAATTATACACCACCTACAGTCTTAGTAACTTACTCGTATTTTCCTTATTCTAATGTCACCAGGCAGTCATCGCTACGAAGCAATAGTATAGCCTTTTTGATTAAAACGCTAAGTTATCAATCTTCGTTAAACAAGAATCATGTTTTAGACAATTAAGTCATTTAAAACAGATAAAAAGCGGGTATTTCATGGACACATACGAAGCGCATTACCTAATCATTTCTAATAGGAACTATTAAACCTGGAATTCCATCCCAGCTTCCATTAACTCCACCATCTACCATGAGCACCTTAAAATCAATAGTCATCTTCTAGGCAAGCGCGCGCGGCCTTAGGTTGCATCATCACTTACCATCTGTTGTGATTGCAGTCAAGCGCTAGTCTAAACCACAAATCGATTTATGATCTTATGACTACCTTCCCTGCACAGTGGTAAGCACTATGGTCTTAAGAGTGGTCTCGGGTTCGATCCCTAGTGGGGGAAATAAGAGAATTCGTAATTTCTGAATTATCTATGACCTGATATTGTGGGAGGCCCCGGCTGTGGTCTAGCTAGCCTAGCGTTCCTGTTTAGCGTTCCGAAATAATACCGCGTATAGCCAATCAGGCTAGCCCGCTATGATCTTTAACTGCATCATTACTTATCCCCAGAAGAGATTGCAGTCCAGGGCTGTAACACGTTGATACATGTTCCGTTCGTTGGTTTTGCGTTACCGTTTTTAACAATGGCGTAGCTCGATTAAAATTAAACGCCGAGGTGTTGAATTTTAATCACTAACAACATCACAGTGCAAAAATGATACAATAATTGTAAAGGTGCGTATCATTAAGATCATTAAACTTGTTCGTCGCAACCCTTTAATGACAGCGGCGTTCCTGAGCGTGGGAAGGCAACGAGATAACTTACACAGTTATGTAAAGACGGAAAACGGTGTTTGTCTTTTATTATGAACGCGTTTAGTGATCCGCGAGCACGTGTGTCATCAACATATTTTTGTTTCATTGCAGAACAGTTTGCGCATCTGCTCCATTTTCCGACTTAACTACACTCGTTTTGCCGGCCGATACGGATGTTGCGATATTTTCGCATCAGCTAAATCAACTACTAGCGCCATCTAGTAGGAAACGCCGCAGTTTCAGTCAGATTTCGAAACAGGAGACACTTTGCTTATTTATTCATTCCTTTCAAGTTTGTTTTCGCATACTTTAAGCCTTGGACATATTAACATATTTATATTGTGATTTGTGCAATTAAAATAAGCTCCATTTGGTGAAGTCGTAGGTTACCTAAGAGCACTTAGCTCGCTCACTCAGTCGATTTGTTTCAATATTCCCCAATCAAATTATCCTGTGTGCTTAAAACACATAAGGTATATATAAAACACCTTTGAATTTAACTGCACCAAAACGCTTTGGAACAGTATCGAAGGTCTACTGTCAAAGGTCGAACTGTCATTTTAATCGTCTAAGGGAAATGATTAAATTGACAAGTTGCAGTAAATGTAATAAAATAAATAAATAAAAAGCCTTTTGTTTTTCCTTTACAGCATTAACTTAAAAGCTAATTAAAATTGTTAAATCTTAAAACCCTAACTTATTACTATAAACCCCTCGCGGGTCAAGGCCTCCCCCAGAAACACCCATCGCTGTCTGCCTATAGCCAGGCAGTAAGTATACCAACATTGAAAAGACTGGACTAAGTAAATAATACTAAGTATTATAGTAAGTATGAGAAGCGGTGATAGTGGTTAGGGCGTCAGCCTCCTAAACAGAGGTCGGCGGTTCGAATGGGCACGCACCTCTAACTTTTCGAGTTATATGCGTTTAAAAAAAAATATATCACTTGCTTCAACGGTGAAGGAAAACATCGTGAGGAAACCAGCACGTCTGAGAGTTCTCCATAATGTTCTCAAAGGCGTGTGAAGTCTGCCAATCCGCACATGCCAGCGTGGTGGACTATGGCCAAACCCTTCTCATATTGGGAGGAGACCCGTGCTCTGTAGTGAGCCGGTAATGAGTTGATCATGAAGTAAATACCGGTATCGGGCAGCAGCGATTATCAAATATATTACCTCAGCGATGACCAACACTGGTAAATCAAACGTTAATCAAACTTTACCTACAAGACCCCGATTTCAGCTACAAACGTCTATACGGTTACCGAACGTTAGAAAAACACGATACTTCCACGGAACCCAACCCCAATGTGTCATGTCACCTTCCGAAGCGCAATTAACTGATAACAGATGGAGCATGTTCCTGGAAGTTAAATAGATGTGTACACACCTTAAACTAAACTCATACAAACCTCGATACTCACTCGCATTAAGCCCTTTTTAGTGGAATCTGAAACGGACACAGACAAAATAAAACATTCTAAGTTAACAAGTGTTTCAAGGGAAAGAAATTGTGTTTAACTTTCCCTGAAAAGCGTTAACATGTATTTTTGAAGTGAAAACTTCAAAAGCGGCGTTGAGCACTTTTTCTGTAATGGGTATAAAATCTTAAACTCGCGTCAGGACACGTGACCTGATCGAAAAAGCGTAAGACGGATGGAGAGTAGACAGCTATCCCCTCTCTACGGCGCGGCGAAAATGTATGCCTGGGCCTACTGTTTCGTTTAGGCAGCGCAGGGCGCTTGCGCGAATGTTCGTGTATGTTACAGCGTGCCACGCGCATCCATGGATGGTGACAGCTGATGGCTCGACCGTCTGTGTAGTGATCACATTGTTGTGTATTCGTAAAATTCGTGAATGTAAAGTGCTTAAAATATGGAAATTGATATAGATAAACTTTTTAATGTAAAATAATTGTAATAGTTTTAAAGTGTTAAATTTTTAATGTAATATAAATTGTCATGTTTGTGTACGATAGCGCAATAAATGAATATTGTATTCTACCACATAAATGATAGTACTTTTATACTGATAAAGCAATTGGTGCAAAATTATTCCCTAACCATTCCAAAATATCAAACATGCTCAACGTTAATAATCAAGTTTTCACTTCTGCCGGCACTCCCGGAGTGCAACCCGTCTTTTTTTTTCCCCCGCTGGGAAATGCGTTTACGCATCCTCTCCGGAAGCGATGCAGGCAAGACTGCGCCGCTTACGACGGGGTATGTGGGACTCCCTGGCGGCCAGACTGGCGACCAGAATACCCACTAAAACCCAGCGATGTTCCTTCGCGTCGCCTGGTGGCTGGGTCACGGGAACACTTGTGCACTCGACCGCAGGAAGTTAACATGCCCTAGAGTAAAGATCAACGTAATTCGGTCCTGAGTAACATTTGAGCTGTTTACTTTAATTAATTCTATCTAACTTACTTCTATGTTTACTTTAATTAATTCTATCTATAACATTTGTCCTGAATATAGTTAGATAAAGACTCTAGATTATCTTTGGATTGCACTTATATAAGGCGCGACAAATATATTTTTTTACTCCCTAAATTTAAGCTAAGGGTTTTACTGATTGTAGATGAGCCCCCCATATTTTTTTTATTCCAGTACAAGTTAGGCCTTGACGGCAATCTTAACTAGTGGCAAGCGATGCTGTCATATAACTTTAAACTAAAGGGCTAATCTTTTAGAGATATGGTAAATCCACACTCCTAATTGATTTCTAAGCGACATTGTGCCGGAACGCTAAATCGCTTTCCTACACGTGTTTGTTAGCAGGATGGTACCTAAGCCACGTCTGAAGGCACCGTTAGACCAGACTCGAACCGGGAATCAAACCCAGGACTTTATAATGTGACAGCTTACGCACTGCGCCACGGAGGTGTTGTAAAGTTCTTAGTAGTTACTTGTCATTTAATTTTATAGGATAAGAAACCATAAGACTTTGTCGTTATTGGCATATATAAATAATGACTATGTGTTTTTAATCGCTAACATATTATTATTTAATATAAACTGAGGTACTGTGTTAAATCACGTACTGACCTGAACAGCGGCCTGGCCATCAGATCTACGACGGCTCGACGCCAAGACACCAAGTACGTGACGAAAACGCGACGCGATAAAAAACTATTATTAATACATACATATACAAAATGTCATCTAACAAACATATATATTAGATGATATGTTTTTTATCTTTTTAGGAAAATTTCTTTTTTAAAGTCATATTCATAAAACTTAAGCTTTAAGGTTGTTTTTGTTGTTCTTCTTCTTCGTCGTTACACTCTTTGCAGAGCGGTCGTGGTCATCACGAATCAATGTCTTTAAGGCCAGATGTTATGCGCCTCACAAGCATTCGCCACTTCCCTCTTCCGGCCGCAAGTCTGGTGCACTCATGCAAAGGACCACCCACAGCAAACTTTATCTGATCGGTCCATCGCATGGGTGACCTTCCTCGCCCTCTGGTGCCCTCCACCTTGCCCTGCACGACAAGACGCTCGATGGAGTCACTCTCACGCCGGGAGACGTGTCCAAAAAATTTTAAAATGCGACTCTGTACTAACGACGAGAGTCGTTGTTTAATGCCGAGTTCTTGGAGGATAGAGACGTTGGTGCGAAATTCGGTTCATGAGACGCCTAGCATTCGTCTCCAGCACCACATCTCCAGAGCATCAATCTTCTTCTTCTCGACTAGTCGCAAAGTCCACGTCTCCGCAGCGTATAAAAATATGGGAAAAACAAGTGTTTGAACTAGTCGGATCTTGGTAGTTTTTGTTATGTTCCTGTTCTTCCATATTTTCTTCATCTTGTCCATCGCAGTTCTTGCTATCGCCATACGTCGCTTAACTTCTTCTACGCAACCTCCATTGTTTGAAATTAAAGCACCAAGATATACGTATGATTGGACGACCTCGCAGTTCGCAATCTGGGTGACTTCTGGCGAGTTATTGTTGGTTCGGTCTACAATCATCATCTTAGTTTTACTGCGGTTAATCTTTAATCCGAACTCTAGGCTCACGCGCTCCATTTTGAGAAGTAGTTCCTCCATATGGCGAGCACTGGTCGCAAAAAGGGTGGTATCGTCGCCGTAGCGCAAATTGGATATTGGATATAGATATATAACAAATGTTCTTATAGAATATATATAATCTTTATATACAAGTATTACAACACAAACATATTGTACATAATGCGCAAAGGCGGTCTTATCGCTTAAAGCCATCCCAACCACAATCCTTTGTATAATTAATCCAGTTATAAGGAAAGCGGGATAATGCAACAAGTCGGGTGTAAATAAAAGGAAAATAAAGAAAACTACACATACTTTACATATTCTAAAATAAAAATAATCATCATGATCAACCCACTGCCGGCTCACTACAGGGTACTGGTCTCCATTCAGAATGAGAGGGTGCTCGCAGTCCTTCGCGTTAGCCAAGTGCGGTTTTGTAAACTTCACATACCTTTGAGAAAATTATAGTGACATTTTAGTCATGCAGGTTTCCTCAAAAAGTTTACCTTCAATCTTAAAGCATGTGGAATGTAGTTGCTCAAATTAAACCTTCTAATAGGTACTTATCAATAACCAAAGGAAAGAATCCAGAGAATATCCACAAAGAATTCCCCCTAAATAACAAGAGCAGAGCTGATACGAAATTATTAATTAAAATCCCCCAAATAATTCCAACATGAAATACTTCGGAATACTTTCAAAATATTTGTCCGAAATCGGGAGCGAATACAAATTGTTTCATTAATAAAATATCTTAGGCGCGTGCGATAGCATCTTTTTAAATAAATTAGAGTGCAAGAGATTGCCGTTCGAAACCATTGTTTAGTTACACATATAATTACTTACCAAGCTTTGATTGCCTAGTGGTTAGGGCGTCCGCTCTCTAATCAGAGGTCGGGGCTTCGATCCCGGGTTCCCGACTTCTATATAATTTTTGTATACCCTGCAAGTTAGCCCTTGACGGCAAAGTCACCTGATGGTATGTGCAGTCTCAAATTATAGCCGGCTAACCAGTTAGGAGTATGGAATGCTAGATCGCCTGGCGACACGTCTTTCTCGGTAGGGTGGTAACTAGCCACTGCCAAAGCCTCCCCGCCCCCCGCCTGACGAGACTCGAGCCGGGAATCGAACGCAGGACCTCAAACTTTATAATGCGACAGCGCACACGCAGCGCCACGGAGGTCGTTAAACTTTTCAGTTATATGCATTTTTAAGCAATTAAAACTTCTTTGTGCACGGAATATGGTAAAGTAAACATGGCACGTTTATCTCAACTTTCAATTAACATTTATATGATATTGTCAGAAAAGCGTCGGCTTCATATAATTCCTTAATATCAATATTGGTATATATATTTAGTTATTTTTCTAGTGCTGGCAGCACTGGCACATTGGTAACAACGGCGAAGTTTCATGTTAAGTTTTTAGATCTGTACCTGACCCCCTCCCCCCTCCCCCTGGTTATACCGTCCAACTCCCCCGTTATCCCAAACGTCGCCTAAGCCGAGGTTCGGCCTCACAGGAGGCGCCCTTAGGCAGACGTTCCCTTAGTTTCGTCGAACCCTAGGGCTCAAAAGTTCTTCTGGCAGAGCTTCTTTCCGAAGCTCGCCAAACAGCCCGGTTACGCTGTGGCGACCAATACGGTTAGCACAGCTAATAGAGTTCGAAAAAATATTCATTACACGTGAAAAGCTTGTTCGTTGTTATTGTAATATTATCTATTATTATTTTAACGATCCATCATATTATTTACTGATCATCGAAACATTAGTTTGTACTGGATCCACTTTGTATGTTATCTTTTTAGGTATTCGCCGTGAAAAGCCTATTAGAATGTTATATTCTGCAGCGTTATTAGTAACCGCCGTCTCTTCAGCTATTAATTATAACAAAATTTTATATGCTTCCAATTAACGGTCAATTTCGGTGGACACGAATCTAGTGACATAATGAATTATAATTGAATGCCGAATAATCTTATCAGCAGCGGTTATTTGTATATTGTTTTGTTACGCTAATTTTGTTCTGTTAACTAGCAGTTACTTAGTTCTCACAGATTATTTTTTGTGTATCTGGGTGATCTGTGCGAGATTAAGGTTTAAAGATAAATTATTGGGATAAGCTGCGTTGGCTCAAGTTAGAAAATGGATGGGTGACAAACTTTGGCAAGCATCTTGAAATGGTTTAGAATGGTTTTAAAGACTAAGTTTTTCACACCTTTAAACTATTATCTTGTTTGATATATATTGGTTATAAATGTTTTTTTTAACAGCTCAAGAGACAATATGCTTCCTCACCACCTGAAGCTCAGCTCGACCCTCACCTGCCGCCTTATCGGCGGCCTGACCAGAGAACAACGGTCCGTTTGCCACGACTCCGCGGATACAGCCGCAATCGCCTTCGAAGGTCTGCAGATGGCGGTCAAGGAGTGCCAGCATCAGTTCCGGTGGCACAGGTGGAACTGCTCTAGTCTTCTGTCGAAGAGCTCCAATCCACATTCCAGTGGTATCATGAAAAGAGGTCGGTCAAAAATATTATTTCTAAATAATGATATATTCAAAGCGTAAATTTTAAGGAAATAGATCTATCAACAATTGACGTAAGTATATTACTTTACCTAATTTAATGAAGATTTTAAAATGTAGCCCGAGATCAACAGATTATACATCAACACATGAAATCCTTACTACCGGGCCTGATTCAAAATGAAATATAATAACCGGATTGAAAGGAATAGTAGGTATTAAAGTTTTTGTTACACCCACTTTGACATGACCAACTTACTGGATTTCCGAAGCAACTATTGTATAAAGTGATTTTTTCATCATCATGATCAACCCATTACCGACTTACTGCATAGCACGGGTCATCTCAATTTGAGAAGGGTTTGGCCATAGTCCACCACGCTGGCCATGTGCGGATTGGGAGACTTCACACGTCTTTGAGAACATTATGGAGAACTCTCAGACGTGTCACGATGTTTTCCTTCACCGTTGAACCAAGTCATATTTTTTTTTTACGCACATAACTCCGAAAAGTTAGATGTGCGTGCCCGGATTCGAACCGCCGACCTCTGATTAGGAGGCTGACGCCCTAACCACTAGGCTATCACCACTTCTAGTGATTTTTAGTAGAACAAAAACAACGAAACGAAACCTACACACATTACATACACTACATACAATACATTTATCACAGACCAAGAAAACCGCAAAATAATTATCTGTAACATGTCATTCTAGTTAATCATTATAAACAAAAGATCGTTTACATTTTAACAAAATCAGTGAACATGTACCAAGCGCGACAAACTTTGTAAGTTAATTTTAAACAAATGTTATTGAAGTTCGGTGTAACTGCCACCAGAGCCGATTGTTTAATTATCCAGAGCAATAAAAGCTTCAAAACGACAATAAAAATACTTATTTATTTACGGAACCTTTGTCGCCAATCGGCCGCCAATGACTTTGTAGGCTTCATTGAGAACACGTAGGTGGCGGCGATTAACAGCGGACCGGTCCCGAGGCGTAATTTCATATGAAAATTTTTATTAAAATAAAAAGCAACTAAACTTTCAAACCAATCGCGATCGGCCATTACAATCCGAATTTATTACGACGAAAAATTATCCACGCATATTAACAGCCCACCGGAGGGATCGCATTATATCGAGGTATTTACCGATGCCCGTAAGTCTTTATGTCTATATCGCCGGGTGTGAAAAGGCTTTGTCGATCTCGTTTTTTCCACAATCATCGCACACGTTGACGTGGAAATTTACGAGCGTGGAAGATGGCAGACAACAAATAATAAGACAGTCCTTGGTGGCCAGGTGGGCCGCTCCCGTCTGCGATTTCACGCTACGTGTGGGTCCGGCGAGCTCCGGCCTCGTCCCGCGTCCCAGCACCAATTAATATTTTAACTGGAGTTATCTCAAACCATTCCTTCATCAATTTATTTGATACATTACTTTTATTTTGGCCCCGTTGGAAAAGTTTTATAACTGCTTCAGTCCATACTGAGGTTATATGAGACTCTCCCCCGTTGGTGAGTATACCCGAACAACAACGGCATGTCCCTCTCGCTGGATTTGCGGTACGTCCGAGGAACCCATTGTATACTTCCGGGATCTATTTAATACATACTGTGTGATATAATTTCATGCTAAAGTTTACAAAATTAAAATTAAAACACGTATTGAAACGTAGTTAACGTTTTAGTGTTTTTTTTCTTTTTAAATATAAAATGTATTTATCCAACGACAAGTTAGCCTTGACTTGAACCTCGTCTTGTAAGGTATTAAGAAATGATGCAGTCTAAGATTGTACCAGCCGGGTGTCATGATCGAGGGTTTCAACTAATAAGACCACAGCGCTCAATACTGGTCAGGGAGGTCGTCTAAAAGTGACCATGTTAAAGAGGGATGTATCAATAAACTAATGATTTTTGGAATAACAACTCCATTGTATACATTATAGTACAGATTTCATTAATGTCTCTTAATACATTTATCTAACCTATGTAAAAGTTAACAGAGGTGTTCTATAGATAAGCCTCCTGTTATATAAATAATCAATCTGATCAAATGGCAGATTTAATTTAGCAGTGCTATCCTTTCTACTCATCCTTGTATATAGATTCTATTATATAGATTCTATTATCCTCGGGCGATACTAAATTTTACAGTGCATTTTACTATAAGATGTGTTGATCACTAAGCCGTTCAACTATCGCTTAGCAAAAAATGACCTTAATAATTATTTCTATAGCTGTGTGAAGAAGATACAGTGCAACAAACCAATAAAAACAAATTTTTAATATTTATAAGTTGTCAAGGTTTGTTATGCATTTTATTAGATTCCTTTAAACTGAACCATACTTTATCCCAAGAGCATGCTGAAGTATCTAGAAGCACTTTTTAACACTTACAAGATTTCTTACGTCGTCTCAACCAAAGAAGCATAGGTACGTTTCCAAATCACAGTTGATGATTGATTTATTTCCATGTCCGTTCGTACACAGATATGTGTACGTAAGTTTGACAAGGATTATGCTAGCAGACCCTTTGTTCGCCAGACACTATTAGTATTGGTAACACTCCGTAACGACACCTTCCGGCCCTTCAAATACACGATTCCGTTTAAATTGAAAAATTGTGAAAAAATAGCGTAACTAAACGCTTAAACATCTTTCTTAACTCGCCCATTGTTAGGGTCCCGAATTGAAACGTCGGGTGAACGAAACAAAAAAAAATCTAAGAACAAATCAAGAGATGCTTTTAAATAGGATAATGGCGATCGATGATCGACGGAGAAAGATAATAATGAATCCGGACCGTTGGATTTTTTTGCCCGCTCGTGTAGGCACATTGATGAAAGAGAGCTGGAATGGGACGATGGCTTTTGGAATAGATCGCGGGATTTGTTCCGCTTCCCCGCGATCCTCCACACGTTGTTAGCGCTCGCTTCGTACGTGACGTTGGCACAATGCTGGGAGGACAATGTGGAGGATTTTACGAGCTCTGTGAGGCTAATGAGACGATTGTCGGAAAACGTATTCGCCTCGGGCGTTAATAGTCACTGATGGAAGGTGAGATTAGCGCAGATGTCATGACGCAGTCGAATGTCGGCATGAGCGGCAGGGGTGGCGAGAGCGCGAGCCTCGATACAAATCTGACGAGCGCACGTGACCCGACTACGCGCGGCGAATGTGTCATAAAAAGTGACATTTATTGGCATTTTATATCAACCACGTGTCCGCAGGTGACGAAGTACCGGCGACAAAGTATGATTATGAGGCTGCAAAAACGAGATGCGTCGTTACGAGACGTCTTATCTGTCCGCCCGTCGTGGGAACTCTGTCAGGAACTGTAGTGACAGCTTCATCATCGGAACAAGTTTTTTTTGTTCTAGTTAACCTCTTGATGGAACGAGAACTAATAACAAAACCATAAGGATTAAAGCTTAATGCTTTCGGCCTTGACTACGATCTGCTCGATAATAGCGACGTCCTAAAATAACAGTTTAAGGAGTTGAAATAAGGATGGGACGTGTCGAAATGTCTCAATGCCCAACCTTCTAATGGGCATGATAACATCTCTCTCACTACGTTACGGAATCGTGCTGCTTCAGATGCCTCTCAACTGTGAGAAAAAACACGAAAGGTCCATAAAAATATGAATTTGTCCAAAGTACTCCAATGTTCCCGGTTTCCGACGTGACATGAAGTGGTATTTTTTGTGATGCCTTTTGTTCACTGCAAGATTATGTACTCCGCTTTCAAGAACTAATTAAGTGAGCAGTAGTGAGCTTGCAGAATTAGTGAAGGGCTTTTAAAAGTTCGCACTGGATTTATGGAGCGGAATAATCCTTGGTTATTATTTATTATAATATGTTTAGCTAGAATAACCGTTTCAATAGAATATTTGCCACAAAATATCCAAAATAATATAACTCTTCGGAGTTATGTGCGTTTTAAAGCAATTAAAATATCACTTGCTTCAACGGTGAAGGAAAACATCGTGAGGAAACCTGCACGCCTCAGAGTTCTCCATAATGTTCTCAAAGGCGTGTGAAGCCTTTGAGAACATTATGAAGTGAATGGCCAGCGGGGTAGACTATGGCCAAACCCTCCTCATATTGAGAGGAGTCCCGTGCTCTGTAGTGAGCCGAGAATGGGTTAATAATGATGATACAAAATATACCTTATCAAGTTGGACGAGCAAGCTTTTAAAAGTAAACCTGGATAAGTATATGCAAGGATTGAGATTGCTTGCGTTTTAGTCTAGCCCATAAACCTGTTAAGAGATGAACGGGCTGAAATATTTTGCTTAGTTTGCCAATAATATCTACATGATCTCTATAGCTCTATACGGTGATCGCCGTAACCTCTAACCGTGGTATGCTAACGTTTCGGTGATTAACGATTCGATACAGAGTATAAGACCTAATTGGCTCAAAACCGCTCGCCACCAAATCCTTAATCATTTAGTTTTTGATTAGACTGTATGCACACGAGTAACTAATAACTCCCAAATCATTTTTATAATTTCTATGGAGATAAAATGTTCTTTCAAACATTTGGTTTCAACAAACAAAAGTTGTTTCATAATGAATAGAAGCAGGCGTTACTTTGCGGAAGTCCATGATAAACAATAAACAGCAAGTATAATTTGCTATATTCCGCCGACCACCACGACCACACAAAATCTTCCACTAGAACCTCTACCTTCCGTTTCGACCCGACACCGGATCATCCGTAGGAGATGTTGACTTCTTCACAAGTGAGAAAAGTAAAGTCAAAAAAGTTGTTACCATTGCATAATGGCATTATTGTTTCCATATATAAAGTATTTATTGATTTTGTCGAAATCATTGTTCCTTATTCCAAACCACTGGGGAGGTCTTAATAAAAGTTTACATGAATATTGTACCCAAATACAGAGAATATACTCGCCAGAATCAGAAAAATAAATGTGTGTTTATTCATTTTTGGCACCAGATTTATAGCCTATCGAGCTGGAAGCGAGAATCGCCACGAAAAACTATTTAAAATAACAAAGTACGGAATCGTAAATCGTACGTCGACGTGCGCCGGAGTGCACGCCTCAAAAACTTTGTTAAACATGACGGAAAAAGTCGACCACCACAAGGGATATCGGAAAAACTTATCAATATGCGCATCCTATTAAATAAATGTCCACGTTCGACCGTACATTTTTAAATAAAGAATCGACGATGAAAACAAAACGTTCAATATGATAATTAAAATTTGTATTTACTTAGGAGCGCTGTGAATTTTTTTGCCGTCCGGCGCCGAGTCCCCATACATGGTCTGAATGGTGATTTGCCAATTTAATCCGCGGTTCGAGGAATCGAGATGGCCCCGCCATCGCGCCTCTTCTCGCCAGTCACCTGTCCTAGTAATGGACAGGATCTGTTTTTATCCCAATCCCGCATCCTACCCGATACCTAATTACACCTAAAACCAGAAACACAGAACGAAACACAGCGTAACACCTAAACATTATGTTAATATTTTATTTATCAATTCGCTTCAAAATTATACGACCACCGAATTTCACTTGCAGAGGCCGTGTATCGTAAATCGGAATTGGTTTTTCGTTCACAACTTTTATCGAAAATAATTACATGTCATGAATTATTGATACAAACTCGTGCAAAAAGAGGAGATGTACAAGTGTAAGGGAAGAATTTAAAAATCTGTCACCCGTTCGAAATTCAGGGCATTCGCTTAAAAAAGTAACAAATGAACGAGCTGAATTCATTAAAGGAGATTTAAGTTCCGATCAAGGCAAAAGGAACCGTATTGATTGACAAAATGGTACCTAACTACATCAGCTCACACAAGCATTTCGATTATTCAATCTTGAATCTTTTCGCCACTAACTTAGTAGAAATTTTCATAAATCAGTTTCTTTGTAGTTTTATGTTTATCTACTGTTTGACTCTCATTTTGACTTATAATAAAATAGGATTTGGGTGATGAGGGGTCAGACAGTGATTATAAACTGAACGTTGGTCATACCAGACGTAGGAACATGTCTGGTGTGACCAACGTAGACGTTGACAGCTTTGATGTATTTGCCAGCAAAAGAACCGCGTCACTATTGGACCAGGATCCAAAGAATCATCAGCAGCATCTTGCGGTTTATAGAAGATAGGATTTCCAATTTCTTTAATTCTTAATTACTGTCATATGGATTATACTCATATATCAGCTGTCAGATAAACAAAAATATCGCAACTTTTCTTGTCTGGATTTATAAGCTTTTAATCAATTAACGCGAAAGTAATATTGTATTCGTTTAAATTAAAGTTATTATTGCTTTGATAGTGTTAATTTTAAAGTAGGTATAGCTTGCTGTCAACCCCCACGATAAGGGGGGGGGGGGGGGGAGTCCCACAAACTCCGTCCTCACTCAATGGACGGAGGTAGCTATAAAGCTTTTCCACTACAACAAAAAAAAAGGTATAGCTTGCTAAAAGAATTTTCTCGAAAGTAAAGCCGCACCTGAATTATTACACTAGAGGTGTATATCAATAAATATCTTTCAATTCACACTCCAATGCCTCAGATTCTAGTTACTGCTACGAGTGTGTTATCAAATACTTACAGCATCAACAGATGTGCCAACAAGTCGCCTAATACTCAGTTTGAGAGCTGAGGCAGGCCAACTCGCCGTTCAAAGAAAACACTCGAAAAGAATGCAAAACCGAGAGTTTATATCACATCAATAGTAAACCATTTAAATTAATCCGCGTAGCATAAGTAACTCTTGGTAGTTACACAGGATGTTGCTTGCCACCTCGTCCGCGTTTTCGTCAAAATTGGGATGCATTATTGTATGGTTATGCTTAATGTACAAACAAAACTAATAACCAAATAAACGAAAAAACACACACTTTCAAATTTATACTACTAGTGTCGCTTGGAGCACTACAATGTCTATTCCATGAACTATAAGTCATACCATTAATAAATCTTATAGCTTTTGTTTTATACATCACAAGTTAGCCCTTGACAGCATCATCACTTACGAGGAGATCCTCGTTAGTGATGATGCGGTAGCGGGCTAACCTGTTAGGGGTACGGTAAACCCATACTCCTAATTGGTTTCTATACGATATCGTGCCGAAACGCTACTTCACGCAACGACACGTCTTTGTCGGTAGGCTGGTAACTAGCCACGCCAAGCCAATGCCTTTCACCAGCCCAGACTTGAGCCGGGATTCGAACATTCAACTTTATAATGCCTAATTGGTTTCTACACGACATCCTGCCGAAATGCTACATCGCTTGGCGACACTTCTTTGTCGGTAGGGTGGTAGCCACGGCCGAAGACTCCCACCAGACCAGATTCGAGCTGGGAATCAAACCCAGGACCTCTAATTTTATAATGCGACAGCGCAAGCACTGCGCCACAGAGGTCGTCAAAGCGTTTAACTCAGTTTGTGTCAGTTGAGTAATGCTCTACTGTTGGACAAAGGACAGTGTGTTATCTAGTTTCTAAGGCTGCAAGATTCTAACCACTTTCAGTGTCTATTACCAGGGAGTAATAATAGATTGTAATAGTATTATGATTAGCGTTGACGACAACGTAGCTATCTAGATTCTAAAAACTGAGGTGCCAACGTAAGATTGAGATGGAAGTTGGCACGTCTGTAGAGGCTATTAGATATTACGTACTTACCCAATCGCATAAATAACCAATTCAATTATCACACAATAAAGAAACACCTATTAATAGTCACGGAGTTCAGCGATAAATATACCAGATTTATATGTCATTGCCTGAGCAAACATACATGCTGACACTTATAAATTCTTCAATAGCAGCAAACGGAAACTCCATAAATAGACTGAGAGCTGATACATTAGAAGATTTTCTATTGGTTGATATACTGTTATCATCGACCATCTTTTATCTCAAATCACAAAATCCTCTTTCTCACGCAATTATTTAGTCCCATGGAGTTACTTCAATGGCTTTCAACTTGAATGCAGTATTTCAAGAACTGTAAATGCAGTGAAATCGAGAAAGGTAACGTAATTTCTCATTTTGAGTCTTGATTAAGTAAGCGATTAATCTCTTGATCCAACTTTTTTTGTTTTGCTATTAAATTTGGTTTTTAGGATTTTTAATTAATTTTTATTGTGTTGAATTAATGCAACAACATTATGGATTTGTCAATTTCGTTACGACATGTTTGATTATTAGTGGCAAATGTGCATTTAGTAGAATTTACGAATTTACGTTTACTTTAACTTAATTTAGAATCCAAATTAAACAGTTTGGTAAAATGTCACCATTGAAATGAAATAGTCGTATAATGAAAATACACTTTATTGTGCACCGCAAAAGAAGAAATATAAGACAGTAAAGAAACAGAAAAGAAAACAAAAAACATTATGGCAATTTTAGATATTTTCAGGTTTTTTATGGTTGATTATGTTTCTATAACTATATAGGTTATCTCTTTGGACATAATCACTAGTTTTGAACCCTTTATCAGATACAGCTGCATTTAAAGCAGATTTATTCAATCTGTATTTGTCTCTCCTTTTTATGATTATTTTTATGATTACGTATAGGTAGGTATCCTTTAATTTATCTGGCTAGTTGTAAGCTAGAGAAAATCTTACAACCATCTCAAAGACTATAATAGGTATATCGAAATCATTGAAATCGATCAACGGAGCGTGCAATAAATCGCTTCGTATCCCTTCTATCGCGTCCCAGTCGATCGACAAGTATAAATTTGTCACTGGTCTTTCGGAAAAAGCTGGGCAAGTTTATAAATAAACAATAACATACCCCTACTTGGTCCGTACACCGTAACATTCGATGGTCCGTGGTCGATTTCGAACGATAGTGCAGAGGCCAGTTTATGTTATACGACTTTTAGATGGCGATTTCCTGATAACATTTTATTCTATGGTGACTTATGTACTTGTTTTAATTTACCGCCATTTTGCTTGTGCACTTGCTTAGGAGTCATTTATATACTCTAGTAATACTGAAGAACTTGTGTAATTCAATTCGGACGCAAGTTTTATATTGGGATCAGATGCGTATCTTAATAAAATTAATATAACACATTTTCTGCTAAACTTTTCGAGTGATGGTTTACCTATGTAATTAATATATTGAAAGCAATAGTCAAACTATAAAAATAGAACTTCTTTTAACTTTGAGCTTTAAATAAAGAACAGCGTTGCAAAATGAATGGTTGAAGTAATAAATAGTAAATCTATATTCCACAGTTTTATTGTGAGTTCTAAGGTCTAAAACTATTTTAATAATAACTATTTTAATTATAATTTTCTATAAAAAGATTTTTAAATTTTATGCACCTTTAGGAAAACACTTCAGGCATGTTTACATGCATTATTATACGACTATAATTAGCGGCGAAGGTATTATTATACGAGTATATTTTTTTTCTTCCTCATTACATGTTTTCTCGTTGAATGTAATTGATGAATACTAACTTTTCACGTACTTGCTAAATCGTAATCGTTAACATCGTCTAGTGTAAAAGCAGCAATCATCTTAAGGCTGTATTAATTCATCTGAGAAGCGATCAGCTCGACGAGATAATGGTTGATTTATAATGATTATCATATTATTATACGTGAACCATCCTAAATCATGTCGTGGATGCTTTTTGCGAGGTTTGATGACCTAGAACCGAGACGGATATATTTCGGCTTTTATAAATTTTCATGTTCCCGAACTGAGCTTCCAAGCTACTTGAAGAGAGCAAAATGCGTAAGGACATTTTTTTGTTGAGTCATTGCTCTTGGAAAGACTTTACTAATTAAAACGTTACAAAGTAAATGAAGCGGTGATAGCCTAGTGGTTAGGGTGTCAGCCTCCTAATCAAAGGTCGGCGGTTCGAATCCGGGCACGCACCTCTAACTTTGCGGAGTTATGTGCGTTTTTAACAATTAAAATCACTTGCTTCAACGGTGAAGGAAAACATCGCGAGGAAACCTGCACGCCTGAGAGTTCTCCATAGTGTTCTCAAAGGTGTGAAGTCTGCCAATCCGCACATGGCCAGCGTAGTGGACTATGGCCAAACCCTTCTCATATTGAGAGGAGACCCGTGCTCTGTAGTGAGCCGGTAATGGATAGATCATGATGAAAGTAAAACCAACCGTAAGTGAGATAGCCGTCAAGGGCTAACTTGTAGTGTGTAAAAAAAAAAGATTTTATTTGATTAATTTGCAGAGTGCTTTTGGTAAAAATAAAAAATAAACATAATGAGCCAAAACTGCAAAGCAGACATTTCAAATGCAATCCGTTTGTATAGACCTTAAAAATATTGTATCTTCTTCTTAATATTATGCCTACTTATTGAAAATTGCGGGATAATTAATACGTAAAAAAGTAGCTCTCCTACTTTGTATGTTTTTAAGTGTAGGTAGGTTACGGGTTCGATTCCCCATTCGGATTAAAGTGACCCCTCGAAAGAAGCTCAACTCCGAAGCTGAATACAATCCGATGGTGGATATGGGCTTAATGAACTTTTACTCCTTGATTATGTGCTAAAGAAGTTATCAGAGAACACTAATTGTAAATGTCTTTCGTCAGATGTTAACCATTATCATCATCATTAGGAACGCATTACCGGCCCACTATAGAGAAGCAAGTGTGAGATTTTCTACTTGTACGATCACGTGAAAGTTTACTTCATTGGTATAAAATCCAAAGAGCGCCGAGCGATCTTTAACATAACAGATGGCGCTGTTACGATTCTATATCTCCTCTCAGCATGATACGGGATTGGGCTGTAGAACTCTCAGGCGTGCAGGTTCTTTACCATGTTTTCCTTCAGCGTATCCACTTATTTGTATCTATTGTTGAAAAAGTTCAGCTGCATATTCTCAAATCGAGTAAATTGATCAAACACTAAAAAAGTAATTAATTAATTTACAGTTTACTATACTGTATGTACCTATTAAATTAACGGTGCAAATGAAAGGAACTAAAATCAAACTGTTTTTAGTTTTGTCTGCATTCAACTTTCAAAAATAGAGAATTATTAAAATTATTATTTATTTGCTAAAATTAAATTATTAAGATATTAACATTAGCTTTGTACTGGACAAGTAAACGTAAACTAAGCAAGGCAAACTCAATTTTCTCTCTTCACTCGCACTACATAAGCATCTAGTTAAAAGGCATTATATGTTCTATTTCAAACCAAGATTTATATAACTTTTATCCATCAAGATCAGTTAAGCCGTTTTAACCCCACGTGGTGTGGGGTTAAGGTCAGTTCAGTACTTACGGAAATAATTCCAACATACAACCTGACAAAAGTATATCTCTTTAAAACATAACCAAGAAAAAGAAAAAAAACTTTACCCTCGGTTCGGTAAGGAAAATTTTTTCCTTAAAGAACCTAGTGAGCACACAGAATAATTAACATGAAATAAGCTTCGTCACAGTAATTATCTGCCCATTAATAAAAGATAGCTTACAAGGCGCATTAGGTATTGCTTGCGAATGAGCGCAGTTATCCTATTGACAAGAGCACAATGAAATAGCAGGAATAGCACATAATTATCCTTGAAGACTTACAACCGAATACAATTAGCTAGGCACCGGTTAGATCTAACATAAGGCGCAAGACATGCGAGCGAGAAAAACGCAACGATAAAGTTAATTCACTAAAATGTTATCACAATTTAGCGAAGAAAAGGAAAAGAGAACTATTTTAATATTAGTGACGCTTTTAATTCAGAATTATATCGATAATTTCGGTACAAAAGCGATGGTAGTAGTAGTAAGGGTATGGTATTTTTAAATGGGTTCTCTTCTTGGGTTAGCTTCTTAATTTGTGACGAACATAAATATACTAAAAATCATCTATCCCCTGCAACAGAGTGCGCAATTAATTTATTACACGCTCACAATTTAGTGAAGAAAAGGAGGTGAGAACTATTTTAATATAAGTGACGCTTTTGATTCAGAATTATATCGATACTTTCGGTAGCGAAGCGATGGCAGAAACCTCACGGGTCCTTTTAAATGATCTCTCTGAAAGGCATAGTGGCGTCTTAATTTGGTGCGTAAATAAATATAACAAAAATAATTTATCCACTGCAACAGAGTGCGAAATTCAGTTATCACACACTGCCTAGGAAGTGTGACATATGTTTTTAAAATTGCAATCTGCTGACAGATAGATGGAGGGACTGGCAGCGGTGTCTTAGTAATTTGGTCGCATTGGCTACCTTCGGAAACCTTATATAACTACAGCAGTTTTATTTAAACGTACTTGAGGTAGCGACAAGCAGATAAATTTTGTATGTTGCGTCGCATGCGTAACGCGACGACATTTCCAGCTGTGTAGATGATGCCTTACTTAAATGCAAATCGCTATCTTTATGGTTAAAAGATTACATTGTTAGGGGCCAATAGCTTATCTTCCGATCTCGAATGGTTTGTATTTAATTTATTGCAATGAAATAGATAAATGGAGATCGAGACGTCCGCGTTCCGTAGACCGGCGCGGTGAACGCGAAAGCATAGTTAATATTATAACAGATGGATTGGGAAGATACGACGCTATTTCTCTGAGGAATTTATTTACACTTCAGCGTAAATAAAATTAACCTTTTAAAAAGGGAACTAGCACCTGCCGTGTCTGGCTAGATCGTCTGCGAAACTCGTGATTGTCATCCAACCTTAAAGCAAGGGTTCAAGTGGAGGTCTTCTTTATGAAAAAATAGCCTCATTATCAACATTTTTTTTATACATCACAAGTTAGGCCTGAGATGAGGTGAGATGCCTCACCTGATTGTAAGTGATAATGCGGTCTAAGATGATAGCGAGCTAACCTGTTAGGGGTACGGTAAACTCATACTCCTTAATAATTAGATTCTATACGACATCGTGCCGAACCCTAAATCGCTTGGCGACACGCCTTTGTCGGTAGGGTGGTAACTAGCCACAACCGAAGCCTCCGACCAGATCAGACTCGAGCCGGGAATCGAACCCGGGACCTCCAAATTTATAATGCGACAGTGCGCCCGCGCCACGGAGGTCGTCAAAACGTCGTCATGAAAGTTTAAAGAGATGCAACTGATAGATATATTTTTAATATTTCATTAGATTTTTTGTCTCCAGTTTATGTTTTGTTTAGATTCGCCCCTTTTTAGTCACGATTGCTTCATCGCTGATCATATAGATACAGTTCACCTCACCAAGTAACTTCCAGTTAACCTTTTAATGCAACTTGCGTTCTTATGGACTTTTAATCTTTAAACAGGTATCTGATTGAAGACTTGAGTTGATTTTTTAGGAAACTATCCGTAATTAGTAGTTATCTATGAGTATTTAGCACTTACCTAGTTGAAATTGCACTGTAACGGTTTTTAAGTGCAAGATCTGTAGAGCGCACTTCGCCTTACTAATACTTAAGATAGAAAAATATGTGTCCAACATAATTCTGTTTTGATTTAACAGCAACTTTGGCTGAGCCAAGTCAAAGTACGCTCTATATCTCAGCCTAAGATAATCAAATTACATGTACTTGTAAGTGTAACAGTACTACACTTAAGCACGAATATTAGAAATAGGTTTAATTAAAAAGGTCTATTAAACCATCGCCATTTTGTGATCATTTATCTCTCTAATAATAAGTTAAAAATATTGGGTGGAAGCGGTGATAGCCCAGTGGTCACGGCGTCAGCCTTTAATCGGAGGTCAGCGGTTCGAATCCGGGCACACACCTCTAACTTTTCGGAGTTACATGCGTTTTTAAACAATCAAAATATCACTTGCTTCAACGGTGAAGGAAAACATCGTGAGGAAACCTGCACGCCTGAGAGTTCCTCATAATATTCTCAAAGGCGTGTGAACTCTGCCAATCCACACATGGCTAGCGTGGTGGATTACGGCCAAACCCTTCTCATATTGAAAGCTCTGTAGTGAGCCGGTAATGGGTTGATCATGATGATGATGATGATGATTGGGTTCATACCTCATAAGTATTGATGCCAATTATGTCTAAGCTATTGACAACCTTGAGAATAGTCATCATCTCTTTCATTCATTAATACGTGGAAAACAATAGCTCTATTTTTGGACCTTTAAATTTTGTTAACTTATCCATTATCTATTGTTTATTTGTTTATGATAGTATTAAAATTTATTTTTGTTTATCGTGCAGGTTTTCGCGAGACCGCCTTTCTTTACGCCTTAACTTCGGCGGGCGTTGCCCACGCTGTGGCCCGAGCCTGTGCCCAAGGTCGCCTGATATCCTGCGGCTGCGACCCTCTGGGCTACCGCGCCGCCCACGAGAGGGGCCGAAAGAGGACGAACAAGTGGGAGTGGAGTGGCTGCTCCCACAACTTAGCGTATGGCATCGAGTTTTCCAAGAAGTTTCTCGATGTACGGGAGCAGGTGGACGACCTGCAGTCGAAAATCAACGTGCATAATAACAACGCTGGGAGATCGGTGAGTTACTTTGACTACTTACTTTTCGATAGCTCAACTAAACTATAATTATAATTAAAACATCATTAGAACTTCTGCAAATAATTGAAAAATATATATAACACACTATATCATAGCAAATACAAAATATGAACCAACTTACGTCATCGATAATGAAAACATTAAAAAATAAAATAAACTGTTTTTTTTTTCACGCTGGGAAATGCTTTTACGCATCCCCTCCGGAAGCGACGCAGGCAAGACTGCTCCGCTTCCGACGGGGTATGTGGGACTCCCCGTCGGCCAGACTGACAACCAGAATACCCACTAAAACCCAGCGATACTCCTTCGCGTCGCGTGGTGGCTGGGTCACGGGAACACTCGTGCACTTCGCGGCCTAGCTAAAATAAAATAAACTATATTTTGAAACAGACTAATTCTAACCATTTCCGCTGTCCTCCGCACTAGGTGACCTGTATCGTGGGGAACATACAATTTATAATTGAAAATAGAATATTTAGAATAGCTCATTGAATTATCATCATCATCATCATCATGATCAACCCATTACCGGCTTACTACAGAGCACGGGTCTCCTCTCAATATGAGAAGGGTTTGGCCATAGTTCACCACGCTGGCCATGTGCGGATTGGCAGACTTCACACGCCTTTGAGAACATTATGGGGAACTTTGAGGCGTGCAGGTTTCCTCACGATGTTTTCCTTCACCGTTGAAGCAAGTGATATTTTAATTTTTTTAAAACGCACATAACTCCGAAAAGTTAGAGGTGCGTGCCCGGATTCGAACCGCCGACCTCTGATTAGGAGGCTGACGCCCTAACCACTAGGCTATCACCGCTTCCAGAATAGCTCATTCAATTATAAATTCAATCTATTCTATATAAAATTATTAGAATCAGAATGGTGGATAAACAAATCCCTTAAAAGCCAGCTAAGTATTGGCAGTTCTACTAGCCCTGCAGATGATCATGCTTGCTGTTTAAAAAAAAACCTAGCACAATCACTAGTTACCGCCTACCGCAAGTTAATTTAAAAGCAGTCAGTGTTGTTTGATCTCGGCAGACTGAAGGGAGCGACAAAGGCGGCTATGACACTACAGAGGATGGCTCTTCAATTCCTCTATTAGATGCGTCATCGCATAGCCTCAGTTTGATCATCGAAGGGGTGAATAATGAATTCGGAATGCTTGATGTAGGTAGAAATTGCCTCAATTACTATCTAGTACAAGTACTCTAGCAATATAACAAACATTCTGGAAACATGCAGTTAAATAAATAAGAATTAAGATATTTTTTACACATAAGTGGTGCAACGTATACAGTGGTGATATTTCTGTGAATCCAAACTAAATTGATACGTCTAAAAGTAATACTATCCTTTTTGCAATCAGTCAAGTAATTTTTATTGCGAATATGGGTTATACAATAGGTAGGTCTTGTTTAATACAATTGCTTACTTTTATTTTGCAGCTTAATGGCATGAAATATTACAGTATTATTTTAAAGATAGTTCATAAATGAAAAAAAAAACAATAAATAAAAATGTCAATTAATCATATTTCTCAATTAACTGATAAATTTAAATAAACCAATATAATTGAATACAGAAATATTGGAAATGGGGAATTCAGCTATCATCTTTAAAGTAATATCTATGAGGAAGGATGTTTATTAGTTTCTAGATCATCATTCATGATGATTATTGCATGGTGATAATTTGTAAGACATGGCTATAAAATATACCTAACTATGCAACTTTTCAACCCGTGGGTACACACAGGTTTTCAGCACAGTTCTTATGGGACATATACAGTACAATTCCGTAATAACCTTTCGCTTTCTAATCATCATCGTTATCATTGACAACCCATTATGAACCCAGTACAGGGTTCGGGTCCCCTTTCAGTGAAACTTTCACCTTCAGATTGGTACAACATTATGAATAATTCCCAAAGTAAGGTTTCCTCGTGGTGTTTTCCACCAATGTCAAAGCAAGTGATATCTAATTTTGCTCATATAAAATGACATATAAGTGGGATATTATAAAGCATTTGCAATACTTATAAGAAGGTAAAACGATTTCGACAGAGTACAAATAAAACACTGGCGAATCACCTATTTTCTTTTCTATTATTTAATTCCACCAGTGTCATCACTGCTTCTATTAATTGACAATTAGGTATAAACTATTGGTGTGCCCATGTTTAGTAATACCCATACTCAATAACTGAGCACTCAGTCCTAGATTCACTTGCTAGGTCAAGTCTGGCAAAGAATTGCTCGCTATTGGGTTTATTTGACAAGAAATCTGAGTATCATTCCTATGACATTGATTTTATTTTATTTATTTGGCTTACTTACGGCTACACTTACATTATTACATTAAAGTATTATTTAATTCTAACATCTTACTAATTGTGCACATTTAAAAGAAATATAAAAAGACAAGTGAAGTGTATAGTAATATGATATATAAACTATGATTAAAAACGTAAACTGAGATAATATATTATAGTAAATGTAGAGTTTTATATCCCTAATTGTTTTGACTTTGATTTGAGATTTAGAAAATATTCGGAGAGTTTAATCTTTAAATCTCCCGAATGATAAAGAAGGCATGTGCCAATGGAGCATACAATGGAATATTAATAGGCCAAAGGTACCTATTTATGACTTGTATTGAATGAAAGCCTATTCCTTATGTTTCTCTAAAACATTCCAAGAACCGTTAAAATTTCTGTATGTAAGGAGATCCCATTTCTGTTAAACATACATCTGACAACCTATAAATTAAGCAAGAGGCAATATTTGAGATCAAAGAACCAGGGGGAGTATCTCAAAGGTGTTCAAAATGGCCGTAGAGACGTCGGGAATAAGTTATAACACATATTTAGTTTGAATTGAAAAGCGGTAAATGGGCGGGGCCCTTTACGGTCAGGTGGGTGGTCCATTGATGTTTCAATATGGTATTATCACATAAATATGGTATCATGTCCAAACTCCGAAATGTTATTACGCATTGGTCCGGTGTTTTTTTTGCAAACATTCTGCAGGCTTAAAGATTTATCCTAGTTCTTATAACTACTAGAACAAAAATGAAAACTTCTATCGATACAAATTAATTAAGTATACGTGATTTCGAAACCTCAGCCTCGATATTTAACTCATATGACATTAACGAAAAGCACATTGTTTTCAAATGTTTGTCTAGATTAATTTCCAAAACGGTTTCACGAATACTTCTTTTTTTTATCCATTACAAGTTAGCCCGTGACGGCAATCTCACCTGATGGTAAGTGATGATGCAGTCTAAGATGGTAGCGGGCTAACCTGTTAGAGGTATGATAAACCCAAACTACTATTTGGTTTCTACGCGACATCGTGCCGGAACGCTAAATCGCTTGGCGACACGTCTTTATCGTTAGGGTGGTAACTAGCCACGGCTGACGCCTCCCACCAGACAATCACTCAACGGATTATTAATTGCGCTCGTTACATAAAAAATACCAAATTATTGTAATCGAACTTTTTCAATTAGAAAGGAAGGAATTAGTTCCAGGCTACAATATATTTCGCGTCGAGAGAGAATTATATATCCCTTCAAATGTCTAGTTTTAGGCCATTTTGTTTCTATCAGCTCTATGCGCTCGTTAAATATTGCCTGTCCAATGTTGCGTTTACCTGTGTCGTAAGCTCTTGTGAGCTTCGCAACTCGGGAGCTATGTCGATGTTCTCATTTCTGATTTGACCACGATAAACCTCAATCTCATAAACAAGATTTGAACATCTAAAACAGATTAAGTTCTCAGTAAAAACAACCTAATGATTCCACCATAAATGTCACTAATCGGTCCAGCACCCCACAATATAAAACCACTGAACATATGATTAGGGACAATAAACGAATTAGAAATTGAACAATTTGTACTGCCACTATAAAAACTCAGCAAGTGCGAGTCAGAGTTGTGCCGGTGGTTCCGTGAATCATAAATAGTTATTACTTTAAATAAAAATTTCGTACTTCTGTAATCAAAAGTCTAAGCGAAAAGGATTATTGCTGATACTATTTTTGTATTTTCCCAATAATATTTGTCGAGCTGATGAAGCTGTGATACGGGTTACGTCAGCCTCCTAATCAGAGATCAAGGGTTCGAACCCGGGCACGCCCCTCTAACTTTTCGGAGTTATGTGCCTTTTTAAGCAATTAAAATATCACTTGGTTCAACGGTGAAGGAAAACATCTTGAGGATACCTGCATGCCTGAGAGTTCTCCATAACGGTCTTTAAGGCGTGTGAAGTCTGCCAATACGCATATTGCCAGCGTGGTGGCCAAACCCTTCTCATATTGAGGGGAAACCGGTGCTCTGTAGTGAGCCGAGAATGGGTTGATCATGATGATGATGATGATTTATCGATTTAGACTTACTTGCACGCTTGTGCAAAAGTTAATACTGATTGAAAAACCTATTTGAAACTAAAATTAACAAGGTACTTTCATAATACTAGCAATTAGTAGATATATTTTTAAATACAAAAGTTTTTTCCCCATTTCGGTCTCTTTAATAAAAAAGAAGTGAAAGTTATTTCTACGTAAAAGATACAGAAAGTCACTACTTTTTTTACTATTTTTAGCCGAAACCCTAAAAAACTAACAAATGAAATTATTTTAATAAATACTAATAAGTGAGCACGAGTGGTATGCGGTTTTAATAACAGATTTTGTTACGGGCAAGAATATAACACTATTCGCCAATACAATATTTCGTGTTATCAAACAATCTAGAAGCTCTCAGCATTGACACATAAAGGTGATAATTGAATGAAATTTAGATTAATCCCATGTGATTGTAAACTTGTACTGTCGTATTTAAAATAGCTTTGACATGTTTATTATTAGGCGGAAGGCCTATTAAATTATTAGTAGTAATCCAGTAGGGTTCGTCGAGTATTTTGGCTTAGCTGTCTACCGACGATCGCCGGTAGATTTGTAAGCTGACAATAACAAATCAGGATTTGACATGTTTATTCCTGACTTCCTAATGCCTTTATTTATTGTTGGTGATAATCGCCACGATCTGATTCGTATGTGCATGTTTATGATCTGATAAATAAATAAAGGCTTAATAGGTAAGATATACTTCGCTGAATAATTGTTGCTTGAAATCTCCAGATTTATTAAGTTGAGGAATGGTATTACTTGAATTTTCGTAGGAGTCGGCAAGCTCATGATTAAGAACCCCGAGCGGTTTCGAAACTATTCGGGCATACTCTGCAGTAATTCACGTTATTCACCCATACGCATACATAAACTTACATAGAGTTAAATAAATTTAACTCATGACCTCTTAAACTCCAAAATTACTTGCTGTAGTAGTTTCTCTTCAGACCTAAAACATGCTTCTTGTGTAGCAGAGAGGAGTTGTTCTAATGCGGGTTACATTATAAAGCTTAAAGTATAACTATCATATGGCAATGATACTCACGGGTTTAACGGCTTAGCGTGCTCCTCGAGACACGGGAGATAGAACTCCAATATACTAGTCAGTCCCTATCTAATTTCTAATTAAATAAACGAAACAGTTACTTCTCATATAAATACTAGGAGACTGCGTAAACAAATCAATGCTACAGGTTTTTTTATCTACTACAAGTAAGCCCTTGACGGCAATCTCACTTGGTGTAAGTGATGATGCAGTCCAAGATGGTAGCGGGCTAACCTGTTAAGGTTATGGTAGACCCATACTCCTAAATGGTTTCTACGCGATATCGACACGTCATTGTCGGTGGTCATGGTCATGTGAGCGACAATAATTTATTGGTATTTTATTCACTTGTCGCTATTATTTCTTAGCCTTTACACTATTATGTCTTGACACAGCCAACGTTAGAGACTCACTGAGACACTTGCAGTCCAGTTGACCACAAAGCGCAACTTGCTTTGAGACTTCATCTCAGTGTGCGAGTACATTATTGCTCAAAGACATGGGAGGTACAAATGGATATGAAGACTTAATGTATTACTGGCTCAAGTCTGGCTTGTTTAAGATAGATATCAATAGCTTTACGGTATGATGCCGCGTAAAAACCGTTTAGGAAGTGGGTTCAGCCGGAAAAGCATGGTGGTGGCTCTTATAGCACACCATAAGAGTCATCCATGCTAAACTTGCACATTTGGCCACGATATATATAAATTAACGAAGCGGTGATAGCCTAGTTAGGGCGTCAGCCTCCTAATCAGAGGACGGCGATTCGATTCCGGGCACGCACCTCTAACATTTCGGAGTAATGTGCGTTTAAAAAAAAAATCACTTGCTTCAACGGTGAAGGAAAACATCGCGCCGAAACCTGCACGCCTGAGAGTTCTCCATAATGTTCTCAAAGGCGTTTGAAGTCTGCCAATCCGCACATGGCTATAGCGTGGTGGACGATGGCCAAATCCTTCTCATATTGAGGGGAGACCCATGCTCTGTAGTGAGCCGGTAATGGGTTGATCATGATGATGATATATAAATTAAACGCAATAATATTAATGTTTCCTAACACAAATTTTTGGTGTAAAAACATCCATAAGCAAACATAATCAGACGCTTTCATTAGTCTTAATACCTATTAGGATATCGTGTATTTTAATTTGACGTTTTATGACCCACGCTTCGGTGGCCATAAAATCAAGTCAAAACTAATGATTAGTCTACAATGTTGCCTCTACGATATTTTATATAGGCTACTTACTGCCTAGGGACATTTATAAAATATAGCTGTAATAATTGAGATAAGATTCAATATCTGTTTCGTAAGTCATGGCCGAGTTTTACTTGGATAGGAGGGGGTCTCGTTTCTTCTAGTTCCTTCTAATTGTTATAATAACTCATGCTTAAGTAATGTGAAATACCCTTCCATACCTTTAAGATGCATCTTATACCAAACTAGCTGTTGCCCGAGGTTTTGCCCGCGTTAAGTTTTTCGTTTTCGTGTTCAATACTGCCAGACCTTCATGCTTATATGGGTAGAATTTTTAATTCCTCCCTTAGCGATCGTCTAAGTAAAACTGTGATATGATCATTCAGTTAGTTATTGAGTCAGTCTATCCGTCTGTTAGTAAGTCAGTTGTCAATCAATCAATAGTTAGTCAGTTTGTCAATCAATAGTTAGTCAGTTTGTCAATCAATCAATAATCCTTAATTTCGTAATATGATTTTTCTCACCAGACTAGCTCAAAAATAGAACGGCCATAGATCGAATCCTGAACCTTATAAATACGCTTATCATACCGCCAGGTTTATCTCCAACAACTACCATTTGCTCGTAGATAGGTACCACTTATTTGAAGTTTTCAAAATACTAGATGTAACTACATAACGTAATACCATCATCATTACTATCAATGATCTCAGCCGATAAAGGTGCAGTGGAATTGCTGAACGCCCCCGGTGGTCCGACCACACTTGACCATTGTTCCCTCCATTTTGTTTTGTAGCTACATAATTAACAGCCTCCAACCCAGTGGGATCTCTGTTAGACACGCTCGGTTATAATAACCCACGATGATATTTTTATTAATGTCAAAATAAAGTCGCCCGCTCTCACACCGCAATGTAACTTCGGAAAACTTTTCTTCTTCTTACACCGGGGTGCGTTTTGAACCCTCATAGCTTTAGTTTTAAGTTTACGAATGTAGTTATCACCATCAAATCACTACTATGTAAATTATTGACGCATCAGAAGTGCCCTTTAAAGGACTATTTGAATAAAGATTATTTGAATTTGAATTTGAAATATGGAATACAATCTAACCGATTCGCCGTAACAATTACACCTTACACGCAGCAGGGGTCAGTTTGACCAACTCAAGAATGGCTCTCTGCCTAAAACAGTATTTACAACAAAAAAATATTTTCTTCCCTTACGACACAAACAACCCCAACACACTAACACCAATAACATTTTTAAGTAGCTATTACAAGTAATCACGCACTAATTATCAAGCAGAAGTGTTTATTGTCTTGTTTATTTGATCGCACTTACTTCTGGAACTACCTAAGTGTTGGATTTGAAGTATTATAGTTTTGTTCTTGAGAAGGGCATTACATCGCTTTAATTGTCTTAGGAATCGAGCAAGCAATTTAAAAAATAAATGAAATAACACGAATCATTATTATATGTAGATTGTCAAGCAAGAAACAAATAAATAGATAATCTTCTGTGTTAAAAGTGCATACTTTATGGTCGTTGCTCTCAATAATTCCTATGATTCCATTTGTTTACAAAAATAAGATATACACTATGCAGTAACTTGTTTCAGCGTCTTACGGAGAGTTTTCTTAGAACCTTATAAATTAATTTAATAAATACCAATTAAATTCCTCGCTGGTGTTGTTTTTGGCATACGGATCACAGGTCCTGGGTTCGAACTCCATGCCTTATAATCTTAGAACGCCTTTTCTCAGTAGTAAGATTTTGAGTGAGCTATAATGCATTATATTACATTATATTTTGTCACATATATTATTACATTATATACAAAAATATTGGTTACCAATTCTCGTAAAACGGATAAATCGTGGAATAATTCATCAATGTAATATCTCCTAAAACAGTCTACGATAACAAGAATGTTACGGAAACTATCGCTATGATTTGAATTACGTTACGGTGCAACGGGCAGCCAACCGCTCCCTTTACCAGTACAATAAAAGATTTCAACCCACGCAAGAAATTAGGTTCTACATTAGAGAGCGAGGTGATAATTATGTTAGAAAAAAATCGATCCGATGAGTTAATATTTTGTTATTTTATGTAGACGCAGGCTATCGAACATTTATTGGGCTTTAACAGATTGAAACACCACTAAAGGTTTTAAAAAAATTAAAGGGAAAGGCAAAGCGTATTGCACCTAATGAACTAGAATAAATGACGATCCATAATTAAGACCACATCAAGCAGGATAAGCATAAAAATCGACGGAATTACCGATCGTTTGATGTAAAACCCTACCGACAAAGACGTGTCGCCAAACGATTTAGCGTTCCGGCACGATGTCGCGTAGAAACCAATTACCTACCATCCTAGACTGCATCAACACTTACCATCAGGTGAGATAGCCGTCAAGGGCTAACTTATAGTTTTAAAATACGTGTTAGAAACTTAATTTTTTACTTTGGAAGTGAGTTATTTTACGAGTATATTTGACGAGACTTGTGCGTTTTGCCAAAGAAAATGGAAGCATGTTTCATGATTATCGCCTCAAATATTTTAGTATCCATAGCAAGAGTATTTCCTCTTTGGTGAAAGATAAAATAGTTATAATAATAGAACCTTATACAAATGTTATATAAAGGCTTCATAGTTGCGTGGAGTTGACGCATACGTCTGAATAACTAAGTAAGCCTATCGCATTACTGAAGTCGTAGAAAACACGGCATAAAATAACAATTATATATTGATTATGGATAGGCTTTAAATTTTGTATTGGGGTAGCTTAACTATAGCTGCGGAGATAGCGGTAATTTTTTTAAATTCATTAGTTCGTGTGAAAAAACCTACTACTAAGTACTGAGTGTAAAATACGTTTCTAACTTATTGAAATTGCTAGAAACGAATTGAATTATTAATACGAGCTTTTATTAGATGAAGACAAAATGTCTGTTGTGATTTTGGAATGATTACTTTTTATTAGGCTATATGAGTCTATTTGGTTTGTTTAAGACGCTTATCTATTTGACTGGGTTGAATCAATTTTAATAAGACTTTCATAAACAAGTAGGGAATTATACTTTTTACCATTAAATATACTTACTTTATACCCAGTAAATTTACTTACAAGAAATCCTGAAGTTATCAAAGTTAAAAGAGACATTAATATGATAAAATTACTCTAATTAAATGATTTTAAGTTTATTATATGGAAGGAAAATTTTAGGTTTATAATGTATGTACCCTTACCCTTTGCAACTTATATTCTTAGTTCGATCAACTATGTAAATTTCTTGTTTCTTCTCCGGTTTTGCATATTTCAAATTTTCAAATTCAAATTCAAAATAATCTTTATTCAAATAGTCCTTTAAAAGGCACATTTGACGCGTCAATAATTTATATTGTAGTTATTTCATAGTACTAACTATATTTGTAAGCTTAAAACTAAAGCTATGAGGGTTCCAAACGCGCCCCGGTCTAAGAAGAAGCCCACAACAAACTTAGCCGGGTTTTTTTTTCGTTATCACCATCTCACATATTTATTATTTTATAGCCACACAAAACCATTCGGAAATGGATGTCACAAATAATATAATAATTAAACATAATACCTAAAAAATTAATATGGAAATTATGCCCAGTCTAACTACTGAATACAAATTAGGTTCCCTGAAATTTCCACTAGCTCTCTAACTATAAATGATTAATAGCTGCTTACGTGTATTAACAGTATCATATTAATTGTATTATGCATATGAAGACAGTAATGATTTATCTATGTACCTTCAAGTGATATGCCTAAAGATATAATGTTTAATGTTTAATTAACATAAAAACAAAACATTTCACCAAAAAAAAATTAAATCGACGCCACAGATTCAGTATTTCATAAAACTAATATAAAATCTTTTTAACACGCTTTTATAAGCTTTTTTTTTCAATTTAATACCACCGAAATAAAACTATGTTCGTTTTAAAACAAACAAAAAGCCTTCCTGAACAAAAAAAACAGACTCAAGTCGGGAATCAAACCCAGGTTCTCCACTTAAAATTACGATAGCGAACGCGCTCCGCTTCAGAGTGACCCTAAATGTATATTATTGACTGAATTTTAGATATTATTCAACCTTTAAGAGTTTATGAGATACAGTCCGCTGACCTACCGAAGGGATGGAAAGATGGGGAAGTCAGTTATGGAGTCCCGGTAGCACACTTCAAACACGGCACCCTAAAGATAGAAACAAGCGTATGCTTACACAATTTTTAACAATTTTTTTATACACTACAAGTTACGGCTACACGGCTATCTCACCTAGGGGTAAGTGATGATGATAGCGCGCTAACCCTCTCAACCTTTTTTTTGTTGCGGCACATATTTAACGATTTCAAAATTTGGCGGCACACAAAGAAAAAGATAAAAATTATTTACTTACTACAACACACTGCAAAAATAGTTTATGACAAAAATTTTAAATATACGAAATAAACTAATATAAACTACAATAATAACTAAACGATTACTAAGGGATTAATTATTAATCATTATATATTTGCAAAATTTGGCGGCACACTTTTGAAATTAGGCGGCACACAAAAGTGCCGCGGCACAGTGGTTGAGAATCACTGCGCTAACCTGTTAGGAGTATGGTAAGCCCACGCTCTTATTGGTTTCTACGCGACATCTTGCCGGAACGCTAAATCGCTTGACACGTCTTTGCCGGTAGGCTGGTAGTTACGGTACGGCTTCGGCCTCCCACCAGACCAGACTCGAGCCGGGAATCGAACCCAGGACCTCCAAGTTTATAATGCGACAGCGCACGCACTGCGCCACGGAGGTCGTCAAATTATTTGACCTTGGTACTTATATAACGGATATACCCAGAGAGACCGAGGCAAACGCTGTAGGTACCTGTTTAATCACCTGCAGGCCTCGTGTGGGGTTTTAGCTGCGGCTAATTCGTCCGCCGGATTAGTTGCGGCCATGTTAAACCGATTAACTTAGTCACTGCTAAACCTAATCGTCGTGAAGATTAACCTGTGAATCACGGACTATTTTAAATGTAATATTTAATTTAAAATATTTGATGATACGCGAGTTCTCCTGAAGTTCTTAAGTTTTTTTTCAATCAATTAAAATATCACTTGCTTCAACGGTGAAGGAAGAGATCGTGGGGAAACCTGCGGGCCTGAGAGTTCTCCATAATGTTCTCAAAGGCGTCTGAAGTCTGCCAATCCGCACATAGTGGTGGCATAGTCCACAACCAAACCAAGTCAAACCCGTCTCATATCGAGAGGAGACCCGTAGTGAGCCGGCTATGGGTTGATCATGATGTTTTTATTTGTATGACCACAATAAACCCAATAATAATCCAAATGGAATCCAATGGAAAGCACATACATTTATCACTTATTAATAAGCCACAATACCGCATTTTTAGTCAACATGAATCAAGACAATCTTATTAATTCTTATTAAACTTTGTCCTTCAGCATGTTATTTAATTCATTTGAATTCCATTTATTTATTTGCTGACAGGTAAATCAATACAACAATAAATGCAAATCTTAAACCAAGCTGCAAAATTAAAATAAAACGCGTGCGACGCCCAGCTCAGGTTAGCGTTTAGGTTACCAAGCACCGCACGGCGTTGTTATGATATAACATTACGTTTCGACTAGAATGCGCAGAATTTTTAGAACCTACTTATGTAGCCACCGAATCAATAAGTCGCAAATAACTGGATTCAACGAGTACAACACAACAGTGGTTGAAATCCACACAAAGACCTATGTCAACCAGTATACTCGTATGTCGCCCGGATAGAGTCGCATATGACATAAATAGTGACAGGACAATGCCTAAACTCTGGATAGTACATTGTTACTAATAAAAAGCCGTCCTGAATATTTTAGGGAATCTCAAGAGGGATCTGCAAACTGCGTAAACATTTGATATGAACTGTCCAGACTTATAATATAAATTCTTAAGTAACTATATCGTGTTTGTTATACTTTTATAAGTTGTTATATTTAGAAGTTGTGATAGCCTAGTGGTAAAGACGTCCGCCTCCTAATCAGAGGTCGGGGGTTCGATCCTGGGCACGCACCAGTATCTTTTCGGAGTTATGTGCGTTTTTAAACAATTAAAATATCACTTGCTTCAACGGAGAAGGAAAACTGCGTGCCTTAAAGTTCTCCATAATGTTCTCAAAGGCGTGTGAAGTCTGCCAATCCGCATATGGCCAGCGTGGTGGCCTATGGCCAAAACCTTCTCATATTGAGAGGAGACCCGTGCTCTGTAGTGAGCCGGAAATGGGTTGATTGTGATGATGATGATGATACTTTATGCCTGAATCACTGAGCGCAACTCCTTTAATCTATCTCCATTCTTTTGAGATACTTTTAACCTGGAAAAGAAACGGTTCTTGTAGTTTAAAAAAACCTTAACAAACCACTTGATATAATGACAGCATCGGTCTATATGTACGACTGGTGGAAAGGGCTCTCGTAGGAGAAAGGGATTCAAACATTAACTCACTACGCTGTTCTTAAGGGTGGTGGGCGGACTTTAGCGTCTATGGTCGCCTGTCTGTGATCCTAAATGTACACTAAAATACTGTAAATTGGACCACTCCGCGATTCAAACCTAGGACCTGACCAACCTAGTTACCACCCTACCGACAAAGACGTGTCGCCAAGCTTGCCATACTCCCTAACAGGTTAGCCATCCTAGACAGCATCATCACTTACCACCAGGTGAGATAGCCATCAAGGGCTAACTTGTAGTGTATAAAAAACCTCATAAATACCTGTAGACCAAAGAGGTAGTTCGACCGTAACAATAAATGTTAATTAGGTACTTAATACGTTAACTGCTTTGCTATCGTGAACTATTTATTATATACGGAACTATATACTATAGATAAGTATACTAATCTCTTAAGAACAAACTTTCTCGTATCCTTCGACAAAAATGAGGATATATTTGTTTTTCAACAGTCGATACATAACTTTTGTAAATGCTTATTATATGATAGGTATAATCTTGATATATTATCAATATAACCCCACAAATATACAATAAGATATTTGACAAAACATATTTTCAATACAGCACATAAAAACCTATAACCCAGATACTGGCCCGTAAAGAGGCTTAAGGATATAAATTATGATTAATTTATTATAATATCAACCTCTAGACAAAGTCACCTCTAATCTGTTATTTTTAAACACACATCACGCAAAATTACATACTAGTGAACATTTTTAATTGGAGCTATTGTATGTAATGATACGTTAGTGTTAGGCTGTCATTATTTGTCTAGTTTTTGCTACCGCGGCCGTGCTCACTCGAATATTATGCCCTCAACACACATAGACGTGTGCGCTCAAACTCGCAAAGGCGTCTTGAATATCGATACACTTTTAAAATTTAGTTAAAATTAAAACGTATCTAACATGCTAGTTATAAATTTCAAAAAAAATTAGTAGTTTGGAAGTTGCAATTCTAAATTGAACTGCATTTGGTCCATTTTACTTTGACATGTAATTGATTCGATACTTGAAAGTGACTTCACGATTGTAAGCGTGCAAACCTTAAACTAATATCTAATCTAAGGTACTTTTTTTTATCCACTACTAGTTAACCCTGACGGCAATCTACCTGTTGGTAAGTGATTATGAAGTCTAAGATGGTAGCGGGCTAACCTGTTAGGGGTAAACCCATACTCCTAATTGGTTTCTACACGACATCGTGCCGGAACGCTAAATCAAGTTGAAGCAAGTAATATTTTAATGTTTTTATTTCTATAACTTTTCGGAGTTATGTGCGTTTTTAAGCGATTAAAATATCACTTACTTCAACGGTGAAGGTCAAGGAAAACATCGTGAGAAAACCTGCACACCTGAGTTCTTCCTAATGTTCTCAAAGGCGTGTGAAGTCTGCCAATCCACACATGGCCAGCGTGGCGGATTGTGGCCAAACCCTTCTTATATTGAGAGGAGACCCATGCTTGTAGTGAGCCAAGAATGGGTTGATAATGATGACGTACCGCAGTCAGTGAGATCGTTAAAATTATCAAGGACCTATACAAATCACCAACTTGTAACCGTTCGTCAAGTGTTACTTGCGCCATTTTGTTTACAAAATCCTGTCAGTGTATCGCTCCCGATCAGGCACTCTGGGCTGAAAGATTTGTTTATTCAACATAACGATACGTTATGACGACGTTTGAACACTCACATTTAAATACCAAACAAAAAAAAATGGTGAGAAAGGGTAAGGGTAACTGACTGACTTACTCTTATTGGAAATATAAAATACTTGAACGGGTGAAATTCTCACTTGTTAGACAAATTTTTTACATAAATTTCCAATCTCTGATTATCTATTGCTTAACCTTTCTGCAGTTGACGTCATTGCCACATATTGTGAAATATCAAATAATATAATATTAACGTTCAAAGTTTTTATAAAACGAAAGCTTATAGAAAAATCATATTACGATATTAAGGATTATGTAAACGATAAAAAAGCTTGGGTGTGAATTGTTCTATATCCATAGTTTGTTGTGGACTTCTTCTTAGACCAGGGCGCGTTTGGAATCCTCATAGCTTTAGTTTTAAGTTTAAGAATGTAGTTATCGCCATCAAATCACTACTATGTAAATTATTGACGCGTCATAATTGCCTTTTAAAGGACTATTTCAATAAAGATTATTTGAATTTGAATTTGAAATATGGAATACAATCTAACCGATTCGCCGTGACAATTACACCTTACACGCAGCAGGGGTCAGTTTGAGCAACTCAAGAATGCCTTTCTGGCTAGTTACTTACAGTCTAAATTTTGTTGGAACCGAATATAAAATAGTAGAACAGATGAAATTCTCACTTGTTAGATAGAGACAGTTATTTTTCCAAAATTTTCCAATCTCTGAACTGGTTGTTAAGGACGCTCAGGGTTAAAAGTTACTAGTTATTTATCTTTAGCTTCACCTTTCTGCAGTTGACATAATGGCCCCATGCTGTTGATATATGGAATACAATCTAGCGAATACGCCGTGACAATTACACCTTACACACAGCAGGGGTCAATCTACACGAAATAGCTTAAAGTGTTACAGATAGCGCCACTATTATGACCTTATGCGGCGGCGGCGTGGCCGGCTCTGGCCCCAGGGCCCATATTAGCCCGCCGTATTTTACGAAACGCCCGCTGAGGTGAGAACATAATAAGCGGTCCGAGGCCATTTTTAATATTCCGGCTTCATTACGACGTATTACAAACGTCTTGGGTGGCGAATTCTATCGCGGGCGCTCTTAATACCGGGTTATTAAGGGCCCGCAGGATCGAGAGGCGGGCCGGGACACCGATTTATTTGAATTTTTGCCCCGACTCAATTTGGGAAATTATTCCGCCGGCGGCTTTGGCGAAATTAAGACGTCAGCGTGATTGCAGTGAGGCGTTTAATTATGTAAATGTTATGAACTAGTGGGTGGCTCGATCGCGTAATTGTGAGAGATGCGGTCACGTATCGGGATGCGGCGAAATAATGATTTCGTGTGCCGCCTTTTGAACGGATGACTTGGCAATGTATTCCCGGTTAACATGAGAACATTGGCGTTGGGAAATCGCTGACGCCGCACATAGGTGTGATTCAAAATTCGTACCAATATGAGGTCTGTTACCTAGATAGAAATCGTCATGTAACAGAAACTCGTTATGTCAGATATCGTCGTCAAACGTGCTTCGTGTGTTGGTTTGATGAGACTTTTTAAAAATTACATTTTGTTAGGCGTTATTTGGATAAGGTACGTAAAACTCATTATCAATCTATTAAAATATGTAAATGGTTCGGGATATGCATAAAAACAGCCTATGTCTTTTCCTAAGATACAATATATGGCTACGCATGGTCTAGATGTATCTAATACAGTAATGGGCGAAATACCTTCATTAGAAACGAATTTACAATAAGAATATGAAAACAAAAAATCATTCTTTAAAGTTATAAAATAATGATTTATACTTGTTTGGATTAGGCCTTAAGCGACCAGTGGCTTTGTTGCAAACGAGTAAGCGAGCGCTCCCTTAACCCAGCAACCAGGCGATGCGAAGGAGCATCGCTGGCTTTTAATGGGTATTCTGGTCGCCACTCTGGTCGCCGGGGAGTCCCACATACCCCGCCGGAAGCGGTGCAATTCTGCCTGCATCGCTTCCGGAGGAGATGCGTAAACGCATTTCCCAGCGTTAAAAATAAAAGTGGTTTCAGATTGAGGAACCTTCTCACTCTGTTCAGCCTTCTGCACCTGCCCCTTAATCCAACAGCCGAGTGAAAGCTTCTATAGAGGTTCTTCGAAGCTTCTCTTTTGTACTAATTTAATTTTAATTATCATTATTATTTAATTTTAATTATTATTCTGTCTAGTGTGAGGCTTCGGCCGTGGCTAGTTACCACCCTACCGAGAAAGACATGTCGCAAAGCGATTTAGCGTTCCGGCACGATGTCGCGTAGAAACCAATTAGGAGTATAGGTTTACCATACCCCTAAAAGGTTAGCCCGCTACCATCTTAGACTGCATCATCACTTACCATCAGGTGACACAGCCGTCAAGGGCTAACTTGTAGTGGATAAAAAAAAAGAAACAATTGTCAGTCAATCAACATTCCACATGACAGTAATCTTTCTCATAATATTATTAGTATTGGTGGGTTCAAAATCACCTAAATTCGGTTCTCCCCAGATCCTGTCGTCGCACATGGAAGTTCGTTGCAAGTGCCACGGTCTGTCAGGCAGCTGTCAGTTGCGGACCTGCTGGCGTGCCACGCCCGACTTCAGGGCTGTGGCGTCCACTATCAAAAGACAATATCGCAAAGTAAGTTATTGCATCTTAATTAACATAAACTGAAGCGGTGATAGCCTTGTGGTTAGGGCGTCAGCCTCCTAATCAGAGGTCGGCGGTTCGAATCCGGGCACGCACCTCTAACTTTTCGGAGTTATGTGCGTTTTGAAAAAATTAAAATATCACTTGCTTCAACGGTGAAGAAAAACATCGTGAGGAAACCTGCACGCCTGAGAGTTCTCCGTAATGTTCTCAAAGGCGTGTGACTCATGGCCAGCGTGGTGGACTATGGCCAAACTCTTCTCATATTGAGAGGAGACCCGCGCTCTGTAGTGAGCCGGTAATGGGTTGTTCACGATAACATAAACTAGAGTAAGATTAATTTTAATCTGAGTTACAAGTCGGTGGTAACAAAATTTTTTTTTTAATATTGAGCCATGAAGTTTTTACTGACACGTTCGACGCAGTAGAAATAACTAGCAACATATGTTTCAATGGTCCCAAGTTCTATGCTTACAAAATCGTCGTGCATTTCAACCTTACCCTTACACATTTCCAATTGCATTCACTAACGCTTATGTAATAAAAATTGTTACCAAAGAAGCCCGATTTAGCCCGAAGAAAGCGTAAATCCGTGCCCAGTAATAAATAATGCTGATGTTGATCATAATATACCCTTCTTCTCTTTTTATTCAGGCTCTAGTAGTAGCCCAAGAGGAGTTGAATAACGGCCTATCAGTGTTACGAGGGCGGCCGCGAGGAAGAAGGAGGAGTCGTGCCAGACCGGCACCAAAGTCCAGCTTGCTGTTTTTTGAAAAGTACGTATAAAGATAAATCATGACTTCTGACAACAGATCAAAGGTCATTTACTAACCTACTGAATTTTAATTTTATATGTTCCCAGGAAGGTTTTGACACCTCCGTACCGCAGTGCGTGCGCTGTCGCATTATAAAGTTGGAGGTCCTGGGTTCGATTCCCTGCTCGAGTCTGGTCTGGTGGGAGGTTTCGGCCGTGGTTAGTTACCATCCTACCGACAAAGACGTGTCGCCAAGCGATTTAGCGTTCCAGCACCATGTCGCTAAGAAACCAATTAGGAGTGTAGGTTTACCATACTCCTAACAGGTTAACCTGTTACCATCCTAGACAGCATCATCACTTACCAACATATGAGATAGCAGTCAAGGGCTAATTTATAGTATTTATAAAAAAAAAAACTACCGAAACATGATCGGTAACCGTCACCAAGTATAACAACCTAATATCTCCTTCCTTCTTTTTGGTAAAGACTGAAATGTTTGCCCACAGATCGCCAAGCTTTTGCGAAGCCGACCCGAAGATGGATTCGGCGGGTACATCGGGCAGGGTCTGCCGCATCGGAAGGACGACGCGGACGGGCTCCTGTGATCTACTTTGCTGTGGGCGTGGACATGCACTAATCAGGAAGTCAAGCATGAAGGCATGCAACTGCACCTTCCACTGGTGCTGCAGGGTCGACTGTCAGCGGTGTCAGGATGATAAATGGATTTCTATTTGCAAGTAGCATTCCTTCTGTTCAGCAGACTTTATCTTTTGATGTCAAAATATCTCTATCACGGTCCCAGAAATACGGTCATCTGAAAATTGAGTATCGAAGCATGTAACTGCACGATCTACTGGTGGTATCTGGTCCATGATAAGAAGCAGATTTATAATTGCAAGTAGCGTTCCTTGCATTCAGCATACATTATATTTAAATGCCAAGATTTTTTTTCTACTATGGTCATAGAGACATGGTCATGAGACATGGTCATGGTCTGAAAGTCAAGTATCGAAGCAGGTAACTGAACTATCTTTCCATGCAAGTGTCGAGGTCTGCAGTCTGTGTTATGGTGTAGGTAAAACGTTTACTAGAAAGTCAAGTAGCAAAATAACAGTAACATTCCCTGGTACAGCCTGAAGAAGCGCGGTAAAGTAGAATACCCGGGATACCAGGATGATAAGCAGATTGTGATTGCAAGTATCATTCCTTCTTCTTATCATCAACATAGGTACTTAAACAGCCAGATATTAATTACTTATCAAGAAGTCACGTATCAAAGTACGTAACAGCATATTTCATACGTAATTCAACTGGCAGTGGTGTCCAGCACCGTCCGACCTCCCGTTATCCCAAACGTAAACGTCGCCTAAGCCGAGGTTCGGCCTCACAGGAGGCGCCCTTAGGCAGTCGTTCCCTTTGTTTCTTCAAGACCTAGGGCTCAAGATTTCTTCTGGCAGAGCTTCTTTTCGAAGCTCGCCAAACAGCCCAGTTACGCTGTGGCAACTAATAGGGTTAGTACAGCTAATAGACAGACCGAAAAAAAAAACATCTTGACACCACGTCAAGATGCCACGAGAGTTTGTATTTATATGTCGCATTACCTATTTTAGTCATCCTTGACTTCGATAGACATTCTTTATTATTTTTGCTGCGTCTAACAATCCCTCATCAAAATCTAAAATCGAACTGTATAACCGCATTTCACACTTTTAATGTAGACTCAAGTGTTGGAGGTTTTTGGAAAATAGGTGTATTTATATAAATTCAAGAATGTATGCTTCAGAGACTGTGTTTTCTGCAGCGTTCAGATACTCATCAGAGAGTCAAGCATCAATACGGCTGCAAGTAGGAAGTCCCGGGTTTGATTCCTGGCTCGAGTCTGGTCTGGTGGGAGGCTTCGGCCGTGGCTAGTTACCACCCTACCGACAACGACGTGTCGCCAAACGATTTAGCGTTCCGGCACGATGTCGCGTAGAAACCAATTAGGAGTGTGGGCTTACCATGCCCATAACAGGTTAGCTCGCTACCATCTTAGACTGCATCATCACTTACCATGAGGTGAGATTGCCGTCATGGGCTAACTTGTAGTATAAAAAAATAAAAAAAGACCAGAATGTAAAAGGAAAATCTATACCATATAAGGTAACAAATACATTGTCAACATACCTACAAGTTACCAATAGATAGATACAATGCGGTACTCTTAATTGGCTTACCTAATTTAATATCATACGTAGATGTCTACGTACTAAAAGACTTGTTCGTAAACACAATCTATTTTATTTATTTTGTAGTTTTTCAAGAAGCACACAATTTCATATTTTGTGTTCTTATTTTTATGGTACATCTTCTCGTAGGTAATAAATATAGAGAAGCGAAAGAACTAACCTACCTTCGTGCATTATAAAGACGTTTTAGCGTAAAACTGAAAAGTTTTACGGTTATTAATCTATCAGTATTATAATAAAATAGTAAATTATTTTACACAATGTAGTCCTAGATAATGTCATTTTTACTGTTAAACTAAGATTTTTGAATTAAAAATATGTATCGATATTTAGGAAATATTAGGTAATAATACATAGGAAAATGATAAATATTTGCATAACATTCCCCATAATGTATAATACATTCCTAGTATACACTCCATAATTAAGCTGTAAATATATTGTTTACAATTTTTCGCTAATATCCCAGGCTGGGTTATATTTATTGAGTAACTTTACTATTTATTTCATAGATCATAAGTTAACACTGTAATTTTTCAGGAAGTAAACTACAAAACAATATTATTCTCTTTTATTTATAAAATTTATCTGGCTATTTGATATTAATTTACATCGTCACAATCACATTACTTTACTAGAATAAATGATGACAATATACGATTCAACGACGTAAAATACACAAACCTATTACCTACTACCAAAAAGGTAATCTTTTTAACTACTAAACGGTAGAACAGTTGGTTTTATTCATTCCTGTACTTAAATTGAACATTTTTGGACATATTTTAATGTCAGAAGGTCAAAAAATCCTTCGTAGTCTTGTGCTATAGATGAAACGATAGCCTGTCTGAGAAACGTACAGACACGTTTCTCAACAGCGCCAAGGACAGGTTTTAAATATTCCTCCTATTTCCTTCTCTCCAGAGGCTCCTTGGACTTAGGATAAGTACTGCTTTTATGCACGTATGAAGTGCACGCAACCGAATGCCGACTAACTAGAATGATGGTGAGACTTTAGAACACATAAATACTTTTACAGCACAAGGAACGAAAGTTGTTACAAAATTATGAATTGTACACCAAGTGAATAAAACGGGGAATTTTAAGCGGGATGTTTAGTAAATCCTCTTTGACGACAAGGCAAAGATCACAAGTAAATGATATATTTGACTGAAACTATTCCCAAAAGAAATTACGTATTCCTACAGTCTTAAAAAACCTGTTTGTGTTTTAGTCTAGTTATACGTAGAATATTCTAGTAACGTATTAATCATTGTGTAGAATTAAAAGACTTTAACATTAAACTAAAAAGCTAAAACATATAAGTATTACCTTAAGTAAAGGAAAACTTACATGATAAAAAACCCAGTTTCCCGTCGAATGCATCAGGTCGTTTTAGCGCACAGGAGCGACGTCTCAATGGCGCGGTTCACAATTATACTGTTATTTCCGTTTAATTTGGCCCATTTGGTACCTTCGAGAGGCCCTTTTGTGAGCTCCGACGCCCTTAGAATGGGCGCTATTATTTTTTGATCGTGAAAAAAACTTTCCTAAATCCGACAGCTCTCTGATCCATACGTACCTATATGCTTTTTTGTGTTCTAAAGTAACGTTCTAAAACATGAAAGAAGAAGCTCAAAAACCTTCGAACAAAGGCAAAATCTAACGGTTTCTCAACTCGAGAAGTTCAGCAATGGATTTGTTTCTGTAAGTTTATAAGTGAACTCTATCGATGATCTCATTCATGTTATTTTGTCATGCTAAAGTGTCTTAAACCATACTCCTAACTTCAAGGCAAGGCATACGTTAGGCTTAGTCCTTCCGTCGTGTTAATTATTCCTATAGTCGCCAACTTTTCTGCAAAATACAATAGGTTTAAACCAGTTTGGTAGGACATAGTTTTTAAGCCATATTTGTGTAGTATCATAACCATCATAATCAACCCATTGCCGGCTCACTACAAAGCGCGGGTCTCCTCCCAATATGAGAAGGGTTTGGCCATAGTCCACCACGCCATGTGCGGATGGGCAGACTTCACACGCCTTTGAGAACATTATGAAGAACTCTTAGGCATGCAGGTTTCCTCACAATGTTTTCTTTCACCGTTCAAGCAAGTGATATTTTAATTAATTGAAAACGCACATAACTCCTAGAAATTAGAGGTGCGTGCCCGGATTTGAACCCCCGACCTCCGATTAGGAGGCGGACGCCCTAACCACTAGGCTATCACAGCTTATTTGTGGTAGTATATCTATTTATAAAATAAATTAAAAAAAAACTAAAATGTATCGATGGTATAAACGAGTCAATATCGTCTATACATTCATGAAGACATCGCTAACAATAAAGATGAATGGCAACGGATTTCTGATTTAGACGGATTGCCTCTCTCATTACTGACAGGTAAGTTAACTTCAAATCTCTCAAGTGGCAAGAATAACTGTTTGCTTTGTATTTTGTTCCGCCCTTAGCCTACTTGCGCTTGATGGCGTAAATACATTGGGATGACGGATCGCTTTAGGGATAAGGATGCTGTCAATGGTGTATCAATAACATCGTAGTGCTATTGAAGTTTGGAGAGCTGCAGCGATTGATAATATCGGCTAAGTACCTATGAGTCAACGTGCGTTAAGAGAGTAACAGGCAACAGAGATCCGTATTTATGTATTATGTGCTTGATAATATTATCGGATATACTTTTGAATAATAAGCTAAGCTTGGTTAGGACGTCAGCCTCCCAATCAGAGGTCCGGTATTCGAACCCGAGCACGCACCTATAACTTTTCGGAGTTATGTGCGTTTTTAAGCAATTAAAATATCACTTGCTTCAACCAGCCAGCGTGGTAGACTATGGCCAAACCCTTCACATATTGAGACTAAACCGTTGCTCTGCAATGAGCCGGCAATGGGTTTATCATGATGATACTTTAGACGACGGCGCAGCGCGTGCGCTGTTGCGTTATAAACTTGGAGAACATGGGTTCGATTCCCGGCAAGAATCTGGTCTGGAAGGCTTCAGCCGTGGCTAGTTACCGCCCTAGTCTTAAAGACGTGTCGCCAAGTGATTTAGCGTTCCGGCACGATATCACGAAGAAACCAATTAGGAGTATGGGTTTACCATACAGTTAGCCCGCTACCGTCGTAGACCGCCGTAAAATTTTGTCTTCCGTAACACCAATCAAAAGGGTCTACAGCTCGGCATATGTCGTGTCTTATATGAAAAACACGATGCTGATTTTCAGCTGAGACCAGAGTGAAGTCACAACAAAAAAAAAGATTAATTATTTTATAAAGAAAAAAAACTAATTACAAATAACGGGGAACCGGAGGAAGCAACAAAAAATATAGCCATTATATAAATATAATTTATTGAAGAATGATATATATGTATATGTATAAATATAAAATAATTTAATAAATCAATTGAAGAGTATCATTTAAATACGGAGCTACTCTATCCACCTGTCACACCTGTTTTTTTTTGTTACTTATGCTATCTAAATTTATTCATGGTTATATTTTCATACACATTCAGACTTAACTCAATGAGAAGAAAACCTTATATTATTTCAGTACATTTCTCCCCTCGAGAATATGGCAGCAAATTTCCGCTGTACGAATATTACAGACATATATTTCGTAGTGGAAAAGTACGCGTAGCCCTGTATGTCTAGTATAATTGAATTAAGTTACTTATGTAACAATGATAAGTGGATATTGTGGTGTTACGTTAGGTGGAACGGTGTCAAACTCATTTCTTCCGACTGAAAAAGCCATAGGTGTGAATAGACGTTACTCTGTAATGAACAGAAAGATACAATCTTTAAAGACATACCCTGAATAAAAACCATTATAGCAATTTCTTGACTATCGGTAGATGATGCCTACATGACCGCATTCTTTGTAATTATATCGGCTGCTTATTAATTTATATCGACCAATGTAGATAATTTAGTGTTAGCCAGCGGGTGATGTTGAGAACTAAGCTCGAAGGGTCTCTACGTGATCAAATCAGGCATAAGGATACCCATAGCAGAAGCACCTTTGACGACCTCCGTGGCGCAGTGCGTGTGCTGTCACATTATAAAGTTGAAGGTTCTGGGTTCGATTCCCAGCTTGAATCTGGTCTGATGGGAGGCTTCAGGAGAACAAAGACATGTCGCAAAGTGATTTAGCGCTCCGGCCCGATGTCGCGTAGAAACCAATTAGGTTTTACCATACCCTTAATAGGTTAGCCCGCTTAGGACTAACCTATTAAGGGTATGGTAAAACCTAATTGGTTTCTACGCGACATCGGGCTGGACCACACACTCAATTTTTTTTACACAACAAGTTAGCCCTTCACGGCTATCTCACCTGGTGGTAAGTGTTGATGCAGCCTAAGATGGTAGCGGGCTAACCTGTTAGGGGTATGGGTAAACTCATACTCCCAATTTGTTTCTACACGACAGCGTGCCGGAACGCTAAATCGCTTGCAGATTATGGAGCATGGAGCATCCCGGAGACGAAGACTATTAGAACCTATGGTTTCTGCTAGTATTATTAGTAGGGTTTACTATACACACAACAAGTTAGCCCGCCAGGTGAGATTACCGTTCATGGCTAACTTGTAGTGGATTAAACTATATAGGCTGGTATCGGTGACTAAATGCCGGCCGTTGTGGTCTGGTGGCACACTTAAACGCATCGATGATCAGTGCAAATTTCCCCCCCAAAAGAATAAGCATATTTTTTTGAATTGCAAACAAAGCTGCGTCAATACCTTGTTGCGTAGTAACACTGTTACGAAGGATTACCGTGGATTTAATTTCTGAAGCCCCAGCACTTGCGAGGCCTCTGGTCGCCCAGGCCTCAGTACGACCCCGGACGAGTTGTGATACTGACTTGTGGTGAGCTGTTTTCTCATATAAATTTATTTACCCATTACCTATTGTAATATTGTGAATCTAAATAATTTTACTTAAGAAAAAAAATATTTAAAATCTAATTCTAGCATTCCTATTTAAAATGTTGATTAAAGCGTTGATCGAAAATGTTTTTCGTTATAGTGAAGCATTTTAATTATTTATCAAGATAATAATGCGTGTTTAAATACAGGTTGTACGTATAAAAGGTACCTAATCAAATGAAGTATTGATTATACGATAAATCAAACAAAATGAAAGACGGTCTTAATATACCGTCGCTCCAAAGTCCTCAAGGCCGCTACTCCCTCGTCAAGAAACTTGGCACGGGGGTATTCGGAGAGGTCCACAAAGCCAAGGATAGCCAAGCAGCTGGCAAAGAAGTTGCCGTTAAACTACTGTATCTTAATGAAGAAACCGAGCAACACATACACGAGGAGTACAGAATTCTTCGTGATTTCACCCAACATACCAACCTTGTCGATTTCTATGGTGTTTTCTGTGATAAATCTGAATATACAAAGAAAATATGGTTCGTGCTAGAGGTAAGTAAACTGTATGTAGACAAAACGTATGAACTCCCATATTACATACGTAAGCAGTATCCTTTTGTCTGATTCTTAGGATTTTCTTGAACGAATACGCTAATCTTCTTGAAACTATATTATCAATATATTATGCTATGTCTACCAACTGCTACATTGGTTAAGTAATAAGTACTTCTACTTGTTACTAATTCTGGGGTTGATTGTCGAATTGCAAGATATCGACGCCTAATTTATTAAGTTTTCAGTTAATGAGTCACAGTAACAAAGATGGTAAAAGCCCTCGACCAGCATAGTTCTTCTTTTAGTGGGGCATTAATAGCCTGAGCCTTATCACCAACTTAATATTAAACTAGTGTACTCTTAAACAATATAGTTTTAACGACATATCAAGGTTTTAGTTTTTTATATCAAGTGGATTTGTTGAAGTCATTGCCCATATACTGTACTTTTGAAATCCCAACTACTTAATAAACTAATTTAACTTTAGAAACAAACCATTTAATCATTATATAGTCGTACAGTATATCATTTAAAAAGTTTGATATTTTCAGTTGTGCCAGTATGGATCTGTCATCGATATAGTCAGAAAACTAAAAGCAACGGACAAGAAAATGTCCGAAGAGCACATAGCTTACATCCTCAAATATACGATCAAGGTAAGTCCATATTCGACAGACTATAAACATGTCGTTCGTCACATGCGAGTCAAGATGGCTGTTTATAAAACAAAGGGCCTGCCAGTCCACCTTTCAACGGCTGAATCAATTGGTAGTTACTTTGAATGCAAACTCAATTGTTCTCCGATCTGCGTCTGGGCGATTCCCTCTTGTAGCGTGACGTGGAATAAAATATTGCCCGGCGAATATCCACGTACGTTGAAATACTATCTAGGGCCATTACTTAAAATGCATGCCGCTTTATTTGATTCGCGACGGAACAGTCGAACTTGTCGATGTGAATGTCGGTGCGCGTCCGACAACACCGTGATGGCCCCCCATCGAGGCGCATCGCTCAATTATCGTAAATAATGCTCGCACACACAAGATATACGGACCTTTGCAGCGGTAGCCAATGATTCTCGATATCGTTTTTAACGATATGGAACCACCCTTACTGCCCTCGTTTTAGAGTTTAGAATCCCGAAAACAGATAAAGAAGTTAAGCTATAATGATCTTGCAAAGGTTTAAATGCGTATTAAATTTATGCAAGTCACTTGGTTCACAATACTAGTGCATCTTTTCTCTTTGCTATATTTCCCCTCAATCGAAAGCTTAATATTTCGTGAGATTATAATGTTCAGAGGACTGGAAAATATTTTTGTATTAAATTTGGACACTGGATTGAACAATTATTAATGTAGTATTAGTGCAGGGATATGCAAAAAAGAAAGACATAAGACGAAAATCTGATCCAGTTCATAAAAATAGTTTGTAAATGTATTCAAGAATTTCGAACCTGTCACGATGCTCAATCTTGTGTAAATTAAAAATAAATCACTAGCAAACTAACCATACGAGTAACCCGATAGTGATGAACGCATTAACGGAGTGATATATCAAACAGTAGAGCGTAGACAGGTCGCGACAGATCTGCGCCGTGATGCGTATGCAAATAGCTCCCAATGAATCGCATGGGCGTGTGGACGCTTGATTGACGCCGAAGTTCGTGTCGCCGTGTAGGTAATGGGGGTCTTTGTTAACGCATGCTACAATGCTTAGGCAATAGTCCTTTTTATCTCTTTCTGTTTTCCGAGATACTGTCTCAACTAGTTCGGAAAACAAGGACGATTTTTAAAATTTAGGTTAAGTACTTCTGTTGTATTTGATGACAAGAAAAATAAGGCATTTTTCCATTTTTTATTTTTTTTCATCTACTACTTTAATATTGTATTTGCTTTGTTGGTCTTGTGGTTATTATGCTCGATTACGGATTACGGATTACGTGTTCTAAGGTCGGGTCATAAATTGTATTGTACAGTATTCAGGTTTTATGTTGATAGTAACTTATTTTGAGCCCTGAGCATTGATAGTCCGTTAAACCGTTGTTCCTGGTTATTATAACTACTGATAGTGATACAACCAACTTACTTTTTTTTAAATTAAATTTTGCTACAAAATATTATAGTAAAGACGATCTTGATGATAATAGTATATAGATTTTAAGAGTTCGTCTATTTTTTCTATATTTCTTATAGTTTATAATTTATCAGTAACACGGCATTCTTTTTCATTTCATAAGTAGTCAAAAGATTCTATTGAACCATTTAAAAACAATTATTAATAAGGTCTAAAACTGTACTAGCAACTAAACTTTTATCTTCCAGGGCATATGTTATCTACACGAAAACAATATCATTCATCGGAACATACGATGTAATAATATTCTTATTACAAAGGACGGAGAAGTCAGAGTAACTGATTTTGGATTATCTTGCAAATTGAACGGAAGCGAAGAGAACACTAGAACTATTATTGGATCTCCGAGTTGGATGGCGCCTGAAATGGTCGCAGGAGGTGAAGAAGGATATGGGAATAGAGCTGACGTTTGGGCTTTAGGAATCAGTACAATTGAAATGGTCGATGGCAAAGCACCTTTTGAAAATATGCATCCTACTAGAGCATTGTTTCAAATTCTTAGGAACCCTCCACCAGGTTTAGCAAAGCCTTCAATGTCATCCAATGATATTAATGATTTCATTAATGAGTAAGTTAAAATCTAAGTATTTTCTAAAACTGACCTAAATTGGACTTGTAAATATTGTATTTGGCTTTCAGATGCCTCGAGAAAAATCCCGAACATCGACCTTTTATGGTAGAATTAGAAGAACATCCATTTATACAATCCGTGCCTGAAAATGACTTCCATGTAAGATTATTTTATCTTAAATTAATACAGCCTTGTTATTAATTCGACATATTTTTAAGTTAAAGATCATTTTAATTTTACAGCTGTCCACTGAGTTAAAAATGCTAGCAGTAGACTTAGTCGAGAAAGAAGTACCCTTTACATTTCCGGAAAGAATAATCAAAAATGGCCTGCTTATTACCGAGGGAGTGAGAGAACCTGAAGTTATGCAAGTTGAAGATCTCGCTGCCTTAGAACGTTTAACAGAAGACAACCTTATAAACGAACTTGAAATAAAATATCACAAAGGCAACTATATGTCCTTTATTGGTGATGTGCTATTGATACTTAATCCAAACACGCACGATGACAATTACAATGAAGAAGTAAATATATATGAACTTAATTGTATTTAAATTATTTTAATCCTTGAAATACGTTAAGCAATTGTATGGCCACTTACAAACATTAATTTGTTATAAAAAAAAATATTAAATAGGTACTGATTCTGCTTTCTACTTTTCAGCAACACAAAAAGTACGAATGTAAATCAAGATCCGACAACGCACCTCACGTTTTTTCGGTGGCTGATAGTGCGTATCAGGATGCTCTACATCACAACGAACCACAATACATAATTTTTTCTGGAGAAAGTAAATCCGGAAAATCCACTTACATGACCCACACGCTTTCCCATCTCACATATTTAGGTTCCATGAAAAATAACACAGCAGAAAGAGTTCAAAAAGCTACAAATGTTATTCAAGCCTGTATTAGCTCAGCAACACCAATTAATTCCAACTCTACTCGAGGCATACTACAAGTTCAAGTAACTTATGGTACATCTGGAAAATTGAGTGGAGCTCTTTTTTGGCTATATCAACTTGAAAAGTGGCGTGTATCATCTACGGACATGTAATTAATCCTTTAATTAAAAACTAGCTATTTCACTTGCATCAATGTAGATTTTGTCAATCTATTCGGGTTATTACCTTTTCTAAAAGTTAAATTTCCATAATTCAGGAACCCTTTTGTTAAAGATGAAAATTAGTAAATGAACCTTGAATGTTCTTTTCTGTACCCTTAATGACGTTTATACAAAATTCATGATGTTCAATTTATTGGTTGTATTTAGGATGTGAAAGTGTAACAAGCGAACAAACAAACAAACGCACATTTTAATATTAGCTGCGTTGATCAATTGATTGTTGTGTACGTAAAAAACAATATTACGTTTCAGGACTCATGCCAATTTCAATTTGATGTATTATTTTTATGACGCCCTTGAAGACAAAAATAGGCTGGATGAATTTTGTTTGGAAAGGAATAGAAAACATCGATATCTTAGAATTTTAGATGAGCCGGCAAGAAGCGCAAAAGGTGTAAGAGAAACTCCACGTGAAAATATAAAGAAGTATGACGAGTTTATAGAAAACCTAAAAATATTGGATTGGGAAGAGGAAGAAATAAAATTCTTGGAAACAGTTTTAGCTGCCATACTTGTTTTGGGTAATGTGAGATTTAGAGATGGCAAACATGGTTCAGCAGAGATAGAAAACGTTGAAGAGGCAAAGAAAGTATCGAAACTCTTGTCTCTGGAAGAAGTAAAGTTTCTTTGGGCACTACTAAACTATTGCCTAATTGAAAATGGTTCCGCCGTCAAAAGGAAACATTCAACTGATGAAGCGAGAGATGCTAGAGATACATTAGCAAGTGCTTTGTATAAAAGACTTATTGATTGGTTAATCAATCTTATTAATGCCAAATTATCATTCATGAGATCCGTTTTGTGAGTACAACTTAATTTATAATAATAAATTAACTTTAATTTTCTTACAAATCATTCCTAAAATAATTTAATGAACGTTTCAGTGGTGACAAATATTCTGTAAGCTTATTGGATATGTTTGGATTTGAGTGTTATCATAGAAATCGCTTAGAACAGTTGATAGTAAACACTACTAATGAACAAATACAATTTTTGTATAATCAAAGAATATTTGCATGGGAAATGCAAGAGACAGCCGAAGAAGAGGTACCGGTTACAGATTTGCTGTTTTATGATAACAGACATTCTGTGGATCAATTAATGGGGAGACCCCTTGGTATTTTATATATTTTGGATGAAGCTAGCCGCGTTGGCAGTGGACAAGAATTTATTATGAGTAAGTCATTAGATTCTTATTCACAGGTATAAAAATGAGAGCACAAAACTAATAATTATATTTGAATATTTTTAGCCACAATTAAAACTAAATGTAAAGGCCCATATGTAAAGCTTTCCGGGAGTCATGAATTCTGCGTAGCTCACTACACTGGTAAAGTAAATTACGACGCGAGAGAAATGGCGGATAAAAACAAGGATTTCCTTCCACCTGAAATGATCGAAACTATGAGAGCATCAACTAACCCCATACTACAACAATTATTTAAAAACAAGCTTACAAAAACTGGGAACCTTACGGCAGCCTCCAATCAAAATCCATCAGGTTCAAGATCAAAAACTGAAAAAGAACAGGAAAATATTAAAGCGAGGGTATGAAATCATCAAAAATATTTCATAAGTTAAGATTATTTTATTGTAACTGTAATTTAATTTTTACAGAAATTTAACACAGTTTCAAAGGGTCAGTATTCACAAATACGCAGAATGAGAACCGCTGCTACAACGTACAGGGCCACAAGTTTAGAGCTCCTCAAACAACTCTCCATAGGCCCTGGGAGTGGTGGAACAAACTACATAAGATGCATTAGAACAGACTTAAACGACAACCCGTATGGATTCCAAAAAGAATTGGTTAGACAGCAAATACGAGCCCTGGCTGTACTAGATACGGCTAAAGCACGTCAAAGAGGATTTTCTTACCGAATTCCATTTGGTGAATTCATTCGAAGGTAATTTCCATAACAACTTTACATGATTTTTTTCTATAGGAAAGAGATTTGTTAATACATTATCTTTATAACAGATATCGCTTCTTAGCGTTCGATTTTGATGAAAATGTGGATGAAACGGCTGATAACTGCAGATTGTTAATGATTCGTCTGAAGATGGAAGGTTGGGAACTGGGTAAAACGAGAGTTTTCTTGAAATATTACAATGAAGAATTTTTAAACAGGTAAAACACGATGAATCTTATTAAATATAAACTGTTGAATATTTTAACCAGTTTTATTAAAAGTTTTGTTTTTTAAAATAGGTTATATGAAACACAAGTCAAGAAAATCATAAAAGTTCAAAGCATGATGCGACTGTTTTTGGCTAAAAGAAATGCTGCCAAAAATAAATCAAAGGAATTGCATGGTGAGTACTTCATGTTTCTTAAGATTCTTTTCAGAAATTATTTTACAAATGATGAGCTGACTGCATATGGACGTTTGTAGTTTTTACTATAGACTTTTTGCTCTGGTTTCAGTGAAAGAATTAAAAAAACAGAAAACACAGGATATATCTGAAGAAGAAGCTGCATTGCGCATTCAAAAAGGTAAAGTGAAATAGATAATTTTTTTATTCCACTATAACTTAGCCCTTGTCGACAATCTCACCTAGTGCAGTCGCAGGTAGCATGCTTACCTGTTTGGGATTGCCAAACCCATATTCCTGAATTATTTCTGGACATAGTGCCGGGATCCTAAGTCGCCAATTGTTTTCTACGCGACGTCGTACCAGAAAGCTCAATCACGAGCGAGGATTTTTTCAGTCCTATTTGTCTTTTTAAACGCCATTGAGATACTTTTACTATTTAAGGATGTTTAGCTGTTTTGAAAAAAATAATAGCGATATTCATTATTCTATTTGTTCGGCGTGATAGCCTTGTGGTTAGGACGTCAGCCTCCTATGAGGTCGGGGTTCGAATCCGGGCACGCACCTATAACTTTTCGGAGTTATGTGGGTTTTTAAGCAATTAAAATATTAATTCCTTCAACGGTGAAGGCAGACATCGTGAGGAAACCTGCACGCCTGAGAATAGGTACTGTTCTTAAAGCCGTGTGAAATCTACCAATCCGCACATGGCCAGCGTGGTGGACTATGGCCAATCCCTTCACATATTGAGAGGAGACCCGTGCTCTGTAGTGAGCCGAGAGTGGATAACCCATTCTATTAATTTCTCCTTCAACGCTCTAATACTAGCCCCTTTTTAAATTTACAGCTTATAGAGGGTTCGTAGTACGTAAAGCTTACGGACCACTTATAAACAAGTCTACTGGCGAGATAGACGAGGTAACTGCTAGGTTCCTCAAGCGATTCGCCAGGAAATGGAAGAGTCGATCAATGTTCCAAGTTCTGTTGCAGTATAGAGCGCTGCGGTATCAGGACTTAGTTCACTTTTCGCAACAGGTAGGATTAAAGCATTTAATCTATCCTACTTGTGATTTAATAATTCAAAGCAGAGATCACCAAAAGCATAATTAGTCAACCGTATCAGACGTAAAAGCTAAAAAATTAGTAAATAATTTATTTATTAAAGCAACAAAAAAATAAAACAAAAATACTACTTATCATAATAATAAGCTGTGATAGTCTAGTGGTTAGGACGTCCGCATCCTAATAAAAAAGGTCGGGGGTTCGAACCTGGGCACGCACCTCTAACTTTTCGGAGTTATGTGCGATTAAAATATCACTTGCTTCAACGGTGAAGGAAAACATCGTGAGCAAACCTGCATGCCTGAGAGTTCTCCATAATGTTCTCAAAGGCGTGTGCAGTCTACCAAACCGCACTTGGCCAGCGTGGTGGACTATGGCCAAACCCTTCTCTTATTGAGAGGAAACCCGAGCTCTGTAGTGAGCCGATAATGGGTTGATCATGACTACATACCATAACATTAGCCATACCAAGAACAAGTGTTTTGTATGACTTAAAAGTTTTGTGCCATTCGTGCAATTAGTCCTAAGATAACAACCAACTGTTAATTATCTACTATACATTACATTCGACTTTTTAGGTACACATTTACAATCAGGCCTTAGTAGAAGGTCTCCTTAACACCAGTTCATCCGTACTCCTAGATCGAGTGGATCCTCAAGCTAAGGAGAAAAATTACCTTGGATCTGGGCCGCCCACTGTTTGGAAGCTTCCCTTCCGAATGGACCAAATACAGTTCTATGACACGTCGCACATGTGCGACCCTTCAGTTAAGAGCACGTAAGTTCAGTTTGAAAATGATGCTGTTCAATAAATTGTAGAATACCCACATTTCAAACTTTGCGATCGAATCGAACATTACCGTATTAAAATCTCACTGGTCAATGATAAATCATACATAAATGTTAACAACTTACACACTCCCTTACGCTAAACATCGGGACAGTGTCACTAGTTTCAAAATCATCCGAGTTTTCATATCCACATGACCATCTATATCACAAACCGGAACATATTTACTTAACCGATTTGTATTTACCAACGAATTATATCACTCGCATTATTTAAACGTATTAAATTATAAATTTTGTAATACTATAATTGGTTTCTCATTGTAGGGACACATTTGCCAGTCCATATGATTCCGACAGTGAGCAATGGGATGAACCTTTGAAACGTCGTTGCAGCGCGGCTCAAACGGAACCGTTCAAGGCGTCAATCAGCACTCAGACCCTTCTTACCATACCGTTCTGCAGAGACCCCACTCAACCAGTCCCAACGTTACCGCCAGACGAACCGCAGATGCATTCAAGACGTGAGAGCTTCAGCAAACCTGTTATTTATAAAAATCCACCATGTGTTTCTCCCCAAAGCTATTATCAACCACCCGTCCCTTGGTCAAGTGGAGGTAACGACACCAAAATTTTAGAAAACACCGATTGTCGTAGAGGAAGTAACGCGTTAGATTACTCAGTAAACAAAAGCAATTTACCCAACCCCATTAATGAACTCCAAGCTATGGCTAAGTGTACAAGGAGTTCCAGAGACGATGACGATGATGATGATCCTCCGTTTAATTTCCAGGCGATGCTCAAGAAGACTCCGAAGAATAGAGCCTCCATGAAAAGACACGGGGAGATAAACCGCGATTCATATGATAGCCCATCGAGAAATCCGTACAATAACTCCTCAAGGAACCCTTCCAACATAAGAGGATATAAGAATAGACAGGACGAAACCTTCGAAGACTCATACGACAGCAAATCATATCATGGCTCTAAGAATCCCTCTAACATGAGAGGTCAGAGAAATAGACATGAAGAAACGTTTGAAGATTCGTTCGACAGCGGCAATCAATATGGGGCTTCGGGTCCTAGACGAAACTTTATTTCGCCCAGCCAAGAATCCTACGTAAATGTGTCCCCAGCCCATTCTGTTTCTTACAATAGAGGACCACCAAAAAACGATTTTGATAGAAACGCTCGAGGATTTGAGGAGTCCAATTATAAGAAGAAAGACCGTGGCTACACTGACAATAAAAACAACATGGAAACAATTGAAATAGCGCCTGGTTTAACTATAGAGGGTGAAGTAGCAGATCTGTGAAAAGAAACCAAAAATTCGTGTCGTAAAAATATATTTAATCTCCATTTAATTTTAAATAAGCATGCACTCGCTTTGTGTTATTACGGTAGATATGAAATTTTGACTTTGCAATATGAAAGCCATATATATAACGTGTTTTAGTACTTAGAATGAGTTGCGTAGCTAGAATCGGTAATAGGATCTAGAAAAACTAAAAAAGGTAGAAATAAAATGTATCTTTGTTCTACCTTTGTTATTATAATAAGGTAATATGGATCATATTCCGATTCTAAAGTCACAGTATGTTTAGAATTTACGTTCTAGCTACACCACTGTGTTATATTTTATGTTATGCTTTAGTAAAATATAATGTTCTCAATAGAGTGAAGTATATTAAATACATTTCAAAATTTAAAGCGTTGCCTAAAGTTGTTTCACTTACAAATACACTCACTATAGAAAAATATGTCACTATTATCTTCCTTATATCTTAACAGCTTATTCGAAATTGCTTTGGTAACTTATCATTTAGTTAAATATCTTAAAAATAGGAGCATGGTCCACATAAAATGGCTATTTTCAAAAATGATATAAATGGAGTATAAAAATAAAAACAAATCTATAATATGTATAAAGGCGAAATAGTAGTACCTACTTAATAATAGGTAAATTTGGAGAAAGTTATGAGCAATACAACTATAATTGTTATCACATATTTTACCCTTACATCTAGAAATATCATGTTATTAATTATTTTGAAAACATAAATATTTGTGAAATGTTTTACGGTTTCAAGTGCCGTATATACCCAAAATTCTTTTTCTGACTATCACAAATTCATTACTCAATATTTATTGAGGTAAAAAATTTACGTATATTGTACCCTTTTACATCAATTCGTGAAGCTCTAAGCATTTGTTCTTACGGTGTGATGTGTTCACTATAAACTATTCTTCGTAAATATTTAAATGAGTAGGTATATAAAATATACATATATTAAATTTGCATTCGATCAATAATGTAGAAGATATGCAATCCCATTCAATATTTTCGTATTGGCTTCTCCACTTGCAAATGAACGAAAATAATCCAATTCGCAAAAATGATCCATTTTTGACGACTTGAAGCACATCTGTATACTATTGATCCAAATTTTAGGCACACTTGTAACACCCGACATTGCCAAAATACATTTTGGCAATGTCGGGTGTTACAACGGGTGTATAATAAAATCAAATAATTAGTATTATTTTCTATGACTGGGTGTGTCAAAGGTATTTCAAATGCGATTCCGGTATTATCGACTCCAGTAAATATAATATGGGAATTTGGGCTTATGCCAATAAAGAAGTAAAAGTGGCGAAAGCCTTTTGTTTGTATTTCTTCTCCCAAGATCCCTAATCTCGATAATATTATTATGCACAAAATAGGTTTCACCTAACAGTAATGACGTTACATGGTTTAATAATAGGATTTCCAGCTCTAGAACCACCTATGAAACTGGAATTATGCACTGAAACGGTTTTTTTTTTATTAAGACAAGCATACAGTGTATAGTGCAAAACAGAGAAATAGAATTATACAGGATTACTTTTAGATCCTTGGCAATTTTACAATTTTACTTATATACACATTAATATATGATAAATTGGCAAATCTGCAAATTGGTGAAATTTGAAATCAATGTAATCTTTATACACCACCATAACATATCTCCCAGAATGGGTCTCAACGCATATTTCATTATTTTTAATGCCATTGAAAATTTTAATAAAGATGAAAATGATACATTTAATTGATCATTAAGTAATTCAAAAGACCCATTTTAATATTTAATAATTTCTAATTGTCCTTTCAAATCGGGCCTTTATCTCAAAAATTAAATATTTCGCAGGAATAGTCACTCGCAAGGTGATTTAATAGGTCCATCATCTAAAAGATGTACCCAAATTTCAAAAGATTTACCAATTTCACGCGGATAACAGCAAATTAAGGCTAATGTTTGTTGTAATCGTTTGTTGATAAGTAGTTATTCATGTCTAGCAACTACTTAAGTAGTTTACTTTTTCGCAATATTGCCAAGGTGTCAAAATGAACCCTGAAAAGTATAATATGGTAAACAATTTAGTAAATGATCTATAGAATATATTATTCCCAACTGATTATTATTGGCAGTAACTGTTACAACACCACACAAAATACATTAAAAAGTGTTATACAAAATACGTTTTTTTTTTCTTCTTATTCCATTCTAGACTACATCCAATAAAACTTACATAATATCATCATGATAATTTGTCTTAAATTTATTAAGCTTAAGATAATTATTTATGAAACAATTGAATGCTTCTTCTGTACCTGCATACTTTTTATAAGTTACTTAGGCCCCGACAAAATACTGACCAATCACATTTCATCCCATACCCATAGTTTCATCTAGTTTATATCTTCCAATCTCTACTCACTAAATTTATTGCTCAGATTTCATATAACTTAAATCTACTCTCGTATTCAAAAGTACAGTATAAAAATATCTTCCTAATTTTAATTCTAAGCTCTAATTTTTCAGTCAGTATTTGACAAAAATTAAACGGTACATGCCCGCGCTTTCATACCACATTGCAGAAATGCGTCCACCATGAACTGAGTGAGCTCACTTATTTTATTTCTATATTAACCGCCATATTTAGGCTGGGCACAGACTGGTGCAATGTAATACTTTGCACGTTTATCATCAGCATGAACGCACCGGTTTCCTCCAGTACGTCGCAACACATCTGTTTCTGCCGGTTCGTCGACCAACACAACTCTCCGGTGCAATCCTGATGGCTAAGCGTGCCATTTTAAATGCGGTTCTAACCGACAATTGGCAATTACTCCCATTTGCGATACGATTAGTGCGCACCCAACTTCATACTATAGAAATTCGTTACGATCGGCCAATTCTTGCATTGATAGCATGGCAATAGTTTTAAGTATCATAACATGACATTTCACCGATCTGTACCCGACGTCAGAATTATCTTCTGATGGGCATTTAAAACAATGCATGCAATGGTTTTCGGCGCATGGGCATATCTTACGATATATCCTATCTGTGTGTTCAGGTGCTGATAGAATGAATGTTAGTAATGAAAATTATTTCAAGTCACATTATTACACCACAGAGAAATTAGCTATAGAGTATTATGTTAAATTTAGTAATCATGAGTATGGTAACACATTAATGAAATATTTTGTAACACCACTAAAGCTAAATCAGCTTCATCATTTTAGTTTTTCTTTTTTTTTTTTTGATAGATTGTCTTCAAGAGCTCTTTTAACCATTTTGCAACGAGGTTATTAACATTTTTGCAGCTAAATTCAATAAGCGCACACTTGATGAATGGCATTTGAAGTATGAGGTTTAAGCTTGTTCATAGAAATCGAAAATTTTAGAGATATTTGTTTGAATAGACAAAGTTTGTTTCTAATAAATAATTTGCTGCGAGTGTTGAAAAATAAATTAGCCCTTACTAAAGGCCAATATTCTTTAATAATCTTTCATTAAGATTGAGATTTCACGATTTCCCTCCGACTCCAAAAACTTCTTGGAAATCGGAAACTATGTTGGAAATCGAAAAAAAGGTCACAGTTATGGTGTTCCACAACTTCATTGCCCACCATCTACTATTGGTATAGTCTATGAAAAGAGCAAAGTATAGTCTATTTATTTAAAATAAGAAAAGAGCTTATTCCTTAACATATTCTGGTATCTGCACTTATGCTACATGTATTTTACAATTTCTCAATTATGGCGGTTTAAAAGACTAGGCGTAAAGACTAAGCCTTCAGTTAATTACAAAAAAGGCGTTTATATTATGGACCTTAATCGACTAAACTTTTGACTTGTTGTGTCTTGAGATCATTCTATACAATACACATACAAAAATAATCTTTTTGCCTTATTAATAAAGAATCACTTAATTATTTATTATATTTTAAATATCATATAAATATAGCAAAGAACATCTTATTAATAAGCATTGAATTAAGGATGAATAGTTGCAACCGCTTTTCTCATATTGTAGACAATGTTTGTGTTAAAAATCGCTTCACAATGTTTATTAATAAGGAATTCAAAGTAAATGTAATGAAAATGTGGACTACAAGTCCGTCCATATTATATGATTCGAGATTTTTTAATAAGGCCTACAAAAATATCATAAGGCTATATGTATTAATATAATAAAAAGCTACATGTTTTTTAATTGAGTAGAAATTATATTTTTACTGGCCATTATGGAAGAATCCATATAGAAAGCCTATACTGGCCTCATATATTTATGTGGCCGAAAACAACCATTATAATGTGTATATCTAAAGATAAAGTTTTTAATTTAAATATTATTATAGAAATATAACCTGTTTTATGTGTGTTGATTAATTTGTATACATATAATATACTTTTTAGTTTTGAATTGAAGAGTTATTTTTATATGATAGATATTCTTGTTTTTTTTTATAATTTATTTGGACATTCAGTATGCTATATAAAATTGTAATTTTTAAATAATCACTAATGTCTTGTCTGGGTTTGTAATCTAAATGTTTAAAACTAAATGATATTTTAGTCAGTTACACACAAAATTCTTTAGAATTTTCATTCATGATTATTCATACAAAAATATTGTTATTCATATATTTTTTCTTTTTTCATACAAACTAGATATATGAATGTTCTTTTTAGAAATATAAATATTAATGAATTGTCTGTACAGAGAATGGTTCACTAGCTTTGATATATTGGCAGTAAAATGTGTTTCAGATAAAATACTTAACATACCATACTGTTTAATAACGTAAATTATGTAGTTTTAAGTTCGTTCATATAAAACAGGCGGTGTTCAACTTAAATAGCGACTATGATTTAATTCAAGTTCAAATTAACTTGCAATTACAGGTTTTCCTTATCATATTATTGCTGTCGATACTTGCATCATACATCTTCTTTGTAAACATTCAGTTACATTCTCATGGATTCTTTTTCACACTCTAAAAATATATGAACCCCTACCATACTGTACACTGGCAAAATTTGAGTCACTTTCGACTAACGAAACCTTATAACGTCAAAGTAAAATCGATCTTATATTTAAGCAATAGAGTCGCAATTTCCGTACTATGAGTTATGAACACGATCTCAGCTATATTTCCAGGTTTATATTGTCTTGTATGCGCCGCTGAGGGAAATCAATTTATTTTTTAATTCATAAACGTTTCCTAAGATACAAAAGTATTGCTTTTGAAAAGAGTCTTGTTTTGTTGGTTACTAGGGGCCCTTGAGAAAGTGCATTTATTTTAATTCCTTACTACGGAACACAGTTAACATCTGAATCGCATAAACCTTCTGGCCTGCCTAGATTTACAAGCAACATTGGAAAGTCATAGACTCGATACCATGATGAAAAAACATACCCTAATTATTGGTCTTCTCGGCGGTATTGCTGTCTGATATCCCAACTTGCCCTAACAGCTGGGCAACACTGGGTTCATTTAACGTGAGTACTGCATGCGCTTCCACCATCACCACGAGGGAGTTGCGAGCCTCTTCGTGTGGCACCCCATGGGCCCGAGTGGCGTGGGAGTACCATGCTCCCGTTGAAGGAAGAATTGAGACACACCATTTGCAGGACAGCCTAAAAAATATACATATGATGAATAGGCAGAATAGAAATTAATGGTACCATTATCATTTACCGCCGTAGTTGGACTCAGGGCTATTTAGCTAGATTCTGGTGGGAGGCTTCGTTTGTGGCTAGTTATTATCCTACCATAAAACAAAGTTGCAAGCATTTTAGCGTTCCGGTATCTTTTGAATAAAACCTCCATACTTCTAGCAGATTAAGCCCACTTTAATTATATAGCATCATACCATCATATTATATATATATATATATATATATAATTATAGCATCATAACTAACTAGGTGTTTACAGTGAAGAGCAAAATTTTAGTGGATAAAAAAGTACTTTTTTTCTTATTGCTACAACAAATATATATAGTGTGATTTCATAACATAAAAACCCAATAAGTACTTATTTACTTTTCTGTTTTTAACTAAATTACTATACCTACCTGTTTGTCATATGCCTAGATTTGACATGTCTTCTCCGATAACCCCAGCTGTTGTACACTCGGGGGCAGAATGGGCAAGGGAATGATGGATTGGCATAGCAGGTACTAGTTTTGTCTGAAAAAAAAATTACAGTTGATGATACAAATACAGTGTTGTCACATTTAAATGTTTGTATGTTGATGGAAGTGTAGATAATATATAAGATAGAAATCTTCCATACATTTGAATTTTATTAGATACATTTAGATTTTAGAACTTATTACAGTATAATTGGATTACATGTTTGCTTGAATATCTGAGTCCAACTCCAAGCTAGAGAAATGTTTAGAAAATCCTATATTATCTACAGTGGATTTATGTGGATACAGGTATACCTGCACACATGACCTTTTTAGCAAATAAGACTGGTCTGGTTTTTTACTAGACATTTTTTTTATTCCTTTCAGTTAACAATACCAAAAGAAGTGTTATTTTCTACAATAAAATAAAGCTCTGTTATTGCCATTAAGCAACTATTAATAGAATGGGGAATATATAAATATTTTTGCGTTATGAATAAACTATTCCTGATTGATATAATACTTTCTCAGTTGAAAAGCATATGTGCAAATTTTATATTACATGCTTAATTTCTTTCAAACAATATTTAAAATGTTTTCCATTACATTGTGATCCTGTTTCACCTATATGAGTTTGTGTTAGCAGTTAGTGAAGTAATTGAAGTTCATCCACATGTCATACAAGACAGAATATTTTATCAGTTAGGCCAGCTTAGGCACTTAGGGACTTACTTAGGGATTACAATGGTCTGGAAATGTCCAGATAAAATATGTTGCTACCTAAAATCTTAATTTGCATAAACCTCTAACAACCAAAAAACTATTGTAAATGTATCTCACAAATGTAAAGATGTGTCTAGAGTTAGTTATTAAGAAACACTTGAATACCTTTGACAATTTGAGCCTCATTTGAAACAAAGTTTAAATTTTCAGTTGTTATACTCAATGACTCCACAATAGTTCCACTCTGTAGCACCGTTTCCACTTCTTTATCAATCTCTATTTCTTTATCCTCTTCTTGATCCAAAATTTTCTCACGGACAACGTTTAAACATGGCTGTGTACTGCTTACTTCATTTATACACTTTTTTACATTTTGTTCGGAACAAGCAATAGGGCATGTAATTTTGTTTGTGTTGGGAGGGCTCTCAGGGCTTACAGTATATTTTTTTTCTGTGCTGTTGTCGAGTACTGCTATATCTGTATCATTTGTGTTATCACCTGAATAATCTGTTAATGGTGAGTCGACTGGTTCAATTTTAGGTACTATAGTCTGGAAGATAGAAAGAACATTTTTGAATAAAAATTAAATTATAAAATTAAATAAAATTTTTGACTATGACAGAGAAATGTTTGATCAATTTGTAACATATTTTTTTACAACTGTAACACAGACAACCCATTGAAGCAGAAACTAGCTGCTTTGAACGTGTTTGATCTTTCAGTTTCCTGAGATGTGAATATGTAACATTTACAGTACCATCTGTAATAGGGCTGGCATAAAAACTAAACTAAGGAGCTTCTAGTTGCCCTAGGGCAAGGCATAAGTGAGACTACTCCAAAAAATATTACAAAATTTAAACACTGTACCACCCTGCACACTCTGAACATCATAAGTAAAAATAAACTTTTAGTAAAAATTATTAAGCAGTACAAAATTACTAACTCATTTAAAGGTAATTGTTCATTATTATAAACCAAATTACTGATTGCAATGTGAACATGTTTACATTTAAAGTTTTTAGTAAGCTTATTGAAAAATCTATTGTATAATAATAAAGGATTACATAATCAGCAAATAAGGTAATAATATAACTTTTTAATGTATCTTCATAAATAAGACTACCTATGTACCAATTTACACAGGTACATTGTCTAGCTTGTCTAGGTTTTGTTACTCCTGTGAGTATGGAAAACCCCAATTAAGTTGATGTTAATAAAATATATATTATATAAAAATATATAAATACACTTTGTGAGAGTGCTATATATAACAATGAAACCTGTCTTAACTTATTGTAAGCTTTTTTGACGTGTGTGCTACAATTCACTTGCACTGTACCTATAGTTTAGTAACTTTATCTAGTGATACCAAAAAATTAACACCATCACCTTATGATTTAAAGTAGGTCATGAAAATATATATAACCTCTTCATAGAGGCCTTCAGGAACTAACTAGGTTTACATGAATAAGCCATTTTTGAAAAAGAATTTTGACTTTTGACTTTGAATAGCATAACTTACAGAGTTTTTTGATGTATCGGAATTAGTGACTGCAACTACTGTGTCAAGTTTTGATAAGCATGGTGTGGGTTTTTTGTAACTTTTATTATTATTATCTTCCTGTTCACTCTTCTTCCGCTTTTTAGGTGCAGCTAGTGTAGACGTAGCCGTTTTCTGAAATGTTAAATAGCTACTTGAAAAATACTATCTATACATATGATAGATAGGATTATTCATGAAAGAAATCCAACATCAGGATCTTTGAATAGCGTTACTCTTTTGAACTCGTACAATTTGTTAACTATTCTAAGACACAGCAGCAAAATTGTATCAACAACACACTCTTTTTTCTCAATACAAATGCCTACTGACTCATACCGTTTTTATAGCTGAACAGTTGTATTTCTTGTCTGTCTGTGTGTGCCTAACATGTGCCTAACACATTAGACCGTTTTGTTATTTTAACCACTCAGAATCTGCTTACTATTACTATAATTTGAATTGTACATAATAATGCACATTGTAGGATGTGATATTTAAACCCAAATCTCTGACAAACTACTGAGACATAGGGAATATAATAGTAATCAATTTATAACTGATTAAAAGCATGAATAGGCTTGATAAAATGTATGTCAGTGGTAATTTAAGTAAATATGACACATTAATAACATGTTTAAAAATTAACATCTGTAATATGTATGGTTGATAATATGTTTATTACGCAAAAGTGGGAATAGGAAATCACTATGAATTTACAACAATAACATTAAATATTAACATACCTCATCGTCACGGCTACTATCGCTACCAGTAGACAAACCACAAATCCTCAGGGCTTCAGCAGTCTTCAATAAAATAGGTAAAAATTCCTCAGTCACATTGACCTCACCGTTGTACATAAACCTTAAAAGAGTCCGTAAGGAATCCGTATTGATATCATGTAGTACTATAATTGGATCTTTGTGGGGGTTTTGCTGCAAAATATACGTGGGCGTTATGACAAAATTTCAACCTCAAAATAGTATTAAAATGGTATTACAGACTTTTTAAATGAATGGTAAATGTTCCCACCTGGAAGATACTTCTAAAAACGGTACTATTCGCTGAAAGAATAACTTTGTGAGCCTTAAAATTATGCCCTTCAGACACAAGTGTTACATCTGATAAACTTTCGTCCCTAAACAGCTCTTTGACATTAGTCAAAATGTTACTTTGATATCCATTCCATTTTAAACTGATTTCTTGATTTGCCATTGTCCGTCGACATGCAATAAGCTTGTATATTTATGAAAAATTGGAAAACAAACAAAAAATGCGTGTGTACAACTGATGTGAAAGAAAACAACTGTGTTGCAGTAACAAAAAAAAATAAGGCACAGACTTACTAGGTACATAAAATATAGAATGTGGCTAGCATTCGCCATCTGTTTGTATCCTCTTCACCCATTATATTTTAATTTCATTTATTAAGGAACATGTTAAGATGCTCAGAGCAATAAATATATAGCAACATCATTAAAATAGCAGATAATCATCATAATCAACTTTAAAAGAAAGTAACTATAATTTTGAAACTAAAATAACCTCGTGATTATAATCATCATCATCATGAACAACCCAGTACCGGCTCACTACAGAGCACGGGTCTCCTCTCAATATGAGAAGGGTGATTATAATGACAGTGGCAAAAGCCTAGAATGCAGCTAATAAAAAAATGCAAAAAATAAAATGTCGCCAGGTAAATGGCGCGATTTGAAAAAATTGTGGATATTAATTGGATATTAATTTAAGTACTCATTATGGAATGTGAGGAGAAGTTAAGTTAATTTAAAATAACCGTTCAAGTGCAAGTGCACATTGATGGTTTCATGTATCTACAACTTAAACCCACGATCCTATGAGCTAGACGGGCGGTGCCCAGCTGTGGCATATTAGGCCTAATAGGCTGATGATGATTTACAGAAACTTAACTTACTTAAAACTACTTTTCAATCAATTTAAAAAGCATAACGTACTTACTTACTCACACATTCCCAGTTTAAACTTTTAATGTCACTCTTATTCATGTACTGAGTATACGATATATGAATATATGAACTTGAGATGGGCGGACATAGTTGCGCCTTTAGTGTAAATCTTAACCTTTAAAAGGTTGTTTATTCAGTTACAAGACGTCTCGTATTATCATAATATCAACCTTGAAATTGGATATTTCAAAATCAGAAACAAATTGGTAGTTGTACTACTTATTAATGCCGCAGATATAACTAATTACCTACAAGATTAGCTGGTATGACCTGTTTACGAATGATAAAAAACAATAACATATTCAATGATTATTAAAAGGTCAGCTAGTCATCGCCTACACAAGAACTAAATCCGTAATATTTGATATCTGCTCGTATCTATAGATGTCTGGGCCTACCTCGTTGACGTAATTTTGTCTAGTCTGCCTGCCTTGTTGATGTCTAGCGATTAGCATGTTGAATTACGGATGACGAGGTTCTGGGTTTAATTTCCGGGTCTAGCCGAAACTCCGAAGTGTTTGAAATTTGGAGGTTGGCGATATCCACACCCCATGTGTTGATAAGCAGGCTTTACAATTGGTTTGGTCGTTCTTACCAACACGACCTACGGTAACATGGCTACCTCGTTGCTATCTAAAGTTATTACTTTAACGCGTTGTAAACTCGTTAGAACTTGAGATACAAAGTTTCCAGACGCACTTTATCTTACGACTTGCATCTTCGTCCACTTTTACCTCTTAATTTTCACTGTATTCGCTTATAAACTGAGCTTAAGCCAGACCAAATGGTTACATTCCCAGTTTAAACTTTTAAAGTCACACTATCGATTTCTAGTTAACCACTTACTGAGTATATGAATATGTATACGAGCAGTTATATGAACTTATGATGGTGGGACAGATTTCCGCCTTTAGTGAAAGTCTTAACCCTTAAAAGGTTGTTTATTCAGTTACAAGACTTCTCATATTATCATAATATTAACCTGACATGACGAGTCTTTACTCTTTAGCCCTGTAGAATCTGTTGGCTAAGAAGATTTAGATTATTTTTGAAATCGTCACAAAAAAATCCGCGCAGTCGGCGCTACGCCACCGCGGCGTTCATATCTAGTCGATAACTAAGATTCTTCTATTATTTCTGATATGGTCACACCCAGCTTGGTTCTCTCTATAACCTACAGAGTGAATCTGAATTTACAAATATTCATTATCATGATTCGATTACATAGAGCTATTCCAACCAATGCTTATCTCCATCTCGCGCTGAGTGACTATTAATCTCAACTCTATATCTCTGGTATGAGACAGGAAAGCTTTTTCCATGACTGTATGATTATGTTTTATTGCCCAAAAATGTGTACACACAAACAAACAAAATCAAAACGCTTACTCCAATAGACAAACCTACTTATCAGGCGACGGTTAATCCTTCTACGATAAACAATAGTCATTGTTTTAAATTTTAACAGATATGTTAGTATTGTTGTATCAAAGCATAAATAAACATCCGCACAACGAATTACTATAATGCCATCTAAAAAGCTGGTTTTAAGAGTTGTGCTGTTTTGGTATGTATCAAGAAGTGTCGATTTGGTAGAAGCGAAGGAAGACTTGGGAAAATTCTACGATAATATCAAGGAAGATGCTTCATTGGATACTGTATGTACATAATTATAATTTTTTTAATATTAATATGGCATTAATATCTTCTAAATTAGTCTAAATTTTATTATTTTATGCGGTACCTATCTTATTATGGGTATAGTGCGATAACCAAAGGCTGAACCTTTGACATAAACTAATCTCCATCGATCATCAATGGCAAGTCGAGTTTTCTTAACTGAGAAGGTTAATTTTTATAACATTATAAAAATATATAATAGATTAACTATATTAAAGTAGGAAATAGTAGCCTACTTTAATAACACAGACAGGCTATTATAACTTTTATAAGAGGTTTATGAATTAGAGTTTATATTAACGTTTTTTGTTTAAGTACACGAAGAAGTCGTAGGACTTTCAAATTTTGATGTAGGTAAACATTTGCCATAACTCTATTCTGAACCTATTTTGATGTGATTTTCATTAATAAAGGTTTACTATTGAATTGGACGAGAATCCGTCAACGGTATTCGCAGATAAACGATGGATCTAGAACAACCGTTTATAAAATACGACTACAGTTAAAATTACTTTTTAGTTGGTTTTATATTTTCTATTTAGTTCACCCTCGTGCGGAAGTACGGCTATCCATGTGAAATACATCGCATGTACACAGAGGACAAGTATGTCTTGGAGGTGCACCGAATTCCATATGGTAAAAACAACACCAGTAGAGAAAAACGACCCGTAGTATTTTTGCAACATGGCCTGCTATCAACATCTGCTGAATGGGTGTTAATGGGCACCGATAAAGGATTGGGTAAAGATTTTTCCGCTATTCTTCTTTCTAGATACTTTAATTGCAAGGAAATTAAAATTTCTGCCATCAAAAAACATTCGACACTAAGAAGAACATAATTATACACTTTATTAGGAAGTTATACAATTTAGATTTAAAGTTATTAATGAGTTTCAAATAGCCGTTTAATATTGTAGTGTTGTTGTTATATTTATGTTTAGACGATTGGCGTAAGGTAAGGTACCCAAGCCCATAGAAATTTAGAATTAGCAAATGAGATGAAATGCGTAATCACATTAGAAAAGATTCAGTAGATAAATGATAAATGATAGTAGGTATAGATAAGACGGTACGGAGACAAGACAAGGCAAAAGAGATTATAATAGAGAAGACGAAAGTTAAAGAGAAGATATGATAGAAGACATTATCTGAAGAAATTATTAACTCGTAAATTATGTAATTACGAAATGATATTACATGAGAGAGTAGTAGACTATGGGATAGCAGACAAGACGACACGTATACAGTTATAACTGAAGACGATAAAATTAAGTTAAACATACCACTTCATAACAGCAGTTATTTCAACTGACTTTAACATAATTTTATTGCAGAATAGAATAGAAAAACTTTATTTGCATGTGGTGCATATTTTGGTCATACAATTGTATGGCCACTACCAAATCAATAAAAAAAATAACTAATATCATAGTTTTTTTTTTTTTTTGATTTTTAATCAATTATCGATCCAATATACTGTGTTACCTATTACAATATACTGCAAGGCTTTGGTAGAAGTCGCCTCTCTGGCGTAGGCCTCCCCAGCTCTGCCCAACGTCTTCTTGGTCTTCCCCTTTTCCTTTTGCTATTACGCGGAATCCATTCCGTTGCTATTTTTGTCCATTATTCAAAATGGAAATTATATATATTATATATATAACGTTAATATTCTCAGGTCAAAGTATTGTATACCTCAGACTATCAGGCTCTTTTGAAACTCTTGCAAGATTCTCCTCTAGGTCTTAGCTTGATCTATTTTTTCTATTTTAGGCTACCTATTAGCTGAAGCAGGATATGACGTGTGGATGGGTAACGCTAGGGGCAACACGTATTCACGTAGTCACGTCTCAATAAAACCATCCTCCAACACATTTTGGAAGTTCAGCTGGCACGAGATTGGCTACTACGATCTTCCAGCTATGATTGACTACGTTATAAAGGAAACTGGATTTCCGAAAATTCAGTACGTGGCATTCTCCCAGGGCACCACAGCTTTCTGGGTTATGACTTCAACGAGACCGGAATATAACGACAAAGTTATAGCTATGCAGGCTCTGGCTCCTGTCGCTTATGTGGGGAATATCAGGAGTCCCCTCATCAGGGCTATTGCGCCTTTCACTAATTCCTTAGAAGTAAGTTTGTGTAAGCTTAGTAGTACAAATTACTTAACAATTTGAACCAGTTTACTACTTAGCCACTGTTTAATAACCACAGTACGGCGTAGCATGAATGCAAATAATTCAGATTTAAGTTAACGGATTGTTATTGTTTGTCGCATTGTAAAGTTGAAGTTTCTGGGTTCGATTCCCGGCTAAAGTCTCGTTTGGTGGGAGGTTTCGGCTAGTTACCGCCCTACCGACAAAGACGTGTCGCCAAGCGATTTAACTTTCCGGCAATATATCACTGTAAAAACCCATTAGGAGTATGGGCTTACCATACCCCAAACAGGTTAGTCCACTACCATCTTAGACTCATCGCTTACTACCTGGTGAGATTATAGTCAAGAGCTAACTTGTAATGGAATAATAAAAAATATGCTGACTACAATCTTGTCTTCTATAGATGTGGATAGCTAAAGAATAATCGTATTTAGGGTTCTGAATCAAACAAGGAAATCGTTGTAGTTTCTTAACTTCATCCGCCGTATTTCAGACGCAAACAATTAACATGATATATTTGATATAGTATATTTGATATACTCATATAATATACCATTTTATCGAATAATCAAGAAACTCTTCAAAAGATTCAATCTATCGATGATAGGAAAACAGAGTTTAACTAAGACAGTAGCAATAACTTAAGTGGGTAAATAACTGCCTAGTTGTTGAGTGTTCTGAAATCTGAAGAGGGAACCTATATAACAAATCATTATCGCTAGTAGCGATATTGTGTTTTTGTGTTCATAACAGGTCATTAGCACTATCGGTTTATTTGTATAGTACTTAACGCTAACGTCTATTTTCTGTATTCAATCTAAATAAAGAATAATAATGTTCTCAAAGGCGGGTGTAGTCTGCCAATACGCACATGGCCAGCGTGGTGGACTATGGCCAAACCCTTCTCATATTGAGCCGTGCTCTGTAGTAATCATGATGATGAAATAAATAATAAATTTATTATAATGAACTGTTATAGCAGATTTTACCCACTTACAAACAAGGTTTCAAAAATTTATTATATCTACTTACACTTTAACTTCTAAAGATGTCGCGTAGAAACCATTTAGGAGTGTGGGATTATCATACCCCTGACAGGTTAGCCCGCTACCATCCTAGACTGTATCATCACTTACCACCAGGTGAGATTGCCGTCAAGGGCTAACTTGTAGTGTTAAATTAAAATAACAAAATTTGGCCGGGTTTTGTCATAATCGAACGATAGTAATTTTTCAACAACATTCATAGATAGTAATCAAAATCTACCAATGTTGTTGTGTATTTACAATTAAATTACGAAATGTTTCAGAAAATAATGCGTTTGATTGGCTCAAACGAGTTTATGGCAAACGGCTGGATAAACGAGATAGCGGGACAGAAGCTGTGTCTCGAGGAAGCCATCACACAGTCTCTTTGCAGCAACATATTGTTCCTCCTGTGTGGATATAATGCACAACAGTTGAATAGAGTAAGATATATATTAAAAAAAAAAATTAAAATTGCACGTCATGAGAGTTCTCCATAATGTTTTCAAAAGCACAAGCACAATCCGCACATGGCCAGCGTGGTGGACTATGGCCAAACCCTTCTCATATTAAGAGGAGACCCGTGCTCTGTAGTGAGCCGGTAATGGGTTGATCATGATGATATTCTAAATATCACTTTAACAGCGGTTAAGCGAACAATTAATAAATAAATAATAAAATATTTGCCTTAACATATCTCTAGTGGGTCCAATTTTTATTAAGGCGAGTTAAAGCAAGGATTTCCTTTCTCTAATTTCATCTTACCTTACTCCTTTCAAGATAATGTATTTCTATCTTATATAGTATTTCATTTTACTATAAAGTTTTTTGTTCTAGTTATTCATTAATTTTGGTTTACAATGATAGAGGAAAGATAAACTTTGCCATATAGAGTAGAGAATACGATATATATAGGGTACAGAAAATACCATAGTAACGCAAAAGAGTACCTCCTAATTATGCATTGAAGATATAAACAGTAGATCAGTGCTAAATTTTTGAATATAATTAGTACTGTAAATGTTTATATTTCAATCCATCGCGGTATAATTACATTTTGATAAAAAAGTTATCATGAAGTATCGATAATATATTAAATATTACATAAATAATTCTAACGGGATCAGAAGATGTTGGCAGAGATTTATTGACCCTGGACTGGAGAAGCTTTAATGAACCTGTCTCTTTAAATTTCAGACAATGCTCCCAGTGGTATTAGGTCACACTCCAGCCGGTGCATCTACGAGACAAATGATCCATTTCGGCCAATTGTATAATTCCAAAAAATTCACCAACTTCAATCACGGTTGGCTCGGAAACAAACGCACTTATGGCACATTCACACCGCCAGCGTACAACTTGAGTGCCATAACAACACCTGTGTTTCTGCACTATGGCGACAATGACTGGCTTTCCACCCCGGAAGACGTAAACTATTTATGGCGAGAAATCAAATCCGTTATCGGTAAATACAGAGTGCCGCATCCCAAATTCAATCATTTAGATTTCATATTCGCCATCGACGCTAATAAACTTATATACAACCGCATAATAAATATTATGTCACGTTTTATTTAAATAAAAGATTTTTAACACATTTTTACTTTTATTAACAGGACACCCATAAAAACAATTTGCACAATTTACATTATATGGCCACGAATTTCACACTTCGGTTGTAGATGCCTAAAAGAAGAAAGTTCATTATCAATATCAAAGCATTCAAAATTAAGTACTTACATATTAAAATTAAAAACACAAGAGAAGCTGTGATAGCCTAGTGGTCAGGACGTCCGCCTCCTAATCAGAGGTCGGAGGTTGGAACCCGGGCACGCACCTCTTACTTTTCGGAGTTATGTGCGTTTTTAAGCAATTAAAATATCACTTGCCGTTGAACGGTGAAGGAAAACATCATGAGGCGTGTGAAGTCTGCCAATCCGCACATGGCCACAGTGAGCCGGCAATGGGTTGATCATGATGATGATGATGATGATATTAAAATTAGTTGGCAAATGCAATTGCTGTTGAAATAGACGTCCCAGAGTTGAAATGATGATGGCGATGGTAACAAAACCAATGCACCAACAGTAAAAATATAGAAAAGAGCTAGAAACCCTAATAGCATTTATTCATAAAGGCTTTTGTACTCTTATTAAAGTTTGTAATGTGTGCTAAAGTCATTATAACAGCTTTTATTGGGCTTTTTTTGGGCGTTATTGCTAAGTTCTCCTAAACAATTAATAACAAATTAATTATGTCACTCACAAATACATCCGATAAAGATTCTGAAGACACAGTGGAACAAGAAGGTACCGATTTACTAGGATGGACCTTTTGATACGAAGCGTCAATCTCTACTTCTTTTGGATCACATTTCCTTTGATTTGCTATCGTAAGTTCTCTTTTTACGATGGCACCAAATGTGTTATGTACTGTGAATTTAAGAAAAAATATTATTTCATCAAGTTTTTTAAAACAATATTTTTAAATATGTTTTTAGAGAATTAAGTAGGTACCTTTAGTTAAAATTTTAATTGGATCTTGTTTATTTTTATTGCAACTGCTATTGTTATCAACTAAATTTTCATTAATGACTCTCGAACCGTTGGTTTTATGCAATACTTGTAACATTGAAATATGTTTGAAATTCTGCAAAATAAAAATTTCATGTTTTATAATATTGCTAGTATGCTGCATTAAAAATGCAAATAGAATATAACTTGTTTCCACGCGACATCCAACTACATGGACATGGAACCTTAAATTACTTGGCAGTAACTCTTAGGAAGTATGCGTGTAACTAGCCACGGCCGAAGTCCCTCAATATATAACGAGTAAAAGACGGACATACAGAAAAACCAGACATGTTTCTTCTTGATTGCGTATAAGACTGCATAATTTGTACCTCTTAAACCAACTTTCCAATCTAACTAAGCGAAAAACACTAAGAAGGATATGTAGGTTGTACAACTAAAATAATTGTTCAACCTTTGCAACCAATTTAAATTTAAACCTTTCAAATTTCAGCTCCCTTTCTGAAGCTGTTAAGCATACGTATACATAAAACATACCTCATTTTCGCAATTTTTTAAAGTTATTATCATTTCAGAATCTATGTTCTTTACGGTCTCTTTTGCATCCTCACAGTATGATTCGTAAGGTTTCGGTAACACAGAGGCGTTGCTATCATTAGCGACTACCAAATTAGAATACAAAGGTGCAGACTTCTTTGTCATGTTTTGTAGTTGTAATTTCAAAGATATATTCTCTGTTTTAAAATAACTCAATTCATCGCTTTGCATGTTATATTGTTGTTGTAAATAATCTAGATTATTTTTATACATATTAACTTCTTCATTATCCATTTTACAAGTATCACCACCGAAATCCACAGTTCTGACTCTGAACGATGTACATTTACTTATTTTTTTAACTAGCAATTTAGATCTTCTATTTCCAATGACACTTAAAGGAATTGTTTCAGTTGCTTTATCTTCATAGCAACAATGCGTTTCATTTGAAGTTTCACCATCGACAGTACAGTCATCGTCATCCTCGACAATATAGCCCGAGTTATTGAGAGTTATTATTTTTTTTAAGTAATTCGTGTATGATTTCCAAGAATACGTCGATTTTTCATTTAATCGTTCACTTATAATAGGCTTTAACTGTTTAACAACTAAAGCTTGTTTAATTAATTCTTTTTGCCACACTTTAGCCACACTTTGCACACTGTCATTGCTACAATGTTGTAAATCTTCATTCTCTGGAATACTGATCTTGAATATTTTTTCCGTTATTATTTTCCAAAGCATTTTTAAGCTTTTCAGAGCGTCCAAACATTTTTCGCAAGGCCAATGGCTGGTTTCAAAGTCTTCCTATTAAAAGCGAGGTGATTTGTTAATTATATTAATATAATTTGGGAAAAAAGAACTAAACACAACAATTCTTAATTAATAATGAGCAGATATTGAGGTATGACGTAATGGAAAAAAAATTATTTTTATTATTCTAGAACTATGTTAAATGTATAAAGAATACTTAGTCTCTTTAAGAAATCTCATCTAGTCACCCTAAGATATAAGGCGGTTTTAAGAGTGATATAGGTATGTGAAAAAGCGAAAAATGAATAAACTCACACATATCTAAAAGCTTAATAAAGTTGACATGAAATTTTATTTTAATTTAGGGATTATGTTTCACAGACTCGTTAGCAATAATCTCTTTAGTTATAGCTGCATTTAGTAAAATTGACTATTAATAAAAGGATCGGGATAAATGCAGATTAATGATAAAAACCAAATGAACGATTTACCTCTTCGAAATATTTTTCAAAATTTTCGTCACCTTTTAGACATTCTTTCATTGCATGGCATGAATCGCAAATACTTTCAAGAACAACTTTTGATTTGCAATTTGGATGACATCTTGGCGTAGACTGCGACAAATAAATATTTTACTATTATTCTTAAAGCACAATTATTTAAAGAGGTTTCCCCTAAAAGAAGCCACATGAGCAAATCTATGCCTAATAATTTCGATATTTTGCACGTCTAGCGCAGAACTACCTGGCTAAGTTTGTTGTGGGCTTCTCATATAGTTATAGGTAAGTTTAGAACCCTCGTAGCTTTAGGTTCAATCAATCAGCCTTATACGCCCACTGCTGGACATAGGCCTTTCCGAGAGCGCGCAACCACACACGGTCCTCCGCCTTCCTCATCCACCCGCCACCAGCGATCCTTTTTCAGGTCGTCGGTCCAGCGAGCAGGTGGTCGTCCTAAGCTGCGCTTACCGGTACGCGGTCTCCACTCCAGAACACGTCTGCCCCAACGGCCGTCGTTTCTGCGACAGATATGACCCGCCCACTGCCACTTCAGCTTGCTAATCCGTTGGGCTATGTGCGTTACTTTGGTTCTCCTACGTATGTCCTCGTTATGGATTCTATCCCTCAGAGAAACACCCAGCATAGCCCTTTCCATAGCACGCTGAGCGATTTTGAACTTTTGGACAAGGCCTACCGTGAGTGTCCACGTTCTGCTCCGTATGTCATGACCGGTAAGACGCAAGCGTTGAAGACTTTTGTCTTTAGGCATTGGCAGCTTTAGGTTAAGGTTTGCAAATGTATTTATTACCAACAACTCACTACTATGTAAATTATAGACGTGTCAAAGTGCCTTTTAAAGGATTATTTGTATGAAGATTACGATTGATTGATTGATAAAGGTACATTAGGTCTCTTAGAATTGTACTTAATAACAAATTTTCTGTTTAACTATTTATTAACTCTGAATTCAGTATTTCATATCACTTACCCTCCCACGATTTCTCCGAGTCATACTTCTCAAACAGCTGGACACTGTACGCGCAGGTATAACACAAATGGGCATATCACTCTTTATCCAATCCCTGATATAGTGGTTCCGCACCACGATATCATGACTCCATGCCCTCACGTCCAAACAGGATTCATATGCCTTTAATTTTCCCTCGTTTCGTCCCAAAAGCAGATTTAATTTGTTATGACCTGTACAAAACATTGAATGAACTTTTTCATAGTAAGTAACTGATAGTTATTTATTTATTTATTCATTCAACTATAGTTTTATCATTGTATTTAAGATAGCAATACGTGGTATTTTTAGTTTTGTAAGGTTTTTAATATCATGTTCTAGCAAAATTTTGAGTCCAAAAGTGGTCAAAAATTTCAAATGGCATCTGTGATTGACAGCTAATCTCGGCTTGTATTATATTGTATTTATTTATTGTTTATGATTTTGTCAAGTAAAAAGGGCGCTGACTATCTAATCGGCCTGCGCTGAGTACAAGTTTTTAATATTAAAATACAGATAAACAATGGAATTATATATGAGGCCACTCGTATTCTTCTCTGTACTTTCTCTTTTTAGAAATTATTGCAAATTATAATTCATGCCTTTGAAAAGGACGAAATATAAGTATTGTTTTTGATATGAGGAGGGTTTGTCCATAGTTCAACGCGCTGGCCATGTGTGGATTGGCAGACTTCACTTAGAGAACATTATGGAGAACTCCCAGGCATGCAAGTTTCCTCACGGTATTTTCCTTCACCGTTGAAGCAAGTGATATTTTTATTGCTTAAAAAACGTACATAACTGCGCAGTTAGAGGTTCATGCTCGGGATCGGACCCCCGATCTCTGATTAGGAGGCGGACACCCTAACTACTAGCATACTAACTCTATATATGTATATAATATATAACTGCGGAGTTATGTGCGTTTTTTATATATATATATATACTTAAAAAACGCACATAACTCCGCAGTTATATATTTATAAAACGTTTAAGTTACAGCGTGTAACACATATCTTGGTTGTGTAGCAATCATTTCATATATCTTTAAACTTAGTTTAAAATAAGAAAGGCAAGATGCTACTGTAAGATAGCAAGCGCTTGATTAACGTGTCAGCGATAATACTTATCTTTAACAATAAACTATTTTTTTATTTTATATTAACAAGGTCTTATTGAAATACATATTTGTATTTATGATTTATAGAGTATATAACAATCCTTAATATTTATGAACATATTTATTTTGTTTCTTAAATATATTTTTTTAAATACTTTTATTCGTAAGTACTCTTTCTTTTCCTTTTTTTTTGCAAGTAAAAATACGAACTCCAGCAACCCAATGACCCTTACTTTTTATTTACTTTTGATGCATACTTTTTAGTTCTCAGGTGCATTGTGTCATATAAATTCAAAATTATGACATTCGATAAATAGCCACCGTTTCGTCTTGATTTTTAATGACTGACATAAAATATTTGATAATTTAACTGTTTATATTTTACTGTAAGTCATAATATTGCAAAATAAATACATTACCTACGCTATGTATATTGAAACGAATGGCAGCGAACACGCTCCATAGTTTTCATACGTCTATATGTTTAGAAAAATATTTATTGATAGTGGATAAAACAACTGGCTATGTCATTTATAACGAAGAGGGAGCGCGTTTTCAATGAATATGATCTCTACGACTTACCGGCGAGAAATGAGGGGAAGCTCAAGACTTACGCCTCTTGTACCGACGCGAGGGCATGGTCCCACTTCTGCTCCGATAAATCTGAACACCTGGTGGAAATTATCAAAAGGAACAACGAAACCGTCCGACCCAAGTATATACCAACTGATGTTATCGTCAATACGTTGATGTCAGTCAAAAATGCCGAAATCAGTCGATTGAAACGCAAGATTGAAGAGTTTGAGCAGATGCTTTCCGCATATGATCAGTTGGATCTCACTTGTGAGCAAAAATGTGATATTGCAAGTGCGGTAAGGTTTTGCGTTATTTATTCTGTTTTGTTCCAATTATTACTCGACTTATTCCCACTATTACTTGATTTTTTACCATTATATCTCGATTTGTTCCCATCATTACTTGATTTGTTACCATTATAACTCGATTTGTTCCCATTATTACTTGATTAGTTACCATTATAACTCGATTTGTTCCCATCGTTACTCGTTTCGTCGTCCATGTTCCCGCCATTACTTGATACTGAATTTTGTCACTTTTCCAGCACGCAGCCATTAAAGCAGCGAATAAAGAACTGGATGATATGGTAAGGAAAATATATAAGCCACATTATAATACAATCATAATAATTTCACTGGTGCTGGTCTCCTTTCTCGGAGGAGAGAAGGATATGAAGCTAAAAACCATCGCGCTTTTCCAATGATGATGAATAGCTAGAGGTTCTCGATGACGTGCCTACTGATACTTTTAGTAATTATCAACAGATTTTAGAGATACAAGCCAAGGAGTATTGCTTTACGTACTTTGGAAGGGAAAAAATACCCATGTTAATCCTTCCAAAGTAATACCAAAACTCATTATAACTTAATAGTTATTGATGAATACTTAATAAATTGGTGATTGTGGTTTAAATACCTTCCCCAGTCATAAGTTGTATTATATATAAGCATTAAACGTATAATAGATGGGTTGTAACTTTAGTAACCTAAGTAAAAGCCGCCTAAAACGGTTTCCAGTGAACATAGAAGGGGTTTTGTCTGACTGAGTGGCTTAGATACGTACCTACTCTGGGATGTCGGCCATTTCAATGGGTATTAATCTGTAAGTGGACTAGGAGTCAAGGCCGCCATATGTCGAGTACCCTATCCCCTTCTTAGCACCACCTTTTACCAAGACCGATACTTAATAAATTTACTTTCTTACACTCCAACACCAGATCTTCATCACGAGATGTTGACTTTCCAACCTCTACTGCGATGGATTAGCTATAAAAAACATGACCAGTCTTTTTGTAGGCAAATTATGTACTAAATGCAATATTTAAAATAAAATAAAAAAACACAGTCATCATCATGATCAACCCATTACCGGCTCACTACAGAGCACGGGTCTCCTCTCAATATGAAAAGCATTTGGCCATAGTCCACCACGTTGGCCATGTGCGGATTGGCAGACTTCACAAGACTTTGAGAATATTACGGAGAACTCTCAGGCGTGCAGGTTTCCTCACGATGGTTTTCTTCACCGTTGATGCAAGTGATATTTTAATTTTTTTTAAACGCACAACTCTTAAAAGTTACAGGTGCGTGCCCGGATTCGAACAGCCGACCTCTGATTAGGAGGCTGACGCCCTAACCACTAGGCTATCACCGCTTTCTAAAAACACAATACTCACTCGTAATTTTAATGGCTACTGAATAATATACGAAATATATTTAAAAAATTAAATAACTTGGTTGTTACAGTGCTTGGACTTGGATCTATCGGGATATACTGAGGTGAAATTGCTAAAATCTTGTATTATAGTTTATAATTGATCTGAAACAAGCTGGTTTTAACAATATTAAAGCAGCGAATAATCTTAAGAGCTTTAATCATAATGCATAAAGGTCGTTATTTGTTCGAAGTTGATATAGCGTAATACTATAATGAAAGACGAAAATGAAAATAATTTATTTGTTATCACAATTAAATAGTAAAACAACATATAATAAACAATATATAATATTAGCTTGAATGAAACATCTCATCACTCATAAAGGTCTAAGGCCTACCACGCTATTTAAATGTGTCTAGATCAAATTTGATTCACATTTTAATTTTGACATTGATACTTAAATTAATTACTGTACTATTTACTTTACAGGGTATTGATTCAGAAGCTTTTGAGGTAACATTCTTTTTCATTTTATTTAGTGTAATTAGTTGCGTATACTCCAAGTAAAAGCAATTGAAAAATGTTACGTAAGTTAAGCGTAATTTTAGTGTCCCGTATGTCCATTTATTTCAAAGGATGTATTTTGGTTCTTTCCATCCAAGAATCTGACGGATATTTTCGGCAATATATAGCTCAACTGCTCAAAAGCACTAGCTAACAGTACATAGGTATTTATTGTCACCGTTTTATCATTCGGATATACATCTATAAAATTTCTGTGCTTTATACGTTCACTTTATTAATTTTATACACTTTAAACTTGCAAAATATTAATTGTAGTTATTTTTCAGACAGGTAAATCTAGAGGCGATGAGGTATGTATAATTAACTGTATTAATTGTTTAAAAGATTAATTTAATTTTTTACGTAATTATTAAAATATTTATTTTCATTTCAGCCCAGTAAATATGGAATCATGGACGAGGTATGTAAAAATTAAACTGACTTTGTCTTTGAATGTCATTTATCTTGAATGTGTAATTATCACTAATTTATAGACAGGAAAATCCGGTGGGGGTGAACAAAGAAATACACAAGGCGAAGAGGTAAATATATCTATAATATAATAAAACTGTAATAGGACAAATTCTGTACGTTAAATATATTTTGAAAATTTTAATTGGAGGATGCCTTACTATCGAAACTGAGCTCAAAACAATTTATTTTTATTTTTTGTCTGTCTGTCTGTCTGTCTGTATCTTGGCCGCGCTTCACGCCGAAACTACTGGATGGATTTGAATGAAATTTGGTACAGGAGTAGCTGATAATCCAGTTCAACATATAGAATAGTTTTTATCCCGGAATTCAGCACAGTTCCCTTGGGAGAGGGGGTGAAAGTCAAAATGTGTATTTAGCTGTAATTCATTAAGGCGTACTCCGATTTCATTCATTATTTTTTGTTAGATACTTTACAGATTATCCTGTAATTATTTCAAGGTTTGACGGTTTAGGATAGTATTTTTATATATAATATTTTTTCCCGAAATTCAGCACGGTTCCCTTATTATATACATAAGCTAAAACGCTATTAGACTGGTATATCTAGGAGGGATAGTTATTAGTAGGGATAAGGTTATTGCACTGCACACTTTGAAGTCCAGGCTGAGATCCATAAAATCCGTTGGATTTGCTTCAGATTTAGGAGACGATAAAACGAGACAAAGTGATGGACCCGTTATAAATCTGTCAGGTTTTAACACTATCTTTACCCTCTGTAGATATCAGACTAAGAATAGAAGACCGTCGAAAATTCGATTCTTTAGGGTTGGAGTGGCGGGGACGTCCATTTACAGATTCAAATTAATTAAGGAAAACACTGAAAGCGAGAGAATATACCCATAAAGCTGTGATAGCCTTGGGGTCAGGGCGTCAGCCTCCTAATCAGAGGGCACGCACCTCTAACTTTTCGGAGTTATGTGCGTTTTTAAAAAAACAATTAAAATATCACTTGCTTTTACGGTGAAGGAAAACATCGTGAGGAAACCTGCACGCCTGAGGCTTCCATAATGTTTTCAAAGTGGCGTGTGAAGTCTGCCAATCCTCACATGGCCAGCTTGGTGGACTATGGCAAAACCCTTCTCATATTGAGAGGAGACCTGTGCTCTGTAGTGAGCCAGTAATGGGTTGATAATGATGATACCCATAATACTCTGTCTAAAAATCTAGTAACCGTCAATGTGTACATGTCCAAATTGCGTATTGTGGACGAAAATGGAATAGTGTTCACAAATTAAAAAGTACTACGCTTGTCACATTGTCACCGTCGTTCTATGATCTCCAGGTTGCCTCAGCTACAACAGTTTAGTAGTTCTTTCGTTCACTGGTTTATCTATATCTAATTGGACTATATCAACATTGTTTTTTATGCTTTTGCTTTTTGTTTCATCATAATAATGGATACAATTATTATAGTGGTCGTTTGATAAAGAGAAAGAGTCAACGCCACGGAAGGAGACGAAAAGTAGTCAAGCTGAACCAACTTGTACATGCGATGCAAGCACGTGTGAGTAATCTGCTGTTACTATGTAGGTATATCTTTAACTAAAACATTCTACTCATCAACGCTACGTTATATCATCATCATCATAATGATCAACCCAATGCCGGCTCACTACAGATCGCGGGTCTAATCTCAATATGAGAAGGGTTTGGCCACCACGCTGGCCATGTGCAAAGAACTCTCAGGCATGCAGGATTCCTGAGGAATGTTTTCCTTCACCAGTGATATTTTAATAGATTACTTATAAATTGCTAAAGCCTAGTGGTAATGGCGTCAGCCTCTTAATCAGAGGTCGGCGGTTCGAATACGGGCACGCAACTCTAACTTTTCGGAGTTATGTGCGTTTTTAACAATTAAAATATCATTGCTTCAACGGTGAAGGAAAACATCGTGAGGAAACCTGCACGCCTGAAAGTTCCCCATAATGTTCTCAAAGACGTATTAAGTCTGCCAATCCGCACATGGCCAGCGTGGTGGACATGGCCAAATCCTTCTCATATTGAGAGGAGACCCGTAGATCTGTAGCCAGCCGGTATTGGGTTGATCATGATGACTTAAAAACGCGAATTACTCCGAAAAATTAGAAGTTCGTTGCCCGGGATTGAAACCCCGACCTCCGACCGATTAGGAGGCCGAAGTATTTACCACTAGGCTCTCACAGCCTATAATATATAACCTGCAATAACTTTGCTAACTATTTCAGCCGCACACGATCCTCAAGTGGATGAAATGCAAGAAACAATTATTAACAAAGATGCCAAACTGAGCGCAATGCAAAATACTATCGCTGTGAGTTGTTCAATGATCAATTAGACTGCTTTTCAAATTACACATGGACATAAATTCAAAATTCAAATTCAAATAATCTTTATTCAAATAGCCCTTTAAAAGGCGCTTTTGAGGCGTCAATAATTTACATAGTAGTGGTTTGATGGTGATAACTACATTCGTAAACTTAAAACTAAAGCTATGAGGGTTCCAAATGCGCCCCGGTCTAAGAAGAAGCCCACAACAAACTTAGCCAGGTAAATTTTCTTTTTGTTATCACAATCTCACATGCCACTTAAAATTATGATAAGAGGTATCTTACACCCATGCTTGTTTATCATTTACTTAATCCTTCACACTATAATAGGACTTTTCTACAAGCTTACGTTTTATATAAACTTTGAACTTATTTAGAGACATCCCAGAGATTTAATTTGGCGATTTGTTATAAAATTGTATTTTAATGTAATCATACTCGTATCTAATGCACATTGATAGTTGTCATGTAAACAGGGTTTTTATTCAAATATCTTTATATGACACGATAATGATAAAAAAACGTTACATGGTTAAAGGTATTGTCCTTTTAAAAATTAATGGTAATATAAAAATGGTAGTAGATCTCAAAGCCAATCAATCTATTATCTTAAAACATTCATCAACTACGAGAGAGAAGAAATGGCTCAATGCATATTCCAATCGGATGGAATGAACTAAAAACAGACCAATAAAGATAAGATACCTAGATATTGTAAATAATTTAAAGCTAACTACGCTTCCCAGTTATGTTAATTAACATATTATCAACTTGTACGAGGTTACAATGTCTCCCTTTTTTTCTTACTCTGGGAAGTTCCTATTCCAACAATATCTTATTTTTACAGGTAATGGAACATGATGTTTGCGAACCTTATTGTATATATGCACATATATATACCGCATTAGAAAAAATATTTGGAACCTTATGCCAGAACGGGAAATACAAACAATATTTAGATTTATTAGTAAGTTATAGTTGCGCACAACTTAGTTTGCAATTTTTGTATACCATAAGTTAGCTCATGACTTCATCTCACCTGATGGTAAGTGATAATGCGGTCTAAGATAGTAGCGGGCTAACCTTTAAGGGATATGGAAAACCAATACTCCTAATTGGTTTATACAAGACATCGTGCCGGAACGCTGAATCGCTTGGCGGCACGTCTTTGTCGGTAGGGTGGTAACTAGCTGGGAAGCCTCCCACCAGACCAGACTCGAGCCGGGAATCGAACCTAGGACCTCCAACTTTATAATGCGACAACGCGCGCGCTTTATGGAGGTCGTCACAATGATGTCATTTATGTTGAAGGTAAATACTATTCTAATCATCACGTTTTTCAGACTGCTGGAAAGGATACTAGAGGCATTGATATAAAAGGAAAAATTTTATTCAAAATGAAAGTATTAGAGAAGTTTAGTCTTGCGCTAATAGCGCCTTGCTCGCAAGAATTTAGTCGTGCCTCACAAGACTGTTCATGTTTCCGCGCCGAAGTCGTTACCACATTTGCATTAACATCAGCAGAAAGCCCCATACCAAGCCTGGATAATAAGAGAGCCCAGCTCGTTGCCGACATTATGGAAAATCATGAAATGCAGAAAATCATCTCCACAGAAAGTGTGTGCCTTAAAATTGAAGATGACCAGTTTGATGAATGTTTTGGAATTGATAATTGCGGTATAGATGTGGAAAATCTTAACCGCTTAAAGAATTTACAAGCTAACTACGATGAACTTTTAACATGTTATGACAATTTGAAACACGAAAGAGATTGTTTATATTTACGATGTCAAAAGCTTGCAGATTTGGAACATGAATGTGACTGTTTAAAAAATAATTTAAGGGAATATAACGAATTATGGAAGGAGAAAGAGTTTTACAGAAAACGTTCGGAAGATCTTGACACTTTGAAGGAAAATTACTATATACTATCAGAAGAAACGTCCAACATTGAAACAAAATTAAAAGCCGAACAGGAAATAATTAAAATGAAATCTCAAACCATTGATCAGTTAAGAAGTGAAAATATAAATTTAGAGAAAACAATAAGTGATAACTCTGTACTGTTTGAAAAACAAAAAAATGGATTAATTCGGAAACTAAAAGAGTACGAGTGCAAAATCATGTGTCAAGATCAACAAATTAAAAGCTTGTCTGATCAAATTGATACATTACTTGATCAGGAGAGAAATAAAGTAAGATAATCCACATTACTCACCTGTTGTTATACCTTCACGAAGCGTAGGCGTTCTCTACAGGACAGGAAAAAATCAATGTGAACATAAAACCATTAAGCTAATCAAATATCAGTCAATCGAGTTAAGAGGTTTTTTAATTTTAGTTTTTTTTTAAATTGGGATTTATCATTTCTATTCAGTATTCGTTTGTTGCAATAGATACCTGCCAATGAAGATACGTTGAGGTCCGTTCAATTGATTGAAGAAATTGATGCCCAAAAGGAACAAATCAAAAACCTCAAAGATGACCTATACTGTAGCGATGAAGAAAAACAATATCTACAAGAGGAGTTTGAAAATAAGCTTGCACTTATAAATGAACTTAAATTAGCTGTTGAAGATTGGAAAGGTATAAATTTATATTAATATATTTTATCTCCAAAACATTATTTATTTATAAATTTTAGTTCTTATATTTTATTTTATATTTAAGATAGGTATGAGGAAGCTCTGAAAACTTGTAATTATTTACAAATGCAAGTGGATGAAATAAAAGGTAAAAACTCATTAATAAATCAAGAATTAGAAACTAAAACAAGTGCTATTGAGAACTTAAATAATATAATATGTAGTAAGTCTCTTGAAATAAGTAATTTGCAAGAGGAAGTAGACCATAAAAAAGATGAAAATATGAATCTTATTAAACAAATGAAAATCAGCCGAGAGAGCTTCGATAGCGACGTAGCTTCACTCATAAATGACAAAAAAGTGGTCATGAGTTCGATTATTACTGCAAAGCAAGAGAGTATTGAACTGCTTAAGCATTTAAAAGATCAAGACGATACAAATAAATCTAGCGAAAGTACAAAAAATAAATCTGATGCACTCCGTCCAGATGAAAATATCGATACCGATATCTTTATAAAGGAAATTAAGTTACTGCGTGAAATAAATTTTGAGAACATAAATATTTTACACGATGAAAATGAGCAATTGAGAAAAACGTATGACCTTGCTAAAAAAGAAAGTGTCATATTAGAAAAAAAGATAAAAAATCAGGAAAATTTGCTCGATAAGTTACAAAACTTAAAACAATCGCATGAAAAGCTTTTAAATGAAAAAGAAACACTCCAACACGAATTAAACCACAGCAAGCATGAACTTCATAATTTGTTGAATGATTTTCAGCTAACAAAAACAGTAAGTCAAAGCTTGTTAGATGAATCCGAAGACATGAAAGAAGAGTACGCTAAGTTAAATATACAATATCAAAATGTGCTGCAGGAAAGAAATGTTTTACAAAAATCATTATTAGATAAAGAGTCTGAAATGAATGAACAAATGCAGACTTTGCAAAAACTTAAATTAGAAAATGAACATTATCTCTCTAAAATTCGAGAAATTCCAGAATTACAGAATACTTTACTTGATATGAAAAATAAATATGCCAGATTAATTTTTGATAAAAATACATTACAGAGGGATTTCGATGCTAAAATGTATGAGATTAATGCCTTATACAATAACCTAGAGGCCAAAGTAGAAGAGAATCAATGCTTACAAAATCAAATAAAAACACAACAGTTACGGGAACTGTCAGTCAATGATAGTATTTCTGACTTAAGGAATGATAATTATACTATGCAATTAACCTTAGACGCAATAAGAAAAGAAAGTACTGAGTTACTTCATAAAATAAAATGCTATGAAAATTTAGAAAATCAGTTTAAAGAACTACAACTTTCGCATAAACAAATACAATTAGAAAATGCAAATCTACATAAAGAATTAAATGATTTAAATAAAATACAACAGGAACATTGTGAGTATTCAGAAAAATTGGAAGAAGCTCTTGTTCGCTCTCGTGAAGAGGTAATTAAAAATAGAGTTTTTAATACACAACTTAATAAATACTATGAAATAAACAATTTCAAGTACAAAATTAACATTTTATAATAAGGCTACTGCAATAACAAAAGTAGGAATAACTTATATTAATTTTATAAGCAACAATTTAATCAGACACCGCTGTCTTCGTACACGTTAAAAAGCTCTATGATATAAAATAACTTTTATATTTATGTAGAATCGTATTTATATAAATAGCAATAAATAGAATAGCTTGCCTGTTATTAAATATGATTGTACCGGAGTACCGTTTAGCAGTCATATTAAGAATCTTGGACTTTATTTAGACAGTACTGTCTCATGGAGAGACCAGATTATTGAATTCAGCCGTAAAATTTACGGTATTAAAGGAAATTTTTGAACGTGGTAGTTCATTTTACCGGTTTACAAAAATGCCCTTTCAGCAACGCACTTCTTTTTACTAATTAAAAAGACTACACAATTGTTACCCCTATTTCATCTTCAACTTTATTCGTAAATTTGACCATATTTCTCATTACTGATAACAATTAAAATGGTTAAATTTGCGTGACCGGCAAAAATTAAGACCCTTGTGTCTTCTGTTTACCATTCTTAATAAAGACTCTTCTAACTTAAAATTTCATTTTCATTACCTTCCTTCTCTTAGTCAGCGGGCACTTCTCACTTCGCACTCTTCTTACGATTCTAAATTAAGCTTTTGTGTACCTATATATATATATAAATTATCCCATTGGTTTTTTAGGACATGTCCAAAACATGCTCTGTAAACGATTTCTATGCGGATTTAAAAAAAGAAGTAGAAAAGTTAAAAGAAGAAAAGCAAAATAATCATAAGAAGATGAAAAATCTTATGGAAAAGTTAGATGAATCGGTATCGTTACACTTATATTTCTTAATTTTTTATTGTTAAATCTACTCATATTTTAATAATTGATACATTATTTCTAGGAATGCATTATTACAAATCTCCATGAAGATATTCTCGCACGTGAAAAGAAAATATCAACCCTGGAAAATCACATTAATGAATTACAAGTAGAAATAAGAACTCTTCAAAACGATTTAAAGGAGGTTGTAGAGTCTGGAGAGCAATTAAAAGAACTTAGTTATGAAAAACTTGACCAAACTGTTAAAAAAATTGAAGCCCACCGTAAGTATTTTTTTTTAAATCTGCTATGCTACCAGCCAGCTACAATCAGTCAATTAAATTTATTTTTTGTGCAGATTCTAAGGCTACACATAATATGAAAATAGAATTTGCAAAGTTACAAACTGAAAATGAAAAACTGGAGGACCACCTTTCCAGCACACAATTGATTACCGAGGTATCATTAAAAGAAAAAGATGAAAATATTTTGCTTATAAACCAACTTGAAAGTGAAAGGGAATTGATTGTTTCTAATATAAAACAACTAGAAATAAATAGTATAGGGGATAGTGATCTATTGCCAAGTAAATGTTCAGTTAATGAAGTGATAACATCCTTAGATAGGATTGGAAAATATATCCATAGTAAAAATACTTCCTTAGAACATACACTGCATAATGTACAGGCTTCATATCAGTTACTTAAGTCAAAAGCAGATGAAGCTAAAGACATAGCTGAAAAAGAAATACAGAAAATTATCTACGAAAAAGAAGAGGCTAAGAAAGAAAGAGTGGGTATTGAAAAACATCTGAATTATTTAAAAGATAAAATGAAAGAGGAAAAAGATAATTTTGAGAGAGTCATAAAAGATTTAGAAGGTGAAATGCTGAATCAAAAATTGATTTTTGACAAAATAAAACAGTCAAACGATGATTTTATATTAAAATTAAAACAAGAAAATCAACTGCTTCTAGATCGATGCAATAACTGTGATACTGATATAAAGGAATTAAAAGAAAAACTTCAATTTGAATCGGAACTAAAATCTTATAACATAGATTTTATAGAAAAGACTAATCGAGCATTAGAAAACAAAGAAAAATTAATTGAAACACTAAAAGACCAGATGAAAAATTTAAAAGAAAAACCAACTCAGCAATGTGGAATTCAAACTACATCAGTTATAAACACGGCAGATAATTTTAGTCAAACAGATAAATATGAAAATTGTATTCAAGAGTCTTTCTTAAGTACCGATACTGTTTATGAAGATATTCAAACTGCAAATACAAATGGTGACATATTTCCATCATCTCAATTATCAAACGAAAAGCATTCAACTAAAAGTCATAAAATTTCAGATATTCATCCCATAAATCCAGCAATAAATGAAGTTCAAGTACTAACCGCAAATTTTGAACCCAAGATTGATTATGTTAGACATATCTATTTAAAATATAAATTGAAACGATTAAGTCCAGGAAAGTTAGAGCAGCATTCGATCGCAAGTCTGGAAGATACATTTCTACATGATAGCGATCTAGGTCTGACTCCAAATAAAGATTTATTTACGGAACCTCAGGTTCCTAAAAGTTCACACTCCCGGAGTTTTAATTCTGAATTGAAGCTTAATAATGATAGTATTATTGATCTTTACCATACTCAAATTTCCACTAACTCAACTAAAATAACTGATGATATAAGCAATAAAGGGTGTAAAACTTCGGTCACAGATTTAACGAACTATAATGAAGACTCTAAAAATGTTAGTTTGACAAAAGATCTAAAAAAAGACAATAAGCTCAAAGATTCGTTTCCCTTAGCAGAAAAAGATTTATTTGTTATTTATAAAGACCGTGACAGTGTGTCAAAGGTTCCACGTAATAGTATGACAAAGGGACTAAAGATAAATCAAAAATTAAAAAATATGGTTACTGAGGAAACATCTAAAAAGAGGATATCTTCGCAATTAAACATTAAAGAAAAAATATTCAATGGTGAAAATACTAGTGACGATTTAGAAGATGACAGTATAAAACCAAAACTCAAAATAAATTTGCCAAGAGTAGATATAGATGATAGTGCTTCCCTTTTGACAAATTCAGACCATAATAAGAAATCTCTCGACTCAGGTTCACTTCAGTTGGCTACAGAGAAAAAAAATACCAATAACTCAGAATTAAATTTTATTTCTGTACCTAATAATGATTTTAAGAATCCAGTTAAAGATGTTTTTTCTGAGAAATCGTCTATACAGCAATACTTTTTTAATAATTCTGATAATGATCTTCAATCTGATGGAGTAAAAGTTGCACAGAAGGTCATTAAACAAATAGACTTTGCATACGACTCAAACCACAAATTACCTCGTGTCGGGGGTAAAATTTTTGTTTTAGAAAATAAAATAAACGATAGTTTGGATATTCAGCCTGAGGATTTTAATGTGAAAAGTAACTATGGGTTACAGTATATATTGAATACTGTTAAAAATGAAATTAATCCACATAATATCAAAAACTTAAATTTCATACAATCTGCACGTAAAAGTCACAGTGTTGAAACATTTAATAACATAAGTGAATCAAGTCAATCAAAACAGTTTAGTCCATTAAAAATGTCATCGGTTGAATATGGGACAACTTTGACTTATAGTCCAAGCTCTGTTGATCGTGGCACACTAGTTAAAATGGACAGTGTAGAAGATTATGAAAGTAAAATTAAACAATTAACCGAGGCTTTAGGAAACCTTGAAAAATACTACAAAAAGAAAATTGAAGCTGTAAAAGTGCAATACGATAGCAATGTCCAAAGCATTATCAATGAACATAACCACGGAGTGAAAAGCATACAAAATCTCCACGAAGAAACACTGCACGACATAATAAAAAATCATGAAAATGAAGTAGAAAACTTGAGGAGTATGAGTATTGAAGCTATGCGCAACGCAGACAAGCTTCAAAAAGAAAATTACTGTCTGAAATCGAAGTTTAATCATAATGCAACAAGAAACCTGAATGAGTTAATTGATGTAGGTATTTTAAATGTTAGATAAATATAAGTAGCTCAAAGCTAGCTGTAGTATCAAAATATATTTCTGATGTTTTTTATCAGGAACCAATCAAAATGTCTTCTCCTCATTCGAAGAAAAGGAAATGCAGATGCCGTGAAGTCAGTAAAACACTGACTAAAACAAATGTGGAAGCTTTCAATGTAAAACCAAGAAGACGAGGTGGACCTTGCACATGTTCTCTTGACATAAATATATCTGATACAATACGCAGCATATTTGAACAGGTTGATGTTGACCAAAGAAAAATGGCGGAACGAGCCTATCTAAAGTATATCGCTAAGAAGATATCAGAAGGAAATGTTGAGGTATCGACATTTTAATATCAAGTATCTAAACACGTCTCCAGGGTCCATACATCCCTATGCAAAGTTTCTTTGAGAATGGCCGTAGAACCGTGTAGAAGTTACAAAAGCTTTTTTTAGTACCTATAAACGTATTTTGATGATATTTGAGATGCAATATACCTTTGTGCTAAATTTCATCCAGATCTTAACAGGAATTCTGCCTAGGTAATAACAATACTTAAGAAATAAAAATATAGTCACGTCGTTTTAATAAAATTAGTATGATTATGATCACTTAGTAAGTAACGTTAAGTCAGAGGGGTCAGTTAAAGAATCTTCTATGCAAAAGTACTAGTAGACGATAATATATAGATAGAGGTAAAACCACCTTACCCCGTGACGCATCTGTTTGTTTGGCCGAGATGTAAATGTAAACAGACAGAATTCCACAATGGGATTTTTCAAAAATTTTGTGGTGTTAAGGAGTAAAATTTATAAAATGTTTTCGGGAGAAAAAATATGGAAATAATTGGTTTGATAATGCTATGTTATATAATCACTCCGTAAATGATAGATGAGTGAAATGGTGAGTTAAATATAGTATACTTAAAATACTTGAAATACAGTAACGTTTTGTAGTATGGCAGTCAAGTGCAAACATTTGACTTTTTCGTTTAAATCCGATCTGAATCCGATAAACCAAGTTTGACGGGAGGGATCTCCTGTCAAAAACTTGGTTTATCTGTTCGAAAATGAATACCATATTTACAAACACTTCGTCTTTTTTGCTGTAGATTCTAGACGCACGGGAACTATCTTTTTTACATCTAAAAGTGTGCCGAACTTGGAAAACAAAACTAAGCGTCGAAGAGGCTAAACAATTGAAGATTGATTCCTTGGAAACTGAACTAATAAATAAACAGCGGCAATCGGAAAAACACAGTGTGTATTTACATAGTTTTTTTTATTACAAGCTTGTAAGTCCTATGTAGACGCTATCGTTAGGCGCTAATTGTAGATGACTTAAGTATACTTCTGTGTGAAACAAAATGATATGAAGCCCTTCATATCATTTTGTTTAGCTTCGTGATTTATGTACAACAATTTGGCACGATTGCCTGAAGTAATTTAGGTTAAAATAGATATCTTTTTGCTGTAGTGGCTGAATGGGACCGTAAGGTAGCTGAAGAATGGCGACGACTACAAGAAGTGAGCGAAGCCGTGTGCTTTACTCCTAACGACTCTCACGATAGCAGCCCGAACTCGCCGACAGCACTTGTCACCTCAGCTGAAAAAGATGTGTATGGATATACTTTCTATCTCCTCAAGCTCTTGTGGTTTATCCCTAATCCGTAGTGGTGTGCTAATTAAGAGTATAATGAAATAAAGCCGAGACTCGTACAGATTGCTAACATCTTCTAGCTTAGTTTAGCTAATGAGGCTACCCGGATTCAGACTGGAGACTGATTTTGAGATCTACGAGTATAGAGCGCACATTTATTTTGGCCAAGTTAAAGCAATGATTTGCTTGAAACTTTGTCCAAGCAATTTAACGTTGTGAAGGTAACATATCCCAAGGATGCTTAACATATGCAAGGAGCAATTCGGAAAATACAGTACACCAGAGGGACACCACAGTTACGTTAGGATTTTTAGAGCACGTAGATCATTCAGTTTTCTTAGTTGAACTCCGTGGTTGAACTAAGTTAAAAACTTACGATCACGAAAAAAGTCACGATTACGTTAAAAGTGTTTTAGCATATTTTGTAAACAGTTTTTACTTAGAAGATTTTTACTACTGCACTGCACGCTGCTGTTTTACAATCCCGACGTGTTTATGTTGATCTTATATCCTTAAACATAGGTTTTCCTAGCTTGTTTAATCACTGTATAGCTTTCCAAGACTTATTGTCATAGAACAATAGGATTACAGTGAGGGATCCAGGTTGTTCCACACACACATAATTGTAGGCCGTTACTACTAAGTGTAAACAGTCCAAATTTAACTGAAGAAGGCAACTTTATAATCAATACATTAAATTAAAAGCGTATTGAGGCATGACCAAACCGCCACGTCTAACGGGCGTCCTGCGTGTGCCCAATCACGAGATACTCGTTTCTAAATAGTCTTGTGATTGGTCGACCGTCATGCTCAAATTTGAACGCGGGTAAGAACGCAAGTTGGACGCCGCGGTGTATTGCATATACTGCTTTATTTTCATTAACAACAGTAATTTTAGCTGCAATACTTCTGTCTGCGTGAGACGCTCAGCGGGAGACCTCACATCTGGAAAGTGTGGCGCCATCACTACAAGCTGGAAACGCAAACGTGGAAAACTGGAGACCAACAGAGTAAGAACCCTAGACACATATTATATTAAAATTTAAAACATTACAGATACATTTCGATGAGCGTAGTTGTTTAAGGCAATTAACGACAAGAAATTTATAGCGTAATGGAAGTGTTAAATTTCTGAAATAATACTTTTCTTGTGATTGAAAGGTTTTGTTATTCGCTTCTTATTATATATATCTTATGCATATCCTTTTACACAAAAAACTTTTTTATAGTGCATACCCGATTGTATATTATTTTCGGTCCGTATATCGGATTATAAACACTCTGTAGAGATTTTTTTTGGAGGCTTCGTTATATTTTGGTAGAGGAAGTGGGAACGGCGGCGAAAAGTTTCTTGTTCCACAGAAATTTTTAATAACCTTATAGCAGCAGACATTAACTAGTATACAATATAGACCACATTATTCATTACATTCTATAAAGTACCTAGAGTATTGTTAGTTAAGAAAGTATGTTTCAGCGACTTTTTAGCAAATTAATTCGACGTTGTCATGTATTCCAGGCGGTTCTAGCAAAGCTAGATGGTTGTGAAGGCCGAGATAAGGCACTAGTCAGTGACGAAACTCCGACCCGACTAAAGCGCGCGCATGACCGACACAAGACACATAAGAAGTGACAAAACCACCAATTATTTTATCAGCACAAGCTAACAAATAAAGCAACAAAACGTTCCTTATTTGAATAAGGAACTCTAAAAACCAAAAATACTTATCTACCTAAATATTATACGTTTAAAATCGTGAGTGGTGTCCTTTCAATCGATAGGTTAATTATTATTGCACATTATAATATTTGAATTCCAAAACAAACAAAAACAAAAATTAATAGAAGTGATAATGTGCAAAATCTGTCTTATCGCTTAAAGCGATCTACTCCAGAAACCTTAAAACAATATCAAGTAATTTTAAATAGAATCAGCTAACAGATGTTAATATGTGAAAACCATAAAGTACTGGTAACTAACGTTTTTAAAATTCATTTTAATCTCGTTTTAACTGTATCTTGAGTCAGATTTAAAGCTAAGCTCGAGCTGAAACACCACTAGGTTTGAATCGAATAAATGTGTCTACATGTTTTTGTATAATATATTACTGTGTACTTACATGTTTCTTTTTTAATGATTTTGTTCAAATATTTTGTGTAAACTCTATTGTCGGTGTGCTATAATGTTAAGCGTTAATTTTTGGAATGTCTTTACATATGTTTTTATAAATTATATATCTATGTATTTATTAAATGTTAGTTGATATTGTAATGACAAAATTTTTATGGCTAGTAATAAAACACTTTACTTAAAAATTGGTCCGGTTTCATTTTGACAAAAAATATAACAAGATCGAATATTATCCTACTTGTCGTCAATAATATTACGCATACTATTCGAAGTTGTTAAAAAATTCAGAATACCCAAAAAAAATACTTGGCCGTTGAAGCAACGGGAGTTGAGTGTAATGAACCCAGTCAACGCTCACACTCAGAAACCGCTTGTTAACCGGTTAACCGATACTGCTTTCGAAATCAACCCTAAAAATATTTGATTTAACATGGTGATGAATATCATTGATTAAATAGAGTCTTAATAATTAAGAATAAATGACACAAACTCCGCTTTTCAAGGAATTTTAATAGTTAATCACAGTTATATGCAGGATTCGAGAAGCTCATGGCAGGCGACTGGTACAGAGGGTTGGATGATTCATTATATTTAGCATCCAATGTACTCTTTTTAAACTTTTCGTATTCTCTTTTGTCGTGAAGGTCCACGAGAACTTTCCAAGCGATTAAAGTTAATAATCCAATCAACAACACTAATCCAACTACACTGCCGACCACAACTGAAATAAATAATTAATTATCAATCATCAATAATAAAATAATAAATGGGTTAATCAAATGAAGAATAATTTAACCCAACTTGTGTGGGTATGTGCTAAGGTAAAACAATTTTTACCTTCGCGTATTTTTTTTAGGATGTGCATTAAACAATACCCAGATTATTTTAACATAAAGCTGGAAGCCTTGTCTCGATCAGTGTCTGCCTGCTGAATCAAAGGCATCCCAATAGTTTTGTGTGGATGACCTAAGGATGTCCACCAGGATACCTGACTATCCAGAGACGTGACATTGTGAGCTTATTATCACGTCACGTAGTAGTAGTAGTATAAGCTAAACTCTGCTCGAATATTCTATGTTAATACTTGTGTCATAAGCACGAGTGTCTTTCAACTTACCCCATACATCATCAGCGGGTGTGACATCCAGCTCATCTTGAATTATCAAACGCAAAGTGCTATTACTCCCCGATATCGGATAATGATATCTGAATACAAGTATGCGTCCATCATCTAGTACTTTCCTGCACCACATCTTAGCCATGTAATATATATCCGAATATATTGCGGATTTGTTAACAAGAATGACATCGGTGTCTGTGAAGTTGTACTTTTCGTCGCAATCCGTTTTGTTCTGTTTCAAATTACAATACGCATAGTCCTGCAACTCGGAGCAGCGTTCCGGGATCGATTCAACGCATTCGTCACAGAATACACCGACGCAATATTCGTTGGACGTCGTTGATCCCACGCATACACACTGGCCACAAATGCAATCTCCGCGTCCTGAACACGGCTGTAACATAATCAAGTGTGTTATCAATACCTTGAAGCGGTGATAGCCTAGTGGTTAGGGCGTCAGTCTCCTTATCAGAGGTCGGCGGTTTGATGATGAGATTTATGTGCGTTTTTAAACAATTAAAATATCACTTGCTTCAACGGTGAAGGAAAACATCGTGAGGAAACCTGCACGCCTGAGAGTTCTCCATAATGTTCTCAAAGGCGTGTGAAGTCTGCCAATCCGCACATGGCTAGCGTGGTGGACTATGGCAAAACCCTTCTCATATAGAGGAGACCCGTGCTCTGTAGTGAGCCGGTAATGGGTTGATCATGATGATCAGTACCTTTAAAATTAGGCTCGAGGCATTACCCTCACACAACAAAGAAGATATTCTAGCTCCACAGCACAAACTGTTCACGTGAGAATTAAAAACTGTAACAGAAATTGTATTACTGTGTAGATAAAATAAAATAAAAACGGTATGGTTACCTCTTTAGAGTGGGGTGCTATGCAGCTATTGTTGTTACTAGGACAGCGGCAATCATCAGGGAGCCAGCCCTCATTGCATTGACACATGCCATATTCGCACCTCCCATGGCCTGCACAGATCACACCACCAGGACGTTTACACGAATTGTCGTCAAACTCACAGAAATCACCAGAGAATCCTATGGGGCATTCGCACTTGTCACACCTAAAAATCCAGAACTCTTATTGTATAAAGTCTATTCATACTCAAAATTATGCAGACTTTTAAATTCCCTTTTAAGCAAGGCAAGCCATTGTCATAGATGCTCTATGCATGGCTCTGCTGAGCGGTTCCCTGCTTTTTTAATAAAGCTCATAAACAAAGGCATGCCACCGCCAAGTGATTAAGCGTTTTGATAGTATTCCGTGTTGAAATGGATCGAAGATGCTAATCGATTTGGATTCAAAATTACTAACCAGATGATTATGATCATAACAGGTTAGCACGTTTCATTCTCAGACTTCATCATCACGTCCTACTACCAAGTGAGGTTCTAGTCAATAGGTCATGTGGTGGATAAAAAACCTTACACTTGGGGCCAAGATATCCAAGATAAAAAAAACGCTTCTTACCTACAGATTCCTCGACTGCTACAAGGCTTTGGATCATTTGGATTTTCTTTACATTTTTCCGGATCATTTGCGCAAGTTCCAGTATAATTACAGATATCTCCATATCTGAAAAGGTGTTGACCTTTCATATCATCAACACAATTTCACTACACTTAAAAAATATGGCCACTACATTCATTTCTATAATTACTATAATTTTCCAAATTATTATAGACCTGTTTTATGAAATAGAGCAATAGTACCTATAAAGTCCCTTCTTAACCAGCCATTGTACCCTTACCATTTATGATAATGTTATTAAATGCCAACCTATATGTAATCAAAACAAAAAAAAAGGATTGTAATTTGTGTGAAAAAATAAGGTTATCCGAAAAAATATCATGCCAATTACCTATTCTTGTTGCAAAGACAAATGCCACATTGGTATGTCCCAGCATTACTGCATACATCTGCATCCCTTTGACTCTGATCTGGCTTCTCACAATCGCACTGGGTTATTGTCTCTATGTCTAAAGTTAATTTTTCAGCTATCGATACAGGTCCAATTTTGACCACATATTCAGGTTTGTTGTTATCAGGGCGTGATTTAATAGTTAGTGTACCAGTAATATTAACTGGTACGTTGTGTTTATACATACATTTGTCTTTAACAGTACAGTCCGGTTCAAATGTTAAATTTATAGCAGGTTCTGTAGTCACATCTATTTGTACACTTCTGAAAAGCTTCTATAAACAAAAATACAGTAATTAGTTCAAAATAGGAACACATCGTCAAAGCATTCATCTGTTGAGATTCATTTTTTGTTGGTTTGTTTGTTTATTTATTACCTATTTCCGGATAAGCCACTGGACAGATCTAAACACTTGGCAGAGGTAACTTGCATGAAGAAGATATAAATATGAGAATTTTTAGTCGGGTATAATAAATGATGAATTTTCACTCAGTGTACAATTCGCTCCGACACCGAAACTTGATTGTAATTTCGAACGATAAGGTTGGATTTGCGCAGATTAACACTTTATTCTGTCTTCATTTTCAATCCCTTATTAAAGACTAGTATTTTGGTTATATAATCCACCATTTAGTCAGCCCACCTTATTATTATTAAAAAAAAAACTAGCCAATGCTACTTAAAGATAAAAATCTTTAGAAAGCTTTTTATCCGGAAGTAGTATTAACTAGATTTTTTAGCTAACACGCTATCTAAAATTTAAATCCGGTTTTTTGTTAAATCATTGCAGTTCTTTACCCTTTATAAACAAACAAAATAAAATATATTTCCTTATTATAACATATTCATAGATAAAGATACATCTCGGTTTCCTTACCTCATACTCCTTTATTATCATGTTCACAACATCGGATTGTTCAAATAAGGGTACATATTTCGCATTTTTAATTTTTTTCTCTAGTGCCATGTAATCATTTGACAATTTTGACTTTACGGCGAATATAATCATGATGTTATTCTCCATTGCCACTTTATTTATCTGACTTACAGATGGATAGTCAAATTTAAGGGAGTCTTTATCATAAACATCATCATCTAAGTGACACTTCATATCATGGGGTCTTATTGCGCCAATAAATTTACCATCGTACGCGCTATGGTAAATGGAATCGGTACTAAGAAGTACAATACGATGTGAATTATTTCTCCATCCAGTGTTATTCTTGCAGACCATTGCTTGCATTAAAGCATCAAGAGTTGCTTCGGGAGCATCGTTATTGGAACCTCCAACAATATCAAGCAAAGCTTTTTTGAATAGCTCCGTGTCATTTGTTAGCCTCTGATGATTCTTAAATGTATATGAATTTTGAGTGGTTATGCTGGAAATAAAATAAAATTATTAATGAAAAAATCAAATAACCTTATTACTTTACATTCAATATTGTAATTTTTTATTAAAGTTTGACTTAATTGCATTTGCTTCTAACTTACATAAATCACATTTAAATAACTGAAATTTAACAATATAATGTTACATTTTTTATAATTCTGTCAGTAGCTCTTTATTTGACAGTTAATAGCTGATTCTCATGGAATGAAGTGGTGGCATACCTGATCTCCCTACTTTCTCTTAACGGTTTGCTGAACATATTACTATTAACCCTGTATATGTTTGAATTTTAATCGATCTCTGGCCGATCAGTATTGAACCCAGCCTGGTTATTGACGAGTGAGCGTAAAGTTGAAATATTTCTTCTTCTCCTAACTAAAACTGTTATAAATATTTATTAACTTACTCGACATAAGGTAAACTGGGCTTTTCAATAAAGCTGCCAACACCCAATCTGACGTTGTTAGTAATTTGAGACAGTTCATGATAGATTTTCATGCCTTGATTGTGTAGGGTTGTTTTATATCCAATCATTGTTTTTGATGAATCTAATAAATAATATACATCTAGAGGATAATCTTTCGCCGGCTTGTACAACATATTAAATTTGATAGGAACATTAATCCGTGCTTTGATTTTCATATCTTGTGGCATCAACTGTACTACTTGGGCGCCATCTTTTCCATCGTTGAAGGTTTCGTTTAATAGAGAAGTAACGTTTTCTTGAGGATCATATACAGGATCATTACACCACAAAGGATCTAGCAGTTGCTTTGAATTACATCTACGACCAACGTGATCTTTCTGAAAATTGAAATCATTAAATTATCCCTAGTATCTCTATCCCTAGTATATCTAGTATCCCTAGTATCCTATATAATATTATAAGTGCGAAAGTAACTCTGTCTGTTTTCGCTTTCATGTCAAAACCACTGAAACGATGTTGATGAAATTTGCTTAACAGATAGCTGTTGTCCATTTTATCAAGAAATAGGACCTTGAAGGGCTTTGACCTATTTCAATTGATGAAAGTTGTATGGAAGTTCGACGTTACTGAAGGTAAAACTATAATGGGTTGCATTTAGGCACAAATATACATATGTATTATCGACATAGAACTCAAAACAGATTTGTATTTAATTTTTGCGTATCTCATCGCATCTCGTATCTCAGGCAAATGCTACAAAACGCAATGCAATGTACTATGATAGGTTGTTTTATCAGTTTAATTTTGCTCCAAATTCATTTGGAAGTCTAATATTATTAGAGATTAGCTGACGCTCGCGACTTCGTCTGCGTTGAGAAAGCGTGTGTGAAAGTGTGTTTGTTTGTCTCCCAATCACGAACCAATTACACCTTGTGTCCGAAAAAATCCAAATATCTTACGGAACCCTATTTTTTCCAAAATAAAATTTAGTTTATGTTACTCGTGGATAATGTAGCTTTCGAATGGTGAAAGAATTTTTAAAAACGGTTCAGTAGTTTTTGAGCCTATTCATTACAACCAAACAAACAAAGCTTTCCTCTTTATAATATTAGTGTAGCTATAGGACATAACGCCTTACTTAAGACTTAACCATACTTTATACATGTACACTAGTCACGTAGGTGAGCGTATGGATGCTTACACTTGGTAAGAAGTTTCAAAGTTTACCTTCTGCATAGTATGCGATTTGACCCTTAGTTTAATGATGATACTAGAGTTATACCCAAGGAGTATCATGATCATCATCATCATCATGATCAACCCATTACCGGCTCACTACAGAGCACGGGTCACCTCTCAATATGAGAAGGGTTTGGCCATAGTCCACCGCGCTGGCCCATGTACGGCTTGGCAGACTTCACACGCCTTTGAGAACATTATGGTGAACTCTCAGGCTTCCTCACGATTTCCTTCACCGTTGAAGCAAGTGATATTTTAATTGTTTAAAAACGCACATAATTCCGAAAAGTTAGAGGTGCGTCCCTGGATTCGAACCGCTGACCTCTGATTAGGAGGCTGACGCCCTAACCACTGGGCTATCACCGCTTACCCAAACTAAACACACGTGGTGTACTCCCTAGTTTGTCTTTTTATTGTACTCTTCTCGGCCGTCCACTAGGCGCCCCAGCCATGTGCCTGCGCTAGAGGGGAGAGGATCAGAGCAGCGCCAGTTCGCATTTAATAATATGTATTGAAAATGCTTACCGCAGAACACCATACACAAATCTCATCGGCGTTGCTGATACACTCACTGCAAGTTTGAAGCTTCTTGCACACAGATTGGCAAGTAATCAAGCAAACTTTAAAGTATAATATAACAAATAATGATAAATTATTCATTTCAACATAAATACATGTAGATTCCTGTAGTGGGTCGACTTATTTGTGATATTTAACACGTCACGTACAGTTTAATCTATATTACGCATAGCCAAAACCGCAAATTAATACCACAAACAACAAACGCGCGTGACTACCGGAGAACACATTCATAAACTGAACGGCCCTATCTGGAAATGCTGGAACGGTTCATGAACATTGAAGAACAATAGATTTAGTAAGCTCGTAGGAAGTTTTAGACTAGCTGTAACTACTACTAAACCGCCCAAGACAGCAGTCTATGGAAAGAACTATAAAAAAGCATTTATCTAGCAACGTACGTTGATCCGTTGATCTGATGTTGATGATATGCAATTAATATTTATTAAAGCAAATAAACAAATGTCTTTGTTCGACGACGGTTAAGCTATTTTTTCCCGCTTAATTGCTTGGCGCAATGTCTTACTTTATCTGAAGTAAACAGCAGTTGGTTTACCCATATATTTGGATAAGGGGGTGTGGGGAGCCCAACAACTAGTTCGTATGTGAAAATAAAGTTACACCACTTTCTAGTATATAATACTTTCTTTATAGTATAGATAAAACAAAATTAGTGTAGCCTCATTAAAAGTTTACCTTCTTATTTGTTTAAATAACTTTAATGATCAAACGGTACCGGTTTATTTTCCTGTATATAAAGTTGGATTTAGGTAGGTACACAAGATTTAAGGGGAACGTATTTTTGATTCAGACAAAATATGTGCTCGGTCCCAGTGCATAAAGTTGGTGAAATTAGCACGTAAATATATTGCATGAAATAGAAATAGACATAGAAAAATATTTATTTTCAGAACAACAATTAAGATATACAGAGTAACTTACTATTTAATAAAGACAACATTTTAAAGTTAAACGATTACTATATAAATAAAATGGTTGACTAAAAATTTGATTTGAGCCAAATTTACTACAATTACAATTTTACAATTTAACATACTAGTTCTTAGCACAAAAATTTTGCCACCTACTACTAGGTGTATTGTAGAGTCCGAGCAAAATAAATTAAGCATTGGTTTAGCTTTGGATGGTTGGAGCGGATTTCTGCATTAGACTAAATGCATGAAATATACAATACAACAAACAAAAGTATTAAAATAAAATTTGCCTAAATCACACCCTAATTGTACGTAGTTTTGCAACAAGGATCCAATCCAGAAACATATAAAAAATTACACGTGTTTAATAAGCGAAAAACGTCGTGAGACTACGTGTTTGAGAGTTCACTATGATATTCTCAAAGCCTTGTGAAGTCTACCAATCTGCATATGTTACCTTGGTGGCCGCACCCTTTTCTTGTTAAGGAGAATCTAATTTTTTTTCATAGGAGAGGAGATTATTACCCTGTAGTGCGTTGGGAATGGGTTGATGATGCCTACTGCTCGTCTGTAACTACAGCTAAGGGTTGGTGCGGCTTTAGCAGGTAAAAGTATTCCTATTTTTGGTATTGGGGATAGCAGAAGCCGTAACGATATTCCAGATCTCTGCGGTGGTTATAATAAAAAGTTTGAAAATAGGTAGTACCACCCTTTTGTAAGATACAAGCTTTACGACTAAATCACTGTAACTACCTTCCACAAATTAGCTATTTACAAAATTAATGCTACTCAAGACAACGTTTTAACGAGAGATCACCGAATGCCCAGCCGGAAAGAAAATACCGACCTATTATCTCTTTACTTACTTTACTTTTCGCGCTTGTGATGTCAACATCTCCTGAGGATGATCCGGTGTCGGGTCGAAACGTGCGTACAGGTTATAGTGGAGGATTTTGTATGGTGTTGTACTATACTAATCTCCCGGTTGTCGGCGGAATATAGCAAATTATACTTGCTCTTTATTGTTTATCAAAAAGGAATTATAAACGTACATTAAATTAAAATTAACATTTAAAACATTGAATTAAATTGGATTGTTTGTCCTTAAATGATTTATTTATCCTTCCTTAACCACATTTGCCGATATGTGAAATAACTATTCCACTCGCCAATTATGAGTTCAGCTTTGGTATTGTGTGCGGTTCTAGGAACAAATCGTAATGGAATATCTTAATATATATAAATCTCGTGTCACAATGTTTATCCTCAATGGACTCCTAAACCACTTAACCGATTATAATAAAATTCGCACACCATGTGCAGTTCGATCCAACTTGAGAGATAGGATAGTTTAAATCTCAAATTATAGTCGCAATTTTAATTTATTGCTAATTATTTGTTTGTTATTATTTGACAGTCACAATTATCTGTTAACTCCAAATGATTCTTACAGATGTCGATACCTTTCGACTGGGTTGAGTAAGTAATCAATAGATGGCGCTGCTATGGTAAATCTACGAACGTGTCATATAAGCTACATTTTAACAGCATAATTACCACGTGTTGTTGACGCTATACAATTAATTAAATTTATTTTGCAGTGAACGAAATACCGCATAATTCAATTATTTCCACTTTTTAAATTTTTGGTGTTAGCATAGCCGGCCACGTGTTATTTAGACTGAAGTGTAAATTGAATTCATATTATAATGAAGATAATACAGTGATATTAATCCTGTTTTTTACTTATTTGTGCTTCATTGATCAAAACTTTATAATTTAATTTGAATATATGTATGTAAGTATTATCACATAATTATAAAATTTAATTAAAATGTCAATGCAAAAATGATACACAATTTTCTACACTTTTTCAATAGTTGTACAAATATTTTTTTTTATTGTTTTTATTTAACCTCTATTAAAAAATATTTAGCACTTATTATTTCAATGTGCTATGATAACAAGTTTTTCAGATTTTTTTTCTTATATTTAAACGATTAAATTAGTATTTCAATTCTTATTGAAATTATTACCGGTACGTCGCTCTACTTTCGCGGATGAGATTAATGCATGTTTGAAACAATCATTCTTATGGCGAAGTGTTGAAACACTTCGATTGACCATAAATATGCGAGTACAATTGCAAAATGATCCATCAGCACAAATATTTTCCGAACAACTACTAGATATTGGGAACGGTAAAGAACTGCAACCAAATACGCAATGCATTAAACTACCAGACAATTTTTGCACTGTTGTTCAGGATAAAAATGAATTGATTCAGAGTATTTTCCCGGATATACAGAATAATTATTTGAATCATGGATGGCTTAGTCAACGGGCGATTATGACAGCCAAAAACGTTGATGTTGACGAAATTAACTTCCAGATACAACAGTTGTTACCAGGCGATCTGATGTCTTTTAAATCAATCGATACTGTTGTTGATGAAAATGAAAGTGTAAATTTTCCGATTGAATTTTTAAATTCATTAGATATCCCTGGAATGCCACCACATAATCTTCGATTAAAGATTGGTTCCCCTATTATTCTCCTCCGTAATTTGAATCCACAAATTATCAAAAAGATCACCGGAAACATTCTTGAAGCAACCATTTTGGCTGGGAAGTTTTAAGGAAAAGTGGTTCTGCTGCCACGTATTCCGATGATACCATCAGATTCTACCATACCCTTCAAAAGGCTACAGTTTCCAATTCGTTTAGCTTTCGCCATGTCTATAAATAAATCTCAAGGTCAAACAATGTCCATTTGTGGTTTAGATTTGGAAAATTCATGTTTTTCTCATGGGCAACTATATGTTGCGTGTTCACGTGTTGGGAAACCGTCGAATCTATTTGTGTTAGCTAAAGACAGGTTAACCAAAAACATTGTGCACCGATTGGTGTTAAATTAAATTGAAATTGAAAGTATTTATAATTCAAAAAATAGATATTAATGTTTAAAAGTTTAAGACTGTCTGCCTTGCCTACCTCATTCATGAGTTTAAGCGTCACATGTTATTTACTGTATTATACTGTAATATACTTATATTTGTTATAAAATTAAATGGAAATAATAAATCTGATAAATTTTTATTTTATACCTATTGATTTCTGCTTAATATCAAGTGTGAGAACATTTTAATTAATTGTGTTCAACGTACTTCCCCTTCAAATCTCAATCCAGTGAATTTGTATACCAACATCAACATTTTCATCTTTGTTCGTAAATAATTTCATTGTATTAAAGGGTTATAGTAGTAGAAAGTCAAATAAGGAGATCACCATATTTTTTTACAAATACCATCTATGTGAAAAAGCATAGTGGACTCCGTGACTGATGTTCTCTTATTGTTCCTCTTAGATTGTTTACTTTAATGTAATATAACAAAAACTTTAGCCACAGCAACGCGTGGCCGGGTCAGCTAGTACACTTATATGTTTTGCGATTTATTGCACAATAATAATGCGTCAAAATGTGTTTGCATCAAACTCGTGTGAATTAAATTTTAGTTCATGTGAAGAGTGCATAGCAGACCCTAGCAAATGCGTCTGGTGTGCTGAGGTATGAACTGATTCTATGTTTTTAACCCCCAACATTTAAGAGGGAGTGTTATATGTTGAACCACTATGTGTATATGTGTGTCTGTCTGTGGTACTGTAGCGCTTAAACGAGTGAACAAACTTGGATGCCGTTCAGTTTTTTTTTTATTTGAAAGCTAGCTCTACGAAAATTTTAATCAATCGTGTTCAAAGTCCTTCCCCTTCAAATCCCAATCCAGTCAATTTGTATACAAGCTTTAACAATTTCATAGTACTAAGGGGTTATGGTAGTAGAAAATTTATCATGGAGGTCACCATATTTTTTTACAAATGCCACATATGTAAAAAAGCATGGTGGTCCCCGTGACTGATGTTCTCCTACCGTTCCTCTTAAATTGTTTGCTATAATGTAATATAACAAAAACCTTAACCACAGCAACGAGTGGCTGGGTCTGCTAGTTACTTATATAATTCAAATTAATTATTTGAACGTTGACCAGCAATAAGTAGTAATTTGGGAATAAATTTTATACCACGTCCACTTCAATCACTGAAAAATCAGGCATCTCTATCAACAGTGAAGTTAACAGGAGACGAAAGTAACTGGAATGGCTTCATGAAAAGGACGGTACGGCTACGTTTAACTTTCTTAGAACCTGCCATGAATAAAGCAATTTTGAATTTCTTCAGATTAATTTCAACGGTACAAGGTGTAGATCTGAAAGAGAAAATCTTGACTATTGGTGTGTCGGTCATACGATCAATCCAAAAAGTGATAAGAGGGCGATCGAAAACAAACCAGTCTTCAATTCTAAAGCGGGAGAAGTGGTGCAAATTATACCACAGAAAATCAAAATGAACATAAGACCAGGTGATTCGATAGACTTCGACTTTTCAATTAAACTTGCAAGAAACTACCCTGTTGATTTGTATTTCCTCGTGCATTCTTCGAAGCTGATGAGGGACGTGAAGCAGAGAATCATCGATGAAAGCTTGGCAATTTATACTACAATGAAAAATATCACTCATAATGTTTTCTTTGGAACTGGAACATTTATAGATAAAAATAAACTTCCTTTCACAAGGTATGTTAAATTCGGTATCACACTACCAACACTAGGCTACCACTACCACTAGACTATCACGGCTTTTTTTTTAAGCTGTGACAGCCTAGTGGTTAGGACGTCAGCCTCCTAATCAGAGGTCGGGGGTTAGATCCCGCGCACGCACCTATAACTTGTCGGAGTTATGTGCGTTTTTAAGCAATTAAAATATCACTTGCTTCAACGGTGAAGGAAAACATCGTGAGAAAACCTGTATACCTGAGAGTTCTCCGCAATATTCTCAAAGGCGTGTGAAATCTGCCAATCCGCACATGGCCAGCGTGGTGAACTATGGCTACACCCTTCTCAAATTGAGAGGAGACCCGTGCTCTGTAGAGCCGAGAATGGGTTAATCATGATGACGTTAAATTCGAAATTCAGTCACTCCTATAATATACAGGTACAGAGAGTATTAAACACTGTTTATAAATTACCTACAGTAAATAAGAATAAGTATGACCTTGGCTACAAAGTTATTACTGCTGTAAAACGACGCATTTGCTTGTGTTTAATGTCACGTTTCTTTTTTCAGTTTGGCAAACAACACAGAATCATATTCCTTCCGCAACAGATTAAAATTAATTGATAACTATCAGGATTTTCAGAACGCAATAAATAGTACGTGGTTCGGATCTAACACCGACACACCGGAAGGTACTTTAGATGCACTGTCGCAAGTGATAACTTGTGTAAACGGAACCGGTTGGCGGGATGAATCCACAAAAATAATTATTGTCTTAACATACGGTCCCTTCCGTAGCGCTGGCAACGCGAACTGGGCAGGAATATATCGCCCATACGACGGAAAATGCTACTCGGAAAACGGAATTTACGAGAATGAATTGAAAATGGATTACCCGTCAGTTAGTATTATAAACAAGCTGGCAGCGGAAAAAGAGATAACAATTGTTTATATGGTGGAAAAAAACAAAGAGGTGTATTATAAATTTCTGGTTAACGCAACAAAGGGCTCGGAAGTTTCTATAATTAAGGATGAGAATTTCTCCATGGTTGATGTTTTGAAAAAACAGTATCAGGTACAAGCATTTTAATTAATTCGCGTTTTTACTTCTGGTATGTAGAAATATTTTCTGTATTTTAAACATCATAATCTCTCCAAATAACTACTAGATTTTGAGCCGATTTCTACGTGATTTTTCGGTTTCCACTAATAATGTGCTAAAAACTTACCCTTATAACGTAATTTGAGCAACTACGTCCGTTTTTTAAACTTCTGTATAATATAAAGGTGTTCTAAATAATCTTTATTCAAATAGTCCTTAAAAAGGCACTTTTGACGCGTCAATATACGTGCGGTGTATAAAGAATATTAACTTGGGCATGGATATAGTACTTTTCAGCTTAAATGGGGCTTGATATTTTATTTTTATATAAAAGAACGCTTAGATTAATTTGAAACGCATAAATGTTATATAACTAAACCGAAAAACCAAAATAAAAGTGTTGACAGAGATACCTATAAGACCAAAAATAAAACCATATCTTAACTATCATAGTTTTTAGAAATTAGCAACATCTTTTTACAAAATTTGCCCACGACAGTACAAAGTCGTCTGAAAAAGTCAACACCAGCCTTTATGTCGAATACTGTTCTATTAACAGAGTTACCGCAATTTATATAGTATATTTAGTATTAAATAGTAATAGTAGTATAGAATGTAATTGAATCTTTTTTACAGAATATAAAACAATATTTAAAATTGAAAGTTAATATTAAGGATCCTACCTTTGGTCAATATATAAAATATTCAATTGATCCCGATTGCCGCAGCGAATCGAATTTAAAGGAATGTCAGATACACATCGACGAAGAAAAGAAATTCAGAGGAAAAATAACGCTTTTAAAAAACATTGACCCTGATAAAATTGATATAGACATACTTGCGAAAGGAATTGGGGAAAAATTAAATTTAAATATTCATATCATAAAAACTTGCAACTGCCCTGTCACTGAAAACTCGACGGATTGTAATTCTTTGGGTACTCTGAAATGTGGCAAATGTGAATGTAACATAAATAGGTAAGTAGATACCATTGTTATTTTTTATTCGTAATATTGTAAGCAAGCACCGACGACGAACTCCGTGGCATAGTGCGTGCGCTGTCTCATTTTAAAGTTGTAGGTCCTGAGTTCGAATCAGGAATCGACCTCAGGACCTCCTACTCTGGTCCCGTAAGAGGCGGCGGCCGTGGCTAGTTACCACCCTACCAACAAAGACCAAGCGATTTAGCGTTCCGGCACGAAGTCGCGTATAAACCAATTAGGAGTTTGGGCTTACCATACCCCTAACAGGTTAGCCCGCTAACATCTTAGACTGCATCATCACTTACCATCAGATAAGATTTCCGTCAAGTGTTAACATGTGTATAAAAAAGAAAACAACTATAAGATCTGCCCGTGTCATTCGGTTATTTCATGTGAATATCAAATGGATGCACATAAAACCAACAGCCCATCGCAACTATTAAATATTCGTATAATATTACGCAAAAGTAAAGTTACGGTTTCCAACAATGCTTTTAACGTAATTTTATAAGTTACGAACGTTTCGAGTTTAATTAATCCAATGATATTAATATTTCAATATTTTAAACACTGAATTCACTGAATCAACTTTTTAGTTCAAGATTTAAAAAGAGCTTGTTTTGACCTTACTAATCCTGACTTAAGAAACAGTTTAAGCGAGACAAAGTTATAGAAAGTTAAAAAAAAAACGTAAATATGTCCCGTTTTAACACTTTGGCTAAGCAAAGTCAAAGTTAGCACTATAAATCTCAGTCTTGGATCTCGCAAGGTGCATTTTCACGAACATTTTACCTCGCATACGGTCAACGGGTTTATAGATTTTTTGGCGATGTTTTCGTTTTCTCCCCCTAGGGATATTTAGTAGCCTACGTCAGTGAATAGAATTGGAGCTATTCTTACTTAAAAAGCTAGACAACAATACAATATTAAGGTAAGTTAGGTTACGTGTTATTAAATTAGATATAGATATATATTTATAAGTTATCACGTCCGTGATTTTACCAACATTTACGCTCCCACTGAAAACCGGCGCTGAGGCTTGCTGCAGCTGATGCTGAGTGGGTTGCCTCTCTTTGGTCGTTATTCAAATTTCAAATTCAAATTCAAAATAATCTTTATTTAAATAGTCCTTAAAAGGCACTTTTGACGCGTCAATAATTTACTTAGTAGTTATTTCATGGTGATAACTATATTCGTAAACTTAAAACTAAAGCTATGAGGGTTCCAAACGCGCCCCGGTCTTAGAAGAATCTCACAACAAACTTAGCCGGGTTTTTTTTCCGTTATCACCATCTCACATTATGAACAATAAATTATACTACCCATGGAGATAGAGCAATTAACACCCAAGCTTTTTTATCGTTCCTTAATATCGTAATATGATTTTTCTACAAGCTTTCGTTTTATAAAAACTTTGAACTTATTGATCTATCTTATCTTCAAGATATCAATAGGTAATTTATTATAAAAAAATCTATCTTATGTCAAATTATGTGACTTTATATCGCGCCAAATAAAAACTTTTTCTTCCTTTCAAAATAAACTTTATTGCTTTCTGGCTTTTTATTTACTCTGTGAAATGCGTTTACGCATCCCCTCCGGAAGCGACGCAGGCTGTGCAGCTTGCGACGGGGTATGTGGGACTACCCTATGACTGGGCTCAGCCAGACAGACCAGAATTCCAACTAAAACCCAGCGAAGTTCATTCGCGTCGTTTGGTAGCTGAGTCACAGAAAAGGTCGTGCACTCGACCGCAACCCAACCAGCGGCGTCCGGTGAGGCAGGTCCTGCACCGGGGGCCTACGATCGAGGTCCCCTAACTCCGTCCGAGGCACGCCAGGAACACTGGACGCGCCTCAAATTGTCCCAGGGTTCCATCCACGGCCTCGGAGACGTACGGACCACTCACCGTCCGACCCGCCCGTTATCCCAAACGTCGCCTAAGCCGAGGTTCGGCCTCAAAGAAGGCAGTCGTTCCCTTAGTTTCTTCGAGGGCTCAAAATTTCTTCTGGCAGAGCTTCTTTCCAAAGCTCGCCAAACAGCCCAGTTACGCTGTGGCAACCAATAGGGTTTGTACAGCTAATAGACAGTCCGAAAAAAAAAACTGTCCCCGGGTACAAAAACCAAGATAAAAACAATGTGAAGGTATAATAAACGATAGTATAGATATATTGATATTGTTTGCAGACGCGGTAAAAGGTGCGAATGCGACAAAAAGTCTACAGGCGTGGACCTAACCGACGAGTCCGCTTGCGTATCCCCTACATCGAGCGAGAAAATAAAATGCAACGGGCAAGGGGTCTGTGTATGCGGCGAATGTGTTTGCATTAACAAAGAGTACGTTTTACTTTTGCACAACACTTTTACACTAAAAACAGCGATGTCAGATTGGGACTTGTACGTCGAGGATTCCGTAACTGAATTTACCTACTAAACAGCTTATAGTCCACTGCTGGACATAGGCCCTTCCGAGAACGCGCCACTACACACGGTGCTCCGTCTTCCCCATCCACCCGAAGGATCGCTGTTAGCCTCATGTCTGTTCTTATTTTCATTTTTATTTTTATTTGGGACAGTAAACAATTGTATATTACATATTAGTACAGACCAAGATAAACATTAATAACTATCTATTATTAAACATATTCACAACACTATTCACAACTTAACTTAGATCTTCAGTACAGTGTGTAGAAGGTCGTCCTACGCTGCGCTTACCGGTACTTGGTCTACACTCTAGAACACGTCTGCCCAAACACGTCTGTTCTACGACATTTATGGCACAATATATGATAGAGTAACAAATAATTAAAACCGAAGAGTTCCATCAGAGCAATTAAAGATTAATTCAGAACTTTTTAATTCCAAAAACGCTCTTACTGATGAACGCTTCGAGTGCATACAGCTTGTAAGACCAAACTGCGTTAAAACTTACGTGTTATTTAGTTATACAGGAAGCTACTGCCAATGCCACAAGAACATGTGCCCGCAATATAATGACCTGGTGTGTTCAGACCACGGTATGTGTGTATGCGGTGACTGCATATGCAATCCAGGGTTCACTGGCAAAGACTGCCGGTTCTCCATGGCCAGAGACAATTGCATGGATGGCGATACAGTAAGTCACTATACATAATCATTGGCAAACTTATTTAATTAAATAACGCATAAACTGTCCCCGTTAGTCTAGTTAGGAACCCCCGTAGCTTTAGTTTTAAGTTTACGAATCAAATTGTCACATCAATTATGTAAGTTATTGACGCATCAAAAGAGCTTTTTTAAGGATTATATCAATAGAGTTTATGATTGATTGAGCACGCACGCAGTACGAACAAGTATGAGTTCTGGGTCCGTATCCTAAGTGGGGCGAATTTTAATTTTGGTGTGATCCCTCTAATTTCATAGCTAATTATAATTAATAATGGCTAATGAGTGATAACAAAAATAAAAGGGCTAAATTTGTTGTGGGCTTTTTCTTCGACCTTGGCGAGATTGGAACCCTCCTAGCTATAGTTTTAAGTTAGTGAATGCAGTATCACTATGATCTCACGAATCAATATAAAAAAATATATATTACAATTTTGATCTTGATTGACGTCCGCTATCGAAAAATGATCAAACGTAAAAATCATCTAAACGCACCTACTAAGACAATATTTCTGTTTGAAAGATTCCGATTTAGCTTACTAAATCCCCAGCTATTGTAGTAAAAATGCTATCTAGTACTGGCCACAGTAAATAAACCCGGGTTTGCGGGTTTTTGTTCCACCGTATAACTTCCAAGTTAAATAAACTATACATTATAATTATGATTTGACCGACTTTATAATACAGTAGCGCAGCGCGTGCGCTGTTGTATTATAAAGTCGGAGGTCCTGGGTTCGATTCCCGGCTTTAGTCATCTGGTCTGGTGGGAGGCTTCGGCCGTGGCTAGTTACCGCACTACCGACAAAGACGTGTCGGCAAGCGATTTAGCGCTCCGGCACGATGTCGCGTAGAAACCAATTAGGAGCGTGGCTTTACCACACTCCTAACAGGCTAGCCCGCTACCATCTTAGACTGCATCATCACTTACCACGAATAGTGTATAAACAAAAGTTATATTCGATTACCAGGAATGCAACGACCGAGGCGCCTGCATATATAACAACTGCGTATGCACTGAACCTTCGCCGTGGGACGCCAGACGTAATGGGAATTTGTGCCAGCTGAAATGCTCCCAAAAATCCTGCCACAGTCACCAATGCCAGTTACTCGAGCCAATCGTGCAGTGCCATTTGAACCAAGGCGGATGCGAGCCACCCGTGGACGTCAATATTACCGGTCTCATAAATTTTCCAGGAAATTACTCTGACTATGACATAGCAAATGATACGGCCAATTATTCAGATAATACAACGGCCAATTATACGGCCAGTCATTGGTACCTTTGTCCAAACGTGAAAACCGGTCTGGGATGCTACACTGCGTTCCTATACCGGTACAATGAAGACAGCTATGGTATCAGGATTAGAGTTCAAGCATATGCCAATTGCGCTGAAAGTTACTACAGTAAGTACCATTAAATAACTTACCACCTGGGTCCAATGACCGCGTCTTCCTCGGCGTGGGTTGGGTTTTTTAATAAATCCCGTGAAGACACTTTAATTTAACAGGTCACATTAAGAAAATCGAAACAAACTCGTATGTCGCGGAATCGACTGTATATTCGAAATTAAAAGTATTATTAGCTGATAACTTATATCCCAGTCCATTATAACACGGTATATTATATACATAATATTAACGTGATTATTTCCATAATAATATTATATATATGGGATGAACTGGGGCGTGCCCGTCAGTAATTTGGGTAAACGTATGTAGTCTCGGGCAATGATATTAGATACTCTTGGTAGAACAGAATTACAATTATAAGTATCGCAATTTATAAAGAGCAGACTAAACCACCTCCACCAAGTAAGACTATGCACTACCGCGTCTCGACCACCGATCAATGCAATTAATGCAATACGCGCTCCCGCGCCGAGTGAGTCTTAAGAACCTGCATACACCACTTAGTGTTCCGTAAAGAGAGAGGGCTATCCCACTCTCTTGTCTGTCGTACATGTCGTGATTACCGTCATGTATATAATATTACCGTGATTATGACGTCTCTCGCACAATGAGTATTAGAAGTACTCGTAAAATGCATAATAATAATCAAATAATCAAAAATATCAAAGGTTTTACTTAAACTATTACAATCTATTAAAGCTGTGATAGCCTAGTGATTAGACCTCAGCCTCGTAATCAGAATTGAATTGTTCACAGAGTACGGAGGTATATGCGCAGTCGTGCTGATAGTTTCCGGCGTGATAGGCCTGATCACGTGGAAAACCGTAACGTCAATACGTGACAAACGAGAATACGAACGCTTCGTTGAGGAGGTGCGGATCATGGGTTCACCCTGCGAGAACCCCCTTTACGCACCCACTTCTAGAACATACACCAATCCTGGTTTCAGAAAGAGATCGGACAGAAGAAAATTCAGTACATAATATAACATAATTTTGGTATTTAATTTATGGAATATAATTTAATAATAATTTATTTCATAATCATAATTCTTAATACATATCTAATAGCAATAAATGCACAAAGGATTATTATTAGGATTCAGTACTGGCAATCCTAGCTAGATTTTGTCAATCTGTGTTAAGGACAGCCAGCCCTCTTCCTCACAAAATGGCTCAGTGAGCAATCATGAAACAGACAAACGTGTGTGTGTGTGTGTGTGTGCGTTCGAGTGTGTGTACATGTGTAGAGAGAAATATAAACTTTAAAATAGATATATTTTTTTTAAACAAACAAATTGTACGATCACGAGCGTTAAAGTAAGTCATCATCATCATCATCAACGCATTACCGGTTCTCTTCTTAGCATGAGAAGGTTTGTGGCGGTAGTCCATCACGCTGGACAAGCGCGAAGACTTCACACGCCTTGGTGAACATTGCAGACAACTCTCAAGCGTGCAGGTTTCCTTTAATGTCGAAGCGAATGATATTTGATTTAAAATTACTTGAATTAAATTTCTAAACGCATTTTATAGCTCTAAGAGGTTAGAAGTGCGTTATGGAGACCGAACTCTGACCTAATTCCCTAATAACCTTATATGCACCTTATAGCTTATATGCCTCCTCAGGGTAAATCCTTTTTAAAATCAAACGTTTAAGTTTTACGAAACTTCAGCACGTCCGTCAGAGTGTCGAAGGATCAGTTACGCCAGTCACCTTTTCCTTTTATTTAAAAAAATCTAGCTCTTCACTAGCCCGCAACTTCGTCTGCGCAGGATTTTATTAATTCGAGGCGTATTTCGTGGCGTAAAAAATAACGAACATTACGGCATTAAAATTATCACGCAAGTGGTGATTTTTTCCCACTTGACACTTATCATCTTATCATCATATTTTGGACAATTCATACGATATATTTATTAATTTGTAGCCTATGTGCTAGTAATATGGTAAAGTTTCATAAAAAAATCCATTCAGTAGCTTTTACGTGAAAGAGTCAAAAACATCCTCCCATCCATCCATACTTGCAAACTTTAACGTTTATGATATAAGTAGGAAGTAGAATTAAGCTGTAATTAAGAACAGAAATTTTAACACGTAAACGTAATATTGCTTTCATAAAATTTAAGGCGTTTAATATAAAAATTTCACATTTCATTGCGTTACATACGTCGTCTAGGGCTCAAAATGTCTTCTGGCAGAGCTTCTTTCTGAAGCTCGCCAAACAGCCCGGTTACGCTGTGGCAACATCATCATCATGATCAACCCATTACCGGCTCACTACAGAGCACGGGTCTCTTCTCAATATGAGAAGGGTTTGGCCATAGTCCACCACGCTGGCCATGTGCGGATTGGCAGACTTCGCACGCCTTTGAGAACATTATGGAGAACTCTCAGGCGTGCAGGTTTCCTCACGATGTTTTCCTTCGCCGTTGAAGCAAGTGATATTTTAATTTTAAAAAAATCTGTGCTGTGGCAACCTATAGGGTTAATACAGCTACACACAGTCCGAAAAAAAAATATTCAAAATCTACAAAGCCTACAATTTTAGATACAGGAATTCCACAGCCATGATTTCATTACAATTTTCAGCCTGTATTCACAGAGGGCGCCAGAAGTTTCCAATGTCCGCTAACAGGTGGCACCTCTCCACCGTCATACTTAATCCTTTACTACATTTACATTTAAATAATAATAACGATTTATTCATAGCTTAAATTTAATTAATGCATAAATAAAATAACAAAGTATTTTTAAATACGTGCCTACGAAAAGTAAATAAATAATAAAATAGGAAAGTTTATCAAAACGTCCTTTAACGTTTTACTATATATGTGCGTTATGTGGTTAGGACGTCAGCCTCGTAATCAGAGGTCGGGGGTTCGAAAAGATTTTAATATACAAACCCCAATGGATTATAAATTACATAGTTCTATATTAAAACAAAATCTAATAGTTTTTTTTTAAATTAAATAAACATCCTGTTGTTAAGAGAATATCGCCGCCACATCTGCAGCACCAGAGGAGCCGCGGATGCGTTGCCGGCTGAATCCATTCTCGGTATCTACGCGGATCACACCGTTACAGTACCCTCAGAACAGATTTGACCCCGGGACCTCCCGGGGGCAAGTCCACTTTATAATATTACACGCACTGCACCACGAATGTCATCAAAAATAATTCTAAACATAAATAATTCCATATAATAAGTTATTCGTTATTCGTCTGCAAATACCTAGTAACTATATTTTTGAAATAAAATTATATGTTATGTATTCTTCTAACTTTCAAATATGAGTATTGATAACGAGAAAAAAAGATCATTTCCGCGAATTTCCTTGAAAGCGATGATTCATCTCGTAAAACGTCTGATCAAGTGAGCGAGAGAGGTCATTCCTTCACCGTAGTCTGTGCCCGATCGCGACGCGGTGTGAGCGCGTTCGACATTTGAATTTTTGAGCGCGTATTTCGACATTTACATTTTTGAGCGCGTATTTCGATATTTACATTTTTGAGCGCGTATTTCGATATTCAAATTCTTGTACGAGTTCGATTTTTGAACATTCCGATTCGGCGTTATCTTGTGTTATAGTGGTTGTAAAAAAAGTTGGTGCAGTTACATTTCATGGTTATAAAATAGAATAAAATTGTAAAAATGGCGTCGGTGTGGTTTTCGATTGTTTTTTTAGTTTTAATTCAGCAAGTCGTCGCAACGTACCGCGAATGCGCGGAATTTCAAAATTTGAAAAACTGCAACGAGTGCATCCGTTGCGGCGGTCATTGGTGCAACGATCCGAACGAAGTAAGTGCGTCAATGTTTTTTTTTTTTATCGAACGGGATGGTTGTGAATTAATATTATTTAAGTATGTATCCAACCTCCCTGGTGCGACATGAGTGCTGTGGTCTTGTCAGTGGGATATCCCCGGTCAATTGGAAATTTATTATTTTATGAATTGTCTCTGGTATGGTTGGGAGGGAGGCTATGACTGTGGGTTGTTACCACCATACTATCATCCCGTCACTTTAAAAAGTTAGCACGCTACAATCTCAGGCTGCTTCATCACTTACTACCAGGAGTGATTGCAGCCAAGTGTTAACTTGTAGTGGAGTAAGTTTGAATCTTGTGCCTTATGAAAGAAGTCTCATTAAGTATACCAAATTGTTCTATATCATTTTTATCTCTTAACTTACTAAAATGATCTAACATTTTTACCTACCTAGATTTTTATTAATTCTTATTTTAAGCGTTAGAAGTCTTAATTCTATTAGGAACCTTCAGTGGAAGAAATAAGAATTTAGATTAGGTTTTTCAAGAGGCGGAAAAACAAAACCCTTGAAACCAAAGTTTCTCTAGAGGATGTCCCCGGGCAAGGGTATTCTTTGTTTTTTTTTTTTTAATTATGTAATTTTTAAAATTATAATTTTTGTAATTTTTCAACGACCCTTAAAAAAATAAGTACCTGCATTAGGAAAACCCTCAATGAAAACAAATTGAAGTAAAAAAAAACTTCTACCATGACAAAGAATGAATCATCCGGATTTCTACCTATTTCTTATGTTATATACCTACCATAAGACACATATACCTCGGAACATTTTCCTCATCTTAATATGTGACGCAAACGCTGTAATGGCTTCGTGGTAAGAAAGCGAGAACCGTAAACAATGGGTCACATGTACGAGTCTCAGACAGACACTAATCTGCACTAGTGGATATTATATCACTGCTCTTAATCGTTAAATAATTATTTCTTATTTTTTTTTATTAACTAAAAATTCAATATACACAATGACGCACACACACAAATTTTTCGTTTGATTTAAAATAATTAAAATTCTTTTATTATTTTCGATAATTCAATGATAATTTTCGATATTTTGAGTCTGGTCTGGTGGGAGGCTTCGGCCGTGGCTAGTGACCACCCTACCCACAAAGACGTGTCGCCAAGCGATTTAGCGTTCCGACACGATGTCGCGTAGAAACCAATTAGGAAATGGGTTTACCATACACCTAACAGGTTAGCCCGCTACCATCTTAGACTGCATCATCACTTACCATCTGGTGAGGTTGCCGTCAAGGGCTAACTTGTAGTAGATAAAAAAAAACATTCGTGCGAATGTATTTTTTTAAAATTTCTTTTTTTTTTATTTTGTCACATTTTATTTATTATACATGATGTTTTGCATTTAATGCTATTATCTTCTTATGTCAATCTATGTATCTATCTATTAAACCTTACCAAATTACACCCTTGCCACGGGGACCCAATATAAAAAAAAACACCGCACGCACCTAATTAGTCATCCATAAGGGTTTTTAACCTTGCCAACCAACTTAAACATAGTTACCGTACATATATCGGTCATTCTCCAGTTTGATGTTCTTTGCCTAATTACCGTCACGATTTTTTATTTTCATTGATTTGACTACAATATACAAAAACATGAAAGTAATGAAAGATACGAATACAATAATCAATGTGGCATGTAACTGTTACTTATAGTTTTTGAGATAATAAGACTTAAAAATTGTATAAGTACGGTAATTAGAAAAATGTAATATTCAACTTAAACGGTAATTAGAAAGTATAGTAATTCTACCTAAAACATGATACAAATACTGATTTATAAATTTTACAAATATCATTATAACTAATGGGATAAAAAAAAAATGTTCTATTCAACTATAACCTGCCAACAGTAAAAAATTAGACATTTTCAAATAAAATCAGGAAAAATTAGTAAAATAAAGGAAACATTGCCTCAATCAGTAAATATTTATTAAAAATACGATGGAACAAAAAATAAAAATACCTATTCTTAATCTCTTTGGATAAATTAACAAATTAAATGTAGCTCACAGCTCGAAATTTACTTAATATCACAAGTACAGAGTAGTAGAATACAATGATTCATCACAATTACGCAATCAGTCTTGTTTTCTCGTAATATACTTACTTATCGGTAAAAAATAACTAAAGAAACAAATTAAACAACAACGTATAAAAATACAAAATAAAAACCTTTGTCTAAAAAATAGATTCATCGGAATCAGACATATCAAAAAATATATCTCTAGTCTTTTTATCCTTAATACTATTGTTTGGAACTATCATTGTTCGTTTGAAGGACGGCAGACTAAAATCAACAGGAGACACAGGAGCCCAAAAGCTATCTGTTTCAGATAAATTAAGGCTGCTTTCCGCTTCTTCAAACTTCTCTCTCATTACAGTAACATTATCATGTTTTGAAATACGAGATTTCGAAGACCTAGGAAAGATATGCCTAGGCTTTACCAAACGATTGGATAAAATTTTAGGTTTGTCTAAAGATTTTTTACCAATTATAGACCGTGATGTATCGTAATTTAAATTTTTGCTGTCGGAAGTTGCAGATAAAATAAAACTAGAAGGCGGTAACAGTTTAGTCGCTTCTGGTTTTCCTTGATTCAGAGAGTAAAATCCATGATGTCTACCATGTTCACATTCAATAGCTTGATACATACATTGTTGCGCACTACAGCTTAACTTTCTCATTGCAAGTAGGTCTGGTTTTGTCAAACTCCAAACTACTTGATGAACTTTCATTGTGCCCTTATACTCCCCTATTTCTTTAGGAATTAGAAGATCTTTCTGAAGAATATCTGCCTCTTGTACTACATCTATAATCAAACCCTTCACATTGGCTTTTAATTGTTCAGATAGAGTTTCAATGTCGACTATATCGCAGCCCTGAGCTACAATTCTATCTGCAGTTCTTTTTATCGTTGCTCCTACACCGTCTGCTGAACTTTTACCATGACCACTCTCTGTATAGTTCCACGCAACTACTCTTAGATTAAGGAAATGCGACTGAAGTTGAGAGATGATAAAAAACATTTTTTTATTTCTGTATTGGCCTGTCGGAGAGTCAGATATAAAATGAATGGTATTTAAGTAAGGAGCTTCTTTTTCAACGTAATTTAATATAGGTATGAGATGACTCCAAACTGCAACTGCGTCATGTCTGAGTGAATTACTCAAAGTGCAAAACGACTGAGTCTTGTGTAACCCATTTTTCTTCAAGTAAATAACAGATGTGTGCAGAGTAATTTGCTTCCGACTGCCACCAAAATGAAATGATTGGATTTCATCGGTATATTTTGTGTTATAATTTTCACTAAAATCAACTTGGATCACGCAATCATTTTCAGGTAAATTCTGTTTTAAATTTTTAATGTAATTATTTTGTGAAACTTTATTAGCGCAATGCCTCATGTATGGCAGCAGCAATTGTTCAAATTTTTCTATTACTTCTTTAGGACTAGCTATTATTTTCTCCTTAGCCGTTACATTTGAGGTTTTTTCTTTACGATCTTTTGTATAAGTTCTCTTTTTTGTTATCCAATGGTAGTAAAATATCTGTTTTGCATTATCAAATTCTTTGTAATGAATTTCCCTACTTGCACAATTTATACAAGTTCTTGAAAGACACTCTACACTTTCTGAAATACAGCATAATGATGACAGAACTTTGTGAGCGTGGCTTTGATCTATTAGGTTAAATCGTTTAAGTGATGCTATAATCAAGTCCATATTAGTGTGGGTCTTGCACATGCAAGTCTCTCTTGCTCGCGCATCTGGAGTGACGATCCAAAAAGGTCGCATCTTGCAAAATGTTGAGTAACTAATTTTATAAGTATGTAACTGAAGAAATTTAATGTGAAGATTCAACAAAGTGTCTGTTAGGAAACGTTTTTGCTTTTTTATTCTTTTTCTTGAAATAAATTCTCTTTTGCCCGGACAAATACGACTGTTATCATCTTGTTCTAAAAAAAATTTTACATCTTGTTTTATTTTTTGTACATTATTTTCTTTGTAATTTTTAATATGTGAACGCTTTTGTTCCTTCACTTTATCGTAACTTTGCGTGTTTTTTAATTTTAGTCTTAACGCTTGCTTCTTATACTTTTCTTTTGCTTTTCTTAACTCTTCTATTTTTTTTCTCATATATGTAATTTCTTTATTTGTTTTATATACATGCCTTCTTAGTAACAAAATGGGTGTTATTTTTTTACGTTTCGGTTTCTCAACAGTTCTCTTTGAAGATAGTGAAGTTGGTGTTGAGCACAAGGACTCTAACGCCCGTTCTGGAGCATTCGCACTTATATCTATATTTTCTGCCAATGGATTCCTACGTAATATTATACTATCAGTAGAAGATGATGACAAAACACTAGATGAACGAGGTGTTGATGTGATTAAAGTAGGTTTATAAAATTCTGACTTATTTAAAAGAAAATCTTTTTCAAAAGAAGTCGATGGAGCAAAAATCTCGTCTTGCTTATTATGTTCTTCTTTTGTATCAGGGTGTTTAGAAAATTGTACTTCTTTAATATTCCTTTTTGAGCGCAGCGAGTAGTTTGAAGTATTGAGATGTCGTGGGGATACAATTTTAAGAGGATCTGTTGTACTATGGTCAATTCCATATTTATCATTATCTGTATACACTTCTTCCTCGATTGTTTCCAAAACTTTCTTTTCTTTTTGTCTTTTATAATATGCTCTAAAGTTTTCTCTATTTCGTTTTTGAGTCTCTGCACGACATTTTTGAGACATTTCGCTGATAGGCAGTATTTTTTTTTCTTTTTTTCTCCTATTATATCTTTCTTTCTCTTTTTCCTTTAATATTTGATATAAAACCGGGTCATTCTTTATTTTTTCACGGCGTTGCCGAGCAGCTAACTTGTTCTTTTCTCTTATTTCTGCTTTAGTCTTTCCCATCCTAAAAATTAAATAGTTGAATTAATGCTTAGTATATTGTAATAATGTAGATTTGACATGACAATAATAATTTAGTAAAACCCCGTAAAAACTTGAACAATTCATAAAAATACTAATACATTTTTCATACAACGGTACTTAGAAACATATGGTAATTAGTGTACGGTAATTAGAAAAAGTTATATTTTCTTGAAAAAGTCGAAAACCAAATCAGTTTGCAAAAACTAGTTTATAACAACGTACGTAGGCTAAAGTATTGTCTAGATTGACATGATCAATACACAATCTATATTAAAAATCAAGTAAACAAATAGGGAAAACGGTAATTAGAAAAGTGTTGTACCAAAGCTACGGTAATTATATACTCACGTGCTTCACTTGCGGCACATTAACATTAACGACGTGCGACCACTGCTAGGCCGCAGCACAGACTGGGGAGACGTGACGTGTGCGCTAGTGACGTGCCTAATCCTGTTACTTTGGGGTGTGCACCCATGAACACTATGCGCTACGGTAATTAGAACTTGTGAACGGACATGCAATTATTTCACGATAACTATTTAATCACTGGGTCTATTGAGACGATATTTTGTAATACGATACACGATGTTCCTTAGCATTTAAAACAATCAATAGATCAAAGTAAATACGTACGTTTTAAAAATTACAAGCAATTTTCAAAATCAACTTGGTGTGAGGACACGTTATGGTAATTAGAAAAACATGCTTTTGAAGCACAAGTTGAATTAATGTTGTCTTAATTACTAAAACTAGAAGCCTATATTTTTGTTTGTAGCTAGGTATGGATGCTATCTACCATTTGTAAAAATTGAATACTTGAATATGATAATATTACAGAGTATGCAAGCCCGGGACACGCAAAATTTGCCGTTCGGAGAATGACCGATATATATGTTTGTAAAAGTAACTTTGCCGTGGAATTGTTGTAGAAAACAAAAAAAGAATAGTTCGCAGACGGAAGGAAACAATTGAGTCAATAACGTGGTCTCAAGCCCAACGCAATCTATTTTGGATTCTGTCACCATTCATAGAGCTCGCTATGAATTTATTGTTAGACCTACCCCTCCGAATAAAGTTAAACTACAGTCAAACTGTCAAAATAGTAAGAAACTAGTTGATTTTAACTTGGCCCTTGACAGTGGTCTATTATAGGTCAGCAAGTAATGCTAAAACCAGCTATCGAAAGCGAAAAAAAAGCTAAAGCTAGCGAAGCGGTGATAGCCTAGTGGTAAGGACGTCAGCCTCCTAATCAGAGGTCGGCGGTTCGAATCCGGGAACGCAACTCTAACTTTTCGGAGTTAAAAATTAAAATATCATTTGCGTCAACGGTGAAGAAAAACATGGTGAGGAAACCTGCACGCCTGAGAGTTCTCCATAATGTTTTCAAAGGCGTGTGAAGTCTGCCAATCCGCACATGGCCAGTGTGGTAGACTATGGCCAAACCCTTCTCATATTGAGAGGAGACCCGTGCTCTGTAGTGAGCCGGTAATGGGTTGATGATGATGATGATGACAGACTAGTTGCGTTTAACTTGGCCCTTGACAGTGGTCTATTATAGGTCAGCAAGTAATGCTAAGCGGCCCCGTGTATACTCGGAAGAGCTGAACGAGGTTATTTTAGACCGTGCAAGTCGGACACGGCGTGCTGCAAAGCAGAAGTCCTTAGGGATTTTTTTCCCGAGAAAAATGAATTGATGAACATAATGAATCGAGATCGACTACTAACTGCGGTTCTAGGAGTAACTAGATAAGATAGTTTTAATTCCAGTTTGGTACGTTCATGAGAATTTTATCCAACAAAAGGGATAGACTCTCTACCGATGTGGGGCTTCTTCTTCTTCGCCGTGGCTAGTTACCACCCTACCTACAAATACGTGTCGTCAAGCGACTTAGCGTTTCGGCACGATGTCGCGTAGAAACCAATTAGGTTTTACCATACCCCTAACAGGTTAGCCCACTATCTACTACATTTATTATCACCAGGTGAGATAGCCGTCAAGGGCTAACTTGTAGTGTATAAAAAAAATGTCATATATGTATGTAGTAGTTTGAAAATTATAGAGACATTTATTTATTTATTAACAGATTTATGGTGCTGTTTTCTGACAGCCATTGTGTTTAGAGAAATCAAAACGTTTAGTAAATCTAGGCCTCGTAAATAGGCTTTCGGGATCCGCTTCTGTGGACGCTGGATCACTAAACCAACGAGGCTGATGAACATCTATTGAAACATTTTCGTAAAAGTTGCTGTCTTTGTTAAGTTATGTCCATATTAATTGACCTGAATTGGTAATTTTTCACGTGCATAAACAACTCTTTCAATCGGTCTGCTACCCATACAGGCTCACCTCTACTTGAAACATTCCGATAATGTAAACTAGACCTTCATGCGTTAGTAATAAATGATATTTTGCAGTGAACGGTTGCTCTGTGACCAAACGAACCTGACCGGCTAATTGCTATACGCTAATAACAACTCTAATTTTGACGCAACTGCGTAAAATTAGGATGTTCAGTTATGTTGCAATGACTCTTATCGTTCTTCGGGGTCAAAGATCAACGCAGCGTCATCGGGCATCGTTATTAGAGTTCCTCTCCGGAAGGGCGCTAAAGAGACCCTATTAGAGAATTGAAATTATTACGGATGTGTTTGTTGTTGGTTGATGATTTTGACGATTTCCGAGGCGAATCTAGGCTTTGACCGCGAAAATCCCTTATTGGCAGACATACAGCTAAGCGTTCCGGTATGACGCCGCTTAGAAACTGTTAAGGATGGATTCGGCCTGTTATCACTTAACATTAGGTTTGCCAGCAATGTAAATATTAAAAAAAAAAACTATTGTTTATATATACCTTATAACGAATAGTGAAGGTCAAATAATATTGAAAAATCAAAGAACGTATTCTTTTGGTAACTTGATTTTAATTATGTGTAAGTCCTCTTGCAATTGCACCATGGTGCGGTACCTTCCTCCGGGAAGTATACAACGGATCCCCCGGGCGTCCAATAAAACCAGTGAGAGGGGCATACCGTGGTGGTTTTTAGTTCGGGTACACCACCCATGGGTGGGAGTCCCACATAACCTCCGTCCTGCCGAAGGAACGGAAGTAGCCATAAAGCTTTTCCACCATGACAATGGTGCGGTACCTTTAATCTGCATAGCGTACACGCAGCGTTGCTTGTCCCCCAAACCAGGTGGACGACATCAAACGAGTAACGGTAGACTTTAGGTACTCAACGACCTACAAGGGAACTATGTCCAGCAGTGGATATAAAGCGTTTGATGACAATGATGATAACGGAACCCTTCGCGAGCGAGACCAAATCCAAGTTATCCAAAATGTTCTAACTTAATAACGCCCAAAATTAATCACCTTAAGTGCTAGGATTCATGATCATCCCATTACCGGCTCACTACAGAGCACGGGTCTCGTCTCAATATGAGAAGGGTTTGGCCATAGTCCACCACGCAGGCCAGGTGCGGATTGGTAGACTTCACACGCCTTTGAGAACATTATGGAGAACTCTCAGGCGTGCAGTTTTCCTCACGATGCTTTCCTTCACCGTTGAAGCGAGTGATATTTTAATTTTTAAAAACGCACATAACTCCGAAAAGTTAGAGGTGCGTGCCCGGATTCGAACCGCCGACCTCTGATTAGGATGCTGACGCGCTAACCACTAGGCTATCACCGCTTTAAAATTATACACCTTAAGTGCTAGGATATACATATAAATCAATTAAGAGGTAACTACAGCATGCATAATAATAATCATTCTAATCCGAAATCATCAGAAAGCGGATTGAATTTAGTAGTGCTGTTCTTTTCCAACTCCTCCCTGTCACTAAGGATGACGGTACTAAATCTCAAGTTATGAATTCGATTGATTTTATGGATACCGGGCCTTAGAACACCCTAGTTAGATGAATAGTACCTACTGCGTTAGTGGAAACCCACTTCTATTTTTAGGTAGTTCGTTAAGCCAGGCACCGGATATTGGAAATTGGGGTTGCGCAGGAAATTTGTCGATCGATCTACCGCCGTCCCCGCGAGCACTTCACCTGATTGTGCGGAATCATCAAAAACTTAATAGACGTTCATTTATAATGCTTAAGCATCATGATGGGCCGAAGTATCAGTCTAATATTATAAAGGCGAAAGTTTGTATAAAGTTTGCCGGACCTATAGAACCAATTTGGCTGAAATTTGGAAAGGAGATAGCTTATACCATGGATAAACACTTATCCTACTTTTTATCCGGGGAAAATCCATGCTTTTAGCGGGATTTTTGACTGAAATTTACGTCAACGAACTATAGCTGTGCCATAGCAAACTTCCAATCAATTTAAAATTTGGGAAAAGGAGCGGAAACGAGAACGGAGAAGCAATCTTTGCTTATTCCACAGTATATCAAGGACATCAGCTAGTAGAAAAAATAAAGTAAGCCTTATATTTATTAACTTTGTTTTCATTCATTCAGGCATTATATAGAGCAAAAATAAAAAAAAAACTCGATTCTTGTATGTTTATTAAATTTACCTTAATTTTCATTTAACTATTCATGATCAACTCACTGCTCACCATAGAGCAGGGGTCTCCTCTCAATATAACAAGGGTTCATTCAGTTCAGAACATTATGAAAAACTCTCAGTGCATGCAGATTTCCTGATGTTTTCCTTCACCGTTGAAGCAAGTGATATTTAAAAACGCAAATAACTCCGAAAAATTAGGAGTGCCCGGGATCGAAACCCCGTCTTAACCACTATCTATCACAGCTTCGAGATTTTTACTATTAAATGTTATCGCAGCAGTTGAATTAAGGCGGTTCAGCTTTCTGCCTATTGAAGTGTATGAGATAGAGCCCGCTAACAGACAGACGAACGGAGTCTTAGAGATTGGCATATTGTTGGCACACATTTGCTACGGAACCCTTAAATAGGTCAATTGACTAATCACGAGTCACGCATAATGAAATACTGGTACAGAACCTATAAATAATTATTGGACTATTTTCAAACCTCTTTCAGTATATGACATGATCACGGAATTTACAATGGTTAATGGTGTAATGGTTTGCAAAGTTTGTTGTTCGCGAATCCTAGATTGGGCCGATTTTTTACGCAAAAGTAGATAAATAATGAACTCCCAGGAAACCAACGCAATTAGAGATTGTTGTCAACAAAGTACTTGCAGTGTAAACACGCTAAATGCAGACTAAAAGTTATAAATTACCCGTCCATTTTAAATGCAGGCCTTTGCCCTGCAACAAGACGTAAATAGTCTGGACATTTTTTCTTTTTGCAGTCCAATAAATAAGAACTACATTTAACTGAGACAACTCCAGTGTTTTACTTTTGATAGGGTTCCTCATCAAAACACAATGAAGGTGAAATACTTCTTTAATCGCTTGCTCAAATCACATGTTGTAGAGCTTTGCATAAAATGGGTTTTACAATCGAGTTATAAATGCATTCTCTTATTCTGTTCGTTTTCGAGTTGCAAGATAAAAGGGGTCCGTATTTTTTATTTATAGTAACCATAAATATTAAACCTGTATTAATCATAACTAGTTACGTCACAAGGTTAAAAATATTAAACTTGTATCAATTATTAGCTAGTTACGTCACTAGGTTAAAAATGTTAGGTTTCCGATCTATAAGTTATCCAAGTTTGACTGGGGATTTATACATCCCCAGTTTAACAACTTAAATAACTTAAAAACTTTCAAGCAGTCGTAAAGTAACAAGTCTAGACAAAAACAGGATTATTCGTTAAAAACAATTTAAACGGTGTTCTACCGTATGGCTTTTATGGTATATCTCGACATCAATGTACGAAAACCTCTTGGATGTTATACGTTCAATTTTACTTTGTTTTATTCACTGATGGTGCTACTAGTACGACTTTGAATAGATAGCTCATATCAACATAGATTTTAGTCTAAAATAAAACTGACATGCATAACATACATATCCGCTATTTTGAAAAGTAAAGAACGTAATGGCCGGCATATTGTATAGTATAGTAACCCAAAATACTCGTACCACTTCATAAGTAATTCTAACAATTTGTATTCAATTTCAATTATTGTATTGTATTATATACCCTCACGCAGTAATTCACCTTTACTTAATGATATTATATATATTTGCGTTCAGTAAAAAATCAGAAAACACAAAAGTTTTTATCACCATCACTGTATTAAAAGAAAAACACGGATTTATATGAAAATTATTGATATAAAAACAACGTATTCCTTGAAGGGCCTTTTGTATCCTGCTTCTTCTGGTTCCTGTTTTTTTTAATTATTTCTCTTTACAAATACAAATAAGCAATAAATAAAGGGTGCATTAGGCGTATCCTGAGAAAAGTTTCATCCATCCAGGCCCTAGACCTAAAATATTGTTCCATAAAATACTGCGGAACCTCTTAATGCCAAAGGCGTACTCTTGGCGAGCTCTATTTGAATGTCGCCAAGCCTCAAGTTGTGATTAAATCTATGCAAAGATGCAGTGAATCATGCGGGATGAAGTTCTGGCTCAGCGCCACATCAATTCTATTAAACTCGTTAGCTTATTGTTGGATGTATGCATAAAATAATTGCTCATACACAGAGAGCGGTTCCTTGTCATGTGATTAATTTTAAACATCGAAAAATATTACTCCAGAATACTCTATGTATAAGATAGGACCCGTAACTTACTGACTAGCAAATATAATGAGCATGATGTATCATCATCATGATCAACCCATTGCCGGCATCGTAACATTATGAATATTTGCGGAGGGTCAAATATAATTTAAACTTTCTTGTAAACTTTTCAATAAATTAAATGAGAACATTACGACATTTGTAAAAATGCTTACCAATTTAGTTAAATATATATATCACAAATCAAATTGTAACTAATTTTAATAAGTTTTTTTATAAACCCAAAAAAAACCAAACCATAAAAATATACTTTAATCTGTGGATGTCTACAAGATAATCACTTATATGTATCTAGCTACGCATAAAAGGTCTTTCTTCTCCCAATAAGCACATTTTAATTATACTTTATAAAAGTAATGGTGGTGCACCAATTACCTGCAATCTCAACGTCTATACAAACTGCTCCAGGCAGAGTTAAGCTATCTAAAAAAAAACAACTAAAACTTATAGACATATACACTTGCTGGCAGAATAAATGGGATAATTAAAAATCCAAAGCATGTTTAGATGTATATTAGACATTGTACTCTATAAGTGAACTAAAAAGATAGACATAGAATTGTTATCAGTTTTCTCTGGTGAGCACTTATATTAAAGAATAATCATTATTTGTGTGCATTAAACACTAGGTATATATCAAAATAAACTTACTCTTATACTAACTTATTGTTAACGCTATATGATTTTATATATCTTACAGTTTATCAGCGTTTTAAAATCGACGCCGTTCATTTGAATACGTAGCTGTGTTGCATAGTTATTTGCTATTAGTAAATTATACAGTATTCACGTGGTCGACGCTTGCGAATGTAAACATTGTTTCCAACTTGAACTTAACGGCATAATTTATGTTAAAACATTCTTTGCCAAGTTCAGGATTATATCAGCAAAACTTAATGACGTAGTCAATTATTTATTAGTCACCCAAATAGAAGATATTTGCTTAATTGAGTCGCAGATTTTTTTTAATTGAATAGAAAAAGCATTGGTGGTAATTATAAGACTACCTCAATATACAGTAGTCTTATAATTACACGCGATTTCACCCTAGTAGATCCATATAGTTATTTGTTTTCGCTTCAAGATAGCCCTTGACGGCCTGCTCATTTGGCGGTTAGTAGTCGCTTGTCGCCACGAATTTGAGGACTTAATTCTAACGAGTGACAAATTTACCGTAACCTGGAAGTCCATCTCAATAAGACAAATGCATGTATATATTTTCACTTAATATGTCATATCATACCTTTCCACCAAAGACTTTTGTTACTTTTATCAGACGTCTTATTTACATAATAAATATAGCGAATTGTGCGTGGGTACTGCTGCAATGTAAATGGTCTTTCATTTTCATTTCCCGAATCAAAAATAAACAATACATGCATTGGGAACGTTTTCATTCACAATTAGCATTAATTTACAAAGCAGTTAGGTACGTGTATAGACTTCCAGTTATCGTCGAAATAGCATCGTGTGCGGTAAAGTGCGAGTCCCAAAACATCCGTACAATCACAACCGTTACTGAGAAATTATATTTATAACCCGCTGGCCTATATACAATCCTGTTTTGGACATTAAAATGTTGCGTAATTTTTATGTCTTGCAGTGTAATCAGATGACCGAAGCGGACTTATTATAAAAACACACTAAGTTATTAGAGTTACGAAATAATGTTTTAGAAGACTATAAATAATTAGAAATTCATTCAAAGATAATTGTATAAAATTTTTTAACAAATCACCAAATAATTAGAAAAATTCATTCAAAGGTAATTGTATAACTACAAACTATTAATCCCCAAATGCAATTTTTTTTTTCATTTGAAAAATGCATTTCAGATCATCTTAGACTGCATCATCACTTACCATCATGTGAGATGCCGTTAAGGGCTAACTTGTAGTGTATAAAAGAAAAAAAAAAGTTTAGCCGTTCTGACATGCTTGAGTAACAAACATCCGTTCAATTAGTATGAAGATTCAATAACTTTTTCACTTTACGGCACCGTCTACTTTCTTATTTGACAATTCTCATTAACATGCATCAACGCTATCACATCCAAAAACCATCAATCACCCATAGTTACAATCATTTGGGTAATACGTACGCGAGCACGCAATTACTCCGGCGGCTGCGTTTTTTAAATCAGTGTGTTTTACAACGAGACATTTACATGAACTTTACAGTATTTCAACACTTAACAGACATAATGCCCACAATATATCTTTGCAAAATTGAGGATAATGGGAAACCGCTTGGGTATGATTGATTGCGTGGGTCTGTGGGTAGAGACTTACTTAATTGCGTGATTTCGATATAACGTATCACGACATCCAACTGTTGGTATTTACCAGGCATTTAAAGTGAAACCTTTGACCGAGCTTAATTGCAGGGTACCTACTTGGGTAACAGTGATAATGATAAGCATCACATGATTCGTTTATGTCGTAACATAAGTTTTTCTTTACCTAATCATTCTTCACTGTTAACTTCAACTTCAACTGTGAAGGAAAGCATCGTGAGGAAACCTGCGTCTTTGTCGATAACGTGGTAACTAGTCACGGCCGAAACCTCCCCAGACCAGACTCGAGACGGAAATCGAACCCAGGACCTCCAACTTTATAATGCGACAGCGCACGCACTGCACCACGGAGGTCGTCAAAAATTCTAAAATCAATTCTGTTTTATAGTCCTATAGTCAATTACAGACTTTGAAATATAATTTCATCATTATATTTACCAACCGAGGTGAAGGAAAACATCTTGAGGAAACCTGCGTGCCTGAGAGTTATCCATAATGTTCTCAAAGGCGTGTGATGTCTGCCGATCCGCACATGGCCAGCGTGGTGGACTATGGCCAAACCCTTCTCATATTGAGAGGAGACCCGTGCTCTGTAGTGAGTTGGCATTGGGTTGATCATGAAACATTCTTTTTTATATCTAGAATTTATTGCAGCACCTTGCAATAAGAAAAATTATCAATACTAAAGTCTTAACGATATTTACTAAGAGCCGTACTTTGTCGTGTATAAACTAGTCTAACTTACAACGACAAAAGATTGAAAACTATTCTGCTTAGGATCTGCTAATTTTTGAATTACTCTAGTAGAGATACTCTAAGAATTAATATCTCCAATACCAGCTAAGTACGTATAGACTAATAGATAAAGAACATGTTACAATATCACAATTCCATATGGCAAGCACATACCTTTAAACTTAAAGAAAAACAATATAAGATTTCTTCTAGAAAATCCTTTTATGAACTAAAAGGATTTTCCGATTTTTCCTATGTAAAGGGTAAATGAATCCTGTTAACGGTACAAGATGTTAACCACTAACTACCCATGGCGGACAACTAAGCCGCTGCGCAGACTTAATCCAATTTATAATCCGCACTTAGATCGAATGCGTCGCCTAGAAGCCATTAAAATCCGGCCATTCAACTGTCCGTCGAAAGCATTAGATAATGTACTAAGGTAGTTGGAAACTTGAAGCTACCTTAAAATCGTAATATCTTTGATTGTAAGGTTTCCGCTGTGCTAATTGTTTATTTGACGCGATCGACTTTTATCTACCTTAAAAGGCGACATGTGTACATTTCCTTTTGAATATTATTTTCTATTATATGTATATATTTATATAGAAGCTGCGATAGCCTAGTGGTTAGGGCGTCAGCCTACTAATCAGAGGTCGGCGGTTCGAATCCGCGCACGCACAGTTAACTTTCGGAATTATGTGCGTTTTTAAACAATTATAATTATAATATCACATGCTTCAACGGTGAAGGAAAACAACGTTAAGAAACCTGCGCGCCTGATAGTTCTCCATAATGTTCTCAAAGGCGTGTGAAGTCTGTCAATCCGCACATGGCCAACGTGGTGGACTATGGCCAAACCCTTCTCATATTGAGAGGAGACCCGTGCTCTATAGTGAGCCGGTAATGGGTTGATCATTTATACATACCTTAAAAAAAAAAAAAAAGAACTTTAAAGACTCAATAGTTAATTTAACACGTCTTGGTAAAAGAGGATGGATTTTTCGCTATTGATTGATATATCATACAGGCAAACTTATAAACATACTAACTAAAGAATGATCTATAAGTAATAATAAAAAATATAATTATTATAGATCCGGTGCTTAAGAAATATCCTATCGCGTATGTGTGAGAGATTAGGTGTGGCTATAGTTCATATCTTCCGGTCATTCACTTCAAAGATATGTGTATATACGAAATTATACCTAAGTACATCCCGATGTCTAAGATCAAAACGTCTCTATTTTAGACTGCATCGACACTAACATGAATACGAATAATAAAAAAGCTTGTCTACGATACTATAAGTAGGTACTTGTATGAAATTTGGCACGGATATAGTTTGACTTATTTGTTCTAGTCCCATGAAAAACTAGCAAGGTTTGATCTGAAAACTACAAATGTGTTTAAAAAATTTCGAAAATTTTTATGAAAAAAAAAACATGATAATTGCTTAGCAGAATGCATGGATTTAATTCGGCTTATAAATGACATTGAGTGCGAAGCAAAAATAATAAACCGTTGTAGGCACAAAATGTACAGAGATATAATCTTCAATAAGTAATAGACGGCTTTGACACCTACATTTTTAAAGTAGACATCGGTATAAATTAATTGCACATTGCCAGACGAGCCGCAAACGCGGAGTGCGTTTTACCCGACTTCACCAATCATGATCAACTCATTCTCGGCTCACTACAAAGCACGGGTCTCCTCTCAATATGAGAAGGGCTTGGCCATAGTCCACCACGCTGGCCGTGTGCGGATTGGCAGACTTCACACGCCTTTTTAAGAAAATTATACAGAACTCTCAGGCGTGCAGGTTTTCTCACGATGTTTTCCTTCACCGAAGCAAGTGATATTATAATTGCTTAAAAACGCACATAACTCCGAAAAGTTATAGGTGCGTGCCCGGATTCGATTCCCCGACCTCTGATTAGGAAGCTGACGTCCTAACCACTAGGCTATCACCAATAGCATGATAAAATTATTATTGGAATGCATAAAGCAATATACAGTATATATGAATCTGCCTTTAGTGCACTCTTTAACTAGATTCAATCAAAAATATACAATGAAACATTTTTTTTTATTTCATACGACAATCCAGTGTATCTACGGGTAAATTGGTATGTCCCTTGCACCCTTGCTTTTGTGAGTGAAGCCGGTGGGAGCATTTTTACAGTTGTTTCTTTAATTTATCTGTGTTCCTAAGCGTAACGGTCAAACAAGGCGTATCGTTTGAACGATGCACGCATTTGTATGAGCCGCAGCAACGCCGCGCTGCGGTTCAACTCTTAATGAGCAATCAGCACAGAATCCTATTGGAATAAGAAATCGTAACGCCTAAAATAGCATTGACCGACACTTGAACTACTCGGCCGTGACTCGAAATCTATTTCGCAACAACATCGTTATTACCATTTCAACTGTATGTGATGATTACGACTAACTGATAAAACCTCCATTTTGCCCTGATTTTTTGCTTATACAGCAATCAATCAATCAATCAATCAATCATAAACTTTATTCGAATAATCTTTTAAAAATCACTTTTAACACGTCAATAATCTACATAGTGAGTTGATGATGATAACTACATTCGTAAACTTAAACAAAAGCTATGAGGGTTCCAAACGCGCCCTGGTCTAAGAAACCTACAAAAAACTTAGTCGGATAGATTTTCTTTTGGTTATCAACATCTCACATACCACTTAAAATTATTTAAGAGCTATCTTATTAGAGCAATATTTTATACCCAACTTACTACTAGTACTACTTGTTTATCATTTATACTATAATAGGACTTTTCTACCCGTGCTCTGGTAGCCGACATCAAACTTAACCGGGTACCTTTTCTTTGAGTAATCACAATCTCTCATATCATTTAAAATCATATAAAAGCTTTATCTTATTAGAGCAATATTTCATACCCAAGCGTGTTTATCATTAACATAATTCTTTACTTCCTCTTAGTCGCACACTTCATTTCTGAAGGTCGTGTCCACATGAAAGTGCCTTCGTCACGTTGGTAACCAACCAGTCAATTCAATTCTTTACGTTTTATATATACTGAAATTATTGAGAGAAAAGCGTTGTAGTAACTATAATTTTTTAGGTTCAAACTATGTCTGTGCGATACACTTCAGGAACTACGAGTATATCATTACCCTCTTACTACTAAACGCTTTACAGCGTCTCTATAGTTTGTTAAGTTGTCTTCTTCCTTCGATTGCCAAATTACTGATGACAGAAAGAGAGTTCGTAACGGTACGTAACTATTCACAAGCAAACGTTTATAATTCGTATTTTTCACAATTATTAAGAAACCTCTTAATTTTTGTCATCAACTAATTAATACGGCTGAACGCTTCAAAATCATTATCGCTTGAGTTAATAATTACAAGGTCGCAATAAACGATTTGGTAATTGCATTTACATTATTAATAAATGCAATAAAATTATTTATATTGTGCACATAACCCACAATTACTGTGCTCCAGTAACCTATTAAACTTAAGAACTGTATGTATTCATAATACGTAAAGTGCAGGTGTTTACGTAATTAACCTTTAGGATTATATTTCATAATGACCACAATAATTCATCCACTGTGTTTATTGTAACTGAGTCTTTAGTGTATGTAAATTATTTAAAAAGCTCGTTATAGTTGCATTAAGGAGTCACTCAAGCCGCTGACTAAACTTGCCGCTTTTTTATCGGCGACATTATTTTGCGAGAATCTTCACGATGACTTGAATCCGAGCGTGTCTAGTTGGATGCTTCGGCCATGGCTAGTCACCCCAACAAAGAGGTGCCGCCAAGCAATTAAGAGTTTAACGACGCGACATCGCGTTGAAATCAATTGAGTACTACCATACCCCTTACAGGTTAGCCCGTCATCACCATCATCATGATCAACCCATTATCGGTTCACTACAGAGCACGGGTCTCCTCTCAATATGAGGAGGGTTTGGCCATGTCTACCACGCTGGCCATGTGCGGATTGGCAGACTTCACACGCCTTTGAGAACATTATGGAGCACTCTCAGGCGTGCAGGTTTCCTCACGATGTTTTTCCTTCACCGTTGAAGCAAGTGATATTTTTTTTTTTTAAAAAGCACATAACTCCGAAATGTTAGAGGTGCGTGCCCGGATTCGAACCGCCGACCTCTGATTAGGATGCTGACGCCCTAACCACTAGGCTTTCGCCGCTTCTGCCCGTTAGGTTAGCTCGTTACCATCTTATACGGAACATCACCAAATGAGATTGCTGTAAAGGGGACGTTATTATCATTCGTTTAGTTACTCGCCATTTTGGATGTAACGAGTAATGAAATGTGACGCCGTCGAACCCCCCACAGAGACTTGGTCTGTAGACTCCTTCAAAATGATAATTAATTAACGGTTTACGATAGACACACATGCTTGATATAATGTTCATTTTATAAGATAGCTATATAAATATGAGATCTTTTTAATGACATATGACTGCGGTAATTAGAGATGACACTCCCACTCTGTCCAGAGGCAATATCGTAACGTATCGTAATCGTTGAAAACTTTACGCTAACCCAATTAAATTGGTCACTTTTAATGGTTCAAATGTTAACCGAGACTGACAGCTTTCCAGGTCCAAAATAGTACTGAGATTTTTTAAACGGAGAAAGTATGCTGGTCGATGCAGAAATTATATACCTCATACTAAAACTTTAGCTCGTTTGTGCCCACGTTTTCCTCCGCACAACCAGACTTATATTGTCTGTTCACTTATAATCTCTACCCACAGTCCACACGATCAAGTTTCCCATCCCACAAAACAAACTGCGGAGCAGTAAATGGATTGGAGTTTAGCCAAACTGCGCGTCGTATAGATTTTTCTTCAAACGTTTAAGACGTCTGCGTTTAACTGTCTTTTGGTACGATGACCTTATTGTGTGAATTATTTTTTTGTAATGTCAACGAACTTTATTAATACGGTTTATTTTTTACTCACAACAAGTTTCCGGTTGCTCACGATCTGTATGATCGTTTTGCTAAACGAAGTGCCGTTCTTGGCATGATAACCTTGGAGTATAACATAATTTTATTTGTCACTAACTCTTTCCCTCTTAACTCGACACGTTAGCTTCTTTGTCCGGACTAAAAAGTAAGAAATATCTATTTTAGGTCCTTGTCAAGTTTTATCGATATATGTCCAGCGGTTTTAACAGAGTCGAATATATATTTTAGTATGGGATTACTTGCATAACTTTGAGAATGAGACATTAGGTTCATCATCCCGTTTTATCCTCATTTCAAAGAATTTTTGGCCGCGACGCAATAGTTACTTCCGTGCAAATACTTCTTCACTTTTTGAGATTTTAATAAAAATGGGACAGTGTCTAAGAATAATATGCTGTCATAGAGTTTGAAACTAGATGTGAGCATACATACATTTATGTGTATAGTTTTCGTGCGACTTCTACACAATTAAGCAAAATCTGAAAAACACTTTTGCTAATCACCAAAACTCAGATTTTTTTTATTGAGAAAATGTTAGTTTCAATCCTTTTAATTAAGATAATTATAAGGATTCTGCAATAAATTCAGCGTGCTGAATAGTGAATTCTAATGTAACAAATTTATAGGTAATAATAAGAGTACATAGCTTTATTAAAAAAAACTAAAATTTATAACTAAATAAAATTAAAAAAAACTCCAGCGTCTGCGTCAAGATAAAATGTATTGTCGTGCACCCTATAAATAAGTTTTTCTAAAGAAGTTACATTTTCTTAGTCAACGGTGTCAAGTTTCCATTAAATGCAACAGATGCGGGTGATCTCATTATTTCAGGAAAACAATAGTATTTTCTTTCCTTACTTCTAAATGAAAATATAAATATATGTATACCCATGTAAAAGTATAAAACTCAATGTATTACTTTGATTTTTAAACACAAAAGAGGACTACGTGGAATATATGAGGTGGAAAAAGAGACCCCAGACTACCACGAATAAAAATAACAAATAACATTATAGAAAACAAGACATCAATAGACAACCCACCACCGTAAGCTGTCGTGTTGAAATATTATGAGAGCTGGCTCTAAATTAATTGGGAAAATTGACAAGAGAAAAGAGGAGAAAAAATTACTACTATTACATACGGAATGCAGTGTTGACAGTATAAATAAGTTCAGGGATCAATAAGTTAGTATTCACTACACTCTAAATACCCCGTCTGTCTTCTAATGTGATGCTCGAACAATTGATCACGAAGTTCGAACTGTTCGAACCTTTATTTGAGTGGCATCAAGTACTCAGTGCTACAGCTACATCAAGTACAAAATTACCAGTGCCTCCGTGCCTCGGAACAATTAATCCTTATTTGGGTCCCGGTTATTGTCACTGGGATATTATGATAAAATTCAAACTCCAGTTGGATCATGTTGGGTCAATGCTCTAATGCTCCTGCCCCAAAAGATAGGATACATATGGCATAGTAATTTGACTAGGATTTATTTTATTTTAATGAACTTTTAAAGTAATAGTATCCAATTCTAAGCTTTTAAATATTACAACGATATGACGGTAAGATGGAGATGTTTCTGGATATTCTAAATTTCTATACTTAAAAGTATACAATTGGGATGGAAACCTCTTAAATCAATAAAAATAGGAACTTGGACTCTTAATAAATAAATTCTTAAGCAAACAAAAAAATAAATTCTTAAGGAAGCACTGCAATAGGATCAAGTATATTGTGTAGAAGGTACTTATACACAAAATTGATAGATTTGTACGCAAAGTGGCGGGTACCCGCCAAGTACATACTAAAATTATAAATGTGAAAGTGCGTTTGTTTTTTGTTTGTGTAATTTGTTTGCTATAGAATTATGGGATACTTTTTACTCTGGAAAAGCACCCGGGAACTGTAACTGTAAGATTAAAATATATAAGTACTGCTTTGCAGCAAAACCACTCGGAACCAACATTGGTTACTTTTAAGCCAGGATAAATAAGCGGTAACCGCGGAAACGTAAACTGTAACCGTACCGAATTGTATATACCGTTATAGTGGAGTAAAATAAATTGCTGGGATTCCCGCAAAAATTTGATGTTTCCTTATTATCTTGTGTAACATACAATATTTGAAAACAAATGCTCTACACAGAAACATAATATATGTAAAGAAAACAGACCTGTTCGAGCTGAACAATGGGGTTTGCTTACACTCGTTAACTCGTTCCAACGATCATGTGGGCGACACTATGGCAATATTGTTTATGGAAATAAAGAATTATCTGTCACACTTGACCTTTTTACCCGACGACGTAAAGGAGAGGCAATCATAACAAGAGGTGTTCATCAGGCTATTATATCAGCATTTGTATTATGTACAACCGGTCCCAAGTACCCGGTAGTAGGTGGCATTTGAGTAATTTGGAACATTAATCAGAAATGCTACGCATCCCATTTCTGATATTAATCCCATTCCGTTGAATGCTAGATAGCCTTTTTTTAATATAACCTTTTGTTATAGCAGTAATAGAAATAAACAGTTTGTAACTTTCAACTCACTACCCATCATCATCACCAGGTGCCACCTTACTGCCTATATAACTCATGAGATCAGCCCGCGGACGGACAGACAGATGAAGAATGTAGCTCTAGTTATAGGATCCGGAGACACCCTTCTAGTACGGTGCTGAAAGGCTGGCGGTATTCACTATATAAATACACTTTTTATTTATTTGGATAGATACTAACCAACGTTATAAATGTTTGAAGTCATTGCTACAACCTACCAGGAGAACTGAACTAAATAGGAGGTGTTGCAATGGTGTACCCTACACAATAATGAGTGTAATGTACCACCCACGATAAACAGGCTCACTTTGAAGGCTTTACTAAGCTTGGGTGTAATTTTACCGCCCACATAACTATGCCCGGGTATACGGACGCTGGTTATGAACCTGTTAGAAATGTTGTACAAGAAACGTTGATGTAACGTACTCATCTCTAGTCTTATATTCTCGGTATCACAGAGATTTGAAGGTTTGATTCTTTAATTTTAAAAATAACTATAACAGAAAGACAAAGGAATAAAAAGTGAAAAAGACACACACACAAAGAGACTGAGCGAATTGTATCTCAGAGCGTAAATCATAGTTTTTTTTTGGTTACAAGTTACCCTTGACGGCAATCTCACCTGTTGGTAAGTGATGATGCAGTCTAAGATGGTAGCGGCGTAACCTGTTGCCGCATGGTAAACCCATATTCCTAATTCGTTTCTACACGACATCGTGCCAGAACGCTAAATCGCTTGGCGACACGCCTTTGTCGTTAGGGTGCTAACTAGCCAGGGCCGCAGCCACCCACGAGACTAGACTCGAGCCGGGAATCGAACCCAGGACCTCCAACTTTATAATGCGACAGCGCGCGCGCTGCGCCGCGGAGGTCGTCAAATAGTTTTTCTATGTAGAATAAAAAACAATGAATTAGTCGATCAAAGTCTATCTAGTTATTTCTTTTGATTATTTATTCTCTAGTTTAAAGTGTTTTTTTTTTTTCAAAATTTAGGCAAAATGAACCTTTCACAAACTATTTTTTAAGCAATTTTAAAAAACAAGTTTTAAAAGTGGTTTATGTTTTTTTCTCGCTGTGTTTTTGTATATCACTAGACAGATTATTTGAATGCTAACCGTTGAATTATTTTTGGTTAAGAAATTATATTTCAGTAGTTATGTTAAAGAGACACTAAAGTTTTCATCCTTACTGGGTTATACAGCTGGAGAGACGTAAATAAGAGAGAGTTCAAATCTTTTGATGATACACTAAAATTAACATCATAAAAACCACATCTAACATCCCAACGTGCATTGAATTCTAATTGATTCTAATATTAAATCTTCAAGTGCATATCAGAGGCGCCGTAAATTAGTATCGTCCGTCCTTATCTAGGCCGTACAGATTAAACGAGACCGCTATACGAGTGTAACGATTAAAATCAGAATAAAGCGTGTATAGTGGAGGCTGAGGGAATAATCATCGACATCTCGGCTATTATTGCTACTCCCACACACCCCGGAGGGTTTATTGCCCTCTCAACTTGCCTTATAACGAGCGACGTTTTACAAGTTGTCATAAAACTTTCATTTTTACTGTTGTTAGTGTAGAAAACATATCAACAATTATTAATTGAAAGGTTTATCAGAGTGAACTCTCGAAATTAAGTATTATTTACCTATTATTATTTTTATGAAGCGATGATAGCCTAGTGGTTAGCGTGTCAGCCTCCTAATCAGAGGTCGGCGGTTCGAATCCGGGCACGCACGTCCAACTTTTCGGAGTTATGTGCGTTTTTAAAAATTAAAATATCATTGCTTCAACGGTGAAGGAAAACATTATGAGGAAACCTGCACGCCTGAGAGTTCTCCATAATGTTCTCAAAGGCGTGTGAAGTCTGCCGATCCGCACATGGCCAGCGTGTTTGACTATGGCCAAACCCTTCTCATATTGAGAGGAGACCCGTGCTCTGTAGTGAGACGGTAATGGGTTATTACCGTGTTGTAATACAAACAATAAATATATATATATAGGGTAATTCCGGGGGAGATGGCCCTAGTTACTTTAAGACTCTATTGTGCTGGAATTATGATGAATAAAACATTGAATTCATATTCAACATAATCTTTATTTATTATTCTTATTAATACATTAATGATAAATAACTTTGAACAACGAAAACAATGAAATTTTTTACTTTAAAAAAAAACAAGGACTGGCCATCTCTCCCAGAGTGCCCGGGAGAGATGGCCATAGTTATAGGGGAGAGATGGCCAGAAATTTTTTGCCTTTCCCTTTGCCCTTGAGATCTTTTAACTTCTTTTTTTCATTATTACCGCAGTAAGAACACATGTCTTCAAACTCGGTGCAGTTTTCATGCACGCAGAACATGCAAATATTGCATTCAAAATACGCGCTTTTTGCTTTATTCATCCCTTGACTTCTAACATATGACACCGCTTCTGATTTCCTTAATGAAATATCGGAATTCCTTTTCAAAAACATTTTCACCCAATCATAGCCTGCCTTCTCAGATTTCATATTGAATCTGTGTTTTAATCCTAATTGCTCAGCAAACTTTAATGAAATTCTTCTTAAATCATCAACAATGGAAAGCCTTTCGACTGCTTCTCTTTAATATGCTTGCTCAGTCTTTTTCGTTGGCTGCACCAAAGGTTGATGATGGTCCCATAGGTCCCTTTTTTGTGTAGTTGATTGTTTTAACCTTCTTTCTAATGTTTTCTAGGAATATGGTAATCAGATAACCCTATAAACCGGCATCCGCCCACTTCGTACTTCTGCCATCACATTTTTTAAGTTTTTTTCACTCCAGGCTCCTCTGACAGCAGTCGCTTTCCGTATGCATTGGTTGAGCATCTGAAGAAGATATTAAATTTTAAAAATAAATTTTTATTAGGACACTTATTTTATGGCTATCTCTCCTATAAATACTATGGCCATCTTTCCCGATTGTCCGGGTGAGATGGCCACATTTCTTATTAAAAGCAACTTCTCAATTTTGCAGTTAATTTTGAGGTTAGAACGCGAGAAAGGCCGTTTACTTCACAATGAAAGCATAAATACAGACAAAACTTTCATTACTTTTTTATTACCCCTTGATATGTCAACCCCTTAGTTTAAATCTAACGTATTATTAAAAAACAAAGTCAAATTACTCACATTTTCGCAAAAAAATTCACTACCACTTGTTGCCCGTGCCTAAACGAATCGAACAAAATTTAAAATAGTGCGATCTATGAATAATTTCTTGAACTTTTTTCTATTGGCCATCTCTCCCGTACGGCCATCTCCCCCGGAATTACCCTATATATATATTTTTTTGATATATATATATATATATATATCAAAAAATGCTACACGAGATTTATAGAAAATAGAAAAGAAGTATATAATAAAATGCTCCATCTATCCATCCAATATAGGGCGGTCAAATTCAAATTAAATTCATCGCTGACACAGTTAGAAGGCACATTAATTTCAAACGCGTTTCTTATATACGGCTATTAAAAACCGGGTTCATTATTTTATCTCGCTTAAAATTCATTAGGGCGCTCATTAAACCGCCGTAACGAATAAACGGTGACGCGCCGATGGATTTATTATTTTATAAACTACGCCTAGGAAAGAAAACTGTAAGGTATTTTGAATATATGTGTCACAAATACGATTGTTTAAGTAACCCGCCATGTTCTAGCATAAATCATCCTTTATTCTAGCTTTCCATCCAGAGTAAGGGGAAGGAACGAACTTGAAATGAAACTTTAGATATTATAAGTTGTTTCCAAAGGAAATCGCACAAAAGTAAGACAACATACAATATATAGATGTACTAGCTGTTGCCCGTGACTGCGTCTGCGTAGAATTGCTGATTACCCGTGAGATTGAGGTTTTAAGCTACAGGCAAATGTCAAATTGCCTATTTTCGTGTTTCTAAATTAAAAAACATAGGACTTTCATACAAACTTCAAACCCCTATTTTACCCCCTTCGGGGTAGATTTGGATGAAAAAATATTCTAACCTTATACTTACGCCCTAAAAGAAACCGGTTTTCAAAATTTCAAGCTTGTAGACTTCATAATAAAAAAATAAGCAAAAACTATCGTCCCCTATTTTACCACCCTTAACAGGTAATATTTAAAAAAAAATTGATGTACATGTTTACATTTGTACAATGCAAATTTTTGTATCTCTAACTTTAAAAACAAAGAAATTTCATACAAACTTCCAACCCCTATTTTACCCCCTTAGTGGGTGGAATTTCCAAATATCCTTTCTTAGCTGACATCTCTTAACTATCAACTACCTACTTGCTAAATTATAGCTTTATACGTACGATAGTTTTTGAGATCTCGTGTTTAATCAGTATGTAAGTATGTAAGTGACCTTTCGCTTTTATATATATAGATACCACTGCACCATAGGGGTCGTCTGCAACTTAACGTTGGCGCCAGATTGCTTTTAAACAGATATGTAGCATAAAATTATTACGATAAACCTACACATACTGACGAGTATGTTAATGGAATGAACGTGCATTTTTTTCATGCGCACGCGCACTAAGGTCTGCTGCAAGTTTTTATGGCGTGCCTGCATGGCCTTATTCTTTGTTTTGCGTGAAATATGCGGCAATTATTAACGTTTATTAATAATCTCTGATAATGTATACGTTTACGTAAATTGCAAAGCTGACAAGCGCCGTGTCTAGTTAAGTATACACCTGCAGTTCTAGGCGCCAGTTTATGAGTTTTTAATTATCTAATGGAGGAGATATTTAAATTGAATATATTATTATTATTATTCCTACTATACTTTGAATCTCACGCCCGAGTGCAAAATAAATATATACATATAAAAGCCAAAAGAGATATAATATATTTAAATAGATAAAAATAAATAAACCTACATATCTACACATTACATAAATATATATTTGCACCGGGCGGAAGATTACAGGGGAGACCAAATTATTACTATCTATCTATCAAATTATTATCATTATTAAAATCATTTACATATTTTATTTTATTTTTAATTTTATTTAATTAGAATGGACAGTATCCAATAACACTAATTAAATTCACTGATAACACATAATAACATTATAGCAGAAACGAAGTATAAACAAAACAAATATACACTAAAAACAAAATAAAACAGACAAGAGAGACAAAAAACAAAAATTTAAAAAATAGTTAAGACAGAGACATAGTGGTATTATTATTATTATACCTTTCGCAAAAGGAGCCAAAGCTAATATCACAAAACTGGTAAAAGCATATGTTTAATTCCAGTATACGTGGACCATTTTTTATTTTTTTTCGGACTGTCTATTAGCTGTACGAACCCTATTGGTTGCCACAGCGTAACCGGGCTGTTTGGCGAGCTTTGGAAAGAAGCTCTGCCAGAAGAAATTTTGAGCCCTAGGGCTCGAAGAAACTAAGGGAACGATTGCCTAAGGGCGCCTCCTTTGAGGCCGAATCTCGGCTTAGGCGACGTTTGGGATAACGGGGGGGTCGGACGGTGGTGGACCATTGCTTAATTGGCAAAGCACTCAGGCTCATAGACGGAGAGATGCGAATTTAAATCCAAGCAAATTTTTATCTGCATTATACTAAATATTGCACTCAATGCACATTATATATATCCTAACATAGATTTGTTATTGTCAATTGCTGTATTTTTTATTATCCAAGTGTAGTTACTAAGTAAGCTAGCTTAAGAACCTTGTTATTAAATCTCGTTTACAAACATCAATCTTGGCTAGCAAACTAGCAATTACGGTTGTTCTTGGTATCTGGTTGTATCTGGATTCCTGGTTCCATCCATATAAAGCCTACCTACCTTGCCTTATGAGCTCAGTTAAAATGCCCAGCTAATTGGGTGGTTATAGTTTTATGACACTTAATTATAGAATTATAGAAGCTACCTAACCTACCGCGTGTTAGAATGATTGTCAGTAAACTAAGCCTTTATAAATCATTAAAACATTGTCATATATCAACGCTCGGCCATACTTACGAATTAAAATTACGCAGACAGATTCAATAACAGTCCGTCTATCTATGGATAGAAGGTACGGTTGAAAGTATAGGTTTAATATGGTAAACCCTTACAGGTTAGCCCGCTACCATCTTAGACCGCATCATCACTTACCAACAGTCAGTCAGTAAGGTGAGAAGCCGTCAAGGGCTAACTTGCGCTATAAAAAAAAAAATCATCCCCTATGGGAGTATTAGTAATCTGACAGTTTTTTAATAAAAACACTAGAACGATTTACTAAACGTAAGCGAAGTCGTGAGCAAGTGCTAATAAACAACTTATCTACTATCAACGATAAGACATCACTTTATTTTTATTTATTTTTTACAGGTACAACGATGTTCGAAAGATACAACTGACACTTGGTGTAAAGGCAACAGGGAAAAACTTCTTACTTCAACTAAAGTAGAAGAGGAAGGGACACTCCTGAGTCCTAAGTACATCCTTCAAACCCTTGAAATTGGCAATCGGGCCAGTTTGAACTTCACTTTCCCGTCAAAAACTTCTGAACAAAAGGTTGGTTGGCTGCTTACATTACAAACAAAAATTACTTTCATCTTGCTATTATATATATCGCCTTGGTTTTTTTAAAAATAATCTATATACATATTATCTCAATTTTCTTATAAGTTTCTTATAGGTTTTGTTAAATTTATTATGTATATGAATAAACGGATAAAGATTTTGTAGAGCAATCGCAGAACGGGCTAACAATTGTTTTATGTAAATACAATTTTTATTACCTTTGTGGCGCAGCGCGTGCGCAACCGTGTTATAAATTTGGAAGTCCTGGGTTTGATTCCCGGATCAAGTCTGTTCTGGTGGGAGACTTCATCTGCGGCTAGTTACCGACAAAGACGTATCGCGATTTAGCGTTCCGGCACGATGTCGCGTAGAAACCAATTGGGAGTATGGGTTACCATATTCCTAACAGGTTAGCACGCTACCATCTTACAACTATTACTACATCATCACACCACGAGGTGATATTGCCGTGAAGGGCTACCTTGTATCAAACTAATATGAAAGAACGCAATAGAAAATAGTGTGAAGCACTTCTCAGGAATAATTCAGGACTAAAAAGTACCATAGTGGCTCCTCCGGTTTGTTATCAAATTATTGCCTGATGAATAATGGAACAGTTACATATCTGTATACGTATTTAACGAGCTGTTTATCTAGATGTGCAGTTGAGGACCTTTTTCATTAATCATTTATTATGGGACTCAAATTCATACGAAAATTATCTCAATGCCAGCTTAAAACTACAGTATTCTTGGTATAAACTATCATCATCATCATCATGAACAACCCATTACCGGCTCACTACAGAGCACGGGTCTCCTCTCAATATGAGAAGGGTTTGACCTTAGTCCACCACGCTGGGCCATGTGCGGATTGGCAGACTTCTCACGCCTTTGAGAACATTATGGAGAACTCTCAGGCATGCAGGTTTCCTCACGATGTTTTCCTTCACCGTTGTAGCAAGTGATATTTAATTTTTTTAAAACTCACATAACTATACATATAACTATTTAACTATTTACCATTAGGTAAAACAGTTCCAGAAACTAATTGCAACAGACAATTATAAATGTATGTTTGTGTTATACCGACATCAAAGTCCTAATAGTTATCATGAGAGCTTAATAAAAAACGTACGTATCTATTTCAAAATCACTGACAGGCACTTCATTATTATTTATTAGTAAATATTGACCTGATTTAAAAAGCTGTGATAGCCTAGTGGTTAGGGCGTCAGGCTCCTAATCAGAGGTCAGCGGTTCGAATCCGGGCACGCACCTCTAACTTTTCGGAGTAATGTGCGTTTTAAAAAAATTAAAATATCACTTGCTTCAACGGTGAAGGAAAACATCGTGAGGAAACCTGCACGCCTGATAGTTCTCCATAATGTTCTCAAAGGCGTGTGAAGTCTGCCAATCCGCACATGGCCAGCGTGGTGGACTATGGCCAAACCCTTCTCATATTGAGAGGAGACCCGTGCTCTGTAGTGAGCCGGTAATGGGTTGATCATGATAATGATGATGAAACATTGAGTCACGCGTGATTCGAGCTTTGCATCTCTTTTATTTTAAACTTCGGAAATTTTCCCATCGCTGTAATGGGACCTCGTTTATAAAACTAGCCATAATATTACAATTATGTAATTACACACGAAACCGTAATATTAGTAAATATACTCTACTAGCCATATGCAATTACTAATTAGCATTGAGATAACTATTATTTTAATGGTCCATTAAAAGTTGATCAGCACAAATTACGAATACACATAATAGCTTGAAATTTGGAAACGTGGACATTATTATTCGTGAATTAAGATTTTGTACAAGCTTTAACTTCCCATGATTGTTTTATTTTATTTTGGGAAAATCCTATGGATACGTTTACGCCACGTAGAAGTTAGGTTATGTCAGATTACCCCGCTACCATCCGTAACTACATCATCACTTACCATTAAGTGATATAAGTGATATTGCCGTCAAGGGTTTTTTTTTTATATACACCACAAGTTAGCCCTTACACCACAAGTACAAGTTACAATATACACCACAAGTTACGTTACATTATGGTTAGTTTTATAAACGAGATCCCATTACGGCGATGGGATAATTTCCGAAGTTTAAAATAAAAGAGATGCAAAGCTCGAATTACGCGTGCCGGCATCTCACCTGATGGTAAGTGATAAAGCGGTCTAAGATGGTAGCGGGCTAACCTGTTAGGGGTATGGTAAACCCATACTCCTAATTGGTTTGTACAAGACATCGTGCCGGAACGCTAAATCGCTTGGCGACACCTCTTCGCCACGGAGGTCGTCAAAGTTAACTTGTGGTATATATGAAAAAAACAAACAAACCCCCATAGTGTTCCAACTCGTCGCTTTGTGACGTCAGAGGTACACTTGCATACAGAACCGTTAACACCAAAATTTACTTTGAATTTAAAATTAGTCATGCTTTGGATATCGTTACTAAGTTAAGGCTGGATTCTCAAAAACGATATTAAATTGAACCTACTAAACTTTTAATGGCTCTTGAAGCTCTGTAAACGTGAAATAGTGTAACAGGCGTCGACGACGTTTACAAAATACATCAGAGTTTACAACCCTTAGATGTTTACACGCAATGCAATGCGATGCGAGAACTGTACGCCGTGTTTTGTCTGTTTGGCCTTGCGTCGACTAAGTCCTAGATTCAGTTCCCTTGTTTGGCCATATAAGTTTTTCTCTCAAGAATTTTTCCGTAGCTCGGAAACCTGTTTCAAAACTTGACTTGACACATGCTTCTCTCCTATAAGAGAAAGCGGAAAATATAAAGGCTGAGGTCGATAATGTACCCAAAAATTTTGTCCACAGGTGGAGTTTGTCGTTAACTCGACACAGAACTCCGACTTTCAAGTCACGAAGCAAACCTACTGTCAAGGTGACACATGTACGACCACCATCGAAGCGGCGCCCGAGGTGACCTTCTGCGGGGCTGATGGAAAAACTTACGAGTTCTTCAACGTGAAAGTATCAGTTGGAGGGATCGAAGACAGCTCCGTGATTAAATTCCATGTACCTTGCGCGTGTGGATGCATCGACGCTGTTGAAGCTCAGTCTCCAAGATGCAGTCGAAGGGGAAGCTACTCGTGTGGCGTTTGCACCTGTCAAGCTGGATGGTAAGTGGAATTTCTTGCGTCACTGAGTCAATTATCGAGTTTGTCTACGACCCGTGTACATATATCGAGACATTGAGATTATCGGTGATCGTGCCGCCAAGAGATATGGCGTTCGAGGTTCAAGAGGTATGGCGGGTACGAAACTTCAAGGGTGCGTGCTAGTGGGATATCCTATATGAAATATATACGTATTGGGTAGGATATTCCACATATATACTATATATATATATATATATATATATATATATATATATATATATTTATTTAATGATTAATTAGACAATTAGTTGTTAGAAATACATATATAACTTGAAATAAAACTTAGATTAAACTAAAACTAAAAATCTTAAAAAATAAATAAAAATTTAACATCATCACTAAAATATATTATTAAAAGGAGTCCCTTTAGGCAAGGTTCCGAAGATACTATATAAATATATGAAATATATATGTATATATTTCATATGCATATTATAATACGCGTCAAATGTTCATTACACACACGCGCACGCAGGCACGTTCAATTTTATTACATTATGCACTTAATTATAGTAATAATGATTTAAAAAAATGCGATTGCAACAATCTTAACATCAGAAGTAAAAATAAACTTGTGTTGCACGCTACTAGACTACAAAAAATTAGAAATTCATTTAAAGGTAATTGTATACAATTTTATAACAAATTGCCTAATGAAATTTCTGGGATGTCTCTCAATAAGTTCAAAGTTTATATAAAACGTAAGCTTGTAGAAAAGTCCTACTATAGTGTAAAGGATTACGTAAATGATAAACAAGCATGGGTGTGAAATATTGCTCTAATAAGATAGCTCTTAATATAATTTTAAGTGGCATGTGAGATGGTGATAACAAAAAGAAAATTTACCTGGCTAAGTTTGTTGTGGGCTTCTTCTTAGACCGGGACGCGTTTGGAACCCTCATAGCTTTAGTTTTAAGTTTACGAATGTAGTTATCACCATCAAATCACTACTTTGTAAATTATTGACGTGTCAAAAGCGCCTTTTAAAGGACTATTTGAATAAAGATTATTTGAATTTGAATTTGAATTTGAATTTAGCCTAATACATATTTATTACTGGCTAACTGCTGTCAATATTATATTAATCGGCACTATCTATACGTATATCATACTGACATTTATAATACAGGCGATTGACTATTAATAACATATATTTGAGATAAATAGATTTCTTACTAAAATATGACAACAATATCTACTGATCAACTATTATGCGATGATTATTTATTAGAGGCACCGAATATAGAATACCTACTTAAACCAACTCTTAAAAAACAAATCAAAATAATAAACACTTGCCATAATAATTTTAATTAAAAAAAATCGACCAAAAATATGCATCTCAAAAATGTGACCCTATTATGAATATGGTATACTATGGTAGGACGATGTTTTCACAGTTAAAACAGTTAATAACATTTACGCTTCAAGCTAAATAAGCAAGCACTAACTCCACTTTTCTCCCTATTTGTTTTCGCTGAAAAATCAGATCAATAAATGCACTCGTTAGGTTGAAACACAGACAGTTTATCAGTCACTATGTCCGTATATTAAGATATATTTTCATACATTTACATTTACATTGTATAAATTTTTAAAAAGCTATGATAGCATCATAATCAGAGATCGGGGGCTCGAACCCGGACGCGCACCTCTAACTTTTCAGAGTTACGTGCATTTTTAAGCAATTAAAATATCACTTGCTTCAAAGGTGAAGGAATCGTGAGGAAACCTGCACGCCTGAGAGTTCTCTGATGATGAAGCCCAACTTTCTTCATGTTTTTTAGTATCGGACAAATTCGCATCCATTATATTGACGATGGCAGTTAAAAAACAGAACGATAAAACCAACACTGTGAAACCTCACAGTGATGTTCACTGGAATTTATAAATGGGCAGTGACGTACCGCTAATTCTAGTGAACGTCGCGAATACCGACGTGTTAACTTATGTCAGTTACAATCAGAATTGCAAATGCGCCGAACAAAATGCATCTTTGTTAAAAGTTCATCTGGTCTCTGCAAAGTTAATTATAGAGTCGTGAGCCCCGCTTTCTTCTGGCGCGTCGGCATTAAAAGTGCTTTACATTTAACATTACATACCCTTGACATCATTACTACGGCGCGTCTAATTATATTTATACCAGGGGTTAATCTTCTGAGTATGAAATAAATTAAAAACGTTAATAATCATGTAGATCGATAATTTACTCAAAGCTGAAGTATTTGCAATGGTCCTTCATCAATTAAGTGTATTGATCAAACCAAAAATATATAAACCATAAATAATCGCAATTAATATCAGACCAATCTATCAACAGGAAGGGGTTAAATTTTCAATAAGGTACTTACTAAATTTGAACCAAACAAAAAACTAACAGTTCAAGCTTAAATTAACCGTTTATAAACCGTTAATTGCAAGTTTGACCCTTACACTAAGGTTTCCGTATATGCTACATTATTAAGATCGAGTATAAAACATCAAAAAAACACGTTTTATTTATTCATTTTCATCGCTTTTGTATTATTGTTTTTTTATAGTGGCTATAGAAATACTGTGTGAAAACTTCAACTGTCTATCCATTGCTATTAATTAGATATGACTCCATATGGGATTCCATTGTCACCCCTCGGTTTCGGAATACCGAAAACTGTCACGCGTCAAGTATGTCGTTTAATATGTTCTACGCTACTTTTTTTTGACCATTTTAGCCCTTTATCTCCAAATTATTTTCGTTCCTCATTAGTATAATGTTCAAATATACTAGATCGTGAGGTCCAACGTTAGAATCTCGCACCGATACAGAAATTTTCGAGTTTTACTGTACACACTTAGGTATCAGCCTCTTGTCTCAGAGAGCATGTCCCGGTTACTATCACCAACGTGTTTTTATAATCACAAGCCCACAAACTCTCATTGGAGCAACATGTCGTTGTGTGCTCTAAACCCCTCTTCCCTTTGAGAGAGGCGTCCTGTGACGAGCAATGCAAATATATGAATTTTTCGTTCTATCATACAGAGATACCTGACCTCCGTGGCGCAGCGCGTGCGCTGTTGCATTTTAAAGTTAGAGGTCCTGGGTTAGATTCCCGGCTCGAGTCTGGTCTGGGGGGAGGCTTCGGCCGTGGCTAGTTACCACCCTACCGACAAAGACGTGTCGCCAAGCGATTTAGCGTTCCGGCACGATGTCGCGTAGAAACCAATTAGGAGTGTGGGTTTACCATGCCCCTAACAGGTTAGCTCGCTACTATCTAAGACTGCATCATCATTTACCATCCGGTGAGATTGCCGTCAAGGGCTTACTTGTAATGGATAAAAAAAAAAAAAGATAGATTTTAATAGGCTACAGAGAGTCTCAAACGTACCAATTTTTGGTCCGACCCGGGAATCGAAACCGGAATCTAAACGTAGTTAAACAAAACAAACAAAATAATCGAACTTGTTACAAAAAATTTGAAGAGTGTAAAGTGAAGCACCTCTTTATTTTTTATGATTCCATAGGTAATTAAGAAAGATTTACGGAGAACACTTGTGAAACCGATAAAGTTTCTCGCAATACTCACTAATATTATGTAATTTAAACTAATGATGACAGCCCAACAAGTTTAAGTGGACGGTTTAATAATATTATGCATTCCTAACCCGACATTTTATCAGATTTACGCGTCAATGCCCCATTAATATTCGATTAACTTCTAACGTGAAACGAATATAAATCAGTTTAAAGTGTGCTAATCGTTTAACTGATTTTTAGATACTTCTCCCTGTCAATACTGTAACTTTACCATATACCTGTATAAAAATGCGTTCCGGGGAGTGTATTTGCTTATTATGGTTTTGTTTAGTTATTTAAAAAATATAATGACCCAAAGAAACATCGAATAGCATATTTTACCTATTTTTGTCTGCTTATCTGTTATAATTTATATTAGACTTATACAATCTTTGGATTATAATTGACTGAACCGATTTTATAGAAATTTCGACGGTGGAACATTGTATGAAAGTCCCATATTTCAAAACTCAGTAACATTTTAATCTGCAGTTATACTAAAAGTTTTTAATAAAATAACTTGTGGGTTGAAGTTTATATAGAACAGTTGTGTTTAATTATCGGATATCAATAAAAATTTAATAGCCTTTCGAAATTCAGCATGTGTTTAGAAAGTTAGACCTATCTATAAAGTCTAACTTGATTTCGAATAGTAACAATTGAACTTATATTAAAATACTTCACATCACCTCAATTTATTAATTATTATAGGTTTAGATTAATGTTTTTATTTTTTTTGCTACGTTTATAATTACAAACGTGTTCTTTCTTAGGACCGGCACGTTCTGCGAACAACCGATCTGCGAAAAGAAGCGAGGTGACGTACCTTGCACAGACTCTGCCAGAAGTAACGTAAGTACACCAAGAAGTAGCAAAGGTAGTCTGTCAAGTGATTCAGAAAGAAAATAGTTTTTTTATGGAAGTTCTGTCTATAATATAAGATAATATAAATATAGCACCTTGGTCTTGACTTTCGTAAATTTTGCATTATTTGTCTAAGCAAACCATATAAACTCATATCATAAATATGACTCGCAGTATCTTATTTCTAAGATACACGGCAAAAACTTTTGCATTGTCAGGACTAGATATGCATCTAATACGTTTTAAAGAAGTTACACCTAGTAGATACTTTACTATTTTATCTCTCACTTCCTAAATTTAAATTAGGTGCAATGAATATTTCGTCCACAACGGATTCTCTTGCGAACTTGCTAAACAATTTATAAACTTTAATTATTCTCTGTCTAAGCTCTACGTTCTTAATATTATTTAATATATATGTTATAATTTACTACCGGAAAATATTTTTGTTTATATTCGTTCTATTTCTGTGTTCCATAATATTACAATGTGACTGTTTCTGAAATATATAAATAAATAAAATTCTCTAAATTCAGACCGAGTGCTCAGGCAACGGAGTCTGCGGTCCCTGCGACCAGTGCGAATGCTTCACCGACAGAGAGGGCTCCAGATACTTCGACCAAGACAACTACTGTGCAGACATTTGCATGACAACCAACTACTGTGACCAGTGCCTCGCCAGCCCTGTGCCGGGACAATGCCAGGATTGCCACTTCCCTCTGTACAGGCTGCCGTATAACCAAACCCTCATGACTTATAAAGATGATTTCAACAGAAAACTGTGGATCAAATGCAACAGCACTATTAACGATTGCAATATCGAATACGCAGCGATGAGAGATATGAGTGGAGAAACTTTCTACATGATCATTAATTCCTGCGATCCAGTGGCCGGGGAGCAAGTTGTTGGTGGCGTCAGCTGTAAGTATCTATTATTTTTATCGTCATTTTGCGTTAGCTATTTTTCACAATGATTAAAATCAAGATGTGACCTAATAGTAAATGGCACATGATGAAGCTACTCAATATGTATTAAATCGTCTTATACAGTTACCTTAGCTAAAAAGCTGTGATAGCCTAGAGGTAAGGACGCCAGCCTCCTAATCAGATTGTCGGGGGTTCGAACCCGAGCACGAACCTCTAACTTTTCGGAATTATGTGCGTTTTTAAGCAATTAAAATATCACTTGCTACAACGGTTAAGGAAAACATCGTGAGGAAACCTGCACGCCTGAGAAGTTCTCCATAACCTTCTCAAAGACGTGTGAAGTCTGCCAATTCGCACATGGCCAGCGTGGTGGACTATGGCCAAACCCTTCTCATATTGAGAAGAGACTCATGCTCTGTAGTGAGCCGAGAATGGGTTGATCGTGATGATGATGATGATGAGTTAACTAAGTAATAAGAACAGATACATGTACAGTAAGAAGAACGAAATGAGTCGGAAATTAATATAAAATAGTAGAGCTAAAGGCCCTCAGAGTTGATTACTTATTAAATACTTACTTATTCAATCTTTTTATAAAGTTACCTGAGTTATAAGAATTCAATTACAAAGAAATAACTAAGACGAAGATTAAATAAATAAATTCTTTATTAAATAAAAACAAGCACAATCAAAATAAGTACATAAACAACTTGCAAACTAACTTATAAACGCACTTTAATGGTGAGTATGGTTAGTATGCACTTGCGCAATATAATCTACTGCACCTGATTTAGGCATATACCTGTATTTAATTAATATCAAAACTTTAAAACATAATATAACGAAAGGCCCTTAAAATTCGGCAATTTGATTACCAGGCTGTAAATTTATTTATTACCTGCTTTGGTTATTTATTTAAGAGCAGTGCCGTAAATATTCATCAAATAATATTTACGGCTTTCATCTCAAACTTGGCTTTGGTGATGTGTTAGTATTTCATTCAGTTCCTTCTCGGAAACTGAGCTAAAAATAGATTTCTCAACATTTGCGCAGACAGTTGGCGGTGAAATTCAAAACTTTTAAACTACAAAAAATTATTACCATCATCCAAAACTCCTATTCCTTATTATATAAAACTAACTATATAAACCTAAGTTTTGAAAAAGGGTCATAATTTTTGGTTAAAAAATCTTTACAGCGTTCTTAATATTCAGGGGTCCCGAAGGTCCGTCCAGTTTTTATTTTAGCAAATGTAAGATTCCAGAAGATCATGTTAATGAACAAAAACAGAAAATGCGCATTAAGTGTACTTAATAGTTTCTTCGCTTAACATTACGAAGGAATTTAAAAGTAGCATAAAAACCTTGGTTTAATTGCAAAATATTACATCACTTTAAAAAATGCCCACTACCTATTAACAGAGAAAACATAGGGCTCAATCTCATTTTTTAAAATATACGGAGCACAAATTTTTCACCATAATAGGAAACGAAATTATTTTAACGGTTTTTTGTTACGTTAAATTAATAAGATATTACTTTTGTGTTAAATTTGCATGTAATACAAATTAACATTAATAATACAAATTATTATTTAAAGAACACTTATCATAATCACTACTTAATAACCTTACATAGTCACGTTGTACATATTTGGACAAAAACAGTCTCGAATCAAATGACAACTCAGAACAAATAACTTGAACCGAACAATAAAGAGATAACATTTTGTCAATGATTATTTTTATAGGAGCGAGAGAGAAAATGTAATAACAGTTGTTAAATTTCTTAAAGATAGAGTGAGAGAAAACTAAATGATGGAACACACATGGTGTGTTTACGAAGTGCCAGGCAGTGAATAAAAGCAACTGTGTAAACTAGATACTGTTTAATATTTTGGCATTACAACTGCATTGTGATCGTTTGGAGCTGTCGGTTTGTGTATTTGGTAGCAATTTATGTTTGTAACAAAACAAACTAACTATAACTTTTGTATCTATTTTTGATGATAACAGGGTCTATTTTATTTGAAGTATTCATATCGTTTCTATATTTGTCAAATTACTTTAATAATGTTAATGGACTTTATGTATTAACTAGAATAATGTTTAAGAAGTTTAATGTTTTGATAAGTGATAACAAAGAATATAGAATGTGCTGTTAGGCTACCGATCGTTAAAAAAATCCTCAATAACATAAAAGACGCGAAAATTTTGGTGTACCTATAGATATTTCTTATTGTTTCACGCAAAAAGTAATGAATGGGTTTCAATTAAACTTTACAGTAAAGGGAGTAGAAACGGCAACGAGAGAACAGGACCGGGAATGAGACACGAAAATCTATAATTTCAAACGTTGCTTACTAAATAAAAAACTAGAAAAAATATTTATTAACAGAACAACACATAAAGAGATATACAGAGTAACTTACTATTCAATACTTAAAGACAACATTTTAAAATGAAATAATTACTATATAAATAAAAAGGTTCTTACTAAATTTAATTTGAGCTAAATTTACTACAATTACAATTTTACAATATAATTTGTTCATAGCAGAAAAAAAATTCAGTGGGTACGCCATATTCCTTAGTAATTTTTAAAATCCTTTTAATCTATGCGGACTCAGTCCCGGGCATCAGCTAGTATATTATAATATAGCACTGATAGAGATTTATTGAAGCAAAAAGGCAAAATAAAGACTCAGTTCGAAGGAAATATATGTTACAGTTGATCGCTTCAAAAGGTTCTCTTTAACAACTCTGTACATTAGATATCAAAATAGCAATATAAAGACTCAGTTCGCAGGAAATATATGTTACAGTTGATCGCTTCAAAAGGTTCTCTTTAACAACTCTGTACATTAGATATCAAAATAGCAATATAAAGACTCAGTTCGCAGGAAATATATGTTACAGTTGATCGCTTCAAAAGGTTCTCTTTAACAACTCTGTACATTAGATATCAAAATAGCAATATAAAGACTCAGTTCGCAGGAAATATATGTTACAGTTGATCGCTTCAAAATGTTCTCTTTAACAACTCTGTACATTAGATATCGTTGCCAACAGTGACACTCCCAGTGGTTCTGGGCGTGATAGCAATGCTGGCAGTGGCCGCCGCAACAGCCGGCTACGTCATCTGGAAAAACCGGACGCCGCCCATGCCCCTAACAGATCCCATGTACCAGAACATCGACGCTGAAGACTGTACCGGAGAAAACCCGTTGTACAAGCCACCCACGTCATCGTTCAAGAACCCTACGTATGGGAAATGGTAGCTCGGTAAGTAACTCCTTTTATTTATTAAATCAATTTATACATTTCTCACTATAGATAAAGCCATCGTGTGGCCACACATGAAACGGCAATATTATATATTTATTTCATTTTTGGGATTATGCATAAAAACTCTCAAATGTGACTAGAAAACAAAAACGCTTGTCAAATATACGAACGAAGACAACCAGTTAATAACTAATAATCGTTGGAAAAGTTTAATTTATTTGTAATCTGTTTATTATCATCACAGATAATATAATTTTTCATTTCTGACTTAATACTAAAACAAGGCCAAATAGGATAACAATTTTGTTTACCAATTTACTTAAATGCAATTATTGATTATAACAATAGGTTTGAGATTTGCAGAGACCACATAATTTGAGCAAGCTTTACAATTTAACAAGATTGTAATATGAGTACAACACTCAATAAGACAATAATTTTGTCTGTATGTATATTCACATACAATGCTAAATAAAATTAACGAATCATTACTTCAATAGTCTCTTATAAACAAACATAGAACTCACGCTGCAAATAGTTGATCTCATTGCTATCGTATGTTTAGACGTAGTTCCAAAACAAATATGCATATCGAAGATACACGAAGATGACTCAAAGATGACAAGATGAACAAATAATAAGGAAAAGGTTAACTACCTTTAGGTTTTATTGGTTTTTCCGTTTAGCCATTTCACACCTCAATAACTCTAACAAATCAAATGACTCAAGACAAGAAAGACATCGACAAAGAAATATTGTCACTTGTGGAGCGTGTAATCTTAACAATGCATTTTATAATTACCAATACTATGCTAATGATGATAACCTTTGTGGAAAATTTATTTAAAAAGTAAACTACGAGTAATTCTCATTCTAAGTGTGTCTCTCTCTCATTGAATTATATTAATATTTTATTAATATAACTATATTAGTTTATGGAAAACAATGACTATTTTATTTTAATTGGTAAATTAAAGCTCTTAGGTTATAATGAATCACAGTCATTTGGACTTCATCTGCATGCAATCTGCAAAAAACCGCCCCCAGTTTTTTATGATTCCTTAAGTGATTCTACAGACTTTTTTGATAAAACGACTCATTGCAATATATGCGATTCTTTTATATGTATACGAACAGTTGGTAACTTGTTAGAAAAGTGACTGGGTAGATTACGATGCGTCAGTTTTGGTACTGGTATCTCTCTTTATATTCTAATATAATTATTATCGGTTCTCCGAGCTATGTGCCCCGCCCATTGCCACTTCAACTTCGCAACTCGCTGAGCTATGTCGGTAACTCTGGTCCTTCTACGGATCTCTTCATTTCTGATTTGATCACGTAGAGACACTCCAAGCATAGCTCTCTCCATTGCTCGCTGAGTGACTCTGAGCCTTCTTATGAGGCCCATAGTGAGCGGGGTCCCAAGGTGTTGGAATGGCGACCCCGCACCGGTAAACGTAGCGTTGTTCGACCCCTAACAAGGTGGACAGACGACATCAAACGAGTCGCAGGGAGCCGCTGGATACAAGCGGCCCAGGACCGTGGCCATTGGAACTCCCTTCAAAAGACCTATGTCCAGCAGTGGACGTCTATCGGTTGAAGTGATGATGATGATAATTATTATATTGATATGCATCTAGTCCATTATCTATACGTTTCATTACGTTTGCCTTTATATAATGCCCTAGTTTTTGATACATAAAATGAATAGGTTTGTTTTCGTGATTATGTATTTTAACCTTTCTACTTCTAGTACATCCAATATGATTTCTTCATCTTGCACAAGTCCCAAAAATCATTGTGCTGCGATTAGGACCCGGGCTCCTTAAGCTTTTTTATCATAACATGAGATTTAATTAAGTTAGTACTTACTAAACGAGTAAGTTATATTAATGTTTGCACTTTCATAGACATCATCTACTACTAATCAGAATTATTTTTGAGAGTTCGCCACCACACACTGTTCTCTACTTTTCTCATCCAGTCTCTTGTATCTTATTGAAATATTCAGAATAATAATGTTCCAAAGAAGCGTGCGCTAGCGCAATGACAACGAAGATGTCGTGCGCGTATTACAAATAGCTGAATTATTTTTAATGAAAGCCGATATAATAAAAGTTTAACCCCACTAAAATTACAAACTAATGATCCTTTTTTAAGACTGCAACGTTATTAAGGTCACCAAATAAATACTCATAGCAATATCGCTAAGTAGGTATTGGTCAACTATATTAAATAAAATGATGCATTTATTACACTGACTGAAAGAAAAGGGTGAAGGTAATCCACCTTGTCTTACGCCCGAGCTTTTTCAGGTGACTGCATCATTATTTGATAACTGTCATGTGATATGGTGAAATCTGTCAGATATTAAGGTATCCAATTTAATATGATACCAATACATGAACGGTAGAGCCAAATATATCCAAATAATTATTAAATTATTGGCATAAATATGAGAATAGTATGTGTAACTATATCAAGTGGTTCGATGACGATATTCCTTACCTTTCGAGCAAAATGGAAAATATTGTTGGCTATGTCGATACTGCCATTATATTTTACAAACATAATAATGCTACTAGGTTTGTTTAATATATATATTAAAACACTTCTAATATATAGGGCGTCAGCCTCCTAATCAGAGGTCGGCGGTTCGAATCCGGGCACGCACCTCTAACTTTCCAGAGTTATGCGCGTTTAAAAAACATTAAAATATCACTTGCTTCAACGGTGAAGGAAAACATCGTGAGGAAACCTGCACGCCTGACAGTTCTCCATAATGATCTCAAAGGTGTGTGAAATCTGCCAATCCGCACATGGCCAGCGTGGTGAATTATGGCCAAACCCTTCTCATATTGAGAGGAGACCCGTGCTCTGTAGTGAGCCGGTAATGGGGTTGATGATGATGATGATGATGATACTTACACTAATTTATTATACCTTAGACCATTGTGTCTCCTTCAATTATCACTGTTCGCCATATTTCTTTGCTGGAGACAGCAAGCTCTTTTAATTTTAGCAAGAACTTATATTAGTCCAAAACACAGAACTATGATCCTCATAAGAAAGCTCAGAGCTTAACAAGTGACGCAGAAAGCTGGAGCTAAAATTAGAAGATCCATAGCAGAACCAAACTCACCGATATAGCACGACGAACTGCTGATGCTGTAGTGGCATGACGTGTAATGTACGCTGAGTTCCCAAAGTACTAGTTACAAAGAAATATAACTCAAGATCGTTTTCGAGAGTCTTAAAAAAAGAAAATTCACGTGAGAAAGCCCATAGGTCGTAACGAAGCTTACATGACGATAAGGAAGGGCGCATGTGCCCAGGTGTGGGTCCTTAAACAAACCCACGATAACCATAAATCGATCCAATGACAACAATCGCGATAACTGTAATCACGATGGATTTTGTAATTCAGGGGCAGTTATCATAACACTTCATCGAAGATAGAAATCTTGCGCACGTATTAAATATCGTAAAGCAATGACATAAATATAAAATGGTATAAAAAATGCGTTCCAAAGTGCAGCAGCAGTAAACAACCTTGCAAAATGTCGGTCATTTATAAGTGTGACATCAAACTGAGGACTTTTTGTTTCAATACTTTTTGTTTACACACTAATCATGTTGGTTTGTAAATGGATATGTTGGAGACTATACCCTAGAAAATCAAACCTCTTAACGTGTTATATAAATGACTGTAATTCAAATTTAAATAGAAACAATACATATAGCTAAGTTGTTTTTCATGAATGAAAATCATAGATACCTACTGAATTAACACTGATGAACAAACCCAATAGAAGTTTACCATCTCTATTTGTTAAAAGTTTACACATTCCAAGTATCTGTGAAACTTTACATAAATAAGTTTTTGTAGAGTGGCATTTCGTTGCATTTTAATCGAGTAGGAAAGAAATCGACAAAATTCAAATAGTCCTTTAAAAGGCGCTTTAATAATAATTTACGTACTAGTGATTTGATGGTGATAACTGCATTCGTAAACTTAAAACTAAAGCTATGAGGGTTCCAAGCGCGCCCCGGTCTAAGAAGAAGCCCAAAACAAACTTAGCCAGGTAAATTTTCTTTTTGTTATCACCATCTTACATGCAACTTAAAATTATATTAAGAGCTATCTTATTAGAGCAATATTTCACACAAGACAACTTTGCATATATTATATAATATATAATATACCAAAATCACGGTTAAAATAGCTTGATTTCTAGCGTCGCTTAAACTTTTCATCGCAAAACACGACTATATTGTTTAAGGCTTTAACAATTTTCATCCCGATCTAAATTAAAGTATATACCAAATTTACTAACGTATATACCAAAATTGTTTTATTGTGACTAATGATAAAACGTAAAGTGTGCGTAAACTTATTGTAGAACGACATGTCGCTGCATAATAATGCCATCTAGCGGAGATATCGCAAAACTTAAACCGTTCGTATTCGCAGTTACTCGTAGCACCGACTCAGACGGGATTACGTGACCCGATGCAGGCTCGTGGTAGTGCCACATCTAGCAGATAAATAGTTGCGCTAATGCTGCGGAGGTGCAAGGGAAAAGACCACATAGAAGTTCACCTAACCGTTGTACTGACCAGGTGAAGCTACCCACCTACCTCCCTCTTACAACAGTCATCAGGAACGCTGAAAATCTGGAGAGAAATAATTAAAAACGCAGCGAACTTAAGTGCGGTCACGACCTTCAGTAATGGAGAATGCGTCCAAGGAAGATGTGATACGGTTTTGCGGTCACGATCACCGCCTAGTGGTTTGAACACGTGGATTGATATCGATATTAACAAGCTTACTTTACAAATTGCTGTACCATTAAATGAATAAGTAAACACGTTATAATATCGTTTACCAAACCAAAATGCAGGGAGAAAATGGATATATTGCTTAATGTAATATGGTGTGGTGATTTTGTATTTCACAAAATTTAACAAGCAGTAATTCTCGTTTAAGTCATTTTTTATTCCATAAAGAAAACAATTTCCACTTAGATGGAATTAACAGGCTAAGATGTAAAAATTACTTATGTAAATTTCATCCTCGAGAGCACAAACAAATACATGATAGCAATCAAGACAAGCTAAGTAGTGGGTACAGGCCATAAAAATTTCTAGTTTCTAACACATCCAGCCATTTTACAACAATGTTGGGTAGGTGTTCTCTAAAAATCAAAGCACCATCACAACGGAACCATATTATGAACGCGGGACGGCTGTCGGTCAGTGCGACGCGCGTTTACAAAATATACCATGTTTATTTATTAGGAAGCCAAAGGTATAAAAAACAATTTTTTTTTTCAAAAACAGCTTATGTATATAAATTTATGACTATTAATGGATACTCACTTACAGGGTAAATAAATATGCGTAATCTAACACTTCTTAATTGTTTGTTATTGATGTACGATTTATCTCTGAAGGAAGAAAAACGAGTAATATGGGTGGTAAAATCTTGATGATAATTTTCATCCTCATCCTATTAATGTTTTAGGCTTGTTAATGTCCCAATGCTGGGTAAAATCTCACCATCATAAAGAGAGTCTCTGCACTGCTGAGACTCTGCGCTGCTCTAGTACGAGTTGCGGAAGTGTCACAATGATTACAGCTACCGTTTTAACGCTTCGACGTACAGTATAAACAATGACACCTATCGTTCAAAAGGATAATCCCCTTTTGATCGCAAGTCACCTGGTATTCCTAAGCAACCACTTTATTAATTCAGACCCTTTCCCAAGTGTTCTTCTCGTAGGAGACTCCATTGCCTTGTGTCACTGGTGTTGTGTAAAATAAATACTTTTAATCAACCACAAAGTATTTACTAAACAAAAAAAAACAAATAATATACAATGAATTATTCACAATTGGCGGCCCTAACCGCAGAATGTGGCAAAGTTGGCGTGACCTAGTGTTTGTTCAATGCCACATGTTTGACACTGTGCTACGTCGGTCCCTTAGGGTTGTCACGTTTAATTGTATTATACAATTTCGTAAAATAATATGTTAAGAATTGCATCCAGCAATTGCTCCACGATTTTATAATATGAAACCTTAGTTTTTCTATAACTGCATTTATTGTTTGTATCTAAATAATTTAATTAGTGTCACTGACTAAAGTTAAGTTTGTAGGTGCCAAATTAAATCCAAAAAATACTCGACAACCCTACTAATGCGGCCACACCCTATACCGACAATCATTCGCAGTCATCTGCATTACTCGCCGGGATTTTTTCACACGATGCGAGGTTGCACATGCGACGTCGATGACCCTATATATATCCTTATTAGACACATTAACGCCTTATTACATTATAAGCCGTAGTTCATAATACAAACCAATTAAATCTTAAGAAAGGAAAAAAATATATTGGTTTTGCATACCTAAGTGTATAAATAGATAGGTGTTGGATAATTTGGTAGTTCCACGGTGCACTTGAGATGGTGAAAACGGAAAAACAACCCGGCTAAGTTTGTTGTGGGCTTCTTCTTAGACCGGGGCGCGTTTTGAAACCCTCATAGCTTTAGTTTTAAGTTTACGAATGTAGTAAATTATTGACGCGTCAAAAGTGCCTTGGAAAGGACTATTTGAATAAAGATTATTTGAATTTGAACTTAATTTGACGTTTAAACAAAAAATAATAGTTGAGCTTGAATATATTATATTAAAGGCAGCGTTGATTGATTCGCCGCTGGTTGGGTTTCGGACGAGGGTGCGAGCGTTTCCGTTACCCACCAGACGACAGGCGCAGACGATCGCTGGGTTTTAGTGGGTATTCTGGACGCCAGTCCAGCCGCCGGGGAGTCCCACATACCTCGTAGCAACAACGCAGGCATGACTGCGTCGCTTCCGGAGAAGATGCATAAACGCTTTTCCCAGCGTTAAAAAATAAAAAAAAGTGTTTGTAAAGATTATTCTGTCTCATTCGTATTCCCTTTCCCGTTTTGGCTGCCTTTCCCAACATATAAATCTAATTTCGAGGAATTTCTATACCTATACCTATATACTAGAAATATAGCTCATCGTTGTGAAATTCCATTAAAAAAACTAAGTATTTACCGGGTCAAAAACTAGCCTTTGTGATAATCAAGAGACCTATTCCAACCTATTTCCAATAAAAAAATCAGCCATATTGGTACGGAAGTTCCGTCGTGAACCAGTAACAAAAATACACACAAACTTTCGCCTTAATAATATCACTATGACACAGGATAAAAATTAATAAGTTAATGATGTTTACATTTCAATTTTTTATAAGTATATCACGCTCAGAGTAAAATGTAAACAATAAATAAAAAGTGTAATTGCCAGATATGACTAAGTCAGCTCAGACTACCTACTTATTACTTATTTCCTACTTACGACCGAGTAGGTACATTAAGCCAAGATATGAGCTACGCTAATTTATTACGCATTATAAATCAATTTTATGCAGAATGTGGAATGCATCGCATCAGACTTCCAGATAAGGCGTGTCATACCTACTTATACTTATTATATTTAATGCATTAACTCAAAGCGATCTTTTAACAACAATAAATTGTAGATATTAGTTATCTTTATTTCATACCAACAAACAAGTTACCCGCAACTTGGTCTGTACGGAATTTCCGTTATTCGATTCAACGCGGTAGCTATCTTCTTACCTATTGCATAGAATTGAATAGCCTAAAAAATAATTCTCGTACCATTTAGGTACAGATTTAGGCACAAGGACAGGGACGTCCTTCCGAATATGCCTTTAAATAAGTTTTTTTTATAATCCACTACAAGTCAGCCCTTAACGGGAATTTTACCTGGTGTAAGTAATGATGCAGTCTAAGATGGTAGCGGGCTAACTATTTACGGGTACCAAGTCCACGCGACAGCGTGCCAGAACGCTAAATCGCTTGGCGACGCGTCTTTATCGATAGAGCGATAACTAGCCACCAGTAGACCAGACTCGAGCCAGGAATCGAAAAAAAGACTTTATAATGCGACAAGGGGGCGTCCATAAATTACGTGAGGTGTTTTTTTTATTTTCAGCCCCTCCCTCCCCCCCTGGTGAGATGTCGTGAGATTTTATTCAACCCCCTCCCCCAACCCCCAATCTCACGTGAGATTTTTCAAAATGTGAGTTTCTTACGTAAACGCGTTGGATTTAACAAACAAATTTGCTTCGTGCTTTTATTTACGACTAGTTAAGACTAGTAATCGATATTGCCGAGAGTTTAATTATAAGTGTAATAAAAATTTAACAATAGAATACTTAAATCGTAACTACTGTGATTAAAAAAAGAATATCTACTCTAATTCAGTCCATAGAGAATCATGCACGGTCTCAAGAGAGATTATTGGAACCAACATGTCCATATGATTTTCAGTAAAATCATCTGCTCCTTCAACTTCGTTCTGATCTAGCCACTCTAAGCCATTGGCACTTGCACAAAGTAACTCATTAGCTCGTCTTGTGACAATCCGTGAGGGTCGCACTTTGCGGAACATACGCGCTTGCTTAGCTGGTGCAATGTGGGCTGATCGCCTGTGCTCTGCAGCTCTTGTGCTAGATGCAAAGTAAATACCGCATGTACTGCAGCATCTTTTCTCTAAATCATCACGTACACTTGGGCAATAGAGATCATAAGGCGTGCTGATAAAACCATTCAGCGGTTTAAATGGACCAAAATAGTACAATTTTTTTTTGTTTCAATCAGAAAAAAAATTGCGTGATATTTGCCGAGACCCCCCCTCTCTCCAACGTAAGATTAGATGAGATTTGACTCGACCCCCTCCCCCCCTTAAACACCTCACGTAATTTATGGACGCCCCCAACTCGTGCGATGCGCCACGGAGGTCGTCAAAAATATTCCAAAGTTACAGCCAAACAAGCGGACATGGAAAAAACTACTTGACTGAAAATATGAACGTAAAAAGGTGTTATTTTGAAATCAGAAACAGATACTTAAGTTGTATTAATATTACGGTAATATTAATTAGGTACCTACAAAATATCTAAAGTATTGTGATTATTGCTTTAGATACCTTACCTTATAGACCTTGAGTCTAAACTATTCTTGTTTAGAAATATTGAAGCCAGAAATGGTGAACTTTTTGGATTTTTTGGATAATGTCTATGATAAAATCATCTTATACTTAAGATAACTTAACATAATTTTAATAAGCATAAAGTTCGCCTTTTTAATTTTATCTTAGGAAATTCTGAAAAAATATATATAAGTAATAGGAGACACTGTCATTTCTTTCAATCACCAGATAATCTACCTAAAGAATTTCCTTGTGACACCGTCTAATTTATATCTTGTATATTTTCTACTTATTAGAAAACGGTGTTATATTTTTTTTATAAGTATATAAGTTTTTCTAAATAAATGGTAACTTACGCTTAACACTTCAGTGTAAAAGTTTATCTTATGCACATAAATCACGACCTAGAGTGACAAATTTCGTTTATCACAAATCTGACGCATAAATCATTAGGACACCACAGATAAACAATTTCCAATAGCGTTTTTATATGCGAGTCTAATATACGAGGCGACCCGACGTGAAGTAGTTTATCATAAAACACAAAAACCTCAATTTAAAACTCATATTTCATGAATTTATTGTGCCATATATTAAGTTCGTGATTTGAATCGTTTAGGTATTTCCCTTACCAACAACTGTAGGTAGGTTTAAGTTTATTTACATTACCTTTTTTAGATACATATACCTATTATGCATATAGATGGGACTCTTTAGATTATATACAAATTAAAGTATAATTTCACACGATTGAATAAGAGGAAAATCTCTCACTAGGCACTCGGAACAGTCGCAGCACGAAGTGATTTCAAATGAAGAGGAATCACTAATTTCAAGAAGCTGTGATAGCCTAGTGGTTAGGGCGTCAGCCTCTTAATCAGAGGTCGGCGGTTCGAATCCGGGCTTGCACCTCTAACTTTTCGGAGTTATGTGCGTTTTTAAACAATTAAAATATCACTTGCTTCAACGGTGAAGGAAAACATCGTGAGGAAACCTGCACCTGAGAGTTCTCCATAATGTTCTCAAAGGCGTGTGAAGTCTGCCCATTCGCATATGGCCAGCGTGATGGACTATGGCCCTTCTCATTTGAGAGGAGCCCGTGCTCTGTAGTGTGCCGGCAATGGGTTGATCATAATGACTAATTTCAAAAAATTAACCAAAAATAAAGATCTTAAACAAAACATTTCCGGAACTGAATTCTTCAGCCATTATGTTTAACCTCAAACCACTATCTTTTATTGGTTTGAGAAAGACTATTTATTTATTTATTGCGGAAAACCAATAGCTAATACATTTTGCCATAATCATTTTTAACGTTGTGAGATAATGTGAATGTTTAGCTTTTTACAAGTTTTCACAACGTTCACAAATAGTTTCAAGAAACATCTTAAGTCATTACCTTGAGTCGATGTACAATATAATATAATAATTGTAATAAAAACCAAAAAAAACCGCAATATGAAAGATTAAAAAAAAAGAAAGAGATGAAGAGACAGTTTAAGACGAAAATTAATCACTAACTAATCACATAATATAATAAATTTAAAACATTCAATTCCAAAATTTAATTTACAAATTTCAATTAGTAGTTATTTACGAATATTGTAAACCATTTAATATCATAACGTCTGCTTGCCTTATAGTTACTAGAACTACATCTACCTAATGACTAAGAACCGAGGACTCCAGAGTCCCGGATGCTGTTGAAACTAGTCCGAGCTAACCCGATAATAATTCGCGACGTATTATGTTCGAGAATATCCGGTTATTAGACATAATAGCTAACATGCCATCAAAATATCATTCAGGGTGAATACACATTCATAAGCATGGATTCGCATTTAGCTAAGTGGCCTAGTTCACATTTCCCAATTCTAAGCATCTTGTCACAGTTGACTATTTAATGCTTTCAGAAATAGGGGGTATCTTATGCATTCCCTACTTGAACTCTGTAAAGTGTGAGTTCAAGTGCCTCAGTTTTAATTCGTATACGAAATGGAGAGGTCCATTGACATCGCCTCTATAGAAGTTTAGCAAGATTCACTATTGTTATTCAGTAGTGAATCTTGCTAAAACAAGAGAGTCAAAAATATTAAAGTAATATGCTTTAAGCGATGGTATGAAGTCCCTAGATCTCATTATGACATTGCATTTGGTTTAAAATGCATTAGAATGGAAAGGAGAAAGAATAAGGGTTCCATACGGACGCATTAAATGAAGGGTAAAGGATTATTACGATCGAACAATAAACAGCCAAAAATACTTTTCGACTTTAAATTATTTTATTGTTTATAAGCGACAACAGAAATACACACTGTTTAAATTTAAACTCTCTTGCACTCTCACAAAATCCGCGTTTTGTTTACCCACAGTTTAAGAACCAATAAATTCAAATTCCTTACACCTCGGAAGCATTATAAATGTCAAGAATTTTACCACCTTCCGGAGTGCACAAGCAGATTTTTTTTTTTAATCTTATTACCTCAAAGGTACTATAAATTAGTTTATATGTTGCTTAACCTTATCAGTGTACATATAAGGATCTTAAAAATAAAGATACTGGCCCCATATGTTTATATGAAGTGAGTACGTCGGCGTGGGTTTTATTATTTCTTTTTACATATATTTTACTATAAATGTGCAATTAAGTATTGAACCGTTCTTCAGACCTAAGTACCTACCTTTATAATTACCTTTCTACGTTTTATGATATGACTTAGTTAAAATCTTATTTGTAACCAGACACATTTTATAAAACCTAGAAATAGAATAAAATTTCGAAATTATATCTAACCGGTTTTAACCGGTTTCAGTAAAAAATCATAACCAGTTAAAACAACTTTGGACATCGAGAATCAGACAAGAGAGGTTTTGACCTTAGCATTCATGTAGGTACCTAGGTAAATCATGGTAATTTTTTGTAAACATGTTAAAAAACGTTTATAGTTAGCGTTACCCAGCAAACACCTATTAAGATAAGGACGCATTTAAACACTATTAGCGCGTTATCTCTTATCAGTTGCACTTTGACAGCTCAGCGTGGCTCAATAGCAACTCTTAGTAACAACTCCACCAACGGTAGTTTACTGTTTAACAGATGACTGCCACAAATGGCGCTCTTTAAATCTCCAGTAGGTATGCCACTCTCTACATTTAAAAGTTAAAAAGCTTAGCGGTGATTCGTCTGTGTCAATGGAATTTACCAGCTCATTTTATTTTAGACTACCGGTTACCCTCAATTTTATCCGCGTACTAAATTTAGCCATAAACCTTACACTTTGCAATCTACCGCGTCACATCGCCCGCCATTCGTCCTAAGGTGTATGTTGTGTCTTAATTTTCTTCATGAATTGGGCTATAGAATGTAAAAACTATATTTCTAATCCGCCTTGTTAAAAAACATATGGATTTAGCATTCCAACTGACATTCTTATAAATGCTTTTTTGAGTGTATTTGTTCGTATCATGTTTTTTTAATAATCTTATTATACCATAAGTGTGATTTTGTAACTCAATAACGCCTGAAAGGCTAAACTGATTTTAATAAAATTTAGTAGGTAAAGAGATTTTATTATCTGGGACAGCACCTAGGCAACTTTTTATACCGACAACGTGAACAATTCCCGTGGGATAGTCAATTCTAACACGAACTTTACATCAAATTTCCAAAGGAACCAAGTCCCGGGCATCATATAGCTAGTATAACATCGTGATGATTAACCCATTGCCGGCTCATTACACAGCACGGGTCTCCTCTCAAATGAGAAGCTCTAATAAGATAGCTCTTAATATAATTTTAAGTGGCATGTGAGATGGTGATAACAAAAAGAAAATTTACCTGGCTAAGTTTGTTGTGGGCTTCTTCTTAGACCGGGGCGCGTTTGGAACCCTCATAGCTTTAGTTTTAAGTTTACGAATGTAGTTATCACCATCAAATCACTACTTTGTAAATTATTGACGCGTCAAAAGCGCCTTTTATAAATAGTTCTTCTATTTGAATAAAGATTATTTGAATTTGAAATTTGAAAATTTGAAGGGCCATAGTCCACCACGCTGGCCATATGCGAATGGGCAGACTTCACACGGCTTTGATAACATTATGGAGAACTCTTAGTTGTGCAGGTTTCCTCGCGATGTTTTCCTTCACCGTTGAAGCAAGTGATATTTTAATTGATCAAAAACGCACATAACTCGAAAAGCGAAAAACGATAAATTAGAGGTGCGTGGTCGGGATCTAACCCCGACCTCTGATCAGGAGGCTCAAGGCATTGAACCAAACTAAAAATAGTTTTCTGAAATAATTACTGTATATTGAAGTGTACCACAAGTGTGTTCGGTTAATTTCTTTTAATTTCTATTAGTTTTTAATCTGTCTTAATTGTTTTCTTGTGACCGTTTACATGTAATTTTTAATGCCAATGTCGTGTACACTTGTAACTGATATGCATACTGGTGAATGTGACGTTTTTCTACAATCAAATCTTCTAAATTTTGAATACTGATGAACTGTTTGAATAATATATTTGGGCTTTGGGTTCCGGAACCGCATTTATGTCTGTTGAATAAACAATGACCGCATCCATTTGAATAATTCTTGCCTTCATCCCCTGCTCCAAATAGGTGAGCTCTCATTTTTATTGTTGACACTGGCTTGAATTCAATAATCTGGAATCAAATGGTGTGTTGATGCTGTCGCAGATGAAATAGTTTGATTTTGTTTTTGACTTCTAGACGTGTCGCAAAGCGGTTTAGCGTTCCGGCACGATGTCGCGTAGAAACTTGGTTTGCTACAATGCATATTTTTATCTATGTATATTGTAAGTGTACCAATAATAAATAAATAAATAAACTGTATAATTTAATTTTGCAACATGGAACGAACGTGAGTTCTGTACCGAAAAACATCGCGCCGTATCAAATCCGTCCGATCAAAAAATCATTAATGTTTAGATATTCTTTGAAGATAACAAAGAGAAAGCGATGTTCCAAAGCAATAATTAAGTTCTCTTGTCGCAGACATGACACGAGCGAACTGCTCGTATGCCCGTATATATCTTACAGTGAAAGTATTAGTACCAACTCGGCCTTACACGTCCAGATAACGAAATATCAAGGCTGCAATCGCTGGTATATTGAACCAAAAATACGCAGTTCCTTAGAAAAGGAATTCCTCGCTTACCTACACTATTCGGTAGGTGAGCGTGTTTTAATAGCCTGCGATTTATTTGCGTATTTACGGATAAAAATTACTTAACGGCGATATCAGTAAAAACTTTGTTTGAAAACGGTTTCTTGTAAGTTAAACAAAATTTTTCCTAGGAATAAATAAGTGGTCGGTTATTATTCTCTTTTAAAGTTACTTAACGGCGATATCAGTAGAAACTTTGTTTGAAAACGGTTTCTTGTAAGTAAAACAAAAAATTTCCTACGAATAAATAACTGGTCGGTTGTCATTATTCTCTTTTACACAAATGACTAATTTAGTACCTACCTGTCAATTGAGTTTAGTTACGTTGACTTTTATTTTGGTATTAAACTAAATTATTATTAAACTAACTTAATTAATAGGTTTTTGTAATAATTATTGTAGAGTAAAGCGTACAACAGTTGTATTTTGCAGTTTTATAATTATACTCGATTTTTTCGTTAATATACTTCTAAACAATGAACTCTTAGAATATCAGAATTGCAATGAATGTAAATTAACGTTGTAGATAATGTAGGGTTACTTATTTATTAAATCTACTGCTTAAAAGATACAAATGATGGAAGAAAAAGAAAAATAAAATGCGCAAATGCGGTCTTATTTCCTCCGGACATAATCCAAAAAAAAAAGAGAAAGAACAGAGTAGAGGTTCTGTTACAAGAACCAAACTATTAAAAACTGGACGAAAATAACTTCTGCTAGACGCAGACCTAGAAGGAGCTTAGTTCAACCACAATATATTTTAATTAATTTTGCCTACAATTGTCGCTTTTGATCTTGGTCGAAAAATTACTTATTGGAAAGCTGGTGAGGCAATTCAACTTGTGTTGTTAACAAAGGTTATAAATATATATTATATAGAAATTATTTATTTATAATATTTGTAATAGTATGTAATTATTAGTATGTATATATGTATAAGTGTTGCGATTTCCCGTCTTTTACTTCTGTCAGCTTCTTACAAAAAGGTGGCCTGGAAGAGATCGCTTTAAGTGATAAGGTCGCCTTTTGCTTCTATATTATGTATTTCTTGTTGTTCTCTTTTTTCCTTTCAATATGTATGCAATAAAATTGTATAAACAAATAAATAAAGTTTATTAAATAGATGGACTTACGGAATTCCGGGTCTCGAACAGTGAACGTTATGTTAGGTCACTTTATTTACGAATACACCTACGTCTTGCAGATAGCTCACTTCCTTCTTAAAACACTGGACTTCTGACCTTCCTGTCCTTGAAACGTAAACTACAAATTTTTGGCCCCTTTTTCAAATCAGTGATACGATATAATTGTCGAATGATTTCACGAGGGAAATCGAAAATGTTTTTAGTTTACAAATAAAATGAAACCATAATCTCACTTTGTTTTTTTTTTATAAACTACAAGTTAGCCCTGGATTGCTATCTCACCTGATGATGATACAGTCTAAGATGGTAGCGTACTGACCGACAGTTTGTGGTATCGTAAATCCAGACTCCTAATTGGTTTCTAAGCGACATCGTGCAGGAACGCTACATCGCTTGGTGACACGTCTTCGTCGGTAAGGTGTTAACCAGCCACGTTCAAAGCTTCCTTTCATTGGGCACCACGATTACCTAGTGTGGGTCCCAACGGATGTACAAAACTTTGTAAATTTTTGTTCGTTGTTGTTGTTTTTTGGCAAATTAATATATTTACATTTCCCACTAGACCAGATTTGAGCCGGGAATCGAACCTAGGACCTCCAACATTATAATGCGACAACGCTAACACTGCGCCACTGAGATCGTTGAAATATCTGTAATAACCAAATAGTATCGAAAGAAAGAATCTATCTTTCTTTCCTCAGCGAAAACACAACTTATTTATCGATCTTCAATAAAACTATTTACAATTATGTACCTAGGTATATAAATATAGAGTCAAAACTAAATTAAATAATGACAAGGCCACAACGAAACAAATACCATTCGCAACTGGAGTTCGCCCTCAATAGTAAATTGAAAATGAACAAAGGCTATAATTTTGAAATCCTGTCTCTACCGGCGAAACAAATCGAAACAAGATCAAAACCTGCGCGACAAATTGTTTTAACGAGTACTTATTAACAACTAACAAGCAGTTAGGTACGCAACCGTACCATATAATTTGCTATCATTAAAATTACACTTAGAATATTACAATGAGTATATAAACGAATCAACCACACCATATACAGGGGTATGATTAACAGTAAGACATATTATTTCCTACTGCAATTTAATACTGACTTGTATTTAAATGCACATACGCAAGATAGCCAAATAAAGAAATTGCCGTGTAAGGTGTTTAATTTAAATGAATATAGCGTATACAGTCTAATAAAGGACTGATATTTACAACCCACCTACATTTAATTCTCATTATCCATGTTTTATCCATAACATGCCTAGTCGCAGTAGCTTATTAAATTATCACTTATATACATAAGTGCAGTAAAGTTTAGAGGATGAAAATCAAGTTAATTATCTTAAAATAAGATAGTCATTAATAATATATTTCATATTGCGTAGCTGGGCCTACCTAGGAAATCGTTGATACAATATTTCTTAACTGTTTTTTTATACACTACAAGTTAGCCCTTGATGGCAATCTCACTTCTGACTTCATAATACAGTCTAAGATGGTAGCAGGCTAACCTATTAGAGTTATGATAAAACCGTAAAAACTCCAAATTGGTTTCTAAGCGACATCGTGCCGGAACGCCAAATCGCTTGGCGAGACGTCTTTACCGGTAGGGTGGTAACTAGCCACGGCAAAAGCCTCCCACCAGACCAGACTCGAGCCGGGAATCGAACCTAGGATCAACTTTATAATACTACGGATATAATAATAAGGAACCTACTTACTTCTTTTTTTTCCTAGATATCTGTTCTCGGGTTAGATATGCCTCTTATTTTCCAGCATTTTCTGCATATAAAGCTTTTAAAATTCGGATGCTCAAGACCGGATAAAGAAGAAAAGTGTGCCTATATATCGTATATGCGTCAATATACGTTGCTCGGTTATTACAAAAGAAAGAAGATGTAGCCAAAGCTCGCTCATCAACAATTGCATGATTAAAGCACTTTTGGTTTTGTCTTTTGCTATCGAGACTTCCTAAGAAAAACACGGTGCGTCAAAACGTCGACCGCAGTTTATGAAGTCATTTGCTAATAAAATATCATAGCGGTTCTCTTTCTGAAGTTCCATAAACCGCAACCCATTTCCTATGTAACCTATAGTAACACTGCAACGTCGATGCCTCGCACAAGTCCAAACAATACCAAGAAACGTTGAAGGGTAACTGAGTCTAACTTCCACGCTATTTTTAATTCGCAGCAGTTTGTTATAGTAAAGTGGTAAACATTCAACAGGTTTTAAAAACAAGATGGCATATTACAACGACTACAATCGCTACTACCGATTATAGTGGTTTTATGTTACTTAACTATATTGCTTTTCGATTAAATATTTTATTGTAAGCCACCAAAAATGATGCAACAAAATACTTAGTCGCTTTATAATAAACATTTTACATTTTCGATCGACACTGACAATCATATCGTATGATACTCCTAATTGGTTTACGCGACATCATGCCGGAACGCGAAATCGCTTTGCGACACGTTTTTGTCGGTAGGGTGGTAACCTCTCTCACCAGACCAGACTCGAGCCGGGAATCGAAACCAGGACCTTCAACTTTATAATTAGTACCGTTTAGTAGGCTGCACAAAATTAGTAACTCATGCAAAGGAAATTGTATTTAACTTGAAATTGTCTTAAACGATTTGTAGGTAGCTATATTGAAGAGGGAAGAAAGTAATGTCACCAATATACCGAGACTCGAGCCTAGAATCGAATCCAGGACCTCCAACTTTACAATGCGACCGCGCACACACTTCGCCACGGAGGTCGTCAAAATCCAAATGATTTTTGGAAAGTGTTGATGTTTTAATGTCACAGACGATCCTAGCTTGCTGTATTGCAGAAAATCCATCCATTATTATATAGTCAGATACTAATAAAGTGACTACCTACTAGTCGGACGCATGCATGCATGCATCGGAGATAGCCCGCGATTTGCGAAGGGCAATGTATGTAACCTTTGCTGACCTCCGCAGTATCTCAGTCCTCCCCTTCGTCGCGTTTAGCTTTGACACTCGAGAAGCCGGCCTTGCAGTGCCGCAGCAAATAACGCAGTCTGCAGAAGTTAAACTTTCAAGTATCCTGTATCAGCTGACCCGTTAGGCAAACTGTCATAAAACATATCTCGCTAGCAAAACGTTTATATTAATCTGCAATAAAACCGATTATCTGCCACTAGTTATAATCATTTGTAAAATAGCTTTTATAAAAAAGTTGTTATGCTTTGGGAAATTGTAATTATAATCTATTATTGATTATCTGAGATGGTGATGATAAAAAACCCGGCTAAGTTTGTTGTAGGCTTCTTCTTAGACCTGGGTGCGTTGATTTTAGTTTAGTTTAGTTACTTAGCCGTGTTTAGTTATCACCTCACGAAATAAAATAATGGAAAATGTGTTTTAGAACCGCTTCATAGATACCTGTAATAGGGTTACATGAATAAAGCTGTTTTTAATTTTTAATTTTGTTCGTAGTCTGTTCTTAAATAATTTGATAATGTTAAAACGTTCAGATTATAAACGTTTAGTTATCGTAATTAATATGTAGCGATGACGTGACGAAAATCGTAAAATCAAACCGTTTGAGATCGCTACATTAGAATCGTTAATTAATAGTCTTCAAGTTAAGTCTTAATCAACCCCGGCTAAGTTTGTTGTGGGCTTCTTCTTAGACTAGGGCGCGTTTGGAACCCTCATAGCTTTAGTTTTAAGTTTACGAATGTAGTTATCACCATTAAATCACTACTTTGTAAATTATTCACGCGTCAAAAGTGCCTTTTAAAGGACTATTTGAATAAAGATAATTTGAATTCAATATTTTCATGTAAACCGACGTCACTCAAGAGTAACCGTTAATCTGTCATTATTCAAGAAGGATCAATGTCATAATTTGACAACTTCCTACGCATATAAACGCTTAATTTTATATGAAATTACTTTGGATGTTGCTACTATACTTACTTGCAAGCAGATAGCAATTATGTTAACAATATTATATTGAAGTTATAGGAATGTGATTTATAGAGGTCAATTAACGTGAGCGCCACGTCAGCGATACGTGACATCATGGCTCATAATTAATACTGGAAGCCAAATCCGATAATTTTCTCGGAAATCGAACGGTACTTTGAAAATAACAGCAACACGATTCACGCAGACGCACAGCAAATATAGACTTTATTTACATTAGTAAATAAAATTGAAAGTTGAACAAGGATAATTATAAAGTGCGTTTCAGGCCACGATTCGTACTGGTTGATATTCATTATAATTATTAGGCCATATCCCACAGCTGGGCACGGTCGTTTCTTTCGATAAATTTGGAGCTCAGATTTTATATACTGTTCGGTTTTACATGCATGCGAGCAAGCATAGTAGAGTCGCTTTCGCATCCTGTGCTAGTAAAATACTAGAGATTATTGTTTCACAAACGTTCCGCTAGGTGCGCTAGCCAATTAAACTTGGAGGTGTAAGATTGTTAAAATGTGGTCGAAACTATTTGGAATTCCCTGATGAATGCATAAAAAAGGCGACACAATGAGACGTTTCACATTCATGCACGGGATTTTCATCAATATCATCATCATCATAATCAACCCATTGCCGACTCACTACACAGCTGGTCTCCTCTCGATATGAGAGGGGTTTGGCCATAGTCCACCACGCTGGCTATGTGCGGATTGGCAGACTTCACTCGTCTTGGAGAGCATTATGAAGAACTCTCAGGCATGCAGGTTTCCTCGCGATGTTTTCCTTTACCGTTGAAGCAAGTTATATTTTAATTGCTTAAAAACGCACATAACTCAAAGTTAGAGGTGCGTGCCCGGGATGGAACCCCCGACCTTTGATTAGGAGGGGGACGTGCTAACCACTAGGCTATCACAGATAATGGGATTTTACTCTGTGATAAATGTGTCATCTGACCCGATGGCTACCTTGCATCTTTTTTTGGGGAATATGGGAGCGACCTATATTATATTCTATGAATTACGATAGTGCCAATGTCATATTAAGTGTAGGCATTACCTGGACTGAACAAGCTAGGCTCTGACCTCGAGTTACATAGAATAGGGGTTAGGAGCGAAGACACTACGCTACTCTAGTGTGGGTTGTGCAAACTATGCGTAGTGTTTTATATAAATACTTTTTCGAATGTACCTATTAGCTCAAATAAGTATAAGCTAGAAGGCAAAAAGGTGTGGATATATATCTTTATGTTATCTCTGTTATAGTATATCAGTTTAACTCCGTTAACGCTATGCCTGCCAAACGTCCAGTTTTATCCGGACAGTCCACATTTCAATACATAATTTCCGCAAAGTGAAAAAGTATCAAAATAGTCTATATATCTTTTAGTGGCGTCGTCTTCTATAATATCAATCATATCTTTTCGATATTATCCCTTACACTTTAGCCCTTGACGGCAATCTCACCTGGTATAAGTAATGATGTCGCCTAAGATGGTAACGGCTAACCTGTTAGGAGTATGGTAAACCCATACTACTATGGGCGACATCTACTGGAACGCTAAACTGCTTTGCGAAACGTCTTTGTCGGTAGGTTTGTAACGGCAGAAGCCTCCCACCAGACCAAACTTGAGCCGGGAATCGAAACCAGCACCTCCAATTTTAAAATGGGACAGCGCATGCGCTGCGCCACGGAGGTAGTCAAACTCTGCTCTATAAAAGAAAATTTAAAATTACGATAGACGAATTCCGACAGAAAATCTCGATGATAGAAATAAGAATAGAATCCAATACATATTCCTATGTTTCTTGTCCCATAAATAAATAAATAAGAAGGGAAAATCCTTAAACCGCTGCATTTAATTACAGCATTTCTATAATCTCTTGCAGTTATTATTTGATAGTAATGGAAAGTGCCCTTAGTGTATCTGTTGTCATATTTTCAAAACTGATGGTAGGCCCAGTTTTGACTGTTTCCCGTTGCAGCGAGATAAAACGCGTGGGTGGACAATCCAGTCCCGAACGCCCAACCACTTTTACTGCGTTGATTTGGCTCTAAACCGCGTTGCTTCATGAATACCTATTACCTATTATGGAATAAATGAAGCTCAGGAGTTGAGTGGGTGGTTAACGAGCGTATTGCAAATACTTCTTGCGAGCGAAATGAGTTTTGCTTTATCCATGTTCTTATTTTCGCTTCAAGCGTTAAGCCACTAAAAAATATTTTTTTATTATTATTATTAAGATTTGTTTAAGTATTTAATGTTTTATCGTACCGAAAACGATACCGTTATGGATAAAATACTAAGTATAAAGTCAAAATGATTCAAATACTTTTGCATAGTAAAAAACATTTTGGTAAATTTCATCATCATCATCATGATCAACCCATTGCCGGCTGACTACAGAGCACGGGTCTCCTCTCAATATGAGAAGGATTTGGCCATAGTCCACCACGCTGGACATGTGCGCATTGGCAGACACGCCAATGCGCACACACATTCACACGCCTTTGAGAACATTACGGAGAACTCTCACGCGTGCAAGTTTTCCTCACGATGTTTTCCTTCACCGTTGAAGCAAGTGATACTTTAATCACTTAAAAACGCACATATCTCCGAAAAGTTAGAGGTGCGTGCCCGGATTCGAACCGCCGACCTCTGATTAGGAGGCGGACGTCCTAACTACTAGGCTATCACCGCTTTGGTAAATTTAATAAAGTATAATTGTGACGTTAACATGGCATTGCATTGGAACAAATTATAACTTTCTTATTTATATTATGGTAAGTGGTTAAATCAGTGATAAAGTTAGCTTTGGTAGAAACAAAGTGCTTAAGATTACCCTATATAAACATTTTACTTGATAGCTAGTTACGAAATGTTGCTGATGCAACTTATATTTGTTTTCATTGTACCTATAAAGAAGAAAGATATAAACGAACGAACCTATAAAGAAGTTATATTTAACTTCACTTGCTTGACAGTTAGCGGTATTACCTTGGTTTGTTTGGACATCATTTTGAGTTATCTCAAATAAGTTACACATGTAAACCCGATGATAGATAGATTCCTAAAGGGTGTGTAACCAACCTCTGGATTTTTATCATATATTTCATCCATATCACCTTTAGACGCCCTCCGTGGCGAAATGCGCGCGCTGTCACATTATTAAGCAGGAGATCCTGTGTTCCATTCCCGGATCGACTCTGGTCTGGTGGGAGGCTTCGGCTGTGGCTAGCCTACTACCTAAAGCCAAGCGATTTAGCGTTCCGGCACGATGTCGCGTAGACACCAATTAGGAGTAGGTACGGGTTTGACATAGAAGCGGTGATAGCCTAGTGGTTAGGACGTCAGCCTCCTAATCAGAGGTCGGCGGTTCGAATCCGGACCTCTAACTTTTCGGAGTTATGTGTGTTTTAATAAAATTTAAATATCACTTGCTTCAACGGTGAAGGAAAACATCGTGAGGAAACCTGCACGCCTGAGAGTTCTCCACAATGTTCTCAGGCGTGTGAAGTCTGCCAATCCGCACATGGACCACCATCAGCTTGGTGGACTATGGCCAAACCCTTTTCATATTGAGAGGAGACCCGTGCTCTGTAGTAGCCGGTAATGGGTTGATCATGATGTTGACGGGTCTGCCCTACCCTTAACAAGTTAGCCCGCTACCATCTTAGACGGCATCATCCCTACCAGGTGAGATTGCCGTCAAGGGCTAACTTGTAGTGGAACAAAAAAAATCATCAGTTGCTATTTAAAATTAATTACCACCGTGATCATGGCTCTCCTCATCGCCATGCCGAGTGCGAGATCTTTTACTTATTCGATCGCGTGAAAGTTAACTTCAATGGAATAGAAACAGCGCCATCTATCGTGTAATAAGGGCAACCCGCTTTATTTATACATGTTAACTATAACCGTTCACTATTGATACTTTAAGTTATCGATGTATGTAAACGTGATTTTTTTGGCTCCACATGATGCTTTGTATAATTAAATACCTATCACTTATACAATATAACGTAATAAGTCATGCGTAGATATTCAAAATCAATCAAACAAAGGCTCAATATAACACGTTATTAATAACAAGACACGTGGAAACAAATGGTAGTCAGAATAACACATACACGCGAAAATAGATTTAACATTGTAGGTTTTACGGTCGATTTTAGGTTGAAAGGATATATTATTGTGGCTGCTAAAGGAGATATTATTCGGTGTGTTAACATTTACATATTTGATCAACCGACTTGAGTCATCCGTCAATGTGTTTGTTCTTGTTCATCCAAAGCGATGCTTGAGACGTTGTTCACACTATGTTTAACACAGCCCGGTACTGGGAAATGAGCAATGGCGCTTCAATAATCACTATAATGTTATAAATGTGAAAGTTACTTTTACGCTGGAACTACTGTACCAATACTGAAATTTCTGTAGAGAAATTTCTGAGATAGATTATACTGTAGATAACCATATAGGCTATTTTCCCCGATTATTTTATGATACTCTTATTGAGAGGAGACCTACGTGAGTCTGGTGGGAGGCTTCCGCCGAGGCTAGTTACCACCTTACCGACAAAGACGTGGCGCCAAGCGATTTAGCGTTCCGGTACGATGTCGCGTAGAAACCAATGAGGACTATGGGATTTACCATACCCCTAACAGGTTAGCGCGCTACCATCCTGGACAGCATCACTTACCACTTAGTGAGATAGCCGTCAAGGGCCAACTTGTAGTGTATAAAAAAAATACTTTCGGGTTTTAATATGATTGATATTTGTAGGATAACATTCACTTTTCTGACTTAGTTGGAATATGGCACACTAAGTGATCCTATAGATTTCGCAATTACATGGTAACCATGGCTCGATAATAGGATCAGGGCAGTCTGGGGACTACGTATATCGCTACAATAACAAAGATACATCCACACAAAGCAACCAAAACTTAAAAATGCATTCGAAACAGAAAAAGAAAATGAATCTTACATAGTATTAAAGAATTTTTTATTGGAGTTGGAGTATTATTACACAGTAAACGATTTTTTGAACGATGCAAGTAAAAATAAATGAAATCGGTCTCTCTACTACGGTCGATTCCAGACAACACCCAAACTGAATATGTGTACACAATATGCAACGAAATAAATAAATAAATAATCCCTCATTTTAAAGTGAGGCCGGCACGATATCGCTTAGAAACCAATTAGGAGTATGGGTTTACCATACCCCTAATAGGTTAGCCCGCTACCATCTTAAACTGCATCATCAACATCAGGTGAGATTGCCGACAAGGGCTAACTTGTAGTGTATAAAAGAAAGACCCGTCCTATGTAGTGAGCCGGTAATGGGTTGATCATGGTTTAGGTACACTTTGAGGTACCGAAGTACAGATAAATGGAATACAGGAAGCGTTACATCACATTTTATTTACCAAATACACAGGCTCGGTTGAATATGAAAGGGTCAGTTGTGCGTGATACGAGTCCGGAGACCGCGTCCCGCGATAAAAGGTCAAGACTCCGAGGATATCTCGCGTAACGCTTATAAGGACGTGTTTGTCCCGTTCATACTGCGCCAAGCGCAATAGTGCTGGACGAAATTCTACGGGACGTCCCGATTTATGTTTATTTGCAGTTCCGTGCATAGTTGTTTCAGCATGCATAGACATTATTACTACACGTACTCTAGGTTGTGATAGCCTAGTGGTTAGGACGTCTGTCTCCTAATCAGAGGTCAGGGGTTCGAACCCGGGCATGCACCTCTAACTTTACGGAGTTATGTGCGTTTTTAAGCAATTAAAATATCACTTGCTTCAACACTGAAGGAAAACATCGTGAAAAAACCTGCATGCCTGAGAGTTCTCCATTGAATGTTTTTTTTCTGATTTTCATGATTTCTCAAAGGCGTGAGAAGTCTGCCAATCCGCACATGGCAAGCGTGTGGGGTGGGTGGGCTATGGCCAAACCCTTCTAATATTGGGAGGAGACCCGTGCTCTGTAGTAAGCCGATAATGGGTTGATCATGATATAGGTTATATAAATAACATTGGTAAAACAAATCAGCTATCGCGATTTAATCCGCACCATCACACATAAAACTGACAATTATTTACCAGACACTAGCTTGATTAATTTAATGGCCAATCCACAGAGTTTCATCAAAGACTTCAAATGTATACATGCAACTTCTATGTGGAACTAGCGCCATTTCGTATACGGTTATATATTCGTCAACATTATATTATTAAAGAATACAGTACCTACTAAAGATTGCAATGAAGACGTGCGTCGTATTCGCATCTTGTTCAGTTATATGATTCTCTATATGAAATTAAATGTTATGTCCGTCTCTTAATCCGACACAGCCTATTAAAATCATGGCGGGCGACATAGCATTATGTGTCAAAAACTATATCACTTAAAACAGATTTAGGTTTATTGATATTGCTTTTATGGTTCGTTATTTTGTCCCAATTTTTGTATTATATTTAAAAGTTTTAACCAATTGGTTTACTCATGAGGGTCTGATGACGATTTGCGTAGACGATGGGACTTTTAAACGGGCAATGGTCGCAATAAGTGCATTAGTATAGTTAACTTAACTAAGCCTTGAAAGCTAAAGAGGTAAAAATGAATTTTGGGAAAATTAGACTCGACATATATTAAGATTATTATAAGTATAGATAAGTAACCTACCCATTAACATTTTGTGCCGAAGTAAAACATGATTCAATACGCTCCAAACTAAGATAAACTGGACCTACCTATTCAACCTATCCAACTATTACTGATTTACTTAAGTGGCGATTTCAATTCCTTGGTACAATGGCTATTAATTATTGTGTTGCTAAACTTAGATTATGTAGGATTAGGTGCATAGAAATAATAACTAAACTGCGTTTGAATCGGAACTACTCGTAAATGTAATGACTATGTAATAAACCATAGTTCTTATTGAAATACCTCCATGAACTAATCTAACTACCTATTATCTAGAACTAAATTAATTTTAGTACTTGTGTAATTATAATGCAAACTTATATAGTGTACTTCATGATCGATCTATGAAATTAACAAGAATGTTTTTAATTTTTGAACTTTTTTGCTTTGATTTCGAGTAACTCATCGATTACTTCGAAGAGTCGAAATGTCTTTTTAGATAATAAAAAAGACATATTGTGTAATTTGGTCTCTGTTTGACTCTTAGTGGTTTGTACTTAGTTAAACTTAAATACATTTGATCCATTATTGAGTATGTAGAATCAACAGAAATTAATCTTAGACGTCCCGCTTTCCGTCCCTCAAGAAACCGCCCACACTAGATTCCGTTCGAGTACGGTTCTGTTCCGAACAGCATAATAAGGATGTCAAACTTAACTCCCGTCCAACCGAGTCTATCAATATTGCTTTTTATTACGCATAACTTTGTATTGCTATGCGCTACGTGTCCCTTTTATAGAACTGAATGGAACTGCTCATATAAATAATGGGAGATTGCGTGTTACGGTCACGATGTTCTACATGCTGATAACGCGTTATATGAGAACCAAGCATTTATTGCAGGATATTTTATTTTACTTTAATGCTCATTTAAATAAAAATAACTCAATGTCCGAAGTTCTACCATTGTAATAAAATCTAATCTATAATCCAATTAGTAGAAGATTTTTTTTTATACACGACAAGTTAGCCCTTGACGGCAATCTCACCTTATGGTAAGTGATGATGCAGTCTAAGATGGTAGCGGGCTAACCTTTTAGGGGTATAGTAAACTCGTAGACCTAATAGGTTTCTACGAGACATAGTGCGGGAACGCTAAATCGCTTGGCGTGATGACACAAACGAGTTTCTTTGGCGGTAGGGTAACTAGCCACGGCCGAAGCCTCCCACCAGACCAGACTCGAGCCGAGAATCGAACCTCCAACTTGATAATGCGACAGCATTATCAAGTTGGAGGTTCGATCGCGCGCTGCGCCAAGCAGGTCGTCCGAAAGAAAGAGTAGAAAAAGCCCTAGACCGACTTCCATTACCGTAAACAACCTATTGATTCATATGATCAACAAGAACAAGCAAATGACTTTTTTATAAGAACATGTCTTGGGATAGGTATATTTTGGATAGTTAAAGTTATTATATTTATTGTAAAGGTTTATTTAGCTACTAATATAGTATACAAGAAAAATGTTTCGAGGCAATAAAGTTTTAAACTTTATCGCTGTCTAGACACGTTATCGTACATTGTATGTCTAGTCTCTAGGGCTGTAAAGAGCTTTTATTGACTCAATCAATAGAATGTCTTCATTGATATTGGCTTATAGAAAGGGTTATGGACTTGTAGAGGCTGTGAGGGAATTCGGCAGGATATCAACCTAAACCTCTTTATTTCATTTGTAGTTTAACAAATTAAAGGACATTAACAGAAGAATATAGAAAGAGAATATATAAGGTGCCCTTACCGCTTAGAAGCGTTCTCTGCCAGGCTACCTTAGAGTTAGGAAAAGTAGAAGAAAATCGAATGCAGATGGTGCATTATTAATACAAAGTCACAAGTGGTACACACATAACACAATTTAATAGTTTACATTAAATAAATAAAAAGATAAGCGGTGATAGCCTCGTGGTTAGGGCGTCAGCCTCCTAATCAGAGGTCGGCGGTTCGAATCCAGGCACGGACCTCTAACGTTTCGGAGTTATGTGCGTTTTAAAAAAAAAATCATTTGCTTCAACGGTGAAGGAAAATATCGTGAGGAAACCTGCACGCCTGAGAGTTCTCCATAATGTTCTCAAAGGCGTTTGAAGTCTGCCAATCCGCACATGGTCAGCGTGGTGGACTGTGGCCCTTTTCATATTGAGAGGAGACCCGTGCTCTGTAGTGAGCCGGTAATGGGTTGATCATGATGAAATAAAAAGACATAGACATCGCTTCGTGACGACCACGACCGCTCTGCAAAGAGTGTAACGACGAAGACGAAGATACATATTTTAACTTAACATAAATATGAGTAAAAATAAACATGTGCTGTCGCATTATAAAGTTGGAAGTCCTGGTATCGATTTCCGGCTCGAGTCTGGTCTAGGAAGGCTTCGGTCGGAGCTACTCGTAGTTATCACCCTACCGACTACCGTTTCTTCAAGCGATTTAGCATTCCGGCGCGATATCGCGTGGAAACCAAATTAGGGGCTAACCTGTTAGGAGTATGGTAAATAGAAAATACCATACTCCTAACAGGTTAGCCCGTTACTTAGACTGCATCATCACCAGGAGAGATTGCCGTCAATGGCTAACTTGTCGTGTATAAAAAAAAAATTAGCAGCACTTTTGAATATCCTCTATTCTTCATTTAAATCACCTCTTCATAGCGTACTGTAATTTTTCACATCTCAAATTGTTGAGACAGTATTAAGATTGGAACGTACTTAAGAATTAAAGCCCTAGTTTCTATGACGTCAAAGACATTTACGCAATTCCATTAGCATACGTCACTGTAGATACAGTGCAAGTGGCTACACACTGCGCTTTGACTGCAAGTTTTAACTGACAGCTATTAGATTACACGGTTCAACTCGATACCATCTCAAAGAGTTATTTGTTAATACCTATTTTAGAATTAGTTTCGAATTCGATATTAAACAGTACTCTTGCTAAAGGATTTGCCGACCATTATAGGGCCGTTTTTATAATAGGGTAATATTTATATCTATATATATTGCCTTATTTTTGTTAATTCCACCGAATGATGTTCACTGATACATACACTCCATACAAAATGATATATCCAGATATATCATTTTGTAAGTTCAGTAGTCCAGTATCTTAGGCCGCATGTTTCCAGCTCCTTGCTGCTCTTTTGATGTCATCTGTCAACCTCTTTGGAGGTTTGATTAATCAGAGGTCGGGGGTTTGATCCCGGGCACGCACCTCTAACTTTTCGGAGTTATGTGCGTTTTTAAGCAATTAAAATATCTCTTGCTTCAACGGTGAAGGATAACATCGTGAGGAAACCTGCATGCCTGAGTGTTCTCCATAATGTTCTTACAAAGGCGTGTGAAGTCTGCCAATCCGTCATGGCCAGCGTGGTGGACAGTGGCCAAACCCTTCTCATATTGAGAGGAGACCCGTAGTGTACTCTGTAGTGAGCAATGCAATGGGTTGATCATGATGATGATGGACTAAGTACTTGGACGATAATTACGAAATTGTTTGATGTTAACTGATTTTATATAGTATTGTACATAATAATAACGTACATAGTTATACAAAATCATATTCAGATGCTTTATAAACAAGAATAACGCAGTTTCCGAAATTATATGTTCAAAAAACTTTGTCGGTCCGTATGTCATATCATAACTCATAACTAAGCGACGCCAAGGCGTAATACAATAGGGAATAATATACCTAACTACTTACAATGATTAGATGAATATAAAGGGGGGGAATATTAGTCATGGTTAATGCTTAACGTCCATTATGTATAGCAAATGTCTGTGTGTCTGAGGGTACACCATATTGCACATTACGTAATCAATGATAATTGCAATTTAATTGTTACATCCGTTATCGATTCAATTAGTTCCAATTAAACTCTTTTGTACTTTTGAACCACACAACTGGATGTTCTTTCAGTTATAGGGAGGAAGATTCTGAGTTATTTGATTAAAGTAATATCGTATATAGTGAACTCGAAGTTATAAATGAGCTTAACTATTTCTTTAATTAGGAATGCATAAATTACTATGGGATGAAGTTTGCGTAACCCTTATTTACTCAAATATGAGTCTTTAGTCCTTCATCTATTGTATTGTCTAAAGCCCAGATTCGTTCTCTGATAGAGAGAGCTACGGTAGGAAGATTCTAAGTTATTTGATTAAAGTAATATCCTATATAGTGAACACGAAGTTATAACTTAGCTTAACTATTTCTTTAATTAGGAATACATAAATTACTATGGGATAAAGTTTGCGTTACTCTTACTCAAATATCAGTCTTAGTCCTTTATCCATTGTTTTTTTTTATCCACTACAAATTAGCCCTTGACAACAATCTCACCTGATGGTAAGTGATGATGCAGTCTAACATGGTAGCGGGCTAACCTGTTAGGGGTATAGTAAAATCATACTCCTAATTGGTTTCTACGCGACATCTTGCTGGAACGCTAAATCGCTTGGCGACACGTCTTTGTCGGTAGGGTGGTAACTAGCCACGGCCGCAGCCTCCCACCAGACAATTGTATTATCTAAAGCCCAGATTCGTTGTCTAATGACAGAGCTACGCTTGGATTACGTAGTATCAACACGCTATCAAACCTGGGAGGAGATCTGAAGAAGAACAGTTCGAAAGCTTCTCTTTAGAATCGGAAGTTGTTAATATTGAGTTGGTTAGACTTAGTCCGCCCTCAAGACCAATAATGTACATCGCACTGGGAATTTCTAAGAAACCACTACGAGCCCGTAATGGCCATCTCACCTAGTAAGTTATGCAGTCTAGGATGGTAGCGGGCTAACCTGTAGGGGTATGACAAATCCATACTCCTAAAAGGTTTCTAAACTTAAATGTTTAAACAATTTAGAAATGATAAATTTCGATATGGTTATCGAATCCGAAACCTTCCACTAATAAGATCAATGCACTGTTTTATAACCGTGTCATCATCATCATCGTCATGATCAACCCATTGCCTGCTCACTACAGAGCACGGGTCTCCTCTCAATATGAGAAGGGTTTGGCCATAGTCCACCACGCTGGCCATTTGCGGATTGGCAGACTTCACACGCCTTTGAGAACACTATGGAGAACTCTCAGGCGTGCAGGTTTCCTCACGATGTTTTCCTTCACCGTTAAAGCAAGTGATATTTTAATTGCTTAGAAATAGTATATATAGCTTATAGCCGTGTATTAGTGTGTAATTAGTTCTCAAAACGAATTAGGTCGATACAGCGTGTAACCTCTCTCTATGATTAAACTCTAGGACAGGAAGACATTGGGGAAACATAGTCCTGAGAAGGAAGTGACGTGGGGAACAATTGTGGCCGTTGATGGAAACTTACGTCTTGGTGACGTAAAACACGTGGACGTATACTCAGTATTTGAAGCAACTCATAAATCACAGACTTGCTTGTTAAATTTCGTGATATATTATACTAATATTTTCCTGTTAGTGCTCCGAATACGTACGCGATAGTTGAATTGGACCAAAACGCATGTACCACCGTCTTAGTAAATATTTACCTACACACTACCTAAGCTTATACAAGCAAGTAATCGGTATTCGGGCGCGGTGTGACCGCTAAAGCGCCTGACTCACATTCTGCGTCACAGAAATCCTATATGACTCACTGTGGCACGCGTTTCATTAGATTTTTTCGATGACAGGTTTGCGCTTGGCCGCGAACTTGTATTAAACGCCTGTACCGTTAGTACATGGAGATTTGTATTCTCAAAATCTAAAATTGAAACGTACTTATCTAGGTTTAAGACTCAAATTCGTCCACTGCCACAGCCGGCACAAGATTGTGAAATAAAAATAAGTAGTACGGAAAATGAGACTCTAGTCTAACATAGTAAGGTTCTTTTTAATTTGACGTTATATGTTTGGATACTTGAAATCAACTCCACGGTTGCCAGTATTCAAATCTTATGCTAAGACTACTGCTGAATATTTGAAATTTCTTCAATCGAACGAACTTTACAGCTTTGTACGTTAAATACAGAATGTCGTAAATTTTATGTTTGTGCTGGTCTTGAACTGGTTCTAGCCCTTCCCCCTTGGAAAGGCTACAACCAGTTATCCCCGGCTAAGCGTTACCGCCAAGAAATTAAGCGTTTCGTCACTCCTTCAACCAGCTCTCTTGGCAACGCTTTGTGCGAACATTTCTACCAATACCCATGCAACAATCTGCTTTTTGGACCTCTTCGGCGGCGTCGTCATCTTTCTCTGCATGTAAAACGATACTAAAAATTGCGTCATTTTGATTATCAAGTTTAAGCAACAATCTGCTTTAGAATCTTTGACTGCGTGTAGAGACTACGCCCTTAATCGTAAATCAATTTAATTACGTCATTTTGGTTACAAAATTTTACAACTATCATGTTTTTTGTTCATAGGTTAACGCCTGAGTCATCAAGGACCTTGGGGCCAAAGGGTCAACGGGATACGAGATGGGGACATTGCAATATGGCCCCGGTATCCCGTATCGTAACCCATTCCAACACTGCCTGTGATCAACACGATATGATGAAGAAATTGCATTCGTCCGGTGTCGTCGTCGCAAATTGTAACTATGTACTGTTTGTAATAGTAGTTAGTACACTCTGTTTGTTTAGAAATGCCCAACTCGTAACACAATCACTCGACATTCCACGCCGAAGAACGTTGTATTGTGATATACTCAGGATTATTAATAAATTAATATTTGTATTAATAATACCTTATAATAATATAAGAAACGTCGAGCTAATTTTTATATTTCGGTGACCGTCAATCGCGGTCTATAGTGCGAATTGTAAATAAATCTCTGACTAACCTAAATTGACAATTCTAAAAATATTGCTAAAAATGTGTTAAACAAAATGTTAATGGACAGCTTTATGTTTATTTTTATTTAGCACTGATGTTTCATTAGGTACTTAAATGTAGAAATCACGATTAAATAATATAATGAAAAAATTTGAGTTGTTCCTCTTATTTTTTGTGAGCTTACACACCGTATGAGTTGTAAGAAAACAACTCATACGGTGTGTAAGAAAAAAAATTGCATTGCATTCTTTGCGACAAAATAGTTGGCAATTTCTATACAAACAGTGTGTAGTAGTAATCGCGCGTTTTATGTAACATGCCTCTGTGATATTTAAGATGATTAAGTAATAAGTGTTTTATTTTATAAAGTGACTCACCGAGTCATAGGTACGTTATCGTGTATTTAGATTAGCAATCTCGAATAATAATAAAAAACTCGCGGTTGACGCACGGTGAAATTACCTTATGTGGGAATTATGTGCGATTTACACCTGCCGGTTTAGTCCGATTCACGCTACACGCTCGCGCACGCCCATGCCACAATAATACAGTGCCCAGACAGTTGTATTAAGTTTTTTATTAACTATTTTATTCATACACACTGGTATAACTCCCTGACCCGAGCTCAAAACACTTAAGAAAAACCTAATAAATGGAATAAAAAATAACTTAAGATTTTTAATATGGCTATGATTTTTATTGTATGAATATGGTTTTCTATTGATTTATAAAATTAGAGAATCGAATAACTGAACTGTATAACTACAGAAATATCTATAGAAGCCGCCAAAATAGCAACTTGGGCAATTTTTTTGTCAGTATTTGTCCATAAAATTAAAGAATGTATTTCAGGTTTGCTGTAAAGTAACACCGTTAAAATGCAAAATAGTAGTGCAAATAAACTTTACTTACTTTTATTTGGTATACAAACATACGAATTATATACTGAAAGACTGAAATGATGATATTATTATGATGATTAATTGTTGTTTATTATTGTTTAAAAATATTCCATTCCGTTCACGCAAATCAACCAAAGCGAATAAAAAAAAAATAGCTAGAGAAGTCTTTATCTTCCTACCTGTTTGTGAAGCTTAAATTTTGCCCAGCAAAGTTTTTTTTTTTTTTTTTTATTCACTACAAGTTAGCCCTTGACGGCAATCCCACCTGATGGTAAGTGATGATGCAGTCTAAGATGGTAGCGGGCTAACCTGTTAGGGGTATGGTAAACCCACACTCCTAATTGGTTTCTACGCGACATCGTGCCGGAACGCTAAATCGCTTGGCGACACGTCTTTGTCGGTAGGGTGGTGACTAGCCACGGCCGAAGCCTCCCACCAGACCAGACTCGAGCCGGGAATCGAACCCAGGACCTCCAAGTTTATAATCCAACAGCGCGCGCGCTGCGCCACGGAGGTCGTCAAAGTTATTTTTCTTGCTCTTAAAAAAAAAGCAACGCAAGGTGTAGATCGAACATAATCGTTTACTAACGTGTATAGCAAGTTAATAGGTATATCTATCTACCTAGCATTAGTTTTTAGGTGATTTATGAATTCTGTGTAGAAGTTAAAATGGGGAGCCATTAACGAATGAGTCCATCCGTTTGTTAGTCATATAACTATGCATGTTTTACTCACATTTCTCAATTAACGAGGGTGCCTACCTATCAACCTTGACTTTGATATAGATTCTGCTCATCGAAACGGGCGGCTCCGTGTGTTCAATTGTAGCTTATTAACCGTATGGTTTTATGCTAGTTGGAACATGATGTACTGCGGAACAATTACACTATGTTTCACCAAATATACCTACCTGAATTTTACTGATATTATGGTGCCCAGAAAAAATGATCTCATTAAAATTCTAGATTCCAACGAATGATAATGACTGACGTAAAAGATTTAGATATAAATATGGAAACAGATAAAAAGCATATACCTAGTGTAAAAAATATTTTCTTCATAAACCCATTTTTCCCACAATTGTAAATGCGACACGAGTCTGCCTAATGTGAAAATTATTTTCTTCATGAACCCATTTTTCCCACTGAGTCTGAAGCTAATTTTGTATGAGAACCGTTAGAAGCAAGTATTTGCGCGAGCTGATATTTTTCTACTACCGCGATCCTGCATTATTAGTAGGTAGCACCTATATTATCCATACCTAAATAGTTATCATAAATTTTAATTGCATAAGATAACTTTAACTGATACTTGATTGAGTTGTTAAGTTGATAATAGATTATCATACAATATGTATTTACATTTCTAAAGCAAACTCTTTTTTATTATTAGAGCCTGCGCGTAACTTTTAAGGTGTATTTTTCACCTTATAAAATGGGGTTTATTATCTTATATAAAATGTATTCTATTACGCAAACTAATATGCATTAATTACGTCTCATCATACAATATTTTATGAAAGCAATACGATTATTCAAACGTCGATATAAATATATTACAAATAATCGTAATAATTTTAAATGAGGTAATACTTACCTTTTCCGTCATTGAATATACCTAATAAGTAATTAAATACCATACTAATTATATCTTGCTATTTTTTATTAGCTATAACCGGTTTCTATGAGCAGGTAACTAATTAATCAACCTGATACGAATAATTCTGTGGCCGTTAATACAACTCTTCCGGTATAAATAGTAACCGGAAGTAAATCTGTCAGAAATATTATTGCGTATGAAAAAGTATTCGTCATAAACAAACTGTGAATCGTAAATGAAAATTGATTTTATGTAGCCTTATTCATAAATACGTAGGTAACGTATGAGCAAGAATTGAATTCCTCTTTATTGTGGCAGTGTACCTACGTAGGTACATAAAATAAAATATGTCAGTGGTGAAATTGATTTATTTTCTATTTGTGAAAGTGAATACGTTGTTTCTTGCTCTTGGGCGTTAGGAAAGTACCTTCCACGCCATTTTTAGGGCGTAGTTTCGCTACATTGATATTTTCCCTATAAATAGATAGATTCCCTATAAATATATAGATCCTTTAGTTAATGTGCTACAGTACATTAAACAATTTTTTTTGTAACATGGAGAATGTTAAGTTAAATAGCCATAGTCAGTTAGTCGTGGGGGAGAAATCATTATGAGTGATTTACTATACCTTCTTGATGGTACTATACTTATAATATAGTAAAATAGCAGCTATGCAGATTTATTTCCTGTTGTGAAAGTACCAGGAAAGTAGGATAGCGTAGCAGTTTTTGAGCCGCAGTGGGCGTTTATCGCTCGAGTTGTGGTCCCGTGGTCCGTGGGCAGAATCTCTGCTGCGAGTCAACGGATCTGTTGACTAACGGGTTTTTGTTCAACCTCTGACACATACCTGCCTACCAGCTGCGAACGAGTTACCGCAACATTATATTTATATGTTGATTATAACCAGAGTATACTTCACTATTATTACACTGTTTATTTTCCGAAAAAAGGCTTTTAAATTGAAAGTCATTTTTTATACAACAATCAACAATTGAATTAAAACAATTTAATTAAAACTTAAGTAAATTAAACTTGTAATCCCTTTGCAGTTTTCCAATCTCGATAGTACTGGACCATAGGTACCTACCTAACTACTAAGAATAACGGAACATTTCTTATGAAGAATGGCAATTGTTTTTTAGATATAAGTACAAATGAACAATGATATCAGGTCGTATTTCATACGTACAGGTTGAAAAGTAGGTACCGTTTTTAAATCTTCCAGGTCAGGCTTGTTTTTGTCATCATTCCAGATATAAAATGATTCCGACACAAGAATTAACCTAAAAAGTCTTTTTTAATAGTAATTATTTGCATCATTAATTGATGTTAACTAAACATTACGTTTATTTTTTATATTTAATCAGTTATTTAAAAGCCCATATGTGCATGGGTTTTAATAAATAAGTAGGTGTTATACTGTTAAATAAGGGTGGCGCCAGATAAGTGTATTTTTGCGTAATTACTCACAACATAACGCTTGTCTGACCTCACACTTAAGTATGTTAAGAGATATATGTATAAATTAGGCTATGACAACTGCATTGTACTTGATAAAGTTACTTGTAAATATACTCGTCTCATTTATACTTAATTTAATCTTATTTGTAGTCAAGTGTCTTAGTTAAGATGTTAACTTAACATTAATTCATCCCATTGTGATTTAAAAAACTAATTTAAGAGCATTTTATGTTAAAAGTTAACACGAAGTAAAAAAGATGTTGGTATAGCACGTTCTTCTTGTTTCTGGCATTACGATTCCTGTGGGGAAGCAATTTAAGTATTTTATAAATTTCTGAACTGGTTGGTTTATTGATAAGTTGTGCAATAGAATGGCTTTAGAAACTGGATTATTACCGTGAAATGATCAGTCAAATCGTTGTTATGTATACCCACTGTACCAAATTAACCTGTATGGTTGAAATATACAAAATAATTGTTGTAAATTTCATTATTTATCACGTTATTTCATACCCACCTAGTAACTAAATACGTTTGCTAGTGCAGTAATCTTCAAATCCAACCAACCGGCAAAGCGATTAAATTAAAACTAAGCTGCCTAGAAACATAATACCTATTATGGGGTACCTATTAAGGGGTAAAAGTATTAATATACCTACCTACCTACCACTAATTATACTCTGTTAGCTTTCCTGTGTACCCATTAAACATAACCTTGTCAGGACGTATTGCAAGATGCGGCGTGCTTTTTTAAGCACGCGCCTTTACGAGCAGCGCGCCCTTTGTGCGCCCTTCGAAAAAAAAGAATCTCCATTACTACCCTAATGTATTTAAATGTATTAAATGTGTATATTGTATAATCTAGCTTTTTATACATTTGTAAATTTGTACCAACTGCCTAGGTGATTCGAATGAACCGTACGATCGTTACCTAATAAAATCGACTAATAAGTATTTCATATTTTATTTCGCATACCTTTCATTCCTTGTAAAACCTTTATACAATATATTTATGAAATATTTTGCATAATTTTTGCTGCATCAACAGCTGAACTAATCCAATACTGATGGGCATATCGGGCTTAAAATGCATGGCAACTATTAGAGCCCTCGCCCACGGCGACTTTTTGTAGCGATGCTGTCGCGCATTTACTAAACGCACGCCAGCATCACTACTAACGCGTGTTAGTCGCATTTGCAACGCGCTACTGCATCGCGACTGTATCGATGCAAACGCGCGACCGTGTCGGACGACATCGGGGGAAGAACGGAGGGAGGGCGGTGCGTGAATGGAGAACCGAGCATCAGTGCAACACAGACAGGTCGAGAGTGCTGTTGTCCGTCACATGCGTAAAATGGAGTCGTTCGACACTGAATCATTTATTATGGCAATTCAGAACCGTCCTGTAATATGGGACTCGCGTCTTCCTGAGTATTCGAATAAGATTGCAAAAAGAAAGGCATGGGAAGAGATAAATGAAATATTTGATTCAGAATTTGGAGAAAAAACAAATAAAGAAAAGAATGCTTGTGGTAAGTTATTTAACTTTATTAAATTTTATCATTATAAATGTAGATGAGTGGTGAGAATTAATGAGATATAGATGTTCCAGAATAAGTGAATTAAGTTACGTTTACAGCCCTTTCTAGTTACTTATAGCTATTTTAGGTGAAATTATTTCAAATTTTTGAATCTTGCCACGGTACAGAACCTACACCGGTGAAATAGTCAGTATATATGTTTCGGATTGCAGTACCACTTAGTTCTGATCTTCGTCTTCCAATTAAAAGTAAATTATCACTGGCAGGTGGATCTTGGAATCCGACTATACTCAAAGTGTGATCAAACTTGTACCCATCTCGCTTACGTATAAAATTGTGCAATACGCAACACGCTTTAACAATATTCGTAGCAAAATCTACATTAACGTTTATGGGCCGGTTGAAAATTTTAAATTTGTTACTCAATATACCAAACGTACATTCAATATAACGCCTTGCGCGCGTCAAACGGTAATTATATATTCTCTTCTTTCGTGGTAAATGTTTACCAGCGTATGGTCTTTGCAAGTGTTGTGATAAAGCAAATCCTTCGTCGCCAATAAACGAAAACGGTATAGGTATTCCATTGTTAGATATAGGTCTTGGTTGAGGTAAATTATAATTTCCTTGTCGTAACTTTTTTACCCATTCGCTGCTGTCATGTATTGTTGAATCTGAGCTCTTTCCATAACATCCGACATCTATATCTATGAAATTGTAATTAGCGTCACATATTGCTAACAAAACGATGGAAAAAAAATGTTTGTAATTGTAATATTCTGAGCCGGTATGACATGGTTTTATAATTCTTATATGTTTTCCATCTATTGCTCCAATTAAGTTAGGAAAATTAGCATGTTTCATAAATCCTTCAGCGGTTTCTAAATGTAATTCTTCTGTTGGCTCTGGCATGGAGATGTCTTTTACTTTTTTCCATATTACTTCCACAGTTTCCTTTACAATCGTACGTGCAGTAGTATGTCCACATTTAAAGTCCAAATGAAGATCTGTGAAATTACATCCAGTTGCTAAGTACCTGTAAAAAAAGGAAAAAAGAAAATAAAGTAATAAAAAATACATACCTACAAATATATAAATCACGCCTGTAAACCTGTAATCCTTGTCGGGGTAGGCAATTTAAGGGTGATATTCATTTTAACTCTCCGAGTCAAGATGATCCGAGCTAAATAGGGATGCCAAGGTCGTAAGGTTCTAGCTCCATTTGCATTAATTTTTCAATTGCATAACAATAATAAATTTGTATATCTTTTTTCAGCTATTGAACTCCAGAAAAAATGGAAAAGTTTAAAAGATTGCTTTAACAGAGAACGGCTGAAAGAAAAAAATTGTCCCAGTGGGTCCGGGGCTAAACCCAGAAAACAATATGTTTACTATAAATTATTGTCATTTTTACAACCTTTGACCGAAATCAGACCACCAAGTCGACCTACAGTTACTGAGGAAAACGACTCCGAAGGCTGTTTGGAATCTTTTGTTATTCCAAAATCAAAGAAGCTTAAAACAAGTGATGGCGTTGATGATGCACAAAACAAATTATACGAAATTCTAACTGAGAAATTGAACAAAGCCACGCCCGCCATTCAACATCCAGATCAACATTTTTTACTTTCACTTTTTCCACATTTTAATTCCATAAAAGAAGAATATAAACTCGATGCGAAAGCTGAAATGATAAATTTGCTTCGCAAATATAACAATATGGCACAAACGTCTGCATACACCAGTCACTATGGATATCAGTCTGGATACCAAAGCTACGACACAACTCCTGCTCGTACAAGCAATGAAAGTAGTGTGTCGCAACTAATAAATAGCTACCACTCGGCGCCAACGCCTGCTGGTGCCAATGTCAATACTGCAGGTAGTTCATTGCAACATAATGATAATGATAATGAATATAATTACAGTAATGATGATTCTACACAAGATTCTATTATCACAAACCTATATTCGCCGTAAAGTAAAAAGTAAGAAATTAAAACCTTAATTAAGTTTAAGTATGATTAATATTGAATTATAATAATTATTTTTTTAAGTTGTGATTAAAAATGTGCAAAAACTATTAAAAGATAATTAACATAAAATTTGGTTTTTCTTACCTTAAAGTTATTGTTAGTCGTTCTTCAGCTGATATACATTGTCTCATCACTGTATTTCTGCGTGTCAACTCTGGTTTTACAATGGAAAGCAATTCACAAAACGTCGAATATGACATTCTATAACAACTTCTGAATTTGAGATCATAGGATTTTAGTATTTTAAACGTTGTTACATGATGTCCACTGAGTAATCTCTCTTTATTAAATGGGTGCATCCAATATTGACGCTGCTTTCGTTGCCTGCGCTTCGGCTGCTTACGTAAAAGCAGCACCAAAGACAACGTGACTAATGTTGCCTCAACGGAGTCCATCTTGCAACTGTAGCGATCGCAGGTATTTTTGTGCTGTTACTGAATCGCGTTTGCATCGAGACAGAAGCGCGACAGTATCGCGTTTGCTTCGCGACTGAATCTAAGACCGTGGGCGAGGGCACACAGCTAGCGACCGTTTCGCGACTGTATCGATGCGGACACGCGACAGCATCGCTACTGTATCGCTACAAAAAGTCGCCGTGGGCGATGGCCCTTAGACAACGATGGGGATAACTTGTGATGATGCTGACGGAGACACAGAGGAAAGCTCTGCCAAAAACTGACGCCTACCAGTTATGAACGTTATCAACATTTGTGTAACCGACTCTAGCTGTTGCGATAGAGTTCGTCAAAACTTGTTTCGGTATTCTAAATATCCCACTGGAACAGTTCGTTTTGCCGATATCAAAAGTACTTTATGACCAATGTCAATGTGTAAGATGCTAATTTTTAAATAACCGGGGAATGTTTAACTGTTGTTTTTTGGGGACAAAAAAGAACCCCTTTTTTATACACTATAAGTTAGCACTTAACGGCAATCTCATCTGAAGTAATGATGCAGTCTAAGATGGCGTCGGGCTGACTTGTTAAGGGTATGGTAAACCCACATTCCCAAATGTTATCTACGCGACATCGTACCGGAACGCTAAATCGCTTTGCGACACGTCTTTGTCAACCCATACTCCTACTTGTCATCTGTTATTTATTTAATAATGTTATAGTGATCTGAAAAGTGAGCTTATGAAACGATGTTAGTATTGCCGTTAATGGGAAAGAAGGCATAGTACCAACTCCTTCCAATGTTATAAAAACTATAGCCTTCAATTAGAGCTCGTACTATCGAATGTCATTGTCTAAATATCGATGTCATCAGAAAGGAGTGTTTATTATCTTTATTTCTATTTTATTTATGAATAAATAATATTAAAATTGTTTGTTTTTTTTTAAAAGTATAAGTCAGTAACTTAGGGAGCATTCAAGTATTACGGCGCAGTTTTTGAAGATTTTAGACCCTCCCTCCCCCAGTGTAACATACCGTAACGTTTTACCCCCTCCCCAAAGTATATCTTTGTTTATTGTATATAGACGAAACACGTTGTTTAAATACTCCCCCTCCCGCCCTTGTAACGCACCGTAACGTTTCACATGACACCCCCCCCCCCCCCAAATTTCGTTACGTAATACTTGAATGCTTCCTCAGAGTAATACTTAAGGACACTCCATTAAAAATGTTTTGTAGGCCTGTAAAGGCACTGGCAAAACATGTCTGGTTCCATGTCTAATAACTACGTTTGTTACCCTATATCCATGTTTATAGCCAGTAAACTAATTTATTATTATTACCATACATTTATCACCATCATCATCTACACCGATGGAAGATGTATCCACTTGGAACTTCTTCTTTTCTTCGTTTGTGATTCCATGCAACTCTCGTGACTTTCGCTGCATTTTCAAGTGCGCAGTCTCCTCTCCAGTTCGTCGTCCGAGCCATGAGCCCCGATCAGTTGGTCACACGTGTAGGTAGATATATTTTTTTAGAAATTTTCATATTTTTGTCGCCAAAACTGAGGTCTCTAGAGCGTACTTTGACATTGCCAAAGCCAAAACGACTTAAGTAAAAACAAGTGTTAAAACGAGATAAATTTATGTTGGAAACATAACTTTGTGTCATTTTAACTGCTTCTTAAGTCTGACTTAAGGCTACGCTGTATAGATCTCGGCTTAAAATTCTGCTCGATAGTAGCACCTCAATCAATCAATCAATTAATTTTTATTGCGAATTTGTGTTCTAAAATAGGATGTAATTGTATCTATTAAATAAGACCTTATTTAATAAATTGAGCCAAATTGAGCCTTATGGCATGCAAATATTACAGAATAAATTTAAAGTTAATTTATAAATTAAAAATATATTAACAAATAAAACAAAAATTCAAAATTTCAATTAATCTTATTGCACTTCTTGGCAATATTACGCCAGCCGTACTGAATGAAACGAGAAATAAAACAAGGACATCCAAAATTAAATAACTTCTTTTATTTCAGAGTCAAATTTGTTTCCTACATAAACGTGTTATAATGACGCCGCAACATTAATTGACCATTCGATTAATGGTACGCGCCGTGAGCTGTTACTTCGACTTGGTGCATGGAGTGGGTTATATCGAATTACGAGTTACGCGCACACCCGCGCCGCCCCGACACCGCGACAGACGCAACCGCGCGCGACAGCCGCTCGCCCTTATCGCTAACATTCATGACAATTCACCGTATATTTATATCACAGTTACTCAGTAAAGCGTTGTTCCATATCCGACATGCTTCGAGTCCGCTCAGGGTCGGGCCGACGCGCGATGTTTTACACTACGCAGTACTACGACCGGCTTCGTTACCGATAGACTTATATATTATCATAATAATATATATTTTAATTTATCAACTATGCCATTATGATCACAATACCCATGAACCAAACGACACGATCTCAAACAATCTGCGATTTCTGTAGGTAACCACTACAAACCACTACCGAGCAGGGGTTGCGACACATCTGTCGCGACGTACGCCGCGACAGATGTGTCGCGGCCGCTACTGACGCGTCTCGACTACGATCCAATGCCACAAACACCTAATTTTAATCAATAATCAACAATTATCGCCCAACTCTAACACTACACGCATTATTACCATATAATACCATCAAGTGGAAAAATAATTTTTGTTCCTCCATCGAAATCATCGTAACATCTCCCATGCTCGATTCACATGGCAAAACAAAAATACAAGGCAGAGCTCGACGCGCACGCGCTCGCACGTGACTCGCGACGCGCGTCCCGACTCACAGCCGACTCCGCGTCAGTGTGCCGTGTTGTGTCGTGTGTACATCCAATCACAAAGCATTATCACAAAGCCGATCTCAAACCGTACATTTACATGAGAATGTCTTTTATTGCCATCCGTCCGTGAGTCACAAATTCAAAAGGGGCTAAAATTATTACGACAGGTTAGAAGAGGTTGTTGGATATTATATGAAAGGGAAAATATTGTATTGGACGAGAGTAAAAGGAACAGAACTTATACGCACTTATCCAGAACCTCAGTGTTACGGCGAATGCCAAGATGGCCGTTCGCAGTAAGGTCTGGTTGTGCCGCAAATGTCCAATAGATATGATGACTTTAATTGAACATCAAACGTCTGAATGGACCGTAATACGTATGATGACTTTTATGGATCATGCTATACAACATACGGACGAGTCGGCACATGTAAAGCGTACAACTTTAGTCGGCCTTCCAATTAATCGCGACCCAACACGTCACGTGTCGCGATAGTCAAATGTCAGCCCGGACGCCAACCTACGAGTTACTGACAACGCTTAGTGCTTCCTAATATTAGCATAAGAATGGATAGGGTACTTAAAAACTAGGGGGGTTAGATCGTGCGCGAGCGCCGGCGCCCCGAGCGCGTCGGTCTGTCCGTACGCTTATAAGAACACTTCATTAAACAGCTTTCTTTATATTACACTACACAATTTACACATTTATAATAGGTTTACATTTTTACACAGCGATAATAATTGTTTTGTAGTCTTCATAATAATATACTCTATATTGTTTCCGATTGCTAAATATTGTCGCATATCAAGCATTTCTTTCACACGGACACCGCGTGGTCGGTTGGTGTCGGGTTTACATTTAAATTCACAAAACACTAAAGCTAACTCCGTATCGCCCTCCCCATTTAACATTATCTAAACGAAATAAAATTAAAATAATAAAAAAAAAATTGCAACAAATATTAGATTAATGTTTTTAGAACATCTCATTAGTCACAGATTTATTACAAATTATAATCGGCGTTTAACCGAAAACTAAGGCCGGGAACACATGCGCTACACGCCACCCGACCGCAGCGACACCACGTTTGTCGATGCTCGACAACTCCTAGTGTCTTCTATGCCAAGAAACTATGTCTACGTCACTCGGTTATAAGATTTAATGCAAGTTGGAGTGGCGTGTTGCATAAGTGCCGGTGCGATAAAACTAATTTTCATAAAAATTAAACTAAAGAATTTCATTAACACTCCTGCGAACGGTCACAGTGCAAGCGGGGCCGCAGCTCCGGCTTATGCGATAAGAACGAGAACGCAATCAAGTTCAACAAAAAAATAATATATATAATAGATAAACAAATAAATCTATAAATGCTGACAATGTTGTCTTTTGTCTGGAATGACACCAAAGAAACACTACCAAATTTTCAACATATCCTCTAAGCATATAAATACGTTAGAATTTCGACGGCCGTACCCAACGTGCCTCTATACAAAACGTGTTAGTATAAACAAACGAACAAAAAAATAAAATACAAAAAAAAACTCTTTAGAACAAAATTATGGCAAAATATTGGCGAAGTGTAGCGTAGTGCCCTCCACGAATATTTGTGAATTAACAAGGTCAGATATAAAACAAACAACCCGCATTCGAACGGCCGCCACTCTCGGCGAATTATTTACACGGGGACTCGCTTCATTTACAATGGCGTCGCGAACGGACGTGTAACCTAAGACTTATCGCAATGGTACACACAGAATCACGACAATACGGGGTATAAAATGTATATAATTTACACATACAATTCACATAATAGGGATATACTTATCATAAGATGTAGTATCTCAATGTATTTCATTATATACGTTATATTTTTAAAATATGGCATTACAACTTTGCTTGCGCAAAAGTGTCCCCCCAAACAGAGGCGGTAGCGGTAGCGGAGGCGGTTAGAATTGGCAGGAAATATATGCTTTATATAGAGGGGTATCACGCGAATATGAGTGGGCAGAATGCGTTCCCCGAATCCATTCGCGACTCTTTTAAGTAAAAAAATAGGATTTCTATAACTCTTCTCTCTTTATTTTTATGTTATATATAACCTCGTCATGTATATCTAAACCAGTTAGGCTTACATGCGCGCCACGGGCTGTGTCTACACATTTTCTAGTCGCGTCTCAAAGAAATAGGACGACAAAATGATAGACATTATTATCTAATGGCGAGCATGTCATCATGATGATAGTTAGTTACTTTATAAACTACATCATCCACTGGCCAGCCTGTATATGCAGACCGAGACCGCAGCGCGACCGCTATCGCTTCTGTTTGGAATAACGCTTATTTATCGAAATTTGTATTCGCAATCCAAGATTGAAATTAATCTGAGATAGATTTATGCATATCGATTCATTTATTATGATCATTTACAATAATATAAGGTCACTAGAAGACGGATTTTGGATAGTTTGTTCAAGTAGCTATTACACGGAGTGAGTATGACTAATACTGTTTTAGAATTATTCTGAGACGGTTACTGTACATATTGCGCGACGAAAATACCTTAATCTATATCTATTTATACATACATAGATACATACATACAAATAAATTAATTAATTAAAATGAAGTGTGTCTTTTATTTCGAAATAAAAACCTCTTATCAAACTCACGATTATAAGATGTATAGCAATAACATGTTTAAAATTAATTTGTCCATCTGCGTGTTTATACTGGATAGGAACGGCTGAACAGATTTTAACAGGACTTTCTCAGGCGTGGAGAAGACATAGCGAGCGGCAATCTAGGCAATTAATCGGAAAAACTGTACCAATTTCGACGGATTTTTTTTCAGTTTGGCAGGAAGTGAACTTCGTAAGAAGTGTCCTAGGTTACTTTACACCGCGGGAATACGGAAAGATGAAAAAATTAAATTCGCGAGTCGCGGGTAACTACTAGTAAATAATAAAGCTTTAACTGATTATTTTATTATTTCCATCATGCGTTAAAAACTCGGGCCATTTTTGAACACATCACATCATAGCATATCTATGCATCCAACCCATCCCATGCAAAATTACCATTTATCACAAACTGTATGTATAATATTGTGTATAATGTATGTAATTTATATTATAATATTCCGCAAGAAAAGCTCATACAAAATACGTGTTGGTAGTGTATATATAATATTATATTTTAACATTATAAAATCATAATATTATATTAATTATGTATAGTGATAATGCAAAGATTAATACAATATGGAATATATCGCACCACTTTAAATTTACGAAACTTGATCCAACGCTGTCATGCCGTAACGCAACCTTCTACCAAGTTATATCTAAGTATTATGTAACTTTATCGAGAGTTGGTAACCGGTGTCGAACTGTACCGTTACTATAAGATTGGTTTGCATACAATCGTAGGATAGTTATCACATACTGAAACACTCTAAAGTCATTGTAAATTGAAAAGTATCGATCGACCTTGTTTTAAAACTCAAATTGGTCGACACTACCACAGTCAGCACAAGATAATAAATTAAAATAAGTAGTATTGAAATTGCGACTCTAACTTGATATCATAAGGTCCATTTTACTTTGACTTTACAGTGTATTGATACTCGAAAGCTTCTCCACGATTGCGAGAGTGCAATTCTTATACTAAGGTAACTGTGTAGAAAATCTATGATTGAAAAGCATCTGCTTGACGTGAGAATGGGATTATCATTTCGTATAAGGAGATAATAGATCACGAACATTAAGCAACTGACAGGAAATATTTCCAAGGATATGAGGCATACTTGTATTAGTAACTGACATAAAGTCATAAATTACGTATTCCACACTCTCATTATATATTGGATTTATTAAACATTTTGTTATTGTAAGGTAGGTATATAATTTCTGCATTCAGACCGTCGCCGAGATGAGTTTTCCGTTCATACACGCGTTGCGTTACGGCATCGATTACAGCTTAAGAGTTTTATAAGTTACATCGCCATTGGAGCAAATTCTGCTGTATATCAACTTCTAAAATAATTTAAATTGACATGTATATGGATAATTCCAACCTTTTCCAGAGGAAAATTTCCTGTGACAAATTGTTTTAGAAGTTCCAGTACAACAGAATTTTGCACCAATATTTACGCATAAAGTGGTAATCTAGTATGCATATACCTATGGAATACGAACCTTATTGCTTCACGTTAAGATTGGAAATGCAACACGAGCTACCTCGCAACAGTTATTCACTGCAATAATGTATTTAGGCAAGTAAATTTGATACGTTGTGATTGGCTCAAAATATTATCGCGCCTACCGCAAAAAGAGCGTAAGTACCTTGTTTAAACTAGTATGAGAATGGGTTCATGGCGTCTTACAAGAAAGTCAACTAGGCGTGATTTATAAACCGATATCAAACTATAAACAGGTTTTCAAGATACTACTTTAGCATATAGTACCAACCACTTGAGAAACTGATCTGGATGTCGGTGTATTAACAAGTGCCTTAGATACTTGAGCCTCCCAAAAGCAATTGATTGCGGCTATTAATGAGATTTTTGCTTGTATCGATACCATATATCCTAATTTAAGCGCACTAACATTATATAAAAGAGGCAATATTATGCGTGGGATTTGTAACCAGTTAACTCTCCTAAAAAGTCGTACTTTGTTGTTTTTTAAATTTAGGTTTTTTTAATGTAAGTTATAATAGAGGCAGTACTTCAATGCGATGGTAATAGGACAGATTGCGTCGCCGCGTCCGGTGCGTCACGCTGCGGTGCTGTATGTAGGGTGGTGGTGGTGGTGGTAGTGGTGGTGCCGTAACTGTTGCGTTGCGTCGCTGTGAGTGGTAAGGCAGGCTGTGGTGCGTTCCATCGCGCGGTGCGTCGGTCACCGCACGGCTGCTTGCGGTGGGCATTCAGACGCCACCGATATTATAGGTCCCTGTGAAGATAATGTTGTTGTAGTGACGTGAAAGAGAGAGTTTCGTCTATACATATTTTGACCCTGTTAAATGGATCAATACAATAAGAGCGGTCGGAATAGAGAAAATAAATAAATTCTTATTTCACAAAAACAAGCATCAAAATAAGTACATAAACAAAATAAGTACTCTGATGATACTCGTTACTTTATTTAAATATTCATTCTGGTGTTTATTTTACAACGATGACAACTTATTTTTTTTCTCTAGTAAATAAGTTATGACCTTGACCACTTGAAGGTTACACCAGATTTCGAATTCATTTAGAGTCACTTCGAAATAATAGTTTAAAAAACTAAAAAAACACGCTACTGCACGCATGCGTAGTTCGCGCACTAGCTCTGTCTCTCTTACTCGCATGCAAAGGATGCGGAAAGAAATTAATTAATCCTGGCGAATCTAATTAGGATAATCGGATATTTTGATCGGATTATTGCATTGTCATCGACCTTTGACAGGTGTGCAAAGTTTGAATCAAATCTGATCGTTCAAAGTAGGGCAAAATCGAGCTCAAAGGAGTCGGTTACAAACAAACAAACAAACAAACAAACAAACATACATACATACAGGTGAAGCTAATAAAAGCGTGTTAAAAAAGAAGTTTGAGTTTTATATAACATATTTAAATTATATGCATTATTTAACTAATTTTTTCTTAAACTTGTAGTTTTAAGTTTAAAAAAATATTAAAGGACAAATATATATATATATATATATATATATATGAATCCTGCATATCATATACCATTTTTGGTGTAATTAGTATGTGTGAAACGAAGTAAATAGAAACATTTGTTCGAGATCTTACCTACCTCATCCACTGGTGCTTGGACTGAGGCGGGTTGTGCGCGGGCGGGGAGGGCGGCGCACTCGTGTGGGACTGTGTCGCTACCCTCTGCACAACCTGAATAACCACAGCAACGAAGTCACACACACATCGTCAACATGTCACGGATATTGAAACATAGTCTGATATAGTGGCATTTCACCTATCCATCCATCATTGAGCGAAAATATTTAATATAGAAAATATTATACCATTAAGCCTTAAACCGTGTAAAATAGGCAAATTTGCGTGTTGCAATTTTTAATTTCTTCTATCTTTATACACCACAGATCACCATACAGATCTTCCAGAATGAGCGCTAAACACTCAGACTTACAGGGAGGATACAAACAAAATAAACTGTTTAAATCACATTGAAATCCTCAAAGAGTAAAGATGATACAAACAATACATTCCGCAAGAGATATTAGGGTTGGTTCTAAACAATGTAGTGTTCCATGCGTCGGCATATATTAAGATAGATAAGATATTTTATAAAACGAAAGCTTATAAAAAAATCATATTACGATATTAAGGATTACATAAACGATAAAAAAACTTGGGTATGAATTGCTCTATCGCCATAGGTACTACAATTTATTATTGAATATGTGAGATGGTGATAACGGGAAAAAAAACCCGGCTAAGTTTGTTGTGGGCTTCTTCTTAGACCGGGGCGCGTTTGGAACCCTCATAGCTTTAGTTTTAAGTTAACGAATGTAGTTATCACCATCGAATCACTACTATGTAAAGTAATGACGCGTCAAAAGTGCCTTGTAAAGGACTATTTGAATAAAGATTATTTGAATATTGGATATTGATAAGATACACAAGTTTTCTCATGTTTTTTTTTTTCACTTAGGTGAAGTGCAGTTATTTGTAACGCGTAAGGCGATGCGTGTCACCTGCTGCACGAAGGCTCGCGTGAGGTGCGGCGCGGAGCGTTCGGCCGCATCGAAGGCACGTCGGAGTTCCTCTATCGCGCTTGCACTGCCCGCACCGTGCTTGCGTGAAAGCTGCAATAACAGACAAGTTTTACGTTTACATTTCACAATCATAATGAAATAATATAATAGATAAGCGTGAACTTTTGTTAACTTTCGCTCATAGAACTACACTACTAATTAAAAACACAACATGCGGGATTACACTTTTATTGTGACCATAATTAAAAGGTCCGAACGGTCCGACGTCTCGAGCGAAAATGCCTCGAAAGGCAACAACCGCCCGTATCAATTTTGTACACCAACCATGTACAAGCATGCTTTGTTACAAAATTGATTGCTACATTCTTCGTCACTCTCAGTAAAAACAACTCGGACGGCCTTAACTCGACATATAATATATTTTTAAATGTCATTCCAAGATAATGATTGCAATAAAATAAACGTTATGCAACTTGAATAATAAGTAAGAGTTATAATGTCACATTTACCTCACTCAATAGTGGATAAATAAGCTGCTGTAGATACGCATGCCGCCTGACTTTGTTCTCCTCATTGATCGCTCCTCTGTGGTCCAGCGGCGATGACTGAAATTGGATATTTATTCAATAATATATATTATATTCATCTCGATTTTTGAGCGATATGTCAATGGAATATGGAAAGGAGCACCGTCAGACCAATAGTCTGACAGTGCTGTAAAATTAAGAGATAAGATAAACAACCGATACCTTTGGGTACAGCGATGTCATATGGTACACATACTAGTAAAGGAAAGAAGCTGGAAATAATTGAAGAGCAAACAACGATTTATAAAGGTATACCACTATGACACACTTGAATAAAGGTATGTGTGGATAGCAGATATTTTTTTTACATGCGAAATCCTCATGGATCTCGCCACGCCAGGGGCGACATGATGGCTATGTCGGAATGTTACCGAGAAAACCGAACGGTGCTCAGACTCATCGCCTGGTGGCTAGGTCACGGAAACGTTTTCGCACACATCCACGACCCAGCCAGCGACGATCAAAATATCACTTGCTTCAACGGCGAAGGAAAACATCATGAGGTAACCTGCGCGCCTGAGAGTTCCCATAATGTTCTCAAAGGTGTGTGAAGTCTGCCAATCCGCACATGGCCAGCGTGGTGAACTATAGCCAAACCCTTCTCCTATTGCGAGGAGATCCGTGCTGTGTAGTGAGCCGGCAATGGGTTGATCATAATGATGATAATAGATGGCGCTCTTTAGATTCTTTACAATTGAACTTCCACGCTATCGGAATTTTTGCACTCGGCACATTGATGTTAAGTTATTACCTGGACTCTGGCCAAACTCTTCTCACATTGAGAGGAGATCCGTGCTCTGTAGTGAGCCGGCAATGGGTTGATCATGATGATGATAATAGATGGCGCTCTTTCGATTCTATATAATTGAACTTCCACGCTATCGGAATTTTTGCACTCGGCACATTGATGTTAAGTGATTACCGTAAGCTGTCATCACAGGACTTCTGGATGTAGTAACTTACGGCCTTATTGTTATAGACTACGCTGTCCCGGTTAGAGCTGCGTTCATCGCGCTCCTTGCGCTCCTCGCGGTCGCCGCGGTCCCTCTCCTTGGCGTTGCGTTGCTCCACGGGCGTCGAGGTGATCGCCGTCTGTCGAGACTGGAAAAACAACGCGCAAGTTGACATTTACTGACGGCAATCTCAATTTTTTTTTTATATACACCACAAGTTAGTCCTTGGCGGCATCTCACCTTATGGTTAGTGATGATGCGGTCTAAGATGGTAACGGGCTAACCTGTTAGGGATATGGTAAGCTCACACTCCTAATTGGTTTGGTGGTGCCGGAACGCTAAGTCGCTTGTCGACACGTCTTTTTTGGTAGGAAGCTATTCTCCCACCAGAATAGTAAACCATCTGGTAGTAAATAATGGTAAGCACATACACGTAATTGGTCGGCACTAGCCACGACCGAAACCTGACATGACCAGAGAAAATTCACAAATCATAAATTTCTCAATTACCCGGTGCCTCCTTCTAATAAGACCAAAGCACTCGTAAAATCTCATACATAATAGATAAGAACGATACAACATAGAGAGCGAAGGAGAAAGAGTTAATTTGGTATATTAAGGATATATGCGTGACATTAGCGCCCACGTCTTTATACATGGCAAAATATATATAACACATCCAAAATGCATAAAATAGGCCCTGTCTGTTACTATGACATGGAACTATATCTATATTGAAAGTTTATAATCACCCGTGAAGAGAATTAAGTAGTTGTATGTGGACGTACAAGTGCATTCTACGGATTCCAAGTAAGTTAATTTCTAGGCCGTAGCTACGTATAAAACTGACGGCATCAGTTTATTACGAGAACGAATTGAACCAATTACCACGTGATACTAAATGAAGCGGTGATAGCCTATTAGTTATGGCGTCAGCCTCCTAATCAGAGGTCGGCGATTCGATTCCGGGCACGCACCTCTAACTTTTCGGAGTTATGTGCGTTAAAAAAAATCACTTGCTTTAACGGTGAAGGAAAAAATCGTGAGGAAACCTGCACGCCCAAGAGTTCTCCATAATGTTCTCAAAGGCGCGTGAAGCCAATCCGCAAATGGCCAGTGTGGTGGACTATGGCCAAACCCTTCTCTTATTGAGAGGAGACACGTGCTCTGTAGTGAGCCGGTAATGGGTTGATCGTGTCATGTATGTACTAAGTGTCACCGGCTAGCACGCTGTACTACGACTACCATTGAAAATGTTGAAAATTCAAATTCGGTTGGAGGTTTTGAAAGTAGAACTCTTCCAAAACCTCGAACCCCAACATGTAACAATACTGTTGTCAAAACTTTATATAAATAGGAATATTTTGACTTTGACTTTGACGTCATTTTCATTAGACTTACGGGTGGTTTGTCTGGCGTGTTGTTGTTGAGCGGCGCCGGCTTGTGGTTGTCGGGCGGAACGTCATCGCAGCGCGCGCTCAGCGAGCCGTTCTGTTTGGGCGCCACGGGCGACGTGGGGGAAGGTATTACTGGAATCAAAAACAACATCATTTATGCTAACGTCGCCTATTATGACGGATTCATTAGTGAATTGATCTTCTTCATGCCCTTATCCCAGGATATGTGACATATGTTCACATATTCTATCTATTCTAAAACTGACTGTCTGACTGACTGACACTCTTTGAATCTGTTATATCCAAAATATATCCGTTTTATCCAAAAGAAAATATTTTTGGGTTAATGACTCTGGCATCACTAATTCAAAAAAAAATATGAAACAAACCATCTTTTAATTGAAGTGATTAAATAAAATAATCATTAATTTCAAGAAAGAATTACGCCCTGAAATGCGACAAACCTAATTTCCTCGGACTAAATACCTCGCGCCGATAAGAGAATGGTTTTTTATACATGGACAAATAGATATCCAAGACAAGTATGAATTGATGATGATAATGTATACCGGAACACCGGAACAACATGGACATTGGACATCCAAAGTGCTGGAGTGACGCTCAACTAAGAATAGGAATAAAAAAGAAAACGCTTAGTTGCTTTGTTACCTATTAAATCGAGGAGTCGCAAATACAACCGGCAGAAGTGGTAGGAGTGGAATGTGCAACTTCATATGAAGAAGTATAGATGTTCATGAATTATTTATAAAGACCATGACAATATCGCAATGAAAATACGCCAACATACCCGCATCCTCGTGTAAGGACCGTCTCTTGTCTTCGGTGAGGTGCGCGAGCGTGATGGGAGGTAGGGGAGCGAGTGGCTGTGCTGACCGTGCAGCAGATCCTCCCCTCACTGTCATGATCCACGGCTCGTCCGCTTCGCCATCACCGCGGCTGCACTCCTCTCTGTAATGAGGATAACGTAGACTCATTCAGATGGTACATCAATGTATATACACAATGTATATACATGGCAATTAACGAATGCAATTGACTGTGGGCAGTAACCGTATAATGCACATGTTTGCGGCACGCCTGATATATCTTAGCCATAGAAATAAATGACTGAAATCACATATAGATTTTAGTAACACAATGGTGCCAATTTTGTAGTGCACAAATCTCTTAAATTTTCTTTCTTGAAACCACATAAAACTACACTCTGACCTGTCAACGAAGTTATTTTAGAGACTTGTGTACAAATGAATTCGCACCAATGCATTGACATTGTAAACAGTACACTCACGAACGTGTCCGTGAGCTAACTTTGGCACTTTAGTTTGAAAGTATCGAAAAACTAATATCAGAGTAAATTCAAACTTCTCCAACTCATTTTTAAGTTTAAAATAGTCCACACTTCTACAGCCTTTGCGGAACCTTTGCAAAATCAATAACAGCATAACAGAATTTGTGACCGAGTAACATTGGTGCCAATTCTGTTGTACAGGTCTAAAAATGGTGTTGACATTTGACTTGACCAATGTCGTCCAAAAACGAATTGTACTAAATTACACCATTTATTTTCGTTTAGTTTAGGGATGATAGTGTCGCACAAAATGTGTTACTAACTCAAGGTTCGAGTTACTAAGGATATTGACAATAACTTTTGGACCATTTTTCCTTAATCGAGAAGTAAAAATGCCTACTTTTGATTTTAATCAACAAAGACTAAAAATTTTACGAGTTACTTTGACGATTGCACTTTCTAACCGAACTAACTTTTTTGTATCGATCAGTAGAAACAGCTAGAAATACTTTTAATAGGTTCGTTACTTCACTGTTGTATCGAGGATGTGACCTACAAACGTTCTTGCTAATGATTCATTCGTAACATTTGTACTAATAGATCGCTGCAGTAGTTCCGCGAAGGACTAACTTTGATCCTTTTATAATTCGACCGCTCACGCGATTCTATAATCAGACGGGAACTGATTGCGCTCCTTGAATATGGTTTAAGTTTAGCTTCTCCAGTGGCGTGCACGGGGCAGCCATTAGAGCAGACAGATAATTTTAAATGGTAATATCACTTACATTAAATATAATTATAACTCGTATTGGAGTTTTCCAACTTCGGAAAAACTTCGGAATAGGGATTGCTTTAATGCGTGTGTGAAATGCAGGTTTTTTTTTTATTCAATTCTTATTAGAAAATATTTCTGTCATTTCGTCTGGACCTAATTGAGGACTAAGCAGTTAAATGTTATTGTCTTGGAAATGGCTATTATAAATTTTATAATTAAACTTACTTCGTTTGTAACATTTGTATAATACTTAGTTATCAATGTCCTAGAACTTGCTAGCACTGAAAGACATATTTATACGTATTATTTTTTATTCACTATTAGTTAGCCTTTGACGGCAATCTGTAAATCTAAGTTGGTAGCGGGCTAACCTGTTAGGGTTACGGTAAACCCACACTCCTAATTGGTTTCTACGCGACATCTTGCTGGAACGCTAAATCGCTTGGCGACACGTCTTTATCAGTAGGGTGGTAACTAACCACGGCCGAAGCCTCCCACCAGACCAGACTCGAGCCGGGAATCGAACCCAGGACCTCCAACTTTATTATGCGAAAGCGCGCCTGCTGCGCCACGGAGGTCGTCAATATTATTATTAATAAACCTATTTTGGTGTGCAAATGAGCTGGAAAAGATTCGAGGCTCATTTATGTAATAAATTAGTCGAAAATACTTACGAATCTGAATTTTCCGACTCTGTTTCGCTCTCTTCACTCCTTTGCGCTTTCCACTTTTTATACCTATCGATAAGATCCATAAGATACGAGTTCTTCTTCGCCTTCCGGATGAATTGGAACTTTAGTAACTCTTTCGCCGTCGGCCTCTGAAAATAATGCACCAAACAATAATTATACTTATCTGCCACTGCCTCGAAAGCGTGGTGTTTTTAGCCATATACTGCTTTAATGTAAATGTTTCTTCAAATTTAGTTTAGTCTTTTCCGCGTTAAAAACTTGCCGTAATTACTACTTGTAAAGCCCGAAAAGACTTGTCGTAATCAGTATCACCCAAATCCGAAAATTTGCATGGACATCGAGACCAAACATTTGAAAGATAACCTTAATTACTAATAAAATTAATTAATTATACCAAAATCGCAAAATTTAACTTCGTTTGTTTGTATAATAATATAGAAAATTGGACAGATTAAAATGCCTTCATTCGACAAATAGAAAGCGGAACCATGGATCCAAAACGTTTGACTCATCTTCAAATAGGGACAGTACCATCGTGGATTTCAAACGTCTGACCGCAGTTAGCCATTGATTAAAAGTGTTTGATTTTTTGGCAAATAGATACGTCCTAGAGTCCATGGATTCCAAACGTTTTAGCTGTAAATACACCCCAAAACACCGACCATAGAAATCAAAAAGAGACTAAGTGTGTCTAATGAAAAACATTACAAGTTTACCGAAACCCAAAGCCTATATATATGTAGGGTACATAAATCCTTATAGTTTCACAGAGAAATACGTTCCATTTGCCATCAAACCGATCTCAATGAAAGGGGTCCATTCGTAATACATTCTCGTCATTCAAACGCACCAACATCAATCACGATCGATCACAGGATAGCGCAAGGCATTCACATTTCGGGCTCTTATTCCCACGCGCTTCAACAAACTCTTTGAAGTATTCCAAATGGCTGTGGGTTTAGGATATTTTTTCCTCAAAAATACATGAACAGATACAGAAAATATGTAAACATCTTTAAAAAAACTTTAAGTAAATCTATATTCAATTATTATACTCATTTTGCAATTTTTTACGTATGGGTTATTTTGTGTAAGGTGTTATTCTACAAAATATACCCTGAAACTATTGACGATAAGGAATGGAAGTTTGTATGGGATAATTATCAAAAGCGTCAAAATTGTGACCTGGTTAACTGTGTGATCATAAGGAAGACTAGATATTAATAATTAAAAATTATAGAATTTTCTGTTTGTGATTTGGAGATGATTAAGTTTAAATAATATGCTTATATGAACAATTAGTAAAATTATTACAAAAAAAAAATATTACATTGCCTTTTGAGGTTTGCATTTATTCATTATCATATGAATGTACGAATTAAAGAATATACTTTTATTTTACACTACAGATTTTACAATATGCAAATACAATAGAGTGGTTAGACAAAACTTACAATTTGGCTGCCTAATTGCTCCATAGCGATTTCTTTCATAATACATAATATGCATACAAAATTAATATGAAACCATCTACCTTCGTGAACCTTGAGATAATTCCCACTCATTAAAAAAATAACCAATAAATTCGTTACTCAATATAGCGTAATGCACAAAAAATAGACATCGAACAAACGACCTAATTTCAAAAGTAGGTCCAAAATATGCCATTAAGCAGCAGGCAAAACGAAAGCCGGTATAGGGTGGCAGCCAGACCTTCGGATGTTGTTAACTAGGTGGACACGAAAAATCCTTTCATCCCTTATAACTTAAAACGAAAAGTGGTCATAATTGCGTCGAGAAAAAAAAAAAAAGGTACAAGCACTCACATTTTCAGGGTCCTTATTCAGGCACGCCTCGACGAACTCTTTGAATGGTTTCGAATAGCTGCCGGTCAGTTGAGGGGGGTTGTTCTTGGGTATTAGGAACAGCACTCTCATGGGGTGGAGCTCCGAGTTGGGTGGCTCTCCCTTCGCCAGCTCGATGGCAGTGATACCTAAGGACCAGATGTCCGCTTTGCTGTCGTAGCACGACTGTTTGATGACCTCGGGCGCCATCCAAAACGGCGTACCGACGAATGTGTTTCTTTTGCTAGTAGTATTTGTTAATTGGCCCGCGACACCTGGAAGATACAAACAAATATAGTGGTTAGTTTTTAATCATCATCACTATCAATGCATTACCGGACCACTTCAGGATGCTGGTCTCCTTACATGGGTTTTAGGCCGTAATACACCACTCTGGCCAAGTGCGGATTGATTGACATATAACACGTCTAGGAGCACATTATGCAGAATTTTGAAACATGCCTCGATGGAGTTATTATGAATGAATTAATGAATTAATTAATAATTAATAATTAATTAATACACTTTTACTGCACACCAACGAAAATAACATGAAAATTCCAATACAATAGAACGGTAAGATAGTAGTAACAATTTGGTAGCCTAGAATAGCGATCTCTTCCAGATTGCTTATGAATTGCTTAAATTAAAACGCAGTTAACCGCATGACGAGGTATTGAATGGTAAAATTCGACATGAAAGTATAGAATGGTGAAGCCTGAGCACCTTTACTATTGTATACTTGTACATGATTTCAAAGTAACATAAAACACCCCTGTAATCTACTCGTACACTTTACGCTCAGCATTTTTTTTCTGTACTTCAATCGGGTACATAGTTACAAGTCTCGTTTACTAAAACCTTTCATTAACTAACTCTCTAACTAACAAAAATGTATTCGAATATACGGGTATTGTTCATCTATTAAAAATGTTACATGGGAAACAAATTAACGATCAGTTCTTGAAAGGTCAGGGAAAAAGTTAAAAACTGCAACGTTATGAAAAGTTCAGCCGAAATTTAATTTAAAAACTCAAACGAATAATTGCTCTCCAATTTTAGACAAAACTAGTCGTTCTATTACAGAGACGAAGCGACTAAACTCAGAAAACGGCGAGCGAATAAAAGTGGAGTGGGAACAAAAAATCTCCGTTTTCATAACAAACGATATAGCAGTTACACTTTGAAATATTCTTAAAGGAACAAGACCACTTTGGCACTCGTCCTCCACTGTCTGTTCAGACTCGACGGCACTCTAGATATCGACTCGGCCTCCCTTCCTCTCGACATAATAAAATAAGTTCGTGGAAATACACGGGCAGAGTTTTACATCGGCATCGTAAGTGAACTCGAGTGCATTTAGTGTTGACTCCAACTACACATAAAGGTCCGCAACTGTTTCAAATATTGACTGTTGGCTTTAAGCCAGCCTCCATAGAGACGTAGGGGTAAATTAGGACGCCGTCTCTACGATGTATAACGCAGCGAACTCTATTGATTTAAGGCAACATAATAAAATTAGGAAAAAGTAACGAAAATAAACTTACAAAGAGAACGTCTACTCTAATGACCTGAAATCTTAACCGAAGCTATGTAAAACAATAAAACTTAATCAACATCAGCGTAGTAAACTATTAAGTAGGGCCAACAATTTACAGGTGAGTAATGGAATTCTCTGTGAAGAAAATGTCAGTACCATCCCTGAGTATTTGCTTTGTAGTGAGTTTGCTTTATTCACCCCGGTGTCTCAAGTAAGCAAGTGACGGCTCGATCTTACGAGTATGTAGTGTGGTGGTGCGTACCGAGTGAGATTTCTACTTATTAGATCATGTGAAAGTTAACATAAAACAGCAAAGAATCGAACCCCATCGCCATCTATTGTGTAACCGTAAAATTAACTAGAAAATCTTCCACTCGGCTCTCAGATTTGCCAGGCATACCTACGCAGATTAAAGCTGAATGTTCGTTGTACATCAAGGTGTAATTTATAACAATGACCCATTGACAAACGCCTGGCAATCATATAATGCAATACCCGACAAATCTACAATAGATATTTATATAAACAGAATCGTGACAAAGGGGGACATGCCTACATTAGTTTTTTTACTACGTAGATTGATTTATAAACAAGAATCCATTAAGAACGTAAAGATAATCCCGTATCCTTATCGTAATGAAGATAAATTAACACAGATTATTAAAACAACATCGAAACATACACCAACCGAGTACTTCCTTGACTAAAAATAACTCCGCTAGATATTTAATACTAATAAGATAACAACGATGCTAGTTAATGGCAGCACCGTCGCAACTTTGAAATAAAAACCCTAACACGTTAGCCCGCTACCATTCTAGACTGCATCATCACTTACCTCCAGGTGAGATAGCCGTCAAGGGCTAACTTGTAGTGTATATATATATATAACAATAAATAAAAACATGTTACTGATATTGCAAACATGTTACTGACAGTTTGTAATTAAAAGTTGGTAGCTCTGGTTTTGAAAGGGATTGGCTCTGGATATGAGATGAGACGCGTGAGAATGAAAATGTGAAATCTTCGGCTATAAAAGTTGTCATTTAGTCTACATGAGTTTCAAAAGTTAGACCTGAGTTGGGTATTCACTATTTGTAGTGTATATATTTCCTTGCACAAAAGTGTGGTACACATCCTTCAAGAGCATTCGGCTTCTTACTGGTTCGATAATTTATGTAATGATTGACGCGGATGTCAACCGCGTCCGGTTCCTGGATCGGATTAATACATCATCATCATCATGAACAACCCATTACCGGCTCACTACAAAGCACGGGTCTCCTCTCAATATGAGAAGGGTTTGGCCATAGTCCACCACGCTGGCCAAGTGCGGATTGGCAGACTTCACACGCCTTTGGACATTATGGAGAACTCTCAGGCGTGCAGGTTTCCTCACGATGTTTTCCTTCACCGTGTTGCTTTAGCAAGTGATATTTAATTTTTTTTTTTAAACGCACATAACTCGGAAAAGTTAAGAGGTGCGTGCCCGGATTCGAACCGCCGACCTCTGATTAGGAGGCTGACGCCCTAACCACTAGGCTATCACCGCTGCAATCGGATTAATACGGAAATAATTTATTACTTAACTGGCTCTGCTCTGGTATGTGGTACCGCCAAGCGATTAACGGAGGTATTGGTTATCTAATTCTGTCAACCCCTTCAAGCGGTCCCACCCACCTTAATCACTAACTTACAGGATAGGTTACCGTGGATGGATGATGGATGGATAAAAAAAGTAAAAACCTTAACCAGATGACGCAAGCGTCGCGTATGAGTAATGATCTTACCGCGATATAATCGATTCCGTATAATAATGGACAACAACATTAAATCACAATCTCAGCACACATTATCATAATCAACAAATCAGGCATTAGATCAAAAATTAATCAGATAGCTATAAAAACCCCCTTACATCATAATCAAATGACAATATCCGGTATATTGCAAATGGCGATTCCATATGGTTGATTCTTAAAACCATTTCAAACGCGAACTGCAGAGAAATATTTATGAGGAAAATATTTTTTCGGTAAATACTTGATAAAATGTGGAATTGACACTGTTTACTGTTACACATTTGTAAGGTATATTGCTTATCTATACATCTTTTTTTTTTCATGTTCATACACACTTTTTTCTAAGCTTGGTAAAGAAATTGTAGGTAAAAAAGCAGAAATAAATAAGTTCTGCCATTTTTATTGAAGAACAAAATAAATCTATTTGTAACAAAATAAATCTATATATGTATTTTGTATAATCACATTTTCTATATATTTTTACATCATTGGAATTCAGGAAATTAAAAAGAATATGTCATATCTACTTGCCATTTGTTATCTTTTAATACTCGATAATTTATTTAGCAATGCGGGTGGGTTTAGCTGCCAGACAATTTTACATGTCATGTATTTCAAGATCACCTTTTATAGTGTATACAGGATGCCCTATGTTCACGGTATAAAGCATAATCGACTGCAGATTACCAGGTCCTCTGTATGTTTGTCTCTCCATAATAATAAGTGCGAAGATATGCGCCACTGCCTAGAGGCACCGCAGTTAAAGCTAGTAGAAAAAAAAACCGTTGTTTAACAATCTGTGTAAAAAATGTCGCTAGAGCCATACGCTCCGCTGGTTTAATAACGCATCAAAAGGTGCGTCCATTAACTTAACAGCCAATAGCTAGGCATGTGTAAACGCCCGTAATACGTGTGCAAATATTAGCACGGCGACCAAGGTTAACATTGGCTTTAGATATGTTGGAATTTCAGATAACAGCGTTTAATTCTTATTCATACATTACAATCTGACATGTAAATATACCAGAGACTTTGAGGTTTTTTTTTTTTTTGAAGAGATGACATCTTTCTTGAGTAATTTCTAATTTTATTAATATTCAGCAGTTTTTTTTAAGTTAAAAGCAAGCGGCAAAAGTAATTCACAGAAACAATTTCATAGCTTTTTTTTTTTACATTATATAATATAAAACATATTACTCTTTCTAGCGTACAAAATAATTTATTATAATAAAAAAGTGTTTTTAGGTTCTACCTATTATAATTAAAATAATTATATAATTTTAATCCAAATTACAGATACAGCCTTAAATTTTTTTTATCCACTACAAGTTAGCCCTTGGCGGCAATCTCACCTGTTGGAAGTTATGATGCAGTCTAAGATGGTAGCGAGCTAACTTGTTTATACCCTTTATAGGAGACTCAAACTCCTAATTGGTTTCCACGCGACCACGTGCCGGAATGCTTAATCGCTTGGCGACACGTCTTTGTCGGTAGAGTGGTAACTAGCCACGGCAAACGCTTCCCACTAGACCAGACACGAGCCGGTAATCGAAACCAGGATGTAGTAGCAAATAGTGTTTGTTTTACTATTTATCATCATCATCATGAACAACCCATTACGGGCTCACTACAGAGCACGGGTCTCCTCTTAATATGAGAAGGGTTTGGCCATAGTCCACCACGCTGGCCTTGTGCGGATTGGCAGACTTCACACGCCTTTGAGAACATTATGGAGAACTCTCAGGCGTGCAGGTTTCCTCACGATGTTTTCCTTCACCGTTGAAGCAAATAATATATATATTTTTTTAAACGCACATAACTCCGAAAAGTTAGAGGTGCGGATTCGAACCGCCGACCTCTGATTAGGAGGCTGACGCCCTAAACACTAGGCTATCACCGATTCACTACTATTACTGTTTTACTATTATTATAAACTTATTTACAGTTGTGTTATTAGAAACATAAATAAACAACTGACTTTGTCATAGAGGCAGCTCATGTTTATTAAAAGAAAAAAAAAACGAGACTCGCAAAAAAAAAAAACGAGACTCGCAATTCACAAATGCATAAACGAACTGTTTCTTTAAATTTAATTGAATGTTGTAGGTTATAATAAACTCACAAACTGTACTATAAAGTAAGACGTACACACAAAGTAGGTATATATTGAGATCTAGCGTGGTTCTTTACGTAATACAATAACACCGATCACGTCCAATATGAAATCCCAGAACAATCTCGAATCTCGATATTATTTCCGCAATGTGAACTTTAAGAGAAAGCTAGAGTCAGCGGTATGCAGTAATATATTGAATTCGGTGTTTTCCTGTATTACGCCGGTATAACATTAGTATGGTTCTGTGTCCTTCTAAAGTGTGTTTTTCTAAAGGACCACCAGAGCTATGCCTATTATATCTTTTTATGATCTATCAAACTATACTTGTATATCAATACTTATTATAACACTTATCTCAAAAACTACGTGTCATATTTGAAAAATGTTATTTAAATTTCATAGGCCTATTCTTGAGCAAGTTATTGGTTAATAAATATAACACTGCACCCCTCAAGAGCTGAGCAAACTTAGTAATATTGCGGGCGATGCAACGCGGTATGTCAAGAGCGTGTAAGTATTGCGTTTTTACGCAAAGATAAATTTATAGGTACAGTGGATGCATGTTTATATGGGAACATTTTCACACATATTATATTGTGTAAGAAATAATTACGTATAAAGTGTAAGTTGTACGCGGACAAATTCGCGGGAACCTGTTATTCCATAATTTGAATGTACAATCGTTAGCGATGCCGATAATGAGTACCTATAGTGCATTCGAAAAATTAAAAAAAAACAGTTGTACATTATAAAATGAATGCTTACTGAATTCAATCTATGCATCTTTTCCTATGGAGGTATTGATAGGCCAAAGAAGAGGGGACTTAACTTAGTTTATATCCCACTTCTGAGTACTTACGACTAACCGTCGCGTCATGCCGTTTAAGCCTCAAGACAAAACTAAAACTTATTGCGAATGCACCCGTATTTCAGTAAACTGTTCTAATACATATGATTGTGTAGCTATCAGAAGCTTTATTATTTGCGCACTTACAGGTACATATACTGTAGCTTTAGTCAAAACATACAACCTATTAAACGTCTTATACGAATACATATGATCCGTATGATCCATTTTAACATTGCCATTCTTTCGGAGGTGGATCGGAATCGATAATATAAACAAACTTTGAAATACACAAGAATGTTTAATTTGGCAAAATAACATGCGTGTACTGTACCACATATACGGAATTTCTAATATTTTAACACGCAGCACTTATATAATACAAATAAATTCATCAAACAGCGACTGCCTATCCTTTTCATTAATAGGGTTTTTCGTTAAGTTTCTAATGGATATATAATAAAAACTACCCTGACTTGAACCATGATATTTAAAAAACACGTACCTTTATACCGATGTACCTTTATATCTAAATCGATCCAAAATCCTAATTTTAAAACAATCACAATAATTTCTCAATCTCGTAGTCAATGACCATATATGTGAAAAGATAAATAATAATATTCTTTGTCTGTACTCTCTAGCGCACAACGAGCTGCGGTTTCAATCCTCATCGCAACATACCTACACGTGTCATGCAAAGCGAACGCGCGTCGCGGTTTGGCCACATTATCAACAATCTGGTGACAGCCATAAACGGAAATGAACGTGGAAAGCGGTATTAGGCACCGACTGTAGTTTATACTCTAGTATTTGTCTCTATACTCAGACCCATGAAAATTAACATAAAAACGGTAAGTATTAGTAAATTTTTCTGAACACTGAACAGGCCTCTTCATACAAAACGCGAGACTGTGGGGGTTCATGCATGCCTATCACAGCCTCTCATGCATGTCTCTGGAGAGAAGGATTCAAAGCAAAGAGAACAC